>JAFFJZ010000006.1:13825000-15100000 GCA_018340375.1 Gonatopus flavifemur
TTCAAAAACTTGCTCTGGTTTCTACAACAGCAAACTTTGATGAAAAAAATTATTTTCCCCGCCATTACCCTGTAAAAAATGCGGTGTCAACACAGTGTCAGAATTAACACGGATTCTATACATGTCCACCCTGAAATCGGTGTGAAAATAACACCAAACGGTGTTAGAATAACACTTTACGGTGTGAAAATGACACCATGTGGTGTTAAAACAACACGTTTTGTTGTGAAATTTTTCCAACACCGCCAATTCTTCACAGTTTAGTAACGCGAAAGAGAACAAAACTCGACATTCAAAAGTGAGAGCCAAGAATCGTGTTGATCGGTGTTATTAAAAAAATATCGCGATTTATCTTTTTATCGCATCCGAATGACGACTACCGAAGTCGAAGGAGACCGCTAACGAGAAGAAGCGGCAGCAGCAACAACGGCAACGGCATGGACAAAAAATGCATACGTCGACGCGCGAAGTTGGTGACAAAAATGTATGAATTTATCTTGGAGCAGCATCGCTCCGACACCACTTCCTTCTCGCTCGTAGTTGTGGCGATCATTCAACGAAACGAGATGGCGTGGGAAAAAAGGAATAGAGGAGAGAAGAAGTGCACGTTGAAATGAGAAAGGCAAAAAGAATTGTGTGTAAACACGAGGTTGTTATTCGAGGAATATCCCCGTCAGATAAAGCCAGAGACAGGGCATACGGACTGTTCTGCAGACAGTTACTAATTTTTGCTCTGATTTCACTGGCGCTTGAACCGTGGTGTTCCTTGGAAACGGCGCCCAGTAACAAACTCTCTGAGACGATTTCTGTTCGACGGACAACGATGATAAAAACGAGATCGTCGTGACGTCTCGTGTCATTCATCGGCGGTAGATTATTCAAAATGACATTTGAACGTTTGTTAACGAATTGCGTGTACGTGATTTTAGGTGATGCAAAACCATGAAAAGTTCAATCAGGTTCGAATAAAGTTATTTCAATAACTTCTCACATGGAGAAGAATGTGTATGGTAGAATATAACCAGCGATATAAGAATTGTCAACATTTTATTGCTGGTTATGTAATAAGTTGTTGTTCGTACAGCAACAGCAGATTGTTTCGTGAACAAGAATTGTATTGCTGAAAATCACTGGTTCAAATTACGATATGAGTTGATATTCCAACTCGCAATGAATATTGTTGATTTGACAAAACAATATCAAGCAGCGACAACATTAAGTATCACAGAATTAACAACAAAAATTCCGAACACATTCTTCTACGAATCCTTCTTCGATGAAGTTTTTCTTGAATTCACAAACATAAAAATCAATCCCAGTTTCTGATTTTTCTGAGTTTAACAAACAAATTTGACGAGTTTCATTGGTTTCTGAAAAAATTCATTCCGGGGTTGCAAAATTTGGACGGTTTTTGTCCCCTTATTTCATTTTTAGACCAATCTTGTCCCGATGGTCGATTATTGAGGAGGAAAACAGTACTTTTTCAAGATTTTATTCTGAATTTGTCCTCAATCACTTTTAATCGCTGGAGGAGAATTTCAGACTAAAATCTTAAAAAAGTGCTGTTTTTGTCATCAGAAAAAGGTCAGTCTAAAAATGAAATAAGGGGACAAAAACCGTCCAAATTTTTCGACTCGGGAATTTATTCAATGCGCACAATTTTATGTTTGTCTTGAATATATTTTCATCGTTGAGTTTGAACAAAGTCGAGGATGACCATAAATGGCAATTCAAGTACTCAGTTGTCATCTTGGAGATCCGCTGATGTGATAAATGCTTTGTTTCCCACTCGGAAGACACGGGTTCGAATCTCGCTGAGTCAACTTTCCAACATTGGAACTTACAATCACCTTTTCTTCACATATGAATCCAAACCATATCGTAATAGAATGTTTGTAGGGATGAATTCAGATGAGAAATTTTTGTTCACAGTCATTAGTAATATTTTTCAAATAGGTGAATATAAATTATCGATATATTGCAGAATTGAATATTTGAATTGTTAATAATGTTGACAATATATAATAATATTGTTGCCAGTTTAGCAATAGTGAAGGTCATATTTTTACGATATTTATTGTGGGTTGAGATATAACAATATTTTATTGTCAATTCAGCAATATTATTGTTAGTTTTTTTCTCCGTGTATATAGATTCTTGAAAACGAGCCTATGAAAAGTTTCTGTGAAATTGAAATTTTTGGATATTGTGGAGTCGAAACATTGAGGCTCTGCCGAGTGAAATCAAGTTTATTCGTTCCCATTGTTCTATTTTGAATTGATTCCCGCTTAAAGAATTCCACACAGCACAAAGTTCTTGGAGATATCTGAAAGAATACGCAATTGAGAGATCTTCAAGAACATTCTTATCTTTCAGAAGTGTTGGAAAGACATCTTGTCAAAGATTTCTAAGAGATGTCTTGATTTGAGATATCTCAAAGACGACCATGCAAGATATCTTTTAGAAGCGTTTGAAAGATATCTTCTTGGGAGACTTCAACAAGATATGTTCGAGAAGATAGATTGTCAGCAGGTTTA
Organism: Gonatopus flavifemur; assembly: GCA_018340375.1. NCBI lineage: Eukaryota > Metazoa > Arthropoda > Insecta > Hymenoptera > Dryinidae > Gonatopus > Gonatopus flavifemur. The sequence continues at coordinate 13,827,538 of JAFFJZ010000006.1, forward strand.
GGTTGTGAATACCTGATTATATGAATTGATATAAATAACACTCGGAATGTGCCTGTTATTATAATTCACAAATCGAAAGCTTGAAAAATCTATACATGCCAAGAGATTTTAAATTCTGCAAAAAGTACGATTTTTTAACCTTTTAATACCCGCGCTGGAATTAACGAATCTCCAAGACACAAATATTTTACAAATCACTGAACTTTTTACGCTCAATTTTATGTACAGCCTCCAAGTAAATTTAAACAAATTCTCATTTATACTCAATAACCCTAGAACACAACACTAGGGTGTTTTTGTACCCCAAGGCGTTTTGAAAGCTGTAGGTGAAGGAAGTATTGTTACACATCGACTCAGGATCTTGACCATAATTCAGTTTAGGGTTCCAAAAGAGGGAAGAGTTGATTAAAAGCGTCAATTTGCCTTTTGATTGCGACTGATAACAACGCGAAGTGAGCGTGGGGTACGAAATTACCCCAGTGTTGTGGTAAAGTCGGTACTTTCTGCGATTGTGTGAGAATTCATACTCGAAAATTTGAAGGAAAAGCTTGGGTTTTGCAGAAGTTGAATTATCTGTCATTATACGCAGTGTTCCTATGTTAAAAAAAATTATAAATCAATTTTGTTACCAATGTAACTGATTTTTCCTATTTATGCGGAGGAAAAAATTGAAAAATGTTTTCTCTACATTTCTCAGTATTATTCTACCAATGACAATCGTGAAAAATTATATTTTCACATGAATAAATGTTTTTATACACTGAGAGAAAAAATTCATTAGCCCAAAGAAATACACTTCTTCGAATTTTGAGTTTTTTTAGTTGAATAACTGATATTCATGGCAATGATGAATTCATCTTTTCTATGAGTTATATCATAGAACTTAATAAACGATTTCATTAGAGTCTTTTTCTTCAAACCAAAGAAATATTTCTTTGAAGAGATATCTCAGACCTTGTTTCAATCATTCCATTCATTGAGAATGAAATTTCCAATTTCATTAAAACTTCAATTCTTGATTTATGAATAATTCTTTTATTTCTATTATTTAGCTTTTTAGATATAAGTATAAGATTATCATGTTAATTATTCAAAAATTTTGTATCATATAATCTTTGCTATGATATTTTACTTCTTGAAAGGAAACAAATGTTTCTTCATCAGTGATAACTAATGATTTCTTTGGATTAAGAAAAATGATATATGTATCCAAAGAGTTTTCATCATCCACAGGAAGATATGGGAATCAATATACTGAGAAAAATAGTCATTGCATCAAAGAACTAAATCTTTTCGGGTTCAACTTTTATTAAACGAATATACAATGTTCATTCAAAGATGATCATTTGATAGGAATAATGGATTACGTCGTTGAATGGAAAATTTTATTTCATCAAATCGAAGGAATATTTTCTCAGCACAATGTCTTTTCAAAAACAAGTGTTGAACTGAATCAATACAATCCATGGATCGATTGAACTGCATAATTCATTGAAATGAAGAAATCGATTTTTGAAATCATTCAGAATTTTATTCACTTTCACAAACTGTGATTAGTTTTCGCAAGGTGTCGCTACTTTCTCACAAGCTCTGGCCTGATTATACGGTTTGTATCTAAAGAACTAATGTTGCTGTCCTCCCAGGAAGTAATACTTGATCCAAATAAATAGTTCTTTGAGATTATGACGGTGAATTACAGATCCTTACCCGAAGTGACAACATTGTTCAACCGGCAAGATGGCATGACTCCTGAACCATTCATTAAAGTCTAAGATGATTCAAAGTGCGCAGAATTTCCGTTTATCAAAAACTTCAGAAGCACTAAAATGGACTATGAAATATTGACAAATAATACAATTTTTTTTATAAAACAAATCTCAAGAATTGCGGATTTGAATACATTACTTGATTGTCACTGTTGAATGAATCCATTTCTTTGAATGGAAAAAATATTCATTTGACTCAAAGTAATCTCTTATTGTTTTTAATGAAATGTTCATTCCGTGAATGAAATATTTTTTCAATCCAAAATAATATAATTCCAGTACCAATGCCCATGACATTAACACAAAGAATTCAATTTTTCTGACCCAAGTCTCACGACATGCTTGTAAATGATTTATTTTGATGATTTAATGAAATAATTTTATAGATACCATTGAATGAAAGTATTTCTCAGAATCAAAGAAATATTCTTTGTTTTAATGAATTTTTTTTCTTTGTGTAACATTTACATTGATTTTCGTCCTTTTTTGAGGGTCATCAATTTTCCAAATTTCTTGTTCTTAAATAAATATACTTTGGAGAAAAAATCAAAATTCTGTTTCATCCATGTTTTAGATAATTGTTTCAAGTTTCCAAATGTTCTTGGATATTCAAAATCGGATGGAAATGCGAAAAGTTACGGTCATTTTTTGGAAAAAAGTCAAAATTTTTCCATAACATTTTGGCATTGAAATTCATACTATTGTTCTCGTCTTGAAAAAACGAAGAAAATAATGTGTCGCAAAATTCATTTTCCATGATGAATATTTTCGTAAATCGCGTTCAAAGGTGTGGGGTACAAAAATACCCCAGTATTGTGTTCAATACACGCAGAAAACAGATGTATTGAGAAGTCCCATAATTTATTGAGGATCAGCACCAGTCTCTGACAGATAAAGTTTTCACTTGAAATTACTTTTAAAAAGTCCCATAATTGGACGTATTTCTACAAGAAATTATGGTACTTTTGAAGCTATATTCAGGTAAATAATTCCATTCATCACAGACTGGCGCTGATCCTCAATAAATTATGGGAATTTTTAAAATATCTTTTTCTGCGTGTAGCAAAGAAAATAAGTGTTGTGTTCTAGGGTTAATAAGTTATTTTTCAATAACGATGGAATAGGAATAATTTAAGAAGAATCTGTGATATCCAAGGCCAAATTATTTGACATTTGTTCATATAATAACAGTTTTCTCAAAAGATCACTTTTACTCTGAAAATGTACACCACTGACACTATTTCACTATGTCATATTGGCAATTATGAGCATCAAAATCGAACTCTCTGTGTCGCTCAGGTCACTGAAGCGTAAGGACATCGTATAAAATGCGCGGGTTCGATTCCCGCAACCTCCAGGATCGAGATTAAGCAAACTTCATAGGAGTGCGAGAGCGATCAAAACAAACAGGGGCGAGAAAAAATTCAAGCTTCCTCCAAGACATTTTTATGAATTTTTCAAGACATGTTGAAGAACTCTTTTAGATTTCTTAATTTCTTTCTTTTCTTTTAGAGATCTTTTAGAAATCTATTCATGTTGCATAATAAGAAATCTTTCCGAATACGAAAAGATACCCAGTAAAATATCAGGAATAGAAAAGAATAGGAATTCTTTTCAATGCTTTCCAATTCGAATTCTCCAAAAGAAAGAATGAATATAAATAGAATAAAATTGAAATATTTAGATTTAGAGTTCATTAGTTGCTACTCTGTATTGAATTCTCCTAACAGAAATGAAAATCTTTTATTCAATATCGTGAAGGTAATTTATTGACTATATAGAAGTTGTTGTTTTAAATTTTACATTGGAAAAATTGGATTTGAATTCCAGATTTAGAATACGATTTGACTCTACAATAGGTTAGAATGGAGATGAATAGAATTTCTGTGAAATCAATTGAAAGCCTGGATGCAATAAGGGGACTAACGCTCGAAAATACGGAAAACTATTGTCCAAGCCATGACGTCACACGCCAAAATCAAAAGTCGGAATTTCGAAAATTGAAAAATACTGGGTGATAGGGCTTGAAAAATGAATATAAGTATCTGTTTACCATTTTTTTCTAGGATCGATAGTTTTTGAGAAAAAAAATAGAAACTTCCTATTTTTTCGCACCAAGAATCAATGTTTTTCAATATTAAACTCGTTCTAACTCGGTCATTTTTCGATGCATCGGAATGAACCTTGCAAATTTCGATTCGTAAGACTTTTCCGAAGACAACAATATCGTGAAAGTTTGTAAAAATTAAGAACAAGTGAATATTCGAAGTGAAAATCACGTTTTCAATGATTTGCCTCAAAAAAGTATCGGGGGAAGTATGAGCTACAAAAAACTTCCAGCGACAAAGTTGTTCGCTAGTATATGGACAAAGTTTGTGGAAATTTTGAGATCGATTGGACTATTAGTTCGTAAAATACAGCGGTTTGTTCATTAAGGCGGAACGAAAACTTTTCATGCTTTTGCGTCGTGTACAGGTTAAGTATTGAAATTCGTGGGAAAACATGTATTGGAGAATCCAAATATCGAAGAATTTTTGTGAAATTCGTCATCCAATTATTCATTTATCTATTTTGCAATGAAATTGTTTATAACAAAAAAATTAATAACAATTTTCACAAAAATTCTTCGATATTTGTATTCTCCGACCCAAAAAACATGAATTCACCATGAGAAATCCAGTGAATACATTTTTTCCTACGCATTTCAATACTTAACCTGTAAACGATGCAAAATCATGAAAAGTTTTCGTTCCTCTCTAATGAGAAAATCGCTGTATTTTACGAACTAATAGTCCAATCGATCTAAAAATTTCCACAAAGTTTGTCCATATACTAGCGAACAACACAGTAAAAGGTAAAACTTACTTACAACCTTAATATCGGCTTATTTCAAGATGCAGCCAAAACTAGCCCTATTTCAGCTGAAAGTAAGCATCGAAAACAAATGCCGACAAAATGGAAAAGACTGAATTTCAGTCAAGTTTTCAAGTAAGATGCAGCCACATTCAGTCGGACTTTTTACAGTGAACTTTGTCGCTGGAAGTTTTTTGTAGCTCATACTTCCCCCGACACTTTTTTGAAGCAAAGCATGGAAAACGTGATTTTCACTTCGAATTAAAAATTTATTCACTTGTTCTTAATTTTTACAAACTTTCACGATATTGTTGTCTTCGGAAAAGTCTTACGAGTCGAAATTCACAAAGTTCATTCCAATGCATCGAAAAACGACCGAGTTAGAACGAGTTTAATATTGAAAAACATTGATTCTTGTTGCGAAAAAATAGGAAGTTTCTATTTTTTTTCTCAAAAACTATCGATCCTAGAAAAAAATGGTAAACAGATACTCATATTCATTTTTCAAGCCCTATTACCCAGTATTTTTCAATTTTCGAAATTCCGACTTTTGATTTTGGCGTGTGACGTCATGGCTTGGACAATAGTTTTCCGTGTTTCCGAGCGTTAGTCCCCTTATTGCATCCGGGCCTTCAATTCCATAACTCCAAAATTCGAATTCAAATTCTTGAACTTCAATCCGAGATTTTTTAGAAAATTCTTCAAGACTTCTTGTACTTTTGAAAGATATCTTTTAGAATTCTAAAATATATTTCAATGTCTGTTTGTGTATCTCATTGATTCCGATGCAGAAAACTGGTTCAAACCCATTGAGCATGAATTTTTAATCGGTTTGAGTCAGTTTGCCGCATCGGAATTAATGAGAATCAATCGGTTCAATGAGATTCTTCGAGCAGGGATAACTGCCCTGCTGAAAATGCCAAGGAGATCCGGACAAAAAAAAACCTTGTCAGGCTTTTTTTTCTCAGAACATTGATTTGATATCGGGAATAAGAACCACAGCTCTGTGAAAAACGAAGTTCTCTGAATAATAACACAGCTCCACAAAAAAAATCGAAAAAATGCTTTCCGAAACCAAACTTACCCTACCTTATGTTTTTCGGGGTCGCTGGATCCGAATTCGAAATCAGTTTAACCCCATCACGTCAGGATTTTTCATAACCTCAAAAATTGAACCTAAAACTCTCATAAAACGAGAACATACTTAATTTCCGAGCATATTAACTCACGTGAACCCATAATTTAATAATCCTATCATCCCATGATCTTATAAACCCCAAACCCCATTTGCAACAAAGGTTTGGGACTCTAACACTGGAAGGTCTGAATCAATGTGCTGTTTCTCGACGTATAGCAAACCTAATCAATTTATAACCTTCAGTTCTAACCAGCGATGAAGAAATGTGTTTCTCAAGTATTTTATGTTGAGGTATTCCTCGATTTCATACCTACATTCATCCAAACCCAGGAACAACGCCGTGGACGTAGTAGGATTTCATTTAGGTTTATTACGAAGATTATAATTATCAATATCATTGAACATTTTTTTCATGTTAATAACTTTGTTCGAGCCGTTATGGCAAACAAACGTAGTCAAATTATGACGCAGGTCCATGTGATTCCCAGAAAACAAAGTGGTTCAATGATTGCACAATCATGGACACTTTGAAGTCGTTCACGATTTTACAATTAACTATGTGATAAGTTAAACTATTATTGACCAATGTTGCATGCATTGAAGACTACTGTAACTGTTGTGCATCAATGATTGTACAATAATTGATAGTATTCACGCATTAGCCATTCTGATAGTACAACCATTGGTCAATTGTTCATGCATCATTATGTCCATCAGATTGAGCGATCGTGGACTCGTTCGTTTTGTTTTCTGGGTTGATTCAACTGTTCTTCCTATAGGAAGCTTCCAGCTTTAGAATCCCAAACCTTTGTTCACTTTGTTGCAAATTGGGTTTTGAGGTTATGGGGTTATCGGGTTATGGGGTTTTGGGATTTATGAGATTATGGGATGATGAGATTATTAGATTATGGGTTCACGTGAGTTGATATGCTTGGAGATCAAGTAGTTCACGTTTTATGAGGGTTTTAGGGTCAATTTTTGAGGTTATGAAAAATCCTGACGTGATGGGGTTAAACTGATTTCGAATTCGGATTCAACGACCCCAAAAACATAAGGTAGGGTAGGTTTGGTTTCGGAAAGCATTTTTTCGATTTTTTCGTGGAGCTGTGTAATAGTCAATCAAACACGAAAGGGCGAGATTATATCATTGAGAAGGTCAGATTTACGTTTTCTTTTTTCACACCGTAACTTTTCCGAAAGGATATGTAAGAAATTATCGGCTCTGTATATAGTAGATTCTCCATCGTCCAACTGTACAGCGTGTACCGTGTTATCTGTGAAAAACACGTCTCCTCGAACATATCTGGGCTATTGTTAGAACAAGATTTGTTTACAATTCGAGATTTTCTATTTATACATTCGTATGATTTGTTACGATGACCCATACTCTAAGGGATATATAAGTTTAAATTAATTGTTCTTCTATTCATAATTTATGATCCACTTCTTTTTCAATGTAAACCGATGTGTTCTTCTTGATACCGAAATTGCAATGCTGCAAATGAGCCTCCTCCTTTTATAGCCTTGACCAGGTTAATCTGGATTTTGATCAGATATAGAAGTTACATGCGATTTGTATTTTGAAAACAAAAACTAGATGAAAACAGTGAGATTGCATGATGCTTTAATGATTAGGAATCGCACGGAGAAAAAGGAATTCGCTGTGGCAGCGAAATCTACTTTTGCTGGGTTCCTTTTGCCAAAGCAGCAAATTTTTTGCTGTGACAGCAAACTATTTGCTGTTCCAGCAATCTTGTTAGCTGCGACAGCGAATTTTCAGCTGTGGCAGCAAAAAAATGTTTGCTATCCCAGCAAAATTTGTTTGCTATTCTGTATATAATACTGAAAATTTGCTGGCGGAGCAAACATTTTTTGCTGCCACAGCTAAAAAATTGCTGTCTTAGCTAACACGATTGCTGTTATAGCAAATTTTTAGCTAGGTCAGCAAAAAATTTTGCTATTCTATATATAATACCTCGATTTGCTGCGTCAGCAAATTTTTTCTCTCCGTGTGAATTTGAGAAAGAGCCGATAGGAATTGTTTTATCTTAAATTTACAGAGGTATGAAAATTATTAGAATAATTGTTATTTCCAAAATAACTCCAACAGGGAGAAAAAAGTATTGCTGGCTTAACAAGCAGGTCTGTTACTATAGCGCCTACAAAACAAATTAGCTGAAAGAGCAAGAAAAATGATTGACACAACTATACTCTTTTGCTGATATAACCCAATTTGTTAACAGAACTAACGTCTTAACTGCTGGAGTTAATATTTTTGCAGGGATAACAAATTTCTTTGTAGGCGCTATAGTAGCAAACCATTTTTTCTCCGTGAACTTTTGCCTCAGATCATGCATTCATCTGTGGAGTACTATTTTGTCTGATTGTTGATATAATAGTTTTTCATCCTTCCATTTCTGAGTTAATAACAATTATAACAATTTTTCTTTCCAATCTTTTTTCCACTCCAATGATCTCAACACCTCGATCTCAAACTAAACAGTATGTGACATAGATAGATACCCGCTGGGAATTTAGAATAGTTAACAACAAATTCCGACCGGGATTTTTATTGGTTTCATCGTAACTCAACTATCATTCCTCGTCGTGTATATCAATTTTATACAATGAAACACCAGTTCTTAACATCAAAATATCGCACATTGTTAGTTATTTAAAGACATATGAAAGTGCTCCTAATGAAAAAGAACTTTGTACAAATGAGATTGTTATATAGTAATCATGGAATATTCCTTCGTTCAAAAATGGAGGGCTTGAGAACTATTTATATCAAGAAATAAAACCAGTACTCCATAAATGATAGAATTTCCTTAGAGGAAAGTTGGAACAGTTTTGGGAATCACAATTATTCTAATAATTTCCACACCTCTGTATGTTCCAATTCACGATATAAATAAAACCACAATCTTCCCATACGGCAAAAGTTTTGCTTTGTCTAAAAGATTTCTTATGCAACAGTTTTCACTGTCTTTAAGATGTCTTAGTTCAAGAAATCTAAAAGACTTCTTTAAGATTTCTTAAATAAAGACATACACAGCGAAAAGTTTTGTGCCACAAGAGGTCCACTCAGAGTTTGTGTTGAAAAGAACATATGAAATTCTGAAATTCACAGACTTTCAGTGTAAATTTAACATTTTTGTGTTAATATTTAACATAAATTGCGAGTGGACCTCCTTGGACGTACACGTGTGTTAAAAATACAGAAAATTTTGTTCATTGTGTAAGAAATCTTTTAGATATCTCAAAGAAATCTTTTAGACAAAGCAAAATTTTTGCTTGTATGGGTTTTGATTGAAAATTGATAAATTCCTTGAATCAATTACCGCAGCAGTTCAATATCTCATCGACTCGTCACTGGGAATAAGTTGTCGAAAAACAGTGGTTCATTATACGCCCTTCTTCCTCTCTTTTTCTCTCTCTATTTCTATTGAAGGAAATCTATTGAATCTCGTTGAATCCCATTACATTTGAATTGATGAGTGAATACCGAGGACGAGGATTGTAAATTTGACTGTGGTGTGAAAAAAACCCACGCATCGCAGAATTTATTATTTCATCTTCCATCCCGCCTAGCAGGGTTTATTAATAGTAACTCGATCGGATTTCATCCGCATAAAAGAGAAAAAAACCGAACGCAGAGTATCAAAGGCGACGGTAGGATTTATTATCCCACTTTTTTTCCTTCCCTCTTTCTCTCAACCTTTATTCGAGTCATATGATATCCTCGGCATCTTCCGATAAGAAAAATTCAGGTTCTCCTGGACGTGCGGGATATTATCCACGAATATGTTTGTTCTGTACCAGAGATCTCGTATGTTTCTGGGAGGAAGGATGCTTGGCGCCCTTTTGCCGCCCGGGGCTGCCGCGTTGCTTGTTATATACGGGAGAAACGATTTATGAGGGAATTTTCACATACAGACTTGGGATATTCTCTCTTTCTCCTCCTTATCCTTCTGGTAACGAGGTCCTCTTGAATCATTCGAGGTTCTGTGATGGAGAAAAGATTACGGAATGGATGTTATTCGTCGCATCGAGAATAATCAAATATACAAATCGTGTATCGAGGTATCAAGTTTTGTGCGAGCTTCCTCCGCTTTGCTTTTACAGGCTTTTTGCGATACGAGGGGGTTATTGATCTATAAATATCGCAGGTTTTGGTTGATACATATCCGAGAGGATTCGAATGATAACCTTCTTTTTCTATCTCCACGCACTTGTAACAACAGCTTATATAAACATTTCTTAATTTCACCAATGATGACAATGGAATATTCTTCGGTGCAAGGCTGGCGGCCAAATCTTGGCAATCTATGTAGAGTCGATGTTGATGAAATGATATTGAATTCATTTCGTCGATCTATAATCGAAGGCCCGGATGCTAAAACTCGCTGAGCGCTCGAACACGCTTTGACCCTGGTTAAAAAACCCCATAGAATCTGACGAAATGAAGATCCAATCACAATCAAATTGGAAAAATACATTGATCTGATTAAATCTCATTCAATGAGATTTGGCGAGAATGAAGCGGTTTGTTTGAGGGGATACCAACGGCGTGGCACCAGCCAAATCTTTTCTGACGAATTATGCACAAATTAAGCAATGTCATTAAAATATCGCTCTGTACAGACCATCTGTATTGATCGAAGAAGGTCTGTACAGAGCGATATTTCGATTCTGTTGCTGGTATCCCCTTAACCAGGGGGAATTTGATCCAAGAGCCCAATAGGACGGGAAAACAAGAAAATTCATCAAAATGAAAAATAGAAAATATAAACTGTTAGAACTCGTCAAAATACACATTTTTCTTACGAGACATTGTTTCATCTCATCAATAGTTTGTAAGATAAAAATTAAAAAGTGTAAATTTTCATTTCCTCAGAATCAATAGAAATTAAATTATATTTTGCGATCGCACATGGATTATTTTAGATTATTAAGCTTGGAAATTATGAACGAATTCATCTCCTTTGCAATTCGATTTTGAAATTTAAAGTGTGATTCATATAATCATGTACTCATAATCTCAAAACTGCTGATCTTTAGGGCACTCAGGTATCAAATGCAAGCCAAATTTTTCATAAATTATGCGTCCAACGGAAATGTTCAATGGATAATAATGAAATCCATAACCAAGGTTAGACTCTAAAGTTAAGTTGCAGTCTTCTTCTGATTTCCCGGCGAGTATAAGAGGATTGTAAAAGTAATAACCTCCAACCGTCATAAAATGGTTGGTAATTTTGTTTTCCAATACTTGCAAACTATGAAGAAGCCTAAATTGATATTCAGAGTTCAATCTCAGGGATGTACTTAATTATTATTGATTTTAAATTCAATTTTATCAAGTAATTGATGAAAAAAGTTGGCGCAAAATTCTACCCGCTTCTGCTGATGCTTGAGTGCTCTTGAAGATACATTCAGCAGAACATTTTGAAGATATCTTTTGAAAAACATCTTCAAGACATGTCGAAAAGATGTCTTTGAAAGATATCTTGTCGATATGTCTTGATATTTAAGATGTCTTTTGGATATGTCTCGTAGATGTCTTTCAAAAGATATCCTGATAGCAATTTGAAGCTCCCCCTACACCTTATCCATGTACGTCACTTTGTGAGAGCATGATATCTGGGTATCTTCAAGATATCTTCAAGATGTTTACGTTTATTCGGATGCGTTTCGCCAAGCATTGACAATAGCTAGGTTCAATGTTGGCTCCGACCGTCAGTTTTGTTGAAAAAGGCATGTCTTCATCTCACAATTGCGCCATCTCAATCCCACACAGCATTCCAGTTCTAAAAGATATCTCAAGCCAAATCCAAGAAGTCTTATGCAACATGAAAAGATATCTTTGAGAGATCTAAAACAGTTCTTACTTCTAAAAGATTTCTATAAGATGTCTAAACGATATAATTCTGGAAGAAAAGTTTTAGATCTTCTAAAAGATATCTTTCAGATGTTTTAACTGTTCCAGATATCTTAAGGATATCTTCTCATGTTGCATAAGATTCATTAAACCTTTCTGAACAGTTCCTCAAAATATCTAGAAGACCAAAAGTGCTGCGTGGGATGTCAAGCACGGTCCAAACTTGGGCCACGTTGCACCACCCTAGAACCACTGGTGAATTTTTATTTGAGGGAGCTTACTTTCTAAAATTTTCAGAGTGAGATTCCACTCTTCAGCCAGCCAAAAGTGAGCCTGTCGAAATTTGGAGTGAAATTTCCACTCTTTTAGAGTGAGGGTCCACTCGAAACGAGTAAAAATCCCACTCGAAGGAGACTGGCTCACTTCTGAGACTTAGTGGAGTGAAACACGTGATTTTTCATTCTTTCAGATTGGGAGAGTAGTTCGCGGAGATACAAACGGATCGATTATAGTCGCTTCCTCAGTAGAAATACCGAATAAAAAGCGTGTATCCGGGCACGAATCAGAATTTTTCGGCGTTTCTTTTTCCGCTATCTGGATCCTATATCCGGGTTTGGGAGCTGAATATATCCCAAATTCCAATCTTCCAACAAAAAATGATCCGTATACCACGATCAGGAATCGAGTTAGGAAACTAGGTTTTTTATTCCCAGAAAAATCAAGTTTCTCCATTTCCAATTCTCCGCTCTTGGAAACGTATCCGTAGGTATCCAACCGTTGAAGAAATTTCGATGTCTATAACGAAATTCAAAGGAAATAGAGATATACACATATGTATATTCACAGATTCTAAGAAGACGTTCGTTCCCATTAGGAACGGTGAGAAGTTTTCGATGAAACAGCGATTCATTGCACTTCTCATGCATTCCTTTACAGGAAAAAAACCCGTCTCTTTGAAATTCAAAAAAGATTACGAGATTCGTGTACGGCAGTGAAGTTTCGCACTATATGGCTTGACATTGAGTAGACTTCAATCTTTTGAAGAATCGCAACGGGGGTCTCCCCACATCATCATCATCTTCTCCGTCTTCTTCTTCTTCTTCTTCTTCTTCTGTGTTTTACGAGAGACGGCTGCTGTTGCTGTAGTGCGAGAACTTCATACTTCCCGTCGGGGAAACAAGTGGAGGAGGTGAAATGAGATTATTACCACACAACGAGACACCTGTGGATCAAACAGAAAAGAAATTCAAGCTCATATGAGATCAAATTAATACCTTTCTTTGCCACACATCTCCATTCTTTTACACACATACTTTTTCTTTTTGTCTTTTCGTTCTTTTGAATGTGCTTCTGGAAAATCGTGTATCGTGAAAATTTACAAACACCTTATGATCACTCCGCCTTCTTATTCTCTCGGAAAAATTCAACGATAATAATATTTTGAATTGATGCCATGGAACATTCAAGGAACATTATTCGATCAACGTTCCTGCAGGTTGTCGATTGAGAGCTCTCAAACGGTAGATTGATAATTCAATCAAAAAATAAAACATCGAATTATGGCCTACACAGTACTCGTGGTTTGAAAGATATCTTCAGAAATAATTGAGAACAATGCGAGAAGTTTTATGCAACATGAATAGACATCTTTTAGAAGTCTTAAACTGTTCTTACTTCTAAAAGATACCCAACAAATACAAAGATATCTATTAGTATCTAAAGGATGTGCCTTAGATTTTAGATATCTCAAAAATTTCTTACACAAGATATCTTTTAGACACGCTGACAAAGATATGTTTTGAATATATGGAAGATACCCTCTAGATGGTTCCAAGATATGTTTTCGTTTGTTTTAAGATACATTTTAGATATCTTTGAGATATCTTTTTGAAATCATGAGGATATCCCAGACAGTACAAAAGAATCACTGATGAGTTCTAAAAAAGGAACATGGCGTGACTTACTCAGATATTCTTTCAAGATATCTTTTAGACTATCTTGATTCGACATTTAAAAGATGTCTCTCAGAGATACCTTAAAGACATGTTCCTGACATTTCTTCAAGATATCTCAAAGATATCATTCCCACATATCTTGAAGATATCTCTTTTGTGATGTCATTTAGACATCTAAAAGACATCTCTTCGATGTATTTAAAAGATGTCCTCTTAGAGATATCTTGTAGATGTCTTCAAGACCTTCGGTGTTTGTTGGGTATCTTCAAATCCCTGGTGAAAATGAAGCGTATACAGAAAACGCGACGGAAGCGCATACGAAAAAAAAAAAAAATTTCTTCTGGAGCGTGTGTGTGATGCTTGTTTGTAGTAGAGGTAGAAATCATGTTCCATATACGCCATATAACGCTTTGATTCCTTTTTGATTCCTTTTTAAACACGTACTGACGTAACTAATCAAGGTGCGCGAAATATCTATTCTATTATCTCTCTATGTTTTTAAGCAGGCAATGCCAACGGCGGTCTATAGCTTAGGCGATAAGACCCTCTCACACTATCACTATGTGGTGGAAGTCCTGAGTCCAAAGAAGTTCAGAAGTTTTGTTTTGTTTTTGTTTTTGTTTGTTTTTTTTTTTTTTCTTTTCATTTTCTCTTCTCTTCTTTCTTAAACCTTCGTTCGTTACTTTTTTTATTTTTTTTACTTTTCTGTTACTTTCCAGCATACGCTTCATTTACTTTTCCTTTCTGCTTCCATTTTCACCAGGGATACGTTTTCAGAAACCTTTTAGAAATTTCCGAAAGATGTCTTTGACATTGATACATTTGAATTATGCGTGAATCAATATTGAATATGATGCGGCGAAACTGAAAATTTCACTCATCTTCAATTTCCAAGGCAATACCCGTTGGCATTACACAATCAATATAGTGTATTTTTGGCTTATAATCGATAAGAAATGGAATATATTATCTTCATTTTTATATCGTTCACTATACACTATTCCATTGTACCTATTCTAATTCTGTTCATATTCACAAAATTTGAACAATAATAGCGTGATCAAACGATACACGTGGTGAATTTTTTCTTCCCCCGAACAAAGGATGACTAATGATGTTTTTATATCGTCCCGTATGGAAATATTTTGCTGAAGAAGTTCTGAAAATCTCTGAGGAACTCTAATTTTTCTCTGCAAAGGTCTGAGAAAGCTTGAAAAACCCTGGCGAACATGATCTCATAATTTTTCATAATTTCTCATAATAGTCATTTTTTCTAATAAAAATCTCAATTACTTGAGAAATTGTGAAATTTTGTCATAATTCCTCAAGGAATCGGGACTTTCATGGAAAAAAAATGCCTTCCAATGAGTAATTATGAAAAATTGTGAGATTATTTTCGCCAGGAAACTCTGAGATTTCGATGAAAAATCTGATATTTTTGGGACATCGTTCTCAGAGTTTTTCCAGAGTTTATCAGAGATTTTTCATTAAAATTTCAGATAGATGATTATGAATGTATTCCTGATCAAACTCTGAAAAAAGCATGATAAATGTCTGTATTTCCTCCGACAGCTATAAAAAAAATCACGAAACGTGAGTGACATCCCCAACAGCACATCCACTGATTTCTACGTCGCATCTCCGTGGACTCTACGTGGATAAATGGTGGACGTGGACAGAACGTGAATGAACGAAGATTCCACGTGGAGGCAACGTAGGAATGTCCGATGCTGTACGGGATTTGACGTAATTTAATGCAGAGTCAGAACAATCGTCAGCTAGATTTACGGCCGCTAGTTTCAACTCAAAAGTTCTAAACGTTACTCACTTTTGGTAATTTTTACTCACCTGTCCAGGAAAACAGGGATTTATCACATTTTCTTCAGAGTATTATCAGGAATAACTTCCTAATCATCTACCTGAAATTTTAATGCGAAATCTTGGATAAACTCCAAAAAAACTCTGTCAAAACTCTGAGAACGATGTCCCAAAAATATTAGATTTTTCATCGAAATCTCAGAGCTTTTCAGACTTTATCAGACTTTTACAGAGGGGAATCAGGATTTTTCAGAAATTTTTCAGCGAAATATCTCTATGCCGGGTTCTAATTGAATATTTGCTCACGGAAACAATGGCGAATTTCCATCCGGGAGAGGTTTCCTTCGTTCTCATCAAATTTATGTGATAACCTAATGTTTTGCAGGTGCTACGCGTCACTCCATATAATTGATATAAATGGAACTCAAGGCTCAATGGAAAAACTCGTTAATTAATGAAAGTTATGATACAAAAAAATGCATGAAACCGCATCTAATCTGCAGTTCATTAAAAATTCATTTGTGATTTTGTAATCGTGACATTGTTATTGGAAGAAATATTAGTGTCGGAGAACGTTAAATGACTCACTACGAATGCTTGGCTTTATCGTGTTTCTGGTTCAAGCGATTATGCTTGTAGTTTCAATGTTGAGCAATGAAAAATCATTTGTTTGAGTTTCTATCGTATGACTATACGATACAAATTCCCGCTCCGTTCATTTTATTGCACACGGGAAGAAGTTTTTATCTGTATCGGGTAAAGTTTATCTATCAAAGCTAAATTTCTAGGTAAAAAAATGGCTGTCCATCTCCCAGCTAGTTACTTTTTCCGTGCATCGTGGTGCACACTGTCAACAAAAGAAGAGATTTCGAAAATTATTTCTCCAAAACAAGGTTGTAAATTCAACAACTTTTTGTTTTCCAGTGTAATTCAAGATAGAAAACGATACAGAGTTTCTATCGAAAATAGTTCTTCACACGATCTCTGACGATAATTACACGGAGAAGAAAAATTCGTTTTGACAGCGAAATCTGATTTTGTTGAGTATTTTTTTGTTGTGACAACAATATTATTCCCTACGACAGCGATTTTTCAGCTGTGAAACCCTGGTTAAAGAAATCCATAGAACCTGATGACATGAAATTTAATGGGATTTGGTCAGAACATTGTACGAGATTCAATGAGATTTGGCAAGAATCAATGGTTTTTCTCTCAACCACAGCAGGAATCATCTAATCAAAGGGAGACCCAGCGAATCAGTTCTTTTTTCTCTATAATAAAATCCGATATACACGAAGTTTATGTTCTACAAACAGATTACGATCCCATCGTTAGTTATCCAAAGCATTCAAACAACGATATATTTTATAAATATTCGGTTTCATCGATCCCCGCGAATCCCTGATACGACAATCGATTGGATAAATCCACGAACTTCTAATTATACTCCCACGAATAACATTGAATTTCAAAAGGTAATGGAAAAATACACCTTCTCGGAAAGAGAATTCGAAAATTTCGTTTGATTAGGTGCAACCGTCGTACGTTATCTCGAATACCCTTTGTACGTTATTTAATTTTCGATACGTTATCGTATAATACTTTTTATCTGAATTGTATTCAACCACCTGATGATTTGCATGAGGACTATCTCCATATTGACACTGAAAACAATTCATCGATTAAATATTGGCGTGTCATTCTTGACATCTTATAATATCGGAATAATGAGGTACAAATGTATATTTATAGGAGGTGAAAGATCATAAATAAGAACGTTATTGGCGAATGCGGAACAATCCAGGAGTCTATCATCCGTATTGTCCCCTTAGAATCCTCGTTCTTCTTGGAATAAAAATACACGAATTACGTGTGAAAATTAAGGTGACAATGCATTTCATAAATCCTTTATTTGTTTTGAGCAAAACGTTATGAGGAAATAAACTATATCGATCGTATACGTTTTCATTTATACGTGATATAATAAAATCAGACTGCAACCAATCGGATCAAGTAAGAGAGTAGATTTTGTTAGCAATGGTAGAGGGGTCTGTGCTTTTTAAGGGCTCGAAGGGCCACGGTTCTAGCAGTCATGAACGTACCACGGCGGACGATGGAACTGAAACCCTTCCGTCATCATCTCTTCCTCGCGTGTTAATGCTATTCGAAAAAGTGTTGAATAGAGATAGTTTTGTAAACGTCTCTCCTATCGCGATGACGTTGGATGTTATATTTGACTCCATGAGTGTTTGAATAAAATTCAGGTGAAGATTTTTATGTTTATACTACACGCAGAACAATATATTTTCAAAAGTCCTATAATTTATTGAGGATCAGCGCCAGTCTGTGATGAATGAAATTATTTACCTGAATATAGCTTCAAAAGTACCATAATTTCTTGTAGAAATACATCTAATTATGGGAGTTTTTAGAAGCAAATTCAAGTGAAAACTTTATCTGTCAGAGACTGGTGCTGATCCTCAATAAATTATGGGACTTTTCAACACATCTGTTTTCTGCGTGTAGGTAATATTTCGAAAAAATGTGCATATAGTGTTTTTGTAATATATTCTCTCATGTTGGAACAACGTCGTTATAACTCGTTTTTGTCGATCATTTGAAATTAATGTCGGAAGATGATGCGAATACTTGACGTCACGTTGCGATATGTTAGATCGTTTTTCCGAAAAGAGCAAGAGGGAAGGGAAGGAAAGGAGGAGTGAACTAACTTAATGGTTGAAACATGAGAAAAGTTTTAATGTTACAGGATATTTTGGATACGCAAGGACGGGTTCGAGACGATCGATGGGAACGATGAGAAGCGTTTTTACAAAATCATTCATCATTCTCCCGCTATTGGCTTTTTCTTGGATACAAGCGTTTCCGTTCACCCTATCCAAAAACTTGAGGGATTTAAAGGACCAAAATGAGGGGGAAACATCTTTCCCACCTCAAGACACTTCATCTTCCCGCTCCACGACATCGCCGGATGACCATATTTACTTTTGCTACGACTTCGCCCCGAAAATCCCGGACTGCAAATTCGAAGGGTAAGGTTTTTCCGGAATTATTGCTTTTTTCCTAAATTCACAAGTTCAATTTCTATTTCTTTTTCAGTTCGGATGATGATATTCCCTCGTTTATCAACCGACATGAGACATCGAACGAGATAAACAACAATTCCATTGAGAATAGACGAAAAGACGGGAAACGGATTGTCGTTTATGTGGTGCAAGACTGTCGACCAAACAGGTGAGAACAGTTTTTCAAGAACCGAGAAAAGAAAAAAATATAGATAAAAGTGTCGTGAAAATGCATAATTTCGTATAACTCTGATTTTAATCCACACAATAATGAAAGAATATCCAAAGAATTGTTAAGGGAAAAATTCTCAAAGGTGCTCTGTCATTGTTGTATGGATTTGAAGTAAAAAAACGTGATTTGGCGTGGTTCTATACCCTGGTGAAAACAAGTCTATCGATTGATCGATCATTCAAACCTATTGAATTTCCATCGAATCTCGTGAATTTAATGGGTTTCAATGAATTTTAACGGGTTTTCAACAAGTGTGAATGGTTATTCACCGTTGGAAAGTTTGTATTGAAAAAGCCCTGCAAAAAAATCTAAATCTGGTATAGTGTGGTGTAATTTGATGTAATAATACGTATTATTTGATCAACGCGGTTCAGCGTATGCAGTCTTCAACGATTCTTTTCTACAAAACTGTCTGAAACATGAAGCTGAAACTAGCAGATTTGACACTAGCTCATCTTAGAATTGTTCTAGACAGATGAAACCGAAACCAATGAGATTTTTGAATTGGAAACTTGGAAAATATTCATTTTGGAAGACTTCAAAATCACCTCAGTTTATAAACGCTGTGTGCTAGTTTACGTCTGCTAGCTTCAACTTCATGTCTGAGACACAGAACTTGGGCTCCAGGCTCAGTTTTCAGAGTCCTTCAGCGTAAAAATATTGTGATTTGTATATAAGTTGATAACTAAGAGTAAAAAAATTAAGATATTTCCTTCCAGCATTCAGGGAAAAAATAATTTAGCTGGAGAGCAGCGGAGTGGCTAGCACGAACACGGACAGCCATCGAATTAGCTCCTGCAGCTAAATTTTAATGATGACAGCAAACAAATTTGCCTTCGTAGCTGGTTTATTTGCTGTAACAGCTAAAATTTAGCTGTATGAGCTAATTCAATGGCTGTCCGTGTCCGTGCTAGCCACTTCACTGCTCTCCAGCTAAATGATTTTTTCCGTGTTATTGGCAATCGATTATTAGCTGTATCAACATTGTCGCGCATCTTGTACGAATACAACCCACAATTCTACAACGCTGGGAGATAATAACATGGATTTATTTGACCATATTACAGATTACCTTTCAAAATACCAAGGTGCACGGGAGAAGATCGCACTGCGAAGAACGCTAAAGTATACAAGCTTCACCCATTTTCGTCAGAAAAGTACGTGACGGCTCCGTTCATCTTTCCCGTATAAAATATCCGGCCCAACCGTTGGAACTACATCAACTTACAATTTAAGTTCGCAACAATAATTCCTGGATCCAATATATCATATCTTTCTCGCATACGCACACTCGATCAAACATATTTAATGAACGTTACACGAATTGCTTGTCCATCATGTACATATAAGATCGCGCTCCTGTACGCACAGTTTCAACATATGCATAGCGTTAGTTCAATTTTCCTTAACACTATTCTTGTTCTAATTGAATAATTGTAATATATAGCACTGCATATGTGATCTGTTTATTGTGTATGTGAATGAATGTTAACATTTATTTAATTATTGAAACTAAATACTATTCTCAATTGTAATGTATATGACATTGTGATGAAATTACATTGTAGCGTATATGTATTATTATTCGAATTTTTAATATCTAACGCGTATTTTATTGAAATATTCACTAGAGAGAATGAATTGTGATTATCATAAGTTCGAATTACCGAAAGAAAACAAACAAACAGTGCAATTATCGGAGTCAAATTTTTCCTTGGTAACAGTGAAGCGTGCAACGAAGTGTCCAGGATTACGATAATATAGAAAGTTTGTGAAGCGTAATTTGGTGCTCCAAAGCGTACATCAAGGGTGATGGAATTTGTGGCGCGCGGGAAGCGTATGTAAAATGTTTTACAAAAATTTGATCTCAATTGAATTCGTAAAATACACTATAGGAAAAAAAAACTTCGGAAAAATTCCAGTACCGCATTGGAAGCAATTAACCTCACTGTGAAAAATAATCGGAATTTTCCTGTATGCGGCCACCGGAAAATTCCAATCACCGGATGGGAAATCAATTTCCGATATATGAGTATGAAATTTCTCATAAATTTAACTGAGAATTCTAAATTGTATGGGATTTTTACTATAATTTTACAGGACATTTCCGAACAAGTATGGAAAATTCCTAATGCATGTAAATGTTAATTACTTCATATAAACTTATAGGAATTTTTTACAGTGCTGTACATTTGTACAGACAAATGACATTCGAATCATGAAAATTCCAGTACCACGTATCGAAAAATTCTTGTATCGATACTGGAAAATTGAAGGAAAGAACAGGAATTTTCATGTAAAATACAGAAAAATTCCGATACAACAGGAATTTTTTTGTACGCGAGCTGAAAAATTCTTCAATTCCTGGGTACCGGAAAATTCCAGTTTTTTTTAAACAGTATAGAGCACTGGGAGCGTTTATAAACGCTTATTGCATTTTAATAGTCTATTTCTTACGAAACATTTTTCTCCCGCTTGGCGAATGTCACTTTTTCCCTAGGGTTGGATTGATTCAGTAAATTGAATATCATTTTTTCACATAGCTTTCAAATAACAAATTTGTTCGATTTTAGTTCAATTTTTCCACATTTTTTTCGAACGAGTTTACATAAATGAGACAAAAGTGATTTATTTTCATTATATTTTTGAAAGCGGATCAAAGAATGAAACTTAGATAACAGATTTTTCTTGACAGGGAGAAACATTGATTCCTTTTTTGTTTTTCGTTTTTTTACGGATCTGTCACGTTCGAGATGAGCGTTGAAAATCAGAAGAGCAAAAATTATATTCCAAATTATTATAAGATAAAATTGTACAATGTTGAATTCCTGAAATTCGATATCATGCATTCCTTTGCGCGAAGTAACGATTACTGGTTAAGCAATTTTAATAGAAACGAGGGAGCAGGAGAAATGAAATTTTAGATACGGCACTTGGCTGATCTTGAGTTCAAATATTTTTTCACAGTTTGATATGAATCGAGAGGCAGCTCTAGACCGAATTATATTCATTCCTCCTTCTATGTACGAATAATATTGAAACATTGAATATAACGTGCAACTTTGATGCATTATATGTTCAATCCCTGCCGATAGTTTACGATAGAAAATGATGGGAATCCATTTTATCCTTTAGTTTTTGCATGAGGAATCTCCGGAAGAGTATATCGTATATTTACGACGGGAGTTTATGAATTTCTGTCGGATTCAATTGCGCATTTACAATGAGAAATCATTTGTTTCAGTTTTTATCGTATATTCAAGATATAAATTCCCCCGTTTTTCTTACTCTCCTTGCATCTCGGTGCAATAATTTACGACAGAAAACGGTGTAGATTTTTTTCTCAGATGGTTCTTTATATGGCTTCAATAAAATACTCAGAGATTGGTTATTGTGATGTCACTATGAAAAACGATAGCCTACACGTGTCATGAAAATATGACAATATTTTATGGTGGGGTTACAATAGGAATCGATAGATTCTTGAATTTGTAGTCTTTACGACGAGTAATGCCATTTTCGTCCCTAGTTAAGAAAAAATCTTACTAATTCCGATGGAACTTTTTTAATCGGGACTGTCGCGCATTTTTTATATACATAAATTCTTATTGTTATTATATTTCAACGATGAAAATCCTGTCGGATCACATCCGGATGAAAATTAGCAGATTCTGTGAAAAATGAACCATGCAGAGATGGATAGGGCTAAATTGGTCTGCCGGGTTTTTTTTTTCATAGGATCTACTGAATAGTAAAAAATAATCAGAATGTTCCTTCATGCGGCAATTGGAAATCAATGTGTATAAAAAAATTCATCATGAATCATTTTATAGCAAATTTCCGGCCCAATGTGGAAAATTCCTAGAGTATGTGTATGTTAATTACTTCATAATATAATTTTTTGTCCTCCCAGGTGGGAATATTCTATTGAATCCTATTACGAATGGTGTAATTTCTGATTGTATATCATTGGATATCATTGAAACTCATTCCTTTTCTCATTCGTTAATGAGATTTTATAGATTATTTGTAACAGGGCTGTGATCTCCATCCGGGTCTGCTTAGGTTATTTTTTTTAAATAAAAGTATGTGCCTATCGTTCAGTTTCGATAAAATACCCTCATAAAAAACGATTGGGATTCTATTGTTGTTCTATTGTTAAATCGATAAGAATGTTGCTCGAATCTTGTCCTTCGCTATCGTAAATTATTAGCAGGGATCGTTGAATCGAAATGATTCACTTCGAGACAAAGTTTTTGTATTTCGGTTAAGATTGGGAAATCCAGGGATTTCCCATCGCGTTACACTATGCATAATATTGACAAAAATCATACACGTGTAAAATATGAAACATTTATTTCCATAATTAAGTGAATACATATAATGATATGTTGAATTATCTACTCTTAAGAATACTGTGAGAGTTATCCAATACTCGACAAAAATTTCTCAAGTACGAAATTGTGTAAACGGATATCGAGTTTAATTTTGATTTCCTAGGTATCATGAATAATATCAATCCGCACAACAAGAAGAAAACAACCGATCTTCCTCCTCATTGGGCTAGGGTGGATCTATGATGAAAAGTAGGTGGATAGAGAGAGGAACATTCGACGTTGAAACAACGTTAGTTTCCCCGTTTCAACATCGTTGCTTCAACGTTGAATCCCCATCTCATCCACCTATTTTCCACCTAAGCAACCCATCGGGCAGATCGTTCTGTGCAGGAACAATCGAAATTGAATGATATTATTTCTACAGCGTTGAAAATTTTCTGTTATACAATTTGTATGTACGTTTGTTGTATGCACAAATGCATTGAGCGAAAAATTGAATGTACTTAATGGTTCATCGTGGTGAGATTTTTGTTTAATGTATGTAATAATAAACGATTTGTATCGAATTATATTCATACCTCCTTCTATGTACGAATAATATTGAAACATTGAATATAACGTGCAACTTTGATGCATTATATGTTCAATCCCTGCCGATAGTTTACGATAGAAAATGATGGGAATCCATTTTATCCTTTAGTTTTTGCATGAGGAATCTCCGGAAGAGTATATCGTATATTTACGACGGGAGTTTATGAATTTCTGTCGGATTCAATTGCGCATTTACAATGAGAAATCATTTGTTTCAGTTTTTATCGTATATTCAAGATATAAATTCCCCCGTTTTTCTTACTCTCCTTGCATCTCGGTGCAATAATTTACGACAGAAAACGGTGTAGATTTTTTTCTCAGATGGTTCTTTATATGGCTTCAATAAAATACTCAGAGATTGGTTATTGTGATGTCACTATGAAAAACGATAGCCTACACGTGTCATGAAAATATGACAATATTTTATGGTGGGGTTACAATAGGAATCGATAGATTCTTGAATTTGTAGTCTTTACGACGAGTAATGCCATTTTCGTCCCTAGTTAAGAAAAAATCTTACTAATTCCGATGGAACTTTTTTAATCGGGACTGTCGCGCATTTTTTATATACATAAATTCTTATTGTTATTATATTTCAACGATGAAAATCCTGTCGGATCACATCCGGATGAAAATTAGCAGATTCTGTGAAAAATGAACCATGCAGAGATGGATAGGGCTAAATTGGTCTGCCGGGTTTTTTTTTTCATAGGATCTACTGAATAGTAAAAAATAATCAGAATGTTCCTTCATGCGGCAATTGGAAATCAATGTGTATAAAAAAATTCATCATGAATCATTTTATAGCAAATTTCCGGCCCAATGTGGAAAATTCCTAGAGTATGTGTATGTTAATTACTTCATAATATAATTTTTTGTCCTCCCAGGTGGGAATATTCTATTGAATCCTATTACGAATGGTGTAATTTCTGATGGTATATCATTGGATATCATTGAAACTCATTCCTTTTCTCATTCGTTAATGAGATTTTATAGATTATTTGTAACAGGGCTGTGATCTCCATCCGGGTCTGCTTAGGTTATTTTTTTTAAATAAAAGTATGTGCCTATCGTTCAGTTTCGATAAAATACCCTCATAAAAAACGATTGGGATTCTATTGTTGTTCTATTGTTAAATCGATAAGAATGTTGCTCGAATCTTGTCCTTCGCTATCGTAAATTATTAGCAGGGATCGTTGAATCGAAATGATTCACTTCGAGACAAAGTTTTTGTATTTCGGTTAAGATTGGGAAATCCAGGGATTTCCCATCGCGTTACACTATGCATAATATTGACAAAAATCATACACGTGTAAAATATGAAACATTTATTTCCATAATTAAGTGAATACATATAATGATATGTTGAATTATCTACTCTTAAGAATACTGTGAGAGTTATCCAATACTCGACAAAAATTTCTCAAGTACGAAATTGTGTAAACGGATATCGAGTTTAATTTTGATTTTCTAGGTATCATGAATAATATCAATCCGCACAACAAGAAGAAAACAACCGATCTTTCTCCTCATTGGGCTAGGGTGGATCTATGATTTAAAGTAAGTGGATAGAGAGAGCAACATTCGACGTTGAAACAACGTTAGTTTCCCCGTTTCAACATCGTTGCTTCAACGTTGAATCCCCATCTCATCCACCTATTTTCCACCTAAGCAACCCATCGGGCAGATCGTTCTGTGCAGGAACAATCGAAATTGAATGATATTATTTCTACAGCGTTGAAAATTTTCTGTTATACAATTTGTATGTACGTTTGTTGTATGCACAAATGCATTGAGCGAAAAATTGAATGTACTTAATGGTTCATCGTGGTGAGATTTTTGTTTAATGTATGTAATAATAAACGATTTGTATCGACTTATTATTTATATCGTTCCTGTTCCCAGACAGATGACAAAAATATGTGATGAAGATTAACCTACATTTCAAATGAATCGATAATTTATCATACACTTGATTTGTTGTATTTTCCTAAAATCATTTCGTCAATCGTTGGATACGCAACTATCCATAGAACACTCCACCCTCGCTCTCACATTTAATGTCCCTTATTAGGGGATCATTCTTCGACATTTCCTCTTCGATGAAATATTTCATTCCACAGCCTTTCTGTGAATAAGATCCAAACACGATGAGACCTATCAGATGAATGTGAAGTATTCAGGGGAGGTTCTCATATCAAGCGAATTCCGAAATAAGGTGATTTCCTCATATTTTTTTTCGAAGTAAATTGAGAACTCGAGTTATTTGATACTAATAATTTGAAATAAAATTTCCTCAAGTTAAAGGATTATTCGTATTCCGAAACCTTTTTAAGGCGTTTTTCTCGAAACCATGTTTTGCAAGTTCTGCTCCACGATATCTCAAAAACTACTGAACGAATAGCGCGTTTTTGTTTTTATTTTGAAGCTGATTGAATTTATTGGAGGATGAACCTGAATGGAGATGATATTTGCCTTTTATAGCACTTGAAAGAGAGCGAAACAGGTGAAAAAATGCTGCCAAAAGTTTGCATGTCTGTCATCCTT
Organism: Gonatopus flavifemur; assembly: GCA_018340375.1. Taxonomy (NCBI): domain Eukaryota; kingdom Metazoa; phylum Arthropoda; class Insecta; order Hymenoptera; family Dryinidae; genus Gonatopus; species Gonatopus flavifemur. The sequence goes on from JAFFJZ010000006.1 coordinate 13,853,739, forward strand.
TTAATTTTGGATTTTTCATTGGTTTTATTGGTACAACCTCCAACAAATATAATATATATCATAAAAATTTTTGGATTTCTGGATAATTTTTGTAAGTGTTATAGTGGCGCCCGATTGATCACTGTTTTTTCGAGGTGATTTCGTTTCAACGCGTATCAACAATTCCCATGGCATTATTTTTCACTGAAGAAAAAATTGTCTATGCACTTGAAGATTCAATTAACAAGCCCTGCTAAAAATTTCCCATAGAAAACGATAAGATTTTTCCTATCGATTTCAATGTGGTTTCTGAAACTGGAATTCCCAGAAAGTCATCGTGAATTCACGATGGAACTGTATCGGTTCTTATCGTTCTCTATAGGATTTAAGAGAAATGTATCTGGTTTTATCGTGAAAATCATATACAGGAAGTATTAGTAATTCGGAGAAATATGATGGTACTTTTTTGAATAACTCTCCATGTGGAAATTTCAATCGGGCCAGTACTGGCCCTGACTTACAGAATCTGGCCCAGTCCTGGCCCGGTTTAAATTTCCACATGGGTGGTATTCCTTCTATAGGAATTTTACGATGAAAACAGATACATTTCTCTCAAATCTTATATAAAACGATAAAAACCGATAGAGATCTATCATGAATTCACGATGACTTTCCGGGAATTCCAGTTTCAGAAACCACATTGAAACCAATAGGAAAAATTCCATCATTTTCTATGGGAAATCTTCAGCAGGGAGTGTGAAAACCTCTGAGTTTTTCATTTACTTCCTTACATGAAGAAACAAAAAAGAATTCGAGAAAATCATTTTACTCTGGGCTCGCTTGATGAAAACCTGTCCTTAATTCGGCTATGATCGTACTCCGCTGCATGTAAATTGAAAAAAGTACATAAAGTAAACTCACCTGATTTTTTATCACCGCCACAATGCCGATATCAACTCATAAATGAGATAAATAGTGAGACCCAAAAGAGCGATGGTATATACGTAAGTTTCGAAGGAATCACTGTCCAGCTTCATGACTATCGCGTAAGATATCTGAAAATAGCATAAAGAATGATTTATAAGAATTGTGAAGAATTGTAATCGGTTTTAAATCATACGGAATTCTTCCATACACCGCAACGAGGTTAATATCACAGATCTTTCGAATGATCAGTTGATTTATTTTAGAGAGATTTTTGAATTCTGCTTCATCGTGTAATGACGTACCCTGGTTGAGGTGGATGAATTTTACATAGTCAGTAATTCAATACTGTAATTTATAGATTTTTCAAACATTTTGGATAAGCATGTACAATTATTTGGAAAATACAACAAAATTAATTATGCACAGGTTACATTCGCGTTATCAATGACATTAAGTGGAGGAATACAAAATTCCAGAGTAGTCAAATGTGTTTTACCATATCACGGTGTGGATACGAGTTATATCATATTATTAAAAACAACGGTTCAAGCGTGTTCTCACATAAATTCCAGTCCTGAACAAGAATTTGGAAAATTGGTCATGTCAACGTGAGGAAAAATTTGCACTGAATATAGCGAAATGTAGATCATTGAAAGACGAGTTGCTTTTGTTTTTGATTAAACATTTCCGCGGGGAATGTCAGGTGAATCCGGATGAAAGCCAGGCGATCCAGGGACAAGTTTCTGCTCGATTCTACTTGGTTTTGTTCGGTTTTGTTCCCAGGATTTGTTAGTCTTCATCCACGTTTGCCTGGCATTTTCCACAGGGATCACTTCCTTGGCGGAAAAAATTTATCATAATTTCTCTTGACTGTCATGTTCATAATCCATATAGTATCGCAGATTCCCAGATAGCATGCAGTTCTCGAAGATATCTAACAGAATACTCAACTGAGAGATCTTCAAGAACGTTCTTGAAGATTTCTTAAAGATATCTTCCAGAAGTTCTTCCACGTCGCCTCTCCGTTCCCTCCACCTCTGTACCACGTTGCAGCAACGTTGTACCCGGCGGACATTTCTCCGGCGCCTCCACAGGGACTCTCCTTTCCAGCGCTTTCGCAATCGGAAGCTCCTGAAACGGCTACGTGGTCTCCACGTTGTTCAGGTGGAAGATCCACCTTTGTTCTACGTGGCCTCCACGGAGGTGTGCTGTGCGGGATCATTAGGTTGTTCATCAAGAGTTCATTTTGAATGCATTAGATTCATATTGAACTCATTGTTAGTCGCATAACGGGGACTATTTGAGAAGTCTTTGAGAAGTCTTCATGATCTTTTATGAATTCAAATTGATCATTGGTGCTGGCTGGGCAGACAGCATTGAATGTCCTGTGGACGTTTTAGAAACATAACCTTAGTTTTGCGCGCTTCGTCTCCGTCCCAGCCAACAAAATCAAGGCAGCGCTTCTGGCAGTGGTGCTACCATTCACTTATACAGTTAAAAATCTTCTTTATATATATGACTTCATTTATGTATGGAAATAGGAGCGACTTGGTAGTATTTTTACTAGGAGCACTACTTAGTAGCGCTTCCTGATAATACTGGTAGCGCTGAGGTAGTGCTACGTTATAAATTGAATCATATATATGTTATGGTAGCATGCAGTCTCACGGTAATGGGAAAGCTACTACGTTGCCACTAGCACTGGTAGTAGCGGAAACGTGAATTTGGAAGCACTTTGCTGGCTGGGGTGGAGTAGGTTTAAATACGTTCAGAGAACGTTCATTTTTGATACACCTGAAGACGTTCCCAGTACGTCTTTTTCATCTACCACGGGACGTTCTCGTTACGTTTCCCAAACGTACTTTCATGAAAACTAACCTATACAAACATACGCGTAGTATCGCAGAACGTCATTGACATCTTCATTGAACACGTCTCCAGAACGTCGCATGGTGGACATAAATTGAACATCACAGAACATTTGTATGTCCCTGGGACGTACATGCGACGTTTTTAGAACGTCTTGGGATTTTATTTGGACGTTTTCTGTGAGAGCAAGTACGTTTTATGAACGTTCAGAAAACCTCCCGATGCTATCCGGGTATGATAATTTCCAGTCGGGGAAATATTTTGTTGTTGGAAAAAAAACAGAATGGTGACACCTACAACTGCTTGAACTTGACTCCTCGATTTTTCGTGTTGGACAATATATCACTCAAAAAGTCGATAACGGAATTTTATGAACCATTTATGAGGCAATATGAGTTGATTTCTGAATTTCTGATGAAGTTATGAAAGAAAATATGGACATTTATGATTTTTCATGAGAGAATTTACAGAAAGATTATGAGATCACATAAGAATTTATGAGAAACATTATTCCAACTTATGACTTTTCATGATAAAATACTTCTCATGAAACAGTCCCAATTCCTAGAGAAATTATCATATTTTAGGATAAATTGAGCGGCTGAGAATATCTCTCGTATTTTTCACTCGATTGATCGGAAAATTTCAGGAAAACTTTTTCGAACATTGACGAACAACTTTGTCGCTTGATTTGAAATTTTCGACGATAGCCTAGGATATTTACTAATCCTTCACAGGTTACGGAAAGTGATTTCATCGCTAAATTTTGCATTCTATACATTAAAACTGGAATAATATGATGTACTTTTTATTTGAATTCACTAAATACTTTCACTTTTTTTCCAACAAAATCTTGAAAAAAGTGTTGCTCCCTTATCAATCGATTAAGGGAGTGCTCTGGTTGATGTTTTCAGCTAAAAAATACTAGATCGTTTCAACCATTTTACGTCAAAAATATTCAATCAATTGCATTAAACTTTGGATCGAATGATTCAGAATCGATCAAACAATCCGGGTCTGGTCTGTTTGTTGTTCAACTAACTCGTCATAAATAATTAGAACGAAATTTTGTTATCAGCCAATAAGAAACCTCTATTCAGTTTTCTTGGTATTATAGCAAATATAATCCATGTACAATTATTTTGAGACCAGAGCCGGCATCTCTGATTTATTATGGATTTTTTGATCTCAAGTTCGATGTAGTTGATTGAATATCAATGACGTAAAATGGTTGAAACGATCTAGTAGTTTTCTAGTGAACAAATCGACCAGGGGACACCCTTGATAACTCAGTTTTCAACCCCCCCTTGGTATTTGAGGATGGATTCAACGTTTGTGTACTCAAAAAGCATGTTTTAAGGCGCACAAAATGGAATTTACGCTAAAAAGATGATACAACAATTATTGATAGCAACAAATAATTTTGGGATCTAAGTATTTTGTTTTGGCAATCCAATTTCTTTCTTTCTTTATCAATTTAGAAACTCATCGGGACTCGACCTCACCCGACCAATCCAAAGTAGATGTAATTGAAACAAAATCAATCGATCGAGTTTGTTTAAATGAAAATTTGGATAAGTTGATTTTCATTCATCACGAGGTCATCAAACTTTCGGATAATTACCGAGTGATTGGATGTCTAACCTTCACCTGTTGCTCTCACGTGGGACGATACGACGAGTTGGTTTTATTACCCGATACAACGTGAGACTAAGTGGATCACCATGAGTTTCCAAATAGACAGACTCTAGTCTCGACAAATTAGTCGAAGGTTACAAGTTATAATCGTTATGAAATTCATTCACGATGTCAAACCAAATAACACTTCGATTCCCCAGGACTATAAAAATCAATCGATCATAGTTTTGGAACGAACAACGAGTAGTATCGAATCACCTGAAGAATAAACGGTTGAGTTTGAGGAAGGAGAGAGAGGAAAGAAGATTATGAATATAAGAGGGGAAAGATGAGGTGAAGAAACATCATCCAACATCAACGGTTCTCCGTTGTGCGTTTGTGGGAGATGCCTCCTTCGACTACAACACAACTACAGCGGAGGCTGTGGTTAGAAAGCCTTAAACTGAAGTCACGGTTACACACGTATGTATACATATATACATATAATACATACACGTATATCTTCCTCCACTCTTTCTCTGGTTGCATACCGCTAGCGAGCAGGCAGGCAGGCAGGCAAGCAAGCAAGCAAGCAGCCAAGCACCTGGTGTATCTGTGTAGAGCCTGCGATTTACCTGCTTGTTGTTCAGAGGTCCAGTATGTCCGGTATCCGCGTGCCGTCGGTATCGTTAGCGGTTTAAGATTCGTGCCCCGGTTCAGAACGTACGTACCAACGTGTATTATCTAATCAAGTTGGTTTGTGATATATTGGTGACAGGGTTAAACAATCGGTTAATAATCCAGTTGTGATTGCTGTTATTTTGTGTATCGTAGTGGAAATGCGTAGTATCGTCGCAGGTGGTCCATTTCAGTGACATATACTCGGTGGCCTTCGACCTATGTTTGTATACACATCATATGTTCATCATACGTGCTTGGATTTCTTGGAGCGCCGAGCAGATGATTCATAGAACTCGTGCTAGAAGGGATTTCTTGTCACGAGAGTCACGAGGAATGTTTTTCCCAGAGATATAAATTAGCGAATAGCGGGTTCGGTGTAAGGTTTGTATCGCCCTGCTTTTGGAATTTATCGAAATCAAATTGAGAGTTAGCGAACAATGGTTCTCGGTATGGAAAACAATATAACGATGGTGTATTATAACTCAACCTATCACCGCTTAGAATGACTCATAAAAATTGTTATCTGAATGAGTCACCTAACAATATTTGAAACAACCTCCGAAGCGTTTGATAAGTTCGTGAATTAATCGTTCAAGTTTGATATTGAACAATTCGTACTTTGATTTTCAATCTTCAACGAGATATTCTGATTCATAAATACGTTTTTAGTCAAGAAATCATTGAACCAGGAAAGGAAAGAACAAAGTTGGGGATCATAAAAACAAGATGATACAGTAAAATTCATACCGAGATTATGTAACCGACGAACTTTGGAAATCTTTTCGAAAATTCATCAACTTTCAGGGTTAAATTTTCAGGAATCGATTGTTTTATCGATCTACGAGTGGGACTTCAATGAAGTTCCTTAGAATCTGAGAAATCTTCCAGAGAGAAAGAGTATCAGTTTCCGGAGATTGATAGTACGAAGGAACTGATGTGGAATAATCAACAGACCGAAGGATTTGTGCTTGGTGTGCAAATGGATTGCTCTTTCTCTTTACATTCCCTGTTGTAGGCCGGGGGGATGTTAAACTCCCACACGAGTTGAGTACTGTCCGGAATTAGACGATGAATCCAATACTAGTTTTAGTGGCCCAAACTAGCATCGTTTGGAGTCCTATCAAGGAAACCTGGAAGAGACCTGTGCCCTGGTTGCGCGGGTTCTAATTGCCGGCACGGAACCAATGAAACCGGCAGCTCGTACGCAGGGTGGCCAGAATTTTTCGATGAAAGTAGCTTCATCTACTATTAGAAATCGCAAATTTCTGCGCGAAGTCACCCAATTTTCTCATGTGTTCATATATGTGTATATGTATATGGTAAACACCCATTAGCTTCACAGCTCGTTAGCCCTGAACTTCCTGATTCGTTAGAAACCAGGAATTTTTAGGAAAAACACTAAAAATACTGAAAAAACAGAAGTAGCCCCATCTGGCAACTCTGCTCGTACGTGAGCTTGTTACCCCTGACTCCTAGAAAAAGAACACTTGGAGAGATTCGCAGTACTGCAAGGATTTTCTTCAACCTTCCGTTAACTTTGTCACAAGTTTATCTGACAACATTGCAGCAAGGTTAAATTGCTCCCCGAGCAGAAAAAATTCATGGCCAGCCTCGTGTTCAATATGAACCCGATTGAGCAGTGATAGGGCTTACCTTTCTTTGGCATACCTGATCTGGTCCTGGCGAGGTCACGATTTGGTACGGTTAACCAGACCTGGTCCTGATAGGTTTGTAATTTGGCATACTTTACCTTAGTTCGTTACATCGGGCTTTAATACAGCGGTGTGTTACATTCCATATCAGGGCCTGCTGAAAAATGGAAAAACGTTTAGATCTAATTTTTGGCCAGATCTAAACAGATCTATTCAGATCTGAAAAACTGCAATTTCAGCTTGTATTTGTCAACACATATGTTCAAATTTGAATTCACGCATGAGAAAATATCAGGAAATTTTGGGTAATTGAACAATCAATCGCTCATCAAGATTAAATGTGATTTTCAATTCAGGTCCGATGAGATCTAACCAGACCTGTCAAGATCTGAATCTGATCTTGTGAGCCAAAATTCGAATCTAATCAGATCTGATGAGACCTAAATAAATCTAAACTTTTTTCCCCGGGTGATTTGAAATAAGGCTCTCCAGATCTGGTCCTCCCTGGTGGAAAAACTTTTGTTGAATTTCATTCTCAATTTGGACACTTTTTCATTAAAAATGAACAAAAATTCCACGAATCTTCGCAAAAATCAAAGAAGAGTGGCAAAGTGTTGTGGATTTGATTTAATTTCATCGTAATTTCTGGAAATTCGTGTTTTCTTGTTGATTTTTCATGAAAAGAGAGTCCAATTCGTGGGTGAGATTCAACATGAAATTCAGCAACATTTAATGAAATTCAATTCAATTCAATCAAATTCAAAAATTTTTCTCACCAGCGTTGATCGAACACCCAATATGAATTTCTGCTTGGGTATCCGAGATGTTGATTGATTGATTGATTATTTATTGCATTTTTAAATACATTTCTTATTGCAACGGGTACAAAGTGTGAATAATATTTCATTCATTTAAACAGAACGCCTGCAACTCACAGCTATTTACAATCAGTGTCGCTTATTCTATACTCCTTAATATATTTGTTTAAATATTTTTCTCTGTAGTAATTATATATTAAACATTTTGAGAAGAAATGTGAGAGGTATTCAAATTCGTGTCAATTACAAATTTGACAATTCTGTGATTGTGTTAATTTATAAACATTATCATCGCACAGAATTCTTATTTCACCATATTTGGATGCCAATCGGCACTACAGAAGGAAAACTCTAATCATTTTCATGGGAATCTTATCAAATAAAGTGCTTATCGCTTTGAGATTTTCTTTGGAGACTTTACAAAGCATCCCTGGCGGAAGAATCCTATAGGATCCGATAGAAACCGATTCAAAATTAATTGGAATGAACAGGGTCGATCGGAGAACCTCAAGTACCGATTCAAAATGAATAGGATACAATTGGAATCTGTTATCTATAGGATCGAATCGAGGATTACCCCTGGAAAAATTTGTGTTCTATTGGAATCAATGGGACTCCACGTGATCTATTGGTCTGTATAAAAAATATCAGATAGGATGTTTAAAATTTTTTCCAATTCATGAGGCAAACAGTTTTTATCGGAAATTTTCATAACCTCAATCTATTGGAATTAATGGGAAAATTTGTGAAATTGAATGAATGATCGGTTTTCTGAGGCAAATTTTCAACTTAATTTTAAAATGTATAGATTTCATTGATCAATGGGTTTCAGTTGGATTATTCCAACCCACGAAATCATTGGAAATACCCTTGTAAAAATGATTCATATATGGTCCATATATAAACTGTATTTGATTCATATATGGATTTGATACGAATCATATATGGTCATATATAAATCATATGTAATTCATATATGTGGCATATATGACCATATAAAATTCATATACGATTGTTCAACCCATATAAGGACCAAACATGACCCATATATAGGGAACATAACGCCACATATGAAATGTATATGGCCCATATATGAATTATATAGGGGTCATATATGAATCTGTGAAATCATATATGTACCATGTGTAGTCATATATGCCGCATATATGATTCATTTTTACAAGGGTAATAGGAAAGTTTACAGATCATGGTATTCTATGGGTTTGTATCGGCAATATCCAATTCAATTTCGGAATTCCTTCCATCTCATTTGGGAATTGGTTTCCATCGGAATTCGCGGTAATTCGGATCTATTGGAATTAGTAGGGAAGTTGATGAGGTTGAAGATTTAACGGGTCTCTATGGGAAATATCCATTTCAGGTTGGATTTCGATAGGAACACCTATCGAATCCTATTACCAAAAAAATTCAGCGTAAGAGAACTAGTGCTCTCATCACAACACCCATGATATCCGATACTTGTTTTTGAGAACAGGATTTCATAGATATTTGTCATCAAAGATATTGTGAAAATGTACTCAATCCGAGGAAATTTCCGATAGAATGTTTCTTTATCGGATTGAATTGGAATTTTCATTATTGATGAGAAAACCAATTAAATCCAATCGACAGAAATTTTATTGGTATCAATCAAAAATTTCCGATGCGGAAACTCAATTCATTCCGATGGAATTTTTCTTTATCGGATTTAATCGGATTTTTTAACCCGGGATAGAGCTCAATTTATCGAAAGATTTTTCATCTTGGCTTAGCAAATAACTTTCAAACTTCCGAAAAACGTTACACATCTCACATATCCTCCCAGGTAGAAATATTAGGTGTGCAAGTTGAAACTCGGCTTCAAGTTGGTTGCATGAAAGAAAATATTTGAACGCATCGAATTCGTCCGCCATTTTGGATATATGTAGCGTGGACATTGCAGTTGTTATATCAGTCATTTTCAAGAAGTAATTTCCTGTGTATTAATTTTCATGAGATGGATTTCGATAATCAACATTCACGCCATTGTATTCTATTCTGTTTTCAAATGAATAAAAATGCTGGTCAAGCTGTGGAAGTGATCAATACGACATTGGGTCAACATTCTGTGAGTCATTCAACAGTGAAAAAGTGGTTTACAAGATTTCGTAATGAAAATTTCAATCTTGAGGACGATGCACGTCCAGGTGCAGTCAAAAAATTTGAGGATGAAGAACTTGAAGTTTTACCGAATGAAAATCCATGTCAAACTCAAGAAGAGCTTGCAGAACAGTTAGGAGTTACTCGTCAAGCAATTTCATTTCGATTGCATGGATTGGGAAAAATACAAAAGGAAGGAAAATGGGTTCCTCATAAACTGACGGGTGAAAATAAAAGACAAAGAGTTGCCACTTGCATGAATTAGCTTTCTCGGTTCAAGAAGAAGAATTTTCTGCATAAAATCATTACGAGTGATGAAAAATGGATTTTGTAAGACAATCCTAAATGTAGAAAAGTATGGATTGATCCGGGCCAGCCATCTACATCAGTTGAAAAACCAAATATTCATGCGAAGAAAGTTTTACTCTGTGTCTGGTGGAATTGAAAAGGAATCATTTACTACGAGCTTCTCGAACCTGGCCAAACTATTACAGCTGAGCGTTACCGGGCCCAGCTGATCAAAGTAAGTGATGCTCTGGAGGAAAAAAGACCATTTACGGGGCAAGGAAGGCGAAAAGTGATGCTGCTGCATGATAATGCACGTCCACATACAGCCAAACCAACCCAGGAACTCATCTTCGTTTTAGGCTGGGAAGTTGTACCTCATGCGGCATATTCACCAGACTTAGCTCCTTCTGATTATCACTCATTTAGATCAATGTCGTCATATTTGAAGGAGCAGCACTTCATGAATATCGAAGATGTCCGGAAATGGCTGGATAACCATTTTGTTTCAAAACCACCAAGTTTCTAATGTGAAGGCATTCATCTACTCCCAGATAAATGGCAAAAGACTGTAGATCATAACGGCGAATATTTTGATTGATAATTCTTGAAAGAAGTATTTTTTTAATAAAATTGAATTTGACAAAAAAAGCTGAGTTTCAACTTGCACACCTAATAGAAAGATCCATAAGGAGGTCTTCGTATCCAGTTTTCTTCAGAATTTCAGCAAAACTACTCTTTGCGATCTATATATATCCACCTGTTTCAAGAAACACCCTAGTAGAAATTTGACAGGGAATTCCCTATTAGAAGCATGGCCCTCATAAGGCTGCAATAGGGAACTCCTAATTGAGGAAAACTTTTAATTACCCTACCAGTTCCTGACATGGCATCCTGTTTAGGACTTCACAACAATGTAACGCAAGGTTGTTGACAGGTCCCAGTCAGATTTTCCCTTTCAGTAACTCAGACATGGTATTTCTATCAGAACCTGATCAGGATTGTCTTGACTCATCCGTATTTGAATTGTGAGGTAACTGTCAAGATATCTTGATCAGGACTGATCAGGATTGCCTTGGCTCATCCGTATTTTAATCATGTGATAATCGACAAGACAGCCGAATCAGGACCTGATCAATTCAGAACGATGAATATATCAAATTATTTAGAATTTTCACAGGACTCATTAGAAATTTACCTTTTTTGAAATGCTCAATTGAGGTCTATTTGGATCATCAGTAGAATTTCTTCTGTTGGGGGAGTTTCAAAAAGTTTTATGAAAAATGAATTCCATTAAAATTAAATTGAATGTTAGAATATAGCTTAGATGAGGTCCTGATTGGGAATCCAATTACTACCCTGATCAGATCCTGATTGGGAAACGTTTGGTTTTCCTGATCAGTACCTTGTCTTTTCCCTGCGTTACATTTTTTTCAGGGCCTTATCAGATACTCAAGTCAGGCCCTGAACAGGAATCAGGCATGCCTAATCTGGACCTGATGTATTCCATATCAAAATTTCTACTAGGGCATATCTTTGGGAATCTGTTATCTGCTATTCCCAGCATTTTAATTATCCATTTCCATGCTAACCTGAATATTTCATATTCTATTCTAACTATCCCTAATCCTAATTTTAAGGCTACGTCGCAGTAATTCTTCGGCAAGTGAAAAAGACTCTCTTGAAGAATTCCATTCGCGCTTTCTCTGCCAAATGAGAATATCTTAATTCCTATATTTCACTTCCATATAGCAACACAGATATGCATAAACTTTCATGAAGTTTCACAATATATTCCAAGGAATAGCATACTCCTTGGATCGCTATTTTATTTTTCATAACCGCCGATTGTGCAGCTTTCAACTCTAAAGCAGAGTTGCTAATTGGTACGTATTTGGGATGTTTCGCATGTGCCTTGATCGTTTCAGATAGGGCTGCACTCGAGACTCTCGAGTAGAACCAAAAAAACTGAATTTCACCAGTTCTCATGCAAAATTCTAATTCGTTGGGTCGATGTACAAATCGTTGAAGAATAAAATGTGAGAAAATTTTTGAAAATATTTTTTGGATTTTCAACACTAAGGTTTATTCAAAACTGTTGCAGTCTCAAAAAAGGTCTTGTCTTGTCTTGGTCACTCTGTCCTGGATACAATCAATTTTATCCTCTCAGACATGTTATTGCCAACTATGACTTGCCCACACTTGACTTGATGTAGAGATTTGTCTCCGAAGATTGTAAAATTGAATAATATTTACTATTTTTGAATTTTGCTCAAGAATGCACCTCTAGCTTCAGAGTGGGAGCTAGAATGGTTTCTATCAGAGGTATATGAGGTATTTTTAGTAGACCTTTTTGGGACATTTAGTAATTCGATCAACTCTAAATTGAATGCTTTGAGAAACTAGGGCCAAGTTCGAATCTCGTGCAATGATCATTCCTGGAGGATGTGTTAGAAACAGCTGTGCCAATTCTGGGATAACTTTTAATCCGAATCCTCGAGAGTTGAGAGACTCGTAATGAGTTACGAAAGAATGCGAGTAATACATTCTTTCGGATGAATCAATCAATTTGCAATCACCGATAATAATTTGATCGCCTCGACTAACCAGATCGCAAAGAGGGGAGTTGGACTGAATATGTATATATATATATCTTTACCGCCCACAGTACGGTATTATTCATGATGCACGTGGATTGTGCATGCGTGTAACTAGCTAGAAAGTGCAACGATTTAAACTTTCGTTGAACGTGGAATGAGTTGTATACCAATGCCGTGCTATTATTATAGCAAGTTCCACGTATATATGCATATTAAACATTGCTTACATAAATGCCCTTCCACGAGATGTATAAAGCGTGTGTATATCTTTTCCACGACTCGTTTCATTATACTTTCTTCTGTCACACATTTTCATAAAACATTCACCGGGTCCCCGGGTAAAAATCGTATATTCGGTAAAAGTAATGTGATCGTTACAGGTCACGATTATTCATCTTGAAGAGAATGCAGAAATATATACATTGCATCTCCCATCTCCCTTCTCAGTTCTATTCACTTGAACTTTGATGAAATCTACTCGAACGTTGGAAAGTTATACTCACGCTATGAGGAGATCTTCCAATCGGTGCTTAGGATTCTGCAGGGACTTTCTTTCACCCTCAAAATCTAATCTGGCGTAGGAAGGAAGCATAGTAATACAATATCCAGTCTTGTCCTTGACAGAAAATAAGAAACCTCACGAATGATGTCACGGTTTTGTTCGTACGGAAGCTGTCTCAAGTAGAACGCAAATATCTTGTCGATATTGAATATCGAGTCTCGAATAAAAGAATATACCATCCTTTTGGAATGCCCTTCGTTTTTGTAGCGTTGGCGTAGATGATTCTTTTTTATCTCGCGAGAAGAGTCTATATCCTCTCTCTTGTCATTATTTTACCGACAATGATATTGTTCGAGTGAAATCGGTGCGAAAGGAAAATACAAGCAACAGAATTCAGTGGGTGTGGAATGGAATTTTTTGAAATTTTTCAATATATAATAATTGTTCTTAGTAGGAGAAATCAATATTTCGTGGAGGGAATAGACGTGAGGAGGTTGTATTAAAAGTTGACGATAAAATCGATGATGAGGATTCTCATTTTGTGATTCAGCGATTTAAAAAGCTCTCCTATGTGCTCTCTCTCTCTCTCTCTCTCTGTTATATCATAAAAATTTTATACTCCTATATAAAAGGATATGATTACTTCCAAGAGGGGAAAGAATGCTAAACTTCCAGTTCGATGATCGACATGTGATTTTATATGAATCAATAGGATGTTATTTGTATACACATCCCGATTGACAGTTTTTCTAATAAAGCGATATTAAGGAAATTTTTGATGAAATTTTGCACACAGGATATCGAAAATCGATCGATATTACTTGGTACACAAATTTTTTCACCCCCAAGTATCGGGATTATTATTTCCTTCGTCTGGCTGTTCAATGATTTACGTTCCAAGTTCTCCAAAGAGAAGGATCTTGATTTTTATGTCTTTGCAAGTTTCAAGACCCTGAGTTGCAGTTTACGTTACCAAAGACCGGTTTACGTGTACGTGTACATTCGTGTACGTTCGACGTACTCTACCTCGAGTAAACCACTGTTACCCAAACGGGAAATCAAAGCCACATGAGTTCTACTTTCGGCAATTCGTTTCTCACGTTTCCGAGAAAAAATGCACGTCGAAATTCCAAAAATAAAAAGCTTGAGTGGTAATGAAGTAATTATAAGTTTCACTGATTTGTTTTTTCTTGTGTTTTTTTTGTTTCAGCTCAACCAACTGAACCCACCTAACTGACTGATACGAGGTCACGTATCTTCTCGTAGGAACGTAAATTTTTCTCATTCCACGCTGATTTTTCTTTGCCTCGAAGAGACAGAAGAGGAGAAGAAGAAGAAGAAGAGGAGAGTAACAAAAAGCAACAACAACAGCAGCAGTTGTATACAATAAGAAGTAATAAAAAGAAGACTCGATCGTTCGACCAGTGTACTGTTAAGGTATATATATACGTCACTTGCGGCAGGTCACGAGGAACGGGCCTCGAAGATGGCCTACATTAACCGGTGTTATCGGTAAGAGGAGAAAAGAACCAAGGGGTAAGGAAGAACGAGTTCAAACTCCTGTCGGGGGCAGATAAAATAGGGAACGATAAAATACATCCAACGGACAAGAAAAATGGGCCAAGCTTGGTGCAAAGAAAAAGCCTCCAAGGCGCAAGATTCAAAATCTTCTTTGGATCGTGTCTTCGTTCGGTGCGCACATCGGGTACGTATATATGTATATAAATATATGATATAAATTTGTAAACTATTCTTTTCAAGAAGAAGAAGAAGAATATTCCTCTTTTGTGTTGAAATTTTCAACCTACGTGGAATAGGGTTTCAAGAACGTCTCTATATTTCTTATTTAGGGTGTGAGGTAATTAATAAACGTACTCTTCCCATCTGGCTTCTTCCTTGATCGTATCAAAGGATATTCTCCAAGTACGCACCGTTGTGCTTGTTTGGTATCCGAGATCACGTTGATTTCCGTGTAATTGGTAATTGGAAGACTAACGGGTTGCAGTCACTTCACTTGAACAGTGCCACAAACACGTTGTAGATCTTGACTAAGTGCAGGGAATATATCAAGGTTCGGAATAACGTTATAACCCGTCACTGCCGATTACGATGATTCTTCTTCTTCGACACTTGGTATTACATAAAAGGATTGTAATATCGTCGTTTATTGTTCATCAATTGTTCGAGATATTAACTTTATGTGATTGCATAAAGACTTGATAAATAAATTCGTCAGATCCAGAATAACCTTGTCGAGTCCATATGAAAGATCGTGGTAACCTGATGATAACCCACACAGCATTTCAGTTCTAAAAGATATCTTGAGCCAAATTTAAGAAGTCTTATGCAACATGAAAAGATATCTTTAAGAGATCTAAAACAGTTCTTACTTCTAAAAGATTTTTATAAGATGTCTAAAAGATATAATCTCGGAAGAAAAGTTTGAGATCTCTGTTTTAGACATCTTAAGGATATCTTTTCATGTTGCATAAGACTTCTTAAACCTTTCTGCACAGTTCCTCCAGATATCTGGAAGACCAAAAGTGCTGCGAATTCTAAGTTGCGTATCAACACGTTTTTAAGCGCCATAAAAATTTACTACAAATATTGAACATTTGGGAAATGAACACTTTCAGAATGAAACTTTTGAATTTTCAGGGAGGATATAATTATGATATACCAAAAAAAAAGTAATTAACAGTGAGAAGGACAGTCATTCTTCAACTCCTGAATTTTGACTGAAATTATTGAGAAATTAGCTGTCCTGAAAGTGGGTGCTAAGAGATTCTTTTGTAGCTAACGATTCTCCAGTGGAAATTTTGATATGGAAAACGTCTGGTTCAGATCAGGCATGCCTGATTTCTGTTCAGGGCTGACTTGAGTATAAGGCCTGGACAAAAATGTAACGCAGGGAAGAGACAAGGTCCTGATCAGGGTAGTAATTGAATTCCCAATTACGACCTCATCTAAGCTATATTCTAACATTCAATTTAATTTTCATGGAATTCACTTTTCATCAAATTCGTTGAAACTCCCTCAACAGAAGAAATTCTATTGATGATCCAAATACACCTCAGTTGAACATTCAAAAAAGACAGCCCACACAGCAAAAAGAGTTCTGAAAGAATTCTTCAAGAATCTCACATGAATTTTTGAAGAACTCCATAACTCGTCCGAAAGAATTCAAAAAGAATTCTCAAAGAATCCCCGGAATGTCAGTTCAGAATGAATCGCTGGGGGAATTCTTTTTCTCGTCCAAAAGAATTCTTAGAGAATCCCAAAACAGTTCGCAAAGAGGTCTTGAAGAATTCATAAAGAATTCTACAAGAGTTCATGAAGAATTCTCCAAAAGTTCATTAAGAATTCTATATGTGCTTTTCAAAAAATTTGAATAATTCATTGAAACACTCCAAAAACTCTTCAAACCGTTCACCCGAGCATCCCGGGATATTGTAGAAGAGTTGAAAGAATTCGTTACAAATTCATTGAAAAGTTCAAAGTGAGTAATTCTCATCGAACTGTAAAAGATTCAACACAAATCCATAACAATATCGAAGGATGTTATGGAACAGACATTCGGATACTGGTGTATGTATATTTAGTCACTCTTCGACCTTACAGTGAGGTGTCTCCATGTATGTGCAAGATTTCATTGCTTGATCTCAGTTAACAGAAAGAAAACAGCGTCACAGACTCAGCGAAGGAATTGCAGAAATGTTTTCAAGGGCCATATTTTGATTTTACCAGACTATTTCTAAATACATTGAAATGTGATCAACCATTAGCAGTGTAAAGGACATGTAAAAATATTGAGAGTATTTTTATCGGGTAATGTGAAGCATTGAATGTATTTTATAACTTGACGCAAGGTACATTTAGAATTGATTTCATACAAAACTATTTGCTAATAAATTCTGAAATTCTTTATACAATAAAACATTCCATTATAAATCGCTGTAACATTTCAATCAAGTCAAGTTTCAGCAAGTTGATGGAAATGAATTTGAAAAATTAGGAAACTTATAAACAGAGATGGGCATCCTCAATCACTTTTTGTACTCAAGGTACTTTTTTCCTGTCAAGTACTTTTATATTTCTATGAAATGAATAGAAATTTTCAACATTAACTTAAAAAGTACTTGATAAGACTTCTTTTTGAATTCTTCACAGAGCTCTTTAGGAATTCTTTTGGACGAGAAAAAGAACTCCCCCAGCGATTCATTCTGAACTGACATTCCGGGGATTCTTTTAGAATACCTTGCGAATCATTATGAATACTTCATGAACTCTTTTCTGAGCTTTTTAATAACTCTTTATGAATTCTTTATGAATTCTTTAAGAACTCTTATTAAAGAATTCATATTGAATTCTTTTTATGGAGTTCTTTGCGAATCCATATGGAACTGTGGTGCTGTGTGGGAGGTCAATTTCTAATGAGTCCTGCGAAAATTCTGAATAGTTTGATACATTCATCGTTCTGAATTGATCGGGTCCTGATTCGGCTGTCTTGTCGGTTATCATATGATTGAAATACGGATCAGGCAAGGCAATCCTGATCAAATTCTGATAGGAATACCATGTTTGAGTTACTGAAAGGGAAAATCTGACTGGGACCTGTAAACAACCTCGCGTTACATTGTTGTAAGATCCTAAACAGGATACAATGTCAGGACCTGATAGGGTAATTCAAAATTTTCCTTAATTAGGAACTCCCTATTGCAGCCTTACGAGGGCCATGCTTCCAATAGGGAATTCTCTGTCAAATTTCTACTAGGGATTGATTGACAATATGGCATGAAGTTTGTACATCCCAGATAACATGTAAGCTTGTCATAAGCTTGCCAGACTTGACATTCGATTATTTTTGACTTGCTATCAAAAAACCTTGTTAGTGTAAGGCTCCTACGACTCTGCTGCAAGGGTTTTGTAAGCTTGTAGGAGGCTTATGTCAACCTTGTCACAAGCTTGCCAACATGACAACATTGCAGCAAAGTTAAATTGCTATCTGGGATACAAGGATGGAGCTCTCCACTCCATTCAAGCGATCTGAGCTATTGCGACTCCCCTGTTTCTTCCCAGGTGAAATTTTTGATTGAATAACATTGGATTTCGTTGGAACCTATTAATTTTCCCCATTCGTCAATGAGATTTTATAGATCATTTGTATCAGGGTTTCAATACACGGAGAAAAAGAATTCGCCGTGACAGCAATCATTTTTACAAATATTGATTCTATTTGAAGAAATATCTAAATGAGCGCGCGCATCGATCTTATCCAATTCCTCTTTGTTCTACGCGAATAGCCGAGTAACGTTATACCGTATCATCACAATGATCGATAATATCAGCGCGAGCAATTATGAATAATAAATTTGATGACTGCACGAATTGTTATGAAATCGTCGAATCCAACTTCCAATTATTATTTCATGAAATATATACAAAATCATCATCATCATATTATACGTCGATTTATAGGTACGACGGGAAAGAATATTGCGTAAGAATCGAGAACTCATTATTTCCAAGCTACGCTACAGGATTAATTAGCCCAGTCGCGATAAAGTTCGGTGCTAAATGAGAAAACGCGGCCTTAAGGATTTACCGGTTGCGCAAGGCTGATGTTTACGCGTAAGAAGGGGAAATTAGGTCTAAGGTCGAGAAACGCAGGATCGCGTAATTATTTGCATCCCGTCGATGCATTTCCATGAATCTCTCTGAGCGTGCTTCATTCACGAACATTCGAAATTCTCACAAGTGTTTTGATATAAAAGAAGAGCAGAAGATTTTATGAAGAAAATTCCCTAATCATCGTTATATAATTGAAATATCAAATCGTTTCCCTGAGAGACTTCACAGTATGGAACCAGGACATTGTTGGATTCTCTAATTCCAGGGACTACGTTATTTATCCACAAATCCATAAATTCAGTATTCTCCGCGTGATTAAAGTGATTCTTTCACGGTCGGACGTGTACGAGTATAATGATATATTAGCTTCTCCTGCCTCCGCTTTATTAACATTTCGCAACCTTCGGTGATCGATCATTCTTGACCGTTTAAACCATCTAATTCTATTCAAACTCAGAAGGAGAATTTATTTTTACTAATGATACAATCGATTTATTCCAATCCCACAAGGTTTGTTAAAAAAACTCGCTTGTTTTTGTTTCTTTTCTTCTCATTCAGGGGAAAAAAACTGAAAAGATTTTCAATACACAGTTTTTCAATGTCTCGAGTGACTGATCTGCTCAATCGTCCTTAAAATCAATATCGGTTCCATGCAATTCGACGCGTCTTTCATCTACACTGTGACAACTCGATGAAGCAATGCATTAATATTTCAATATCGAAATCGTTCAATCTTCTTCGTAGGTTTCGAGTGGAAATAATTCCCACGCAGGTGGGAATTTGTTGAATTTTTCAAACATTCTTTCGTCGTTTCAAAAAAAAAGTCTTATTAACGCTGTGGAAACAAGAGCTTGAATTTCACACCATTTGATGTCCCCTTTTTCAATGCACATTAAGTGATTGATTTTAATTTGTTTCAATTTCAGATGACTGAATTGAATACACTTGAAGTGTCATAATATTATGCTTCCTAAGTAACTGATTCAAATTAAGATTAAATGATTGAATGAAATACAATAATTTAGATCGTATTCCTATTTTTATCAAAAATTTTAATGTGACATGAAATATTGAAAATACTCAAAAGACCGAGATAGTGTTTTTTCCTTCAGAAAATTCTATGAATATGCTCAGAACCTTGAAATTATAAGTGTGTTACGTATAATATCTTGACAAATGTGTGTGAAATAGTCTTCCCTACACATTTTACGAGAATAAAATTATAGCATGTGTGGAAAATTCTTTACTTGGGAATACGATTGAGGTACTGCATCATCGCTCAAATTTTTCCCATATAATACAGTGTGCTTAATGATCGTCTGTCACACTCTATCAGAGGCAGATATTTGAACGAGAAAGAGATCCGCGACACTATCTCATACAGCACAAGGGTTTTAAAAAAGCTCATAATGAATAAGGGAGTGTACGGTAGTGTGGGACGCACGGTAGTGCGGGACACCCGTTTGTTTTTTTTTGACAGAGTGCAAATATGGCGACACCGACTATTGTCGAACTGCTCTTAACACTGAAGCGAATAGTCGCATTAATTTTATTGCGCCCAATCATCGTGTGTGAAAATTAGAAAAAAAGTTTTTTTCCAAGTTCTTGTGAGTGCTATAATTTCAATGAAATCTAGTGAAAAAGGTAAATGTAATGCATGTATGGGAAGTGTTTTCATTATATTTTATGATGACATATTAATTCAAGCCAAAATATGCACACCTCAATTTTTGTTCACCACACCATTTGTACGGTAGTGTGGGACACCATTGTAATATTAATCGATTGTGTTTTATTCAATAGAAGTGGTTTAAAAGTGAACTGTTCGTCTCGTTAATTGCCTCCCCCAGTAAATTACGCTCCGAAAGAAGCAAGTATATAAATTAAGTACATTTAAAGTCCGCCATCGTGACTACCAGCTACTTCACATGTAAACATTGCGCTTCCGACAGTGATGAAGACGACGAATAAGATGGCTCAAATCCCATTTTTTGTTGTTGTTTTTGCCATTGAAGGTTTTTCAAATAGATGCAATTTGATTTTATTTACATTTTTGGTGTTTTTACTTCATATTTTGCCAATTTTGGTGGATTTTTTTAAGTGTTCCACACTACCGTACAAATTTTTTTCTGTGCAAAAATCGATGTTCCACAAAAATGGTTATCAAATTTGTCTACTCAACGTAATCAATGTAATTACTTCAGCAAAAAGTAAGCTGAGCCTTCTAGCTTTCCAATGATCTACATAAGTCTCTATAAAATGGACTTGATCAAAAATTATAGGGCAAAACCAAAAGCCGTCCCACACTACCGTACACTCCCTTGGAATGTATTCATAAATAACCCTTTTAGAACTCTTTGTGCCATGGTAAGGTAGCAAGTACCCGAAAGGCCATTCACTCGAAAAGTCTGCGGCAGGCCCCTCCGACTGACACATTTTTCAATACTCCTTGTTTTCACATAATGTCCATCAAAATTCAGGTGGCGAACTATCTAGTGGTCCGAAACAATTGATAAACATAACCAAAAAGTTTAATCTTGCACATTGTCAAGACGAACTGGTGTTGTGATTTTTGTAAATTTGTGTATTTATGAGCCAATAAACTAATTTTTTTTCATTCCGTGAATTATTTGATTACGGTAACTTGGATTGAATCGAAGTGTCGGCCAATTGGCGGACCGTTAACAGTCGTTTGGAGCCATCTACAACTTTTTGGACATTATGTGAACACAGAGATGCCAGATCCTGCTTTTTTCCACTTCCGTCATTGGCCGTTCCATTCAACAGCTGTACGTGATACGCTGATCCATCGGAAAAAAGTAGGAGGCTGGTAACGCTGTGTGAACACGTAGAAGCTCGAGTCAGAGGGGCCTGGTCTGCGGCCAGGGTTGGGTAGGTATCAAATTGACGTATTAATACGTAGTGAATGTTATGTGTCATACCGTGTAACAAACCCCTCTTTCAGGGTCTTGTCACGTAATAAATGTGATTTATGTATTGATACATACGTATCATACTCGCGTAATAAATGTAACAATCCAATCAGAAATTTACAACAGGCGCAGTACTGCACCTGTACCAGCCAAGACTGTCAGGGCACTGGCATTTGTCTGGAATGGGAACGCTTTTCAGTACTGGGGATTAAGTACTGATGCCATTATTCTCAATCAGTGCAGGGCCAGTACTGGGTTAGTACCTGGCCGGTATTAAGTTTTCAGTACTGGTTTATCAGTACAGGCATATTACTGTATTTTTATGTATCCAGTATTGATCCCGTACGTGTTGACCAAGTGTTGGAGATTCAATACTGGCACTGTACTGCACCTGTTGTCAAAATTGTCATATTACGGATTTTTCTGATTGGGAAACCCTCCAGTGACGCGTCATTACCCAACCCTGTCTGCGGCCGTTTGAGGAGGGATAGGAACTTCCAGTAATTACCCAAATAGCACAAGAATTTTTCAAACATTCTGCGTTCGTTCTGTAATCATACATAAAATGTGCAGATACTCTCTAAAATCTTTGGAGTGAGATTTTACTCTTTAGCCAGCCAGAAGTGAGCCAGTCGAATTTTCGAGTGAAATTTCCACTCTTTTAGAGTGATTTGATTTGATTTATTTTACGGGCTAAGACGCCCTTTAGGTACAAAAGTATGTAAACAATATCATGGTGGTTAACAAAAGAAAATTTTCAAATAAAGTACTAAAAAGTAAATTACAATAAGACACGGTGTAAATTATCACGAACCTTAAAGTATAGATGTGGAATAACACATAAATTATAATCTCACACTCTTCTTAGAGAAAGCCTTCTGGGCCGATTTTTTAAAGATTGATACTGACCCCGAAAAGAAATCAAGATCATCTTTATATGAGTTTGCCAAGCAACAGATGCGGTTGACTGGATCAGAATGAAAATAATGTGAAGTGAACATCGGAATATTGAAAAGCGAAGGCTTTCGTAGAGTTCTAGATGTTACATTGAAGTTTAAAAGAGAGAGTAGTTCAGGACAGCTGATTTGACCATTAATGATTTTGAAAATGAAAATGAGATCGTCAACCAACCTACGAGCTTCAAGCGTGGTCATGTCAAACGATCTCATTAACGGTCCATAATCATGACAGGACACGGCCATGGGAGTGAAATTTTTAAAAGCTAAGAAACGCAAAAACTTGTGCTGAACTCTCTCAATCAGTTTACAATATTTATCTTGGTGAGGCGACCAGATCTGGGACGCATATTCTAAATTAGGTCTGACAAGTGCATTGTATAGTGTCAAGAGTGTTGAGGGTTCTTTGAAGTCTTTAGACATACGCTTCAGAAATCCGAGTTGCTTCATAGCCGTATTAACCATATTTTGATAATGCATAGTGAAATTGAACTCAGAATCAATTATAGTTCCTAAATCATGCATACTCTGAACAACCTCTAAGCTAGACCCGTTCAATTCATATGAGAACATGACTGGTTGCATCTTACGCGAAAGTCTCATTACTTTACACTTCGATATATTCAGTTGCAGTTTATTCAAGGCACACCATGATTCCAACCTATGCAAATCGGATTGTAATGCGATGACATCAGCGTATGATAAGATTCTCAAGAATAATTTCAAATCATCCGCGAAAAGTAAAAATTTAACATGTTTAAAATTGTCACCAATATCATTAATAAACAAAATAAATAGCAATGGGCCTAAATGCGACCCTTGCGGAACACCTGATTGTACATTGATAGACCTTGAGATGAAATTCTTAACCTTAACAGTTTGAGTTCTATTCGTAAGATAGCTTCTCATCCAATTGAGAATATTTCCACGGAAACCAAGGCGGTATAATTTAGATAAGAGAATATTATGATCTACAGTATCAAAGGCTTTTGTGAAATCAGTATAAACTGCATCTACCTGACCGTTATTATCCAAGACTCTTGATACATAGTTACAATGATAGTGATATTCTAAGGTTTGAGGTTGGAAACTCACAACCACTCCGATGCTAGAGTGAATTTTTCACTCTAAAAGAGTGAGAGGTCACTCGAAACGAGTGAAAATTCCACTCGAAGCGGACAGGCTCACTTCTGACACTTAGTGGAGTGAAACGTGCGATTTTTCACTCTTCCAGATTTAGAGAGTAAGCCTGTTTTTGATAAATCCGAGAAATGCATTCTAAGAATGTGCATAGAACATACTTATTCGAATACTTAGTCTCATTCGAAGATTCTGAGAACGATCATGAAACATGCTCAGAACTCGCAAGAACCTCCTCAGCATTTCTAACCTGTGATGCTACTTGGATTATCCCCGGATTTACAAATCATTGTCTTTCGGATGAATGCAATTGCTACCTCACCAAATGTGAGGATGAAGCCATTTTGTAGATTCAGTCTGAATTCACGGAACATTCCTGAACAAATATGCAACATTTCGCTCATCGTGGATTGAAAGTATATCGAACTTATACAGCATAAGCGTGTCCCAAATGAATTCCCGTCATGTCAGTTCTAAAAGAATTCTTTATGAATTTCACATAGGGCTTCAAGAGTTCTTCGTAAATATTAGAAGTTCATGGGAAACTCATTCTGAACTGACGGAATGGGGATTTTTTTAAAATTCCGCGACGAATTCGTAAAAAATTTCTTATGAATAATTCGGGACCAGTATGCTATGTAGAGAGTTTGCGAAAGTTGTATGAATATAGTACTGAATACAAGCAAGCGTTCAATTCTTTCCAGCCTGACCTCTCTTTCTGAGCGATGAGAAGAGAGATTAGACGGAAGAAAATCTAACGCCTACTGTATATTTGAAAAGGTCTCACTCGAACAGTTTTTTATTATTCGTGATATATTCAACGTATTCCAAAAACAATGGTATCGAATCTTTGAGGGGGTTAGAGCATGGGGAAGTGGGGGAGGAGACAAGTCAAATTTTGCGCGAACTTTTCTCAAAAGGTACGTAATTGATACAAATTTGAATTGGATTACATGGAGAAAAAGGAATTCGCTGTGGCAGCGAAATCTACTTTTGATGGGTTCCTTTTGCCAGAGCAGCAAATTTTTTGCTGTGACAGCAAACTATTTGCTGTTCCAGCCATCTTGTCAACTGCGACAGCAAAAAATGTTTGCTATCCCAGAAAAAATTTGTTTGCTATTCTGTATATAATACTGAAAATTTGCTGGCGGAGCAAACATTTTTTGCTGCCACAGCTAAAAAATTGCTGTCAGCAAATTTTTTCTCTCCTTGTACGTACTTGGGATTGCGCATTGTCGCCCCCTCTGAATATCCTAATAATTTCTGGAGGCTGAAAATTAAAATTGCGAAATTTAAACCTCCAAACGTTAAAAAATTATTTGACAATTTGACAACAATCTGAATTGAAATCAGTTACTCAGAAAGCATAAGATCATGACACTTCGAGTGTATTCAATTCAGTTATCTGAAATGCGTGCATTTACGCTACTTGGAGTGAATTTGATGCATGCGTTGGAACAAATTAAAATCAATCACTTAACGTGCATTGAAAGAGGGGACATCAAAGTGTGTGAAATTCAAGCTCTTGTTTTTACAGTGAATTTCTCATCGATTTTTCCACGCCTCGATGGTTCTTTTCAGATCTCATATGTTTCTTTCTTCGAGTTATGTTTGATTTCTGAAGATTCTTCGAAGCTCGGAAAATAATGAATATAATGATTATTCTTCGACTTTACAGGGACCTTAATTATCGTTACTTCGTTCTACTGGAATACCTTTAATTTCTCGTTATCCTTATCGCGGACAAGTTAAGATTACACACAAAATATACTACAACAGTTGACCGCTTCGGGCCAAGCCTGTTTCCGGTCTCTGCCAACCTTCTTATCGCGTCTGACATTTGTGTTTTATACATGGGCGCAGCTCATATGTAAAAATATAGCAACTATGTTTGTGTTTTTACGTGCTTACGTTCAGGATAAATGGTCTCAATTTTACAACTGAATTCAAATTTCCAAATGCAATGATGATTCGAATGGAATATGGGAATAATTATATTCTAATTCGAAATCTAATTTTGCTGGAGCAGATAAATCTCTGTTAGCCACGATAGCACTTCTTGAACACGAATTTTTCATTCAAAAGAATGTTTTTGAAGTTTGAATCGTTTATCGAAACGAACCGAAAATTCAAACTCACAAAATCTATTAGGTGTGCAAGTTGAAACCCAGCTTTTTTTGTCAAATTCAATTTGATTCTAAAAATACTTCTTTCAAGAATTATCAATCAAAATATTCGCCTTTATGATCTACAGTCTTTTGCCATTTATCTGGGAGTAGATGAATGCCTTCACGATAGAAACTTGGTGGTTTTGAAACAAAATAGTTATCCAGCCATTTCCGGACATCTTCGATATTCATGAAGTGCTGGTCCTTCAAATATGATGACATTGATCTAAATGAGTGATAATCAGAAGGAGCTAAGTCTGGTGAATATGCCGCATGAGGTACAACTTCCCAGCCTAAAACGAAGATGAGTTCCTGGGTTGGTTTGGCTGTACGTGGACGTGCATTATCATGCAGCAGCATCACTTTTCGCCTTCCTTGCCCCGTAAATGGTCTTTTTTCCTCCAGAGCATCACTTACTTTGATCAGCTGGGCCCGGTAACGCTCAGCTGTAATAGTTTGGCCAGGTTCGAGAAGCTCGTAGTAAATGATTCCTTTTCAATCCCACCAGACACAGAGTAAAACTTTCTTCGCATGAATATTCGGTTTTTCAACTGATGTAGATGGCTGGCTCGGATCAATCCATACTTTTCTACATTTAGGATTGTCTTACAAAATCCATTTTTCATCACTCGTAATGATTTTATGCAGAAAATTCTTCTTCTTGAACCGAGAAAGCGAATTCATGCAAATGGCAACTCTTTGTCTTTTATTTTCACCCGTCAGTTTATGAGGAACCCATTTTCCTTCCTTCTGTATTTTTCCCAATGCATGCAATCGAAGTGAAATTGCTTGACGAGTAACTCCTAACTGTTCTGCAAGCTCTTCTTGAGTTTGACATGGATTTTCATTCGGTAAAACTTCAAGTTCTTCATCCTCAAATTTTTTGACTACACCTGGACGTGAATCGTCCTCAAGATTGAAATTTTCATTACGAAATCTTGTAAACCACTTTTTCACTGTTCAATGGCTCACAGAATGTTGACCCAATGTCGTATTGATCAATTCCATAGCTTGACCAGCATTTTTATTCATTTGAAAACAGAATAGAATACAATGGCGTGAATGTTGATTATCGAAATCCATCTCATGAAAATTGATACACAGGAAATTACTACTTGAAAATGACTGATATGACAACTGCAATGTCCACGCTACATATATCCAAAATGGCGGACGAATTGGATATGTTCAAATATTTTCTTTCATGCAACCAACTTGAAGCCGAGTTTCAACTTGCACACCTAATAATAAATCGTCGGTGTTTATATTTCCGAATTAACTCCTTGGAACTTGAAAATATCGTTCAAAGGATTCACCGCAAAAAACTGGTGACTTTGACAGCTGATTATTTCGTTATTCGATTACCAATTTGTTTCGATTTAAACTTCAGAAACATAAAAAAAAGAACTTGCATATTGAAATTAAATGAAATAAATGGGAGAACATCTTAAATACCTCCTGTCTCGTATAAATTACCATAAAGCATACCTTGAAAATGATGTTTCTAACAATGTTTCCACGAGATACCTCCTGTTTCATCGTTCAATCAGCGAAATGAGTTTTTTTTTTCAATCTCAAACCACCCTCGATAATTAACTACAATAATTAATTTGGTATCTCGACGCATCTTTTTCACCGTGTTTGAATTCCTTTAAACGTATCAATAACGCTTTATTATAGCCTCGCTTATGCACATAATAATTTTTACATCGTTTGTATACACGTGCATATTCGCGCGCCTATGAGTAATTAATGTGGACGTAAGGAGGAAATGTACGTTCACGTTTATAGTTTTACATAACGACTGTAGAATGCCGTAATGCTTGTTCTCTCATATCATTTACATTATACCTCCTATATAGCATGTCTGAATGAAACTCAGTTTCAAATATATCACCGCATGGAAATGCGAGATTTTTGTTCTCAACTAAACTACTAATATTTTATTGAAAAAAAAAAAAAAAAAAAACACAATAATTGCACCGACTGATACATCACTTATATCCAACAAACAAAAAGATATATATTTGTATCTAAAAGATGTCTTGTGCAATCTTTCGTGAAGGTTTCTTTTCGACATCTCAAAGATGTCTTATGTGGAAGACATCTCTTAGATGTCTCAAGATATGTTCTCATATAGAAATTCACAATTGGTACTAGCATGGTGCAACGTAGATAAAGTATGGCCGAGGCTTGGCAACCAAGCATGGCGCAAACCTGGAATGATAACATCATTTTATGATTTACCTACGTGTTTTTCCAATGAAGTTCCATCATCGATGAAACAATGGCAATGAAATATACCATCATTGACAAACAATTGGAAATTTTGTTTGTCAATGCTGCCCCAATGATCAAAGTAAAAAATATTTAACCCAGAAATATAGAAAAAGTATGCGCATTTCGCAATTTCTGACATACGTTGTGTGAAGTCTTATTGTTTTCCCCTCATTTGTTTGTGAACAACTCGGCATCTTTTGTCGGTAAATTTTGCCATGAGAAGTAGACAAAGTGTATGTTAGCTCAGCGGTAAGAGCCCTCTAGTGTGACTTATAGTAAACCCTGGTTGAAAAAAACCATTGATTCTCGCCAAATCTCACTAAATTACAGTTGAACTTGGACAATGTTCTGGCCGAACCTCATCCAGCAAATGTCAATGAGATTTGGTCAGAAAGAACAGTCGATTCTCGCTAAATCTCACTGAATCTGGCCAAATCTCATTGATTCTCGGACAATGTTCTGGCCAAATCTCATTTAATTTCATTTGTCAGAAGTAATGGATTCTTTTAACCAGGGAAGAGCGATTGACTCTTCTTCCAAAGACTCACTTAAGTCTTATATATTCTTCGTTTACGCGTTTTACCACTCGCGAGAAACACTTGATTAGTAACGTAATAAAAATATTATATAGTTTGCCAATATCGAGCCATGCTATTACCAATGATCGGCGCTACATTGAAAGCTAATTTCTACCGAAACTGGGCCAAAGTTTGGGGCAATATTGAACCACATTTTAAATGATCCTGGCGTTGAATGGAATCTATCGTTTAGTCAATGTTGGGCCAAGGATGAGCTACAATAATAGGCTGCCAAACGAAATCAGTCGAACACCGACATCGGTGCAACATTGTATTCATTGTTAATCAACATTAAAGATTTATAGATTGCTAAGCCTTGTCTGTCAACATTGTCTGCCCAACAATTTTTGTATTGGATTTTTGATTATTTTCAAATACGTTTGAGATTTCTTCGCGATATGTTTTAGAGGATCACAAAAGGATCATTAATGAGTTCTGAAAAGGGAACATGGCGCAGATATCATTCAGAATCTCTTTGAAGATATCTTTCAGACTATGCTGATTCATTTAAAAGAAAGACATGTTTTTGAAATTTCTTGAAGATGTCTAACAAATATCATTTCGATATATCTTGAAAGTATCTCTTTTGTAACGTCATTTAGATATCTAAAAGACATATTTTTGATGTATCTAAAAAAGATATCTCTTCCTAAAGAGACCTTGTAGTTGTCTTCAAGGCCTCCGATGTTTGTCGGGTACTGTACAGAATGTTAGAAAATTCTTGCATTACAGGAGGACGTAAAACTTTGTAAACTTGGTAGGTGCGTGTGAACACGAATATCATCAGTTGTAACGTTTGTCCTATCAAGAGCGTGTGACTTGAATCCGTATTAACGTGTGTACGAACTATTCTCATTGTTTGACCGTGTTTTTGTCATACATGTATATACACACAAAACTATAAATTCTAACCTTGAGGAGTAAAATAATTACGCAAAACAATACGCACTCGTTTCTCATCTACCTTATCTCGCAATATTTCTCTTTTTCATTCGTCCTCTTCGTCATCGGCACCGTAAAGTACCGTTTACATGCATAAACGTGAACAATGACGATAACAATAATAATAGTAATAATAATAATAATAATAATTCTAAGGTTTCAAGACGTAATCGGTAACGATGGACTGTAATTTTTAATATCGACAAGCTGTTCGTTGCAGTGACAAGCATTTCATCAGGAACGAAAGTTTAATTACAAACTTTGTTGAATCAGAAAAAAATATACGACGATGTGACGTGAAAAACAAGGTGTACGTAGTACGTGGAGAATAAAATTATGGGTACGACAGATAATCAGCGGATTCTAACGGAGGAAAAGTATAACATCAAATTTGTGGAATGGAAAGCGGAGGCGAATATAGGTAGTTTGAAGTTTAACTTCGAACTACCGTGTACGTGTTCCCGCGGCCGGTGTCTCTGTTAATTGGACACAAAAAAGAATCACCGCACACAAACCATATTTTCCCGAACAGCGATTGTTCAATCGTCATATTTGCCACCCGAGTAATGAATAGAATACCAAAGTCGCGGGGAATTTGAACAAATATATATTCCACGTATCTATCCTTTCTCCAATCTTCTAATTTAATCACGGAAAATAACTTTGGAGTCACGCTCGGTGATGTGTCGCCGAGAAGTTTGCCGATAAAATTTGCAATGTAAACTG
The DNA here is from genome assembly GCA_018340375.1 of Gonatopus flavifemur. Classification (NCBI taxonomy): domain Eukaryota; kingdom Metazoa; phylum Arthropoda; class Insecta; order Hymenoptera; family Dryinidae; genus Gonatopus; species Gonatopus flavifemur. The sequence goes on from JAFFJZ010000006.1 coordinate 13,884,162, forward strand.
TATTGATAGCGGGGACGTCAGGGCGCAACATGTAGTTTGTTTTTAAAGGCATGCGCGCGGTTTATGCATCTATATAAATAAATGCATGAACCAGAATATGTACGTGAATATCTTACGTCTTGTGCAATTGTTCGTTCTTGCCCCAAATTGCTTATTCCGCATATTCGTGGCTCATCGCAAGACACAAATATTACATGTTCAGGCAACAATGGAAGTTGCTCATTTTCCGTTGCAAACGGTCAATATATAGGATTGAATAGCCCTGCTTGAAGATTGAAGAGACGATACCGATACTGGTCTCCAATCTAGTGTACTCCTCCACAAAACCGATTCAAACCCATTAAAAATTCATTCATAATGGGTTTGAATCAGTTTTCTGCATCGGAATTAATGAGAATCAATCGGTTCAATGAGATTCTTCGAGCAGAGAGATGTGATTCACTAATTCTCTACCCCTCCGAAAAATAATGAAATGAATTTGAAATTGTAAAAAATTTCTGCGGGAAGCTTCACATAAATGTTCGGAAGTAATTAGCACATACATGCGTTAGGAATTTTCCGTATTTTACCGGAAATTTACTGCAAAATGATGGTAAAAATCCCATACGGTCTGGAATTTTCAGTTAAATTTATGGAAAATTTCATATACATGTATCGGAAATTGATTTTTCATCCCATGACCGGAATTTTCCGGATACTGCGTATAGGAAAATTCCAATTATTTTTTACAGTGTACCTGGTGTCCCCTACCTATGCACTGTAGGAAAAAAAAACTTGGGAAAACTTCCAGTAACGCACTGGAAGCAATTAACCTGTACATTTGTACTGAAAAATTACATTCAACTCATGAAAATTCCAGTACAGGTCTCAGAAAATTCTTGTACTTATACGGGAAAATTGAAGTAAAAAAAATGAAACTTCATGTAAAATACGGAAAAATCTCGGTAACACAGGAATTTTCTTGTACTTAAACTTAAAAATTCGTCATGAACAGAAATTTTCCAGGTCCTAGGCACCAGGAAATTCCAGTTTTTTTAAACAGTGTGCGGTGTCGATGCGTTTGATGTCTCCCTTTGCCTTTGGATTGCCTTCGACAATTGATCTTTTTGGAACGTATAAAACGCATCGATGTATTTTTCTTTATATTCGCAGCATAATAGCACGAATAAACGAGTACACGAAAAACACACAGAGGAGGAAATAGCAAAAAGAAATGCCACCTTGTCGGCGGCTGACGCGGTTAAATTCCGGAAGGTATTGACGCGTGAAGCAAACGACCTTACTCGCTGTGCGTCGATTTGAATTGGTTTTTCGTACACAACTCTCTGTTTCTCTTGCCCTCCCCTGTACACATACTTTTTCCCTAGTTTCATGGCTTTTTTTTCCTCGTCGACTCGACAAATTGGCTTTGCGTTTAAAACATCACCGTTCAATTCACGCTCGCTCGACAAGCTCGTTTCTCTTGCTCCACATCACCGTTGTATACCATTGGTCATCGAACCTTATTCCAAAAGCTGCCGATATTTTAATCCGTTCCAGCGAGAATTTCCTCTTTCATTTTACCCGTCAACCAGGAAAAACTCTGAAAACTCTACGATTTGCACGTGTGGGCTCGAACACGTGTATGCACAGGTATTATTCGAATATAAAGAGACAAAGTGGTAGAAAGCGTATCGGAATTTCGAGTACGGTTTAAATATGGAACTGTGGAAATTAATGATATATATTTATATATATATATATTCTCCTTTTCTTTTTACGATAACGATCGTAGATTGTAGTAGTTTTTACAGAAAAACAGGAAGAATCGAGTTATGAAATCCTGTATCGCGTGGAATGATATACATACAATATTGATTATGATTATTCGTGAACGCATTGAATCTATTGCACTGAGAGAAATAAAATTGTTTAATCGCACCGAAGGGGCCCAACTACATTATTATAGTCATGGTTACTAAAAAAATGATTGTGTTGATTACCAAAAAATGGTAATGGTAACTAAAAACATAGTTGGGTTTTTTTGTACTATTTTTCTTGGGTAACAGTGACTAATACTTTCTCTCAGTGTGGAATTCGATGAACACGGAGAAAAAAATATACAACTTTTTCCTATTTTGCTTGCTAAACCAGAAACAGGAAGATTTGTAAAATGGATTTTTACATAAAAATAGCGAGGATACGTTCCTCTACTTCTTCGAGGTCAAACTCACGTACATTTTGCATTAAAAAAAAAAACAAAAGGAAATTGAAATGCAGGTAATCCCAAGTAGAAATCTGACAAGGCATTGTCTAGTCAATATGAGGCCCCTGTAGGGATTTCATAGGGAACTTCTAGTTGAGATAAACTAGCAAGTTACTCACCGGTTACTTACAATATATATTAGACAAGTGAAACTCTCAAAAAACTATGGAGGATTTTTTATAAGTATATCTAGACTGTTACTACACTTGTAAGCCTCGTCAGAAATCATTGAGGCCCTTTCAAGATTTATTTGCCAGAAGATGGCAGTGTAATCTATGAGCCTGTGTGAAAATTGCAGTTCGGTTGACAGATGTGAGGTTAAATTTATGTGATCAAAAAATGGATGAATTATTTTTGTGAAATGTGTGGTGGTTATTTCTTGAATAATGTGTATCAAAAAATCTGTTAGTAAGTGCAAAATGAATTAGTAAATCAGTCATAGCTGTTGTAACATGTCAAAAAATCGTAATTTGCTGATGTGGTGAAAATGAATTCTATTCAAATACACGACAATATCAACAACAACAATATCAATATCAATCAATATCAATATTGATTTACATCAATATTCCTCGGAAAAAAAACTCACATTTTTCAAAAAACTCACATTAATTTTGTAATAATATGAGTCACGAAGAACTCATTTGATCAAAAACATTTCAAGCGAATGTTTAGAATGAATTTCAAAAAGCTTGAATTATTTACTTGAAGCGCGTTGGATGATTTTACTCTTCAAATTGAAGAGTATTCTTGAAGTTGAAATTTTCAAATTTGAGAAAAAAGCCTTATGTTCTGAGTTGAATTTGTTGTTAGGGTGATGATAAACTTGTGGGAAGAGTTTGAAAGTCAGGTGGAATCTATATTGATCAGGAAAGTCCAAATCGTGTGGCAAAAGTTAGAAAATCTGTCAACTTAGCTCACGGCACATGGATATTCTATCAGCTTTTCTTCACTAAATGAAATCTAGGCAGGAGAAATGTATCAAAATTTAGTAAAATCAAGTTGGTACAGAGTAAGAGAGGACAGATATATTAATTGAATTTTATTGGTTATTATAAAAATGTTGATAAATAAGGAAAGGCTATAGAAGATCCAATGTGTCGTCTTTTAGTACTTTTGTTCCAATAATGTTGTATCATGTTCCTCCAAATAAATGTTATTATATTTATGAAACAGGTTCAATACACATGTTTCCTCAACCTACTAGTGGAAAGATACAAAAATGCACACAATACAAAATCATTGAAACAAAAATATTGAGACGATAAATTGAGTCATACATAGCCTTTACTTATTTATCAACATTTTTATAATAACCAATAAAATTCAATGAATATATCTGTCCTCTCTTACTCTGTACCAACTTGATTTTACTAAATTTTGATACATTTCTCCTGCCTAGATTTCGTTTAGTGAAGAAAAGCTGATAGAATACCCACGTGCCGTAAGCTAAGTTGACAGATTTTCTAACTTTTGCCACACGATTTGGACTTTCCTGATCAATGTAGATTCCACCTGACTTTCAAACTCTTCCCACAAGTTTATCATCACCCTAACAACGAATTCAACTCAGAAAATAAGGCTTTTTCCTCAAATTTGAAAATTTCAACATGAAGAGTACTCTTCAATTTGAAAAGTAAAACCATCCGTCGAGCTGCAAGTGAATCATCCAAGTTTTTTGCAATTCATTTTGAACATTCTTTTGACATATTTTTGATCAAATGAGTTCTTCATGACTCATATTTATTACAAAATTAATATGATCTCTGAGTTTTTGCCTAGAAGTAGTGATGTAAGTATTTGAAGAAAATTCATTTTCACTGCATCAACAAATTACGATTTTTTGACATGTTACAACAGCTATGACTGATTTACTAATTTTGCACTTACTAACAGATTTTTTGATACACATTATTCAAGAAATAACCACCACACATTTCACAAAAATAATTCATCCATTTTTTGATCACATAAATTTAACCTCACTTCTGTCAACCGAACTGCAATTTTCACACAGGCTCATAGATTATTATATTCAACCGACGGATGATTGAATCGGATAAACACGTCACTTTAATTGATCTTTTCTATTGCATCGCGTAGGTACCGGTTTAGCTTAGGTCGTTAGGGCGTTAGGATAGTAAATCGCGCAACATTAAGTAGGAATTGGTTTAGGTAGGTTCGATTCTCTCCGAGGTTTCCAATATTCTCTCCATCGCATTGAGCACGAAGTGAACGTTGGTGGTAATCTGCAAGTGTCTCCTCTGAAACATGATTTTCGCTCAGAATTCAATTTTTTATTTTCAAAAACATTTTGGGCCAAAGCATGCATATTTTACTAAATAATCATTGTTGATGTATTATTATACCTTCACAATTTTTTTGGCATATAATTGCTGTCAAAAACTTGTTGGTAATTGACTAGTATTCAGAGAGTAACTAAATAGTAACTGACCAGTATCTTGTGAATTCCACTAGCAAGTGCCTAATAACACACAGCGTTACATTACGAATAAGTACTTGGTGAGTTTTCCTCAAAAGGCCCTCGTCAGGAGTATAGAAAAACTCACGAGGCACTAGCCATTGACTAGGCGTCATTTCTACTTGGGATAATGGGAACGAATACGCGAATTTGAAACAAATAATCGCGAATAAAAGTAGTTGGAATCACACGATAGCTCGATATCGGAACGCGAGAAAAGACACTTGTCACATGTATCCAAAATATCATAATTTTCGACGACACAATTCTTTTTCCTCTCCCGTTTTTTTTGTGAGGATCAAATTGACCAACTTATATGGGACCACTATCGACACTGCATGAAACTATGGTGGAAATTTCATAACGATCGGATCATACGAGATATTGCGAATGAACAACTGAATTTTACTATACGCTTTATAAAATTTAACGTTCATCGTTTAAAATTTCAATCCTACCTATTATTTTTTCTACAATATTCGTAATCTTTTGTATTTTTGTGTAAAAATTCATGTCACAAACCTTCCTGTTTCTAGTTCACTAAGAAAAATAACAATTCTTATATTCGAATTTCTCTCCGTGAAGAACTGGTTTGATTATCTTCTTTAAAGTATTAAATTTATGGTTTCAATTCATAGTTTGTAGTTTAGGAAAATCATTTTTTCTTCGAAATATTGTTTGGAGCTCGCAAATATAACATCAAAAGGATTGTGATATACAAAATGAGGACATAGAGATATAACATGTGGCGAGATAACATTAAATGAAATAACACAGTACCACTGTCGACCAGTAAATTACATATAGCACTATTATTTATAAGTACTAAAAGAACAAGTATAAAACAGTGAAACGCAATTATTATATTAATATATTTTATGACTTATAGTCAGATTTCACTGTGTGATATGAAAATGATAAATAATAATACTGATATTCTCAAACGATAATAATTGTAACGTCAAATACAGTACATGTAGTACATGAATGCCTGTCTACCTTCATTGTTGTTGAATATTGTCAGTGTTAATTTACGGCTTTCCATCAAAATTAATGATGTCAGTTCACCTTGTGCTGCGACATAATTTTTCTATCAACTACAACCAATTTTATATATTATTGTACAGGATGCTGAGAATATTCACAACGAATGCAAAGGATATTCAACGTTCTGAGAAGATTCTCCTGATAGTTGATACTAAAATTGATTTTGCTATCCCCTGAAAGCAATCCCTCGGATTTACTCGAATTTACTACATTTTGGCCACTGCAACTTTTCATTCTTTTTTTCCTTCTTCAAAGATCTTATTCTGGTGAATCTGCAAATTATGCGTAGAAACAAAGTAATCTTTCCTTAACAAGTTCACACGGGTTGATTATCGATTGCGTTCATGACGCTGAACTCCCTGCACCGATGACGATGATACCTCCCTCCCTCGATCGGCGAGATCATTTAATGATTCTTCCCATGATATTCCACAGCAAGATTCGTTCAACAATAATAAAAGTTGAGAAATCATCCAGAGTCGAACACTTGAAGTTGAGTATAGTATAGTCGAGGAAGGTCGCTCGTTAAAGCGCGATAGAACAATCTCGCGATTCTTGTATCTTTTCACTTGGCTACTTTTTGCACGTAATCGTGTTTTCGTGCTCGCCAGCGTACAAAGGTGATTATGCAACGATCTACACGTACACTGACGTATTTCCATGTGCATGTACTTGTGAGCGCGGGTGCAGCCAATGATTGCATAACACCGGGGGGCCAAATCATCGTGTATCGATATATCAGAAATTTATTTCCATAGACCTTTTCTGAATGATTTATTCACCTTTTCCGCGAAAAATCGTTCTCGGATGATCCATCCCTGTACTTTACGGTACATCACGGTACTGTTTCATTCGAATGTCCCTGTTAAAAAAATCCAGCTGGGATTCCAGATCCGAAATTTACCTGCGTTACTACATCTGGAATTTTGTAACAGGGGCATTTATGATAAAGAAATAATATATTCCATCCCTCTCATCTTGAATTGTCCAGATTAGAAGATTTTCTCATAAAATCAGTAAAAGGAACTTCTCAAATGAAACTCGTTAATTCTTTGGTAGCATGTTAGAACGTTTCTTTGAATCTCTGGTAATTTGGTTCGTAGTTGAAAATCCAACGCGAGATTCTGGAAAGTTGACGGTAGTGTTTTCCCAACTGTGTTTTGCTGCGAGGGTTACTTTGAGTTTAAATTATACCATCTTGCCATACCACCTGTAGGTTCTATTTAAATTTTGTAATCACGATACAGAACAGACAGTCGCAAAAGTTCATATTGTTAGGTTATAAAGTCAAATGAGATCGGTATACGTTCGTGCGCGATCATGGATGATATAACCCACCACGGTATGGTGTCAACTTTCTACTTTTGTCGATATTAAAAAAATTTCCATACATTATGATAATCTTGCTTTTGTTTATACGTGCAGGGATTTTACTTCGACTATGATTGAAAGTATCTCCAAGTTTGTTGCTCATGAGATTTCTCGTTATCTTGAACGAAACAACCGGAGAAGATGGATAAGGGACTGAACGAATAAACAGAAGAGTCCGGTATTTAATATCCATTTCGCTAAGTTGATTGCATACCGTTGCTGTGTATAAATAACCCAAGTACTGCAACTGACATGACCGACATGAGATACGACGGGAAAGGGCAGCAGATTGTGCAAAGGATTTCAATTAATTCAAAGAAATCAGGGAAATGTTATTATAATATCAAGGCAAAAGCGAAGGTAGAGAATTCTGGGAATAGATTCTGCCAATGGTTTTTTCCCTTTCTCGCGAAATACAAAGACACCTCTCGTAACTGTAAAATGTAAACCAACGAAGTTCAAAAGATCATCAAAACAAACAATACGTTAATAGAGAATAATTGATTCTTTTGTTTCAGCTGTATCCAGGACTGAAGGACGATGGTTCAGTTTTTGGAAGTGCCACTCAACGAGTTACAAGGTATGTAACAACAATGTACAAGCTCTGGTAACAAATGGATATTCTTTTATTACTCATACACTTCGATGTGTTATGAATTCCTTTCTCCGCGCGATAGATTAGAACGACGTTATCGTGAAACCTCATATCAGAAATTTGAATCTTCGATTTTTAAAATATAATATATACGCGTCATTGATTGGTAAAACAACTTTTGATTCTAATTATTCCATTCTTGAGAATCTAGTCGATAGAACTATCATCGATCCAATCTACTTTGAAAGACAATTACCGGAAAAAGAAGGCGTGAATTTTTGCAAGTAATTATGCAGGAAAGGGGTTCAATTACGCGGGATCACGACGAGCGATAACGATAGCGAGGGAGACTGGTGTTTCGATTTCATCGTAACGTGAGTTATGTTTATGACATGTGCACGGAGTTAGAAATTTACACATTGTATAATGATGCGCGTGAAGGTGCATCATGTAACTGCAGCTATTTCAGAAATAGAATACCAATCGTCATGTGATTACTATTATCGGAAGGAGTTTCAATGAGTTCTATTTCGATGTTTTGTACTGTTAATTTGTGGGATAGCCATTTACATTCCACAATGTATTTATGGTACCTACTTGATCGAGTGATTTCAGAGAAACTGGAGCACAATTAACTGCTTTTCTTGTCAATAACACGTTGGAAATAACGTCGCGAGACCAGATTGAGTCAACGTAGTTGTTTGATTATTGAGTAATCTATTAGTTTTGTCCAATGATCAATTGTTTACAAAGAAGGGGAAAAATTCGCTGTGGCTGCGAAATCTAATTCCCAAAATCTGATTACAACATAGTCTAATAGACATCTTCCCGATAAACATGAACATTTTCAAGATATCTTCAGGATGTTTTGTCAAATGTAACCCCAAGATCAGCAGTTTTCAGGTTATGAGTGCATATGGATAACACTTCAAATGTCTTTGTTTACAATTAAATGGCGAAGAAGGTGATCTCGTTCATGAATTAAAAGCTTGAATAATTCATGTGATTACTAACAAATTCTGTGAAAAGTACGATTTTGTAACCTTGCAGTGCTAGCGCTAAAAGTAACGAATCTCCATGTCACAATATTTTGCGAATTATAGAACTTCTCACGCTAAATTTTATGTACGGCCTTCGTGTACGGTGATTTTATCAACTTCTCATTCACATTTACTCATAAGTTGTTTTTCAATAACAGTGAGAAAAAAATAATTTAAAAATATCTATGATATTCATCAGACACTAACGATCATTGGATCATGTACTTCAATATATTTCATTGAATTCTGCAAGTTTTAAGCACAATCAACTCATCTTATATTAAACACCTTGTTCAAAAGATCAGTTTTACTCTGAAAATATACGCCGCTGATATTATATCTCACTATGTCACATTGACAATTATAAGCACCGTCATCAAATTGTCTGCATGGCTCAGCCCTGTGCGAAAAAACCAATAGAAACCGATAGGCGAAATCCTAATGGAATCAACGATATCCTATCGGTTTCTGTGCGGTTATTGTCACAGGACCCAAGGGTTTCTATGAGATTCTAAGTGGAATCTGATGTTCCATGGGTTTCTATCAGCATGATCGGCAAAACCTGATTATTTCTGATAGGAATAAAATAGCTTATTGGTTTCCATGCGGTTATTGTCACAGTACCTATGGGAATCCATGGGAATCTATGGGACTTTTCGGACAGGGAGGTCATTGAAGCGTAGGTACGTCGTGAAAAGTCCGGCTTCGAATCTCGCAGCCCCAAGAATCCGAAATGAAGAGAAATTTGTAGGACTGAGAGGGGAATCAAAAGAAAAGAAAGGAGCAAGAAGAAGAAAAAGATGGGAGGATTTCTTTTATGCACGATTCAAGATTTTTCTAAAGTATTTTCATGAATTCTTCAAGACATTTTGAAGACTTGATCGAATACCTCTGAAACATATCTTCCGCAAGACCTTTTTGAGATATCTTAAATTTGTCGAAATCAGTCGCGTAAGACATCTTCGAGACCCTTTTGCAAGACATCTTTCAAAATTGTGAGATATCTTTTGGATATCTAAAATTTGGGTTGATAGAGATCTCTGAATATCTGTTACATATCTTGAGAATTGGTAAGGTAATTTCAGTAAGGAGAGCGAAAGTCACGCCATGTTCCTTCCAGAAAATTCCTAAGTGATGGTTTTGTACTGTCTGAGATATCCTCATCATTTCAAAAGGACATCTCAAAGATATCTCAAATGTATCTTGAAACAATCGAAAACATATCTTGGAACCATCTGAAGATATCGAAAAGATATCTTGTGCAAGAAATTTTTGAGATATCTGAAACTTGTTGTAATTTGTTGCATAAGACATCTTTTAGACATCGAAAAGATATCTTCACGAAAGTCTTCCAAGATATCTTTCATGATTTTAAAACATCTTTTAGCTACTAATAGATATCTTTTGTTTGTTGGGAAATCTAATTTCCTGAATTGGGCTGTTTACAGTCAAATACCCTCCCACGAAGCACTCGTTGTCTAAAAGATATCTTCAGAAATAACTAAGAACAATTCAGGAAGTCTTATGCAACATGAATAGACATCTTTCAGAAGTCTTAAACTGTTCCCACTTCTAAGAAATATCTCCAAGAACAGTATTTCTGAAGATATCTTTCAGACAACGAGTGCTGTGTGGGCTGCTTAAAGAATCTCATTGATTTCGATGCATTAAAAATTGAAAATTGATTCTCAACCGGTTTGACTCAGTTTTCAGCAACGGAATCAATGAGAATCAATCGGTTCAATGAGATTCTTTAAGCAGGGTATTACGAAATCTGTAATTATCTGAATAAAATCTCATAACGTAGGAAGAATATGATATCAACAATGATATATATGCACATTTCTTCTCGGTATTACAATAATCCCCGAGGCATAAATTTGAAATAACGATCCTAAATGATATAAAAATTGTCCCTACAGATTATAACCCATCGTTTAGCCCCGTATCTATCCAGTTCGCCTAGATATTATACATCCTCGAAGTACGTCATATAACGCAGTGTTTTTTTCGTTATCGGTGATGCATAATAGGATTCGAACGAGCCGTTTTTATATACGATGAAAAGCACCTATAGAGTGTTTCGTACGTCGTACATTGAATGCAATAATGTTATCGTTAATAAAGGTCAGAGTTATGCAGTGTAATTTCATATAAAGAGTTCAAAGCTAGTTATTTTCTTTTCCTTCCGCCTTTTTCTCCCCATTTACATACTTTGTCGCAACAATGCGTTGAAAAAATTCTTCTTTCGAAAGTACATGGGATTTAATTAATGTATTTTGAGATGTTAATTGGGATACAAGATTGAATTTCTCGATTGTGCAAAAATAATGAAGAGTTTTTGAATATTCGAATTTCATCGATTAATGGGATTCGATGGAGTTTTCTTTTTTTTCGAAAGGGGAATTAATCCCCTTGAAAATGACGCTTGAGGGGTGTCTTTCTGGTTGAGATTTTCAAAAAGAATGTTTGTTTTCATAGAAAAAATTGAGATACCGTTTTGAAAATTTGTAGGGATGTTTATTGGACCTTAAATATTACAAAAACTTCTTTTCTTCATGTTTGAACAAATTTTTTTCTCGTCAAATGACGGGGGGGGGGGGTGATTTGGGACGATCGGATGATCTGAAAAAAACCAAAAAAATGGCAAATTCTTCCTTGTTGAAGTGGCTATCGCATGAACTAGGAGCTTTTTGATTGGTCAAGAATTTTCCAATTTCCATCCGATTTTCCACCCTCAAAAATCGATTTTTTCGTAAAATGGCCGTCGTTTTGTTATTTTTTGATGGACAAAAAATATCCTAGTGCATGCGATAGCCACTTCAACAAGGAAGAATTTGCCATTTTTTGTTCTTTTTCAGATCATCCGGTCGCCTCAAATCACTCCCACCGTCATTTATTAGTGTTTTTTTTTGTTTGAATTATTATAACGAAAAATAAATTTGTTTGAATCTGAAAAAATTTTTTTTGTATTATTGAATGTTTAATAGACATATGTACAAATTTTCAAAACGATATCTCAATTTTTTCTATGAGGAGAAAATGTTTAAAACCAAAATTCTTCTTGATAATCTTAACCAGAAAGACCCCTTAATTCGCGCTTTTGATTCATAAAAATGTCACACGAAGTTCAATGAAGTTTTATGTAGTTTGGCAACTCTGGTTTCGAGAAATACACCAAAGAAGGTGATTCGGAATACTTACGACTGACCACGACGATTGGAGTGGACGTTGGAGAAACAAGGAGACAAAGAAGAAGTCAAAGAGGGAGAGAATGTACACGGTATAGAAAGATCGACCTTAAATGGTCACATTCTGACAGCAGCGTTACGAGGCGTGTCGTATATACGAATCATGTAATTTTTGTTAGACTCTTGTTGTTGGGTTCTGGCTCGGGTGATCCGTTTTATTCAAAGAGGAGAATCATTAGCGATACATTGAAATACGTACAAAAACAAGTCTATGAACGCATTGATTGCCGAATGAATGATGACGTGGTTGTTGGGAATTTCGTCTGTATTGATATTTTTTCTCCTGTGCAATTGTAAAACTGTGATTATTGCAATCAACGTACGCGAGGTTGAATTATATGTTGCTTTTTCTCTTTTTGAATTATCAAACGGAATGTGATATCAACGTTTACACAATTTTTAAAGTAATCATGATATAATGTTGTTGCGGAATATTTTCCAGAATAGTTCGAAGAGAGTATATACCAGTCTCGGAATCACTAGTTCATTTCAATTCCAACAAAGTTCATCTGTAATCTCTATGCATGATCAAACTATAATCCAGTTATATTAAGACGATCAGACATCTGGAATGTACGTCTTAAGCTTGCATCGAATTAATGACAAAGAAAATTAGGATGAACAAGGAGAATTGTTCAACACGAAGAGAAGCTTCTTACATGAAAACGGGATAATTTTGTGTATCATAAACTCGAGAATTTGCTTATATATATTCAAAGATTGTGGAGTGATGTGTATGTGATCACTAGAATGTTTCAATTTTGGGCGAGATTTTTGTTTCCTATGTCCCACCGGAGAATTTGATATCAAATACATTCCCTTTGGAAAAAATATCCAGTTTCCCATTTATATAACACAGGGAACTCATTAACTTTGGTTTCAACTCGGTTTTTTGATGTCGAACAGATTTTTTTCCAAAAAATGAATATAGTAGGCTGGAAGGGCATAAAATTTACCACAAAAATGTTTCCATGGAATAGAGCTCATGTTTTGACCAATTGTTTTGGGAGTGAACTTTGATATAAATCAACATCAAAGTTCTTATAATTTTTTATTTATTGATCCCAAATGCGGAATTGACTTATAATACACTTTATGAGGCTATAAAATTTATAATCTTAGGAACTACTCATTCAAATACAATAATTTAATGTAAATTTTAAGATTTTGATTAAAGTTCACCTTTCAAGCTCTGTAACTCCAAAACTATTGGTCGTACAAGGTATCCAAGTTAATGAGTTTCCTGTGTTATTTAAATCAGAAACTGAATTTTTGGATGAGCTCAGCCTCCAATTCACTTAGAGTATTTTTTATTCGCCATAAAATATCAAATGTTCAGGTTCCCTTAACCCTAGTGAACCCTAGTGTTCACGGATCGATGTTGAGAGGATGAACGACATTTCAAATTTGATTTGACCAATAGATTTAAGAGAGTCAAATTCAAAGCACTCTTGGTTCCGATTTCTGATCCAATAAGTTTAATTTCTTGTTCATCGCATGCCTGGTGAAAATGCCAGACAGATCCGGACAAAGAATAGTTGTCTGGCTTCGAACGGTTTTTGTCCAAACACTGAGGAAACTAAATGAGGTCACTAGAACTGGAACATTTTTAGTTGTCTTATAATAGTTGGCGCAACAAATTTTCTCTATTCGAGGAACTATAAATGAAGTCAAATGTCTATAGAATAATTAGTTGCGACAACAATAGAATATTTAGTTATACGTTTTAATTGATGGCACTGAAGATATGTAACTTTGATCCGTTAGTTGTATCAACTAGTACATTACAGTAAGGGAAAATAAAAATGTTAGGTGATGAAATGAAAACCTTTCAAATCAAATTGTTTGGTTTTTAGAACCACACTGTAAAAAATATGGAGAGCTTTTTTTCTTCAAACTGTCGGTGGATTTGGTCTTCTTATCTGCAGGGAATTGTTTTTTCATTAAAAAATTGAAGACTTTTTCACTACTTTGAGGAATTATTTGTTTTTTGAGTGTTGAATCCTGAAGAAAAAGTCCACTAAATTATGGTGGATAAATCCCTATCTGTGAAGGAACTTTGCTGCCACCATTTCTTGGGAGGAAATTCCACAATGATATTTTACAGTGCAGAACTCATAAGTCCCATCGACTAATCTTAATTATCATGTTTTATGTTAAGATATACTTTCAATCACACTGAAAGAATTGTTCAGTTGTCCTGGCGAAAGACTTAATAGAATACGACGTCGAACAAAAACTGTTTTCGTCTTGTCAAAGTGTTAGTTCCTTCAATTAAAAATTTGTGTCACAACAACTATCATTTCAGTTGTGGCATGTTGTTCCTGGCCAGATATCGCATCACTTTGTCTTGTGGATCCGTATTTTACGACAAAAGCTGTAGTAAAATATCGTACACTTTAATCGATGCTAGAGGTGCAATAAACAAAAGCAAAATAACTATGTGGAAAGGATGTTGCCTAATTCATTTTTTTGAGTATACCAAATATGGAGGATGATTCGCGCAGTTTCATAGCGTGCTATGACTGAACGGATAACGCGCAGAATTCTGAACACGATGGCTCGTCACGCGTGTGGGTTCGATTCCCCGACTCTCAGGACCGCTTTTTCCACAGCGGTGACGCCGTGCAAGGGAAAATCACTGTTGATGATTCAGCTGAAGTCACTCCGGGAACAAATTCAACGAAATAAAAAGAGATATAACGGTCGATGAGTCACAGAGAATTTTTCAGGGAAGGGGAGAGAGTTTTTTTATAGTTACAAAGAGAAAAATATAGTATAGACAACTATTTCTCTTCAGTAAAAGTCAGAATCAAATATGGTGAATTCAAACAATCAAATTTTGTTGCTACAACTTTTAAGGGTTGATTAAATTTATATAGTTGTGGTCCCTATTGAAAATGTCCGACAGATCCTGACAGATTCCGGTGAAAATTTTGTCTGGTTCCGTCGGAAATCATCATGTGTGGGACAAAAACCGACCAAATCCTGACAGAAAATTATCTGTCGGACATTTGGAATAGGGGTAACTATATACGGGTACAGTTGAACATTTAGTTTGCTCAATTATTTTTCGAAGTCCGGATGAAAATATAGTTTTGGTTACAACAACTATAAAAATATATTTGACGTCATATTTCACTAAAAAATTCAGTGAGCTTTTGATTGTGGCAACTGAAAATTTTTTTCAGTGTAGGAAACCTAGTTAAAAACTGACACAATTCCTACCTCGTCTCGTTCGGAATCATTAAACATGGAATATCCTGTCAAAAACTAAGAGAAAAAATTTTGTCAGGTTTTGATAGGATATTCCAATTTGGTAATTCCACACTGAGAGAAAGGCACCTACCCATATAAAAATCTTCAGGCTCCGCCAATGCTGACGACGGAATATAGCTAGACGCAAGGCTGCCAGCCAAAGCTGGGCAATCTATGTAGGGACAAGGATGGTTGACAATGGTCTAAACATTGTACCAATATGGAAAGTCATAAATCGGCTTGATTGATCCATAGTTGATCATTGGCTGCGCCACGCTTGGCCCATCCTTCAACCAATATTGCTTGAAGGAAAAAGCATGCTTTCAACAGAGGCTCTCTAGGGCTTGGCGGGACACTGCTCCAAGCATTAGGCAACTCTGAATGACAATTGATTCTCATGTTGCACCAAGCATGGGTCGTAGCTTGGTCCAGCTTGGGCAATAGCTTGGGCGATGGCCTCGCTCAGTTTAGGCGTTAGCTTGACTCGACTTGAGTAATAGCTTGGCTAAGAGTGAAACTTCCTTCTCAAACAGCAAATTACAATAACTCTCACCAGAGTGATGCTTGTTTCCTGCGAGTGGCGAACCAAGCATTCAATCAATATATAAGTCTCCTTTGAAGATTCCATGACAAATAATTCTTCATCTGTTTCCAGACCCGCCTACTTCTACGCCAGGACCACCGGATTTACGTCATTCATCAGTTTAAACTAATCAGAAAAATTACATGTTGAAATTCTCCGACATTCATTTCGTTCAATCGAAATGATAGAATGGATTTTTTATTTTATTTTCAATTACAATAAAAAATAAAAGTGACCATTGGCATGAGATGGGCGCAACCCTGCCGCAAGAATGCTACAGCGTTGGCTCATCCTTGGCGAACAAATTTTTGTATGGTCTGCCATTGACGGCATATGCTATCATAACCCTGTTTCCAGTGTTGGGTCTTGATTGTGGAAACAAATGGGCTGAGGCTGAAATGATGTTATCATTTCAGAGTTGCGCCATGCCTGGTAGCCTAGGCTCGGCCCATCTTGGTGAGCCTTGCGGCAACCTAGCGCCCATGGTCAATTTTTACCTGGGTAGTTGGGTCAGCTAAATTTTTATTTACGCTAGCTAGACTCTATTTGGGGTAAATAAAAGGCCATCTGTCTGAAATATGAATAAAATGGTTTATTCAATGGGAATAAAAAATATACTCATGCCAAATAAAATTTAGCTAGCACGACTAAATTTTTGTTCACAGTTACTAAAATTCCTAGCTGTCGAATATTTGAATAGACCCTTTCTCTCAGTGCAGACAAAACCAGGTAGAAATTTTTGTCAGTTTTTGACCGGGTATCCTGGGACAAAGACTGTTCCAAGCCTGACAACTGTTTTTTGTCCGGATCTACCTGGCATTTTCAATAGGGATTCCCGTCTATCCTTTTCCAGGTACGCTTGATTTGGAATAATCTCCTCAGAACTTATCAGTATTTATAAAATATTTGATGTTGAATCGCGAAGGATCGACAATGCGACTATCGTAAAACATTTACAGATGAAATTCAAATTTCTACTTGGCGATGGATTGTTCTTTTATCCATCGACGAATCTTCGACTTCTTCTTTTTCTTCTTCTTATTTTTATGACATAAAAAGATGACGGTCGTTTCGATATCTCTGTAAACTTACCGTAAAATTTTTATTCGAACATCATGTTATCTGGAAGTAGGTTACAATGCTTGATTTTTCGTTCCTGATGGGGTAGTTTTTTTTTCTCTTCATTCTTTTCTCATCCATCTTTCAAATGAAGACGTTGGTTAATGGGTTTGGAAATCGATATCAACGGTTCATGGAGTTCGAAAAATACGTTTTCACGATGCGTCGGTGGATGTAGATTTTTATCTTCTTTTGTTCTTTCAACGTGTCTCGTTTACTTAATTTCACAAGACAGATCAATAAAAATGATTAAAAAATTTAGATGGAAATAATATTCGGTCCTTCTCTAGACTGACGGAAAGTGAAATTATTTTGATTACAAAACCAATCGAACGAGCACGATCGATCAAGCACGTACAATTTCTACTCGAGTTCTTTTCGAGTTTGGGAACGATATTGTTCACGGTTGATCATTTTTACTCGGTGATCGAGAAGTTGACCACGACTAAGCGCGTGGGTCGAGAGTTTTGTACCAGCTTTCTTCCCACGTATTCCTCACTGTTCCTTCTTGAATGTTACTTTGTAAGGTCAGGGAAGTAGTGGACCAAGATTTTCACAGGTGTAAGGCAGATCGATAATCCGATATATACCATTTCAACGAATTCATTTTGATTTTGGAGACAAAAGAAATCCAATTTTGCTGGGTTCCTTTTACCGGAGCAGCAAATTATTTGCTATCATAGCAATCTTATTAGCTACAATCTGTGATACCAGCACCGGGACATTAGCCAAATTTATTCTGACATTTTATTGGAAAATGAAGCAATAAAATCAAAATATCGCTCTATGCAGACCTTCTTGGATTGATAAAGTTGGTCTGTATAGAGCGATATTTTGATTTTTTTTGCTTCAGTATTTATTTTTGCGCTGTTATCCTCTTTAACCATCGAATTTATGACGAAACTAAAATCCGAACATGAAAATAACGTGATTCTAATTGACACGATGCGACATCAACGATTATGCATGATTTCTTTTTTATATTAAATACAAATCGCGTTACCTGGGAATTCGTCTGTTTTCGAATGCTTCCCTCGCACGAATCAATTGAATTATTGAAATATTCCCGCGAACATAAAATCATGTCCGGCAGCAATTTATTGAAAATACTTATGAATTCTGCTCGTTCATCGTTTGTCGGATTAATTTATGTGATTTATGAATTCTGAGAAGAACAACCGCGATGGATGAAATTTTCTCGCAGTTACCATTCGATCGATTTATATCTCTCCGTCTGTTGCATTTTACTGATTGATATCGGAACATGTTGTAATTGTTGTTAGAACAGATCCATTACCGTGTTTGCATTTCTATATCCCATCGCTGTGTGTATTCGATTATATTGAAATGCGCTGAATTCGAATTCATAGGTACCTCCTCCGTAAGGGATTATTAGTACTCAAGTGAGGTATCTCGTTCGAGTGGTGTCTGTCAGCGACATCATTCTTTGTTCGAAGAATGAGAGTGTGAACAGTTTCGGGTACCGTGCTGAACCTTCATTTGAACGATTCATTCAGTTCCATTTCACGTTGGAAAAGTCGAGCGGTAGTTGCTTCATCGTTAATTTATCTCTTATTCGCGTTAATTATCACGACATAATTATGCGACAAAAAGGATGACGCGGCTGGCTGCGCAAACAAGAGTGAGAGTCTAATAGTACTATTGATATACCCACGTAGAAATTGATGAATGTGCAGTTTTGATATAGTTCTAGAGATGTTGATTCCTGTAGTTATTGCATGGAGAAAAAAATTTGCTGTCGTAGCAAATCGAGGTGTTATATATTATAGGACCTTGAATAAATCCTCGCTCTTTCATTACAGATGGCACCAACAGTACACGGAAAAAAGAAAACACTACTGGTTACTGTGAATGACAGCGATCGGTTGAAAAACAAATGAAAACACGCTTGGATAGTGAGGATTAGCGCGATCACAGTGATGGGTATTGTAATGAAATGCGTCAACACTGACTGGACAGTAATGAGGATTGGGAAACACAGTACTGCATAGAATGAATTTGAGTTTCAATGTCTTTTTGTGATTCACAGTAACCATTGCTGTTTTCTTTTTTCCGTGTACTCCGTGCTTGAAATTTCAAATGGTAACGCACCTGCAAGGAAGTACTGTATCCAACCTGAAATTTCAGTGTATGATAGTTCACTTTAGTGTAAACAAACTACTTTTGTGCCAACTAAAGTGTATTTGCATTCGGGGAATTTTATTGCACTACTTTATTCAAAAGACATCTGCAGCTGAAGGACATACAATTCTTGTTGAGACTGATGGTGATAATACGGATCTGTCGGATACGGCATGCAGAGACTGGTTTTGACGTTTCAAAAATAATGATTTTGAACGTTCTGGCGCACCAAAAAAAATTCGAAGACAGAGAATTGGAGGAATTTAACTCGATGAAGACCGATCTCAGACGCTAGCGGAACTTGGAAAACAATTACGAGTTGATGAGTCAACTGTTTTAAAACGTTTAAAAATGTTAGGAATGATCCAGAAGCAAGGACATTGGGTGCCGAATTGAATATCATGAATTGAAGCCAAGAGACATCAAACGGCGTTTTGTCACGTGTGAACTACTGCTTCAATGGCAGGAAAGAAAAGGTTTTTTGGAAAATGGATACACTATGATAATTCAAAGCGTAGAAAATCATGGGGTAAGCCTGGCCATGCGTCCACATCGTCCGCAAAACCAAATATCCATGGTTCGAAGCTTCTTCTCTGTATTTGGTGAGATCAGGAAGGTGTAATTTATTAGGAGCTGCTCAAACCGAATGAGACTATCACGGGGGATCGGTATCAACTTCAATTGATGCGTTTGAGTCGAGCCCTGAAAGAAAAACGGCCGCTTACGAGAAGAGACACGACATAAAGTGTTTTGTTACATGACAACGCGCGGCCTCATGTTGCAAAACCAGTGAAAACCTGCTTGGAAACGCTTTGATGGGAAGTTCTACCTCACCCTATAGCCTGTATACTCACCTGACATAACCCCTTCCGATTTTCACCTATTCCGTTCGATGGCACATGGCTTAGCTGACCAGCGTTTTCATTCTTACGGAGAAACTCAAAAATGGGTCGATTCTTGAATAGCCTCAAAAGACATGTCGTTTTTCCATCGCGGAATTCATATACTGCCAGAAAGATAGGAGAAAGTGGCAGGGATTGCAACTCTAACCCAAAAAACCCAAATTAACTCATAAAACCGTAACCATAACCGTTGTTTTTGGAAACCCTAACCTCAATCTTAACCCTTATTCCATTCATAGGAATAACTTTGACCCTAACTTCAAGGGGATACCAGCGGCCCCTCACGATGCAACCCGAGCCAAATCTTCTCTGACAAATTATTAGGAAATAAAGCAAGAAAAGGAAAATATCGTTTCGTACAGACCACACTGAGAGAAAGTATTAGTTGCTATTATCTGAAAGAATTAGTAAAATAACGTCTCAACTATTTTTTTTTCAGTATCACTTACTAATTTTCATGGTACGATGTAACCGAAGGTTAGGATCGAAATTACTTGATTTTTAGTAAACACGACTATTTTTCACAACTACTTTTTAAGAGTAAGCTACATTATAATAGGATAATTTACAAATTCTGGTTAAAATGGCTTGTAAATGTGTACAAAATAATAACCTAGATAACAATCTACGAAAATCATATGACGAAGGTTAAAAAAATGACACTAGGGTTCAGTTTCGTCCTGTTCTTGAACATTTTATCCACTTTTATTGCAATGTCGACCAGGGAAACTATATTGTTTGATTCCAATTTATAACCTATATCAATACTTGTTATTACGTTTGTACATATAAGAGTGAATGCCTTGTGAAGATACCACTCCCATTGTAGAGAAAAATACGCATTCAAAATCAATTCAGCCTTTAGACCCCCGACAATCTGAATTGCACAATTTAAAGTAGCAATTTTGACAACTTTGACTCACGCGTCCTGTACGTTTGAAAGGAAGGAAAGTGTCCAAAGATAATTGAATACGAAAACAAGCTCGATTATATTGACTATAATTCCTCAGTTGAATCATTCAAATTTTCAGTAGCTGTCATTGAAAATATTTAGTTGAGACGTTTTAGTTACAGTCACTATAAGAATCTTCCTCAGTGCACCTTTATTGATCGGAGAAGGTCTGTACAGAGCGATATTTCGATTTCATTCCTTTGTTTTCGAGTAATTTATGTCCTTTTTTAACCAATGGGTCTGGTTGCATCTTCAGGGGTCGCTGGTATCACCTCAACTCAAAAATAATTTTCAGGTAATTCCGGTTTTTTCGGTTAATTACTGTGCATATATTATTTGATACAGAGCATTCCAGATCAAACTTCCCTTTTTCCAAAGATTCTTTGGACAAATTCAAAAATGTATTCCCTCGGTGAATAATAACTATAGAAATGTGAGAACAAAGGAGGTGAGGGGGCTGAAAACGTGTAGTACTGATAAAAAAAGAGAGATATCAAAGAGTGTTCTTTGACAATCTTCGCTCATTGGCGAACCATGGCACCCATATATCGCTTTCTCTTTTTTTCGACATCACATTTTCATTCTCAGATTCCCCATGACTCCCTTCCTCAATTCTCACATGTCAGTGCTTAAACCACAATAGAATAGTAGAAACCGCATACATTCATAGCGATATGAGAATAGAGGAGGGGTATCGTAAGAAATTTGTAAGTGGAAATTCAATGTCGGAATACTCTGAAGAATACTCCGGAAATAATCTCATTCTTTGATAGATCCATCGTATCCTACATAACAATTAATGTCTTGCGATGTCTTCTAGATAAGTTTTAGATAAGATGTCTTGCGCGACACATTTAGATGTCTTTTAGATGTCTAAAACTCTTCTTTGGTCTAAAAGATATCTAACAGACATCTAAATGTGTTGCGCAAGACATCTTAAACTTATCTAAAAGACATCGCAAGACATGAATTGTTATGTGGGATATCTGTTGATATTGAATTGTTACAATGCCCCAATAGCACAAGGATGTTCGGAATATTCTATAGATGTCCATAGAAAATTCGAATATGAGAAAATATTCTATGGATGTTCATAGGACATTCAAAATGTATCAGTATATTCTGTGCGTATTCATAGAATATTTCAAATATTCTTGTGGTACTGGGGTGTTTTTCTGTCCATGCAAATTCTTCAAGTTCAAAAAACGATGAATGAATATGGGCCCTGAAACTATAATATGAAGACAGTTAAAGAGACTGTTGAGAAAAGAAAATCCGAGAAATCAAATGATTCAACATAAGTGTGTACATAAATACAGAAATGAAAATCATTATAACCTATTCTCATATCCTTGTACCCTTATCATTCATTGATTTGAATAAAATCCAATCTAAACCTTTCATTGATCGAAAAACCTTCATAACCTCAACCCTCACCTTTTGAAAACACATTGACATTCACCCAAACCGTTGACAAATTCTTCAATTAACTTAAACCGTAACTTTCACCCAGAACGCAGATTTTTAATAACCTTAACCCGCACTTTAACACTCAATGATGTTGGTTTCAGTCCCTGGAAAGTGGTCTCTAGTGATGGGCAATACTTTGAATAAAACGTTTTTGTTTCTTATATTTTAAATAAAGTTTTTGTTCTGTAAAAAAAACCGCGAGAACTTATTCAAGGTCCTATAATATATAGAATATTGCAGAGAGAAAGAGAGAGCAACGTGGTTGGCTAAAGTAACATCCTTAACATCCTTTCGTCAGTGTGGGCTCACTATCGGCATTTCAACGTGCACCCAGAATGGAAAATTGTTCGAGCTACCACAATTTTAGTTGATTTTATAGCTGGAAATGTGAGATTCACATCAGCTGTGGTGTATCTCACATTCGCTGTTGTTAAAACAACTCAAATTTTGGTAGCTCAAACTATTTTTGAAATTGTTCAAATATTCACTCCGCAAGAAATCAATTTTAGGAGAGAGTCGCCGGGTGTGGGACACCTCCGGTTGCGGGACAGTCAATTTTCTTTGACATGTCGTAACGAAACTCAGGATGTTTGAAGCGTGAAATTTTGTTTACATTATAAACAAGTTTTTGACACCTTTGTATAAATAGCGCGTCAAAATCGAGGAGAAGAAAAAAAGTTCAAATATTCAAAAGAGGGTTTTTATTTCGAGTGTACGGAAAGAATAATTTAGTTGAAGCAGCTGAATAGCTAGCACAGACACGGACAGCCATTGAATTAGCTCCTGCAGCTAAATTTTAGCTGTGACAGCAAAAAGATTTGCATTTGTGGTTAATTTATTCACGGTAACAGCTAAAATTTAGCTGCAGGAGTTAATTTAATGGTTGTCCGTGTCCGTGCTAGCTACTTAGCTGCTGCAACTGAATTATTTTTTCCGTGTGGATGGAGCGATGACGGAAGGTTCAATAAACATACATGTAGTATTTTTTATCACACTTTCAAGTACCACTGGCAATGGCACGAACAATTTTTGTTCGTACGTTTTTTATGCATCATTGGCGATTGAATGTCATTCCCGGTTACACGGAGAGAAAAAATTTGCTGACGCAGCAAATCGAGGTATTATATATAGAATAGCAAAATTTTTCGCTGACCTAACTAAAAATTGTCTATAACAGCAATCGTGTTAGCTACGACAGCAATTTTTTAGCTGTGGAAGCAAAAAATGTTTGCTCAGCCAGCAAATTTTCAGTATTATATACAGAATAGCAAACAAATTTTGCTGGGATAGCAAACATTTTTTGCTGCCACAACTAAAAATTCGTTTTCGCAGCTAACAAGATTGCTGGAACAGCAAATAGTTTGCTGTCACAGCAAAAAATTTGCTGCTCTGGCAAAAGGAACCCGGCAAAAGTAGATTTCGCTGCCACAGTGAATTCCTTTTTTCTCCGTGTATGTGCCACCCAATTTTTCATGTTTAAAGCGTATATGTATGGCATAATTATGATCGAAATTCGACTTTGCTTTGAAAAAAAAAGTCTTGATACAGGTTTGTGTAAGTTTTTCAGATCATCGATAACATTTTTTATGAAATTTTTTGTGTTTTCGAACTCAATCGATCGTGAGCACTATTTTGTCTGTTGCTAACGTGTTCTACAGACTTCGATACGTTCCAAGCAGGAAACATGAAAAATTTGAATTTTTGTTTCCTTTCTTCTGCTATGAAATGCACAGTAGGGCATAATTCATTTTGCCCGGCTGAGAAGGAAATTTTTCAAAGTTAATTGGCTGTCTTTGCTACTTTATCAACTTTAAAAAAATGTGAGTGCACATTTTAAAAGGTATTGGATGAATTTTGAGATTCGAATCCGCCATACTGGATCCCCCATCTTGAATTTGCAAAATCTGACCCTGGATTCGTAATCAGAGACCCGAAAAAGCCCCAGATACAGGGCCTCGTGTAAATCAGCAAACGCCACACAACGCTTGAGAATTTTGGCTCATTGTGAAATGATCACAGACCAAGTGAATATTGATAATTATGAAATTTTCGATGGTTTTGTTTCATATTTCCCGATTAGCAGCTGGTTTTTAACCGGTGATGGTTTTTTTTTCGCGAAAATTCAACATTCCACAAGAACGCTTGTGAAATTTTCCTTATCAGCGAGATCAAGGCAAGTTTTATGGGGAAAGTTTGGGTATGAATCGATCTTCTTCAAAATGGTATATTGTTGGGCAGATTATATCGACTCACAAAAAACTTATGGCTGTGAAACAAACCGTATCCCACACACTTGAAAAAAAATTTATTCCAGGTGAATAAATATTTATTTGTCCTGTACCAAAGAAATATTTATTAGAATTAACAAAATATTCTTTGGAACCAAAATAATTTATTTGAATTAAATAGATGGTTTTAATCGTTTATTGGATTCCAATCAATTATTTTGGTTCCAAAGAATATTTTGTTAATTTTAATAAATATTTCTTTGGTACAGGACAAATGAATATTCATTTGACTGGAACACATTTTTTTTTCAGTGTACCCGGTGACTCTCCCCTACAACTTCTTTTCCCTCAGTGTGGTAACCAACGATTCGAATCTCTGAAATTTATACCCCTTACTTATAGCTTCGAACACCAAATTCTTCGTTAGAATATTCCAATTCTAGACTTCTTATCAATTATCAAAAAAGAAAAACTCAAAATCAAAATCAAGAGACCAAAGAGTAGAACAAAATCCTTCCCTTCACGACTCATCGATAATGTATTTAACGATCAAGCGTGAAGAGTGTTAATTATTATTATACATAGTCTCTCTCTCTCTCTCACACACACACATACACACACACGTATTATTCGATAATTTCAATATCAATTGGGTTAATAAACCGAGAACAATGCAGACTGACTCTTCTATTGGTCACTGACATGTTCATCCCATATCATTTCATTAGTGCAGTTCTATGAATTACGTCTCATCGAAACTTTACAAATGACGTTCTACGATTTTCTTTCCAATTACATAATTCGGTAATTTAAATATCAATCGGATTAATACTGTGAGAACAATGAGAGTGACTCTCATCGGTAGTTCGATTATTCACGGACGTCGTAGCGTAAATTATTATACACACGTGGAAAGAGAAATATAGAGAGTTTGGTGAATGTGTGTGTGTGTGTTTTGCCGTTGTGTGTGTGTGTGTGTGTGTGTGTGCATGTCTATATACATAGGACCTGGTTGCCTGATTATGTGAACAGGATTGAACGCGCGGCGCATAAATAAAGAGCACCTATCGATGAATTTGCACATACACGAACGAGTATTTGTTCGTATACATGTACGGTGACATGATTGCGTGTTGTCCACGTAGAGAACGTACATGATGATTGTACACAGACAACATATAAATACACATACACCCACACACCCACACTCACTAATCATGGTTGGTCGTAAATTAACTTCCGGATGAAGCTAGAGAGGCCAGTAATAAGCGGCAGATTTTTTTTCCTCCGAGAATTATTGGAATCCTTTTGACTTATCTCTCTCCCACGAATTCAACCTCGCTACGGAAAATTCGCAACTTGGTCGTGGTAAAAAGAACGGTACACATTCATCGTTGAAATACTGTTTTCGCATAAATCTTTCGTAATAGCGCGCGTTCGTGATTATCATCATCATCGTGGTGGCGTTTGACGATTCGATTTTCAAAAAGAATCTATACGGCTATGATTATTTGATTTCGTTTGATTACAGCTCCGAGATTGGTTACGCTGGTTCACCACCGAGGCACGTTTTGATCCGGGGGAGAAGTATAGATTCCGTCGACAGACCTTTCCAACCGAGCGATTGGGTCGACGTCAATTTAGAAGTGCCAAACACGCCGAGACCCAGTTCGGTTCTCACGAATTTAACCGTGGACACTAACCTTTATCCCACAACTACACCCACCTCCAGCTGTAAGTTCCTTTAATGTTCTTTAAAGTCAAATACGTTCTCAGGTTACTTTCTCGGATCTGGGATGGTTGGGGGAAAGAAAAAAAGAGTCGAATCATTTCCCTCAAATTTGTAATTGGTGGATCCACGTGTGAAGGTTCAATTTGAATTTTCAGGTTCGAATATCAAAGATGTCACCCCCATACCACCGCCGAGGCGTAAGAAGAGAATCCGAGGAAGACCATTGCCACCAAAACCGGACGAGATTATTCCGGAGAGCACAATTCCTGGGAATCTTAAGCGCGTTGACACGAGCGAAGATCCTTTATATACGTCGTTGAGGCCACCGAATACGACGGATGAGGATAACGACAATCATGAGACCAACGAGAAAATACTCACAGACGATTCAATAACAAGAACCACGAACGTGTCTGACTCCTTGTTAGAAATCAAAGCGACGAAACTCGACGGGGGTAGGAGACCCAAGGAAATCTTTGAACACAAGGCTAGTATTGTTGATCAGACTCTCTTCGGATCGTCATGGTACTGACAATTATTCAAATTCGAACCAACGATTCGATTTTCAAAACAAAAGAACGTGTTATGAGATCAGGTCTTTTTCGACAACAAAATTTCTATTAGTTACTCTCCCAGCAATCCAGTTCATTCCACAGAAAGATTTTTCAATCCAAAATATCGTTTAGAATTCTATTTTCGATGAAATTCTATGCGTCATCGTGATGTTTCGAAAATAAGATACCAGATCTAATTCCACTGAAATGATGAAATTCAGTGATTAAGCAAGTACGTGATGTAACTAGAACCACGAAATACCTTGTTTCTTTTTTAAGTAATCTCATTATTTGTAACATTGTTTGATGTATGAAAATAGGTCAATGGCACTGGTTATGTCATACCCAGTGACGTTGTATCGGGGAAAAAATTACCACCGATCATGGACGGTAACAGAAGAACTGGGAAAATCACTGGACCGAATCAACAGCAACAACAAACGGAATACGAAAGATTCGTAAAGAGTCGCACGGACCAGAATTCTTCCACCCCCAACCGATACGAGGATAAAATATCCAGAATGCAACATCAACGAATCGAAGATTCTTGTGGCGCGAAAAAAATGCTGAAACAACGTACGAGCAGTTTACCGAATTACGAAGAATTAAACGCCACATCTGAATATTATAATAATAAAACAACGAACAAACGCGGTACCGAAGATATTTCGAATTGCATTAAAAGAAAAAGTACCGGATCTATTCCTGCGGAACCTTTTCTTTTACAGGTGAGTTGGAAGTTTTAGTTTCGTCGGGGCGACTTACGCTTGGATCTCCGTGTGAAAATTGCAAAAAGGAAAAAAACAAAGCATTGTTCCATCAATTGTCCCATTAATCCCAACGATCGATCATTCCCAGGTAGGAATTAACAAATGGCCCAAGCTTGGCCCGATCTTGGCCCAATTATGACTTATATTGGGCCAGAATCCATGAGAAAAAATGGCCCAAGCTTGGTACTCAATATTGGGCCAGAATGCAATGCCAAGTGAGGCTCCAATGTATTATGAGTATTTTGGAGCTCGACTCATACGATTAAATTGGACCTGGACCAAGTTGTGTATATTCACTTTTGCCATGCTTCAACCTGATTCTTCAAACATACTTCTTGGAGAAAAAAATGACGGCATTTTCCATCCCAAATTTCCCATAGAAAACGATAAAATTTTTAGCAGGGATATCGGCACAACTCTGTAAAAATTACAAAGATGAAGATGTAGCATAGGTTCTCAAATAAACATTGATTGTACATTGGCCCAATATTGGTTCACCATGCTTGACAATTTAATGTTGTGCCAAGCTTCAACCACTTGTCGTAGTGACATTCCTTACGAAACGTGGTATAGATTCTCAAATAACAAATGATTTATTATTGGGCCGATATTGGTTCGCCATGCTTGGCAGCTTAATGTTTTACCAATCTTGAATCACTTGTTGTATAGGCATTTCTCATGAAACATAGTGTGGGTTCTCAAATAGCAAACGGTTCTATATTGGGTTGATATTGGTTCGCCATGTTCGGCAGCCCAATATTTTGCCAAGCTTGCACCAGTTGTCATATTGGTATTTCCTATGAAACCCGGTATGGTTTCTAGAATGAACAACAGTTATATATTGGACCCATATTGGTTCGCGATGCTTGGCAGCCCAGTATTTTGCCAAGCATGGGCCAGTTGTCAATATTGGCATTTCTTACCTGGGTTTTATATTCGTTGGTTTATCAGGATTGATTATTGCGTGTGGTCCAAGCTTGGCACAAGCGTAAAAGCAACCCTATTCCAAATGTCCTACAAATCATTTTCTGTCAGGATTTGGTCGATTTTTGTCCCAAATATGATGATTTCCGACAGAACCCCACAAATAATGATTACTGGTGTTTCAATAGGCCGCTGATGGCCCCGCAATGCCAATGAAAAGCCATTACTGGCCCTTTAGAAAACGCCTGCAGTCGTGTTTGCTGGGAATTTCCACCGGAATTCGTCAGGTCTTGTTTGGCTTTGCAGGATTTGGTCGGGTTTGTCCCAGGCATGATGATTTCCGACGGAACCAGACAGAACTTCCACCGGAATCTGTTCAGGATCCGTCGGACATTTTTAATAGGGAAATCTCGGTAGATCGATGTAACTTTTGATGGAATTGTTTAAACAGAAATTTTCTTATAAATTTAAGCAATTTTCACATAGCACGTTGTAGGCAATTAATTCTTGAGAATTTATATCGAGGAGTCTATGATTCTCTAAACTGAGCTTTTATCGACAGGAAACGAACACAAGACGAAACTCCGTACCACAAAATGTAAGTAATAACGCAGAGATATTGTCATATCGGATTGCAGAGAAGTTGAATTCAGGCGAGGACACGGTCGATGGGAAATTCTCGAAATACGATGCTTGCGAGATAGAGGACTTGGGTGATGTCGGTAATTGCAAATCGGATCATCGAGAGAGGTCCTACCAGGTATTTGTTATAATAGATCTTAGAATATTTGCATATCGGATTTATGTCCGAACTAATTCCGTTTGTATAATTCATTGAAACTCGTGTAACGTCGGTCCCTTGAATCTTGATTTATTTAATACGCTTTATATTATAAAATCCGTATTATCTCTGACTCGTGAACAATTTTTCAGACTTCTCCAGCACCTGAGATTATCATCACGGTGACGAGTAGTAGAAGATCCTCGACTAGCGAAGACTGCGTAGATTTTCCGAGAATCACTGAGATTGATGATTCGAAAAGAGAGATTCCAAGTCCTTCGTTGCTGATGGAAAAACCGGAAGGTTTTGGGAAAACTCCTATCGTGGTGCGAGAAAAGGATTCAACTGTATCTTCGACGAATCTCGAAGATTGGGTTGTCGTTAGGAATAGGTGAGATTGAATAAATATATGTTGAGGAATCGAGTTGCACAACCCGAGTTTATCTGGAATTGATATTTTCAGATCTCCAGGATATTTCGAGCCTCCAACGATGGAACAAGTGTGTAAATCGTCATCCTCGTACCCCGATTCGACTAAACAAACCTCGAAGAGGGAACCTTTTTTTCTCACGGATGAGAATTATCGTTCTCGTCTAAGTAAGAATAAAATATTATTTTCACGTTCTTCTCCTAAACCGATCTTTCTCACGAAACATTTATCTATGAATTAAATGAAAAGTAAATTTGTTGGAAATTAGCGTAGAGTAGTGTTGCAATAAAGGAAAATGGGGACACAGGGAGGAGAAGAAGAGAGGGAGGAGAGGAAAGGTCAACTATTCTGATACGTGACTACTTAAACCACCAATTTTCTATTACGTAGATACGATCGAGGATCCTTGTCGAAACGGCATGGTTTTGGAATTCAATCGATCGAATTCGTCGGGAGAAGGAATCTTCGAGATCAGACGATATAACGATGATTTTCACAATGAAAGGGATGAGAAGGACAACGACGGTATCGACTCAACTTTACCTGGAAGACTCATCAAGACGATATCCGAGGAATCCTTGCCAAGAGAAATGTTAGAGGACGTGGATGAAGAGGAGGAGGAGGAAGAGGAGGAAGAAGAAGAACAACAACAACAACAAATAGAGAATGACGCTGAAGATTTCTTCGAGGAGAAAACAACAACGACCAAAGACACGAAGGTACACCAAAAAGAGACAACTGAGAACTCCAGGATAAACCTGAAGACCCCACCGCCTAGTCCCGAACCCAAGATTAAAGCTGAGATTTTGGACAATGATCACTCGGTTTTGCTTAGGGTCTTGAGAGAGGAAGCTGCGGATGAGAGTAATCTTAGCTCGATGACACCCAGTCTGACCGAACTGGAGGTTGCATTATCGGATATGTTGGAGAAAGAGGATTTAGAGGATGACACCGTTAAGACTACCAACAATAATAATAAAGATGATTCCACGATAAATTCCGTCGGATTAATTTCTCAAGAGAAATTGATCGAACCCGAAATCGTTCCTGTCGAAAAACCATCGTCCAAGGACGAGTCCTCGTCGTGTTCGAGGAAGATGATGATGAATCCCTTCAACACAGATATCGTTAATGAAATGAATATTAGCCAAGGTTACAATCCGTTCAAAGAAAATAATCTAGTCGATGCGAGTGTTACGGAGGAGGAAAAGAAAGAGCAGGATAATAAAAAAGAAGTCTCCGATTCATTTTGGTGTAATAAAAAAGTGTCTTTTTATCCTTCCGAGGAATCAAATCCCATGGAAGAGATTACACTCAACGTTAAAGGGTCCATTTTCGAGGAAGGTGCTATCGCTGCTACTGCTGCTGCTACTACTGCTACTACTACTACTACTACTACTACTAATGTTGCTACCGCTGCTACTAACGTTTTAAGTGAAAAAGTAATTGATGAGAGGGAAAAGAATTCCGAGAATTCACACGTTCATCAAGACTTGAAAACCAAGGCGATGCTATTGGAGGAAGCTCCAGAAAAACCAAGTAGATTGTTTAAGATAAATCCTGAAGAATTATGTGTTGAAAAGACGGACAATATTCCTACGCCACCTCGTAGAAAACGTCGAAGCAGTTCGGGTGGTGCTCCTTTGGAAAAGACCGAGAATAAAATTCTACAGAATCGTTCCGACGAACATATTTATTCCAACGATCGTCTCATTTGATGAATCTTCGAATTCGAATACATGCTTTAAAAACATATATCTCATAAGACTGTTGAACAAATCAATAATTAATATATCATTTTAAAATTTTAATCGATAAATTTGTCCGTCCAAGTAGAGATTTGTAGAATAAAAAAGAGCAAAAACAGCATAGAAGAAGAATCGTACAACTTTCTCCTTACCCTCGGTTCCTTACAGGAACCGCAACAACGATCGTTGCGAGATGATGCTTGAAACTTTTCGTTCCAACTCGTTCAAGTGCGGTAACCGTCATTCGATTCGTATGATTCATATGCTCAGCGTAGGGGCTTTTGAAATTGGGAAGAACCTTCGAAGAATCGATCGAAACTGCTGATGCTCGTTTCTTCGAGTACGATTTGTACTGCAAATCCATCTGGAGCGTCGAGAGAGCTTTTTTTTGGTATATTTGAAATTCCCAAATCCGAGCGAATACCTTGAGAAACAATGGATGTGGACAAGACAAGATCGAGTATTCGAAGTAGAATTCATGTTGTTTTGAGTTTCCTACGTAGCAGAAATGAATCGGGTTATCATCGGTAGCTCAACGAGCTCGTTGGAGGTCAGTTTTTGGAATGCGCGAGGAAAAGAATCGCAGATCGCGAGACGTGAAAACGTAGAAAGACGTACCGTGGAAACAGGATGAAGTTTCTTCGCAACGAGAAAGCTCTGAAAGCTTCCATCATACTTAATCTCGTTGTCGTACTAGCAAACTAAGTTCTCGCAGTACAAAGCGGTGTATAGAGTTATATAAACCGGGCATTAGCTCAACGAGAAAAGAGAGAAGAGTGCGCGCGCTAATTATTGTCGTCTTACGCGATAAAAGGAAAATGAAGAACAGGAAGAAAAAAAACGATGTGTATCTATGTAAACGTACATTTTAAGAATATTAGGTGATAAATAAATCAGAGATGTGTGTATATATCGTGAAAGATTCATTATTAATATCCAGCTTTTGAGATGTGAGACAAAATTAAAAACAAATTTCAATGAAATCGTTTCCCTTTCGTTAGATCCTGTCCCCTACACGGCAAAAACCCTACACCAGTGAGTACTGTAGCCCACACGACTACTGGCTCGTGTTATGCAAAAAAATCAGTCCAACACTACTGGTTATTAATCAGTCGTGTCGACTGATACGAAAACGACTGTACTGTGGAGACACGACTGATTCGTGTTACTACAGAAACCACCCTAGCAAAAATGACTTTAGACACCTCACAGTTAACTTCAAAGCCTTTTCTAGTAACTAGCGTCACTGCTAGTGCTTTGAAAGGTCCTATGTGGAAATTGCCAGAATTGACAAATGGTCCAGTACTGGCAAGTTTGTATTTGCCAAACTTCGGCCAAAACAACTGGTCCCCGTACAGTGCCATCACTCTTTCTCAACTCGCAGTATCCATATAGAAATTTAGAATTGGCGCTAGCATAATGCGACGTGGATAAAGTATGGCCGAGGCTTGGCAACCACGCATGGCGCAAACCCGGAATAATAACATCATTTTATGATTTACCTACATGTTTTTCCAATGAAGTCCCATATCATCGATGAAACAATGGCAATGAAATATACCATCATTGGCAAACAATTGGAAATTTTGTTTGTCAATGCTGCGCCAATGATCAAAGTAAAAAATATTTCACCCGGAAATATATAAAAAGTATGCGCATTTCGCAATTCCTGACATATGTTGTTTGAAGTCTTATTGTTTTCCCCTCATTTATTTGTGAACAACTCAGCGTCTTTTGTAGGGCTTATATATTCTTCGTATACGCGTTTCACCACTCGCGAGAAACACTTGATTAGTGATGTAGCAAGAATATTATATAGGTTGCCAATATTGAGCCATGCTATTACCAATGATCGACGCTACATTGGAAGCTAATTTCTACCGAAACTGGACAATATTGAACCACATTTGGAATGATCCTGGCGTTGAATGGAATCTATCGTTTAGTCAATGTTGGACCAAGGATGAGCCAAGCTTGGCGCAATTGTGCTACAATAATAGGCTGCCAAACGAAATCCGTCGAACACCGACATCGGTGCAACATTGTATTTATTGTTCATCAACATTGAAGATTTATAGATTGCCAAGCCTTGTCTGTCAACATTGCGCCAAGCTATATTTTGTTGTCAGCATTAGCGAAGCCCAAAAATTTTTGTATGAACTGCCCTGGAGTTGGTCACATTTTCAAACGCTACGCAGAGACGGTACTACGCCAGCATCGACGCCATGTAGTTTTCCGACAGAATTGTTAGTGGATCAGAGGTCAATCCATCTCCGCGGAAACATTGTTATTTTAGTGAGCCAATACTGTGCCAGTACTGACACTGAGTTGGTAATATTTTGAAGCCTTACACAGAGACGGTACAGCGCCAGCATCGACGCCACGTTGTTTCACGACAGAATTGTCAGTAAGATGGGGGTTAATCCATTTCTGCTGAAACATGGCTGCTTTGTTGAGCAAGTACTGCGCCAGTACTGACTCAGAGTTGGTAATCTTTTGAAATTTTACGAGAAGACGATACTGTGCTAGTATCGATGATTTCAACAGTGTTTCACTGAGAAAACGATTGTGTATTGAGTGTCAACTTACCTTCGTGGCAACATAGCTACACTGAGAGAATAGTTTGATTATTATCTATTTTAAATTTAAATTCATCAAGAAATTTATGAAAAAAGTTGGCGCAACATTGCACCCAAGGCCAATAATAACCCTGCAGTAATCTATTTCAGAATTACCTGTCGGTTAGTAGGAAATTATATATTCCCATACAGGTATTGCCAAGATTGAAAAAACCCAAGCTTGTCCCAAGGTTGGCACATGTGTCAGAAACAAACCTCTCTCAAGAACAATTGGCCCAATATTGTTCCAAATGGATAATCAGTCATGGTATATTTGTTAATATTTTTGAAATGGTCACTACATTTGGTACAAGCTTGGCACAAGTGTAAAAATCTAGCATTCGTTGAGAACAATTGTGCCAATATTGCCCACATGAGTGGCACAATGTTTATAAATATTAGTAAGATCTTATTAGTTTAGTTCGAGCATAATTCAACAATAGAATCAAAATTGATTGAAATATCAAAGAACGCAAGTTTCTCAATGATCATACAAGCTTGTCCCAGTCTGGTCACATTTTCTCTATCGTTCTAAGTTAATTCATGTACGGTACTCTGAGGGAGAAAATCATGAATTGAAATATGAATCAATAACTTCATCCATCCATATCTGCGATCAAAGAAGCATTGGTTGATGCTTGGTAAATGAATTGGACCGGGCTTGGCAAAATCACTGGTCCAAGCTTGTTCTGATCTTATCATTCCCAAGCCTGGGCCAAGTTTGGTAAATTGTTCAAGACAAGTCTCGGCAGGTCTTGTGACAGGCTTGGTCCATCATTGGGCCATTGGTCCATACACACATGGGTTATATATTACAAATTATATTATAAAAATTCAATTTTCTCGTTTCAACACAGTCGGGACATACATGAGATAAACTTGATAAGCTTCTTTGATGTTATAAAAATTACCGTAACAGCACACGCAGTGTGGCTGCGTAGAGTGTACATGGGATCAATAACCTTGACATGGAAAGTGCCAATAGTACGCTATGGAAAATCTCCGTGGAATGCATTGAAGGCAGAATTGAAATGGTCGTACTGGTGAGATTGAAATGTCGACACTGACACGGTTGAAATGCCAGTTCAGGGAAAATTGAAATCCCAATGTTGGCTGGATTGGAATACCAGTACAGGCGAGATTGAAATTCTGATTCAGGTACAATCGAAATATCAATACGGGTGATATAATAATGTTGAAATATCGGTTGAAATGACGGTACTGTCTACGTTTGAATGCCAGTACTGTTTACGTTCAAATGTCAGTACTGTCAAAATTGTACGCCAATAATGGGCCCCATGTCAGACATTGTTATCATCTCAGTATTGGTTCAGTACTGTCAAACGACCTGGGCCAGTGACCCAATCAGAAAAATTTGAATTATGTCGATGTTGACAACGAGTGCAGTACAGTGCCAGTATTGGGTCTCCAACACTTGGCAAAAAAGTACGAGATTAGTACTGATCCAGTACAAACACTGCACTCGCTGCAAATAATAGTATTAGTACCAAATCCCCAGGACAGAAAAGCGTTATCATCCAGGATAAATGCCAGTACCCTGCCAGTCTTGGCCAGTACTGATGCAGTACTGCGCCTGTTGTAAATTTCTGGTTGGGAATGGCATTCCGAATTCGACAGTACTGACAGCTATGGCAGCGGTACTGAACCAGTACTGGGGCGTTCGTTAATTTCCACATGAGGTGCTAGTCAACCACTATAATCATTTTCACCAGAGAAGTAATGTTAAAATGATTTTATTGCATAATATGTGCCAGTCGTGTGAGCTACAGTACCCACCAGTGTAGGATTTTCTCCGTTTAGATATCGACAAACATTATTCAACTCATCGCATAGGTTGAATATCTCAAGTAAATAGAAACTAACTTTACGTTGATTCAACAATAAAATTTTCATCCCTTTTATCGTGTATTGATACCGTTGGAAGGACATAAAGTCAAGATGTGAAACGATAAAATCTAGATTGTTATCCTCACACCTGAATTGATCTCATTTAATAAAATTCATCTCACGACGGGTTATCTCATCCTAGATAAAATGGGTGGATATTTGCCAGAAAAGGAAGACTCCCTCGACCCGGATAAATTGGTGTCCTTGTAAATTCAGGTGAATTTTTGTATTTATATCTTCGTAATTCAATTGTATCAGGGACTAATAAAGATTCACCATACTTGGAATTCAATACCGCGTAAAGCAGGCTCGAGATGGAAAGAAAGTGAAATCTCCTCACCCTCAAGTTTTTCCAAGTCTCTCAGAGAAACTTTTCTCTCGGGGAGTCTGGGAAAATGCTCGACGACGTCCATCTTCCGTGGAAAACCGTCCTCGATATCGGATGAAATTAGCGCGAACGGATTATAGGACTCGGCTGTTGGTGACACTTCTATTAATGACATACTAAAAGAAAAGAAGAAATTTATCCATCCTTTCACTTCTCTCCTCTCGTCGGGGTGGTATATAAAATTGACTCACACCGTGACGCATTTTCTCGTGATTGTGTGAAAACTTGCGCTTCTCGGCCAACGTAATGTGCTTTTTATTCTCAACGCTTCGTAAGCAAGAAATAATACTAAAGAGAGGTACAGGGAGGGAGGAGCTTTATTGCGTTATCAAAAGGAAAAAAGAAATTGAAAGGAAGTTAATGAAAAATTAATAACGAGATGTTGAACTTGGGAGATCGAGTGATGGATATTGGACGAGGATCATCGATACGAGCTGGTTACATTCGTCCAGTGGGGTCTCGGTTTTTCCAGGAATTGTATCCGTGTTGTGAAAGCTTTCCCTGTCCATTTCCATAAATTTGCAAAATTTACATATTATTTTCTATGTTTTGAGGGTTGAGATTGAAGAACCCTGGTAAAAACGACTATAGATTCGGATAAAAATTTGCCGATGGATATAAAAATAGGATTGAAACGAATAAAAGTGGATTGTATTTCTATTCGTTTCAATCCTATTTTTGTATCCATTTGCAAATTTTGATCCGAATCTATTCGCGGTTTTACCAGGGAAACAGTTTTTCTTCAGAAATTGAGTTACGGCTTTTTCAGTTCATTTTCCGACTTTTCGATATTATATCTGCTAATTTGAGTTTTCATGGTTTACATCGTTGAAATGTCCACAACATTTTTGAACAAATCTCCAAGTTTAGCCCATGAAATACATAAATATGTAGGGGGAAGTCTCCCAGTACCGGACACTCAAGGTTAATCGTTCATGAAAAAATAAAATACATAGGAACTTCAATTTTGTTATTTTTATAATAAACTTTTGACAGTTTGTAACAATACAATAAGTATTCAAATTTTTATTTCATTTAGAAAAATAACGAAAAAATATATTTGTATTGAATACTAAAAATTGACGAGTTTGGAAAGTGGTACCTAGTACCGGACGCTTACAGAAAAAAAGAAGAGAAGTAATTTTTAAAATTATCTAATCTTGCAGCGATCACAAATATAATTGTCAGAGCATTCAGGAACATCCGCACACGCCTCATGAGCCTATTCTCCACAATTTTGACACTGAATCCAGTCACCTGAGTCTTGTTAAATCCTACAGCGCGAAACAAACTTGTCGATTCTGGAATTCTGAGACTAAGGTCAGGATGTCTCTACAAGAAATCATAATAGAAATGTTTCCCAGTTTGATATTTAGTGATTCTGTTAGCTCACAAGCAAGGGTGAGAAATTCTTTTCGTGTCAGCGGCATGCATCTATTGGACAAATCTATCACATGATTACCCAGTGTTTTTCCGTACTCCTCGTTGAATGTGTCAACAAATCTTCCCATTTTTGGTTTCACAGTATATTCACCTCCGCTTTTCAAAACTTTTACGCCATCAAACAAGGTACTTCTTAGGTACTGAATATTTTACCGCGGCTTCTCTGCCACTCATCTTTCCAGATAAAACTTTTTGAATCGCTGTTTTCATACTCTCAGCCGACCATTGTCCTTTTTGGGATATTTTTGATTGATTGGCTGGACGTCACTGCAAATAATGAAAATCAGTTTTGTAATGAAATAAATGAAAAATACGTGTCCGATACTAGGGAATCGTCAAATGAGATTAAATATGAAAAATTATGCTAGTCGGTAAGTATTTCAACCGTTATTGTACATTATTCGAAAAAATACATACCGTTGAACACCTTAGATGAAAAATGGAATAGAAATAACACCAGTTGTTCAAAATATGTACGAGGTGTGTTCAAAAAATAACGAGAATTTATTTATTCATCAATATCTATTTTGTCCCCTTCAAAATAATCCCCCTTGGATATAATACACTTGTGCCAACGCTTTTTCCAATCCTCGAAACACTTTTGAAACTCGATCTTTGTAATAGCTTTTAGCTCTTTCAGCGATTCATTTTTAATGTCATCTATGCTTGTAAAACGACGGCTTTTCAATGTTCTCTTTATTTTTGTAAATAGAAAAAAGTCACATAGAGCCATATCTGGCGAATATGGAGGCTGAGGCATCGTTACAGTTTTGTTTTTGGCCAAAAATTCACGAACAAGCAATGAAGTGTGAGCAGGTGCAAAAGCCATGAATTGTTTTGCCACAAATCCGGGCGTTTTTTTCGGATTGCTTTTCGACTGATATGCCAACATCATCAGCGACTTCTCTGATTGTGATTCGGCGATCGTTCATAACCATTTCTTTCACTTTTTTCACGTTTTCATCGGTTGTTGATGTGCTTGGGCGTCCGGGTCGTTCGTCATCTTCAACGTTTTCGCGGCCATCTTGGAAACGCTTATACCACTCGTAAATCCTTGCTTTACTCATAGCAGACTCACCATATGCCTTTGTTAACATTTTACAAACTTCACTACACTTTATTTCATTTTTTACGCAAAATTTAATACAAATTCTTTGATCCATTTTTTTTCACAAACGAAAATCGCCGAGCTCGAAAAACACGTCTAACGTTAGCGGCTGCCACTTAAGAAGTAAGCAATGAATATTGCTGAAAATTTTATCGTACTTCAGAGGCATGTGTACCAACATAATAAAGAAAAATTTTATACAGGCGGACTCTCCGAACTCGCAAAATTAAAAAATTCTCGTTACTTTTTGAACACACCTCGTACATGTCAAAGTTAGAAGCGGCACAAAAATATATAATTGATTCTTGGGAAGGTGCGCATGCACACAGCCGCCTAGCGGTACGTTTCGTCACTTCGCTCGATGTACGTATTCAAATTATGCAACAAATATGTATTGTTTCCAGTTCGATAGATATTCTCAGTGTCAGGTATTGAGTGCCGTCCGGCGTTCCGGGACTTTCCCCTGATATGTGCCAAGTACGAGGGTGGATTGATAAGTTTCCGGCCTGACCAAGAGATGGCGCCACTAGGCCTACCTTGAGGTGGCGTTCTATAGTACCATCCTTAGATAGCTTGTAGCTATAGTTTCAGTCCGATCGCCATGTTAGTTTAGTTTTGAAAGCACGCTGACCAAGACGCCTCTGTGTTTTTCGTAAAAATGGAAAAGCTGGAAAATCGTGCTGTCATCAAATACTTTTATTTGAAGGGGTTAACGCCGAAGGAAATTGAAGAAGAGATGGACTCAACACTGGGGACATCCTCCCCATCATATTCAACCGTTAAGCAGTGGGTTTCCGAGTTTAAAAAGGGTCGTGTGAGCACCTCTGATGAGCCTCGCTCAGGACGCCCCATTGAGGTCACAACTCCAGATATGATCGAAAAATCCATCAAATAGTGCTGAAAGATCGCAGATTAAAAGTTCGTGAGATAGCTGAGACCTGTAAGATGTCATATGAACGTGTACAAAATATTTTGCACCAACATTTGTATATGGAAAAGCTCTGTGCAAGATGGGTGCCGTGTTTGCTAACAGTCGACCAAAAATTGATTCGAAAGAACATTTCTACCGCCAATTTGGCGTTGTATAAGCGTAATCCAAGCGAATTTTTGCGTCGATTCGTAACCGTTGACGAAACTTGGGTCCACCACTACACTCCTGAAACCAAAGAACAGTCTAAACAGTGGATTCAACTCCAAAGAAGGCAAAAACAATTTTTTCGGCGAACAAGCTTATGGCTACTGTTTTTTGGGATGCAAGAGGTATTATATGCATTGATTACCTTGAAAAGGGTAAAACTATCACTGGTCAATACTACGCAGACTTATTGCAACGTTTGAGCCACGAAGTGAAAATTAAACGACCTCATCTGGCGAAGAAAAAAATCTTGTTTCATCACGATAACGCACCAGCGCACACGTCAATCGTTGCGATGGCTAAAATCAACGATCTGAAGTTTGAATTAATGCCGCACCCTCCCTACTCTCCAGACCTAGCCCCGAGTGACTATTATCTGTTTCCTAACCTCAAAAAATGGCTTGGCGGTAAGAGATTTGCGGACAATGAAAAAGTAATCGAAGCTGTAAATGGGTATTTTGAGGAGCTTGACGAATCAGTCTATAGAGATGGCATTACTAGACTAGAACACCGCTATGAGAAATGTATCAGCCTTGGAGGAGATTATGTTGAGAAATAAAAAAAAAAAAATTCTTAAAAACGTTGTTTTTCTTGGTCAGGCCGGAAACTTATCAATCCACCCTCGTACTTGGGACTTTTCTGGGACTATATAGAGACTATTTTGAGACTGTTCGAACTAAATACGAGACTTGTTCCGAGGGTAACGCAGCATCATATTTATAAATTGTTTGGAGTTCATTTCAAAACCATTTGGAAACTAAACCAGGATAAAAACCTCCGTTTCTTCGCGTCGCAACTCTTGCGAAATATTGCCGCATTTCACAACATTCTACGGTTATTCTCAGTGCCGTATTTCTGCATAGGCTTTGTAGGCTCGAGTCTAGGGCCCCCCGACTCTTTGAACCACAATTCTTTTTCAATTTCACAAGAGAAAAATTTGTTCAAAGCGAAATAATAAAAGAAGTGAGACATGAGCTACGGATATGCAAATTGCACGGCCAAACAAACGTATCGATATATTCATAATTGATAAAAATTCAAAACAAAACATGGCCCTCCCCCAGAATTTTTAGCCTAGGGCCTCTGGATTATGAAAGAAGGTACTGGTTATTCTGAAGAAATTGAATGGATGATGTCCCCTGTGTCACGACTGCCGTCTGTTTTCTTTGAGGCGCGTGCTATCGGCGTTGAGGCTGTTTCCGTAAACTGTAACCTGCGTTTACAAGTTTATGGAACATGAGTTCATTGATTTTTTAGATGGATACATTCAAAAATTCAGGCTCTTTACTTGATTTGTTTTAATACACGAATCAGATTTATGAGCACATGTTTTGTGGTTCCGCAAAACACACGAAAGATCGGATTCAAATAGAATTTAAGAGCAAAATTCGAACACTCGAATCCACAATCATCACGTAGGTTGAAGCAAGAGTGATTAAAGCCTCGTTTTAAAAATCTTCTCGGAGAAGGAGAAGACAAAAATTTAATTACAAGAGTCTCTCAATTAAAGTTGAATTATAATTGAATCGTACTAGGGTTGGTTTTCTCTCACTCGTTTTTCCTCCTTGATAGGGTGTGAAGGATGAAAGTCGGTAGAAGCCTTGGTCTAATTAATGGTAACCCTCAAATCGAGGACAAGAAACTATTCCAAAGCGTTGTATATACATATCACGCAAAACCAATGGAATACCAACATATATCGAGAACCCACGACCGCCGTGAGATTTCATTGAAGTTTAAATTTTCCACATGGGACCTAAAGTCACCAAACTTTCAAACGTACATGCACGAAGGCTATTAATTCTTGAATCAATGACGAAATCAAGTATAATTCACTCGAAAGAACTACGATTTTTTTCACTCAAAATAACAGTGCGGTGTTTACGACTTTTACCTGGGTTTGTTTTTTTTTAAATCCGTTTTTCCATCTATGTAAATCTACTTTTTTCATGTTTTACTCGAATAGAATCAATTCAGATTTGATGCCGTTGGAAGTTGGAAAATTTGCATATCAATTTGCATGACAAGGGAAAGGTATCGCTGAGTATTCTGTCAACTCGCACACGATTACAACAATGGACTACATCGACCGCATCAAATAAATTACGTATCGATATTTCAAAATCGATTTTGAATGATTCAATTTCAAATATTTGTCATTTTCCACGAATTTCATATTCTTCGAATTCTCTCGGAATAAATCGAACGCGGGAGGTCACGTATTTTTCGAATTGTTCAACGAGAATCATTAATCGTTCGTTATTTTTCCTTGCCAGTTGGGACAAATATCGCCCTCTGAAAGCACACTCGGTTTAGGGGTGCACGAGAAGAGATTCTTGTCTCGTGCATCCCTAACTCAGTCATCTAATTTCTTCACGCTTAGTGAAATCATTGAAAAACGATATCAGTCTTTTTCGTATACAATTTTATCATCGTTTAAATCCAAAGAGACTTTGAGTTTCCCTTAAACGCTAAGCAAGTTCGGACGATGAGAGTAAATATTCGAGGAAAAGCAGTCTCAAGGAGTATTCCGTTGGCAGTTTCTTGGCCGTCGTTGAATTCGTATGTACACTCACGTGTCCAACGATAAAATGAATTCTCCCTGGAGAGTCGACAGCGACGACAACGACGATGACTAAAGAAGGTAGTAGTAGGACGAAGGAGAAAGAAGTTGAATACGCGCGTGCAGCGGCGAGAGGTTTTTCTTTGGGATACGGGACGAAAATAGAGAACGAGAAGAAATACTTTTATAGACCTCGCTTGATAAATATCATCCCTTAATCTCAACTAACTCTTTGTCCTTATTTCTGCCAAACAAGTACCGGAATCGATAGATATAAATTTTTACTATTTTTTCCCCTGCAACGTTCCGCTAAATATGTTTCAAACAATATATCTCATTCCCCCGAGGAATTCGCTAGCTATCGCAACAAGAATATTTGCGAATCAAAACAGTTACAGATTGTTTCTTGGATTTGGTCTGACAAGGAAGGTACCGTAACTACTTACGTCGCGAAGTTTCTGCTTTCTAGCATGCAAAAGTCGTGTCGTGGGACGCACTCTAACTTTAATGGTATCTCGTGGGAACCAAGTACTTCCACTCGATATATATACATCCGCCAAATGTGATTTCCTCCTCTCTCTTTCCCGTCGTTATCAGGATTCTATTGAGAATTCAATAATTATTTATAATGAGATTTGAGATACATTCGTTGTAGAAACGAATGGAAGGTCACCAAATCTTAGTTTCGATATTCATACAAATGTTACAATCGTATACAATAATACGCCTTGAATTGCAGAATTTAAAAGAGTGTTCCAACGAAAATGTTATTTCGTGCTTTCAAAGCCCTTATGCGTCCCTCGTATACAGAAATCGGTGAGGAATCCGGATGCGCGGATTCGAAAGCAGCAGTTTTCCAGTATTCGTTCTTTCCCTTTGTCGAGTTTCTCTCATTTCCATGATAAGCAAAGCAGGGAGGGCGATGCCAGAAAATGTCGACGATTAGCGACAATATACGTATATAGGAACGATGATTCCGTTTATGCCGTGCACGTTGAGCAAACAACAGAGACGACGACAACGACGACGACAACGACGACGACGACGACGACGACTTAAGTGCGTCTTAAGACAGACTTACCGAGTCAGAGATTAAACCAAAGTCTTTACAACAAACTGCCGCGTTTTCGTCGTCGTCCGCCCTCTCTTATCTGAGCAATTGACTCTTTAGAAATTGGTACGACACATACCTTTGTGGCTACTTTCGTTCAAAGAACCACCGAG
Source organism: Gonatopus flavifemur (assembly GCA_018340375.1). Lineage (NCBI taxonomy): Eukaryota > Metazoa > Arthropoda > Insecta > Hymenoptera > Dryinidae > Gonatopus > Gonatopus flavifemur. The sequence goes on from JAFFJZ010000006.1 coordinate 13,928,173, forward strand.
AGGCAAGGAGAGTCGAGAAACCATCGATTACGCGTATACGCCATCGGACAAATGTTTCCTCCAAACTCATTCGAGTTGAGATAACGAAATATTAATCCATCCGGATCTTCCGTTTTCTACCTTCTCGGATTCACGTGGGTATCGTAAAGGAATGGATGAGTAGTTGGTTGAAAATGTACTTCCTTCCTTTTCCTCGTGAGGAACATTATTTGGGATCAAAATAAACGTGGAGCGAGGTTGAAATGTTTCAAATAAATCTAAAGTGTACGTATTGTAACCTGCAGTACATTGGATTTACAATTCTAGAAATATTCTTGTAACCCGTGAAAAAATCGTTCAGGTCTGATCATGAACATTTTTTGGTAAAATTTATCATGATCAACACCCTGGGAGAAATTCCCGCTAGTAAATCATCAGGCACTAATCGGGAAAACTTACAAGTAACTGGTGAGGGATGTAACACTCGCACCAACAAGGGCCTAATCAAGGGAACTAAGCATGCACCGGCGAGTAACCGATCAGGCACTGACCAGTCCCTCACGCGGTGGTTATTAGTAACTGATGAGGCGCTGAGCAGTGGCTTTGTCACAACGAGAGAAAAATGTGCAGAAACAATAATATATTTTGTGGGAATGTGGGAACAAATTTTTTTTTCTAATCACAAACATTCCTTATGAATTTTTATATCTATATCAAATTATATGTCAAATCAGCACTGATTTCTTTAAATAGAAACACGATCCACAAGTGTTTGTTTTTCAGGTGGGAACGCTGCATATGTGGAGATATATTTTTTGTTCTTGGCAAAAACTTCTAGATTTGATCTAAGAAAAATGATAGGAAAAGGCTAGAAAAACTTGTCTAAGGAAACTTCTAGGAAAACGTGTAAGAAAAAGTCTATAAAAAAATTTTTCAAACGGGCTACACTGAGAGGAGTGGAATGTAACGTTTACCATGTACAAATAAATAGTAATTGGGGGACAGCTTCGCAAATTTCGTTTCGGATACTATGGAGAATCGTGGCAGTGTTCATGCACATGGGAATGGTTATCATTTACATGAAGATGAATACCAAATAACGTAGTCGCCATCATCAACTACCATTTCCACATGGTTACAGTTCACTTTTCTCAGTGTAGTATATTCGATAACGAGCGTGAATAATGTTCCATTCAATTGAAGATTAAGGAGTTCATCTCTCTGCATTCCGTTTCTAGTTTTACCCTATCATGATCAATTAGTTCAACTTATCAAATATTGGTAAGTAACTCACCAGTTTTGCACAACCAACGCTAATTGGATCAAACTTATCAGTTACTAACTAGCACCTCGTCTGGTTTTTCTAATTAGTTTTTCCTCTTTAGTGCCTCATCGGTCATAGGGAAAAACTTGTAAAATTTCTACCAGGGCACTGACTGTACGTGGTCGGGCCTGACTATGCCTGATCGTTCATTTTTTGGCTTAATCGTAATTAAAAAGGTTTCAATTTTGTACCCACGTGGAAACCCGTGATCAAGCTTGACCACGCGCGATCATGCCAGACAAACCATTCTCGCTCTTGATCATGCAAAAATCGTCCCAAATGAGGAGAATTCATACAAAATGACTCTACGTTGATATAACAGTGTACCACCAGATCCAGGCGCCATATCGGTTTCTTCGACGAAAATTACTGTATGATTCTTCGGAATCGTGCGAGATCATGCCTGAAAACTAAAAGATGGAAACTGAATGAGCATGATAAGCAGAAATGATTAACAATACATCAGTCTTTTGTAAATTTAGAGGAAATATGATGGAAGAAATTTTTCTTTTTGCCAAATTATAAACCTTAATAATTCTGTATGAATTTTCCTTGCATAATATAGCAAAATCAAGCGTGATCAGTCCTGATTACGTGGGTACAAAATTGAGGCCTGATCAGGGGAATCAAAAATACTTGAGTTTTTTCAATACCTAGAACACAGTAAATCTTTTCATACAGATTTTCTTGAAATTTCACTGATTCAGGCAATTATTTTGTTTTTGTTTCGAAATCTTGCGCGTTGCCTTTTTCCGTAGTTTCGTTCCATCGATATCACTCGTACCCCAATATCTCCAGAAAAATGTATTCAGGTATTAATGCAAAACATTAACAGGCTTCTTCGTTCATCTTTGGATCGGAGAATCTCACCGAATTCTGTGGCACGTCTTCCTCTTTTCTCCGGTTCGCTCGAGGTTCGACGAGCGCCCTTTTCGTTCCATTATCTGCTATCCGCAATGCATAATTCATTGCACGGTACTTATATTTCTGGAGGTGGTTGGTACCGCGCTTCGTACTCCAACCAATTCTGTGGTCGATTGGGCGCGATTCCCTATAATTGGTACTGGCGTGAGTCCTGGTTCTTTTGGCCTTAATTAGGTTCCCAATATTCAATACCCTTTTGCACGATGATTGTGCCTCCGCGTTCTCTCTTTTTCCCCTGTCCCTCAGTCACTTCGAATAACGTGTACGATGATGATTATTATCATTATTATTATTGCTTTCTCCCCTCCATCGCTGTTACTATTACGATTCTGCATTATTTGTCGTGCAAAAAGCTTTTGTGTATCGCGTATAATGAAATCTTTGACCCGAAGTAACGCGTGTATATCTCGTACGATGACATTCGATGTTTGATGATTCATCCATCCAGCTCTGATTGCCTTAATTACTGGAATAGACATGGTATAACCACTTCGGAATCTACACCCTTAATTGAGAAGCAGAAAGCAGCGTCAAATGCAACTAGAAACCTGAAAGCTCATTACCGATGGACGTATGTGTACGCATGGATTATTCGAATCATGTTCTTTGATTCCTTTGAGAATTCTGGTACACTGTATAAACGTCAAAGTTTTATCACCCCACTTTATGAACTGACCATCATTAACGCATCCCATATTTATTCGTCGGCTGTTCTTCTTTGAGCTTTGTCTGAATTCAAAATTGCACTATTCTTTTTCATTCATCGGAGAAACTTTGGAAAAAGCTGCATTCGACTTTCATAAAAGGTACTTTCCGCTTTTATGGAATGTGTAAAAGTGATGGTTTTATTCGATTCATAAATTTCTTGTAGCAATTCTTATCTCGTTGTTCACACACTTTTTTCCAACACAAAGTGCATTCAGGAGAAATAGATTTCTTCTCCATCCCGCTGGAATTCTATGTTTAAAAACAATCTCTTCTTCCTCTGTTCGTCGATAAATCCCACTCCCCAAAGATCGAATTTCGAAAACAATTCATATCATCATTTTTGATCATCGAATGCTCACACCTTGACGCTTCAAATATACATCTTTTTTCCGTTCACAAACCATTCATTCATCAATCATCGTTAATGGCCTCCCTCTCTCTTTCTCTCTCTCTCTCTCTTCTCTTTTATATAATCGATCAACGAGCCATCATGGAGAATTAATTAATCCATATGTACATATATATTCATTCCCTCTCATCTCGGTACTCTTCTCGTATTTTCGTTATAATAATCTTTATTCGAAACATCAAAATGTTGGGGAAATTCATATAACTTGTGCATTGATTATGTAAATGATGTTACCAGGAGTACGTATTATTTTATCATCGTTGCTGCAGCGAAATAAAATTCCATGTGTCAAGTTGCGTGAATGGGGAAAGAGAGAAAGTGCAAGAAGAGAAGTGTAAATCGCTATGAATCATATCGGAACACGTAGAGTTGAGGATTTCTCAAGATGAGAGGAAACGGTAGTGGTAAAGGATATGTTGTACGGCGTTGCGTTGTCAGTAGACAGACACATAACCCACATAACGTGGGGTTGGCTCGCGTGGACGGCAACAGATACGACGGCAAGGTCTGGCGGAACACACGAAACCCGTTGGAGACACGTAGGTATGTTCTGGCGAGTTTATGAGGGCATAACTTAGGGCCAAGTATGCGACAGAGGACACCAAATTCCAAAGTCCTCTCCCATCTGAACCGTCATCGTACTTCTCTCTTCCTCTTCCTGTTTCTCCGACTACTCTTATTCGTATCGCTGCGTACCAAAGACGCGAAACTCCTTTCAGCAATCTGCGCAGCGAGTAGGCACGGTATATATCGTCGTACATAGCATTCATAGGACGTAATTATACAGGTATTTTTCACATAAACTACAGCGTGCATATATAGGTACATTTAATACACATCGAGTCAAAACTCGACTGGATGTTAATTACTCTATCACTCTCTAAACTTCCTCAACCATTCTCTCTCTACCATCTTTGCCATAATTATGACAGCCTTGCCTCATAATGAGCTCATTTAAACGCATGACTTAGAAGCACAAGCGAGAATATTGGCCTGGTCTTGCCTGTCTTTTCTCTTCCATATGTATATAACAAGCTCTCTCGCCTGTTCCATTGACTACAAATCAATGTATTGAGCAATGAATCAATTATCTTTCCTGTGACATTAGTTTGTTTTTGCAAATGAGATTCAAAGAAGGATCATGCATATGCATGAGGATGCGTAAGTCTAAGATAAAAGACGGAACAAGGTGGAGAAAGTGTAACTAGATAGCGGTTATCTGTGAGAAGTGTATTATCCTTTGTTTGTCGTCCAAAGAAGGGAACAAATGGTGTCGGAACTGGATTTCGTATGAATGGGGTTGTTGTCATCCCCAACACCCACCCTTTCTATTTCACATGTTCCTTTGATTCTTCTTCGCCTTTCAGGTGTAATGAAATCACATTATCAAGCTCATTCATTCTTGCCGAACAAAACCCTGATTCGCGTTCTAAAATAATGTAATTTCATAAATTTTCAAATAATAGACGTTCAAATTGTAATCTCTCTGCTCCGATTTGGTGAGAAATCCTGGGATGAGTAATTATTATTCTCTATTCTCGGATCCATTTCACACGCAATTCGTATACGAATTCTTTGAATTTGTTGATACGAAGACGTGAATGGTTTAGAGAACAATCATATTTTTCCTACCAAGCTTCCAGTCGGTTGAAAAATGTAATTTTAAATCAAACATTCATCATCCCGCGTGGATGTATAAGAATCACGTCATCCTCTGATTCGCCATTCACGAGAGGAGACTTTTTGAATATTCTACGTGCAATTTTCCCTTTATTCTTTCGGTAAGGCGAATTTTTCAATCCTCTTTACTTCCAAAAATATATTCCACTTTCTTTTATCGACGTCACTCGGTAAAAGTCGAGTACAATGAAGTCGGGAATCCTTCCTTTTATCTCGAGAAGAACCTTTTGTAAGGACTTTCATTCGAGAGGAATTGGTTAGTGGATTGAGCTGTTTCAAGATTGTTGTTTAAACTGATGAAAAATAGCTTATTGCGCATCCTTTCGTGGCCAACTTGTAATTTTGTTATCCAACTTTTCTCTTTTCGTGAAATATATATTAACTTATGAAAGAGTTTAGCGGTTTTCGAATTGAATTACGGTGGTGGTTTGATTCGATCAATATCGCGTGGGTTTTTTTTTCATCCCTCGGGTGGAGAGAAATGTATTTTTCAATTCTGAAAGTCTACAATCCACAGGTGTTATGTTAATTTATTTAGTGAGGTTTGAAAAGGATCTCGAAAGCAAACAGCGGTGAGTAATGTTTGAGTTGGTTGTGTGCGGCTTGCTGAAAAAAATCTGTAAGAAATGAAGTCATGCGCTTAATATTTCATCTAATTCACAGCTTGAACGAATGGCGAGCTAATCGGATAGCATCCTTTCTTGCGTGCATTAGCATTAATTAGGGGTCCACGAGACTCGAGACGAGACTGTTGTATTTGGAGTCGAGACGATACCGAGACCGGATATTCGATACTCTAGATTAGGGGTGTGCGAACCTTAAATTTTTCAGTCGAACCGAACTCGAACCGAACTTTAAATATATGTTCGAAATCGAACCGAACCCGAACCAAACTTTGAAAAGTCGAACCGAACTCGAACCGAACTTCAAATATATGTTCGAAGTCGAACCGAACTCGAACTGAACTTTGAAAAGTCGAACCGAACTTCAAATTTTCTTTTTCAACTCAAACCGAACTTCAAATATATTCCTCAAGTCGAACCGAAATTTCAAAAGCCGAAAGAAACTTTGAAATTTTGAACTTACTTCCAACTTTAAAACATCTCATGAAAAAATCAAAACTGAAAAAATACAAATGAATATGAATATGAATGAAAACTCAATTGTATACATTTATGAAAGTAGAATCCATCATCAATTTTCCAAAATGACTTTTCATATGCAGCCTGTTCCAGCCAGTATCAAAGCAGCCTACCCTAATGATGGTACAAAAAGTATGTGAAGAATTCTAAGAATGTTTATAAAACGTTTGGATATTTTAGAAACCTTAAGAGAATATTCTACGCACATTGGAGTTATTTAGGTAATAATAAAAACCCCAATTATTATTTGTCATTGATGAGAATTTTTTCAAATTGCACAGCGTTCTTGCATTTCTATTTCTGATACATCAGTTCAACTCTTTAGCAGATGAGAAAAATTTATTCAGACAAAAATACTATATACTAAAGGAATATATTATTCATCAAAATACTGGTACTTATGAGATTGATTATTTATCACAATGAAATATTCGAATGAGAGAATAATAATCAAAGAATTTCAAATGTTACAAAAGATGCAAGGTTCATAAATTGTCATGTAAAAATGTCAGCTCTTGAACATGTTCTTTTGATAAGGTTTCTCTCCTTATACTAACAACGTTTCCTGCTCCAGAGAATAATCGTTCACTGGCAACTTCTGTTGCAGGAATGGCGAGATATTTCTGAGCAATTGGAGACAGTTTTTTGAATACGTTCCTGTGATCAGCCCACCATTTTGAATTTTAACGTCTCTGTCTTCTCTATTCTCCTTTAAATAGTATCCGAGCTAAAAAATAATAACGATGAGTGTTAGTGAAAGAAGAAACATTTTATAACACAATCAGCAAAGAACCAGGTATGCATACAAGGCGATGCATAAAAAAAAGAGTTCATGAATTCATGTTAGATGAAATGAATTATCTGATTCACATAAAACCTCGATTAGGAATTCATATCAGAAAAGGTTTAATGAAAAACTTTCCAATCTTATACTTAAATTATAAAACCAGAGCAAAAAAATTATCGAACAAAAAAAATATAGCAATGAATGTACTTCATGAAATACGAAATCTTTCAGAAACGTTTTGTGAGGTTTTTTAAACGTCGCATGTATGTTTTTAAAACATGAAAAAGTCCAAGTTTGTTCTATTAACGTTTTCACGAAACGTTATTGATACATGTTCAATTAGTTTTCCTAAATCATCGAATTATTATATTTCTGTAAATATCTCCATTTGAAATATATAATAAATCATTTATATTGAAGTAAAATCATATTGTGTGCAACAAATTGCATGTATAAGCTTATGAAGTGCTAGATTCAGTGGAAAATAGTTCGACTCTAAAGTACATTCTAATATCGTCGCTTTACTCTTCTCAATACATGTATTTTCATTGTTTTTCATGTTTCCCAATGAGAATCATTTAACTGTTTACAAAACAATGTGGTTTTACTATTGTGTGGATAATTAATCATGTATCAAACTTTGAAAAGCAATGATTTGTAGGTTAGCGTAGGTTAGTTACGAAATGACGAGTCTTCATGAATCATATGTATGTTTTGGCAATGTACGTTTTAGAAATGTTTCGAAAACGTAGTTGTTGCAATGAAAGGTCGCGAAACGGAAGAAACGTTTTTAAAATATTTCGAGAGCTTACGGTGCTGTCTGGGATATTGGTCTCTAGAAAGCGGAAACAAGCGGAAAGATTTGAGAGCTACACTAGCACTATCTCTGGTAGGTACCGTGTACTATATTACATAGAAAACAATATATATACATACTGTTTTGGGATAGTACCTATGTAACTTTCATAGAGGCGCTAGTTGAAAACACGGAAGATGAACAAAGATGAAGATGGATTCCAATTCAAACTGACAAATGAACAACTCGACCCAAATTTTTTTAATGAATGCAGTTCGAAATTCGAACCGAACCGAACTTTTTCCGCTATTCGAGTTCGAAACTCGAACCGAACCGAACTTTTTTTATTGATTGAGTTCGTAATTCGAACCGAACCGAACTTCTTCTGCTATCTGAGTTCGAAACTCGAACCGAACCGAACTTTTTTTCTTGATCGAGTTCGAAGTTCGAACCGAACCGAACAGTAGGAGTTCGGTTCGGTTCGGTTCGAGATCCGAACGGTTCGCACACCCCTACTCTAGATGAAATGGTCAAAGCCGAAATTAACTATGTCATCTGATTATGAGAACCAGATTTTTTTCTGAGTGTAGGGGTCGCTTTGCTCGCCATTCAATATTTCCAACAAGTGACTGGAATAGTAGACAACTCGGAAAAGTCTATCAAGAAATAATTATCAATCAGCCTCCAATTTTCCTCCCCGTGTGATGATTGCGGGTCTTCTGGGGGATATTCTTGATACCTGTCCTTGATATCCTTCTTATCCATCCTTGGTAGTATCTGCTTCTTTTACGTGGTGGGGAGGATAAGTATCTCAGATTTGGCTCTCTTTTTCGGGTGGAGAAACACATGGGCTGAAGAGTCCCGGGCCTAACAAAGAAAACACGGTTTGTTTTGTTCAAAATTAGCTTTATTCATCAACGTAATTTCCATCAAGAACAACTCAATCATTCCAGCGCCGCTCTACCATTTCAATACCACTTTTGTAGAACGATTTATCTTTTGCCTCAAAATAGGCCTCAGTTTCAGCGATAACCTCTTCATTCGAGCGAAATTTCTTACCGGCGAGCATTTTTTTTGGGTCTGCGAACAGCCAATAGTCGCTGCGAATACAGTGGATGTGGTTCAATTCGAAGTTCAATTTATGTAGTTTTGCCATTGTTTTGATTGACTTGTGACATGGTGCGTTGTCTTGATGAAATACAATTTTTTCCTTTGCCATATGCGGTCGTTTCTTTGCAATTTTGGCCTTCAAACGCTCCAATAATTCCCTTCTCGAGATAGTCGATGAATATTACACCACGCACATCCCAAAATACCGAGGCCATAACCTTTCCAGTCGATTGTTGTACTTTCGGGCGCTTTGGACAAGATTCACCAGGGGCTGTCCACTCGGATGACGATCGTTTTGATTCCGGAGTGAAGTGATGGATCCATGTTTCATCCATTGTAACATATCGATGCAAAAATTCCGGCTTGTTACGTTTAAACATGGCCAAACACTGTTCAGAAGCATCAACGCGTTCTTGTTTTTGGTCAACAGGGAGCAAACGCAGCACCCACTTTGAACAGAGCTGTCTCATAGTTAAATGCTTGATATTTTGACGATGTCAGCTAACTCACGCAACTTCACTTCTCGATCATTCAAAACGATGTTACACGTGGTCTCATGTGGACGTCCACTGCGTTCTGCATCATCGGTGTCTCTACGACCACGTTTGAAGTCAGCAAACCAACGTTTTATCGTGGTTTCTGATGGAGCGGAGTCCCCATAACACTTTTCAAGCTATTGCTTCGCTGGAACGGTATTTTTTCCCATCAAGAAGCAGTGTAAAATTACAACACGAAATTGTTTTCAATCCATTGTTTTAATGAATAGAATATCATGAAATTTTGACAGCCGTCTTTTGAAGGTTAGTACTAACTGAAAAACAGGTGAGTGCAGTAAAAAGTGTTAGACCTGGGACTTTTCAGCCCATGTGTGAGAGAAACTAAATCATCCCAACGCCAAGAACATCGGCAAAGACGGAGGGAACGCAAAGGGAAATTACCTTTCTTGACATCTTTTGATATTCCCGAGGAAATGGAATCTTTTTCCAAACCTAGAATTTTGAAATTATAATTTATCATAGACAGGGTTGGAGGATTTCATCAAACCAGTCATAAGATTGATTACTTCATGATGATGATGATGGCCTCCAATAGAAATAGCCTTCAAAATTTGATATTTCTGTGGGGAGGAACCAGTCATTTGCGAATTGGTTGCTAAAACAACGGCACACTGTCAGAAATATTTGGAAATTTTTTTCAATCACGTACATAAATTCAGATTAATACACATTTTACATTAAATTTGATGTACAAAAACATGAAAAAAATATAGATTATGCTATAGTTCACATTAAATTTCATGTAAAATGTGTATGCAACTCAATTCATGCACGTATTTGAGAAAAACTTCGAGCAAATGCATTAAATTGATGCAGAAATTTCTAACAGTGTAGATCTCGGGAAATGAGGACGAAAATTGAAAGATCTTCCGATAAATCGGTAGGTTTTGCAATCCTGGCACACTGATTCATGTTTATAATTTTCAGCGCTGGCAAAATAGAGAAAATTTTATACGGATTATGATCGGAATCCATGACACCGATTGATAAACTAATTGACAAATGAAGTTTTCATTTCAGATATCTATAATATCTGGTTATTCCTTATTATCCTCTTCCGCAACGCTCGGATGTAATTTGTAATCTGTCTAATGTATTATGCTTGAGGGACACGTTTAATTTCTCATCGTAAAATCATGTCCTAGTTCCTTGCGATATCGTGTGAGATTTCAATTAAGGAATAATGCATGCAACTAGTTATATATATATATCTACCTCAGCGAGTGAGATAAAGCTGAATGCGATGATTAACGTTGAATTTCTATTATGTTTAGCTTTGATGAAGTATGGTTTAATCTTTGAAGTATGGATTAATTGACGTCGGTAACACTTTGAATTTTATGTTATCTCCTCCATCGAGAGAACGTATGAAGTTGGACGAAAAAAAGAAAAGGAGCATCAAAGGTTCACACCTTGCGTTAGAAACCCTATGGGACTCTTTTCTTTTCTTCTTTTTTTCCTTCTCAAGATGATTGTCTGGGAAAAGAAAAAAACCTTTAAACCTTGAGAAAGAGAGAGGATCGTGAGTTGTACTGGTGAAAGGTCAGGGATGTGATGAGTATGTTGTCAAGAAACAAGAACGTACGAGGTAAATACTTATACGTGTATTGCTACCGGTAAAGAACGATAACACATAAAGCGTGATGAAGAGAGAGGAGAACCAATATTTCATACCGACACACCTTCTTTATCTTTCCTCTCTCAACCACGAAAGGGAGGATGAGAAGTTATATAACGTCTTGCGATGAAAATCGAAATTGCATCGAATCTTCGATAGATTTGGCTTGAATTTTTCCATGTTATTTTATTTAAGAATAATATATAGGTATTATTTTTTGATAATTAGAATTGTTTCGGGGACTGGAAATATCTCTTGTATTATTCATATATAGAGTATCACTATCATCTCTGATACGTACTCCCAGCACGTAGACCAAAACCAACGTGGTCGATCGAATTGAATTCTATGCATATACGCTCGGTCCCGTTGCAATCTCTCTCTTTCTCGTGTTTTTTTCGTTTTCTTCTTGTCCTCCTCTCTCGTATTTTTACCGATAATTCCATAGTTTGTGCGATAATCCACTCTGCTGATCTCGTGTCCCTTTGGATTTCAAGTGACCGTGATCAACAGTTGTAAATTTTCGATACGCATTACGCGGTTTTTGATGTACGTTATCATCCCGCGACGATCTCAAATATATCATTCGATATATCAGCAATTATCCGGCGGCAGTGACGAGTCAGGGTTCATAAAATACGAGAATTTGTAACCTGATTCGAAAGAGTACTTCCGCTCTATATCGTAATATGTATTTTATTGCATATATAAAATGATCTTGGAACTGTGCGGTCTCTCGTTTTCAACTTTCCTGCTTTTATTTATCGAAGCAGTTTTGCTTTTAATAAGCTGGAAACGATGGCTGTCTCACCGCAAACTCCGTTGAAGAAAGACGAGTAGAAGATGGCGTATATGGATCCTCGACTCTCGTTAAGCTCGGGACTTCACGGTGACCAACTTTTATTAGATCTGTGCGGCAGAACTGTTACTGACTGTTATGAAGGCCTTTTTTGAATTATACTTCGTCATCGTGACGTTGTCATCTTATCCTCGTGTATCGTTTTCAAATTTGTTCTTACTCATCTTCAAATCTTCTTTTCAAAATTATTCACGCGATGGAATATCCTTCCCACAGTTGATAGCCCCAAACTATGAAACAAATGTACATGCAGGAACAAGGAAAGAAAGGAGGACCACCTCCACGATACTTTGTCCGCATTTTGTTCAGATATGATTTTTTCGCCCTCGGCGAGTCTAGATAGTAGCGCCAAGTACGAACGAAAGCGCGTAACGCTGTCCGATAAAAAACTTTTATTACCGGCAATTAGGATAAGCTTGCACAGATCATGCCCTGCTGCTTGGTATCTTTGTTTTTTCGAATGGTAAAAAGGTTCTATTTTCTCGCTGTTGTTTTACAATGATCAAGAATAATTATCAGATTTGATATTCGAACAACTATGATTTTTACTTTCATGTTCCTTATTGATAAGGAAACGGAAGTATCGTGATACGGTAAAAAGTCCATTATGCGGAAGAGGGTATTTTTGCTTTTGCCAAACGCTCTGGAACGTCAGACAAACGCGATCCCCAGAAATGTCTGCGTGTTTTTCTTTCTGATTTACAATGACTCCTCAAGGGATGCACCGGTTCGAATGAATGTTTTTGCAATCCCGTGGAAAAATCGTTCAGTTCTGATTAGGCGTGTTTAGGCCTGATCATGGACATTTTTGGGCAAAATTTCTCGTGCTCAACACTGACTGTACGTGGTTAGGCCTGACTACGCCTGATTATTCATCTTTTAGCTTAATCGTAATTAAAAAGGCTTCAATTTTGTACGCACGTGGAAACCCCTGATCAAGCTTCACCGCGTGCGATCATGCCAGACAAACTATTCTCGCCCTTGATCATGCAAAATCGTACCAAATGCTCTCTAAAATCTTTGGAGTGAGATTTCACTATTTAGTCAGCCAGAAAGGAGCCAGTCGAATTTTCGAGTGAAATTTCCACTCTTTTAGAGTGATATTCTAAGGTTTCAGGTTAGAAACTCACAACCACTCCGATGCTAGAGTGAATTTTTCACTCTAAAAGAGTGAGAGGTCACTCGAAACGAGTGAAAATTCTACTCGAAGCGGACAGGCTCACTTCTGACACTTAGTGGAGTGAAACGTGCGATTTTTCACTCTTCGAGATTTAGACAGTGAGAGTCATTTATACCAAATGATTTTTCCATCACGAATGCACATGCTTCATCATGTCAAATCGGCCCCGAACGCATTCACGTACGCCTGAGCACGCGCCATCATGCCTGAAAACTGGAAACTTTAAAATGGAAACTGTGGAGCCTTCCGAAGTAGCTGATCTGATCATCTGGTCATGACCTGATCACTTCTCCAGCAATCAAAGGTGATCTGGTCATGATCAGATGATCAGGTCAGCTCCTTCGGAAGGCTCCTGTATAAGCATGATAAGTAGAAATGATTGACAATACATTAGTCTTTTATCAAATTAGAAAATGGATGATGAAAGGAACTCTTCTATTTGTCAAGTTATAAAACTTATGAATTCTGAATGAATTTTTCGTGCATAATAGAGCATAATCAAGCATGATTAGGCGTAATTGAGCGTGATTAGGCCTGATCACGCCTGATGAATAAGACCTGATCAGGCGTGAGCAGGCATGGACAATTTTTTCACAGGATTCGTTCGTCTCATTGAGGACTCGAGGAAAAAAGAAGTACCGAATTGATAGTTGTCAAGTGTAATTTATGAATTTTTTCGAAAATCATACTTTTCTTTATGTCAAAACAGTGCATTAGAATAAATTGAAAGAAACATAGGACTTCAATGAGCATTGAACATGGATCGTCGGGACTGGAGGTTGATGCTCTGTCACTCAATTCATTGCCGTTCGCTTGGATAGGAGTGCTTCCTTTGCGTATATCAACTTGCACTCGATCTTCACATTTGAATAGTGTTGCCGCGATCTACAAAACGAGCTATCACGATCTTTAGATTCCAGCCTCGTTCAACTCAAAGTACATTCTTCCATAGTAACAACAATTGGGTGAAAACACAATCTTGAGAACAGTCAACTTCTTTTGGGAATCCAAATTGAAATATGAATCTATGAAATCAAGTTTTGAATTAATCTGTATTCGATCTGGACACGATCTGAATTTCGATCTGGCTCGAACCGCTTATTGGAGTGTTAATTGAATAAAAATTAAGAATAACGGGATTGCAGCTCGATGTAAACTGACTTATAATCGAATTTCAGTTCTAATCTACATTTCAACCAATTTTTACTTCCCATAATGTTAATTGAAGAAGATTGGAATGTAAAGATTGTGATAGCTCGTTTTCTGGATCGCGGCAACACTACTTTTGAATATCTAGAAAACTATCTCGCATTAGAATCAAAATCAAAACCAAAGTGAATGAAAATGAATCAATAGACCAAATACAAGAATAACACAATTTTCATGTTAACCCTTAGTTGACTAAAAGTTGTTTCATTTTGACACTTTTCTCCACTTGTTTCGATCATTTTACATTATAAGTTAGTTGAGACCTGATCGATCACACAAGGAGTTGTTGAATATTTCACAGAAAATTCATAACCCATGGATTTTGTAACACAAAAAATACACAAAATTTCCAACTGTGCAATCATAAATTTTCGTTCCACGTCATTTAACATCCGGCGTGATAGCGTGTTAGTTTAGCGCGATGGTGATCACGTTTCGAAATTTGCATACCTATCCTCATTATTTATGAATTGAAAACAAGAATCTGCGGTAACTTACTTGTTTGTTGTTCCGAGCAAACAAGTGACACTTGTTTAACGTTCATGTGATAATCTTACGCAAGTACCGGGTTGTTCCACGTGTTACGAAAAACAGTTTTCAGACTTCAAGAGAACATTAATGAGGAACTTAGTGTTTACTTTTGGGCAGAGAAAAAACAAAAGGTTCTCACATCTCAATCGATCACCGTGCAACAATAGACGATTGCGTAAAATGTTCCCCTTTCACGTCTTCTCTTTTTACCATTCAAAGTTTTATCACGCGATGCTTGGTTATCGAAACATTTCGGTTGCCCAACTAGTCCCATTTTATCCTACATGAGAAATATTGAGAATAAAATATTTTTTAAATTTCTTGAATGACCGTTCATTTAGATGAACCGTTTTCATGATCAAATTCTGAGCTGCGCATAGAGGAGGTTCCAACTCTCGTACGAAAATGAAGATCAAAACTGCTACTTTAACAGGAATTAGAGGTGCAGGATATCTCACGGTATCGATGTTTTTTTTTCATAGAAATTTCTTCTTTCTTAAATTGACATCGCGGAATATCGTGCACCTCTAAAAAGAATACTCGGGTGGTTGAAGCATCTCATAATTCGGCTGCTCCGCTTTTGGGAAATGTAGAGCGTGCGGCTTTGTTGGTGATATCACAGCAGATGTCAGGAACGGTTGGAGGAGAGGGAAATAACAAGAAAAGTGGAATTTTTTGATATCTAATGAATCTTTATTGGAGTGAATTCAAAAGAATTTTCCTTCATTGCTAACAACAATAACCCAAATTCATTTTGCAAGTACACGCTTTTTACGTACGCATGTGAATATTATCGTCACTAGGATTCATTTATTATCCTTATGTGAATTTCGAATACATGCTTTTAACTTTTTGAACACTTTCGGTAATTTCTTCTTTCTTAAATGGGCATCGATTTTCCGAGCGCATAGTCCTGGATCCGTGTACAAATGTTTTTGATCATAATTCACTTTATCTAGAAACTTTTTTAGTTCTCTCATCAAATCCATAGTTTTTTCCCAATCGTTGAAAATATATTTTTCACATCGTGAATTCAAGATTTTCATTTCATGTGAACACCGAGCGAACAGTCGATTGAAGTCCAAAGAGGACTCGAAAATATCCTGTATAAAACGTTGAAATTCAATATGAACGTTTAGACATAATTCTTTGCATATTTTCATAGAATGTTCAATTACAAGAAATTCACAAAACATTACATCATGAAATTTCCTAGCTTCTACATCTCTGATGTGGTCCATGTTTTCCTGAGCTTTTTCGAAACACCTGTTTTTTGCCTCAAGAGTTTCATTGTACAGAGGTTCGATGATATGATTGCACATATCCTGTAGCTCCTCAGGTTGGTCCTGTACGGTATAAATATTATGTCAATTCCTCATCACCCGATTGATGTACCACTTTGTTCCCCATTTATTTTCTAATACACTTTGATGAAACTCACCTGGTAATAAGCTAGGAGTTCGTCTTCCCGAATTGTAGTATAGCCCCTTTTCAATTCGTCATAGCTCTGAATTATTTTCATCGTTTCATACCATGCTTCTTTCAACCTTTTATGAGTGGATTCCAATTCCTCAATCGAGCCCTTAAATAAATCAACACGTGGCAAAGAAATTTAACGATTTTCTTCCTCATATTTGATTTTTGAATTAATTTGGTTTGATTGTTGAATAATTTGGACAAAAACAGGACTTTCTCAAGCTTCTAGTCTGAATCTCTTCTCCAAAAAGTAAGTGATTGAGGAGAAATTTAGACTAGAATCTCGAAGAAGTCCGCATTATTCAACAATCACGACAAAATCAATCTAAAAATTGAATATGAGGGAAAAAGTGTCCAAATTTTTCGAAGTTGTAACCAACTTGGGTTCAGTTTGCAAGTCTTTGCTTCTTTGCGTTGATTGAGTTCACTTACCGAAAAGTTCGAAGAAATGTCTTCCCCGAGGGTGAGATTTTTAATACATTCTTTGTACAATCCAATTGTTTCCGGTATGTATTTTCTCAGCTGAATATCGTCGTCCTCGGCCCATTGTGCCGGAATCTTATACAACTCTTCTTGATCATAATCCACCGAAGCTAATACCTTTTCTAGCCGCTTTTTTAAATTCTCATGATTATTCGAATGTTCTGAAATATCCTTTGAACAATTGGAATCCAAATTTTTTGCTTCGCGTGGACAGTGGGCGACCAAAAAGTCCAAGTTCGAACGGTTCTCAAGCAATATCTGGGTGAACAATATTTTTATTCCTTTAACAGGATATTTTACTAACAAATAAACAAAATTGCCAAGAAAATTACCTCATAAATTATTTCAAGTTCTTCATCATTGATTTTTTTTAGTTTTTCCGTAGCTTGGTAGAAACAAGATGATTTCACATTAAGAATTAGCTCGATGAATTCGGTCGCTTGGTGACCGCAATGTTCTTTTTCCTGGACAGTTCGTAACTGCATAGAAATATCATAGTATACATTATTTGTTATCGGCATGGTGAATCAATACGCAACGTCATCGAACTTTTTCTCATACACAATGAGAGGAATTTCTATGGTTGATATAGTGAGTTGTTAGTGAAATTTACTGGGAATTTAATTAATTGAGCGATCAATCAATTATTCTTTCTTGGTTGAATCAATCAAATTTTTAGTAGCTCTCATTACGAATGTTCAGTTCGGATGTTTCAGTCACAGTCACTATAAAAATTTCTCTCAGTGCAGTTGAGTGAAACTCACATGCACATAATGAGACAATTCGTCATGCAAAGGCCGAGTATAGGTTTCCTTCCAGTTGTCGTAGCCATTAATTCTTTTCGCGGTAGCATTATATATTTTTTCCAACTCCTCAAGTTTGGATTCTGCAGTCATTATCCAGTCCGGAGTTCTTCGGACTTCTGTAGAGTTGGGCGATCCATTCGGGATCTAATGAAGCATCATAATGATTAATACACTGAGGAAAACGTATGGAAAATGTGTAGCACGATTTACCAAATGACAGTTTTGGGACACATGAGCATTTATTTGTATTTTTTCTTCATTAATGCCGATCTATGCCTTCATTTCGTGAAAATAACTTGACATCTGATACACAACACAATAAGTTTTCAGAAAATTCCCTTACAGCACACGAGTTCCCGCAAAGAGCTCCTGTTATGCTCATCAATATGTATTCATTATGAATATCTTGAATTCGAAATGAACTCTCAATGAACAACTTATTGTTCAGGAAGAACTTATATCGAGATTTCATAATGAATTGTCCGGGCATTCGATACGTTTTCATTTTGGATTCAAAATCTTCATAATGGATGAATATTGATTGGCCCTGTTAGAAAAAATGATTGAAATGGATGGATTTGGATAGGACTTCGATCCGAATTTAAACATTTTCTATACATATCAATCCGGTTTTGTCCGGTAGTGAGACGAGTGATCCATAAGTATCCAGTTCTGTCCATGCAGAGAGAACTTCTATTAGTTTTAATGCGGAACTGGGGGATTTTTGGAAGCTTCCAATCCGTTTGCATCCTTTTCCAATCCAGAAGCGTTGCCGATCCGTTTTTGTCCATCAAGAAAATATAATGATCATCCATAATGATCTTAACTACAATATCTATTCGTTCGTGTCCAGAGAACGGATGGACTTCCTATACGAACGAATCACATTACATTTTTGAGATGTGAATTTGTTTTTGAATCCATTTTCATCCGTGAAGAGAGATGAGAATCCTATCCGATTGAATCCGAATTCAGAGCCTTGTCCAATTTCATCCGTTGGACGTATGAACTTTCAATCAGAATGAATGAGGATTTCTCTTGACATCATGTCAGTGCGCTCAATCCAATTTGATCCAGACTTTCGGATAGAGACTGGATTCTAATGTATCCGATCAATGACCTGTATCCGTTCCCATCGAAGGAACGTGTGAAATTTGAATCCGTTTGAATCCACAATTATGCTGTGGCGGAATTATAGTTCTGAATCCATTTTCATCCGTGAGGAGAGATGAGAATCCTATCCGATTGAATCCGAACTTAGATCATTGCCTAATTTCATCCGTTGAACGTATGAACTTTCAATCAGAATGAATGAGGATTTTTTCTTGACACCATGTCAGTGCGCTCAATCCAATTTGATCCGTACTTTCGGATACAGACTTGATTCGAATGTATCCGACCAATGACCTGTATCCGTTTCCATCGAAAAAATGTGTCAAATTTGAATCCGTCTGAATCCAAAATTACACGTAGAAAAGTTTACAGTAGTAAAAAGTATCTTTAATATGTTTTCAGTAGAATGAACTATGTAATTCATTGATCATGCGATGTGAAATATTGAAGAACGTAACGTCACGTAGTATCCTTATGAATCACTATGAGAATTTTGAATTTCTGTAATTTTCATCACTGAATTTGAATTTTTATGCGCTACAAATCAGTATGCGACGTAATAAAGTTTCCCATATCACATATCGGGGGCGGCCCTGCTACGTATGTGAGCGAACTTCACTATTTTTTCAAGATCTCTTTTCTCTGTGTATGCTGTCGCGGAATTATAGTTCCGAATCCATTTTTTAATGTTTCATTTTTGTTCATCCTGGAGGAAGAGGCAAGCTTCGTTTAGACCGATTAGATAAAAACTGATATCTCGTCATTCCGAAGTGACTTATCCCGAAATTTTATATCAAAACATTTTATGTGCCAAAATTCAAATTCAAAATTTCGACATATCAAATTTAGAAATCTCGAGATACAAAATTTCAAGATATTAAACCTTTGGGACATCGAGATGTTACCCTGAAAATATCTATTCCGGATGACGCAAGATATATGAGGTCCGTGTGTTCTAATATGCTGTAAGTTGTTCCACCTTGTGCCAAACCAATCATTCTTATAACTGAAATCAGTGAATAAAAAATATTTGGAGCAGGTTGAGACAACATGGAACACGTGGAACAAATTCAGCTATGAGCTGGATTTGTTAAGCACGTTCCTAGTTGCTTTAACTTGCTCCAAATATTTGTGATTCGATGCTTCCAATTATAAAAGTCATCCCTACTGAAAATTCCCAGTCATGGATTCTCAAATTCGCAAGGGTCTCGCATGGGAATCAAGTGGATCGCATGGGTCTTCACATGCGAAGCGAGTGGGTCGACCCACGTGATTCCCATGCGAGACCCATGCGAATTTGGGAATTGACAGTCGGGATGTGATTGGTTTGGTACAAGTTGGAGCAGCTTAAGGCACGTATGAGGAACGAATCTATTATGAAACAATTGAAATGGACGGAATTGGATAGAGGAAACCGCGGCTATCGTGAAGGTGCAATGTATGAAAACGGATAGAGCTGGAAACATCGAGTTCGGATAGGAACGGATACATTATAAAATGACAGGCGTGGATAGAAATAGATAAAAGTAAAGAAGGACTATCAGAGATGCCAATGGATAGAAATGGATACGATTTCTCCAAAGTAATCGGATGGAAATGGATAAAAATGGATGATACACATTCTGGAAGGAACCGGATTGGAATGGATAAATTGCATTCCAGCAACATTAGGCATGACGGGATAGAAACGGATAAAGCTTATTAGGGTGGTATCGTAATGCACCGGATAAAACCGGATGCGATTTATATTCAGGCCCCGGATATTATATGGATACATTTGGATACAATTTCTATGGGGCCCAATAATCTGCTATCCACTTTGCGGATTAAAATTGATTAGAATCCTATGCGTTCTGCGGATGACATTGGATCAGGAAAAACCGGAACAGAAATAGGATTCAAATGGATGCATATTAAATCCTATCCATTTCCATCCAACTTTTTCAACAGGGGGCGTGGAAGGAACTATTCAAGAGGTCTTTAGGAATTTTTAATAAATTCGAA
The DNA here is from genome assembly GCA_018340375.1 of Gonatopus flavifemur. Classification (NCBI taxonomy): domain Eukaryota; kingdom Metazoa; phylum Arthropoda; class Insecta; order Hymenoptera; family Dryinidae; genus Gonatopus; species Gonatopus flavifemur. Next base: position 13,948,868 of record JAFFJZ010000006.1, read on the forward strand.
TTGATCATTTGTGCTGGTTGGGTTACCAGAAAAGAAATGTCCATAAACGCTCATGTGTACATCACAAGAATATGAATTAGGCGGATCAATAAATGTATGTGATTAATTGATTATTTGATTTTATAAATTTCGTCAATTTTATTCGTCTTTATATATTTTCGAGTTTTCGCTCGAAAACATCAGAAGCGATGGTTATCAGCAGGATCGTAAATTCTGAGCGACTTTATGCTGGCGAAAATTGCACAAATCTTTTTTACATAGACGGTTATAGATTCTGTAGACTTCAGAGGACCAAAAACAGTCGAGCGATAAATTCCATCCAAATTTTTTCCGGTAGCGACAAATCCAAAATTACGAGAAATCGCGATTCCCATGACTCTGAGTGGATTCAAATACGACTGTGCTGGCGAAAATGGTAACAATTAATTGTTCTTATACACATCGATCCTGTCATCCAATAACGAAAATGACACGAATCCCACATTTTTCAGAGGAAAAAATCACGAAAACAGCTGCATAATGCAGAAAGGCGTGTATCATTGGATTCTTTGAATAATTCTCCACAACAATGGATAGATTTTATTCCATCAATCGAACGCCTTCCCATCTTCAGATGATGACATTTGTGTGCTTCAACATATACCCTGCTTTTTTTTATAAAGAATTTTATGATAATGAGTCCTCATCGAAAAGGATTATGTTTCATCATGGTCCTCATCTCGAATACTACAGAATCATCTCTCTTTCGTCATCATTTATGTCAAGAATCCCCAATTAGTTGGTTCGTCATAGGAGTGCACGAGACTCGAGACCAGTCTCGGTATCGTCTCGGTATCGTGTCGACATCACGAGACGGTACCGAGACGATACTGTTGTATTTGAAGCCAAGACGATACCGAGACCGTATATTCGATACACGGAGGAAAATGCGAGTCGAAGATATAGTAATCTTCAATAAAAATTTGCGAATATTTCTTAAAATCTAAGAATTTTTCTTGAATGTATAATAAAGACAAAACGGTCCACTTTTTTGTGGAATTGTATTGGAAAAACAATGAAAAATTATCAATACTCAACAAAGAATAGAGAAACATATGAACTTTTCAAAAGTCGCATACGAAATTTCACAAAGTGAATAGTAGGATATTGAAATTTTGTTACTATTTTTGTAAAATTTCAACAAAGCTGTGCTCTGTTCATTTGACCAGCTGATACTGCTACACTGATATTCAGAGTATAATGGGTGAGTATTGTTACTTTCATCAGAAATATCAGGCGATATCGATACTGACGAGACGATACCGATATCTTGTTCAACGATACCGAGACGAGACTTTTGAAGTATCGTCGAGAATCTCGCCTCGTGCACCCCTAGTTCGTCATGTGTCGGTACAGTCTCAAGCAAAACGTAACCCCCGCGGTCGATCACTTCATTGATGTTTGAAAATTTTCAAACAAAAAACCAACCCCCGAATAGTTCTGCGAGTTTCAAGCGGGTTCAAATCCATGACGGAGAGTATCGATGATTATCAACGAGTTGTCATGATCAGCGATGGATATTGGTTAAATGCAAGCAAATCGTGAAAACTGATGTACTCTTTCATGATTTGGACTTTATATTTTGTCTGATGTGGCGTTCAGATGATAGATTATAATGAGACTGCGGAAGTTTTTCTACACATTCTACCCGGAAAATGTGAGTCAATACTCAGTATCTTTTCATTTGGAAAACAATCCCAACAGAACCTGAAATCTGTGCACGTCTTGCAAACGTCCAAATACGTCTCTCAGACGTCCTTTGGAGCTTCAAATGTCCGGCGAACGTTTCCCGGAGGTCCACAGATTTTGGTTCTTTTGGGGAAGTATGTAACCTACTGTTTTATGTCATTAATATGAAATATGCAAAAGATATGTAACATGGAAAATTTTTATCTACATAAACCTTCGCAGTCTACCCGTAGAAAAGTTTTCCCTATTCATTTCCATAAACTTGCCAAATTCCTATGTTCTTTTCCATGTTTCGAAAAAAACAAGGGAAACTTTCCTACACGGAGAGAAATTCGATGGTTGGAAGTGGTAAAATACGTAGATGATATCATCATCAAAATTGGGAATAGCTTGGGAATGAAATTGTCACGATGGTAAACTTTACTTTGTCAAAAATTCCAAAATTTCTTCAGGAAAACTAACAAAGGTAATATCGATGATCCCAGGCAGCGCTAATACTTCTTACCATTAGCGATCGTTTATGTCATTTCTTCACACTTTATTTCAAGATTCTCGCAAGCAAGAGCTCTGAAAATCGAATCGAAGGCAATGATTTTCACCATCGATGATGGTAATATCATTCACTAAAATGAAAAAAAAAATTCGAGTTATTACCACCATATTTGTTGATTGCAATCATGTTATTTTTAATACATTCTTGAGTACAGTTTTTCAATGAAAAATCCCTAACAGCAAAATGCTGAGCAAATATGCGGCAAATTGTTGAAAACGTACAACAACAGTTTGAAGCAATTCGCAGGGACGTTGCGTCGCCAAATGCGCAACAATATGCTGCAAATTCAGGATTTTAGCTTGAGTTGTTATCGTGTTGCTGGGAAGTTGCTTGGTTTCATGAAACTCTCAATTACGTATATGCGTAGCAACTTCCCAGCGACTTTACGAAAACTTGATGAACAACGTAAGAGCAACGATTGCACAGCAACTTTTGTTGTATTGGATCCTAATTACGCGGAGGGGATCCCTGGTGAAAAAAATCAGTTGATTCTCGCCAAATCTCACTAAATTACAGTTGAACTCGGACAAAGGTCTGACCAAATCTCACCGGGGGTTTTTCAACGAGATTTGGTCAGAATAATAAATTCTTCCAATGTGAATCTGGTTGAATCTCGCCAAATCTCATCGAATCTCGGACAACGTTCTGGCCAAATCTCATGAAATTTCATTTTTCAGATTCAATGGATTCTTTTAACCAGGGATTTGAACTTAAGAATAATGCACTTACATCTACCTATAAACCTTACAATTAAAGCCGCTTTGCTACGCTCGCACTTATGAATTCGCTGTTTTGAAGTTTCATTGAAAGACTAAACGGGGGAACCTAAACTAGACAACTTGTTGTGTGCGATAATTGTGAGAAAATCTCGAGCACTGTTGGAAAATATTACCATCAGCGCTTGTATTATACCGACCCGTCATTCACTGCAAAAACTGATATCATATTCTAAGATACTTTTGTAGTGACTTTTCAAACATTTCAAAATGTTACTGTAATCATATTCAAAACACAAAACTATGTTTTCATTCAAGACATGACGTGTTTGATTAGCAAACAAAAATGTTTGAAAGCTCTATGTAGAAACATAATCTCAAATTACTATAACGTCGACGTCAAGGTGAAGAGCAGGAACAATGTATTCCAAATGTATATTGTGCCATTTTGAAGCAAAACTAAACGAGATTCTAATCAACCTTATGGTTAAAAATCATTAATTTAATCCATTTCTCCAAGTTAAATGTGATGAACCACACTTCTTATCATCTACTTTGAAAACAAACATATTGAAACGTCTGTGTTGCGAAATAAGATCCTGATGTTTTCCAATTAAAACAGTCAAGTGTTTGATTTGAATTATCAAACATATCGTGTCTTATTTCAAGACATATCTTCGACGGCAATTTTTGCAGTGTTGGTAGTAAATGTGATTTGTGGCTTTCAGAATTCAGGATAGTTGTTCGAACATAATCTATTATTGTCAAGTGGTGATAATTTTTATTAGAAAAGGTATTTATATTTCGTTTGTTCATAGTTGTTATCACTGAAATATGTTTTCTCACGCTGAATCTTCATTTTTACCATCGTAGCTGATGATTATTTACTACGTACGTATAAAATAATACACTTAGGTTACAAATTACTGTCGATATTTTCCAATAATACTAGTTTACGACAAAAAATACAAATTTTCACGATCAAATTCTTCTCAGTGTAAGGGTAATCATAAGACTTTCGTTTATTCATGTTGTAAATTATTTGTAACAGTCATCCGATTCTCAAGTAACACAAGAAGTTCTAAGAATGTGCTCGAACATCCTAAGAATATACCGGTAGATTCTTAGAATGTGCGAGCATATCCTCAGAACTTCTTGTGTTACTTGGGTTATCACAAATACATATTTTACAACATCAAAATCTCACAAATATTACTCGGCTCTGCAACCAAATTAGTTCGATAACGAGAACTAGATTTTTTTTCAGTATGTAAAATCCAACGTACTGTATTTGTTAATCATTTCTTCCGAAATTTTCCACAATGTGCATTTAAACTTACCTCTTCAATCGCCAAGAGTTGAAATGACAAAACAAGTGACGTGATAAGATTCATATTGAGTTCCAATCATGCGAATTACATGAGCGATTAAACATCGGCGTTCTTTATATATCCAAGAAATTTCAATGACCTTCAAAAATATTATCTATCATTGTTTCCGGGGTAACGAAAAACGTTTATCAGTATTGACATACACATTCGTCCCCAATAATTCCTGTTGAATCTATTCTCATGTTTTGGAATGATTTATATTTTATTATTTTCAATTTTTTTCATATTTTGTGTGGGTGAAGATGTTTTTTCAAAATTTTCAGCTAATATTTTACATTTCTGGTCAATCTTAAAAACTACTTCTCTTGAACCATGTAATGTAGGAATTACTTTGTTTTTCTGGTGGAAAAAAGTCCTAGAAGTCGTGGCAGCAGTCAAATTGTTTATGACAAACGCTTCAATTGAATCGAAATATCGCTGTGTACAGAATTTCTCTGATTCCAGTATAGAAATGCTTTACACTGTGAACAATAATCGGATTTTTTCTACACGCATCTAAGGGGAATGCATGTTTTTGAAATTTCCTATAAATTTAACTGAAAATTTACCGGATTTTTACTATCATTTTGCAGTAAATTTCCGGTAAAATACGCATGTATTTGTTGATTACTTGCGAAAATTTATGTGAAGTTTACCATAGAAATTTTTCACAGTGTATACAGAGCATCGTAATTGTTCATAAACAATCTGGCTGCTGCCACGCCACTGGTATCCCCTCGATTCACCAATGTTTCAAAATCCGAGTCAACGAATTTCATAAAAATTCATGCCATCTTACGAACTATTATCGAATTCTGCAGAAATATTGTCACACCACGTAGAAGTGAATAAATTTCATAACAGAATTCAACAGAATTCGGGTTTTGTCGATCCAAAATCGAATCGATGCGACTCGAAATCTTGGAATACGAATTCCTGATGTTCGGTAACGAATCGAATCGAATATTCACGCATTCGTTTCGATTTGATTTCAAACTACTATCGCACACCTTCAGAAATGATTCGGAGATAACCGAGTCGTTCAGAGAAGCGTGATGCTTTACAGTTCTTGTCATCCCAGTTAATTCACGAGAGTGCAGTTGCAACAATCGTCCCCTGTGAAATTGCACTTTGGAGAAAAGGAAGGAGGTGGAATATGTGTAAAATAAGGGAGAAAGAGAAATTAGTATATGCACGTGTATATCTTTCATTCTCTTTCTCATGGTCAATGCGCGACGTGGTTGCACTGCATTACGAGCATCGTACTTCTGGTTAGGTTATACTCAAGCGTATTCTCTCTCGTTTCAGCATCATATTTTTGGCAATGTTCCCAGAACGAACATAGAACAAACCACCCTTTATATCGTACTCCTCTTTATTCTTTAACATACATTTCGTTGTTGTAAAAGATATAAGGGAATGAAACAGGGACACCAAGGGTGTAGTATATATACGGAAATCTCTGAATCTGTATCTTATTAAAAATTATACGAACAGAGAATCCTTTTTCGAATTTCAAAAACTGTCTCAAAATATCTCTTCAAAAGTTAATTTTGATAGGATATATCGTTAGAGAAATACATCTATGCTTAATATTATACCATCCTCCGCTATTCTTCGTGTGATTAAAGCTTAGAGAGAGCGTCTTCTTACTACCCTTCCCATGCTCTTTTTCTCTTCTTCCGTTCTCTCACGTTCTTGTGATTTCACCGTTGGCTACCGTACAACGTTTCAAAAGCGTAGAAAAGCGCAGCAGCAGTTATCGTTTGGCAGAAGTGCCAACCACGCGGGGTAGTGGTGAGCCACTTTGATGCGATACGTGCTATACGTGCAAGAGGTTAATGGCAATACGACTATCGGCACGACGCGAGAAGAGCGTGTATAGATAATGGCTGATTTTTTTTCTCCTCCACTCTTTCCTTTTATCCACATTTGAATGATTCTTGTTTTGCGGAAGTGTGAACGAATTCGACTCCCCCTTATTCACCTTCGTTAGAAAAAGGCTGGATAGTTTTAGAAAAAAGCACTCTTGGGAATCGGCGCAACGATGTCGTATGAAGGATAGCTGAACGTGCCTGGCAGGAGCCTACATGTTTTTGCGTTGCAAGGAATTCTGGCACAACAGAGTCGATTCATGGCTGACAGACAAAGCCATAGGGGACTGAAAACGACGCAAGACGTTACACGAATTTCCTAATCTTCTAGCGACTTCTCCATACTTTGGAATCGTATTCGATAATAATTTCAAGAAAAAAAAAACAGAGAGGAACTGGATCGTATCCTTAGAGCGAAGTACATTTCTTTGAATTCGTCGATCGTCGAGTCCTGTAATCTTCGAATCCATGCGGATGATGGATGATAGAATTACCGAACATCGTTTTATATGCATATACAAAGAGAGACGTGTATCCTTGGAATATTCTCGTGATTTATGTTTTCGCTTCGTTATAAAAAGAATAGTCGAGCCTTTGATCCCGAAGATCATTATTTTGAGAGGGGAGAAAGAAAGACGGGTCTTGTTGGAGACAAAACAAGATGATGAAGTGGAGATGTGTGCCCAACAGAAGAAACAAGGTGTGTAACACGATACCAAGCCACGCAATGGCAACAGAGCAGCAGTTCAATCAGAGGAAGAGATTTCTACTAGGTTGGTCGTGTATCCCTTGAGATACGTCACGAACGCGCTTTCTCTATTCTTCATCTCGGGGGAATTCGCACGGAAACTTGACTTGAACTCTCTCTCACCGATCTTCCATCTTGCACCGTCGGTAATCTTAATCCTCCGGTTCTGAGATATTCCAGCGATTCCTACGAGATATTTTGAATATCGTCTTCTTGTACATTGTACATTGTACGTCCATGACAAGCATCGTGAACGTTGGACTACTCGATGCCCCGTACACTACTCCGTATGAGATCTCCCTGTTTCATTAGAATTTCTATACGAAAAAGTCGTATTCGCTGTTATACGGAATGATGATTTCACGTACGATAGAGGATTTGATCGCTTGTAGCCGATAGTATTATTCTATAAACATATTTGCGCAACGTTGTTGCTGTTATTATATATACCTTAGGGATCATCGGTCATATAACGATCGTAACGACCGAGGCCACTCCCATTAATTCGACATCGACCTCGTTAATTACAGTCGATATAAACGACGAAGTGGAAATGAAATTGTAGACAATCAATTTATTTCGTGCGCGTCCACGGTTTACTATGCCCGAAGGATCGTTTCGTCGGAACGTATTGCCGGAGCATAACACAGAGCAATACGAGGTAGAGCTTGATGCAACTGCATTTCCGTGAACACACACGTGTGGTGCAACTCCACCCCAACACTATCGTAATGACGAGATACGTATGTGCGGCATCAAGATACACGTATACTCCATCGCAAACGAGTTTTATAGCCCAGACATAATTTAAACCGTCACATAAAAAGATAATCATATAGTCAATGATTTTACTTGTGCCACGCGTTATCGATATGTGATCAAAAATCCTGGGACCCTGGATTGGCAGATTCATTGAAATCTATCGAAAGTACTTTGCCCTCCCGTGAAAAAATTGTTCAGGTCTGATTATGCGTGTTCAGGCCCAATCATGGACATTTTTCGGCAAAATTATTCGTGTTCGATACGCACTGCACGTGAGTGAGCCTGATTACGCTTGGTTGTTCATTTTTGAGCTTTGTCATCACTTCCAAGGCTTCAATTTTGTACCCACGTGGAAACCCGTGATCAAGCTTAACCACCAGCGATCATGCCTGACAAACCATTCTTGCTTGTGATCATGTAAAATCTCACCAACTGAGGAATGTTCATACAAAATGACTCTGTGTTGATTTTTCTATCACAAATACACATGCTTGATCATGCTAAGCCAGCCCCAAACGCAGGTGTGTACGCCTGATCACGCGTGATCATGCCCGAAAACTGGAAACTAGAAAATAGGAGCTCCGTGAGAAAATCGTTCAGGTGTGATTAGGCGTGTTCACGCCTGATCATGGACATTTTTTGGCAAAATTAATCGTACTTCACTCTGATCGCACGCAGTTGGGCCTGAGTACGCCTCATCGTTCATTTTTCAGCTTCGTCATGACTGAGAAGGCTTCAATTTTATACTCACGTGGAAACCCGTGATTGAGCTTGACCGCGTGCGATTATGCCAGACAAACCATTTTCGCCCATGATCATACAAAATTGTACCAAATGAGAAGTATCCATACAAAATGACGCTATGTTGATTTTTTTATCACGAATGCACATATTTTATCAGGCCAGCCCCGAACACGTTCGCGTACGCCTGATCACGCCTGATCATGCCTGAGAACTGGAAACTACATAAGCACAATAAGTGAAAATGATTGACAATAAATTAGTCTTTTATAAAATTGTTACAGTTTTATTCCTCACAAATAGCTAATTAATCCTGAATTCTTTATTCATAATGAAGCATAATCAAGCGTGATCGGGCGTAATCGGGCATGATTAGTCCTCATCACGTGGGTAGAAAATTGAGGCCTGATCAGGCGTGATCAGAAGTGGACAATTTTTTCACGGGCTGTATATACGATGATTGGACTGCACTGAGAAAAAAAAATTCTTCGGATTAATGAAAATCATTTCATTGATCCACATTCCATTGTATTGGATAAATGTCTTTTTGACTCTAAAATAATTTCATAACCATAAAAAGTCGTTTCATTCATACTATCATATCAGCTCATTGGCATTTATTTTTTGAAATCAAAAACGCACTCTATTGACTGAATAACTAATTATTTTTGTCAATATCATCTTTCATCCGATTTATAACTCTCATTGGATGAATTTCAGAGTGAAAATCAATGAAATATAACTTCAATTTTATAACGTAAAGTTTCGTATGGAAATCGAGGTTGATTATACTTAGTATTTGAAATTCTTAACAATCAAGTATTCGACATGATAATTGTTTCCTTCACCAGAATAATTATTGACTCCAAGTGAAAATATATTTCATAAAATGAATAAACATGGCTTACAAATGATGAACTTCTTCCATCATGAGAAAAACAACGCGAGATCAGGTTAACCCGTTAAGAACCAAACGTCCGTTTTTCCACCACCTTTTTCAACGACATTTTACGCTGACGAATCGATTGTCAAAAAATTTGCGGATAATTATTTTCGATGTAAAATTATCTGAACTTTCAGAATATGGAAGCAGATTTTCGAAAAAAATGCGAACTGGGAATGTTATAATCGTTTAAATAGAAAAAAACACGAATTTTCGATTGCAAAAAATTATTATCCGTTTATTTTCGTCTCGAATTAGGGGAGACATACATCTGGGGGATGAAATTTCTGCGTCCATGGACCCTGAGCTTCAAAGTATGTGAGATGGTTTTTCGAAAATCAAGATGGCGACACTCAATATGGCGGCTAGAAACCAAAATATTTTTGCTTTTTCTTATTTTTCGTATTTGAGCAATATCCCTGAATGAATTCGATGTACACACACGTATTATCAGGTATTTGGGGTCGCTGATCATGAATCCGGGGTCGGATTTGCCAAATTCAATATGGCGGCTCCAAAATGGCGGCCTAAAATTTTTGAAACTGTACGATTCCCATGAAAATCAGTACATGGGGGGTTTCAGGATCCCTGATAACTAATCGGAGGTCAGATTCTATGAATTCAAAATGACGGTTCGAATATGGCAGCAAGAAGTCTCAATTTCCGTTCCTCCAGTTCTTTGTCAATTTATCGATATTTTCCTCCTTACATAGATGGATCTGAGTATTCTTCGGATCACTGAATACAAATTTAGTGTCGGATCTGCTAAATACAATATGGCGGAGCCAATATGGCTCCGGAAGAGTACTGAAATTGTCTGATTTTTCAAGTGTTTTCTGCCGTCGATGTGTTTTCTTCGCAGTTGCTCAACTGTTATTACATATTTCGTTGTCTCTCCAATTTTTCACAGTTTCATCTTTTCCCTTTTAGATTCTTATCTTCATATGTTATTCTTGAGCACTCTGAAGGAAACCCAAGTTCATTCTTTGGATGTAATCAAAGCCGTCAATTGTTTCAGATTCGCAATTTTTTGTTCCTGATACAAAGAATAAGGAAAAATTGAAACAAAAAAAAAAGACTCTCGTAAATGTTTACCTCCACGTGGTGAGAGTCGGGCAACGGCGATCAACACATCGACGGCAGAAAACACTTAAAAAATGAGACAATTTCAGTACTCTTCTGAAGCCATATTGGCTCCGCCATATTGAACTTGGCAGATCTGACACTAAATTTGTATTTGATGATCCGAAGAATACTCAGATCCATCTATGTGAGGAGAAAAATATCGATAAATTGACAAAAAACTGGAGGAACGGAAATTGAGACTTCTGGCCGCCATATTCGAACCGCCATTTTGAATTCATAGAATCTGACCTCCGATTAGTCATCAGGGATCCCGAAACCTCCCATGTACTGATTTTCATGGGAATCGTACAGTTTCAACAATTTTAGGCCGCCATTTTGGAGCCGCCATATTGAATTTGGCAAATCTGACCCCGGATTCGTGATCAGCGACCCCAAAAATCTAATAATACGTCTGTGTACATCGAATTCATTCAGGAATATTGCTCAAATACGAAAAATAAGAAAAAGCAAAAATATTTTGGTTTCTAGCCACCATATTGAGCGTCGCCATCTTGAATTTCGAAAAACCATCTCACATACTTTGAAGCTCAGGGTCCATGGACGCAGAAATTTCATCCCCTAGATGTATGTCTCCCCTAATTCGAGACAAAAATAAACGGATAATAATTTTTTGCAATCGAAAATTCGTGTTTTTTTCTATTTAAACGATTATAACATTCCCAGTTCGCATTTTTTCGAAAATCTGCTTCCATATTCTGAAAGTTCAGATAATTTTACATTGAAAATAATTATTCGCAAATTTTTTGACAATCGATTCGACAGCGTAAAATGTCGTTGAAAAAGGTGTTGAAAAAACGGACGTTTGGTCCTTAACGGGTTAATAAAATAATTATTATATTCAAGAACGAGAAGTTATAGGACCAAAAATACTGTTATTCATAAACCGTTACAGTTGAGAGTATAATAATCTCATTCATTTCAATACGAGTGGTTTTGTTCAGATAATAAAATCAAATCATATACCGAATAGTTGTGAATTTTAATTCCGAGAGTTCTATTTTTTTAACAGAAAACTAAATTCATGATCACAATGAGATACTTTTTCAGTTCAAACTTCAGAGCAATTTCTTTGGATGAAATCTATTTCTCAGAACAGATTTCATATAAACAATGATAGTTTGGATAGTTTTGAAATCAATAGAATGAAGTATTATAACCCATGATTTGGGAATTCAAATCGAATGAAGCTATTCTATTCATGCTAATAAATGTGTTCTCGAAGTTTGAATCGTTTATAGAAACAAAACGGAAATTAAAACTCATGAAATCTGATAAATCATCGTTACATATCTTTTCGAATCAACTCTTTGCCACTGGAAACATCGTTTAAATAATGTACCGCAAGATTTTTGGGCTTTAATAGTTAAATATTATCTTATTCGATGGTTAATGACGTTTGATGAGGTCAAAATTTTATACATTCTGCAAAATTCCAGTGCTTTTTGCAAATAAAGATTTCATCGAGTCCATAAAATGGCTGGATCGATCGAATTTATGAATTCATTGAAACACGAAGAAATATCTTCTTGAAATCAAAACGACTTTTTATGATTATGAAATGATTTTAGAGTCAAAAAGACATTTATTTAATGTAATTTAATAAATGTGAATCAATGAAATCAATTCCATTAATTCGAAGAATTTTTTTTCTCAGTGTGTGTTGTTCGTAGCCGCTATACGGCACACGGTGAAATCGCGCTCGTCGAATTTTCTACGCATCGATTCGTCCAAAGAATTTCCAGTATACACGCGGGTTGGGATAAGAGACGAAAAAGCGCGAGCAAATAAGCTGCTGTGTTGTGGGATTCGCATCAGCGCTGTGAACGCTCGCTCTTGAAATTCATTATATTTCTAACGACGTTGATCCGCTTGGAAAGTTATATCGGATGAAAGCGGTCTAAAAATGCATGCGTGTGGAGGAAATATCGCTGGATAGATTTGAAACCCAGGCAGTATCCTCTACTTCACGTATCAAACTTGATTAGTCTGGAATTTTGAGAATTCCGAGTGGTTTGGCAGACGCGATAAAGCAAGAAGAGGAAAGAGGAAAAAAAGAACATCTTGTCCTAAATAAGAAATCAGCGTCTTCTCCGACGTTCCTCTCGCCCTTTCTCCCGCTTTCTCTCTCGTCTCTTCCTCCGGAAGAGCTCGTTCTTTGCTTTTAATAGTTGCCTTGATGGCAAAACTTTGGAAAACTTCGGGCCGAGCTTAAAACTGAATTAACTGCCGTCCCGATAATAAAACTTTCCGAGACATTTGACGGATAAAGCCCGAGCAAACGATTCGGCCCAATGTTCCTCCTCGTTCTCTTTGCTTGATCGTAATTAATCGATCGTTGGAATGTAAAAGAGAACGAAGGTAGGATGGAATCGGATAAGACTTCGCAAACGATGATGCATCTGGTCTCTTGCCACGAAAGAATCAAGGAGGGGAGAGAGGACATCCATTCACCCTCGTGAAATACTCCTGTTCGTCCATTCACCGTCATCGAACGATCCTTTGAATTTGATCGATTAAATAGAGCGTTTGAAAAAATCCTCAACAAATTCGGAATCCTGAAAGGAATTCACATGGATTATCGAATGTTCGTTGATTCCTCTATGACAACTTTGTCGAGAGATAATTGGGATGCGCGCATAAAAAAAATAATAAATAAAAATCGATATCGTTCGTTGAAAACGAGGAAGAAAGGAAATACACAGACCGCTCAATTGTAAAAAGATTATCCGTTCCATTTTCTGACCGGTCAGATTCTATTCCCTTTGTTCGAATCGATGAAAGTCCGTGCGGGAGGAAGAATTTGTTTTGTCTTATCGAAGATGATATCGGATCTTGAAAAAATCTCAAAAGAAATGAGATACCGCGACTTTCGAATGAACATGAAATCATTTTAGGATCCTGTCTTCCGATCTCACGAGCAAATTACTAAAACGAAGATTAGTTGCAGGTTAAGATTGAAGAGTTAGAGTTATGGAGGTTGTGCCAAAGTCTGAAACCATTAAGAGCCAATCTCCCTTGTGTCGACGGTATACGTACTTTAAATCAATATCACGTTACCGCAGGAATGTTATGTAACACGTCGGCAGAGGTGGTGCATCGACCAAATTAATTCGAGAACCGAGTTACGTGCACCTGTCGATCGCAATTTCTACTCTATTTATCAATAACAAATCACTGGATACCCGATGCGAGTTCGACTTTTCGTTATGATTATCCTTCGAGAGCCTCAACGTATAGAATTTCCATCAATCGAATTTATAATAAAAATTTTATGAAGAATATTGAAGGTGAGGGAATTCTCGTTGATTCGTCGAAACATCACTGGGAATACAAAGTTTACTTTTGGATAACAAAATGTGATTTGAATGTCCCAGGTTCTGCTGGAACAGCTCATTATTTGCTGAGGAAAGAAAGAAAGAAAGAAAAGAAGGGAGATGGGGGGGGGGGGGTCCAAACCAACGCACAGTGGGGCCAAATGCCAAAAAGTTGGAAAAAATACAAAAAATGAAGTTTGTAATTTGGAATATTTGACCGTTGGGGTAAGTAAAGGAATGTCCCGAGTATCACAATTCAGATATAAGAAGATGTGATCTGCCCTCCCTCCCCTTGTATACCAGTTTGAAAGTACCCTCCTGTGAGGTACCATTCGTGTGACTACGGAATAGTAAAATGATGTCCATGTTCAAAGAGACGCTGTGTCTCGAAAAATGAACCGATCGAACTTTTCAAAAATGGAATCTACTGCTGAAAGTGTACTATAGAATATACTAATAATCAGAGGAATATCAATTTATCGAATGGCGAATGACAACAGTGTAATGATTGGATGTGATTTTTATATCTCTGGATTTGGAAATTCGTTTGGTTTGTTGAGAAAAAAGTTGTGTTCCCAGAATTTCCTAGCCATTCTACTTATTGGAGATTGTAGACGAAGGTCTCACCTTCAACATGAAATAAGAAAAAGTTGCCACCTTTTGCCCCTTTGAGATTCCGACATGACTTTGTGAAGGAAGTGTCTCAGACCGCATGATGACAATCACAGAAAGTTTTGAGGGAATTATCAACAGTTCTCAAATTCGTTTGAAAATCGGTATCACAGGGGTTTTCGGGGTCACTGATCATAAATCGACTGTCAGAATTCCTAAATTCAAAATGGCAGATCCAATATGGCGGACCAAAATTCTCAAATTTATCGGATTTTCTTTAAATTTCGCGCTAGGAAGTCTGCGGAGTCACTGGATCGGTTGACAAAATTTTCAAATTCCAATATGGTGGACTGAGATAGATGATTATAAATCCGGCGTTTTCGTGTAGAATTTTATACATTTGCCATTCCGTTCTGATCCACCATATCGGATCAAACAATTTGAATTTCGCAATCTTGACAACGGATTCGTAATCAGCGGCCTGAGAAACTACTTGATACTGAGTTTCAAAGAAATCCGATGAATTTTCGAAATTTTGTCCGCCATATTGGATCCGCCATTTTGATTTTTGCAATTTTGACAACGGATTCGTAATCAGCGATCCCCGAAACCCCCTGGTACCAATTTCCCAGCAATTCTAAAAACCCCTTATAATTTTTTCCAACTTTTTGGATCTTTGCCCCACTGTGCAACGCCCTCTCCAGTGGGTTGCTACCTACAATAGTTGTTTCTGTCCCAGTGAAGGTGCCAACATGCATGAGCCCTGGAACAGCCCCAACATATTGTAAACCCTCCTCAAAGAAGAGAGATAGTGAAGTATTGAAAAGGTTGTGGATAGAAATTACCTAAGAAGGCATTTTATTCTAAGTCTAGCACTGTGGTAAAAAACCACTAGTCTGATCAGATAAATTCCTTGAGTTTGACAGCCAGTACTCCCTATTTGTTGAGGTAACAAACTTTCTATTATTATAAATAACGAAGTGTATTTCTCACTGCTGTGCGCGAGGGACCGACACGTAACGCCTGGTGTTTAGCAGTGGAACTTGTCGGCTTAGGGCGGACACGCTCAAGGTACCGCGTCGCGCGGTTCTCAAATGCTATCCAGATACCTTTCTGCATTCCTCGAATTGGGACATTTTCCGCTACGTAGGTTTCTAGCTAAAACACCATCAATTCAATCGATAAACCCAGCACTTTTGAAACTTTATACAATGAATTTTCTTTGACATGACTTTGTTCTTTTTGCACGTTCAACATTTTCTTTCCATTATTTGTCAAACCGATTGGAAGAATGTGACTTGAACTTTCCTTTTTCTTTTTTTTTTTTGAAAACTCAAATACCCGGCATTAGGTGCTCGGAGAGAATTATTCATTGAATGCCATTTGTCAATAGATTTCCCTTTGAAATTCGATAAAGTTGGAACCTGTTGCACGGAGAGAACTATTTTTAAATTGAACTTTCTCATTCGAAATCCGAATTGCAAATGACGAAAGAGAGTGGTATGAATATTCAAAAACTCCAATCAATTTCTTATTTGAGATTTCTCATCTGAGTGAAAAATAGAACTGAAAGAAGAATTTGATTTTGCATTATGCGTTTTACGTGTTGATCGTTGAAGAAATCTGTACACGTTTTTCCCTCCTTCTCGTAATTTGCATTTTCGATAATCCTAGATGATAGAGCGAGATGATGGCCTGGCGAGCGGGTCTCGTATACCCACACACGCGTATTCACGCGTATTCGGGAAAATAAGAAATATTGAGAAAAACAAGTGTTGGTATAGGACGTGGAGAGCTACCTCGTTTCTACCTCCTCTCGAATATATATATATATATATATGTACGTATGCGGCGAGGGTGGATTTTCCGGAGCATGCGCGGCCATATCGGGGAAGTTGGGATGAAAAGAGGGGAATAGGCGGGTGAAAATCATGGGAGTTCGAACGAGGGTGACACCCTGCAGTTTGATGCGGGACTTCGACCCCCGTGGTTTCACCGCGTACAACCATCGCTGGGGTTGAAGAGGAGAGCTCAGTTGATTTTCTCCTATCTATCCATCTACTTGCCTCTTGGTTCGCACTTTGATGCACCACCGAGTATCGCCGGGTTTCTCAGTTGTAATTGCGCGACCGCAATGCGAGGTTCTCCATCATCTCCATCATTATCACTATCGTCATGGTCATTGTTATCAGCTCGTGTTCGGGGGATCCAAAATCTACACCCATTGTTCGTGTGAATTATTCATTTTTTTGTGTATTTTTTTTTCAAAATTCAAAATCGATGTCATTTCAAGTGCGTTTAGGATTCTCAGTTTCTCTTCATTGACTTCTTTTCACGATAATATGAGATTTATCGATAAATCGATTATGTGGTTTTATTTTTTGAATATATATATGTATGAATAAACAACACTTTTGCTGTTCACGCAACAGGAGATTCAAATAAGTGAATGAAGTTGTTGAAAGGAAGGAGAAAAAATTCATACGGACTCTTTCGGTATGTGATGATCGTGGTAAATCCTATACACGTTTCATCTTGAGAGTGTTTTGGTCTCTGTATATATTTTATACACAAGGGATGGAGGAGAGATAGGAAGGAGATCAGAAAGGAGGAGAATAAGGGCAAAGAGCAACCGTCAAGGGACCAGCAATGGCAGCAGCAGCTTGTATGGAACTCGAATGTGGTAAGTCGATTACTTCGTGGTCGATGATCAAACGTCGCTTTCATTAGCGGCCCCGCCAATCTCGGGATTTTGTATATCGTGTTTGTAATATATTCTCGTTTTCTTGTACACACGGCCGTCGAGTTTTCAAAGATATCTTCTTTTTTCTTTTTCATATTTCCCCCCGACTGTGATTTCAAACTTTTTTAGTCTGCAATAAATTCTCTTACTTTTCTATTTTTGTTTTCAAGTCTGATAAGATTTTGAATTTTCCCTTGTTATCCTTCTGAAATTTGCGTTCTCCGAATTTTGGCTCATCAGAATCTTTAATTTTCTGGATTCCTAGATAAGTAATTGGTAATTTCGCAAAATTATATCCAGCTCTCTTATATTGACATTCAGATCTTCACACGTTTCAGATGTTTGCACATATTTTGAATCCAGACTTCACGAGAGAGGCGTTAAGCATCTTGAAACGTAGGATACATGCAAAGAAATCCGAATCACGAGTAAAAATGTTGAATTTCCAGAATTTTCAACAGATTTTCAAACTGCTCAAAGTTACTCATCAATTATGGGAAATGTGGGGATCATTTATATTCAGAGCGTTATCCTGCGCTGATGGGAAATTTGAGAAGACCTGGAACTCTGATAAAAATGATTTCCGTATTTCTCTGTATTTTTCTGAAAACGTCCGATATCTGAGAGGAATCTTCCAATTTCTTTTCATTCCTGTCAGATTTCGGACGATCAGAGAAATGCAGAGATTTATTTTCATCAGGGAAGAATTCTTCCACCAATTACAAATGTAGAATTTCAAAATTGGAAGTTCATTCTTCACACTCGAAGAAGAGTTCGTTTGTGACAATGAAGGTTTATCAATTATAAACAAACCGCTCTCTGAACCTGAAACAGTGAAAAATCACATGTTTCACTCCACTGAATCTCAGAAGTGAGTCAGTCCGCTTCGAGTGGGATTTTCACTCGTTTCGAGCGAACCCTCACCCTTTTGGAGTGGAAAATTGACTCTGGAATTTGAGTGCGTGTGAGTTTCTCACCTCAAACCTTAGAATATCATTCTAAAAGAGTGGAAATTCCATTCAAAATTTCGACAGGCTCACTTTTGGCTGGCTGAAGAGTGAAATATAACTCGAAAAATTTTAGAGAGCATCATGTGGGTCAAATAAGATTTGTTAATACACTGTGGAAAATAATCGAAATTTTCCTATACGTGGTGACCGGAAAATTCCGATTATGCGATAGGAAATTGATTCCCGATAAATGTATATGAAATTTCCCATGAATTTAACTGAAAATACCCAATTTTCTGGAATTTTTACTATCATTTTCCAGCAAATTTCCAGCAAAACCCGGGAAATTCTTGAAGCATGTATGTGTTAATTACTTCCGAACATTTATGTGAAGTTTCCCATAGAAATTGTTTACAAATTGTTTACAGTGTAGTTAAAAAATCTTATTTGATTGAAATAAATTGGGAATACTCTTTTCTCACTTCACGCAGCCAGAAATGTGTTTGATTATTTCTCTGAGTTACAGATTCCAATTCCTCGCTATTCCCCTGTTGATTATTCTCCAATACAGCAAAAATCTAATGCAAGAAAGGGTGTTTTATGATTGTTTAAAATAATTGTGAGTTTTCTTTGACATCCCATAGATGAATTTTCAACTCAAGCATCTTCCGAATAAACTCAAAACCTTTTTGATTTTAGGTTAATTTATGTTGCGTTAATGTCAAAGTGCCTGTGCCTTGCTAAATTTTCTCAATAAAGAACGATACACTTTTTCCATAGTTTCCAGTGAGGTTTCTGAATACGAAATTTACAATATTATATCGTTAGTAAACGATAGAACTCTATCGTCCTTTATCGTATTTTATGAAATCAAACAGGATATTTGGGGTTTTATCGTGGAATTTGTATAGAAAAAGTACCAGTTATTTGAAACAAAAATAGTCATGTGTTCCAGAATAAGTGGTACTTTTTCTATAGGAATTTCACGATAACATCACATACATTTTATGATGAATTCTATAGAATACGATAAGAAACGATAAAATTCTATCGTTGAATAACGATATAACATTGTAAAATCCGTATTCAGAAACCTCATTGAAAACTATAGACAAAATGTATCGTTCTGTATCGTTGTCTATTGGGAAAATTTAGCAGGATAAGTTGATATCAGGTTGAATACACGTTTATTCGATGTCTCTGTCGGTCAGAGAGGAAACGAAGTACTCGGAAATTCAGAATTCCATCAAATTTGAATATATAATTGTTATGATTTCAAATTCACAAAGTAACTTTCCCCTAAAATTGAATGAAAGTACCACCAACGACTCCCTAGATGGAATAATAAAGCGAAAGAAAAGAGGGAACAATAACGATTAAGATCGGACGATGATACAAATTTCAACCAGGAAAGAAATCACTCAAGATCCTGAGTGGTTCATCCAAAACCAAGGTAATGAGATTCAATGGAGGGAATGATGCGATCCACTTTCCTCCCACCCTGACTCATTTTCCCCTCGTATTCCGTCACTTTCTTCGATCTTTGATTATCGCTTGAATTTTCCACTACTTTTGGAATACAACTAACTAATCTTCGTCGATTAGATTCGTCAATAGAGAATCGGTTCACGATGTATCAAACATGGAGGTTCAATCAGGAGTTAATCAGAATCTCAACCCCTCTCAACGGTTGTTCATGAATAAATGTATGTGTAGGAGATCTGTATATATTCAGGTGCGCGTACCCACATTTATTTGTTATGAAAATAACAGCTAGGGAGGATGTTGAATCGGGAGTAGGGTGCTTAACCATCCATCATAGGTACGTTCTACGAAACACTCTATACCCGCAAGTTCCTGGGTATTTATTTTACTCACGGCATTTATTTTTAAAGAATTTAGGAGATTGAAGTTCAATTTTATATCTTCCCATAACTCATAAAAAAACTGGGGGAGATGAACTTTTTTGATCTAACATTCACTCGTAAACGTCAGGACGGTATGAGAAAGTACGGCCACAAAGTATACCGTAATGAATCATAATTCATAGTCGATGTACAATGAACTTATATATTATGTTCCTTAGGAACGCTACTCGCGGATTATTTATTCCACGGGGAATTCATTTTTCGAATAGAAGGAGATGCGAATTTTATCAGGTTTTCAAGGTATATGAATGATATTTGTCGAAGCGGACACGTCAATCGCATCATTTATGGCGGTGACATAAGAACAACTCATACTGCTTGGGTTGCATAACTCATTTCTGGTAATTGGAAATGATAACCAGCGAGTCTCTCCGTTTATTCCTGCATATATAATCGTTGTATCGTATAATGCGATTTGATTGAACCTAATTAGGAGCCGTCCATAAATTACGTAACGCAAAATCAGCACGATTCCAATAATACCCCCCCCCTCTCTCTCTCTCTCATTTATTCTAATCTTGATTTCTATAAATGGATTAAATCGTTCAATATTCGGTGAATGATAACATCCAAACAACTATACCATCCTCCCTTCTCTTAGGAATGTTGCGTAATGCTTTAAAAAGTCCTCTCTCCTCCTTTTTAGCGTTCAATAATTTATGGATAGTCCCTTGCTATTCCGAATCGGAAAGTATCGGATAATAAGCAATAAGTTTCCAGCGATATATTGAATGAAGCAAGCTGATCATCTTTTTGGCATATTTATTGCTGCACAGAGATAATTTTGTGCTGGCATTGCTCGCGTTTGAGGTAAGATTTTTGAATTTGGAGTGTACCGCTGAGGAAACAACAATCACAATGTTGCTGAATTTTGAATCGTTTATTGGAACGAATTGGTGAACTAATAACAAAATCTTGAGCTGCTAAAGACCCGAAATCTTATTTTTTGAACGATGTTTCCAATTCCAAGAAGTTGACTGGAAAACATTAACTTGGATGATTTCTTGAATTTGACGCGTTTGAATTTTCGCTTTGTTTCAATTGAATTTAGCTGCAGGAGCTAAGAAGGTAGCATGGACATGGGCAGCCCTTGAATGAGCTTTTGCTGCTGAATTTTACCTGTTACAGCGAAAAAATTTGCATTTGTAGTTGATTTATTTGCCGTAACTGCTGAATTTGAGTAGCAAAAGCTCATTCAAAGGCTATCCATGTTCATGCTACCCACTTAGCTCCTGCAACTGAATGATTTCTCCCGTTGCACTCTTCTTAGCGATGAATATATCGAAAGTTGTAATTAATTGTAGTCCATTGAAACATTAAATGTGATGTAAAATCCGTGATTGGTTTTAACTTTACATCCATACACTCTGCCGCAATGAACGGCGTGAATCGTGAATAATTTATCGCGATTATTCGGTTATTTGCGATCGGATACCAGATCTCGTTAATTGCATTCAATAAAGAATTACAGGACTGATAAGTATAAAGCGTTATATCGTGCAATGATGAATCGGAATTAAAATTTGATGTATCGATATCGTATTCGACAGTTGATGGCAGATTAAGCTTTGTTCCGATTCGACGGATTTTAATCATTTCATTTCGAGGTGTTAGATTTGTGCTTCGTTTAGAAGAGCAATTACAAAGTAGTAGTTTTACAAGTAGCCATCCCAAGACTTGCTCTCTGTGAGTAAGAAACGGTGAATCCGGTTGAAAGAGTAGAACATTGCTGCGCAACCCAGTTTTGTTCTTATGTTGGACTGGTGGTGGTCTAGGAAGGATTCCAGCAAAAATTTCATAAAGCACTCCAGGTGTAGGGAAGGCATTGGATTGGAATTTCGTTGAAGCCTCAACAATCGGGGATCATTTTTTGGCGGATAGTTTCAACCTTAGAGCATATACTACTGGAGCGAGCATTCTATTTCGTCTATGCGGATAGAGAGGGTAATAGAAGTCAGGAGGAGCTCTCTTTCCACTTATTCTGGATTGATTGTAACAACAGAATTGATAACACTTTCCATTGAGGCAGCCAATGAAGATCAACTAGAAAGAGAGATCGTCCTGACTTCTATATCTGTTAGATGCTCGCTCCAGTAGTATATGATGATATAGAATGATTTTTATCGCGTGAACAGAAAAAGATAGAAAAATTGCTCAGCTGCTCTGGGAAACTTGCTAACAGGCCACATCTAGCTCCAATCACACAGAATTTTGGGATAAGAAATCCAAATTGTGTACCACAGAAGAGCGTAGGACGTGAACACAGGGTGCCAAACCATTGTTGGTAATGCTGAGATTAAATACAGTCATCTTAGTTCCAGAGTAACGACCACTTCCAACTCTATACCCACCTCTACAGTCTAGTTATCTTCCTGTTACACCCTACCGTTGGGATTGCAGGGTTTAATGTAGCCATTATGCTGAAATTAACATGAATCGATTTGATCTTAGCATCTAACGATGACTCAACAAACCGCATTTATACACTCCTACCTATATGTCTTCCTCCCAACCCTTCACACAGAGATTTTGACCTTCTTTCAATATCCAAACGTTGAATTTCATTCCAATAATTCGACCAGTTCCAGAATGTCGTTTGAAATTAAAGGGGGAAACAACCTCATAGAACGTATCGTATTCTTGCATAATTTTTTCCGATTCAGGGATAAAATAACTTTGGGGATGGTAGAACACGAATGACGAGGAGAGGAATAATATTGAAAAACGAGACAACGCGTACACGACGGTGAATGCTCGCTCGAATTGATTCAACATGGTGTGACAGTTTGCTATCGATATATTTTGTTGTCGAGCCACACCAAATATGTAATTGGAGCAATCACACAGAAGCGTGATTGATTCAATGGATACATGGTACATTCGTTATAATCATTGGGTATTTAATTCGACATTGGAGCGTATCGATCTGTTGGGAAAAGAGGATGTGGGTGGCGAAACTCGATCAGCCTCGATTCTCATTCCCTTCTTCTTCCGTTTCCGCGTAATTCGCGTTATATCGAATCCAAATAATTTTCCACGATTATCAATTTTATAAGGCTTATAAGGTATATCCTCGAGTGATTACGTCGTTGATGTTTCGTATTTCGATGTTGTTCTCTAACGTCTCGAGACCCAACTTTGTTACTCGAAGAAGCCCTTTTACGGCGTCTAACCGAACGCCGGTCTTCATCGATGAAACTTTCTACCTCGAGGAGAGTTAGAAACGCCCCGTGTTTCCTTCGTCAATTTCACATGTTTTCTCGATTATTCTTCTCTCATTCATCCGAATTTTGCATATTAATTTCGAGTTTTATCGAATACAGAAATTTTCACGTCAAACAATGTCTTGGAACTCGAGCTTGGAACAATACGAATCCCTCTTCCGTTTCTCAACATTAATAACTGGGGTTAAATTACTCTGAAAATCGCTACGGGAAATTCCGTTGTTGTTTTGTAATGAAATTGCTTTGACTTGGAATGTCAACCACTTTTACTGGATATTCAAATTGTTTATGTATTTTCATCAAGGTTTTCTCAACTGCTTCAAACTTCTTCTTGCGAGCATTCGAGCTTCGAGTTTCGAGCTTCGAGCTTCGTGATGGAAACAGAGCAAAAAGTCAAACTGTGTGTGTGTGTTGTAGGGAAAAAAGAAGTGGTTAAGAAGAGTAGAATCGAGTCGCTGCGATTACAAGAAAAATTAACGACGCTCTTAGGACAACGGACGGTGCTAATGGTTTTTCGTTATACGATGATTCTTTCGTATCATCATGCTAATTGGTATTGTTGTTACATATTCATTAGAATTCTATGGTAATGAATATATTCGTCGTTACATCGCTATCGTTAACAATTCATCGTTTATCGATCGGGACGAGAGAGAAAGAGCGAGAGGGAGAGAGAGAAACGTATGAGAAATATCTCGAAACGAGTAAATGGAAAACTTCTTGGCAGGGTATGTAACTTATTTGTCATATCGTGTACGTTAACTTTGTTGGAGATTAGTTTCCTTGAAGTTAAGAGAGGGAGGTATATCCGAGTGTACACGCCAAAGAAGAATTGACTTAGCGAAGTACAGTAATGAGTTGATTGTAGGATAGGTCGAGATACTAGATGTATCAAATGTATCAAAGTGTGTATACACAGAGATCCATGTAGATGTAACCTGCACGCAGTGATGGAACGTCTGGAATTAAATTCGCTACGGGCTTGCACAGTTAAATTTGATTCCCAAAATATATCACCGGTTGCTCCGGTTCGACGAATGTATCTCTTGTGGTGAAATGTTTATGTACCGATATGCCGGGCTGTCTCCCATCAGTCTAAATCGTACAGGTTTTTCCGTTCCTTCCTGAAATCTAACCTTTTTGTTCTCTAATTTATTTGGAATTCATCCTAAAAGCCAACTGTGTGGAAAATGAATCAGCTTTTACCCGAGTATAATACTTCTTAAAGCCTGATCCAGAGTTTTAATCAGGTCAAAAAAGGTTAACATCAGGTCGAATGAGAATAAACAAGATCATGTTGAGAACAGGGTGATATTAGGTTGAGAAATGAAATCCAACCTGATCCACTCCGTAATAATACGCTACGAATCAGAGCTAAATCAGGTTTCACGTTTTTCACTCGGTTATCTTTTATCGATCAACAGGTACTTAAATTTCGAAATGAAACAATGAAAAAGAAATGAAATATAACTCGATTGAGAGTGCTTCGTGATAATTTTCTGTGGTTTTCTATCTTTACTTGAAGAATATGAAATTATCCAACCCTTTCTATGCGGCGAGGTGTCCTATTTTAGCTTTGATGCAGCTTCCCTCTATCTCTTACATTAGTTAAATTACTTTAAATTCTCATTATGCGAGACTTAACTAACTCTTGCACGTAGATATCTACGACCCAAGAGAACACGAAGGTCCAAAGAATATTTAATAGAAGTGCGTCATTGTACGTCCCCGGACATTTCATCCGGATTTGCCTGGAATTTTCAGCAGGGCTGTGATCCACCATCGATGTTAGCTATACATCAATGATTCAATTGATTCTCATCGATTCCGATGCAGAAAACCGATTCAAACCCAATAAAAATTGATTCTCAATGGGTTTGAATCGGTTTTCTGCAGAGTGTAAGTTCGATTTCGAAGGAATTCTAACATATGAATTGAATCCCGAAAATTGATCTAATTCTCGATATTCCGTTAATCGTTGGAATTTCATCGGGTTAATTTATCGAAAGGAGGATCCAGAACAACCGGTACAATATTGAGTGAGTTTTCATGTTTCTTGCCTCGGGGAGAGAGGTGAGCGGCAAATATCCCTCTTCCAAAGCTACGAGAAAGCCAGAGCGGAATCGAATTGAGGCTATCGTGTTATTCATAGGGAGGAGAGAGAAGAAAAATACAATCCTGCATACCCACACACACATCCACAAGTTCGCGTATAGATATAGATAGACTCGTTCAATTACGAAGGCGTAAATAAAAAGCAAATATGTCGATTGCGGCTCGCGAAACCATTTACCCGATCGTCCAGTTCGTTCGTCCCTTCCAATAATCCTGTTTGCTGGCATGGATTCACTCCCATATTGACACGTAACTACGCGTGTGGGTGTATATAAGTTACCCTGTATATACATATATATATAATCGTATTATGTGGGCTTATGCATACATATATGTGTACGTCCACGTTCATGGGTCTACATAAACTTGATCGTATATATCACGTGTGGAGAGAGGCACTCGAAGGAACCTTACCTCACGAGCATCGTCCCTGTGTTGGGTTCACCTTCACGTGTATGAAGTACGTATTGTACAAAAAGATACTGAAAAAAAAAGAGCGATTGTCTGTGTGTGACGAACCCTCTTCTACTTTGTCCTTTCATTCCCTTTTTTTCTGCTTCTTTTCTTTCTGCTTCTTTTCCTTCTCCTTCTTTTTCTCTATACTTTGGATCTAGGATCTCTGTCCTCTTCATTCCCTCTTATCACATTTCTGTGTTTGTGTGCGGGAGCGAACTCGACGTATGTGACACAGACAGCGCAGCATCAGCAATAAGGGCATCATAACAATATAAAGTTGTTAAGCTTCAAGACCCTAGGGCACTCGTCCCCATTCATACATTGGATTCCTCGGTCTTTCTCTATCTCCTCCTCACCTTTTTTTCTCCTCTATCTCTTCTCCTTTGCGGTGATGCGCGGTGTCAATCGATTTCTTTGGTATCTGCGTTTCATATAACCTTCTTCTTCGTGATTGACGTGAACGTATATGCCGCTCTTTCAGGTGAGTTCTATTATGAAACATTCAATTCATTGTTTTCTTTATGACGCTCTCGATTGTTCTCCACAGCGTTTATTATTGAACGACGGGATACCGAAACACATGAATAATGTTTCCAAAGTATTCAGGAAGCTTGGAAATTCTTCCGACTTCTCGATATCATCAACCGAAATAAAAAAAATCGGTATTACAATATGTTTGTGCTCTCTCCATGAAATATTTCTTAAGATTAATGGAATATTTAATCGAATCAAATAATGGAATGCTTGCCCCAAATAATTTGGTCTTCTAAATAAATAATTTATTCGCGACAACTAACAAATTTTCGCATCTAATTGAATATTTGATTTATACAAATGAGTATTTTATGGAGAGAGGATAAATTAATATTTTTTTCAGTTTGTATAAGGAACATGGAAGTAAAAGGATGATAACGGTATCGAATTAATTCTTTTTCGACTCGGTTAATGGAAATCCACATTTCTCATAAACGTTTTATTTAGGTACTTCGGGATATAAATCAGCTAATCTGGGATGTCTTCCCCCACGGTGTTGATACAGGGCTTTTTATCTAAGAACAAAGAGATAGCAGAAAGAATCCTCAATTATGTAGGTACAATTAATTATGGGTAAATTGAATTAGAAAAACTTTCCTTGAGTCAACAAAACAGGAATATATTAGGCACACTTTGTCATTCGAATCACTTCAGATTAATGATAATAATACGGGAATAGTGTTCCTCCACTAGCTGGATCTTGTATTCTCACTTGAATTCAACGTCCAAGAGACAAAGCTATCCATCACTCACAACGTTCCTCAACTCGTTGAGGATCATCGCTCGAATAAGGCTATCTTCAAACTTACTTCCCTGAATTATGATCAATAACGGTATATACTCATCTTGTGAAAGGGATCACCGCTGCTGCTGGTCTTCTGAAATTGATTTACTATTTTGAATGTAAAATTCCAGGAATGTAGGGTCGATAAGAATTTTAACTCGAGTTTTATTTCTACACGGAAAACGTAATAAAACGGATCAAGTGCGAATACAAAAATGAAATGGCTGTGGCTACTGCTTACTTTTTTGGCACACTTTGACTTCCATGTTCCTTATATACCAGGTGTGTAAGTATGAAACCGGAATTTTTGTACAGAAAAAACACGTTTATTGTAATGATATGATACAAAGTAACTTATTCAAAGTATTGTCCGTCGCTATCTATACATTTTCTCCATCTTCCTGGCAATTTGTGGATTCCGCGCCAAAAGAACTGTTGCTCTTTTGAGGCAAACCAGTCATCGAGCCATGTTCGTACATCTTCGTAAGAAGTAAAGCGCTGCTCAGCAAGTGCGTGTCCCATCGATGCAAACAAGTAGTAATCGGATGGGGCAAGGTCCGGTGAGTGAGGTGCGTGCTGAAGAATCTCCCAACGGAACGACTCCATCGTTTCCTGGACCTGTTTTGCTTTGTGTGCTGGTGCATTGTCATGCAGCAAAATCACCTTGTGTCGTCTTTGTTGGTATTCTGGTCGTTTTTCACGCAAAACTCGATCCAAATCGATCATTTGTTGTCGGTAGCGTTGAGTATTGACAGTTTCCCCAGGTTTCAGCAGCTCGTAGTAGACTACGCCCTTCTGATCCCACCAAACACACAGCATTGTCTTTCGTCCGTAGCGGTTTGGTCTTGCCGTCGATGTTGATGGTTCACCCGGAGTAATCCATGACTTTTTGCGCTTAGGATTCTCGAAATATATCCACTTTTCATCGCCAGTCACAATTCGATGGAGAAATGACTTTCTTTGGAACCTGGCGAACAGCATTTCGCATGATGTTTTGCGGTTTTCCTGCTGTCTTTCGTTGAGTTCACGTGGAACCTATTTCCCCACCTTTTGTATCTTTCCCATGGCTTTCAACCGAAGGGAGATGGCTTCTCGGGTCACCTTTAACCGATCTGCCAGTTGTTGTTGCGTTTGAGCGTCGTCTTCGTCCAACAAGGCTTGCAGGTCAGCGTCTTCAAACTTTTTCGGTGGTCTTCCACGTTCTCCGTTCCTGACGTCAAAATCGCCACTTTTGAACCGTTTGAACCACTCGAAACACTGTGTTTTACCGAGAGCATGCTCACCAAACGCCTCCACAAGCATTCGATGCGATTCGGCTGCGGTTTTCTTCAGATGAAAACAGAAAAGTAGTGCTGTCCGTGAATCGTAATTTGTTGGCACAAAACTCGACATGTTTATCTCTAATAAACTAATGGTACTGAATGAAACTCGTGTTATTGTGAGTTGGAAATCTTTGTCGGATATCAATACAATAACAAGACACCGCTGACGTGATGTGTCGGTAACTGCATAGCGCCACCCATGGGCAAATTCCGGTTTCATACTTACACACCTGGTATAAGGAAATGGAAGTATATTGTAAAAGGGTCAAAAATCGATGATGCAAAAGGGAGTATTCCACCTTTGCCAAACGCTTCAGAACGTCGCAAAAACGCGATCCCCGGAAATGTCTGTGCGTGTGTCTGTGTCCTTTTCTATGGTTAACAATCCCTGCTGAAAATTTCCCTTAGAAAACGATAAAATTCTCCCTATCGGTTTCAATGTGGTTTCTGAAACTGGAATTCCGGTTGCTGTATCGTGGATTTACGATGTAATTCTATCGATTCTTATCGTATCCTATAGGATTTGAGAGGTATGTATCTGGTTTTATCGTGAAATTCCTGTGGAAGATGTACTACTTACGAGGGTGGATTGATAAGTTTCCGGCCTGACCAAGAGATGGCGCCACTAGGCCTACCTTGAGGTGGCGTTCTATAGTACCATCCTTAGATAGCTTGTAGCTATAGTTTCAGTCCGATCGCCATGTTAGTTTAGTTTTGAGAGCACGCTGACCAAGACGCCTCTGTGTTTTTCGTAAAAATGGAAAAGCTGGAAAATCGTGCTGTCATCAAATACTTTTATTTGAAGGGGTTAACGCCGAAGGAAATTAAAGAAGAGATGGACTCAACACTGGGGACATCCTCCCCATCATATTCAACCGTTAAGCAGTGGGTTTCCGAGTTTAAAAAGGGTCGTGTGAGCACCTCTGATGAGCCTCGCTCAGGACGCCCCATTGAGGTCACAACTCCAGATATGATCGAAAAAATCCATCAAATAGTGCTGAAAGATCGCAGATTAAAAGTTCGTGAGATAGCTGAGACCTGTAAGATGTCATATGAACGTGTACAAAATATTTTGCACCAACATTTGTATATGGAAAAGCTCTGTGCAAGATGGGTGCCGCGTTTGCTAACAGTCGACCAAAAATTGATTCGAAAGAAGATTTCTACCGCCAATTTGGCGTTGTATAAGCGTAATCCAAGCGAACTTTTGCGTCGATTCGTAACCGTTGACGAAACTTGGGTCCACCACTACACTCCTGAAACCAAAGAACAGTCTAAACAGTGGATTGGACCATGGGAACCAACTCCAAAGAAGGCAAAAACAATTTTTTCGGCGAACAAGGTTATGGCTACTGTTTTTTGGGATGCAAGAGGTATTATATACATTGATTACCTTGAAAAGGGTAAAACTATCACTGGTCAATACTACGCAGACTTATTGCAACGTTTGAGCCACGAAGTGAAAATTAAACGACCTCATCTGGCGAAGAAAAAAATCTTGTTTCATCACGATAACGCACCAGCGCACACGTCAATCGTTGCGATGGCTAAAATCAACGATCTGAAGTTTGAATTAATGCCGCACCCTCCCTACTCTCCAGACCTAGCCCCGAGTGACTATTATCTGTTTCCTAACCTCAAAAAATGGCTTGGCGGTAAGAGATTTGCGGACAATGAAGAAGTAATCGAAGCTGTAAATGGGTATTTTGAGGAGCTTGACGAATCAGTCTATAGAGATGGCATTACTAGACTAGAACACCGCTATGAGAAATGTATCAGCCTTGGAGGAGATTATGTTGAGAAATAAAAAAAAAAAAATTCTTAAAAACGTTGTTTTTCTCGGTCAGGCCGGAAACTTATCAATCCACCCTCGTATTTGAAAGGCAACAGGTTATATTTTTCCAAATAATTAATACTTTTTCTATGGGAATTTCACGATAAGACCAGATACATTCGATACAATCGATAAAATTCTATCGTAAATCCACGATATAGCATCGGGAATTCCAGTTCCAGAAACCACATTGAAACCGATAGGAAAAATTTGATCGTTTCCTATGGGAAACTTTAGCAGGGATAACTCTCCATAGGATGCATCGATTCGAATGATTCTTTTTGCAACTTGTTCGTCTCATCGAGGATTTAACGCCTATTAATTTTCAGACGGATTGGATAACGCGTTTCGGAAATATTGCGGAACATCGTTCGAAAGATCGTGATTCTGCGACCGCGCATATCTTCGCTCCCTATCACCCCATTGCGATGACATTTATACCAAATTCTAGTTGTGATCCGATAGTATTCCCATATGAATTTTTGCTCGTATTTGCATTTCTGGTTATCCGATTGCAATGAAACTTATGCGACGTTTTATTCATAATCTCATAGTAGTTCCATACGAGTTGCGTTCCAATTGATGGACAACTGTGAAACAAAATTTTCCCCCTGATTTGAAGGAAGAAGTTTCCATTCGTTCTATGTGACAGTTTGGTTGCAACTGAACAAATATAAATTGAACGTAATAAGTTTTCTATTTCAAGTTATTTCAAGTCATCGATATATCGCACAGCAGTAATTTCATCCTCACGGAGAAAAATGCAGCTCGAAAGGATAGTGATCTTTAATAGAAAATCTGAGAATATTTCTTAAAATCCAAAAATTTTTCTCAAGTTCGTAATAAACATAAAACGGTTCAGATTTCTCTTGAATATCGCTCGAAAAACAATGAAAAATTATCAATACTTAACAGATCATAAAAACAAATATGAAGTTTCCATGAAATTTTACAAAGTGCATAACAAAATTCTGTAATTTGAAAATAAGATTCCAAAATTTTGTTATTTACTTTGTAAAATTTCATGCGCGACTTTTGGAAACTTCATATTTGTTTTTACGATTTGTTAAGTATTGATAATTTTTCATTGTTTTTCTGACCCGTTTCATGTTTATTACGAACTTGAGAAAAATTCTCAGATTTTAAGAAATATTCTCCAATTTTCTATTAAAGATTGCTATCCTTCCGAGCTGCATTTTTCTCCGTGCTTGACTTCCTGTCACACTCTGTTACATCTATCCCTTATAAATATATCAAGAACATGGAAGTAATGTATGGTTCTCCATACCGATTTTTTCATTGCTATAGCTAAAATAATTGCAGCTACAGCTATTTACTAGCTGTTACAGTCGAAAACCGTAGCCACGACTGTGCAGGTTTTGTGGTTGACATTCGGATAGCCGAATAATTTAGCTATGAAATTTTAGCTGTGGCAGCTACATTTATCTGAGAACCAACAAAGCGCAATACTCTCACTTTGTTGCACCATTCAAATGAAAAAATACAAAATATGTACACGGAGAAAAAGGAATTCGCTGTGGCAGCGAAATCTACTTTCGCTGGGTTCCTTTTGCCAGAGCAGCAAATTTTTTGCTGTGACAACAAACTATTTGCTGTTCCAGCAATCTTGTTAGCTGTGACAGCGAATTTTTAGTTGTGGCAGCAAAAAATGTTTGCTATCCCAGCAAAATTTGTTTGCTATTCTGTATATAATACTGAAAATTTGCTGGCGGAGCAAACATTTTTTGCTGCCACAGCTAAAAAATTGCTGTCTTAGCTAACACGATTGCTGTTATAGCACATTTTTAGCTAGGTCAGCAAAAAGTTTTGCTATTCTATATATAATACCTCGATTTGCTGCGTCAGCAAATTTTTTCTCTCCGTGTAATAAACGTTAAAATCCTTGTTTAATACAATTCACAGAAATTACATACTTGCCACACTAGGGTGATATCCACCCCAGCGATAAAAATTGTTACAACCAATGTACTATTGATTATTTTCACTCGTCAATTTTTTTAGAACTTATTCAAAGTTTACTTCGAAAGATCTTCTAGATTATACAGCCGAGAATCAAATTTAAGTATACTAAAAAAATGAAATATGAGAAAAAAAATGGAAGAGCGTTTTCTGTTTTCACTGTTTTCACAATAAAATTCATAATTTCATTATTTTTCAATCTTTTGAGCTGAAAATTGGACATTATACTTCTGGAATGTGACTCTTCCCTAGTAGAGATCAGGTTAGAACCCGGAAACCGTGAATAATCTTATTAGGCCCTTACAATCCAATAAACACACGCACGTTTTAAAAACGTCAAAAACAGTCAATAACCACACGTTGTGAATTAGTAATATTCTTGCGTTGAATCAACGTAAAAATGTCGCGGCAGATCACGTATTTTTCAACCATAAAATAACGTCATATCAACGGTTTGAACATCGTTTAAAAGACGTCAAGTATTGACGTGTCCTAATGATGGTTCTAAAACGTGAATTGAATCCAACAAATTATTTTGAAAACTTCCCATTCAATATCGAGAACAATACTATTTCTGAGTATGACAGAATTTGGAAAGTATGCCACCCTATTTACATACTATCTTGCTTTTTATTGAAATTTCAACCATTGTTCGGTTTCGTTCGATATTTTTAGCAGAATATATCTTCAATTGAAGTTCAAACACAAGGTGTTATAAACACATTCCAAACGCGTGATTCAAACCCGTTCAAAACACGTTTTTTCAGGACGTCGTTCGATGGTTACTTTTGAATATTAGTTTAAATTACAAGTCATCAGAATGTAATTCCTGGTCGTCTATTTCCCTGTCAAATTTCAACTAAAAATCAACGTTATGAAATCAACGACTGACGTCCGTTTGACAGTCTAACGTTCTTTCAACGTTCAAATAACGTGTGTGTGTTTATTGGGAAGGGACTTATCTGATTTCCTTAATAGGATTCAAATAGGGTTGTAACGCAGGGGTACAATAGGGTTCAGATGAGATTTCCATAAAATCGAGCGAAATAGGGAAAACCATAACGAAACCTGATGAGGACCTGATAAGAAATCAGGCATGCCTGGTATTTTCCCATCCAAAATTTCTACTAGGGTTTGAGGAAACAGTTAATCCTCCAATGGCTGCTGATGGAAAAATATTTGTACTGAGGAATGAAGGGAAGAAATTTGTAAAAAAAACTGGACTATATGTTTTCATCAAAAATGTTCAGTTCACAACTTTCAATAACTGGTGTGGCCAGACTCATGGGTTCACCGAAATTTTACTGTGCCACAAAGTAGTGGCATCTTTTGGCTATCGACAGATATCGCTTTGAACCCCGTGCCTTTGGATGAAGACAATTGAAATTTAGGTAGAATGGGGCTGGAGTGGATTTGACCTCAGTGTAGTAAACAAGGATTGAAAATCGACTTCCCTACACTGAAAAAGAAACTTTTCCAAACCAAATGAATAGTTTATCTGTCCTCTCTCCATAAAATATTTTTTGGGATTAATGAAATATTTAATCGAATCAAATCATTGAATGCTTGCCCCGAATAAATTGGTCCTCTAAATAAATAATTTATTCAACACAAGTAATCAGTGTTTGCATCTGAATGAATATTTAATTTCTACGAATAAATATTTTATGGAGAGAGGACAAATAAATATTTTTTCCAGTGTAATTTTATAATGAAAACATTTGGATATAAAACACCACGTCATGTTGAAAGACATTATTATAAGATAAATATATCAAGCCACACGTTTCGTCTCATGTGAAAACCTTACACAAATTGTATAATTTATGCTGAAACTTTTTTGTGTGACCAACGTTTTTGGAACAAACAAATGAATATGTATATTTAGTATTCCGAAATCTTCACCGAAAATTCTTGATGCTTGGCTTTTCACAAACTTTCCGTGTACTCCCGGGTCACGCGATGTTTTCAAAAGTCCGCCACAAATATCTCATCCTGGACTTCCCAAATTCTCAGAACAAATTGGAATTCAAAGAAGATTCTGAGAAACACAACACGCTTTTCCGACATGTTCCGTATCATCTACGATGTTTCCATTCTTCCAACGAGGGCATAAATATTTCAAAATCATGATTCGAAACTAACGATATACCGCAAAGTTCGTTTGAAAAATTTGTACACATTCGGCTAATGGATTTAGTACACGAGAATAAGGCACATCAAATCTATCCGGTGAAACTCGGAAGTGCAGGTTCCCGAGCCGTGTATACTCGTAGTACACGTACACCACACGAGGATATCGAAGCAAGTTTCGAAAGAGGGTGAGTAAGTGAGATGCTCGCGCGAAATAGATGAAGTGGGATGAAGGTAGGTGATGGTGGTGAAAGAAAATGAAAATCCAGTTTAAAATTCGAGATAGCAAATTCTAGCCGCGAAGAGAGAAGATTCGTTTAAAAAAGGATTTTTATTTCAAGAACAAACAAATTTGAAGGAAATTTGATGAGAGATGATTTCCCGATAACTAGAAATGTGTAATTAGATTCGAGTTGTCGATGATGCGCTGTTATGCTAGTCTTACGAGTCACCGGTTAGCTTGAAAAAGAGCAAAAAGAAGAAGAAGAAGAAGAAGAGGAAAAGGGCAGAGAAAAAAGGAATGGAGTTGATAAAAGTTCGAACGAGAGGGTTGTAAATAACGCTCCGTTGCTTCTCTTCCCTTTTTCTTTCTTGGAATGGAATGTACGGTCTGTACGAGAGAGCTTGTATTTCATCGCGTCTGAATGAGATGTGAAGTTGGAGGAAAAGGGGTGCGAAGACCGTTTGACTTGTAGTGATCATGATATCGTTTGAAGTTCTTTGTTCTTTCCACATTCGCTTGGTCTCTATGATACGTAAGGCAACGTTCGCGTGCTTACGAACACCTGTTTCTGACACAATACGTACTTACGCTTCGGATCAATTGAAATAGGTCATGGCGTTACGTTCGTTTTTATTATGTTTGAGAAATGAAAATGGAGGAAAAAAGAAAACAAATGAAACACTCTTCCAATCATCTTCATTTAATTAGATTTCTCGTGCGGTTTCAGGAGTCCTTGGTGGTATACAAGCTATGAATAGTATCGTATACATTCGTAGCTTTTTCAAACGTATCGCATAAAACGCTATGAGTGAATGCACAAAACAGTGCAATAATCTCACACGTAACACTCGCAACTGCATAGATATGAGAAAAGGTACGTGTTACAGGCGATACGTGCTCCAAGCGTTGAAGATTTTCTTTTCTTCGCGCTGTTTATTCCTTTCGTTACGAATACGAGAAAGGAGACGATGAGGTCATTTTGCACGCTTTGCATTCCGTGCATTATCGTATATAGGATACGCGTGTGTCCATTTCGCGTTGCATATATATACACGTACATACATTGGATAAAACGTACCCCAGAATCCACTATTTTCGTTTTATTTCAGTTCACTTTTACTCGCGTGTAATGTCACGGTAGGATTCTCTCTCTATTTCGCCAAGATTGCTTCCTTTTATGGCATTAGTCGAATTAAAGATTATCGATTACTGTTATTGTTATTATCATTGCTATTATGCACGCACCTCGATACCTAGTACGAGGACGGAAAAACGCGAAAAGGAGCCTCGCTTTTTCATTCCACGGTAGCTCGATAGTTCCTGCGATAACTGCAATAACGTTTTGCGTTATCAAAACAAACCCAGAGATAGAGAGCGATTCTCGTATCGATGTATCGAGTAACTCTACAACCTTTTTCTTTTTTATTATTCCAAAAACAGGAATATTGTCACGAATATAGTGGGATGCAACTTTTTCATCGCTCAAAGAACAGACGATGAATGTTGGGAAGTTGGAAGTTACCTAATATCCTCTCCAAATCTTAATGACACGTACATTCACCTATGCAAAGTTATGCATTGTTAGCAACTTCGTACTATAATTCAGAGCCGAGACAGAGAGTCGTTGTTTGGAAAATCTACTGTACGACGCTAAAGCGTAGTAAGCAAGTTGCATCTTTGTCAAGCGGATAACGGGTGTTATTCGGTCGTCGTGTGTAATCCACAACGATGCTCGAGAGCTCTGTATGGAAAATCCCTGACGCTACTTTCAAGAGTCATGAAAGCGATGGATATTCTCGCAATCTTACGAAATGTGTCATACTTGCCCGTGTTGAATATAACATCGGCCAAGTGACGCGCGTGATGATGGAGGAGACGAAATTTATTTGTGATTCCGCGAAGACAAAGTTTACGGAAACGAGAAAACTGGGGGATGATAGATTGTCAAGATTGGCCAAGATAAGAAAGAATGGGGAAGAGAAAGGGAAAATTATCACACAGGATTTGCCCTGAGAGATGAAAGTGATGAATTATTTATGCGAAGAACTCGAATGGGTAGTTGGACGTTTGAATTCGTTGTTCTTTCTCTTTCCCTGAATCCAGCCGTCCGGGTGGTCCCGTGGTTGGAATTTTACGGTAACGATCTCGTACCGTAGCCACGGCGACGGGTGTAATAGAGGTCATAAATAGGTCGTGCATGTGATTCCATGAGATTAAATTATAATTCTAAACGCTCCCAGAGAGGGCTGGGGTTTTCATCCCACCCTCTAATTGTATTGTTATCCAAATTTCTCTTCGAAACGATTGATGTGCCAAGAAGATGCAATTTATCCACAGTTAACGGGGTGGAGAGTATCATCCGTATTCGAGAAAAACGTTGTGCCTGACTGTGGCAGTTGTCGCGAGAGAACTGTGACAGTAGAAACGGACAGTATACGCGCAGCCGACGACAGGCTCTTCGCCTGCAAAGTACACACAACGTATACGTAGAAACGACAGGAGAAATGTTACACCGCAAGGTTCTCGAGGACTCGAAACTCGGTCTACCGGTGTTGTGTATAGGGAACGAACTTATATGTAGAGAAAATCTACGAGCATGGGTTGGGTTTGTATGCGTCTGGTGTCTTGCTTATATACAAATACATTCGGTTGTATACATAAGGGAACGTAATACGAGCGTGCTACCGATGAAATTAAAATGTAATTCCGCACTCTGCATTGCACCCTCGTAATCTCTACGAGTGTCGCATCGCGGTGGATATTTGTGTGCGTTAAACGAGGACAGAGAAAGAGGGTAGAGGGCAGAGGGCTATGTGGGCTGTGGTGTATGGGTGAAAGAATGGGGATGGGTTTGCGGATTCGTGGTCTGCCCTGTGTCGGATAGGTCGGATAGGTTGGCGGATGTGTGGAAAAAGAAGGAATGATGGTGAATCGAGGTGGAACTAAGGGATGGGTTACGAGCTCGGCAACGCCGGCCGGGTTATTTGCATATTTTAATCTAACGGCAAAAAGTCGTTCGATGCTAGTTTTCCCATTAGTTTGGCTGCTCGCGACGCATCCGCGGAACTCGTGTTCGTGAATCCTAAGAGAATAGATGATACGCGTATACGTGAACTTTGAACAAAGTCGGAACCGCGTGGAATGAGGAATCGTTAAATTACGATAATAACAATGGTGATTCGAGAAATCAGCTATTCAACTTCAACTCTTACAAAGTGTTTTTCTCTTAAAAAGATTGAATTGAAATGATGGAAGGATCGAGAATGATCTCATCCTTTCTCGATTCAAAATTCATTAACATTCGAGGTTGCTTGATAATCCGGAGAGTCAAAGTCAAAGGGTGGATTTTCAGCGTTGCTGAAAAATGACTCATCTTATCTTCTCCATCAATCTTCCATCGACAACTTATTTTCCATTTCGATGTAACTATCGATATCCATTCAACGATACGATGTTTACCATCCACGTTGACGCATCGAGATCAAAGCATTTCACCGCATTGCAACTTGTTTGTCACGTGCAATCATCTTGACTACTCGAGCGGATGTAAAGTTAAATCGAATCCTCTTGAAACATACTTCAACCTGTACGCTGTGTTCCTATTGCTTCTCTTTTTGATACTCCATAGTTCTTGCTGTAATTTTTATTGCTTCAAAAGTGACTCTCACACATCCAATATAGCGAACACTATATCCACGTTCTCGTGTCTCGTTTCTCCGATGATTTATTTGTGTTTTTCCCTTCGGTTTGTCTTTTTTTCACAGGAGAATGGAGGAATTCGAAACGTCGAGCATTCAATATTGTGTACTGAAATTTTGTCATGATTTTGCGAAAGTTTTACTGGTTCGTACTATAATTGAAGACACCCATGCAATGACAGCGGTAGTGCTCGGAAAGAGGTAGAAGGATTGATCCAAGCTGACACGAGAGGCCTCGAGAAAAAAGTTGGAATTTTGAAAAACTAACAATATGGGGTGATAGTGCTTGAAAAATCATTATAAGTACCCGTAAACAATTTTTTTCTAGGATCAATAGTTTTCGAGAAAAAAAATGAAAACTACTTATTTTTTGAACCGGGAAATTGATGTTTTTCATATTGCTGAAGTTTGAATCGTTTATTGAAACGAATCGAGGAGCGAGTAACGAAATACTCAGCTGTTAAGAACCCAAAATTCTACAATACATCCTTTGAAAGATACTTTGAGTTTCAAGGAGTCAATTCCAGGAGAGAAAAATCCATGATTTTTCAGATTTTGCGAGTTTGAATTTTCGTTTCCTTTCTATAAACGATTCAAACTTCAAGAACATTGTTTTTCAATGTTAAACTCGTCCTAACTCGGTCATTTTTCAACGAATCGGGATGAATCTTGTAGATTATGATTCGTGAGACTTTTCCGAAGACAACAATGTTCCAAAAATGTATAAAAGTTGATAAAAAATCAATAAATTTTTAATCCGAAGTGGAAACCACGTTTTTAAAGCTTTGCGTCCAAAAAGAGTCGAAGGAATTTTCGATTTGGAAAAACTCAAAGCGAAAAAGTTGTTCATTAGTAGTGTATGGACAAACTTTTTGGGGAGTTACAGATCGATTAGACTATTAGTTTTCAAAATACAGCGATTTATTCATTAGTGCGCAACGGCAAAATGTCACAATTATCCGTCGATTAACGATCAAATATTGATATAATCGATATAATATTAATCGTTATAACAATAATATCAATAATTGAGATTATGCTTCGTGCGCAATAAAAAATTGAAACTAGTTCAAAACAAAACAATTATTTCGGAAGTGAAATTGAAAAAATACTCTTTCAAAATGTCAACAACGGGCGAAAAACCAAAACTGATGAAAGAATGTTTTGTGAAAAAAAATCATGGTCCACGCAATAAGAATTTTGTTTTGTTGAGACATTTTTTCTCCAAAGTCCATGCCGTATTCACAAAAACGTTATGAAGAATTAAATTGTTTATAAAAAAGAAATGAATGGCGAATTTCATAAAAATTGTTCGATATTTGGATTCTCCAACCCAAAAAACATCAAGTGACAATGAAAAATTCAGCGAATACATCTTTTCCTACGAGCTTTAATATAATTTGACCGGTAATCGACGGATAATCGTGACATTCTGCCGTTGCGCACTAATGAATAAATCGCTGTATTTTGAGAACTAATAGCCCAATCGATCTGTAACTTCCCGAAAAGTTTGTCCATACACTAATAAACAACTTTGTCGCTTTGAGTTTTCCCAAACCGAAAATTCCTTCGATTCTTTTTCAACGCAAAGCGTTGAAAACGTGGTTTTTACTTCGGATTGAAAATTTATTAATTTGTTATTAACTTTTATACATTTTTGGAACATCGTTGTCTTCGGGAAAGTCTCACGAATCAGAATCTACAAGATTCATTCCGATTCGTTGAAAAATGATCGAGTTAGGACGAGTTTAACATTGAAAAACATCAATTTCCCGGTTCCAAAAATAGGTGGTTTTCATTTTTTTTCTCTAAAACTATTGATCCTAGAAAAAAATTGTTTACGGGTACTTATATTGATTTTTCAAGCCCTATCACCCCATATTGTTAGTTTTTCAAAATTCCAACTTTTTTTTCGAGGCCTCTCGTGTCACCTTGGATGAATCCTTCTACCTTTTTCCGAACGCTACCGCTGTTATTGCATGGGTGTCCTCAATTTTACAGTTCTTGTGCCCCAGAAAAAAGTATCCCCTTAATAAGGACTTGGGAAGCATTTCGAATTGAGAAAAAAACCTAATCGTTGGTATACTGAAATTATACAGGCTGTGAACTGCAATTTTCAGGTTGTGTGTTGGGATTTTCCAGTTGCTACACTGTGAAGAATAATCGAAATTTTCCTGTATAAATCAACCGGAAAATCCCAATTACTGATTGGGAAATCAATTTCCGGTACATTTATATGGAATTTCCCATACATTTATCTGAAAATTCCAAACTTCATGGGATTTTTCCCAATATTTCACAGTAAATTTCCGGACAAGTTGGGAGAATTCCTAACGCATTTATGTGTTAATCACTTCACATAAATACATAGGAATTTACCAATAAAATTTTTTACAGTGTATGCAATTGAATTATACAGGCTTCGGACTGCAATTTTCAGGTCGTGTGATGGAATTTTCCAGTTGCTATGCAACGGAATTTTCCAATTCAATTACTGTTGCGCTGAAATTTTCCACTGTTATTGGACTTCGTCACTTCTGACAGGAAAAATATATTAAAAATTTCCTGATTGAGATTTTGAGTGATGATTGTAATTGTAGTAAATAAAATTGATATATGAGGTTTATCGAAGACTTATTCCTTTGTATATTCTAGATATGGATCATATGTAGTAATCCAAGCTAGGTTTTCGTTTTAGGTTTTCGCACGGAGAAAACAGAATAGTTGTAGCAACTACTTGAATAGTCGATTTTCGACCATCTACTCAAATAGTTGCTGCAACTACTTAGTAGTGAGGACAAGTATCACGTTAGCTGCCTCAACTGACTCGATAGTTGTCCTCGCTACTGAACAGTTGCAGCAACTATTTAAGCAGTTGGTCGAAAATCGACTATTTAAGTAGTTGCTGCAACTATTCCTTTTTCTCCGTGTGGTTATTTGGTTATAGGTTATTGGTTAGGTATCAGATTTCAAATGGTAGGCAGGTAGAAAAGTGTAGGTTCGAATCCCGTCAGGTAGATATGACTTTCTGTCCATTTACATGAACGATCAAGTTTCTTAATAATCATGAAACACAAGGGCCGTGCAAAATCACTTTGTGTGAGCAATTTTTCTTTAATTTTCATGAATATTTCCAGTATTAATTTTCCAGTACATGTTCGTGTACTGAAAAATTCTAGTACTGAGGCTCAGAAGATTCC
The DNA here is from genome assembly GCA_018340375.1 of Gonatopus flavifemur. Lineage (NCBI taxonomy): Eukaryota > Metazoa > Arthropoda > Insecta > Hymenoptera > Dryinidae > Gonatopus > Gonatopus flavifemur. The sequence goes on from JAFFJZ010000006.1 coordinate 13,990,499, forward strand.
CAGTTTTGATGCTGAAATTCCACAACATTTGTACTGAATTTTTGCAGTGCAAATGTGCTAAAATTTTCCGGGGAACCTTTTTTACAGTGTAGGTTTTGATAGAATTCAATGATATCCCTGGAAGAGAAATTTCTCTGTATGTTTTCGAAAATTTCATGTTTCAGAGAATCCCTCAGAGATTCAAGAGAATTCAGAACAATTGGACGTTGAACTTTTCAGAAAGATTCATAGACATTCAAGGGAATTCAAAAAGAAATATATTCAGTGCAATTATTCTTGGTTTAAATTTTTGAAGGCAGGTGGGGACTTTTCTCTATAACTTGGTAAAATTTCCACCTTCTTGAACATCCAGAAAGCGGAATAATTCCTCGAAGAAGGAGGAAAAATTCTCCATTTTTGAAGAATACTTTTCATCATTTTCAAAGTTTCTAGACCCTGGAACCCATTTATTCCCATTCAATGTGTAGACTTCCGATTCAAACCGATTAGAATTCATTGAATTTAATCGGAAGTTTGCACGTTTAATGGGAATGATCGAGTTTCTTTAATCAGGGTGAGTAATAATAATACTTCATCGAAACAGCTTTTCTGGAAATAAAAAAGCATGAAAGTTTGAGTTCCAACAAAAAACCCCTACCCCACCCCGACTATCGTACACTGTAGACAGATCGAATCGAATACTCCAGTCAAATACAAATCCATTAGAATTTCAATAAAGTAATTCAATTTCAATCGAGAATTCAAATTCAGCCCTGTATACTTTTGAACACGAAACAATGAAGACTTCTTATATTTTTTCCTTTCAAACCACCGTTCGATTGTTTGCCGAATAGTATTCATTATTTAACTCGGTCGATCTTCATGAAAGCTTTTCCCTTACAGTTCAATGCCTTTCCACGTGACTTGTTCTCGTAGACCGTAATATACCAGGCTACGAATTCCACTAACAAAGTTTAATCGATTCCTCTCTGGAATTTCCACGATTCACGATGCCTTGTAACCACGGTTTCGTATCTGGTACTCGTACACGACGAATCCTTTCAATCTATATTCCCCCTTTGTGACTATCTTGACACGATGGTCGAATAGCTTGTTAGATCTTGTTGTTAGACACCCTGGGAGCTCATTAGAAGGTATATATGCATATACTTGGGGTAATATTGATTTTCCGAGTATCGAATACATTGTCGATTTCCTTATTGTTCGTTCATTTATCGTACTTGACGAATCACGAATCGATGATGATGGTTTTCACAGAAAATTCTTGTGGTAGTCCACGACGGCAATGGGGCACTCGAATTTTGGTCCACTCGAAGGTTGGATGGACATTTGCGGATCGTATTTCCCTTCCTCTCGGTTCACTTCGCCGCTTGTCCCTCTTTACGCTGGTGCTTATTTCCCGGTTGGCTGCTGCCACTGTCGAGTTTCCAGCCCTTCGCTCATTAAATCATTTGTTCTCCACCGGTAACGCTAGCAGCACTACGAGTACCCAGCCAACGGTAGTTCCCCTACATCGCGGTTGGCTTGCCCGTTGTTCATTGTAACATGGCGCACCGATTATTTCATACAACTGGATTCTCCACGTATCCTCTGATTCACACGAATGTTCGGATATCATGACTATTTAATAAACGCTTTGAATGATTTTTTTTATTTTTCATTCGTGAGATCTTTCGTGGGTGTCGTTTAAAATACATCTCTCTCGTGATTTTCCTATCGTAAAATTATGTTTTCCTGCCGCATATGAGATATCGAATCTCTCTCTCGATATAGCATACTACCCACTTTGATCGACGACGCACTCGCGCGAATCATTCGTCCAGAATTATGATGACCCATCTACAAGCTCGCCGATCAGCCCATTCGAAGTCGATTTATGGGAAATCGATACGATAGTTCATCTCTCTCAATTTCTTCCTATAAACTCCTCTTTTCCTCCCGTTTTACGAGAGTATCTGCACACACATGAAATTACCAACGTCGACAAGTTTTTCGTTTTCTCATATCCGTTTTCTCTGTTCTCTGTCTTCCATTACACAGCCCAAGGGAGTAACCTCTTCCTTCTTCTTCTTCTTCTTTTCTTTCCTTTATTTGGCATTCTTTTATGATTTTTTTCTCCTTTCTGTGTTACTAATATACGAGCTATGCACAGCTCTGTTCTCACATTCCACGCCCATGATGAATATAATATACATTCAAATATCGCAATATATCCGCAGACTCGGAAGATTTAATTTCTTGTACTCATCTAACGGGTGATGCGTTGGTGGAGCATTGTATCGAGATCGAATCCTCGGGGACGAAGAGTATACTTATGAATTTCATTGTAATTCTAATTGGATATCTTTTTGTTACAGATGCGTTGTTTCGGACATTGTACAATTCGAGACAATTCAGATGAAATCTCAACGGTACTGTTTGAAAAACATGATATATCAAATTGCGGGAACTTTTCAGTATCATTTGTTTCGATTGAATTCAATGAGATCGTTATCCTACACTGTCAAAAATATCTGGAAGTTTTTTTCAATTACGTACATGAAATCAAGTTCATCTGCATCCTGTACAAAAACATGAAAAGACGATAGATTATGCTATAGTTCACATCAAATTTCATGTAAAATGTTCATGAAACTGAATTCATGTCCGTACTTGAAAAAAACTCTTCCCAACTAGAAATTTACAACAAGCGCAGTACTCCACTAGTAATGGCCAAGGCTGGCAGGGTACTGGAATTTGTCTGGGATGATAACGCTTCTATGTACTGGGGATTGAGTATTCCCTGTTACAAAAATCTAGCTGGAATTCCACATTGATTCTAGATCCGGAATTTACCTGCGTTGGTAGCTAAGACTCCACCTAGAATCCAGAATCCCAACTGGATTCCATGTGGGCTGCCAATTCCAACTGAAATCCTACGTTGGAGTTGGAATTCTAGCTGGGATTCCACATGGAAATAGGAATCCTAGCTGGAAACGCAGGTAAATTTCGCTACTGGAATCCACGTCGAATCCCAGCTGGAATTTCGTGACAGGGTTGATACTATTATTCGCAATCAGTGCAGTGCCTGTACTGGATCAGTACCTCATCGATACAGACATAGTATCAAGTGTTTTTAGCGATAGAAGAGACGAAATCTCTTCTCTAGAAAGAGAGAGAGAGAGAGAATCAGGAAGACAATGACGACGAATGTTTCTTCTCATGGAGCGGATTCCGCTACCAGAGACACAGCATCACCCTCGGGGTCTCGGATAGGTGATACTGGGATTGGAATGTCCAGAAGCTGATCTCACGCCACCGGCTCCTCATATATGATTGCCCTGAAAAGGGCAACCACAACGTCGTTGCCGTTATCTTCAGCTCCTACCCGCTCTTCTTGTCTTTTGTTCTCCTTCCTTCGTTGCTCTTCTAGTTTTCTTCGTTTTCTTTTCCCGCAGCGATGAGGCATGGGTTTTAGTGAGTTGGAAAAAACACGACTCGTTTGTCTCTTTTAAATGCGGTTTCATTGTACTCCGGAGCGGCTGAACGCTCCCGGACAACAGGCGCCAGACTCTTCATGGTAAAGAAGAAGAAAAGAAAGGGGATGGGGGGCCCCAACCAACGCCCCCTCCAGTGGGTTGCTACCTACAATAGTCATTGCTGCACTAGTGAAAAGGCACGGATGCCCTATCCCTACCGCAGCCCTGACATTGAGTCAACCCTCCTCAAAAGAAGAGAAATACCTCGAGATAAGGAATGGTTGTGGGAAGAATTTACCTTTCGGCATTTTATCTTAATCAAATGGAAGGTTGAATGAGGAGTTTACTTTAACTGAATTGTATGACTATAGGGTGGTGAAAAAACCCATAGTGACTAAGTCACTATGGTAAAAAACCACTAGTCAAATGGTGACAATGCTATGTAGGTTAACTCAGCCTGTATGGCCCATTTAATGGGGTTAGGGGTAGGAGAAAGAAGGAGTTGGAGAAAGAAAGAAAGAACGTCAGAAGTCTTGCCACGTGGAACAAGATTCGCCGGAGTCTTCATTTGGTATCCTTTATTCTGAAACAGAGCTTTATATTGAAGAGTCCATAATCCTAGAGTGTAAATGCAATTTAGTAGTCAAAACAGGGAAGTTTATGTCCGATTATTTACATCTTTTCGAGTATAGAAAGTCTTTGGGCTTTCTATACTTTCTGCGCTCGTCGTGCACATAGTCTCCTAATCCCGCTATGAGTTTGAACTCTGATTTGGAGGAGCTTTCAGAAAATTTAGTTGTATTTGTTTCAATAAAGTCTTTAATTAAGGGTATTTGTAAATCCTCATGTAACTTGGAATTTTTTGTGTATCTTGGAGCCTTACTCTCCATGGTGGTGAGAGACGCCTCTTTTATGGTGTATCACGGACCATGAAGAGACGCCTCCCAAAGAAATGCACCATCTACATATATATATATATACATAAGTGATTATAATGAAAGCCTAAAGGATACGCAACTACTTATTAGGAGTAAATTTCTTATTATTTACTATCGCATACAACAAGTACTATCGCATACAACAAGTGTTGAAGATCCAATACTGGCACTGTACTGCACCTGTTGTCACCATTGGCATAATTTGGATTTGACTGATCGGGTAGACATATTCCAGGTTTTACTAGGTTTTCGTGGGAGACTTTGAAGACCTGCCGAAACTTTCCATAAAAGTCTAGAATGTTATTAAAATTATCCCGACTAGAGTCCTTCTATTCTCAAAAGCAGTGGCGGATTTAGAACTCCGCCGGCCCCGAACAGTGTAATTTTTGCCGCCCCCGTTTGAAAAGTGGATAGAACATTTGGAAATCCAATTCAGCTGTTCATGTTTCCATTAACCCAAGAATTTGTTCCCCGAATAATGGTCTCCTTAAATCCTCGAATTTTCTTGAAAGCGATACCAGCGTTGGTAACTCGCATCATTGATTAGAAAGGGACGGGAACAGTAGATAGAAAGAGAGGTCCGATACCAACGCTGGTATCTCCTTTAAAATAAGAAAGACATTACAAGAAAAATCAAATAATTGAATAATGTGAAAATGAAATTTACTTAGATTTCATCAGATTTAATCTCTTTTTTTCGGCTACTTATTTTCAAATAGGGCATCTGGTCTACAGTTGTCAAATGAAACTGAATTAAAACAGGAAAAAATGCATGGAAAAAACCCCAAGTGTATATGAACGGTGGGCCCAATCTGAGCCCAGGGTGGGTTCCCAGCTTGGCTGGATTGCTTTGTCCGAGGATTGGTAACACCATGGGCCCAGCATGAGACCAGACTAGGCAATCAATACTGCTCCTTCCTTTTTTTTTTGAATTGGAGAATTGCTTTGAATTCTTTGGCCTAGTCTTGAACCTAGTGTTGAGCCCCATCGTGCCTGTATAAGCCCAAGACTGGACCAAAGTGGGATCAAAATTCATACCCACATGCTCGGGATATAAATTCACCTCAATCTTGGCCTAACGCTGATCCAAATTGGGGCCAAGTTCAAATGTGCCCGCACTAAGATTCATTATTCCCATTTTCTACCAACCATAATTGTATGGGGAAGCACAACAGCCCTAGTAGAAATATAATCAGTTTTCCCTATTACTGATGAGGCACTGATGAGGAAACGCTAATCAGGAAGAACTGATCATTTACTTATTGGGAACTGATTTGTCTAATATGATTATTAAAATTCATATGAAACTGATCAAATTCTGACAAGTTATTGCCTTTATTCGCAAGAAATATTGATAGCGTAAATGTTCATAAAAAATATTCGGTTTAAAAAACATATTGATTGTTATTGAAGTGATATATTGCAATTGTGAAATTACACATATTTCCGATATGTCTTAACCAAAATTTGAAGTATCCCAAAGAAATTGAATCGAATTGGTTCAGATTATTTGATCCTGGGTTTGCTGTATCAAATCGATGAAACCTAACCTCAATAATTATAAAGATTATATGCACATAACAAAGCTACCTTGGAAGTTGTTAGATTTTGTGAGGTTATGGTATAAAAGGAGATGACGTGTAATATGTATACTTATATTCTTTCTTGTTGTGAAATAATATAGTTTTGTTATTTATTATGAGTAAGTATAGTAGTAACTTGAATACTTGTTATCTCATGATTGAGGTTGAAACACCATACATATGGTTTGATATATCTTTTTTCCTTGGCCAAAACTCCTACATTTTATCTAAGAAAAAGTCTAGGAAAATTTTTCCTACGGGTTTTGCTGAAAATTTACTTTTTAATCCTTGGAAACATCTTAAACAAAAACATAAATTATTATTTGAGTGAAGAATCATCAATTTAGTGTTATAATTTCATATCTTCATCGACATAACCTGCATTTTTGTGGGTGATGAATGCTTCGTTAGTTACTCGCAAATAACTCATCAACTACCGATCAGTCCCTCATCAGTTACTCGCTCATATGTGCTCAGTTTCTTCAATCAGTTTCTGATTAGTCAGAGCGTTACACCCCTTGTCGGAAACTTGTAAGTTTCCTGATCAGTCCCTGATCAGTGGAATGGAAAACTGATCAGTGCCTCATCATTTGCTAGAGAAAATTTCTACTAGGGAGGGCCAAGTTCGAGCCAACATGGGCCCCATCGTCATTCCCCAATACTGGGTTGAAGAGGATGAACCCAGCCTGGGGCCCATTGTAATTTTAGGCAATACACGCTTGGGAACATTGACTCAGCATATAATCCGTTCCTTATTCAAAAAATTTGGCCGCTCCGAGCAGGTGCTTGCTTCGTTTGTGCGTGAATCCGCCACTGCTCAAGAGCACTTGGTGCCTTGAACGTTCTTTTCAATATTCCATGGACGTTGAAACTCCTTGGTCAGATGATGATTATGAATATTAATTAATCATTTGAAGACAATTTTGCTTTCTCTCTTCGTGATTCATTTCCACTTCTCATCCGGCTTGGAAACATCGGAACGAACGAGTCAAGAATGAATCCCCTCGTATCGCGGGCATCAAATTGAAATGATTATTTCTTGGTTCCTCTGAAAGCACGTTACATACATTTATTCTGTCCATTTCACGATGTCCTCTTATTCGAATTCTAAAAGAAATGAATAAAATAACGAATTCCCGAATCCGCTTGAGTTATACCGGTAAACGAAACGCGTATGTCAACCTGGACGGAAGGTTTTTTAATCAATGTCGCGCGATGGTCATTATAAAGCTCGTTTAAAGCCCTATAACTCCACACGCCGGTGACCATTGAACGGCGGACACATTGGATCGAAAAGGGAGAGAGAGAGAGAGGGCGAGCATTAGGAAGGGGATGATATGAAGTGGTGGATGATGTAGGAAAAAAATTGTCCCGAAAAGAGTCCCCTCGTTATGGACGTCCGTATTTTACGGACGCGTTAACGAGCGAGCGCCCATATAAGCCCCTACCTCGAAAATTCTCAACCCCCTGCTTTCCGATGTAGTGTCTCCTCACCCTCCCTTTGACGCGTTTTGTCGGCGATAAACTCGCGACAGGCACGACAGATACGAGGATGAATGCTGCTTTCTGGTTGGATTGATGGGGGCAAAGGGGAAAGGGAGGGGTTGACGATTACCATATACACCGTTCATCGATGGAGTTGCTTGCGGCGCTCCTCTGCTCTTGGTATCCTTGCGAATCTACGGAATTTTATTTATGAACTTTAAGCATATAAATAAAAGAAGTTGCGTTATAATGAACGCCGAGGGACCAAGAACGGAAGAAAAAGGAGGAATTTATATATATATGTATATATATATATACTCTCGTCGATATTGACTTTTCTAATTAGAGTTGATCGGCCACTGGAACGAATAATCTTAACCTCCCCTTCCGGTTCTAACCAACTTTTTTCTCCCCCTCGACTGGGAAGAGTAAAAAGTCGAAAGAACGATTTCCAAGAGCGTTCCCCGAAGACACGACGAAGAGTCTATTAGACAAAGTATTCTTTCTCGGAAGGGAATGTGATAGGGTGTTTGTTCAACGTTCAGCCGTACAGACACGAGAGAAGAAAAACATCTTACGTGTAAGTGTACTCGCCTTAATTACAAAGTACCGTGCCCGACATTACATGCCAAGCGTATTCACGTTGATTAGCAACTGGGTCGCTTAAATTTCCCTCCTCCTTCTCCAGGCCGGAGGACCTGGAAGCTCTCAATATCTTTCATAAATAAATGTTACGAGGAAGGAATTAAGTTAATGCACACGGAACACCGTTCCGATCGTCTGCAAATAATAAAAGAAACGTATTCTCTCGTCTTAGAATGTAATCAGACGCAAAAAGGAATTTAATCCGATTAAAGGATAACCCCCACAATTATCATTATTAAAAAATTATTATTATTCTCCCCATCTAATGGGTTGGGACCATTTCTTTCTTTCTTTCTTTATTCGATCGTTCGAATTACTTTCAATGCATAAAACGTGAAACTTGAAAGAAGAGTATATCGGTTTGACATCCCAGATGGTAGGTGTATAAATTCATGCTGTGTTCTTTTTCCCTTTCTCTTCTTAAGCCAATAAGTTTGTTCGCGTAACTGAATCTTACGAGATAGAAATACCATTTCAAGAACCGAGAAAACAATCCGTAGGTTATCTCGTAAAGCCTTTATTTACTACCGGACTTGGCATGAATGTGTGTGGATGTGTAGATGTGCGTGAGTGTGTGGGGGTGGAAAACTTGGAGAGTTTTCTCCTTGTTGTTACTGTATACCAAATATACCAAAGCCAGTTATCCCTACGGTCGTTGAACGCGCGTTACCACTTGCGAGTATGCACGTAAAACAATGTTTTTCTTGCCACAACATTCTCCTCGATGGTGCATATATTTGTATAATGAAATTTCATCGACGCACGACTGTGCATTGTGTCAAGTAAAAGCTATGAACTTTTTTATGGGATGTTGCATTGCGAGGTATTGCGAGGAACGAGATGAGAGAATGCATCGGTAAGAATCAACTTGGAGATATTGGATTAGGTTAGGTATCGGCGTTGAGGAGGGGTGATTTTTTTTTTCTCCTTTCCGAGTTACTGTACTAAAAGTTAACCGACAGAAAAAATTTTTCTAGATTTTTTCCTAGACATTGAACCACCCTGCTTCAAAAATCCGATTTAACCTCATTAATTCGTCGATCAGTTTGAATCAGATTTTTGTTTGAATCAGGAATTTTCTCATTTGATCTCATTCAAATATGATCGGTTTGAATAAGAAAATTTCTACTCAATGGGATGTAATAAATAAACTCGAATGTACATGATCCGAATTTCTTGATTACATCTCATTGAGTAAAAACTTCATATTCAAACCGATTAGATTTACATAATATAAAATTCCTGGACAAAAATATAATTCATGCTGATTGACCAGTTAATAGGTTTGAATCGGATCTTTCAAGCAGGGCAGATGAAATCTAGGAGTTGTGGTGAAGGACAAAACATATGCGAAAACATGGTACCAGGTGGAGAAGTATGAAACTGGAATTTTTTGGTAAAAATCACAAGTTTGTTGTTTGAGAATGATAAAGAATATTTCATTCGAAACCTAATCAGAATTCTACAACAGGCGCAGTATTGTCCCAGTTAACGGGCTAACTCTGGCAGAGTACTGGCAATCTGTACCGAGGCAGTATTCGTATTTGTTTGTAAATGATAACGCTTTTCTGTACTTGGTAATCGGTAACGACTTTCAGTTCAGGCACAGTACTTTCAATTGGTACTGTCATTGATCCTGCTACAGAACTCTTCATTTTGATTCGATTGTAATGAAATTTATACCACGGTTCAGTTATGATCCCATAGTGGTCTTCGACAACCTGCATTGTTTGACGATATTGACGAAAGTTTAATCATAAATAGGAATTGATTAGGAACGAGGAAGCCGTGTGCCAATTGACAGAGTTTTTTGAATCTCTTTCTTCTAGGTTTCATTTGTCCAAAAAATCTCTCAGCAATCCTATATGCCTCATCTATTCTTCCTAAATGTAATCTTACTTCTATAACCTCACATTCTTCTTTTATCTCTCATTATTTCAGTCCTCAGTACGCTGCTAATCGGTCACGACTCTTCAGTTCAGGCACAGTACTTTCAATTGGTAATGTTATTGATCCTGCTACAAAACTCTTCATTTTGATTTCTGGTGTATACAATCAGTTCGAAGGGAGGTACTGGTTTTCATCTGAAGAAAGTCTCAAGAAACATTACCAACCTCCCAGAGGCGAATTCTTGAAGCGAAATCCGTAAATTTTTCCCCTTCAATAGGACATTGGGGAATGCTTAGCTTTTGACTTACAGAGAGAATAAATTGACTGTTCAGATCACGATGAGCGGTTAGGATCCTCTAACCAGTGATGCCAGCATTTGGTCGACCGAGTCGATTTTCCCCCTCCATCACGCTGTATACAATCAAATTTCTTTTGTCGGACACTTCTTTACAGACAGATGTGATGGAGGGGGAAAATCGACTCGGTCGACCAAATGCTGGCATCACTGCCCCTAACCCGAGCAAGCGTTATATCACTACTCACTAGGCCCCGCTAGCCACTAGACTCTTTCTAGCCCTTGGCAAGATTCTCGCGAGGCCCTAGACAGTCCCATGGATGACGTTGCTGGGGAACGTTCGATGAGCATACTTGATAGATTCGAGTCAGCTTTGAAACTGAGCATCTTCCACAGCGTTCCATTGGGAGGAAAAGTTCCTTGGTTTTGCGTTAAAAATCCGTTCTTGGAAGGTCGGTAATGTTTCCTGAGACGTCCTTGTGCTCTCAACTCTCAGAATTGGGAGTCGCCGATTATGCTTTTCATTATTGGCAATTAGCACAGTGCCCATGTTGAATCAGTACCTGGCCAATATCAAGGTCTCAGTAATGGTTTATCAGTAGAGGCATAGTACTTTATTTCTATGTATCCAGTCCGTACGTGCAAGTCAACTCCTGGGAATAATCTCCATTGCTGTTTATACATTTTTCCCAAAACAGATGTTCTTTCGAAGCGAACCAGTTATCGAGCCATTCTCCTGCATTTTTATACGAATTGAAGCGTTGTTCAGCGAGAGCGTGTCCCATTGACGCGAATATATGATAATCGGACAGAGCCAAGTCTGGAAATCCAGCCGCATGCGGTAGGATCTTTCAACTGAACATCTCGATCGTTTCTCTGACCCGTTTTGCTGTGTGTGATGGGGCATTATCGTGGAGCAAGATGACTTTGTGTTGCCTTTTTCCAAATTCCGGTCATCTTTCACGCAACGCGCGATTCAAGTCGATCATTTGCCGTTGGTAGCGATCAGTTTTGATCTGGGTCTGCCCAGGTTTTAGCAGCTCGTAATAGATGACACCCTTCTGATCCCACCAGATACACAGCATTGTCTTCTTTCCAAAACGATTTGATCTTGAAGTGGATGTCGATGATTCGCCTGGGGATTCACCCATGATTCCCGACACTGAGGATTCTCGAAATATATCCATTTTTCATCACCTGTCACAATTCGATGAGGAAATGACTCCCTTTTGTATCCGTCGAACAGCATTTCACAAGTGGTTGTTCGATTTTCTTGCTGTCTCTCATTCAGTTCAGGTGAAACCCATTTTCCCACTTTCCGAATCTTTCTGCGTCACATTCAGTTGATCCGCGAGTCCTCGTTGAGTTTCAGTATCATCTTCGTCCAATTAGGCTTGTAATTCATCGTCTGCGAACTTTTTCTGTGGTTTCCCACGCTCTTCGTTTCTCACGGCGAAATCACCACTTTGAAATTTCCCGAACCACTCGAAACACTGTGTTCCACCAAGGGCATGTTCACCGCAACCTTCGACAAGCATTCGATGGGATTCTGCAGCAGTTTTCTTCAAATGATAACAAAAAACCAATACTGTCCGCAGATCGTAGTTTGTAGGCACACAAATCTACATGTTCACCGTTATAAAACAATTACGGATGTACAAAACTTTTATTGTTTCGTGTTGAAAATCTTCATCAATTTTTAGGGGAAGATGATGGTGTTGCCCTGTCACGAAAATCCAGCTTCCTCATTCCCAGGTGGAATCCTAGCTGGGAGAATTTCAACTCCAACGTGGGATTTCAGTTGGGATTTCTGATCCCAGGTGGAATCCAGTTGGGATTCTTGATTCCAGGTGGATTCTTAGCTGGCAACGTGGGTAAATTTCGGATCTGGAATCGGCGTGGAATCCCAGCTAGATTTTTGTAACAGAGTGAAGAAATGGCTTTAGGGTCTCTAAACTCACGGGTAGTGCCATTTATAGGGAAATTCCGGTTTCATACTTCTACACTTGGTATAGTGTTTCTAACTCACAAAATGATATTGACAAAAAATATCCATAATGAATTCTCTTCATAGGAAAAGATTGTGGAACAATTGGACGGGTGTGGCTCACAGCAAGAGTCTGCTGTTAAAACCCAAGTTCCAATCCAACTGTGGGAACAAATTTTTCTCCAATATACAATCTCATATCAAATCAGAAAGTTTGGTATTGGCAGGAATTCCTAAATTTTATCTGAGAGAGGGTCTGGAAAAAAGTCTAGGAACATTTGTTCTACGAGCAAACCCTGACGAAAATTGTTCTAATTCAACACTAATTGTTCTGAAGCAGGGGTAATTCGTAACACGTTCTCCGATTGGGAAAAATATAGAAATGTTCGTGATTTGGAATGTTGTTGAAGTTTGAATCGTTTATAGGAACGAAACGAAAATTCAAACTCATTAAATCTCATGAGTGGTTATCTTTTCGGATTTATTCTGTGGAACTAGAAACATTGTTCGAAGAATGTACTGCAAGATTTTGGGTCTTCAACAGCTGTGTACTTCGTTATTCGATTACCGATTCGTTACAATGAACGATTCAAACTTCTTCAACATGATTGGGAAAGGAACTTTTTAGGATCGTTGAAAATCGTAGATATAAGTGTTTTTTAAGTACGGTTTACCGGTTTTAGGTTTCATCAACAGTCAATGAAGATATTTTGTCAGCGTGAATACCGAAAGCATGTTGGATCAGTCATCCCGTCCATCCACAACCGCTCAGCCATTCTTCAAACCCCTCTTTCTATCTTCATCCACCCCACTTCAGAGAGAGTTTTGGTAGTCCAAGTTGCGAGATTTACCGTGGCTCGTATATCATAACGCACGTGCGTGATCTACTGCAATACGCAGATATATTGTAACCAGAGTTGGTTGAAATACTGGTATCTTGATATATTCTCCAATGATCTCTCTCATATTTCTCAGTATATCATATATGGGAAACGAGAGAGGTAAAAATTGTTCCTGTTTCTAACGAAATTGGTGAAATATCAGAATACCTGAAAAGAAAATCTTCTAAAATATGAAATTATATTCTGGAATAATCAAATGCAAGAATAAATCTCATATATACTTTTGTTCCATAAAGTATTGTGTCGTTCGAAAGATAACCGAGAAGAAAGAGAAAGAGGTGTGAGAGAGTTCGTTATCGCTCCGAGAACTCTTTTCAACTTCGTGGTTTATCCACCGTGAAATTCCGAGAGATTCGACGTGGAATTTCCACGGACAGTTTCGCAGGAAACTTTGAAACTCTGTTTGAAAAGCGCGAGCGAGTACCACTTTTCCCAAGTGGGTTGAAAGTCTGTGTATATATATATATATATATAGTGCCCCTCACCCACACGTGTTACGAGTCGAAACGTCTGGCCTCACGTCGACTCAAATCACTAGCGACTATAGGAGAACGCCTATATTTCATCCGCGACAACTTCATTTCGATGTTCCTCCTTGCTCTTGCCTCCCTTTTCACGAGAGAAACCGTGTGTATACCTCTCGCGTATATACCTCTTCCTCCAGAAGAAATAACGGATTATATCGTGGATGAAATATAGATATCCGAGAAGAAATCTTATTAAAAATAATGTTCATTTCAATGAATAATTTATTGAAACATCGATCCGCGTTCGACAAGAGAAAAGAAAGACGATTTTCTTGTTCTGGAGGGTTCTCGAATCCTTTTTGGAGTCTTCAAGGCGGATCTATCATCTACTTGAATTTCATAGCCCATCTTTTCAGGGATCGTTTAGGGAACATCGATTTGAATACGGAAGTCGAGAATCTCTAGACTCAAGCGCAATTATATTTGCGAATATGAAATGTTGATACGCTCAAGCGGTTTGAACTTTCATCGTATTCGTACGATTCATAGAAGAAGTGAATGGAGAAGAAGGAGAGGAAAAATGAAGCAACAAAGGTGAAAGAGGAATCATTTGTAAATGCGAGAGATTAATATCGCTCAATAGTCTCAAGGAATGTCATTTTCTCGTTCCACGATAGCCGTTGGTGTATAAAGGGAACACTGCAAACGATGTGGAAAAAGAATGAAGGCAGAAGAATATAAGAGGACGGATCCCTGTTACGCAATGAAGGTACGAGAGACGCGGAGGAGATCACCATTCTTTGCCTCTTACCATTACTATCCATCCACCTTTCCCAAGCTGTTCGACCCTCGGCTCTAGGCAGATAAAGAAAACCGTTTCAATTTCCCTAATGCTACCACCATCTCGCTTTTGCATTGCTCCCGTCTCTCGTCTCCTTTCCTCCTCACCGCTTCGAGCGATTCTTCTCTATTTGTCTTTTCCTTGCTCTTCGCTCTATCTTTTTTTTCCTCCGGTATTATCGCTCCTCCTGTTTTTCCTCCCTTTGATATCGGGCTTTCTTCTCACCAACTTTCTCTCCTCTTTCAGATTTACCAGTGTCAGAGTGGATTCGCCCTCTTCCCTTCTAATCTCACGAAAATCTGCGGTCAGCCCACGGGGCTAACCGTGATCCATTCTATACCCGCACTCTCGGGAAAATCTTTCTCGGTTTATCTGCGACTGGACCTCCGACTCAAGTCGAATATATAAATATACAAAAAAACGAGAGGAAGAAAACTCTTCTAGATGCGATCGCTTGCATTTGCGGCGAGCAATAACGGTGCTGCTGCTGCTGCTGCTGCTTCTGCTTCTGCGGTTGCAATCACTTTTACGAACAGAATTTTATTTCGTCGATAGTATAAGAAAGCAAGTTGAAAGCTAGGGCAAGAGATAACACATAATAGGATGAAATTTGTGTGTTTCAGGGATCGCTCGGGAGGGTAAATAAATTTCTTATCCACCTTCCGCGATACATATGGCAGTTTTGTTGCCATAAATAATGAATCCTCCTCCTGGTCTTGGCGAATGTCGGGAAAGTCGAGAGTCAGCTCGAGCAGAGAGGGACTCGGCAACCCGATGCAAATTAGTTTGAGAATTTCCAAGTTTTCTCCGAGTAAGAAGACACACACTCGCGAGAAAGAGGAAGAAGAAGAAGAGAAGATAGAGGACGAAGGACGGAGGTTGAGGAATCGATTCTCGAAGGAATTTTGATGTTGTTGCAATGGTAGTGGTGGTGGTATTATTAGTGATGGGGGGGAAGAGGAAGGAGTGGTACTCGACTCGAGGAGAGGTCGTCTCGTAAATACCGGTTGGAAGATCCTCTGTTCGATGCAAGCGTCGCGTCCTAGGACCCTAAGCTCAGCTAATGAAACGAATATATCATCATGGTCGCTAAGGTCAAATCCGTTTCTCCTATTACGAGACACGCCATTAGGTTCCTGATGCTGCGCCCCGCGTTGAACGTGGTATCCATTTAACCCCAGTTTAAGCTCTTCGAGTAGACGAGTATAACAGCGAGTAGCAACATGTCCACCGACAAATCCTTTTCATAACACGATATTTGTATTATCAATTCAAAATGATGAATTCAAATCGCAATTGGGTGATGGTAATTTCATCGAATCAGGTATAACGATCCTCATTATTTTCGATCAATTTTGCGAAGCCTACAATACGTTAAAGAGCTTTATCTATAACGATCTATAAGGTATTACTTCTCATTCATGAATTCAGGGAATAATTCTAATCGACTGCGTAATTTTGCTGTGATCTCATTTCCAATGAGGTATGCTTTTATGATCCTTCGATAAAAGAATTTATTCCAAAGGATTACATCGATTACTTGAGAAGAATGTTTTTATTCCTGTTCGAGTACTTCCGTTCTATTCGTTGAATCTACCGGGATGTCTTTTTTACACGATATTACGCGAAGGTTATTATCAAACTACAGAGAATTTTTTGAATACAAATGAATACACAATTACCACGAAGGAGATTATACTCCATATTGCGGTATCCATAAACCAACATTCATTTTGAATTTAGAACGAATTCTATCAATTTCACGTGAAAAGGAGAACCGTTGTACAGAATGGTATACCTCTCGCGGTAATCCAAAGAGATATCAGTGTCGATAAGCTGAGTAACGTTGTAGAAGAAAGTGGCTTTAAACGGGGAGTGTTATGGTTCAAATCCACCCTAATTCCTGCGTCCCTGCCATTAAAGGTAGATTGAAACATCAGGAGAGTGGAGCGTATTATTTTACATTTAAACAAGATCTTTTACATTTGAGCATCGCAACAACTCCTCCTGGACTGTTTTAAATATCCAATGTCACGTGAATTTCACGTCTTTTGTATTCTGCACCAACTGAAAAATTTCATTGAATTTCAATTTCGTTTCTAACGATAATTCAAGATAGAAAACGATAGGAAATTTTCCCAATCGTTTTGTATCCCAGGTATGTTTTGACAAACTCACCATGCTTGGTGCCAAGCTTGAGTCAATGCTCAATATTGGTTGTATGCTTGCAATCTATATTGTTACTATTATTGATATACAATACTAATTTGAGCTGAATCAGTAGGATAGATTTTTCATTGCCGTCCAAGTTCAATTGAACATTCACATTTGAGTAGTTGACCAAACTTGGTGACAGGTTCGAGTCAATGCTAGTCTTCCCCGGGTGGAGCTTGATGGCCAACGATGTTACCAAGCTAGATTAATGTTTAGGATAATAATAACGTTCTCTACGAAGCATTCAACTTTGATATATATCGGAAATCCAACACGGCAAAATATGCTTGGTCCTAGCATTTATATTCAAGACGCTATCAAGGTTTGGTTCGCTATGAGTTAGGTGAAGCATTAGTCAAAGCTTGGTTGACGAAAATTAAATCAACCACGACAAAATATGCTTGGTCTTAGCATTGGTGTCCAAGACTCTATCGACGCTTAGTCAGCTATGGTGGACCACGCATCGCACAGTGGGCCCAGATGACTGGAAAACTGGCCAAAAGTGGAGTCCAGATTGTTTAAAAACAACTTCATGGGGATGAAGCATATAAGCTCAAGTGCACTTGGTGAATATATTAAGGGGATCCAAACATTAGTGTTCGATTGGTGGTAATTTGAAAATGAATAATTGCATATCAAAAGTGGATGAAGCTATGTTGAAAATTTCTAATTATTGTAATCCAGCTGAGGAAATTCATCACAATATGCATGGTTTCTTCATCTCATAACTTCACTGCAATCAGAAAAGGATCAGAACAAGGAAAATGATGTGTTACAAAGCATAGGTGCATGATTTTATGAATACCCTGGCGGAAACGTTACACCGTTTTTTTTGGTGTAAATGGGGTGTGAGTGTAAATTGAGTGTGAAGTCGGTGGTATTTCGATATTTTGGCGAATTTACACCCTGAAAACACAGTGTACTTGTGAATTTTTTACACTCAACAGTTACACCAAATCCACACTCAATTTTTATCCATCGTACACCAACAAGAAATCCAAAAAATGAAGAGTACACCGAATTCCCACTGAATTCACACCCATTTCACACTGAATCTCCACTGAGCGAACACCAAACAGAAGATTCGGAAAGTGGGAAATATCCACCCAATTTCACCTGGTTCACGACAAAAGATCTGTGCAGATGATTTTAATCAAAACACACTCAATATCAACTCATCGTACATCAACAAGAAATCGGAAAAATAAAGAGTATACACCATAATTCCAGTTTGTTTACACCGGAAAACATCTGTCCTTGATATGAATCGAAACATAGGTCACCGAATTCACACCGAATTTACACTCACAGTATACCGAGAGCTATCTCACCCGATTGACACCAAGAAACAACCTCCAGTATTTTGTGGTCGGATACCGAAACATCGAGTATCCACTGGATTGGAACCGATACACCGGCTTTCCATCAAATAACACTCAATTGTTACTGTAAGAAAAACGCCTGAACCCGTCTAACTCGGGGTACGCCGAGAAACCACCCAACGAATCCCCAGTCGGCATTCGGTTGCACCGAATTTCTACCGGATTCACACCAAATTTACACCCACAGTACACCGAGAGCAGTGAAAATAGAGTGTCAATTCGGTGGGAACTCGGTGTATCGGTACCCAACCATAGAATACTGGAGGTTGTTTCTTGGTGTAAATTGGGTGAGACTGCTCTTGGTGTACCGTGAGTGTGAATTTGGTGTGCATTCGGTAGAAATTCGGTATATCCGTATTCCAACTGGGAATTGGTTGTACACTGAGTTTCAAACGATTCTGCCGAAAACTGTGCATCGGCCGAAGTTAGGTCAATCAGACTTGGCATACCAAGCTTGACGCCGATCATGGTGCAATCGTCAGTCTCGGCATGACGAGCCTGGTTATGCGGTTTCTGCATCAGAAATTTCCGAAATCGTATTTCCAATAGATCAGAGCTTTTCAGAGTTTTTCAGTATAATTCAGAGAAATTTTCTTCCCCAAGAGAACTATTACTGAGCCGATAGATAAACCTTGGATGAGCTCTAGCCTCTCATTTTGATGGAGAAACCTCTTCTCTTTCACCAACGCAGTACAACACACGTCCAGAAATATGTATAAAAATATTCATCCGTAGAAGAAGTGTTGTACATTTAGCGAAGACAACCACTATATTCGGGTACTCTCATTTGACATTCAAAAAATATGTCAAGACATTATATTTTCTTTCCCACTCTATTTTTTTTCCCCCGCGTACAAGCATCTCGAATGAATATTTTGTCACACTTTACCGTGGAATTCATTCCTCATTCTGCTTCTCGTCGACGTGTTGCGTAATGGGAAGAAAATATATATAAAAACTTTCGGATAAGAATTGTGAAATACGAAACACGAGTCACGTGAAATTAATTACAGAAACGACAATTACGAGATATCTCTAAAAATTTGTATTTAGAATTGGGAACTTGGAAGAGCGTGTGTGAAAAGTAAATTTGCATTAGCGTAACGTATTTCGAATGATTAATTGAACAAACTTTTGAGACATCATACATGTTTATAATATAACGAGATAAGGATGCAAATGGAGACAAAATGTCATTGCAAATAACTCGAATGTAAATGTAACCTGATTCAAGAAACATCCGGTACAGCGATGCACATGATGTTCCGTACTATCCAGCGCGGTTTCTCTCGTATTCTCTCCTCTTTTGCCATTCTCCAGCGAATTGCAGTAAGTTGAAATGTATATGAATTGGTATATATTTCTGTACAACTTCATCTATATCCTACCAGTTTCTTCCTTGCGTATATGCATAAATATTCATGTACACCCGACGCAATAAGGGTAAAACCACATTTTATCATGTGAAGGGTTGTGAAAGAGAAGAGAAAGTGGTGTAAACCGACTAAGCCATGCTCTCCATGTTTCTCCGCTTTTCAATTGGGAGCCACGCAGTACAGCAGTGGTATAAAGTGAAATTTAACATTCTTCAATCCACAATAATGATTACCCTCCAAGTACCTTTATTATTATTCCACGAGCTTGGGAATCTCACGAAATCGTTGGATACGTGGAACTTATGCATTCGATATTTGCTAGTCTTCCATAAATCGAAGGAGGGATCTGGAAAATCTTTACGATCGAGAGAAGTACTTTACGGTCGATTAAATGATTCGAATTTAAAAATTGGATTTGGTTGCTGATCGTGTACCAGGTGTAGAAGGATGGAACCGGAATTTTTTTGTAAAAATCACACATTCGTTGTGCGAAAATGGTAGAAAAGTATTTTATTCGAAATATTCTCCATTACTGTTTATACATTCTTCCCACCCTGTGCAAAAAACTGGGAATTCACTGTGTATCGGTAAATATGGATATTCCAGCACCTGTACAGAGATTCTGTTGGTACGGTGCTGAAAATTTACCGAGCATAATTGAAAATTCAGTCCTTGTACTGGAATTTTCAAGTTTGGGATTTTGCACTGAAATTTTGCCATGATTTCGCGAAAATTTTATTGGCTCGTACTCTGATTTTACAGTTCTTGTGCATCGGAAAAAAGTATCCCCTCGATAAGGACTTGGGGAAAAATTTCGAATTCAGGAAAAAAACCTAATCGTTTGTATACTGGAATTATACAGGTTTTGAAATGCAATTTTCAGGTCGCATGCTGGAATTTAATCACTATTGCACTGAAATTTTCCGCTTCAATCGGACATCGTCATTTCTGGCAGGAAAAATTTCGAGTCTTTATATTAGAAAATTTCCTGATGGAGATTTTAAATAATAATTGTAATTGTAGCAAATAAAATTGATATATGAGGTTTTTCGGAGACTTATTCCTTCGTGTATTCTACATATGAAGCATATGTAAGTAACCCAAGCTGACCTCCCAACATGTCGCGCTATAACTCATCGGTTAGGTCTCAGGTTTCAGTTGGTAGGCAAGTAGAAAAGTGTAGGTTCAAATCCCGTTAGATAGACATGATTTTCTGTCCATCCACATGAACGAACGAAGTTTCTCAATCATCTTGAAACACGAGGACCGTGCGAAATCGCTTTGTGTGCGCAATTTTTTTTCAATTCTCATGAATATTTTCAGCATCAATTTTCCAGTACATGTCCTGGAAAAGTTCAGTTCGTGTACTGAAAAATTTCAGTACCGAGGTTTAAAAAATTTCCAATTTTGATGCTGAAATTCCATAATATTTGTACTGAATTTTTGCAGTACAAATGTGCTAAAATTTTCCGGTGGTGTTTTTTTACAGTGCAACTTTCCGGAAGTTTATGAATGCTACGCCAAATAAACAGTTCCTCTTTGGGAGCGAACCAGTTATCGAGCCATTCTCCTACATTTTTATACGAATTGAAGCGTTGTCCAGCGAGAGCGTGTCCCATTGACGCGAATAGATGATAATCGGACGGAGCCAAGTCTGGAAATCCAGCCGCATGCGGTAGGATCTCTCAACTGAACACCTCGATCGTCTCCCTGACCCGTTTTGCTGTGTGTGATGGGGCATTATCGTGGAGCAAGATGACTTTGTGTTGCCTTTTTCCATATTCCGATCATCTTTCACGCAACGCGCGATTCAGGTCGATCATTTGCCGTTGGTAGCGATCAGTTTTGATCTGGGTTTGCCCAGGTTTTAGCAGCTCATAATAGATGACGCCCTTCTGATCCCACCAGACACAGAGCATTGTCTTCTTTCCAAAACGATTTGGTCTTGCAGTGGATGTCGATGATTCGCCTGGATTCACCCATGATTCCCGACACTGAGGATTCTCGAAATATATCCATTTTTCATCGCCTGTCACAATTCGATGGGGGAATGACTTCCTTTTGTATCCGTCGAACAGCATTTCACAAGTGGTTTTTCGAATTTCTTGCTGTCTCTCATTCAGTTCAGGTGAAACCCATTTTCCCACTTTCCGAATCTCTCTGCGTCACATTCAGTTGATTCGCGAGTCCTCGTTGAGTTTGAGTATCATCTTCGTCCGATAAGGCTTGTAATCCATCGTCTGCGAACTTTTACTGTGGTTTCCCACGCTCTTCGTTTCTCACGGCAAAATCACCACTTAAAAATTTTCCGAACCACTCGAAACACTGTGTTCCACCAAGGGCATGTTCACCGCAACCATCGACAAGCATTCGATGTGATTCTGCAGCAGTTTTCTTCAAATGATAACAAAAAACCAATACTGTCCGCAGATCTTAGTTCCTAGGCACACAAATCTACATGTTCACCGTTATAAAACAATTACGGATGTACAGAACTTCTATTGTTTCGTGTTGAAAATCTTCATCAATTTTTAGGGGAAGATGATGATGCTGAAGAAGTGGTCTTAGAGTCCTTGAACTGAGGGGAATTACGGTTTCATACTTCTACACCTGGTACATCAGCGTTGGAAGAAAAATAAAAAAGCTATTGAAATTGATATCTATTTCAGGAGACAGATTCTCTTTCATTCCTGTAGTCCATGTACTTCGCAAGACCGATCTTTCAAAGTTTCAAAGCCACACCCTTTAAATTTTCCAGACAATTATCCCCACAATTCGTACTCCGAAAAACTTGCGAATTTCTTGAACGGACGTGTTTTAGATAGAGAAATTCATTTCGTTCATCGATCGTTTCAGATTCGTTCAATCGAATATTCGATATTATCCTTATCGCGGTCCTTGAGAGAATGAGGATTCATTTCGAAACCTTTTGGCACACACGTGTATATATTCACACGTCACACGAGTACTTGAACACGAGATCTCTTCATTCAGCAGAGTACACAACTTTCAATTCGTGGAACGCAGAAGTTCATGAAATTTAGACAAGTTTGCGAATCGTCGTTTGCGAATATATAGATATCACAGCCATGTTGTGACATTTTACTGCAAGAAATTTCACAGTTGGAAGCTCTTGTATGAAAATAGTTGTCAAACGCAGGAGACAGTTGCAGTGATCGTAGAACAGTAACATTCATACCTTCTGTAATGAACTAAATTACACCGCAAAACATGACATTCACTTTTGAACAACAACAACAACAATGTTTAACCCTTGTTCTTCTCGAACCCTACCATTAAAACTAATTGTTCTCGACAATTACGATTCTGCAAATGCAATAAATTCGATAATTTATCCTCGAGAGAATAACAAGGAACGAGGAGAGAATATATATATATATATTTGATAAAATTTTTCTTTTTTCGTGGCTCTTCTTTTCGTCACCCAGTTTTATTAGGAACTCTCACGTACCGATCCTCTTTTGCGAGATGGTGCAAATGAATATATGTGTGTACATAATGCATACACATCCACCACCTACGCGGTAATACATACTTTCCTCACGCTCCATTCCCTTTGCACCCCTTTTCTTCCATCCTGTATTCGTAGGGCTCTCCGGTATGCTGTCTGCACGTTCCACCGACGCCTCTACATACACTCGAAAGCCGACTCGACACCCGTTCCCGACACCGGCATATACAAGTAACCGTTATTATTACGTGAATGCTTAAATAGAGAGAGATAGAGAGTGGGAGAGGGGGTGCGCGCGAAGAAGAAAGTCGTAAGTACATCGAGATAGGTACTAACTGCCGCGTTAAGCGTAAAATATGCGAGCTCATATTTTTGCGAGCGCGAGGGAGACTCGCTTTACATACAATTACAATTTGTATCGGGTGCCGCCGGTAATTTCTTCGAGGCAGAGAAAGAGGAAGTTGAATGGGGATAATGGAATGGAAAAAGATGGAGAAGAAATGCGGAACCGCATCTTCAAGATTCAATGCTCTTGTATTTTCGATCAATTTCATTGAAATCACAGCTTCTGTTTCCATTTCAGAGAGAATCGTTTTCCCAATTATATAAGTTCTCCTGAATTCCCGCACAAACAATTCTGGTTCAATATCTCATCTAATAACTACGGGACAATAATTGTCATATTCGCGTACCTGTTAATTGGGTGGTTCAAGATTGAAAGATACCCCTAATGGAGACAAATAAGAAATCATCGAAGCAGTCGAATAATCATCTCGGTGGAGTGAGATCCGTTGAAATGCATCTGTTTCAACGAATTTTCCTTACGGCTTGTGCAACAAGGTTGAGAAATTTCATTAAATTATACTCTAGGAAAAATCTCATTTTCCAGAGACGACAGAGATCTTTTCTCCGATCATCGCCAAGTTGGAAAATACATGCATGGCTCGAGCATGAAACTCAACGCTTTTGCCGGCTATCTCGGATCAACGGAGGTGATCCTCCGCTTCTACCTTTTCGGTAAGAGATTTCACTCCCTGTTCGATTCTCAGGGGATGTTTGTGAAAGAAAGTGGAAAGGGAAATTTCTACGTACAACGTACATCGCGTATAATAGTATATATATTTCAGACCGATTGTTTGCGCTTTTATATACTCACACGCGTAGATATCTTATACAAAAGGATGTTAAGAGAATCGTGGAACTCGTAGCAAACTTAGCTTTTATATCTCTAACGAGTTGCCGGGACATCAAAATGGAAGTGGGAGAAGGAGGAGAAGATTGTGGTTTT
The DNA here is from genome assembly GCA_018340375.1 of Gonatopus flavifemur. Lineage (NCBI taxonomy): Eukaryota > Metazoa > Arthropoda > Insecta > Hymenoptera > Dryinidae > Gonatopus > Gonatopus flavifemur. The sequence continues at coordinate 14,014,722 of JAFFJZ010000006.1, forward strand.
GCTATTCTTATAGCAAAAGCGAAATAATTTTATTTCCTCTCCCTTTCCCTCGTAAATAGAAAAATTCAGAATCAAACAAAGAACAGTCGCTGTACGAAAACATACAAGAGTAGTAGATAAATAAGAGAAGATAGAAGATAGCGGAGAAGGTTTCCTGCGATGAATATAAACAATGTGTTTTAATTAGCGCATCTTGTCTCCGATGAATGCACAATTGCCGCCTGTGTTCTCCCTTGGGCACATCTTGCAGCACCGCTGCATCGAGCTCCACTCGGACTTTAACGCTTTTGATACGCACACCTAGCGACTTGCCTTTCCTCTCTACCTTTTCCCGTTAAATATATATATGAAAATTTAAAGCCGCAAATAAAACTAATTCTCCCACGTTATTCATCTTTTTTTCTCTCTCTTTCTTGCTTGCAAATAAGTCGGAAATAAGGAAAAAGTTTTACGTACTGCATACTGATAAGGTGATAATTACGTTCCATGGATAAAACGACTAGACGTCTTAATTAGTTACTTCCCCATTCCACCTTTCTATTTCTCCCTCTCTCTTCGCTGCTTGCTCTTCCGGCGGCCCCTTTCAATCCTCTTAACTAAGTCATTTGAATTAAAAAATATAATACAAACTATTCTCCATTCATTCAACGTATCCTTTTCGAGCACCCAAATAAATAATAAATAATAAATTACACCCTGTATATGGATATCATAGACTCCATCGATTATTCACCATAATTAACGCGAATCACGTATTCGATATCAACTATTTCATCAACCATTCTCATCACGTTTCAATTTTTATTCCGATGAATAATGAATCATGTTGGTCAACGACACGAACAATTGATATTTTCATTGGAATATACTTGGCGTCGAGATAGATCTTGTATCGATATATAATATTAATTTCTATCGGGAATCGAGAAGTTCTTGTTTTGCAACTCCTCACGAATCCTCGTCGTGCCAATTAGAGTCAAATAGAGGGGTGGAATGGAAGAAGGATATAAAACGATACGTTTTCACGAGGGCGAATTACGAGCTCCTGCCACTGTATTACAGGGCGACGACATTAGAATGGAACGAAAGAGAGATAGAGTACGTGCGAAACGTGAACAACGCGGCGGATCCGTGATGCAGAAAACGAAAGATGTATTGTGTGTGTGTGTGTGTGTGTTCGGAGAAAAAGGAAGAGAAAAAACAAAATGGAAGGAAGCGATGTAGATATATCCATGAGAAGCAGGAATCGGATTTTCCGAGGACTTTCATTTCATCCGGTGACTTGTACGCTATAAGAGAAGAATATATATTTACAAGGAAACGTGAAGGCCGACGGAGAGAGTCAAACTCACGAGACGTGCTTATCGTGAAATATTGCCGACCTTAATTAATCCAACTGCGAATAGAATGTCGTTGGAGGATTTACAATGTCACGAAGAATCGATGAGATGTCTCGAAATGTAAAAAAAAAAAACAAACTATCGACTTACCCTGCTTAAAGAATCTCATTGATGCCGATGCAGAGAAGTGATTCAAACCCGTTGAGAATCAATTTTTAATAGGTTCGAATCGGTTTCCTGTATCAGAATCAATGATAATCAATCGGTTTGATGAGATCCTTTGAGCAGGGTGATCGAACCGCATCATGATCGATGCTTATAGATTCGTGCGGTGTATAGTTTCATAGGAACGAGTATAATTTGTATCTATAAAACAACCCCGATAGTTCAAACGAATCTTATGACTTCGGAAATTAAATCTTGAGAACTCTGGATTTCAGCGTTGATCATTTTTGCGAATCACTTGATGGATTGTATTTCATACTTGGCAACAAAAAATACATGTTACACATCTTTTTAGAGTTCAAAGTATCTCGAAGACCCTCGATACATGATTCCCTGGTAAAAAAATCTCTTTAAATCTCTCTGAAAATTTCACGTTCCAGAGAAATTCATTTCATTCTATTTCATGCTTTATTATTTCCTAGGGTCGGGCCCTTTGATCACAATGTATAAGTTGAAAGCACAAATTACTATTACAAGTGAGAATGTAAGTTTAAAAGAGAAAACCAACATAAAAAAATAATCAAAGAGTAGACTTCTACATGCTACAAAAAATACAAACCAGAGAGATTCCAAATTCCAGAGAGAAACCAAAATTCAGAAAGATTTAGAGAGATTTGGGGAGATCCAGAGGAATTCAGAGCAATTCGTCGTGATTCAGGGGGATTCAAAAGGATTCAGGAACGGGTGGGTTAGGGAAAATTGTGCCTTGAACTTTTCAGGAGGATTCAGATGAATTCAGAGAAATTCAGAAGAAGATATATTGAGTGAAATTTTTGATGCGAGATTCTAGAGGCATTCAGGGGGTTTTACAGAAACTCAGGGGGACGGGAATTAGGAAAAATTTAGCATGGAACTTTTCAGAAGGATTCAGATGAATTCAGAGAGATTCAGAGGAAGATATATTGAGTGAAATTTTTGATGCGAGATTCTAGAGGCATTCAGGGGGTTTTAGAGAAACTCAGGGGAACGGTAATCAGGAAAAATTTAGCATGGAACTTTTCAGAAGGATTCAGAGGAATTCAGAGGGATTCAGAAGAATTCAGAGGATTTCAGAGGAATTCAAAGGAATTCAAAGAGAAATAAATTGAATGCAATTCTTCGTTCAAGATTTCAGAAGCATTCAGGGAGATTCAGGGAACATTAAAGACACGAAAATTAGAAAAAATTGAACCCGGAACTCTACAGAAGGATTTAGGGAAATTCAGAGAGATTCAGAGGGATTCAGGGACATTCAGAGCAATTCATCGTGATTCAGGGAAATTCAGAAGGATTCAGGAACAGGTAGATCAGGAAAAATTTAGCATGAAACTTTTCAGAAGGATTCAGAGAATTCAGAGGGATTCAGAAGGATTCAGAGGAGTTCAGAGAAATTCAGAGGAATTGAAAGAGGAATAAATTGAGTGGAATTCATCGTTCAAGATTTCAGAGGCATTCAAGGAGATTCAAGGAAAATTGGAGACACGAAAATCAGACAAAATTGAGCACGGAACTGTACAGAAGGATTCCGGGAAATTCAGAGAGATTCATTCATTTCATTTCATTTCATGCTTTATTATGTCCTAGGGCCGGGCCCTTTGAGAATAATGTGTGAGTTGAAATTACAAATTAATATTACGAGTAAGAATATCATTTTGAAAAGAGAGTACCAAGATACAAAAATAATACAGAGACTAGACTTCTACATGCTACAGAAAGTACAAAACCAGATATAAGAGAAAAAGCAAAAGAATGATACTCACAGTTCAAATATCATCACATAGATGCTCCTTCTGTACTATTAATTAAAAAAAAAGAAACACAAAACTACCAATTCAGAGGGATTTAGGGACATTCAGAGGAATTCAGAGCAATTCATCGTGATTCAGGGGAATCCAGAAGGATTCAGAGACGGGTAGATCAAGATAAATTGTGCGTTGAAGTTTTTAGAAGGAGGCGGAGAAATTCAGAGACATTCAGAGGAATTCAGAGAGAGATGTATTGAGTGAAATTCGTTGTGCGAGATTTCGAAGGCATCCGGGGAGATTTAGGGAAAATCAAAGAAACGGGAATTAAGGAAAATTGAGTACGGAACTTGACGGAAGGATTCAAAGAAATTCAGAGAGATTCAGAGGGATTCAGAGAAATTCAGAGAGAAATAAATGAAGTGAAATTTTTGATCTAAGAATTCGGAGGTATGCAGGGAATTTCAGGGAAAATCAGAAATCCGAAACTTACACTGGTAAAAAAAATCTCCCTGAATCTCTCTATATTTTCGGACATTTTTCAGAGAGATTCAGAGAAATTTCAGAGTAATTCAGTGGAAGTTAGAGACATCGCAAATCATGATACATCCTGGATCTCTCCAATTTTCTTTTAATCTTCCTGAATTTCCATTCCTTTGAATCGCTCTGAATCTTTCAGAATTTAATTCATTCAGATTCCGCCGCTTTCTCTGAATTTGTTCAAATCTCTCTAAATTCCTCTGAATTTGTGTGAATCTCTCTGAATCCCTCTGGATTCCTCTGAATTTCTCTGAATCTCTCTGAATTCCTCTGAATTTTCTGAACGCACGGTTTTCCCTAATTTACCTATTCTCAAATCTCCATGAAGCTTCCTAATACATCTTAAATTTCAAACCAAAGATTGCACTAAATACACTTCTCTTTGAATGTCTCTGAAATCCTCTTAATTTTTTCAACGCACAGTTTTCCGTAATTTCCCTATCTTCAAATCTCCATGAAACTCCTTAAATACATCTGACATTTGAAATCAAAAATTCCACCCAATATATTTCTCTCTGAATTTCTTTGAATCCATTTGGGAAGTCAACCGCACGATCGCTCTGAAACTCCTGGAATGCCTCTCAAATTATAGATTGAGAATTTTACTCCGTATATTCCTCTCTGAATTTCTCTGAAAAGCTCAACGCACAGTTTTCCTCAATTCACCTATCCGCAAACCTCCATGAAACTCCCTGAAAGTCCCTAAAATTTAAAACCAATAATTTCACTCAATTTATTTCTCTCTGAGATTCCCTGAATGCCTTTGAATCTCTCTGAATCCTTCTGAAAACTTCAACGCCCCATTTTCCCAAATCCGCCAGTCTCTGTACTCTTCTGAATCTTCCTGAATCACTCTGAATTTTTATGAATTCCGCTGAAACGTAAAATCATCACGGAGATTCGGAGAGACTTTTTTCACCAGGGTTAGCAAGAATCGAGTGTGGAACTTCACATAAGGATTCAGACAAATTCAGAGTAAGCTTTGAATTCTCAATATTTGGAATCCGGAGAGATTCGGAGAGATTCAGAGGAATTCTGAGAGATTCAGGGAAAGTCAGGAGAATTCAGAAAGATTCAGGCAAATTCAGAGGAAGCTTTGAAATTTAGATATATGAAATTCTGACACATTCAGAGAGATTCAGAGGAATTCAGCATGAGATTTGAATTCTCGATAAATGAAATTCTGAAGAATTCCTAGATTTCCATAAAAACAATTGAGAGAGATTCAGGATGTATGACTATTTGAAAAGTCTCTAATTTGCTCTAAATTACTCTGAAATTGCTGTGAATCTCTTTGAAAAATGTCCGAAAGTATAGGAAGATTCAGAGGGATTTTTTTTACCAGGGTTCAAATAATATTTCTAACGATATCAGCGCTATTGAATCAAGCTCGCCACAGTGTCAACGATCTTCCACCAGCGTTGCCCCAGGAGACAGAATCGAACAATAAGAAGACCTATACGATACGATTTTCACAATCATTATCTCCTCTCGAGAATACGAAGCGTATGAATAGATTTGACGATCGAATGAATTTAATTGTACAGAAGAAAGCGGTAGGATTCAGCGTGAGCTGTTTTAGAAATTCATCGAATCTTTTGTTTTGAAAAGACAGACGAATATGTCATTGGTCAGGTACAGGGAAAAGAAGAAAAAAAAGCAATGTTGACTCAATGGTACCATTCATGTCAAAGAAATTACGGGATAATTGGTTCGGATGGTAAACGTGGGAGTCCTCGTCCGTCTACGAGCAGCGCACACACGTGATGATAATTCCACCCAAATGATCATCCGCAGGGTGCAGCATTTATATAAGCGGGGGAAGGAGAGGGTAATTTTTGTTGACGTGTGTATTATTTATCGATACTCCGGGAAGCGTGTGCATTGACGTGAACGTGCGTGAATGTGTGTATCCGTGTAAGGGGTTTATGGAAGGTCCTTCTGCCGAAGCACGCGACAAAGCAGAACACGTGACTAGATTACGTAATATACAATACCCATTGTAATGCACAGCGACAACGGCTGTGTATTAGCTTCGAGCTGGCATATCTGTATATATAAACCTGTACCAACCTGCACTGCGCCATCCCGAAAATTTTCATACCGAATCTATTCGGCAACAAAACACACGTCAGGTATCGAAATTTCAATTACACGAGTTTCCATGAAATTGCGCAATAAATTGTCGATGAAAGATACTCAAGATCTTCTTGTAACGATTATAATGATTTTTGATAATGAATTTCAAAATCGCTCTCCAAATATTCTAGCTTTGAATTTAGAATTGAATTCGTATGTAAGTCCCACTCGATGAATAATATATTTGAATTGTGGTGTAGTATTATATCTGTTATACGATATGCGTTTACGTATAACGATGCTCATATATTATACCTCTATTGTTGATCAAACGAGAACTGCGAGAGAAATTCGTGATGAAAGCGAGAACCGGGAGAATGTAAGTGGATCGTAAAAGGAACGCTTGACCAAGCGAGCTTTATATTACTCTTCGCGAGGGTATAGTATTATATATTTGAGAGATAGAGAAACATCGTCGATAGTTTTCATAGGGCTTTAGAAGCGTTACTCGCCACAGAGTTCACTGCAAATGAACTTGATTCTCCAACGAATGAAGAGGGGACATAACGGCATCGAAGTTATAACTATAAACCGAAGAACGTATGAGACGTAGAGCTTGCTTGGGTTCGAAAGTACTCGTGAATTCCAACAACAATGGCACAAACGTGGATTGAGTGTTCTCTCGAGGCATGCCAAATGCTTTCCACCGTTGCTTCGAAATATTGAAAATAACTTTCTCCGTTTTGGCAAACCGTTTTCCTTCATTCGCCACCGAGAACCTTGTTTTGTGTTCCCCAATAACCAATTTTATTCAATTCCAATATTCTCAATTGTTTCTGAGGTGGATTATGATTACATAACTCAAAGGTCTCAAACATTTCGAGACAAACATTTTGTTTTGTTTCGGAAAATGAGGTATAGATGAGTTACGTTTATTTTATGTAATATATGATGAATCTTGAATGGAAAAGGTAGCGTTCACGGTAGATTCATGATGATGCAACCTTATGGATTCTTGGTAAAATCATTTTCTTGGAGATTCAAATTTCCATGTTTTTGTAATATGAACTATAATCATCTTTTCTCGAGTTACACGTTGTTACGTGATGGGAAAATAATCTTCCGAGCATGCTACTGATTTTGTTTGTTCGTACTTTGTTGAGAAAATGATGGGATATAATAATGTCGTAGAACGAATATTGAACTTTGTTTTTTCTTTATTTTTATGTTACAGAGTTGCCGTTCGTGATCTCATCATCTACATGAATTTTGGAATTTGGCGTCTGATCGGTGAGTGTTCGGGATTCATTTATTATTTCGTATCAATTAATTTTTGCCTTTTTATCACGAAGTAAGATATAACCCGACCAGAAATTTACCCCATTTAACTTTGATCCAACCCAGGTCCTGGTAAGGCAACCTCGTCAGGACCTGACAAGTCATGTCACTCTGTACTAATATAAGGACCTTATGAGGCAAGACTAATAAGGATTTGATGCGGAATCCCATACCAAAACCTCCAGAATGAATTGAAATTAGGATATGAACAGGATTTACAGTGGGTTGCCAAATCATTAGGCCACAGTTGAGATTTTTGAGATTACTCCAGAGTTGAATATCTCAGTGAAAAATTATCGTAAGGGAACAAATGAGTACTCAATTTCAAGGGCAAAGTCAACTCTTTGAGCATCATTTGACCCCTTTGGTCTATCATGTTTGTCCAACAACCTACATCGCATTGAGTATGAGCATTTTTGCCGATATTTCCTCAGTTTTTCAAACAGGAGAAGCTCGCAGGAAGATTAAAACATGGAAACACGAAAATACACATTTTGTAGAGAATTTCCTCAGCTTCAAAACGCTTTTTTTATCTTCTTGGTAGAGTCATTTTTAGCGGAGTTATGTCATGTTTTATGATTTGTAATTTGGAGACGGTAGAGGGGGGAAAAAATCTCCATGAAAGGAAGAGATTTGTTTTAAGATGTATTATACGCAGAGAATACTTTTGAAAGCAATTAAAAACTTCTCGAAGTATGTTTTTTCGTATAATACATAGCAAAACTAAACTTTTTCCTCCAAGGAAATTTTTTGTCCCCTTAACCGTCTCAAAATTACAAGTCATAAAACATGATATAACTCCGCTGAAAATGACTCTACCAGGAAAATAAAAAAAGCGTTTTGGAGCTGAGGAAATTCTCTACAAAATGTTTATTCTCGTGTTTCCATGTTTTGATCTTCCTGCGAGCTCCTTCTGTTTGAAAAACTGAGGAAATATCGACCAAAATGCTCATACTTAATGCGATGTAGGTTGTCGGACAAACATGATAGACCAAAGAGGTCAAATGATGCTCAAAGAGTAGACTTTGCCCTTTAAATTGCGTATTCATTTGTTTCCTTACGATAATTTTTCACTGAGATATTCAACTTTGGAGTAATCTCAATAATCTCAACTGTGGCCTAATAATTTGGCAACCCACTGTACAACCCAAAAATGTTGTATTCGGCATGGAGAGATCTAACTTGAGAGGATATGCACAGTTCACATTTGTTCAGAAATATTTTCCTAATTTAGAAAAAATTTATTTCAGAGTATACAATCTGAAATTGAGACATTTTTGCATTCAATTTATTAAACTATACTTTATAAACATATTTTCTCATAATCTCAGGATAATCTAACAAGGTGTTGATGAGATTACAGCGAGGAAAGCCTAGTTCAACCTTCTAGGATAATTTAAGGGAAGCTTTCGGATGACCTTGTTAGGTCCTCCCCATATGTCAGGTCAACCCCATGATAATTTCCAGTCGGGAAGGAGGGCAATCTCCATAAAAGCGAGGTGACACACTTTTTGTCGCCGATTTGCATGTTCAAATTCGTCACTTGAAGGCGCTACGAGCAGAGTGTTGTTGATTAACTTCAGAGTCTGGAGCCAAGTTCAGAGCATACAAAAAATTAGAGGTTATTACGGTATCGGAGTGTACCCTGTTGGAAAAACCCAGCTGGGTTTCAACTAGGTTCGACCAGTAGGAATTTGGTTACATGGTTGAACCATGTCGAGTAGGACCATGCTGCGTAGGATCAACCTACATGGGATCAGGTTGAGCCAACTAGGATAATACTACCTAATATCAGTTCCCTATTGGGAAAACCCAGCTCAGTTCTAGCTAGGTTCGACCATGCTGGGTAGGACCAGTAGGAATTTGGTTACATGGTCGAACCATGTAGGGTGGAACCATGCTGGGTAGGTCCTATCCATGTGGGTACTACTCAGTGTGGTCCCACCTAGGTCGGCACTGCGACCAGGTGTGTAGATGACTACCTGGTTAGATCATGCGAGGAATCATCCATAAAATACATCCGCTTTCCAATCCGTCTCTCTTTGTCAAACCTTACTGACTCCACGTTGATATGACGAAGATTTGAACAACGAAAAGCCAACGTATTTTATGGATGATCCCTTAAGCACACTCCGGTAGCAATAAGTGAATCCTAAACATCCCGATATAGAATGGAACAGAATTACCGAGGCTATGGACATTCTTATTAGGTTCTGCCACAGATTCATTCTGCTGGCATTTTGAAAAGTTTTTTTTTCATCTCTGGATGATTCAAGAAGGATCATTTTTCAAAATTTCGCAACTGTGGATCATGATGGCTATTTTTGGTTGGACGAAAGTAGTTGAACCCAATAAAAGCAAAATATTTGACCCATTCCTTGTAGGAATTGATCAATCTTTCACTGGATCGGTTAATAACTGTCAAGAAATATGAAAGCTCTCCTAGGTACAACTATACTAATTCCTATCAACTCACCAGGAGAGAAGGGGAACTTTATTCGGTTGGACAACTGTTTTTTAATCGAATGAAACACACAATTTTCAAAAAATCCATTAAAAAGTATTTGTTTACTGTAGTATAGTGTATATGGTGTTAATATGTGATTGAAAACGGAGTAATTGAAATTGCAGCAATGCTGCCGCAGAATACGAGCGTACGTACACGATCGTATCCCGTTTGAATAATGAATTCTTAGAATTATTGTATAATGTATACAGTATTTTTAAATATAAAATTATTATAATGCGAATTTATCCAAACTTCTATGGTAGTTTTTATTAAGGACGAGTTTCTTTTCCCTCTTGATTTCCATCGGAATAAAATAAAATGATTTGATTGACATGTTGAATCGGTGATAATAATTAGCAAGGAAAAATTCTCCTGACCTCTCTGGTTGGAACAATCCATTGAATCTAACTGAATGAAACTCCATGGGATTTGGCAAGAACATTGTCTGAGATCCAATCAGATTCACATGAAGAAAATTCATCTATCTGACTCAATCTCATGGACATTTAAATGATCGAATAGAATTCAATCAAACCTTTGTTCAATTCCGATCAAATTCGACGAGAATCAATGGATTTCTTCAACTAGGGTTTACCTAGAGGTTGGTACTACCCTGCATGGTTTTTCCCAGTCTTAGTATCAACCTGGGACAGACCATGCTTGGTATGGCTCCAGATAGTTATAGATGAATCTTGGAAATCCCAGTGGAATAGAACTTCTCTACGATATATCCAGAGATTTGACATTTTTATCAAATTGCATCACAATTTTTTTCCCACTGGCATTTCGAGATTTTCCTTAAATTTATGATTAATTTGAAGGATATCGTTCCATCAAATCTTTCAATTAGGCAGATTCCAGGATTCGGTCATCAGTTTCTAGGGCTGTTTGCATTTACAATACACTGATATTTTTTTGATACCCTTTCTTCGATCAATCCTGGTATCAAGAAAACTTGCATCATGTTGATTTTTTAAAATCCCTCCGATATTAGTGCACTTGAAATGAGTCAAGCTTGAGTTGTTACGATTGGAATGAGGTTAGTCTAGCTGGAACTAAATTGATCCTATATTGATTGTTGAGTCAGTTGACGTGAGCTGTAACTAGCACCAGTTGCAACCAAGTTGGTCCCATACTGGTTGTTGGGTCAACCATCATGGGTTGTAACTGGCACCAGCTGGTATCAAGTTGGTTCCTTCCCAGCCAGCAAAATTGAGGCAGCGTCAGTACCATTCACTTACACAATCAAAAGCGTCTTGTACATACAGCACTCAATTCATGTATGAAAATGGGAGTGACTTGGTAGTATCTTCTAGAAGCACTACTTGGTGGTGCTCCCTGGTGATACTGGTAGCACTGAGGTAGTGCTACGTTATAGTTTGCATTATATATGTGCTATGGTAGTAAGCAGTGCCAAAATCTGGGGAAAGCTACTACGTTGCTACTGTAGTACTAACTAGCTAGTAGCACAAACGCAAATTTAGGAGCGCTTTGCTGGCCGGGTTGTCCGACCTTGCTGGGTTTTTTCAACAGGGTAATTTGTAATTTCTCGCATACATGAAATATCAAACAGTATTCCATTTTTAATTCCAGATAACCTATTGCAACCCATACAGCACCACAGATCTCAGTGATATCTCATTTACATTTCAATCTTCCACTTTCATCACATTTGAGTATACTTTCACAGAAATATGTCAAAAATCTGTCAATTGAAATGTTACCTATTTGGAATGTCTCAAATATATCACGAGAGGAACATTACAATGAAATATTCTATAAATATTTTTGAAACATCGCAGAAATAATTTAGAAATATTGCATTCGAATGTAAGATTAGCGGACATTGCAATATTTCTGAAGGGACTCTGAAACCTCAGTGTGACATACAGCACTATCATAGAAATATTTCAATGTTTCAAGTGTTAGATTTCTGCAATCTTAATGAGATCTCCGGTGCTGTATGGGGAGCGCCACAAGTGGCAGAAGTTGACTTGCAAGTTGGCGGCAAAAAGTGTGTTACTTTCTGAAAACGATTCCATAAGAGATTGCCCTCTTTATATCTCACTTCGTGCTTTTTATGTCCAATATTTTGCGATCGAATCAGGAATTACGAAGAATTTCATTAACCGGGTTGTTGAAATCAAGCAACGCGTACCGTTTGAATCTCATCATCGAGTATACAGGATATTCAGCTTGTCGTAAGAGCCAGATTCCGGAAAACCTGCTGATCTTTCCTCTCGGTTCATCATAGAATTCCAATCGAAACTGATTTCGAATTTCTTCATACGCGTCAGCAAGGCTCGATATAAGCAGAGAGAGAAAGCAATGTGGTCGGTAGTTGGATACAGTTCTGACGGCGAATTTGTGGCTGAATACTGGATTACATGGGAAGTGCTGTTTAGGAATGACTCGAAGAATGAACGGGGATGCAGGGGAAGAATGACACCTATGAAGGGAAGAAGTAGGAGGAGGAGAAGGAGGAGGACGGAAGAGGGAAGAAGTATGAGTTGGATCGTTGACCGAACGTAACATGGGCCTGTCCCATGTGGTTTTCGTTAATTAACCGAGTCTACCGAGTTCTATTCCTCGCGTTATATTACCGCTTCTTCTCTCCCCTCTCTCTCTCTCGTTCGTTCATTCCATCGCCTTCGCCACAAGATCGTGGACGCACCTCAGGGTTTGCGGCAACTGCAACTGTCCTCTGTCCCGTCCCATGACGTATCATACCGTCGTCTATGGTATCCCGAGGGTACAGGAGTCGCGAAATTGTAGCCGTGTCGTGTACACAGAACGTATTTATACGCATGAGATGGTATTTTCTTCACCAATTTATTTAATTCAAATTGTTTCATGCGTGTGAATACGAATTCGGTTTTAAATTTCCACAGTTCACGACACCGGATTAACATCCATCTGCTCTGATGGGTTACGTGAATATATTCGTACCCTACTAGAAATGCTCTACACGGGAAGACCGAGATTATTGATATTTAGGAAGCATTGATCAATATTTAGGAAAATGACTGCCAATTTAGGGAAAAAGAGGATTACTGAAGAATCCAGTTAGATTGGAGCGATACCCACTTCGTGTAGAAACCATATTAATTCCATCGCATTCTCGATCTGCAGATCTGCTTTGAATCGGATTGAATTTAGTGTCTCCCAACGGTAGATCAAAACCATCAAGATCCGAATTGGTCATTCCATATTAAATCCAGTGCCCTTTCACATAATTGTTCATTTTGGAATACTGGTTTCGAACCTTTTGGATTTCAATACGGAAGTCCAGTTAGATCCGAGTGGCTTTCACTTTTGGAAAGAATCTTAATTATTCTGCAGGATTCTTACTTTTGGTAGACTTCCCTGTTACAAAAATCCAGCTGAAATTCCACGTGGATTCCAGATCCAAAATTTACCTGCGTTGCCAGCTGAGAATCCACCTGGATTGAAGAATTCCAACTGGATTCCATGTAGGATTTCCAATTCCAACTGGAATCCCACGTTGGAGTTAAAATTCCAGCTGGGATCCCACCTGGAAATAGAAATCCCAGCTGGATACGCAGGTGAATTTCGGAGCTGGAATCCACGTCGAATTCCAGCTCGATTTCCGAGACAGGGTTGCTATGAATATTCTTCAGTGATCTTCTTTTTCCCTAAATCGGCAGTCACTTTTCTGAATGTTGATGAGTGCTTTTTGAGTATTAATAACCTCGGTCTTTGCGTGTAGCGATTCATTGGTTCTGAAACACCTGTCCTACGGAATAACCAAACATTTGCTGGTGAATTGCAAGTTACTGGCAAGTTTTCTAGCTTTTTGTTAAGGATTAGTGTGACAAAACCAATGAATAGCTAGAGCATTTCTACTAGGGGTATATTCCGAATAATTCAGCCAGGTCCCTTTTAGGTTTCAGCTCGGGACCGTTCAGGTTTCTCCAGGCAGTAACAACATTACCTACAACTCGCGTTACCAGGTAGCAAACGGGGGCTCTACCCTATCTCAGCTTTGCCTAAAAGGCGCGATACGAGCCTTACGAGGAAGAACATTTATCTCTACAAACATTGTATATGTCTTGCCTTTGTAAGGAACATATTTTTATGAAGAAGCGCTGCTGCCATTCACTTCTAGCAGCACTCTTGAAATCTTGCTCCTGCAAAATGAAGAGCTAAACAAAACAGCGTTGCTACCACTCTGCCTTAAAATTTCCATCAAAAAATATTGCTACGATACTGTCCTAAAAGCACTTTTCCAACTTTGTTGGCAGAGATGTGAGAGCATTTGAAATGCTTTTTAGCAAACATTCGGTATCGCCAATAAATTTTGCTGTATACGCCCCCTTTCTGCACATTTCCTGTTCGTTTTTGTGGTTTTCGTTTGAAAAAAATTCCCCTGAAGTAGGGGTGCACACGAGACTCGCATCAAGAACTTGGAAAATGATCTATATTCGTCATTCTACTGTTTGTAAGACATGGTTTACTAAACTCAATTGAAGCTTCGCATCAGACGGAACAAATTTGTGACGGGTTTTGATCTTGCAAATGAAAATGATCAAGATCTATATCGAGATCTGCATTGAGCGTTGCACCGAGACGAGACGAGACTGACAAACGATACCGGAAGCATATCTTGGTTGATCTTGTTTATGAAATCGGAATGATCGATTATTCCGTTTCATTAGATACGAAGTCGGAATTCTGTGCGGTGGATACCTCATTGGAACACGTTTAAATTAAGATGATGTATTCTTTTTCAGTCTCGACGAGAATATCGTGTGCACCCCTACCCTGAAGATGACATGTTTCGTATTTTGTATTCTATAACATATTTTGGAATGCATTTTGCAAAATGCTCTCGGAAATCTATTACAAAATACAGAATATGGAATATATAATAATCGGAGAAATTTTTTGCAGAAGCAAACCACGAAAACACAGAAAATGTGCAGAAACGGAGAATCTACAGGAAAATTCCTTGGCAATACTAAATTTTCGCAAGAAAAGCATTTCGAATGCTTTCACATCTCTGTTTTTTGGCTGGATCGGCCTGGAGCACTTCCCAGATAACATGTAAGCTCGTCGGAAGCTTGTCAGACTTGTCATTCAATTGTTTTGGACTTCTTATTGACAACCTTGTCAGGGTGAGGTTGCTACAACACTGCTGCAAGGATTTTGTAAGCTTGTAACTTTTGTCGAAGCTTATGTCAACCTTGTCACAAGCTTCCCCGACAACATTGCATCTAGGCTGAATTGCTATCTGGGTTGGGTCACCGTTTCGGAACGATAATCGCATAATCATTATCTCATGCGAGAGAATTGAGAATATAAATGCATATCACATCAATCGCTTTGGATATTCTCAAAGAGAACAAATTCCCTCATTCGAAATCTCGAACGGGATTATTCCTTTCTTTCCCTCGAACTATTTATACATCTATCAGTTCATTCATCTATCTCTCCCCCAGAATTCAATCGCACACCGGTTGGCACGGGATGTTCCGTGAAAGTCGTCTGGCTCGGAGGGGCAGATTTCGCGAGTGCTTTTCAGACAATCGGGTTTCCTTCTTTCCACGATGGTGATTTATTGGATCCCACGTCTCTGGATTTGTTTTTTTCATTTTTTCTTTTTTTGGATTTCATATTTTCCTTCTTCTCAATGTTTTTTTCCCTGTTCCTTCCGTTTCGTTCGTTCGTTCGTTCGTCGAAGACGCCGTCGCGCGCGCGTGTCTACCCGCTGCTCGTGCATTTACGGGAAAGCATTCAACGGTGGATAAGAAATGTGCAGGATTGTGAGTATTACGAAGATATATTCCGATGTATATACGGTATACGCACGAGAACTCGACTTATATTAATTTCTGTGCACCCGTTGAAATAGCACACTCGTACCTCGTGTACTCATCGCAAAGCGTTCCAGCAATAACAATTTGTAGTGCTTTTCTCTGTAGTGCTTTTCTCCGACGGTACGAGATTCTCCACGTTATTCCAATTACGCAGACGATTGTTAATACTTCTGAGATATGATAACAAGATATTACAGAGATGCGAATTGCTAAAATACGAACATGAATTGTCTCTTTGAGAAAGTTCATACTTTTCGATTTTAATTATTCCCCATCGTGAGAATTTTTGTATGGTTTTGTGTGTAATATCAACATCTATGTCGGTCAAAGAGAAAGAAACGACGATACCAAGAAGGGGTTGTTGTCACAGTTGAATGCGAAGGGAGTGGAGAGATACAAAGACAGGAGAATATCTTGTCGATCTTTTATGCGGATGAAGAGATGGAGCTACTTATTAGCAGAATTTCTGCTCCCTCGCCTCTTTTGCAATGGTATTCTTTTTATCGTTTGTGAATATGTCAAGGGATGGTGTATGAATTCACCAACGTAAGGTTCACACACAAGGCACGCGCAAGTCAAGGTACATGAGATAAATATATATAAACAGAGAGATAGATATAGAGAAAGAAGGAAAAGGGGAATACGTGTAACAAGGGTTGGATATACAGAATCTCAAACGGGTATAATCCGTGCAAGAGGGATTCATAAATGTGTAGAGACGTTCCTTGAATGAAAGAAGATGAGAGTTCGGGATGAGATAGTGGGGGATCGCAGGAAGGGTAGGATGATTGCTTAATTAAAGAAATCCTTGTTTACCCCTGATTTTCTTCAACTTCTCTTCTCGCCACCCCTATCGTTGCTATCATCTCTGTTGCCTGTGCTCCCCTTTCTTTAACAGGTCCCGTGAATAAGTTATTTAGGTAGTCCCGAGTCTCAATTCGGAAACGAACGGTTACGATGAATTATCATTACGTGAATTCTCTTCGAATTCTCGTGAACGAAAAATGAATCACTCGTTTTCAGCTTTTCGAACAACCCAGAGATATATGTTACCGAAGTACCAACTGCATTCCCTTGTATATAAAGCTCTCATGGATCGACTGACATTACTTTTGGAGCTCTTTACGAACGAGAAGCATTTAATTCCTCGGGGACGAAATTAAACGGTACGCCATCGGTCGACCACGTGACGTACTTCAGGACTTTCGAAGAACTGTGGTAGTTTATACAACAGGAACAAAGAAAGAATGAGGAAAAAAAACAGACTTCCAGTAAGGGATTGCTTTTATTTCACTGAAGAGAGCGTAATAAAAAAAAAAAAGAAAAAAGAAAGCCGAGAGAGGCAACGTCTAGGGAAATAAACAACGACTAGAATACGTAGAACAGCCTGACAGGAACGAACAAACAGCTGTTGTATAGAAGATGGACATCGTTCAATTATACGCTAACGTATACGAAACGACAATACAGTCTGTAACAGTAACGGCACCATCACGCTCAACCGACCACAAAATTTTCTCTCCGTTCTTGAAATAAATGAAGATTCTCCAATTGGATCACATTCTCTGCTTTGTATTCACATTAGATTCATATATGATATAACACCAAGTGGAGATAATTAATCCTTTTCAAGAATTCATTCAGAGGATTGTATAAATCTGCAAAACGATTCCCATGAAAATTACAGAAATATTGTTAACGACGGATGTTGTCGGTAACGCTTCTTCTTCGAAACACCATTCAATTAAACGCGAAGAAGAAGAAGAAGAAGAATAAGAAGGGGTCTATTCGTCGTTGACGAATTTCAATTATGGACAATATAAAAGACGATGGGGAGATGAAGCGATATGGTCGAAGTGTGTGTGTGTGTGTGTTGTTTGAAAGATGAACATCGTCACCCCGAGGGATGCTGCTCTGGGATCGTTACAGCGACTCTTGGATGTGACGAAGAATGTAAGCACATTAGAGATCGGGAACGGATACGACCAAAAGAGGAAGAAAAAAGGGTAGATCATGTCCCGAGATGGACACGTTTTCATTAAACCACACCGTGGTACTATCAATGTCACGGTTGAAGTAACAATTATTATATCTCACACTCCTCCTGCCGATCGATAGATAATTGTCATTCATTTCCCTCTCTCATCTTTTGGGATCTTCCAAAAGTTCTTAAAATATCCCGCCAAAGTTTTCATTAGACTCCACGTTTTATTTAGAATTTCAATCTCTCTTGGCATGATTTTTTCTGTCCTATCTTTTAGTTCTCTCTTTTGAGAAAGTACCCACCCTAAGGAACGTCATGGCCGGCTCTCGTCTTCGATCGAAGTCTTGAAGTAAGCGCTCCGGGGATGAAAAGACGAGAGAGTAGACAGAAGAGATAGGAGGGGCGAGAGGAGAGGTAGAAACAGCCTACCGAGGAATCGTTGAGGCACGTTTCGCTTGTGAGTTTGTGGCTGCAGTTATACACGACAGCCTCTTAAAAGCACAGCAAAGAGGGTCGGTGCGAGAATTCTGCACCCTCTATACTCTTTTATTCTCTTTCTCTTCTCGGAGGAGGAAGAGGAGGAAGAGGAGGGTTCATATATATATATATATGTAAGAGACGAGAAGAGCAAGAGAGACCTTAAACCGAAAACATAATCAAATCTCCCCGTGAGAGCGACTGTGGTGCAAAGTTACTAATTGCTTAATTTTCCTCGTTCCACTCTTACTATCTAGGTTTCCTCCGTCATTGTCTCACCCTTTGACTTCAATGCGGATTGTGCTTTATTCTTCTCCTTCTTCTTGCCCTCATTTCTTCCATTCTCCATTATCCCTGTTGTTCACTCCACAGACAGAGCGTGTGCTTTCTTTTTTCGTTGTTTCCTGTCTGGTCTAATGGTTGAGAATAAACGCTAAGCATGCCAAATGCAAATGCTAGTTGAATGTCAATGACAAGAAAAGTTTGTTAAACATGGAGAGACAGAAGGGGAGAAAGAAAGAGAGAAAGAGAGAGACTAATGTCCTTTTGTGAGAGATATATCGAACACAAAGATCGAATTAAATTTGTGGAATTTCATTAAGCGCAATGGGAGAATTGTTTAGCCTGGTTTGTAGCGGGGTAGGAAAGTTCATCTTCGTTGCACCATTCTTCAAGCGCTGTTTCGATGATTCCATAGTTGAAATGAGTTTGGAATTTTCCCTCGGAGAAGGGTGTCGATAGAGTTCACCAGTCAGAGCTTTTTCAAAAATTTTTAGAAATTTTGGAAGAAACTTTTCTTCACCAGGGTCGCTTCGCTTGCCACGGATTGCCTCAAACTCGTTGTTATAGAATCAATCCAAACAAACCGTGAATCCATACCAAATGTTCCAGCAAAGTGCGGTCTTCAGGAGATTCTGATGGTAACCAAGCGTTACAAACCTTGTCAAGACCCATGCAGGATGAAGGTTCACCCGATTACCCTCGTGGAAATATATCTACGCCAAAGTACGCCAAGAACTACACCATTTCACGCCAAAACCTACGACAAATTACGCTCAAAACTACTCCTAAGTCCGCCGTTTCGAACACATCTGTAGATTGGCGTAGTCAATTACGGTGCTTCGATATTACAACTTTCCACGCTCGAATACTTCAAATTATTCACAACTACCACAATTTATGCCTTTTCAAGTTATAATTTTAAGAATGAATGAAAATTTTTACCTCTTACAACAATCTACGCCAAAAGTAAAAAATACAAAATTACGAAAAACTACGCCTTTTCAAGTACAAGTACTTTACATCGAAGATAAGTACTGTTTTCCACGTCGATCTACGCCAAATATAGAATGTACCCAACTACGAAAAACTACGCATTTTCTTAGTTCTTCGTAGAAATTCGCAGTTCCCACACAATTGGTTGCATATTCGCGTTCCATCGTGAAAAGTTCTCCAAGTTCCTACTGGGTCGTGAAAATTCTTGGAAATACGTAGAAAATGGAATTTTCTAAGAGAATCTACGGATAAGTACGTCAGTGCAGTAAGACGAACGAACACTCATGCCGATGATGATCTTAGTTTCTCGTAGAAATCCGTAGTTTCCAACCAATTGGTTTCATGTTCGCGTCCCGTCGTGGGAAGTTCTCAAAGTCCCGACTCAGTCGTAGAAATTCTTGGAAATGCGTATAGAATGGAAATTATCAAAAGAAAGGTCTAAAAAAAATCTATGAAACACTGGATGCTTTCGATCGCAGGCAGGGGCTAGCCCCTAGAGCTAGAATACTGGATTCCCATTGGCTGAATCATCCCGACTGGAAATTTACCCCATGGACCTGATCAGGTAAACCTTGATCCAGCTCAGGTCCTGATAAGGCAACCTTATCAGGACCTGACAAGTCATGTCACGCTTCACTATTATAAGGACCTCATCAGGAGAGACTAATCGGGCTTTCATGAGGAATTCCATACAGAAACCTCCAAAATAACTCGAAATTAGGATATGAACAGGAAATCCAAAGCAAAATCAAAAGATTAAAGAGACATCAAACAGATTGAACATCAGTGAATTGATTCGATAAAATTTGGTTTCAATACGTTAGGGATAGATTGAACAAAATAGTCAACAGTGTTGAGAAGTAGGTAATGTATTTGGAATGAACAGATTGAATTTAAAAATAGGCACACTCAGCTAGAAACGTGACCTTTTTTCTTCTCAGGCCCTGCTTTAGGCCAACTTGGCGCGATCTGGGTCAAGTTAGGGCCTTTGATGGTCCAATTTGGAGGAAGGGCCATTTTTGGCAAGGCAGTTGAGAATCCTTCGAGATTTACCTTCTAATTTGAGGAAAATGTGTTGAATCAAAGAGTGTACAGTCTACAATCAAGACTGTACATTTTTTTATTCAGTTTATTAAACTATCTTCATGATCTGAGGATGAACTAACGAGGTCCCAATGAGGATACAGCGAGGAAAACCCACTTCAGCCTTTTAGGATAATCTGAGGAAATCCTGACTAGGACCAAATGAGCTTATTTATACGTGGGGCATCCACACCTAATCCTGATCAGGACTGTAGCAGGTATGCCTCATTTCGGATGACCTTGTTAGGTCCTTATCATATGTTGGGTCAACCCGATGACAATTTCCAGTCGGGATGGCCCCTGGGGTCAAGGGCTCTCGCAATCGGAAGCATCCACTATGTCTCCGCAACGGGACGAACGAAAAATCTCAGTATCAAAAATCTTGGTTGTTCGTAGGAATTCGTAGTCTCCAATTAATCTGCTTTACGTTCACGTTTCCGTGGTGAAAAGTTTCCAAAGTTCCTACACGGTTGTAAAAATTCGTAAAAAGTTGTAAAAACCCGAGCCTTCTACTAAATTCTACGCATAAGTCCGTCCCTCAGTGAAATCGGTGTCATCGTATTCTTGAATGTTCTCATATTCTTCATACATGTACTCAAACACAGTTATTTTACAACTTCTTATGCCATGCAGGTGAGCCTAATTCCGCGTAATTATTTCTACTTTTTGGGGTAATTTGGCGTAGATATATTTCCACGAGGGCAGTTCCAGAAGAGAAATTTCTAGTTAGATTGTTGTTTTCTTTCGAGACTCATCCTGTTTTCATAAATCGCATTCAAGGACTCGCAGGGAGAGGGGACATTTTCAACGAATAGTAAAGTTCGCTGTCATAGCGCAGCCTCCCCCCCCCCCACCCTCCGATATGTGATATAGTAAATTATATCACGTCGCATTTTGATTTGTAAGCACAGTACCGTCTTTACAAATTCTTCTTCCTCCTTCAATCGACGTGTAACAAAGGGAAGCGTATGGGCAACTACCCATCAACTGTCCTTTGTTACACGTCGATTGAAGAAGGAAGAAAAATTCGTGAAGACAGCAATGTGTAAACACATAAAATTCAAATTCAGAAAATGGAAATTCCAGAAATGACTAGTTCACATAACCAGTAAATCAGTGCCGGATTAAGCACTAGGCCTACTAGGCACAGGCCTATGAGCCCCCATCAACAGAACGCCCACTGTAAAAAATAACCGGAATTTTCCTGTACGTGAGGATGTGAATATTCCAAGCACGTATAGGAAATAGATATTCCATTACCTCTCTATGAATTTTTCTCATACTTTTATTAGAAATGCGACGTGCGTCGGAATTTTCCGAGAAAGAGATGGGAAAAAGAAATTAATCTCGTATAACATGTGCTTGAAAGTTCTCACTGAAAGCCAGCGCAGCGCCGCAGCTGAAGTTGTAGCGTGCTCGCTTTTGGCCTGAACGACCTGGGTTCGATTCTGAGTGCGGGTGTTGCACAGTGACATATCTTTTGCCATGAATGTATAGAAAAATTATGGGCCAATGATAGGATTTTTACTTTTGTGGCGCATAGGAATTCCTTACAGTGCTCCCACCAATGAAAAAAAAAAATTTTCGCATATAAAAATTAAATAAAACCACATACCACAAACGTAGCCGAGAGTATTCTAAGCCCCAACCGAGCCAGCCTCGAATAACCCCGGCACTGGAGATTGCTTTTAAAAATACTACGCTTTTGTTTGATTTATTCCGTCGCTCGGAGTTTTATATTTTCAACTTATCGTTTCTAAACTACCCTTACATAGGCCCCCACCAAAGTTTGCCTAGGGCCCCACTTTGGGTGAATCCAGCACTGCAGTGAATTACATACATGGAAAAAAATCATGTGTGGATTCTGCATTGGTCGTTGTTGTTATTGTGACGTAAGGCTAGCGTCCCATGGATGGAAAAAGTGACGGAAAGCGAATTGCGGCACCAATAGATTTTCAGAATTTTTAGTGACTGTTGGATGAAACCAGATAAAACTAGGCATACTTGAAAAGTATTGGTACCACAATTCGCTTTCCGTCACTTTTTCCGTCCAAGGGACGCCAGCCTAACTGCTGCCGTGAATGCAATTGGAGGAAAATTCACATTGGAAGTAATGTTGTGTGTAGGGGAGGGTGGGGCATGTTTTCCCACTTTTTTTTCGTTGATTTTTGTATTTTTTCCTGTTGCACATTTCAAGAAATTTGAGATACCATTCTACTCGTCGAAGCTTCCGCTACCCGGATATCATCGGGAGATTTTCTGGACGTTCAGAAAACGTACTTGCTCCCATAGAAAACGTTCAAATAAAATCCCAGGATGTTCTGAAAACGTCGCATTCACGTCTCAGAGACATGCAAATGTTTTGTGATGTTCAATTTATGTCCACCATGCGACGTTCTGCGGCGACGTGTTCAATAAAGATGTCAATGACGTTCTGCGATACTACGTATATGTTTGTAAAAGTTAGTTTTCATGATAGTACGTTTGGGAACCGTAACGAGAACGTTTCTTGGGAGATGAAAAAGACGTACTGGCCTATTACAAATAATCTACGAAATCTCATTGACGAATAGAAATAGAAGTCCCCTAAATCGAATGATGTCACAGTTGTTGTGATTCACTCCCCTGGTTAAAAAATCCTATAGAAACCGATTCAAAATTAATCGGAATGAATAGCAGAGCCGTCTTTCATTGCTTCAAGGCCCTGGGCCGACTTAGAGTGGAGGTCCATGTAAGGAGACGTAAAATCTTGAAATTTTTCAAAAACCACTCTAACGTTAATCATTATGATTTTTCTTCCTTTAAAATAAGTATTGACTGAATTTCCACTTGTTCGTATATATAGAATTAGTTTTATTTTAAAAATAACTTGATTTCATTTTGTTCAAGTAACCTTTTTAAGAAAATATGTAAAAATCTTATCTATTCTCTACGAAGAGGCCCCCTTCGTTTGCAGGAGGCCCTGGGCTCGGGCCCGGTGTGCCCTGCCTTAAAGACGGCTCTGATGAATAGGGTCAATCGGAAAGCCTCAAGTAACGATTCAAAATGAATAGGACTCAATTGGAATTTCCCGTACAAGACAACCACCGATGGAATCCGGCGTCTCAACGTAGAATTTAGGCGGAAAATTGGGGGATGAGGTAGATCGGTGGAGGAACGGTTGCTCGAGGGGAATGCGACGTGGTGGCAACGGAGAAATGTCCGCATAAAAATCAACGCCGAACATCGGTGGTTGTCTTGTACAGGAAATTCCAATTGAGTCCTATTCATTCCGATTGGTTTTGAATCGGTTTCTATCAAATCCTATAGGATTTCTTAACCAGGGAAGTGATTCACAACAACTGCGACATCGTTCGACTCAGGGGACTCTTATTTTCGAATACATATTTTACCAAAATAATGAAAAAAAAAAAAAAAACATAAGTATGTTTTATTTTTCCAATTTGAGATAAAAACACAGGCAAAGTTTACTCACCAACGACAAAATCGTGAAAATAATTCTCTTTCCACGTTGAAAACAGCTATCAACCTGATATTGCTTTGAATTCTACTTTGAATGATCTATTCACGATGATTCATCCAGTGGCGCGCTCTCCCAGCACACTGAGAAACTATAACGCATTGGAAAACGTGCCCCTAAAGAAAACTCACCCCACTCTCCCCTACAATGCTACTGGAGTAAACGGCAAGCGGGTTGCCATGGTAACCATGATAACAACGTCAATCCAACAGGACTCTGGAGTAAATTCTACATGAAAGCCACACCATAATCACAACCTCATGTAATTTTCATCTTATTTTCACGTGGTCATTTTTTTCCGAGGTAGCTCATTCTACTGAAAACATTTTAGAAACATGTGTTGCTGAATTAAATTGAGGTAAACTCTGGGATTTTCCAAGAAGGCACTTTTCTGCTCGCGATATTATGTTGATACAATAATTATGTGTTCAAGTACCGTTACTCGAATGGAAAATTTGATCCATAGGGATAGAATACCGCATGCGAGTAAATACCCTCAGTGGTTTTAACAGCCTGTAAACCATCAATGGTTCACGGCAAACCACCACGAGATAGAACGATTATTCAAGGAATTATTGATTTTCTTGAGTGAGATTTCTTATTGAACTAATTGTGCTCTTTACGAATTATTGAGGAAGTCTTCTGGCACTGTGGAGCTGTGTGGGTTACCCTGCTCAAAATTTCCCTTAGAAAACGATAAAATTCTTCCTATCGGTTTCAATGTGGTTTCTGAAACTGAAATTTCCGATGCTGTATCGTGGATTTACGATGTAATTCTATCGAGTCTTATCGTATTCTATAGGATTCAAGAGCTATGTATCTGGTTTCATCGTGAAATTCCTATGGAAGATGTACCATTCATTTGACAGGAAACAGGTTATATTTTTCTAAATAATTAATACTTTTTCTGTGGGAAATTTCACGATAAAACCAGATACGTATATCCTCAATCTTATAGAATACGATAAGAATCGATAAAATTCTATCGTAAATCCACGATGCGGCATCGGGAATTCCAGTTTCAGAAACTACATTGAAACCGATAGGAAAAATTTTATCGTTTTGTATGGGACATTTTTAGCAGGGTAGGATTCACTTGAAGTGAGCCTGGTAAAAAGGCGAATAGATTCGGATAAGAATTTGCAGATGGATACAAGAATAGGATTGAAACGGATAGAAATACAATCCATTTTCATCCCTTTCAATCCTACCTTTTCTATCCATCGGCAAATTTTTATCCAAATCTATCCGCGTTTTTACCAGGGAAACCGAAACTGCAACCCCTGAAATGTCGCAATTGCTCACAAATTTAATAAGTCAACAATACTTTTGTTACTTTGATGAAAAATCCTGAATGCTCCTTCAATCCTCGATGTTGGAAATGATTGTAAATTGTTCCAAGATTAACCTATGATAATATTCAAAGAGAAATTTATAAAAAATTCCCAAACATTCGAAGTAGCTCTGGAAAACTTAAAAGACGAATAATAATATTCAAAAGTGTGATCCCGCAACGAATTTGCCAATTTGAGAAGAGCTTTTGCTTTGAAGTCGTACCGAGTAAAGTACTCTCACAAATTTTCCCTAGACTCATCTCTTTTTCCTCGCTCTGAAGTACGGTCGGCTCGACTCGGGAGTTTGGATTATCATCGACCGCTCAAAAGAGAATAATCATCCGTCGGTTGCTTCGGAAAAATAAACTGAGGCATCAAAATCGAATATATAATCCACGATATTGCGAATGAATTCATCAACGAAAGAATCGACGAAAATATCGTAATCACATTATTACACTTGATTTGAAGAATTCATTGAATCGAATCGATAATAATGGCAACAATGCATCGGCTGTGAAGCCAATTTAATACCTTTCTTTTCTATACATGTATACGTGTACACATATATACACAATCTCAAAGTATAGCAGACAGTTTTGCGGATAGTTCCACGAAATGGAACGGAAGATGTGGTAGAGGTGAAGGAAGTGGAATAGTGTGGTGAAGAGAATGGGAAATAACACTCGGCGACAGGCGGAGAGAGAATATTCCTTTCTTCCTTCTTATCTGTTCCCCTTTCTTTTTCTTTCACCAGCTATCTTGAGAATTTTTTGTGTGCTCTCTAGAAAGAAAAAAAAAAGAAAAAGAAAAGAGGGCAGGGTGACTTCTTCCCATTTTCTTCTCCCGACAGCCATGCTGCCGCACTTGGCACTTACTCTCGAATATTGAACTTGGTGAAAAGGATAAACCTTGTCGAAGCAAAAACCATTCACCACGCCAATTCGATATGGCAAAATTATCGAAGACTCATTGATTTTAAGAAAAATTTCACAAAGAACTCAATTTCAAACTCTTTTTCTTATCTTAAAATAATATTATGTATAAATAATATTAAGTACATCGGGTGGATGCGATCGATCTATATTCGTTGACAAGTCGAAGCAATGAATCGTCCTAACGCGATTTCAAGCGAAACGAGCTTCGGGACCACCTGTCACTCCTCGCCATAGAACGTTTCCACTTTTTCTCCCACGTCTGGCCGCGCTGACGCGGAACGAGAAAAATTTCAAAAAGAGCCAATTTCAAAGCTCGCGTATCCCTCCCTTATTCGCGTTCAAAGAAATACGCTCGACGAATGAACATTGAATGGCATCGCGCCATCTTAAGAGATGGAATCCCCCACTTATTTTGCATAATTTGTTTTTATTTTCACCGGTTTCCCGAGGAGAAACGAAATTTTCAATGAGAAAGTTTGGATTATCGTGGATATTACGCAGGGATTAAGGGTATGAATGAATTTTAATATTCAGAACTGTGGAAGTGCACGGGAATAAAAAAAATGAAAGAATGAAAAAGGAAGGAAAGCTTTCAACTCCGAAAGAAGCAACTTTGGCGATTAAGAAGTATATGAGAATGGAAACTGAAAGAGGAAGCTCCCGGAAACACGTGCTGAGTGCACGTACGCTTGCCAAGCGGCATGGCAAGCTGGATGCGAGTACAACACTGTGCAATTTCGTCTGTTTTCATCGTGGATCTTGGGTTGAAATTGTGTTATTAAGAAGTACTAACGTTTCCTTAAAATACCTACAGAGTGATACTGCTTAACAATGGAACAACCATTATCGAGGGGTGATAATTGAGTGGAAATACCAGAGAAATTCGATACACACCGAGAGATGTGGTGTTGCGCAGTTTACGAATGAGATAAGAAAATAGCTGGGAGAGTGATAGAGAGACGCTTATTGGAAACGTGGTAAAAGCGTGTGGAGTACATCTGGAATGAGTTCTAAAAGAAACATTGGAGTCAGAGGAAATTAATCGATGAATTTGTTCGGAAAGTGGGGAAATTGTATTATCGATTTCGACTCAATTCTGCTTTCTCGTTGAGAGAGATAGAGAAAATAGAGATTGATTTGATAATTGATTCTGGAGTCGAAAGGAGAGAAGAATGAAAATATTATTTTGAAGGAATCATGTCTGGCGTTTCTCTCGATATATACATCGAGTGATATTCAGAGTGCATCAGAGTGTACACATAAATCGTACTTGAAGAGTGATCGATCTGTCGGACGATGGGTAGTAGCGGTGCCAATGAATCGCGCAGGACGTAGACGATTCCACGCGGAACGAGGTTCAAGACCACCTATCACTTCTCCGACACAGGAGGTTCAACGGTTACCTTTGGCCAACCATCCGACTAAACCCAAACCAATCCACGAACCACCTACGGGTACGACGGCCACCACCGGCATCGGTGAAAGATGGTCCGTTCGATCGCGATAAAATGATCCCTTCGCCCAGCTTTTGGACGATTTAACAAATCGTCTCTTTCTCTCTTCCGAACACCGATTCGAGAAACCCTTGTTCTCGTTCTTGCTCCTCGTTTCCGGTAAAAAAGAGTGGAATAGAGAGGAAATAGATACGACGAGGGGGAGCCAAATACCCAAGACTTAAGAAAGAAATTTCCGAGCTTTTCGAGCTCAAGCACGGGAGGAGATCGAGACGACATCGGTCTCCCTCATCTCAATTCGCCTTCTCCCTCTCGTCGGAGGAAACTCGCATGTCATTCGAGTGTAAAAAAGAATTGCGGACAAGGAAAGAATGATTTCTCTGATACACAACGGTAATAGCCGTCGACCCGACGTCAAAAATTATCTTGGATGCGAAACGTCGAGTTATCGTGTAACAATCATCGCGATAAGATAGAATGAACTACTTTCAGGCAAATTTATTACCCGGATTCGAAATGGGGTGAGAGAAACGAGTGGAGTTAATACGATAAAATTCGAGTTTCTCGGGGGAAAGGTCGAGGGAACTTAATTATTTTTTGTTGAATTTCGTTTATGATCGCAGGGAAAATCCCTTGATTCTGATATATCGCGGTACGTGTGAAAATCAAGTATTTAGATTTGAATTCGAATTTTCGTTTCATATAATAAATGTGATACCTCGAAGAAAAACAAATATTCATAAAAAATCCATATTTTTTCCTCCCTATCGGGTGACACGAATCGAGACATTTGTTTCCTTTTGGTAGATTGTGTGCGAAGGACCGATTCGTCCGTTGTCAAATTCTCAATTACAAGTTGCGAGGTTTGAAAAATGGTGTGAAAAAACGTGACATTCCGATCATAGATCAAAGGTCCTCGATACATCGTCTATTTTGTAAATGGTTTAATGCACGACCACGTCGTTGTCGTTGTCGTTGTCGTTGTCGTTCTCGTTCTCGTCATCGTTCTACGATCTTTTCGGGTCATTTCTGGGAGAGGCAAGAAAAAAAATGAACGACGGATTTTCAGGATGAAGGTTTAGGTTCGAACGGGGATTTTACGAGCGTATCGGAGGTCATAAATTTCCACCTTTTCTCCGATCCTGATGAAACCTTATACTATATACACCGTGTCCATATAAAATTTTCCCAGTGATATAATATATATATATATATCTTAGTCCTCCGGGCAGGATGGGGACTTCTGTACCGAAAGATATACGAGAAACAATGTGACGTTTTATGAAATTTCCAGTCGTTACAATAACTTTATTCATGCGAATCCATAAAACCAGGTTGTTCAGCGAAATTTGTCTTGATTCTTTATCGACTTTTACACTCTCTTCGTTGGAAAGGAAATCATTCAAATATTTATCTTATTCCGAGTTGGATTATTCGATTGAATTTGTTTGCTCTTCGTCGTTCTCGTTCTTCTTGCAAAAGTACCTCGTGAATAAAGGATAAGATCAGATTTACTGCGATTAGAATGGGGATGATGGAGAAGGAAGGTTCGTTTGAGATGATATGGAAATCCCCTTTTGTCGGAGAAAAAGTGTGCTAACCGCGGCCCCGCGGAAAAAAATATTTCAGTCAATTTCACAAAACCACTGCAGTAAGGAAATTTCGGTTACCACAACAAGAAATCAAGTAACTGTTGTATTCTGTATAGAATACCAGTCTAATGCTAATTTCAATTGATCAATTATGGCCCTAGTAGAAATGATTATAACGATTGTCTAGCACCTTTTAAGGCGCTGGCGGTTGAGCTAGTTCCTAGAAAGGGCCTTGACATTACCTATAAGGGGGCTAGAGTCCTTTCTGCTAGGGAGTATATATACATTGTGCTAACAACAACCGATCGTAGTAGTTTGTACTATAATTCGTTATATTTTCAACTCTTACAATAACCTCACTTTAAGGGCATTCATCAGAGGCAAAGTTATTAGATCTCTCCCCCCAGTTTTCTCAACGATTAATGAATATAATCGATTCTAATGAGCAGGTGCATCTTCTTAGCATATCAAAGAAAGTGCAGCTACTCTTTATTTTTCATTTTATTTGTTCGTTTCTGAGAAAACTGGGGGGGCGATTTTGGAATCTAGTAACTTTTTGGGAAGATGGTGAATGCCGTTAAATGATCATTCTTACAGCAATTTCTGGTATTTTCCACTATGAATTTGAATAAGTTTAACTGATCAATCGGCAATTGAAACTACATCGATACATAGTCCTCCAGAAATAAATAGCTATATTCTCAAATAGATCTTCCTTGTACATAGAAAAAAGTGTTTTTCAATAGGTTGAACTAAAAGATTTATTTCACTTGAATGATTCTTTGTTTTGAAAGAGATGGAGTGTTTAATATGTATGCGTAACAAAGTCGAACCTTCTCTGACCCGCAAATAAAAGCGGAATCTATGAGTATTGAGAATGAGTATAGTCGATAGAACTTTATTACGTATTATAAATCTTATGTGAAATAAATGAATTTGCTATCTGCATTTATTATCATTTATGTCCCCTTATGTTTATTCATTCCTTTCTGTATTCCCTGCTTAAGAATTCTCATTCATTCTCATTGTAAAAAATTCAATGAGAATGAATGAAGTTTCTACATCGGAAATTTCTTCTGATTTCTCAGTGAATTTTTCTTTGAGAATCAATCGGCATTATCCTACATACTTTGGGGAAAAAATTGAAAAGTAATGTCGATTGAATCAATCGGTTTCAATCAGATTTTTCTACACTGTAAAAAATTTACCACAAAATTCCAGCGAATTTGTTGCTAAAATTGAAAAATTATAATCATAATTTTTCTTTTTTTGTGATAGAGATTTTGTAGAAGTGATTCTGTACATTCTTTATGCCAGAAGGTTATCCAGAGATTTGATAACTTATGTAGGGGAAGAAGAAATTATATCCTACCTAACGGGGTTTGAACTTATATTCCTACCTGCCCCCACTGACTGAAATCTAATACCCTGAACCGTTGAGCTACTGCGCGACTCTGCAGATGGTCACCTTACAGATACATAAATTGATGAGTTTGTATCCGATTTTCCTGTCATGAGACCAATAAGATTGTATTGGATTTTTCTTACATTACAGTAATGCGGTTGTATTGAATTATCCTTCCAACAGAGCATTGGATATATATATATTGGTTTTTCTTGACTTTAGAGTAATGAATTTTCTATGCAGAGGAACAATGGATTTGTATAGAATGTTCCATTTCACAGATCAATTGGGATACATTGGAAAAACTATTCTAACGAAGACTAGGGGGGCACCGGATATCCGGTTCTGATTCGACCACCGGATACCGGATATTCGTTCAATCCGATGTACGATGCCGATGTCTCCCCATCCGGAATGATTTGTCCGATCTGTTCGGATCACTGGATACCGGATCGGACGTATATCCGGCCGGATCAGAACCGGATATCCAGTGCATCCCTAATGAGGATCTACCAAAAACTAGTATTTCAGAAATTTCTCATGATTCCTCGTAGAACGTATTTCCGGAAAATTTTGATTGGCATCGATTGAACATTGACATTAGAAATAATGGGTAATTATATCAGAATTTCCTCATAGAAACTTATTGAACATTCGGATCCTATAAATTCCTCGTTGTTTCTCGTAGGAAACACTTACGGAAACTTCCGATTGAAACCCATTGAGCATCGATAACAAAAAGTGATGAAAATTATATGAGACATTTCTCACGGAACATTTGAACTATTGAACATCTCTATCCTGGAAATATCCCATCATTTCTCGTAGAATGAACTTTCAGACAATTCCGATTGAAACCGATTAAACATCGACATGAAGAATACTGAGAAATTCTATGAGACATTTCCCATAGGAATCTATTGAAAGGTTTTACTCTGGGAATTTCTCATCGTTTCTCGTATAACGCGCTTGTGGAAAATTCCGATTAGAACCCATTGAACATTGACATGATTATTAAGGGAAAGTTATATCAGAATTTTTTCATAGAAACCTATTGAGCATTCTAAATGCAGAAATTTCTCATAATTTCTCATTGCAGCCTCTTCCTGGAATTTCCTATTGAAACCCATCGACCATTGATATAGAAAATCCTCCAAAATTATATTAGACATTCTTCATAAAAATCGACTGGGAAGTTTTACTCCAGAAATTTCTCATCATTTCTTATACACTCTACTCCAGAAAATTCCTATTGGAACCGATGGACGGTTGGTACAGACAAAAAAATGAAATTGGAAGAGCATTTTCCTGCAAATACTCATTCAACTCTTTACATCGAGAACTGTTCTATCATTTCCAATTTCATATTGTGAGTATTTATTGAGAGGTAACCGATTGGTTCTCATTGGATACTGATTTCTGATTCATTCTCATTCAGTTTCAATGAGACTTTACAGATACTTTGATCTTTTCCATTGGTCTCGTGCAGTCTCATTCAATTCGAATGAGATTCTATGAGATATTTCAAGCAGGGTTGTTTCTATTCTGAATGATCCTTATTTGAGAATTGAGTTTAATACATTTCATTTTATTTATATTGGAAAAAACATCTGAATTTCACCTCACCAACGACGAAATGTACTACACCAACAATAACTTTATCACACGGAGAAAAAGGAATTCGCTGTGGCAGCGAAATCTACTTTTGCTGGGTTCCTTTTGCCAGAGCAGCAAATTTTTTGCTGTGACAGCAAACTATTTGCTGTTCCAGCAATCTTGTTAGCTGCGACGACGGAATTTTGTTAGCTGTGGCGAAAAAAAAAATGCTATGCCAGCAAAAATTTGCTTTCTATATATAATATACTGAAAATTTGCTGCTGGCGCAAACATTTTTTTTGCTGCCACAAAAAAATTGCTGTGTCGCTAAGAGACGATATTGTTATAAGCAAATTTTTAGCTAGCAAAAAAAAAAAAAATTTATATATATATATAATATGATTTTTTGCGTCAATTTTTTTTTTTTTCTGCAAATGAGCTTCGAAGCAGGGATGGACAGCCTCAAATAATTTTCGACTCTATTACAGTATAAGGTACGGAATACAAATTCACCCAGTGATATTCTGATGGAAAAGTAATTAATACAAAATTGCAATAGTATAATGACTGCATGAAACTGTGAGCTAAGTTCATACAATAAGGATTTGTTTATTTTACACATTGTTTCATGACACTCTCAGACATTCGATGTTTCAAATTCGATTGAAATTATCATTTTCTCGGAACATACATTGGTTATTGTGTTACAGACTATTTAATTTATGGTAAGAAATCGAAAACGATTAATATGTTGTATATTCATATTCGTGGCCAAGTTCAAGCTACAATTTATAACCATGTAACCGTATTCAACCGTATTAATATTCATTTGAGGGCTGCAACTTTATAAGAAATACCGTTGTTATGGATTCAGTTCCAATTAAACGATTTTTAACTGCGGGGGCGCAAAGTTCGTCGAATAAAAATTCATCATTGTACAATGATAATTTTCATTCGACGAACTCTGCGCCCTCGCAGTAAAAAATTGTTTAATTGGAACTAAATCCATGACACCAGTATCTTTTATGAAGTTCCAGCCCCCTGATATTTATTTCAAAAATTGAAGATAGACTCTCGTATTATATCGATAGATCGATAAAACGATATAATTTTTAACACAATGTTTATTCCATGATCATGTATTTTGCCACTCTTTCCTTCTCAATATTGAGACATAAAATACTAATTGCCTCATAGACCTTCGAACCGCAAGTACGCGTTCGTATTGTAATCTTCATCTCTTTTCCTTTGAAATGGAAATTACAATTAGATTTTGTATTTCAAATTCCTAAATAGTGAAAGTACAATTCTATTTTGTACTCGGAAGTGAAGAAACCCTCGATTGGTATTGTATTTGATACTCTAAAAGAGTCAGAGTACAGAGTACAATTATATTCGATGTTCTGTAACAAATGAAGTATTGAGTATAATTATACTTTTCACTTTGTATTTTGCGGAGTACATTCTTGCCAATCCCTGCTTCGAAGTGTGAAGAGCGTAATAGCTACGTTGGCTAAGTGTTAGTTTTGCGATAGGTTGGTTAGGTAGAGGTAGAGCGGGTTCGGTTCCCCGTTAGGTTCAAAAACTTTCCACTGTTGCCAACAAAATTTATTTTTTTATCATTATTTCGAATAAATCAACAAAAGTCTAATAGAATCCAAAGTCAAGTTCATTTCTCAATAATGTTTAATTCTTTCTCATTTCTTTATAAAATTATTGAATAAATGACAACACCTAACCTCTACTTATAGTCGGATTAACAATACTGCACTGACAAAAAAATTTATTCCAGTCAAATAAATATTTATTTGTCCTGTACGAGAAATATTTATTAGAATTAACAAAGTATTCTTAGGAACCAAAATAATTTATTGGAATCAAATAAACGATTAAAACCATCTATTTAATTCAAATAAATTATTTTGGTTCCAAAGAATATTTCGTTAATTCTAATGAATATTTCTTTGGTACAGGACAAATGAATATTTATTTGACTGGAATAAATTTTTTTTTCAGTATGTTGGTGATATGTACTTTTGTGAAATGCATTTGAAATGAGTAGTCACTACAATACAACATTTCCTTGTAAAAATGATCACTCAAGACGGTTGATTCATGCATCGATTCTTCTAACATATACAGTCATGAATGGTGCATTGTTTACGATAATCATTCTGTAAATATAACCATATAGCCACCGACGATTCCGGTAACAGCAACGCGAATTCCGGTAACATTGACAGATCATTTTTTTCGGTGCCGATAGTGCGTGAAATTCATTTTCGTATGGACACTTCTTCTCTCGGTGGGAATTTATCCGAGGTGCATACGGTCTTCTTGTAATTCTAGAAAATAAGTTTACTGTATTTGAGTGGTATCTCATCCCTGGATTTTTGCCGAGATAAATCATACGTGATTCATACGTACTTGATATAAGGATCTTGTATACATGATCTACTTTACGTTATGAAAATTAAAAATTTGAATAATTCCGTGATACTCACTGAATCCGTCCGGTAGAAACCTTTCGGAAATTTGAAGTGCCTAGTTATAAGAATTTGGATGTCCTCTGGTAATACCTATCGAGAAGAAATATTTTCCTGAATTCTTAATTTCTGATTCTTCGCGAAACTTTGTAGTTTTGACATTCTGTAGGTTTATTATTGATCTCTAAATAATTAAATAGATTCTTTATTAACATTACACTGAGAGAAAAACGACCTGGTTGAGACATTCGTGGTCGCAATAACTTGAAATCTGGTTCGATTCACCAGAAAATGTGAATGCAGAAAAGTCCAGAAAAGAAAAGGATCTGGTTTTCCTGATCAGAAATATGCAGTTAATTTTGGCTTCAACCACTTTTGCTGGACATCGCAATCACATTTTCTGGTGAATCGAACCAGATTTCAAATCATTGCGACCACGAATGTTTCAACCAGGTCATTCTTCTGTCAGTGTATGACTGTACTTATCGGTGAAACAACAATCAGCATTTGGCCTCTACCGATCGTCCACGAACCAAACCCAAGTAGAAATGCTCTAATTATTGTCGAGTTTTGTAACGCTCAACTAGCCAGATACTAGACATTTGCGAGGATCCACATAGCACAAATGTCTCAGTAATATCTTCAGAATATTCTGCAACATTCTGGAGACATTGTAATATTGTGAGAATATCCTGGAGATATTACTGAAACATTTGTGCTATGTGGGTACCTCACCAGAACCCTACGAGGCACTCGTAAGCGTCTAGTTTTTGGCTAATTAGGCATTACAAAACTCGTCAATTACTAGAGCATTTCTACCAGGTGGCTACGGAATGTGAGTCAGCCGCAATCTTCTGTAGAAGCTAACACGATTCGAATTCTCAATGCCATCCCGCCTTAGTGAGAACGAAATGTGCAACAAGCGTGCAAACAGGGCAAATTGTGGCTCTTTGTTAACAATCGGTATGCCATTATTTTCAACTGAAAAACGTCTAGGTTGTTGTTTTTGCTGCACAGTGTTTGATTGAAACCAAATTTTCTGTACCTCGATAATTGTATCACGAATAGGACGTATCGAAAAGTATTCGGCAAGACTCTCCTGTATCGCAAAAGGAAGGTCCTGAAAAAAAAATATGATTCAATGATAGAAAATTGAATTATAAGTTCTGTTTAGGATATATTCCCACACAGCCAAAAGATTTCAGTTCAGAATGAATTCCAGAGGGAAGTCTGTTTTTTGTCCGAGAGAACTCTTAAAGAATCCCAAAGTATAAAGAAATCCAAAAGAGCTCATCAAGAATCCTAAGAGAGTTCATGAAAAATCCTACTCTCTAAATCTAAATCAGTATAGAATCTCACTGATTCAATTAACCGCATTCCACTGCATAATCAATGAATAGACTGATTCCGCAGTTGCATGTTATTTTCACTGATGACCCATACAGCAAAAATTTTGTTTCTGTCTAAAAGATTTCTTTTGGATGCCTAAAATATTTCTTATGCAATAGTTTTCACTATGTTTAAGGGAGAACATACACGCGAACGTACTGTTTTTAAAGAATTTATGACGAACAATTAGCCGAGGATCCATTAATGAAACAACGCATATCTTGAAATCTACGTGTCAAACTATGTTTATAATTGTTGAGATAAAAATATTTCAAAATGGTGGAGCTACAGCTGCCAGAAGTTGGTCCCTCGTTTCTAGTTTTTTTTCTAAAATCTAAAAACCAAAATTCTATCGTTAGAATATGTGAAAACGCGCAACTTGACGGAGTCAAAACAAATGAAAATGGAAAATTGAAAATTCAGAAGCGTTTCGAACAAAACACACTTTTGTTCCTATATAATCTAAAAATTGAAAAAAGCAATGTAAATAAATTTTATTTTTTGTTTTTCTCTTCGTCAAGTTATGCGTTTTGCTGTACTTTACCGATAGAATTTTGGTCTTTTGATTCTAGATAAAAATTTAGACCTGTAGGCTGCACAGCGCAAAAACGAGGTACCAACTCGTAGCTCCGCCGTTTTGAGATATTTTCGTCCCAAAAAAATTGTGAAGATAGTTTTGAACGTATATTTTGAGGTGTGCTTGATTTCATGATTGTATCTTGAACCAATGAATTTTAATTAATCCTCAAAAGAAGGTACATTTGCTTGTATTTCTCCCCTTAAGAAATCTAAAAGACATCTAAAAGAAATCTTTTAGATACAGCAAAATTTTTGCTTGTATAGGTACAATTATTCACCCAAGTGGAAATTTCACTATGGACATGAATGAATATTCACTGATTCACAGTATATATATGCACTGGTTCGCAGTGGTACACTTATCACTACAATCCAGTGGAATTCCACTGATTCAGTTTTAGAGGGTAAAAGAGTCAATAAGTAATCCTAAAAGAGGTTCCAAAGGATTCTGTAAGTAATAAATTAGCTCCTGCAGCTAAATTTCAGCTGTTATAGCATAAAAATTTGCATCTGTAGCTAATTTATTTGCGGTGGTAGCTAAAATTTAGCTGCAGGAGCCAATTTGATGGCTGTCCATGTCCGTGCTAGCCATTTAGCTGCTGCAGCTAAATTATTTTTCCCATGTATCTTTTCGAATCAACTTCTTGACACCGGGAACATCATTTTTCAAAAATGTGCCGCAAAATTTTGATCTTCGAAAGCTAAGAATTCCGTTGGTGGATTATTAATTCGTCTCGTCGAAGGATTCAAACTTTCACAGCGTGTAAGAGGTCTTGAAGAATGCTATATATGAAATTGTAAATAAGCCTAGAAAATTTCTGAAGAAATTCATCGAGACATTTCAAAAACTTCTCAGTTTCCCCCAGAATCCCAAAAATATTCTAGAAACGATGAAAGAATTTGTGTCACGGATTCATTGAAAGATTCAAAGTGAGTAATTCGAATCGAACTGGAGAGGATTCAATATAAATCCATAAAAAGATGTTACAAAACAGACATTTGGATGCTTCTGTATGCACATTTCCAGTCAATTGACCGAATTTGCAGCGAAGTGCAAAATATATGACATTCATTTTGATATTTGAGGATTCCGAAATACTTCTCCAATCCCATACAGCACAAAAGTCCCCCAAAGAGCTCCCGTTATGACAGTAAATATGAATCCATCATGAATAGTTTGAACTCTTGATGAATAACTTAATCTTCAGAAAGGATTCATATCACGAATTCATAAAGAACTATTCAGGCATTCAACATGTATGCATTTTGAATTCATTTTTACTGTCATAACGGGGACTGTGCAAAAAGTTCTTTCAGAAGTTTCTGTGAATTCAAAATGATCATTTGTGCTGTCCGGGACAATACTTTTGGAATTTCTCATGATCTGTTGAGAAATATCTCTTCTCAAATTTCTCTATTCTTAAAAATATTTCTTCCTAAATATCTCTATTCTTAGATATCTCCCTTCTCAAATATTCCTGTTCTTGAATATCTCCATTCTCATTCATCTCTATTCCTGAAAATTTTCCAATCTGATACATCTCTATTTTTGAATTATTGTGAGACGATGGGAATGACAATCGATAATGAAGATGGCTTGTTGTGTGTTGGATGTATCTGAAATCAGTCCATGATGATATGAAAGCAAATGCATAACAAGTGATTCAATCTTCTTTCATGTTCTCATCCAAAATGCATGAATCATGAACGAAAATGTAAACCACTTTGAGCTTCTCAATTACTTCGGATTGATAAATATTGAATGGAACTGATGAACTTTAGACATAGCAATTGGATGTTGCAATATTTTCTCTCTCTCTCTCTCTCTCTCTTCTCCCAAATTGATTTTTCCATCCTTCTCACAAACCGATTTTAAATGTCAAATATGTATCTCGCAATCCACCGTACCTTATATTTCATACACAGCACATCAGATCGCAGATAGTCATGATAAGTCACAAACGTCAAAGACTCTGTAGAATGTTGTACCTAGAAAACAATTCAACGGGCTTGAAAATGAGAAGAAAAATAATTCCCTCTGGAGTTTGAGATCCCTGGGAAAATGGAAACGATAGACTCTATGATCGAAAGAGTCAAAACCCACGTCAAACGTAATTATTACATGGAGAAAAATAAAGGTTTACAAATTACTACATTCCTACTGAATTGGCAGGATAAGAGAAAATATCACTGTTATTGATATAGAAGTGTAGGAAAAATGTGTAATTTATCATGCAGAAGTTTGCTTTTGTTCATCATTCATTTGTACTTCACTATCTATAAATAACAATGATATTTTCTTATATCCTGGCAATTTGGTAGAAATGTAGTAATTTTCAAAACTTGATTTTCCCTCGTGTAAGAATCTATCCTGGTAAAAAGAAATACCCTAATCACTAATAAGTTTTGTAACGCTCAACTAGACAAAAACTATAGACGCGTGAAAGTGCCTAGTTTCTGGCTAGTTGCGCGTGACAAAACTCGTCAATAGCCAGAGCATTTCTACTTGGATACCTGTTCCCATCTGTTTCTATCGTTTCCATTTGTCAGGGTGAGACCGTAGAGGAGTGCATATCCATTCGCCTTCCAACGAGGACGTTTGTCGCTGCGATTCTACTCTGAAAGAGTACAATTTTTCACCCTTTTGCAGGTATTCCGCTCAAAGACATTCAAAGAGTCAATCAAACATAAACACACCGTTGAAAATCTCCACGATTGAACGAAAACCAACGTGACAGGCAAAATGAGGAAAATTTTGAGAGAGTACATGATGACGGCCGAACACTGTTCTTTTCGATGAAAATCATGCTTGTTATATAGAAACTGAATTTATTTGCAGAAGACGATTACATGATCGATACTTTTGTCATCCCTTCTCACGTATGTATCAGATAACATCGTATTTATTATATAAAATTCATGTCATTGCACATGATAAAAGGCAGCTTATTGGGACACGGCTTCCTCGTTCTTGATTAATTAATTATTAGGAAACTCATACCATAATTTAATTTCCATCACTTGTGAAAACTTAACAACAATCGAATGATAGAAACGGAAACGTTCGGATAATAACGCGATTTACATATCATAGAATTAAAACCGACCCATGTACAAATACCCAGAGTTAACAAATGGCGTAGTACTGGCAAAGTTGTATAATATTTGCCAGACTTCGGGAGAAACAACTGTGCCTATTCAGAATCATTACCAGTTTTCCAACTGGCGCCAAATGTTCGCGGGATTTCAGACGGTACTGGCTTACGTGGTCTTACGGTCGTGGACCAGTATCGAATTAATACTGTTCGGAGAATACCCAGACCGTACAGAAACGGAACTGCGGCAGTATCGAATCAGAGTTGGTTGGATGATGAAATGCGAAAAAAACACGATACGACGCCAATATCGATGCAACGTTGTTCTAATACGGAATAGATAGTGGATAGGGATTCCACTGATCTTTCCAATAACACGATTACTTCGATGAGACAATACTGCGCCAGTATTGAGCCAGAGTTAGTATTAGCGTACAATATTGATAGGACTCTGGCTGACTATGGAATCGGTAGTCAACTGACGTTGGAATCACGATCTTGGCAATTCAGCTGTTGTAGTGAGCCGAAGTCGCGCCAGCATTCGGCCAGAGTTGTTATCATCATTCAATATGTTCGAGAGACAACAATGTGCCAGCATTGGTAGGACTTCATTCCACTACGGAATTTATGGTAAATTGTATGACTTCAACGGTCCCATTACAATAAATGGCAATTTGAGTGATTCGTCGTCAACTCGGTTATCATTTCAACTCCTTCGCCAGTGCTGGCAATCCAACTGGTGCCATAATGGTCGCTGTAGATTTGCCCCTACTGGTACCTCCGGCAACGGTAGTGAGCCAGTAGCGGCCCATGTTTTACATTTCCACATGGGTAATGACTACTATATGACTATACTCTGTGTATCATGAAATTCGGATAAATCACCCAGGAGAAAAGGGATGCCGAGAAAATCTTCAAACTATGCAGATTATTAAATACTGGTTTTTCATATTTCTTAACCGATTGGGATGAAACTTATACAGGGATACTATGGAATCATAACTATGCCACAATATAAATTCCACCACGGTCAGATAACAAGAAGTGAAGACA
The DNA here is from genome assembly GCA_018340375.1 of Gonatopus flavifemur. Lineage (NCBI taxonomy): Eukaryota > Metazoa > Arthropoda > Insecta > Hymenoptera > Dryinidae > Gonatopus > Gonatopus flavifemur. The sequence goes on from JAFFJZ010000006.1 coordinate 14,055,574, forward strand.
TGACCGTTCATAAAATGACAAAATTCGATAAAATGTTTCCCTTCCCTTTCCCATATTCCTATAAAAATCACGTTGAAACTTATTCAGGAAACGTATCAACACTACACTGAACTATCTTCGAAATTCTCAAATTTCGTTTCGAAGCCTACTGCTTACCTTTTTCTTCCCTCACTCCCGATTTCCTTGAAATTCATATCCTACAACTAAAAACCTAGTGAATTGAATGTTCTCAAGGTTTCAATTTTCAACCGATTCGGATGTACAGAGGTGTGAAAATTATTAGAATAATTGTGATTCCCAAAACTATTCCAACTTTCCTCTAAGGAAATGCAATCATTTATGGAGTACTGGTTTTATTTCTTGATATAAATAGTTCTCAAGCCCTCCGTTTTTGAACGAAAGAATATTCCATGATTACTGTATAACAATCTCATTTGTACAAAGTTCTTTTTCATTATGAGCATCTTTATATGTTTTTGAATAACTAACAATGTGCAATATTTTGATATTAAGAACTGGTGTTTCATTGTATAAAATTGATATACACGACAATAAGGAATGATAGTTGAGTTACGATGAAACCAATAAAAATCCCGGTCGGAATTTGTTGTTAATTATTCTAAATTCCCAGCGGGTATCTATCTATGTCACATACTGTTTAGTTTGAGATCGAGGTGTTGAGATCATTGGAGTGAAAAAAAGATTGGAAAGAAAAATTGTTGTAATTGTTATTAACTCAGAAATGGAAGGATGAAAAACTATCATATCAACAGATAAATGCATAATCTGAGGCAAAAGTTGTAGTTATTTTGGAAATAACAATTGAAGGGCTGGAATAATAAGTATTCATGTAATTATATAAGATAACAAGAATTCTCAACCTTGAAAAATGTATCAATGAAAATTGGAAACGTATTCGGTATTGTTCAAATGAACAAAATAGATATTGAAAGAAAGAATAATACAGAATTTCTGCTCCTAAAATGCAGAACTTCTTTTGCCTAAGCGATTATCCTTCTCAAATCACAAGCTCTTGTCTATAAACACGTTTGAAACAATTGAATTGTTCATAATTGAGAATCGGTCATGAATTTTGCAAAAGTGTTTCGATATTTGGACCCTGCGACTCAAAAAACAAAATCTTACGTTTAGAAATCGAGGGAATACAGCCTTTCATTCGGATGCTTATGTTCAACCGGTGAACGACAGGGAAGTATGAAAAGTTTCCGCTGCGCGCTCATAAATAAATCGCTGTATTTTTCGAACTAATAGTCCAATCGATCTGAAAATTTTCACAAAGTTTCTCCATATACTAGCAAATAATTTTGTCGCTTTGAGTTTTTCCAATCGAAAATTCCCTCGACAGTTTCATAACGCAAAGCGTTTAAAACGTCGTTTTAACTTTGAATTAAGAATCCATCAATTGTTTATTAACTTTTGCAAATTTTTACAAGATTGTTGTCTTCGGAGAAGTCTCCCCGAATCAGAATCTGCAAGATTTATCTTGAGACGTTGAAAACTGCCTGAGTTACAACGACTTTGAGATTGAAAAACATTCATTTTTACTGAGACAAAATGAGTAGTTTTTATTTGTTTTCCTCGAAAACTATTGATGACTTTCTTTTCAACGCCTCTCGTGTCAGCTTGGATAACACTTGAGACGTAGTTCGAGCGCTCGGCGAGTTACTCAATCCAGCCCAGGCCCTCGCATCTTCCGCGTAACTCGTGACCCTGTTCCTGACTAGAGCCCAAGATAACCCCCAGAGGCGCTGGATGTCATTCTAACCAGAAGTAGATTATTATAACCTCTGAAGTGTGAAATTTGTGTATAGGCTTCTGAAAAAGCCTAAGCCATTTATAACCAATAACCAATAACCTCTAAAGTCTCAGATAATCATTGAAACCTTGTGTATCGCTAATTAGGCAGTAAAGTGATATATACTAATGAGAAAATATTTAATAATCGATGTTGATTACCCAATAAACATACACACGTGATTTCAACGTTGAAAAAACGTTAGACTGTCAAACGGACGTCAGTCGTTCATTTCATAACGTTGATTTTTAATTGAAATTTGATAGGGAAATAGACGACCAGAAATTCCGTTTTGATAACGCGTAATTTGAGCTGATATTCAAAAATAACCATCAAACGACGTCCTCAAAAAACGTGTTTTGAACGGGGTTGAATCACGCCTTTAGAATGTGTTATACTCAGAAATACTATTGATCTCGATATTGAATGAAAAGTTTTCACAATAATTTGTTGGATTCAATTCACGTTTTGAAACCATCATTAGAACGCGTCAATATTTGACGTCTTTTAAACGACGTTTAAACCATTGATATGACGTTAATTTATGGTTGAAAAACACGTGATCTGCCGCGACATTTTTACGTTGAATCAACGCAAGAATATTACTAATTCACAACGTGTGGTTATTGACTGTTTTGACGTTTTTAAAACGTGCGTGTGTTTACTGGGTAGTGTGCTAGAATTCCTGAGTTCACTGTTTGAGGAAAAATTTTCATTCATACCCTCATTGGCTTGAATTCATTGAATTGAAATCATCAATATGAATATCAACGTGTCTTGAAACATACAGTGTACACACCAAGGTTTAATTCATTGAAATCAACAATACATTCGTTTATAATTATCGTCCATTCAGGACATTGATTCTGATATTGTAGAATAAAGATGTATGCATAATTCAAACATTCATACCTGTGTTTCATTCCAATGCGATGTGAATTCTGAATACTTGTACTGGTATTGTCCATACAGGCGTCTAAATTTATTCAAACTCCAGTGGCTTTATATTTTATTGGATGCTTCCGACATTTCATTATTTGTAAGTACTGAAACTGCTTTTTCTACCCATCTAATTCAATTATATCACATTTTTGAAGAAGAATATAAAATTCTTCTTGATTATATTACCATACATATTGGGTATGGGAATAAGTTTCCGCCCTCTTGGAAAAAGTGTTGCTGCTGATACTATTTTTGAGTTCACTCGAGTGCTATACTTGTGATTTGGAAGTGTATATGTAACGTTTCGATTGCGGTAGTTGACATTTGTTACAAGCGTGAACATCATTTTTTATCTGGTGTCGAAAATGACAAAACAGCATTTGCGGGAAGTTATGCTCCATTATTTTATTTCGAAGAAAAGTGCCGCTGAAACGTATCGTGTACTGTGCAATATTTACGGTGATCACGCTTCGTCTAATACAACTTGTAAAGAGTGGTTTCGACGATTCCAAAGTCGCGATTTTGATGTGAGTGATAAAGAACGCGGAGGGGCACCGAAAAAATTCGAAGATGTAGAACTGGAACAATTATTTAATGAAGATGCATGTCGAACCCTAGATGAGTTGTCTGAAGAGTTGGGTGTTGACAGGTCAACCGTCGGTAAACGCTCGCACAAGATGGGAATGGTTCAAAGAGTAGGTAATTGGGTGCCACATCGACTAAAGGAGAGAGATATCGAGAGACGTTTGGTAACGTGCGAGATGCTTCTTGACCGGCAGAAAAGAAAGAGTTTTCCGCATCGTATTGGCCCTGGCGATGAAAAATAGATCTAGTACGACAATCCTAAGTGTAGAAAAAGTTGGAGGCTGCCAGGTGTACCAGGTCCATCGACACCGAAAACAAATATCCACGCTTCAAAGATTATGTTGTGCATCTGCCCAGGTAAAAATTGATCATGGGCGCTAGGTTGCCGCAAGGCTCACCAAGATGGGCCGAGCCTAGGCTACCAGGCATGGCGCAACTCTGAAATGATAACATCATTTCAACCTCCGCCCATTTGTTTCCACAATCAAGACCCAACACTGGAAACAGGGTTGTGATAGCATATGCCGTCAATGGCAGACCATACAAAAATTTGTTCGCCAAGGATGAGCCAACGCTGTAGCAATCTTGCGGCAGGGTTGCGCCCATCTCATGCCAATGGTCACTTTTATTTTTTATTGTAATTGAAAATAAAATAAAAAATCCATTCTATCATTTCGATTGAACGAAATGAATGTCGGAGAATTTCAACATGTAATTTTTCTGATTAGTTTAAACTGATGAATGACGTGAATCTGGTGGTCCTGGCGTAGAAGTAGGCGGGTCTGGAAACAGATGAAGAATTATTTCTGTCATGGAATCTTCAAAGGAGACTTATATATTGATTGAATGCTTGGTTCGCCACTCGCAGGAAACAAGCATCACTCTGGTGAGAGTTATTGTAATTTGCTGTTTGAGAAGGAAGTTTCACTCTTAGCCAAGCTATTACTCAAGTCGAGTCAAGCTAACGCCTAAACTGAGCGAGGCCATCGCCCAAGCTGAGCCAAGCTATTGCCCAAGCTGGACCAAGCTACGACCCATGCTTGGTGCAACATGAGAATCCATTGTCATTCAGAGTTGCCTAATGCTTGGAGCAGTGTCCCGCCAAGCCCTAGAGAGCCTCTGTTGAAAGCATGCTTTTTCCTTCAAGCAATATTGGTTGAAGGATGGGCCAAGCGTGGCGCAACCAATGATCAATGATGGACCATCGAATTCGATTTATGACTTCCCATATTGGTACAATGTTTAGACCATTGTCAACCATCCTTGTCCCTACATAGATTGCCCAGCTTTGGCTGGCAGCCTTGCGTCTAGCTATATTCCGTCGTCAGCATTGGCGGAGCCTGAAGATTTTTATATGGGTGGTGGGATCAGAAAGGTGTCATTTATTATGAACTCTCTAAACGATCGTTACAGACTACAGCTAATACGTTTGAATCGAGCTCTAAAGGAAAAACGTGCGGAATGGGACGGTAGACATGATAAACTTATCTTGCTGCATGATAATGCTAGGCCACTGGTTGCTCAACCTGTTAAAAAATATTTCGAAGGAGTGAATTGGGAAATCTTGCCCCACCTGCCGTATTCCCCAGACATTGCGCCTTCGGATTATCATCTATTTCGATCTATGCAATCAGCCCTCCCTGGAGAGCGGTTTACTTCTTACGAAAGTGTCGAAAAATGGTTCAATAAATGGATCGAGTCAAAAGAACCTGCTTTTTTCTCCGAGAAATCCGTATGCTGCCTGAAAGATGGGCAAAAGTGGTCGCTTCCAATGGTACATACTTTGATTAACATTATGTAATAATCCATTGTTTGAATAAAAATCAACTTTGCTTGAAAAAGGGCGGAAACTTGTTCCCATACCCAATATTTTTACTGATTACATGTAATATGAGATATATGGAAATTAAATAGTCGTATTCAATCCTATTATCTCATATTGTTCAAAGGGAAAATTGAAATTCCTATTCGAATGATTTGGAATGTGTGTCAAACACGCAGATCGTGTGTGCCAAACGATTTCATAACTATATATGTAATCCGGTTACAATCACACCTTACGCCCCTGGTGGATATTTTGAGCCCTAGTCAGGAGCAGGGTCACGATTTTTCCCGAAGATGCGAGGGCCTGGTTCAGAGTGATTTACTAAGTTGTTTAAACTTAATCTGTGTTCTTCAGAAAGTCCAAAACACTTCTTGCTCATACATTATACTTCCCTGGTGGGAAAACTTTTGTTGAATTCCATTCTCAATTTGGACACTTCTTCATCAAAAATTGACAGAAATCCTTGAATCTTCACGAAAATCCAAGAAAATTAACAAAGCTTCGTGAATTTGATTTAATTTCATCGAAATTTGTTGAAATTCTACTTTTCTTGTTGATTTTGCATGAAACAAGGGTCCAATTTGTGAGTGAAATTCAATAACATGTAACAAAATGTAATGAGCTTCAACCAAATTCAACAGTTTCCTCCACCAGGGTTGGCTTTGGGCTCAATACACACCCTACTCATGGTTTCCCAAGAACCAAGTACTTCCCAGACGAATCGAATAACTGAATTTTCCTTCGGCTCATTCGTTGTTATATTTATTGTTTTATATACATCAGATATATATATATGTATATGTAAATATATACACGGAGAAGAAAAATTCGCTGTAACAGCCAAATCTGATTTTGCTGGGTACCTTTTGCCGGAGCAACAAATTTTCTGCTGTGGCAGCAAATTATTTGTTATCACAGTAATCTTGTCAGATGCGATAGCGATTTTTTGCATGTCGCAGTGGAATTTTTTTGCCATTTTCTATATAATACACGGAAAGACCGGGTCTATCAATATTTGGAAAGAATTTATCAACGTTTTGAAAAATGACTGTCGATTTAGGGAAAAAGAGGAAAAATTCGTAGTCAAAATATTAACAGTTGATAGTTTCATTAGTATTTTTCACAGTAAAACTATCAATTGTTAATACATCGACTACGAATTTTTAGTAGACTCACTACGATTATTTTTCAACGACCCTCGTTTTCCCTAAATTCACACTCATTTTTCTAAATATTAATAGAATCTCCGGTCTTTCCGTGGACCGAATGTTTTGCTATTTCAGTCAAGGAGTATGGAGTCCTTCAAGGAATGGGCAAAATTCTGCTACGTCCTTCCTGATCAACTGAGCAATAAATACAAATCTTGAATCCGCAGTGTTGAAGTACATCGTTAAAATTGAGCTTTGAATATGAAATTGTAACTGCAAATGATTCCTGAGAATTATGCAAGCGATTATAAGCATATTCACCTACAAATGTCAATAATTTTGATAACTGATTTTTCCATGTTTAGGAATATATTTTGGACTTTGTATTTATATCTAGAACCAAATCCTATAAGTGCACGTTATTGCTATGGCCCTCAATCATCTTGCTCTCTCGGCAATTCAGTAACCTGTGGTAGCGGATTTTTAGTTGAGCTAACAAAAAGATTCACTATTCTATACATATATGAATCCTCGATTTGCTGCGTCAGCAAATTTTCTTCCTCCATGAAGAATTCACACGAATATACGAAGGATTCATCTCGACTGTATATATCATCCTTGATGTTGAATAAAAGTAAGAGATTTCACGTCAGATCGTTCCCCTTACGTTTCCACTTCTTCGAATACGGGGAATTTGGATCGGGGACACACTTTCACGATGGATTCCTGAAACACGAAAACCCACGTTACATCCGGGAAATGGACATGATGATTCCACCTCACTGTTGTTACGTTTGATTCATCTTGAATGCTTAAAAATAACAAATTTGACTTACATTGACGAAAAATGAATGCGCATACGGGTAATGCCTGTTCACAATGTCTTGAACATTTTTAGGTAGTTTCTAAAATGAAACGCGTTAATAGTGTGACATGAAAATTCGATATATCAAAATCCCGGAACACTAGTTTAACTCCGGAACTCTTAATAAGAATTAACAACCAATATTGTACCGAAATTGAAATATCTTCAAATTTATGGCTCGCGAAGTAATTCAGGATAGCATCTTTGACCTCGGTAGGAAGATACTGGGGATGCAAAAAGAAAATCAATTATAATTTTTTATGACAAAATACGAGTTAATAATTCGCATGACAATACTATACCTTGTGATCGATACAGGTGTAATCCGTTTTTTGACGGTTGTCAAAAGCCAATAATACCAAATCCTGAGACACAAGGGCACGCTGGAAAAAAAGAACACGAATTTTGTCAATCAATCCTTCACATCCTGTTGTACATTACAATTTAAAACGTTTTTTGTTTATGAATGATGAATGCTGAAGAACTTCAACGTTCATCATTCATTTCAATTCACGTCCAGAAATTCTCTTAATCTATCTTCAAACCCAGTGAACACTCTTAAGAGGAAGAGATCTTTAAGAGGTCTTTTGAAAGAGCCCTATCAATGTTATCATATTGATATCTGAATGGTATCATTTTTCTGAGATCTCAAAAAAAAATCTTCTTAAAGAGTTCATTTGGATAACATTCTGACAATCTTTTATTTTCCTCAGAAATCGACGCATCTGATAACATTCTGATATCTTTATGCTAACCTTCTGAAAGGTGTATCTGACCTCTCACACATATTTAGGAGATCTTTAAGGGCGCCGGATGATAACATATTGTTCACTGGGAAGTTACATAAATTTTGAGCTTCCGGAGTGGAACCGCGTCTTGTGCCGGTTGGTTTCCGACGTTTCGCCATCATTGCAGCTGGCTTCTCACCACCCTGAAGAATGCTCCACTCCGGAAGCTCGAAATTTATTTAATTTTGCAAGCCACAGCGAATCTTCGCCGAAGCAACTAATCTATCTTCCAAATTCTCTTAGAATTGATGGAAGAAATGAACCTATACCAGGAAAGAGGCCATGTTGAATCCCAGTGATGAATCTAAAGAACCGAAAAAGTATTCACAATTCGTTTGTTCCACAATTAATTCGATAATGCCACAGTTTCAATTCAGATTCAAAATATTCACAGATATAAGAGTATTGAAAGAACAATGAAAGAAATCCTCTTTTCGTGGAATATCTCCCTAGTAGCACGAAGATGTTTGGAATATTCTATAGATGTTCATGGAACATTCAAATATGCAGAAAGATTCTATGGATGTTCATAGGAAATTCGGAACATTCTTGTGCTACTTGGGCTTGTTTCAACATCTGATGTATAATTTCAAGAATAATTTACCGTTGACTGATGTAACAGAAACAAAAGTGCCAACATTTGGAACAACGGTGAGAGTTTCATGATACGATTCGTCACAGAATGTAAAGAATTCGGATAAAAAGGTCGTCTTTATATACATATAACCGATATTCATCTATTCAAACTCAAGATGTAATCTCATAACATTCTTACTCTTCTTTATAGTTTATAAGAATAGCTTCTTCACGTCATCATCATATCGACACCTCTTTGAACACGCCCGGAAAAAAATCACGTGTAGATTCTGCATTGGTTGTTGTTATTTTAACATAACCGCTGACGCGAAGGCATGCAATTGGAGTAAAATTCACATTGGAACAAATGTTATGTGTACATTACTAGTAAAGTAAAAGGCAGGCGTGTTGCCATGGTAACCATGATAACAATGTGGACTTTGGAGTAAATCCTATATGAAATTCACACCGTAATCATAACTTCACTTTTCATGTAATTTTTATGTGGTCATTTTTTTCCGTGCGAAAAATGAGTCAAATGAGTTCTGGTAAAAATAAGCTTCTGTATTAATTACATCTGATGAATACTGGGGCTATTCTACTATTATGGGGCCAGTTGAATTGCCAGTACTGGCAAAGGAGTTGAAATGATAACACCATTTTACATAACGGCGAGTATGAGATTCACCACACTGAGAGAAGAGTATTGCTACGCCACATAAATTTATTTATTCGATAATTTTCCAATATATTTTCTAACTGTTGATATATTCAGTAATAATTGAGAAGTATTAGCGTTATCTATAAAAAACCTGAAAATGAGTCACTTAACCATAAACAAAACATTGATCTATAGTAAAATAGTAACACAATCTAAATCATCCATAAATAAATACATCTCCAATCAACTAAAATAATTTTGAATGAACTATTTCATTCTTTCATCGCAAAAAACAATAATCAGTATGTGAATATCATATTTCTTCACGTGGAATATAGTTTCATTACCAGTTAATAAATGTTATTTGAGATAAATAGTTCCCCGTTGGATACATTTCTATCTACGTATTACGTTTGGTTATGTCAAATTCAAATTCATTGACAGTTAATAAAGCTGATTTGAAACGAATTACACGTTGTTCAACTCAAATTTTCCCTTTTATTCACATCGGAATATTAGTATCGAGCTTGCGCAATACACGGGGAGCGTTACTTTACGCTAGTTTGGCCGTTAGATCGCTACCAGTTTGAACAGACCCAAGTTCAACTTTCGAAGTTTTTACAATTACCGGTAAATATTTTATACACTTTAGCTGTAGAAATTCAGTTAGAATTGAGCTACAGATTTATGAGTAACTCAGGGCTGAAAGATAAAATTGTATACGGCCGCACGATTGAAATCACATCGAAAAATTCTGAATATAATGAATATATTCTGAGATTTGTGAATTAGCTTCGATCAAACTTCATGGTTCTGTTTATAAAAAAGATAATATAATTAATTTATCTATCAAAATTCGTGATAATCCAACACCTGGTATTATCAATCATATATTGTGTAATGATAAGAATAAAATATTCTTCACGTATACAGATTGTGAAAATTGAGGTTTTAATAATCATTTGAAGGCTTACGAGATTTCAATTCCACGCTGGATTAGGGAAACATTGTTCATATTCAATTATAAGAAACACTTTGCAAGACCTATGAAGATTCATAAAACGGCTGATAGCCGTAATGTTGTATCTCGTCGAGATTTGATTTGAAATAAAAATTTTTCCACAAATTTACATCTGTTCATCATTTTCATAAATGTATGAATATTAAACATATATCTATATTTATACAGGATTTCTCAAAATTTCTACAAAGAAAAATTTTATTGTATGTAATATTCTTTTTTTTTTGTCTTCATAAGCCTGGAACATTAAAAAATCCTGACTATAATTACTCTCGATTTTAAATAATTTTAACCGTTGGTGATGGTAAAAGTTGCAAGGAATTAACTTTCCCTTAGGAAACTTTACTACATTTTGATCGAAACACTTCATTTCTACTCTCATTTTTTGGAGTAAAAATGAAGTGTTTGGATCAAAATGGCGTAAATTTTCCTAAGGGTTCTTATTATTGCTGATGGTGAAAATTATTAGGAATCGAAAATAATTATTGTTCTGATCTTCCAATGCTCCTGGTTTACGAATAAAAAAACAACAATTCATCAGTGCCGTCTTTGAACATAGGCGAGGTAGGCTCGGGCCTAGGGCCCCAGGCTGATAGGGGCCCCCAACTCTTTGGACTACCATTTTTTTAATTTCACAAAAAAAGGAATCCCATGAAAGGTAAAATAATAAAAGAAGTAAAAAATGATACGAATTTTTTCTATTCACAAATAATTTTATTTCTTACTTTTTTAAGAGAAAAGTCAGTTATCACTGCTTCAACATCAATACAATCCAGTACATTAGATTCAATAAAAATTAATTACAAACTATTTAATCTCTGTTCTGTCATTGTACTGCGAAGGTCATTCAATAAAAATTTCCGAAAAAGAAATTTATATATATATATATAAGCAAAAAGATTTCCTTACATGGGCTGGAATTCATACAATGAAGTTGCATCAGATAAACATTTTCTTCATTTCACACGAACATTCGTTTGAAATGAAGAATGATTCATCTATAACCAATTAACATTGACTTGTTGTGAAAGGATGATTCGTTGGATATCAATCAAGATTTATTTGACATAGAATATCATTTATTAACTGTTAATGAATCTATGTTTGAGAACACAGAATATTTATTAGCGAACCAAAAAAGACGATTGATGGGCAGGAATGGTTCATTAACTCTTAATTAATATTTTTTATGTACAAAATATGCCATATGAATAAATGGTTCCTTAACTGTAAATGAATATTTATCTCGCTGTATCCAACTCAAGGATTCATTAACAATGGATAAACTTTATCATATACAATAGAACTCTTCTCTCAGTGCACCACGGCGGTAGCGATATTTGATGTGAGCCTGCTATGGTGGATCCCTGGCATTGCAACAGGATCAGTTGTTTTGTCAGAGATGGATAAGAAATGACAAGGAGTCGAAATGATGACATCCTATGTAGACATTCAAACCCGACCCAGTACTGGCACAGTACCGGTAACCGGAGTTGTCAGGAGTGATCATATTTCGAGTAAAAAAAAAAATACATTGAATTTGAACTTTGAAAATCTGAATGATTCATTATTGTCTTCGGAGAAAGGCACTTTGGAAGTAATTTCTTGAAAGTTCACTGAGTGAGGAATGAATCCGGGTCCTGCGAGTGAGAAACTGAGTCTCTATCACATCAGCCGATCTCCGAGTTGACGACGAATCACTCAAATTGCCATTTATTGTAATGAGACCGTTGAAGTCATACAATTTACCATAGATTCCGTAGTAGAATGGAGTCCTACCAATGCTGGCACATTGTTGTCTATCGAACATATTGAATGATCATACCAACTCTGGCTTAATGCTGGCAAGACTTCGGTTAACTACAACAGCTGAATTGCCAAGATCATGATTCTCGCATCAGTTGACTACCGATTCCATAGTCAGCCAGAGTCCTATCAATACTGGCACATTGTCATCTATCGAACATATTGAACGCTAATACTAACTCTGGCTCAATACTGGCGCAGTATTGTTTCATCGAAGTAATCGTGTTATTGGAAAGATCAGTGGAATCCCTATCCACTATCTATTCCGTATTAGAACAAAGTTGCATCGATATTGGCGTCGTATCGTCTTTTTTTCGCATTTCATCATCCAACCAACTCTGATTCGATACTGCCGCGGTTCCGTTTCTGTACGGTCTGAGTATTCTCCGAACAGCATTAATTCGATACTGGTTCACGACCGTCTGACCACATAAGTCAGTACCGTCCGAAATCCAACGAACATTTGGCGCCAGTTGGAAAACTGGTAATGATTCTGAATCGGCACAGTTGTTTCTGCTGAAGTCTGGCAAATACAAATTCACCAGTACCGCGCCATTTGTGAACTTTGGATTTTTCCACATGGGAATTTTGTTAAGAAATCTCGTCAAGCTTTATTTGAATCAATAATAAGTGTCTCATGATGATAATTCGAAATATAATTGAACGATATTTATCTTCATCAAATTTGGTTTATCCTACATTCTTATCAACAGTCAATGATTTTCATCAAAATTGTGAATTGAAATGGGAGGTATTTGACTTCGTGTAATCTCTCTTAGAAGTATTCGAATAGATATTTACATAATCGAGTGAAGAAAATCACAATGACAATCGAGAGATAGTTATAAGCTTATCACGAATCTTTCCGTTCAAGTTATATTGCGCAGAATCTTCTATTTGACTTCACCTATTTTATCATTCAAATGTGCTATTGAAGTTCGAATCGTTTGTTGAAATTAATTCCAGTTCACATACAATCAGACCAAACTTACGTATGTTTCTATTCTATCAAAGTCTTCGTAACATTCTTTTTTGTTCATCTACAACACAGTTCAATTAAACGTTAGCTATATTTGAATTTAATGGAGGAATTTATCAATTTATTCCTCTACTATTTCTTCGACTGGATCTGCATATTCAGGACAGACCAGGGGTATCGAAAACTGTAATGTAATATGAATATAAGTTTTTATCTCACTTCGGAAAAAAAAAAATTGAAATTTGTGAATATTTGGAATCAACTCACTCCTAAAAATACCCCTCTCGGATGAGCGTAGTATTTCAATGTAACATCCCTTAGATTTCTGTCGAATTCCTGAAATGAGTAGAAAGTATAATTACAAAATTGTAAAGTATATTTTTAAGTTTCATTGAGAAAGAACATGTATCCACTGTGTTCTGTTCGACAAGTATAATACAAAGGGGGTTATCTCGACATTAAAAGTGAATTCATACACGTAATAATCCTTGTTCTTCAAATTTCATTGAATCTCACTGATCAATGAGATTTAATACAAGTTTCGCAACGTTAAATAACCACTCACATTGGTTCAGACTAGTTGAAACCTATTGGAACTGATCAAACTAATAACCCTCAATGAGAATTTCAAAATGTCTAAATGATCATTTGCCGTTGCAAAGTTGGTATTGAATTTCATTAATCGATGAGTTTCAACAAACTTTGTATCAATCAGAGAGGAGATACTTGCATTGAGAAAAATCCAATTTTTGCTGGGTTTCTTTCTCTTTTCTGAAGCAACAAATTTTTTGCAATACCAGCAAAATATTCGCTATCACAGCAATCTGGTTTAGTTGTCGCAGCGAAAAATGTTTGCTCCTCTGTATACAATACTGAGAATCTCGCTATTCGATCGAAAAATTCACTACTTCAGTTGATCATTTTGCTCTCTCGATAATTCAGTTAACTATGACAATGAATTTTCAGCTAGATTGGCAAAAAGATTAGCTATTCCGTATATAATGCCTCGATTTGCTGCGTCAAAATAATCAAAAGCTAGGAAATTGAATTACTCTGAATGGGACAATGAGTTGGACCAAATGAATTGATATTTCAGGTAACTAAACTCTCATTTACGTTTGTCCCAGTTGAATTTCAATTCTCGCAGCTAGGTGTTTCTTTCTCAGCGTGACTCCAAGGCTCTATCGCATCTGGTGTTCGAATCTCCACACACAAAGTCGTTCATCGGGGAATCGATAAATAAAAACAACACCGTTACTTACCGAAAATGTGATGGTCCTAACGGTTCTCGACTGAAAAGCTCTTCGTATAGCATCTTGTAAATCGCGAGGAAGATCCTGAAAGTAAGGATTATTTCATATGGAATCTGTTCTAAAATATGAATTCAATAATTAAATCACTTTACCTGAAATTCAACACAAATAGGGTTTTCTCGCGCAGCAGTTTTATACACTACGAGAACCGCAGTATTCAAATATGGATTCTGAAAAGATATCGTTTTACGATTCAGCGTCATAAATAAGTCTCCGCTGGTATATTTTTGTACGTTCTGATAAAAGTTTTTCCATAGATAGAAAACCGAGAAAAAATTGTTGTGAGGCTTTGAACGGTTTTTTCCTTGAAATCCTGCTAAAAACTGACAAAATTCCGGAATCCTGAACGACCAAATTGGAACATTCTATCAAAAACTGACAGAAGAAATGGTTCCGTCCAGGATTCACGGACTATGGATAAAATTACTATACCTTACAGTAAAATGGGGACAAAGTTACATTTTGGGGTTGTGTATTATGTTTTTTTATTGAAATTGCTACACTTTCTATTGATAAATAACAGAGTTCCGTCACTCTTTACTAGGAAGCATAGTGATTTCAATGAAAAAATGTAATACATTACCCCACCCTGCTGAATTTTCCCAATAAAGAACGATACAGCGCGATACAATTTTTCTATAGTTTTCAATGAGGTTTCTGAATACGGAATTCACAATATTATATCGTTATTAAACGATGGAAGTCTATCGTTCTTTATCGTATTCTATGAAATTAAACAGGATATATAGGGTTTCATCCTGGAATTCGTATAGAAAAAGTACCACACAGAGAAAAGTTTATATTAAGGATTGCCATATTTTTATAGTACTCGTGGGATATACTTTATTATGAGGCTCTCAATCATATTTATTTCAAATGATAACAGATTTATTGTTGCCCTCGCGAGAGAGTATAGCAAACGCTCGAATACTTGTGGTTCAGAACGACATAATCAAGTATATCCCAAAAATACAATATAATTATGGTAATCTGTAATATAAACTTTTTACAGTGCAGTTATTTGAAACAAAAATAGTCATGTGTTCCAGAATGAGTGGTATCTTTTCTATAAAAATTTCACGATAACATCACATACGATGTGTTCTATTTCTATCGTTGAATAACGATATAAGATTGTAAATTCTATATTCAGAAACCTCATTGAAAACTATAGAAAAAATGTATCGTTCTGTATCGTTCTCTATTGGGAAAATTTAGCAGGGTGGATTGTGATTTTGACCCTACCTTACTGTAAAGTATGGTAATTTTTGAGGTAACTTTTCTCTACGTGTAGTCAAGGACTGACGAAAATTTACCTCCCAAGTTTTGACGGGATGTTCCAATTTGATCGATCCAGACAAAATCTGGTAGAGAATTTGTCGGTTTTTGACCAAATTCTCGATGACAAAAACCGTTTAAAGCCTGATAACTATTTTTTTCGGAAGGGCCATAACTGGCCCATTGAAACGCGAATATTCGGTATTCTTACAACTCCGGACCTTCGGTTGCATTTTGGTGGACATGTTGGTTTCGGTCACTTTATGGTTTAAATAATTTCTTAATTTTCGTCTCAAGAATATCGTGATTTCAAAAACATACTCGCGAGGAAAATAGAATCCGCTATGACAGCGAAACCTGATTTTGCCTGGGCAGCAAAATTTTTACCATGACACAATCTATTGGCTATCACAGCAATCTTGTTAGCTCCAGCAAAATTTGTTTGCTATTCAGTATATTTTGCTATCCAGCGGAAAATTCGCTGTTTTGGTAAATCATGTTGCTCCTCTTTCAGCAATTCAGTTAGCTGTGGTAGCGAATTTTTAGCTAGATTAGCAAATAAATTTGCTTCTCCATGTACAATACCTCGAATGCTGGATCGGCAAATTGTTTTTCCTCGTGCTACATTCTTTGATCACTCATCGACAAACGAACCTTTATTTTCGGTTAAAAATCGGTCGGAATATAACGGAACCCGTAAATCAATCATTTTATGACCAAGTTTTCAGCTCACCAAAAAATAACTGAAAGAGGACCACAATAATTGGTCGTTCTGGGATCGCGAAAATATCAACTTACCAGGAATTGATCACTCGATACGTTCACAAGAATCGTACTGGCAAAGAGTACGAGAGATATAAAAATCTCAAACCGATGCATATTGAAGAATTGAATGTCGAATAGCGTTGCTTGTTTAATAATCAATGGATATGCGTATGGGTACTTATAGTCATGGCTTGAGTCTCATCGTGCGGATATAATCTGTACTCAATACGTGCTTTATTTGTCAAAGGAATTCATTCAAAAGGAATCGTGACAAGGCAATTTCTTGATAAAATTTGTGTTTAATATGATTTTCGAATATTGATAACGGTTACGACATTGATTGAAAAATCTTAGTTTGCTCAACGTAATCCTTCTTAACATCGGATTATTTGATTCACTCTTAGCATTTACCAAAATAAGTGTGTATGGAATGGTGTCATTAAAATACCAAGAATTTTTAGAACTTCAACATATTTTTTCTTTCTTGTACTTTCAATTTTTTCATCAAATAGTTTCAATCGTTTTCATGGTGATTCATAGTTGTTTTTTACTTCCAACAACCAAATTTCAATGCTATACAATAATATTTGCAATAATCCTAACGTAGGGGAGAGTTGCCTTGGTTGGACCATCGCCTTGGATGGACCACCACCTTTTATTGCCAAAGGGAAAAACTTAGATTTCTTCTAATCATACAGCGATAATGTCACATTAATGAACATTTGCCGATCCAAGGCGATGGTCCAATCAAGGCAACTCTCCCCTACATTGCTACAAAAATTCTTAAATTCAATAGAAAATTTCGTGCGAAAATAAAATAATACATTAAAATATATAAAAATGATATTAAAATTGATAATAAATTCATTATGAGTTATGAGATTACCAAATTTTTTTATCGGAATGTAAGAAATTGTTGATTAAATGTACATGTATCTTATCAAAATTCAAGAGAAAATTCTTCAAATTTAGAATTATATTCTGGAAGTTAATCCCTAACAGCACATCCACCGATTTCTACGTCACATCTCCGTGGACTCTACATGGATAAATGGTGGATGAACGAATATTACACGTGGAGGCAACGTAGAAGCAACGTAGGAATGTCCGGTGCTGTACGGGATATTATATAATGAAATTGAATTAGATTATGTTATGTAAAAAGTTTCATGACATTCTCATGAAACCTGAGGCGCATTTTTTTACAGTGTATTTCTATGAGAGATTTTCAGAACATGGAAGAATATCATTTGTGCGATATTTCGATTAGAAGATGCTCAGAATACTTGTGATGGAAAATTGTGTCCGCAATATCTACGGAATCTCGTAGAAATATTTTACCCAGAATGTTCCGAGCGAGGCAATGTGATATTCTGGAACAATTACTACCCAGACAGCACAACGTGCCACTGGAACGTTTATGGAAGGTTTATAGAACGTAGGAGAAATTTTCTGAACGTTCAGAAAACGTCCCAGAGACACATTGTGCTGTTAGTGTAAGACATTGTATGCTGTGTGAATCGGTTGATTTTTCAGTGTTGTGAAATTTGGAGGAAAATTAAAACTCAGTTGGAGAAACTGGAACCAGGTCAACCCAACCGTATCAGTTGGAAGCAAACCAATTCAACTAGAACCAACTTGGGTCAGCTGAAAGCCGTCTTGAACTATACTGTATTTTTTCTACCTTGTGAAGAGGAAAGTAAGAAGAAAAGAATAGGTTCAAAATACATATTATAAAATCACGAATAAATGATTATGAGATCTAATTCAATACCCTCATGCTTTCGCGTTACGCTGAAAAATAACAATGTGTGAGCTAGAATAAATATTCAAAGCAAACATTGCGAGTGTATCGTGCTCTTTTGATCAATTGTACATAAATTCTACAGGATTTAAGGTAATTGATGATTTTTATCATGCAGTTTTTAGAGATGAAACCATAATCTGTGTTCATTTTGTGTAAAAGAGAGTGCATATCAACAAGTTTTGAGAATTCTTGACTTCGAGGATTGGTACAATTCCATGAGAAATCATTATTCAGATAATTTAAAATACAACAGGAGCCTGACAAGGTTATTCAAAATAGAGCTAACTGGAAATGAATATCAATACTTGATGTGAGAACAACGGGTTAAATTAACACTGAAAACTGACAGATGAAGAAATTAATACTTGAACAAAGTTTCTGCGGAAAATTTTTGCTAGTACAGTAATTTTTCATGCTTTCCTTGTTACAATGAATATATTTTCTTCCGAGTATGAACAGTTTCCAAAACACATTCTATATGGTGAGTATATAACTTATTTTACTGTATTTTCTATTCCACACCTCATGGCCTACAATTTACGACATCGTCGCTGTAGTTTTCAATTTAATCAATTTTCAGGTATCGAGTAACCGATTAAAAAACCTCACCGAGCATTTTCAACCGGGTAGTTGTCATTTAACAATTCTTGGCTTTGGATCACTGAACATTATCAAAAATTATTCTTAGTGCAATGAGGTTGTTCTATCAAAAGATTTTCCTTTTCGCTGAAGTTTGAGTTCATTAAACAGATTTCCCAATCCTTCGTAAGATAAACAAATACACTGAAAAAAAGGCTCTCTTCTGACAAATCAACGCATTTGGTTGAACATTTTTGAGAGATATCGTTTCATACAAATGAAACTTATTCATCAAGTCAAGAAATTCATATTTATTAATTATAACCAAATCATTTATTCCATTCAAACTGATCGAAATTGATTGGAATGAATACGACTTTTTCCCAAATTTAGATTTATCGAATCATCATCGTTATGAAGTTGACTCAAAGAAATATGTGCTCTATTTATCAACTATGGTGTTGACTGAATATTAATAAATTTTTCTTTGTTTATTTAATATAAACAAATCTTATTCGGGTCAAGGAATCTGTTTTCTCAGTGTAGCGTTAAACGTAAATTAGATCTCTTCTCATGATCCTTCACTATCCTCCGATGATCGTTCTCGACACATGTACCGTACGGTACGCTGGAAGTATCATTATTTTTATTGATCAATTTATATTTTATTTCCAGGTATAGTCGATTGACGCAGAATCGGCTCTAGCGATTTCTCGATCTTCCTGTTTCCATTCATTCCAATAAGCATTGGTTGATAAAGGAACCAAGAATAGATAATTTGTCCGTTCTTCGATTCTGGATTAATTAGTACGTCTGAATGGACGGAGAGAGAAAAAAACAGACAATTTGCTACAGCCGACTCTGACTATCGGGAGTGTGAGATATATGAACTGATATCGAAATCAATTGAAAAAAAATTCTGACTTACAGCGATATATATCCCTCTTGGATACTCAATGCTTAGATTCTGCAATGAAGAAGAATGAATAATGTGATCGAACTGCGTCACTGCGTGTCAAGGAGATCACGGCCGCCCTCATTCTAGCCACGTCGCGTTGGCTACTCTTTTTCAAAATCGTTCAATGAATTCATGAGCACTGAGTTTGCAAAAATTCATTATCATGCATTAAGTGGTCAATACAACACTGTAAACGGTAAATGTGCAATTGCCGCCAAATTTGGTGGCAGCGAAAAACCTCTACGTGGGGTGAATTATTCATCTCCCTTATATTCTGAGGAGATATGTAACCTTCAGACCCTGGCGATTCCAAAGTGATCAATTTTTATGATTTACTTTCGGTTATTTTTTGGTTTGGTAAAAATTTGATCAGCAAATGATTACCCAGATGGTTTTTATCAATTTTACAAATTTGCCAAAAGATCCTTTAACGAATTCTCACGTCCCAAAATTACCCATCACAGAATTATCCCACATATCGAACAACCCACAACACAAATACATTGAACATCAACATGAATGATGTGTAATCTACATACAATTACACGTCATCCCACCAAAGTTGCCAGGTAAATCTTCAGCATCTGATGATTGGTCATTTCTTGTATATAATCTCGTATAATCATAATTTCAATTCTGAAGGAAAAGACCGTTGAACGATAAATCCGAAGATTTTCCTGGGGAATACTGGCAACTCTGCACCCCACGGTCAAGAAATTTGGGAACAAAATTTAATCACAAATGATGGAGATTCCTGCATGAAGCTTCGACCACGAGTAAGGGAAGCAATTTCCAATCATGTGATTGAAAAAGTTCTTGAAATTTCAATAACATTCGAATAAAAATTACCAAGGTTTGGAATTTTTTGAAACATAAATGAAAATCAAAGGAATTTTCAACAATGCGCTTGTACGTGGGATTTTCAATTCTTGAATAGATGAAACAAATGAATGAAATTTGAAGCAATTTGTGACAATGTTCCATTCCCACTATGCCTTATTACAAACAAAAAACAACACATAATTTTGAAAGTCCTGTGACAGTCGAGTGACAAAACATAATCAATTCATTATAGGGATGCACCGGATCAGGTTTTTGCCGGATACCGGATAATCCGGCCGGATCGCAATTGCCGGATAATCCGGCAAATATCCGGCGGCCGGATATAAAAAATTTCTTCGTATTGATTAAGGAAAATTGAAGAAAATTTGGAATTTATATCAACAATCTCGTTTCTCTGACAATACTAATTCCCTATACTCAGAACAAGTCATAATTCTTATCAATCAGTTCTTATTCGTCATAAAGGATTGGATATTTGGATCATAAGTCGTTTAGTTCTTTCATTCTTTCCAATCATTCCTAACAAATTCATAAGTGACAGTTAATTTATAGTAATCCTAACGCTGCTGGCCTAGTTTCTATATTATAGACCCAGACAGCACAAGAATTGTAAAAGAGCTCATGATGAATACAATGTATTATTAACGAACCTAGTTGGACCTCGTGTTGTATCTAGAGAACACTATAAAAGACTATATCATCTCGAATCCCTGGAATTTTTTATCACGGGTAGGGCATCAATTGCTCGACTGTGCATTGACCCGAACATTCAGTGACTCAGACTCCATTTGCCCAACCTGACTCTCGCCCAAATTCTATCAAGTATCTCTTTCCAATTCACAAGTTGAACAAAGGGAGGGGGGGGGGGATAATTGTTGCACTGGAAGTTTACATCACCTTTGAAATTTTCCGGTAAATGAATATTCGGACAAATGAGCAGTCGGACAATTGATGCCCTACCGGATTGCATTTATCGAAAAAACAGTCGCAAGAGTTGGGAGCTGATTTCCTAAGAATCGCATGTGTACGTGTAGCTTAGGCCCTTTTGTGGAAAACCATTTTTATTCCAACGCAGCTCAGTTTTCGAGATATTCAAGTTTGAATGATGAGCGTATATGAGCGTTATAATGATATACGGCAAGGAAGTACCTGATATACGCGAAGGAAGTACAAGTGCCCGACAATGGCTTGAGTGACAGAGCTTCAGCGTCCGGTTCCGATGACTCTCGTTCAATGCTACCTATCTAAACGAACTCACGATACAGGTGTGTCGGTTTTGAAGGAAACCCTGAGAAAATCAATCTAAACCAGATTTTGAAGCAGCTGTGGGAATGGAATGAACGTTCAAAATAAAAAAATTTTCACAAACGCCACGTTTTTGGATCCATGATTTAAGAGTCGCTTTTTGAAAACCGAATCGATCGTCAAATCACAATTGATTCAAGAAGTACTGCAATCTTCGATGGATGAAGATGATATCAAAGTTCTTGAAGAGAAGGAATAATTCGAGCTGAGTGATTCTTCTGATACCGATATTCTCAAACTGGCTCATGATGACACCCAAGATGGCATCCAAAACAAGAGCGAACTCATAATTTTCATCAACACGGGCCGTTCGTGCCTAATGAAGTAATCGCCATTATATTTGATCCGTGCACTAAATCTCACCAAAGCTAATTGAAACTTTTCAAATCGACTGTAACCAGAACATTGTACAGTGGATGAAAAAAGTCGGTGTTGGTTACCTCGGTAGATTTTTGGTATTCTGTCATTATTTTCAAAATTTTGAAACATTGCTCTCATTGATTGAGTGAATAACGAGTTCTGATGTTTTTTCCCTGCATCAGAGGGGCCACAATACTGCGAACTACAACGAAATGACAAAGATCTTCCCGTTCGAACGGACATCAAATTTTTCACTCCCTGTAAAAGATTTAATCAGATGTGGCCAGATTCAACAGATGTCTTTAATAACGGAAAACAGAAACGTTCCACTGGATATCATTTGAACAATATTTCAATAATATTGAACAAAAGATTTATCCTCTGGGATAATATGAATTTTATAGACATTTTATCGGACAGTATCCGGTCGGATATGTGTTCGATCCGGCGATCAGGGCCGGATATCCGGTGCATCCCTAATTTATTACATACTCCTTATCACAATCGACCTGAATTTTCGAACAACAATCATAGACCATCAGCTCATTCGGCTCGGGGATCTTTTGTCCGGGACGTTTTACGGGGGATAATTTGGACATAGGATCAACCAGTGCTGAAATATTTTCCAACGGGACTTTTTGCTTAGGATCATTTGTCATGAGGCCATATGACCGGGATATTTGCACATGATACCATCAAAAAATGTGATCCGTTCTTGGAATCTTTTAGTGAGATTGGTTGAATTTTGTTTGGATTTCGGTCAATTTTTGTTGAAAAAAATGTCCCAAACGACCAACAAGTCGCCAAAACCAAGATTCTCCACCAAAATGTGACCGAAATTTTTGGTCTCTTGTCGGTTCATCCAGATCCGCTGGGGGAGAGAAAGAATTTTCTTCCAGATGGAGGAGAATTGCTCCGAAATACAAAGGAAATGAATTTTCCTCACGTGAGGGATTTCTGACTTTTTCCTTTTACAGTGAAAATGGGTAGAGCCCTGACGCTGGGATCTCCTTAATATAGAAACGTACAGTACCGAAGCTTCAGTACCGACAATATTTTGATCCTTGAAATGATCCTGAATAGCTCCTTTCACCTGCCATGGTAGAGATTGAGAAAGGAAAGAAAATTGATCATTACAACCTTCGAATCAAAAATTTATTAATTCAATTACATTATTTTACAATGAATTTTTCTCCACGCTTTTTTCACATCATTCGATAAGAGCAGCTCCATCAGAGTGGAATTTCAACTCGCTTGGAAGAGGGAAATTCCAATCTTTGATAAGAGTGTGAGAACTCCCTCTTTAGGGATGGAGTCATGGACCACTTTGGTTGAACTTACAGTATTTTCACTCCAAGAAATTTAGAGGAAGCACATTATTATCTGAACTAATAACTGAAATTTCATTCAAAGGACATTCAAAATATTGTGAAGGAATAGATTTTCGTACGTCCCATTTCAGACAACTGAATTTCTTTTTGTCCGAAGTATCCCAAACCACAAGCGTGAAATTCCTAACCGGAATTGGCGAGAAATACTGTGTTAAAATTGAACATTGGAAAAATCCAACTACATCTAAACTGTAAAGAGAACCTGTACATTTGTGCTGGGAAATTACATTTAAACCATGAAAATTATGATGCGGAAGTTTGAATCGTTCATAGAAACCAAACGAAACTTTAAACCCACAAAATTTGATGAATAATCGTTATTTCCCTGTTCAGATCAATTGTTTTGGAACTGAAAACATGGCTCGGAAGAAGTATCACAAAATTCTGGGTCTTATTCAACAGAATTCCACAGATTTCATTGAAAAAATGATAAATTTCGTCTACTCCACCTATTTGTGCAGAAAATTTGTTTTCGATATTCGAATATCAACTTACATCTGGTTGATAAGTCAACGCATGCCCTACGACAAAGGGTATCAAGGAGATAACCAAAATCTTGAAATGACAATACCTGGCGCCGACGGAGATTGAATATCAATGGTTTGTTTGAACCAGATCCACTTCTAATACATCCACATATCGTTTGCGAAATCAATAATGGATCGATAATTTGCTTCACACGTCACCACAAATGATCCCATCACTTCAAATAATGGTTATATTCTTCTGTTTTTATGTGTACGAAATGTCTTTATTTGAATGTGAATTCAATTTTTATACGTTCACACACGTACTTGGCGTAATAATGATTTTTCTTCAAACAGACCATGAAACCATTCAACCGTCAATTAAAACGCATACATCCTGTGGTGTGATGTTTAATTTCTGGATTTGTTAATTATTCTAGAATTTCAATCGTGTTCTTATATTCAAATGAGGAACGATTCCAAGACTGTTGTGTAGAAATTCATAAATCAATGAAGATCTTCGTTGAAAGTTTTGATTTTGTACCTCAATGATCGTACAACAGCCTAGTTCTCGAACCACCAATTTTTGAATACCTCGATTCTACTGGAGTAAAACTGACGAGTGAAAATTGTCACGGGTAATCAAAGTTCTTTCATTCTCAAATAATCGTTGGTTGTTCAACTACGAATTTATACTATACACTTTAATTAAAATTCGAACATGATCAATATTTAATCGAATATGATAAGATAAATTAATAAATTCTTATCATGATTGGAAAGTGGAGAAATATTTACAATGTTTGATGAATATTGGATGCTTGCTGATTATTTTTCCTGTATTTTTGTCTTGTTTTCTCCATAGTTTCTGATACTTTCTACTCTTTTTTACGCCTGCAGCGGATCTTGCGATATCTTTTAGATAAGTTAAAGATGTCATACGCAATACTTTGAGATATTTTTTAAATTTCTAAAATATATTTGAAAGATCTCTGAAAAATTTCTTCGAAAAAGTCTTGGAAGACCTCTTTTAGATGTCATTTAGATGTCTTTTAGAATATCTAAATCTCCAGGAAATGTTTGTTGGATTGCAAATGACTCGTAAGGTTCTAGTGAGGTGCTGGCGAGTGACTACCCAGATAACAATTTTGAGGAATTCTTCCGGAACATTCTAAAAGATATCTCAAAGAATTCTAAAAGATGTCTTATAAAACATCTAAAAACATCTCAAAGATGAT
This sequence comes from Gonatopus flavifemur, assembly GCA_018340375.1. NCBI lineage: Eukaryota > Metazoa > Arthropoda > Insecta > Hymenoptera > Dryinidae > Gonatopus > Gonatopus flavifemur. Next base: position 14,080,890 of record JAFFJZ010000006.1, read on the forward strand.
ATCTCTAAGAATTCTAAAAGATACCTTCAGAAAATTCCAAGAAATCTAACATGAAGACTTCGAAAAGATGTTTCATAAGATATCTTTTCGAATTCTTAAAGATATCTTTCAGAATGATCCAAAAGAGTGATCCAAAATTGTTATGTGGGTAATTCCTGGCTAGTTAAGCATTACAACACATGCGAATGATTGGATCATTTTTAATTGGAGTGAAAAAATGCATTGAATAGGCAAGATTTTGAGGAGAAAAGAGGTTTTTTATTCACAAAATACAGACGTATATTGATTTTAACCATGGATTGCAGTTTCCATCAGTGATGTGGTTCACGTGATAGATTTTCACGTCGATTCACCCAGCAAAAAAAAAAGATTTTTCTTTCTTCGCAATTTCTCCCGTATTCTTCTTACAAACGATATCCAGAGATGCTCCGACCTTTTCGAAAAATCCAGGTGAGAATCCAGCTGGACTCCATGTTTCCCGGTAGAAAACTTGTTATCAAAGCTTCCCACAAAGATTGTGGATGGGTACCTGGATTCCCACTTGGATTTGCACAACAGGGGAGAAAAACTCTTCGTTTTCAAATGCATCATCCTGTATCTATCTATTCAGTCGAGGAAAGTCTATCATGCGAACAGGCCTTGACAACATACCTCTGCAATATAAAAATTCGCATTACAAAAATATGTATTCCTTCTTATGTGAATTTAAATATAAGGGGATTGGGATTACAAACGGATAGAGACCCTTCGGAAACTGATAATATTTCTTCAAGGTCTCTTGAAGTTTTGGACTTAAATCCTGGAATGAAAAAGTGCATGCATATCAATATGGAATACATTTCTTATCAATCCTGAAATGTCTCTTATTATAGCTATAATTATTAAACAGAATATATTCCGGTCTAGATAACAGCTTACAAATCTAGATAAATCTCTGTACGAATGAAAACTATACCGCGAACGAAACGGGTCTGATGTCCTTTTGGAAAAACGTCTGGATACCGTCTTGCACTTCAGTGGGGAGATTCTGTAAATGGAGGATCGAAGAATAACTCTAATGCGTTGGATTTATTTATCTCGCACTGCAGCGATGCCTGAATCACAAAAATCTGGTCAGTGAAGAGTCTCGAATTTGAATAATGGAATTTGGAATCGGAATTTCTATACGATAAGTTTCATCGGTAACAAAATCTCTGAGAATTTCAGAACTCATGTCTCCTGGCCAGCTTTTCGAGGTTTCAAGCGGCAAGTTTGGAACATATAAGGATTTGTATACCTTGTATTTCAGACAAGTGGAATTATCCGACCGGTCACTATGGTAAATGATCAATCTAAGGGCTTCGTAGAAGACTACTGGCTTTGACCACTGAAAATTGATGATTAATTTCAGTCAATCAACCGTTTCAAGCAATGCGAACCATCTGTGCTGAAAATGTCTGTCGGAACCGGGCAAAAAATTGTTATCGGACACAATTTTCAACCATTTCAATACCAAGGAATTGCCAAATTCAAACATTCTATCAAAAACTATAAGCAATTTCTGAGGATCTACTACGAAAACTGACGGAAATTCTGCAGGTAGGGTTCCATGAGGCCAAAACTATTCCTTGCCCGGTTCTGACAAGCATTTACAAGGCATTTACAGGGATGAAAAACATCATTAATAAAATATATATTATATAACCTTCCTTTTCAGTTTCACATATTTTCCACGCAATCATTTTAGCTGTAGCACACTGTGAAGAATATTCGTATCAACTTCAATACAAAAATTTGGAAGCACATTTTTAAGACATCAATTTTTATATTGAATCTCCCACGCTTTTATTGAAATTCAAACACAATATTATCTTGAAATGCTTTTCATACAAAAATTGGATCTTATAAAGTCTGTGGTGGATTTAATACAAAAAAAGTATTTATTAATTGCTTGTTAATTTTGTATATAGAATTGATACGAACAAAAATTATCGAGAACGATAGAAGAGTTTCATGAGCAGATATAAATAATTTGACGAAAATAAATATTCTTTGGATACAAGAATCAAGAGTTTGAAGGAAAAAAATCATGTTTCAACTTACTCCATATGACCTGAGCGACAGAGTAACACCGATGAAGTACGTCACGAGCAGGATGTGGAGAATCTTAAAGCAATGCATGATGAAGTTTGAACATCGAATACCAATGCTTTTACGAAAATATCTCTCATATATAGAATTTCAGCGCTTGGATTCTACGTGACAATAATTGCAGATAAAGTTATTGACTCAGAATGTGAAGTGATTTCCGTGACAAATCCGATTCATTCAATCGGATTTTATTTCAAGAATAACTTTCCATATTCAAATTTGGATATAAATTCAAAAACTTTAGATATGTTCAATTGCACGGAAAAAATATGTGATTTCACGTTTGAAATTATTATGGAAAATTGAGGCGGGTAAAGCAAACATCGAAACCCTTTCAATAGATTTCTGTAACCAAAGACATTCCCAATTGAAAGTTGTAACAGTTGGTCGATGTATTCAAGATTGCTAGATTCCAACAGTTCGTTGATTTATTCCATCATTTCAACAATGGATCACTTCTATTGATAACAAAACTTATATTAGTTATGACGATAAGAAAGTAGGTTTCATCAATTCCACTTAGCGTGCTTCATGAGTCTCGACATCGATCTTTATAAAAACTGAGAAAAAAGAATTGATTGCCTACAACGTCCTGTTATTGGCCAATTACTTTTCGCCCCTGCTAAACGCAAGTTATCATCCAGCAATGAACTATTGATAGCCCATTTTTGAATACCATTACCGTACGATTGATTCTGGGTTTGGTTCAGTCGTGAGCCATTACCAATTTCAACAACATTTTAGCAATTTCCTGAGACATCTGGATGAGCACGGGCTAGAAAGTGCGTTACAAAACTAGCTACAAACCAACATCCTAACATCTGGGAAACTAGCTGCGGGGACCATCTAATTCCCAATCATACTTTCCACTAGGGACCGTCTTGAAATCATTTCAAATTCAAATATGATCCAGGTCGTACATTGTAAAATATAAGTCTTCGGTAAATCAATTCCGGAGTAAGATGTGGAAACATGAACATATATTCCATCATCAAACATGATAATTGGATCGAATGATCATGGATTCATCAATACGTGTATTCGATGGGCAAAATACTAGCTTTTCCAACGCAATTAAGAACTGAAGCAACTCAGATTCGCGGTTACCTCGATCACCACACTTTTAAAGAACCCAATCAGGAAAATTCGAATTATACCAATGTTTACAGCAGATGCAGTACAGTGCCAGTATTGGGTTTCCAACACTTGACCCACAGACACGGAATTAGTACTGGATATACAGAAATACAGTACTACACCCCAATCAGAAAAATCCGTAATATGCCAATGTTGACAACAGGTGCAGTACAGTGCCAGTATTGGGTCTCCAACACTTGGTCAACACGTACGGGATCAGTACTAGATACATAAAAATACTGATAAACCAGTACTGAGAACTTAATACCGGCCAGGTACTAACCCAGTACTGGCCCTGCACTGATTGTGAATAATGGCATCAGTACTCAATCCCCAGTACTGAAAAGCGTTATCATTCCAGACAAATGCCAGTACCCTGCCAGTCTTGGCTAGTACTGGTGCAGTACTGCGCCTGTTGTAAATTTCTGGTTGGGACCTGTATTGATGGCCCAGTGCTGAGATCTTGATCTCCAACGCAAGGTGACCGTAAGTCGCATTCTTAACGAAAATGAGTTTTTCATATCATTTTAATCGTGAAAAAAATTGATGACTTCTTTGATAAGGGGCCGTCTATGAACTAAGTGGCCCTGTTTTTGCAACTTTCAACCGCCCCCCCCCCTCCCATGTGGGAACATAGTTTTTCCGGTTCAGCTAAATTAATTCCAATCACATGAATTTTTATTCAAATATGACCCTAATAAAATTGAAATTAATTGAAATGAAAGATTTATTTTATTGAAATGAAATTTCTCTCATTTCAAATGAGATTCACTTGAACGAAGAAGAATCTCATTTGATCCAATCAAATATATATTTGGGTTAAGGGGGGGGGGGGTATGGTTATTTCGACGTAAAAAAGACATGTTTTTAAGATTTTTTTCTGCTTATACAGATGTTGTAAGTTTATTGAGTCAATCTCCATATGATAATGTAACATTCCAACAATACTTTACTAAATTTTCATCGCAAAATATTGGAAATTGAGCGAGTGATAAGAAATCTCCGGAGGTGCCTCGAAAAAAAGTTGTTTTGCGGTGTTCGCGATAACTTGTGACAGAATCATCTGGAACAAAAAACCAAAATGCATTCGTTTTTTTTTTTCATTTTTAAATTTTTCGCGACACTTTGAAGCAAGAAAACCGATTTTCGCATGAAACAATCAGCCTATTTGTTGTTGTAAAATCAACAAATATTGAAAAAAAAAAGCCCTCGATGTTACCAGGGAAATCATGTGAAAAAGTACTGTGCAAAATTTCAAAACGATTGGTCCAGTAGATTTCGAGTTATCGTGAACACCGCAAAACAACTTTTTTTTGAGGCACCTCCGGAGATTTCTTATCACTCGCTCAATTTCCAATATTTTGCGATGAAAATTTAGTAAAGTATTGTTGGAATGTTACATTATCATATGGAGATTGACTCAATAAACTTACAACATCTGTATAAGCAGAAAAAAATCTTAAAAACATGTCTTTTTTACGTCGAAATAACCATACCCCCCCCCCCCTTAAATTCAAATGGATCGAGCCCCCCCCCTCATCCCCCATGTAGCCCAACGTAGCATTTCATCTTACCCCTCCCTCCCCCTATATTGGCCACGTAGTTTATGGATGACCCCTAACAGCGGTTCGAAGTGCGAAGATGTTAATCAAATTTGAAACGTTTATAGAAAAAAAAACCGTAACTGATACAAAATGGGAATTCTATGATAATTCAATACACTGAGAGGAAAAATTTCCGGGAACAATGAAACATTTAGTTGAATAGTCGCCATAAAATACTTAATTGATTTGAATAAACTTTCATTGACTCGATTAAATAACTGTTTCAATAATTGATGAAATATTTCATAGCATATTACACTGAGAAAAAAGCAACATGTTCACAGAAACAATGCTCTCATGGTGAAAGATTTATGGTTACAGGGACTTGAAATTTGGTTATGATAACCAGGAAAACAAAACAAAATCACAAATCTGGTTTTGACAACTATACGACATGGTCAAAGTCAAAAACATGGTTATGGAAACCAAATTTTTCGCTCAGTGTAAATATTTGTTTGATTGAATGAATATTTAATCGAAAGTTTATCCAAATCAATTGAGTATTTTATGGCAACTATTTAACTAAATATTTCATTGTTCCCGGAAATTTTTTCTCTCAGTGTAGTTTATACCCTATATTATACCCTAGAAATGGTTTGTTATTTAAGATTATTTATTCCATTGATTTCAGAAGAAAACAGTTTTCCTCGATTTTCTCGAATTCAAGTCAAATGCACTCACGGTCTTTTTGCAGTACAGAAAGGTGTTATCATCCCAGACAAATGCCAGTACCCTACCGGTCTAGGTCATTATTGGCGAAGTACTGCGCCTGCGCCTGTTGTAAATTTCTCCGGTACCGTGAAAATGTAAAGTTTCTGTTCACGATGAATTTTTATCGCCCATATAAATACAGGAACAATTTAGTTGTCTAGGAATTGTTTGTATTGCGATTAAATGAACTATGCGTGATCATACACGTGATTGAACAGTGATTCCTCCATACTGTCCATGTTACGGGAAATACGAACATTTATTTTTATCCCATCTTAATGTTTTTTCCACAACGCGACGAGGGATAAAATTTTTCATTTGAACCTGAACAAACAGATGCTTGAAACACATCTATCACACGGTGAGTAACTTATTCTACTATTTTGTGTTCCATATCGCTGATCAGGTCTACGCCTACGATCGTTCGTTGCGTGTATGGACCAATGGCCCAAGCTTGGCGCAAGACCTGCCGAGACTTGTCTTGAACAATTTACCCAACTTGGCCCAGGCTTGGGAATTATAAGATCAGGACAAGCTTGGGCCAGTGGTTTTGCCAGGCCCGGTCCAATTCATTTACCAAGCAGCAACCAATGCTTCTCTGATCGCAGATATGGATGAAGAGAGTAATTGATTCATATTTCAGTTCATTACTGTCTCCTTCAGAATACCGTACATGAATTATCTTGAAACGATAGGAAAAATGTGACAAGACTGGGACAAGCTAGCTTTGATCGATCAATAAAATCTAGCTTGGTGTGTAAAACTAGTGTGTATTTATAAACATTGTGTCATTCATGTGGGCAATACTGGCACAATTGTTCTCAACGAATGCCATTTGAAAAATATTAACAAATATACCATGACTGACTATCCATTGGGAACAACGGGACAATCATGGAACAATATTGGGCCAATTGTTCTTGAGGGAGGTTTGTTACTGACACATGTGCCAACCTTGGGTTTTTTTCAGTTTCGGCAATTCAATCCATTATCAGCGTGATTAATCTTGATCAGATGGGTCAAAAATTCAGGCGTGCAGGACGATGTTTTCAAGGATCATCACATTTCAAATAATCTAAACTGTAAAAATTGATAAACGACGATTATTTCATTGCAGAAAATTGAAACTACAATACGGAAGACATCCGGAATTGTGATGTACACAATTTGGAACTATATAATATTTTAACTCCTTAGAGTTTATAAAGTTAGTAAAATTTCAAGTTGCGAAACCCTGGTGTTTATTCCGCTTGAATCGTAGGAAATGTACTTTGTGAACAGAGCGGTCGTACGTGCTTCTGCAAAATAAAAATGCGCATTACAACAACATGTGGTCTTCCTCGTATCGAGTTCAATAGAAAGAAAGATCGAACTTACAATCAGATAGATACCTCTTGGAAACTGATAGTATTTCTTCAAAGTATTTTGAAGTTTTGTGCTTAAATCCTGGAATGAAAAAGTGCATACGTATCAATTATTTAGAATGCATTTCTTCTAGATTCTGATTGTTTCACATAATTATTGTTTATAGGATAAATTTTGGATGGGTTCATACCCCAACTAACATTCAGACATCTTAAAGATATCTTTAAGAAATCTCAATGCGTTTGTAAGAAGTCTTAAAAAACGTTCTAAAAGATACCGAAACGAATCCTAAAAGATGTCTTATGAAACACGTATAGAATTCGAAAAGATATCTTGAAGAGTTCTTAAAGATGTCTTGGAGAATTCATAAAAACGTCTTGGAAGACTCTTGAATTTGTTCACAAAAAAAATTCTCAACCTTTTCTTTTTCCTTTCCCTCCTGTTTCTTCAACTGCTCTCGCGTTCCGATAAATTTTACCTGATTTCGACCCTTGTTGTTACGGGAATCGAACCCATTCACTTGACGATATATTTACGCCTCGGTCACTTGAGCTATACGTACAACATGGTAGAGACGCCCATAATTGTCAATATGACATAATGAAATATGTCAGCGGTGTCCAGTTTCGAAGTGAAAATGATCTTTTGAACAAACTGTTATCACATGAATAAATATCAAAAGAGTTAAATGTAATTACAAATAGGAAAGATGAATAAATTCAGTGAAACATATTTAGAAATCAATTCTGTGTTCTAGTGGTCGTTAATATTTCGTGAATACCGCAGATTCTTCCTAAAGTATTTCTGACGAATTGTTGTGAAGTGGATATTCGGTAATTTTATTGTGCACGTCATAAGGCGACAAAATCGTACTTTTTACAAACTTTCAAATTTCTTGATATCTCAATGATTGATTCAAGCTTTTAATTCATGGATATGGAATCACCTCATTTGCAATACGATTGTAATAACAGGTACATTCAAAGTTTTATTCTGTGTTATTCATGATCATGTGCTCATATAACCTCAAAGCTGCTGAAAAATTTATCTTCTTAAACGTGTCTTAATCAAGACATCTTTCAGAAATCTCCTCAAGACTTCTAAAAGATATCTTCAAGAACTCTTCAATAACGTTCTTGAAGATCTCTGAATCAAGACATCTTTTAGAAATCTTTTACAAGATGTCTTTCCAACACTTCTAAGAGATATCTTTAAGAACTCTTCAAGAAAGTTCTTAAAGATCTCTCAATTAAGTATTCTTTTAGATATCTTCAAGAATTGAAATGTTAGTTGGGACTTCACAGAATTGAATAAATTTCTATACGAAACAATACTGTACCGCGAACTCAACGGATCTGATGTCGGTTGGGAAAAACTCCCTGATACCGACTTGCACTTCAGCAGGAAGGTACTGTAAATGAAAGAGCAGACATAAATTCCATGCATTAAATTATTCATTCATATCAATGCCAAAATCCCCAATGAGTTTCATCGAGTTTCTCAAAATTTGTAACATCCGAACACCTTTTTGAGATATCATCGAATAGCAGTTAAGTTTGCCTTAAAATATATCCTTTCGAAACGGTTTGAGACACGCAATGCTACATCGTGAAAAATTGACAGATTTTCCATATAACTTTGAGACTCTTGTGTTAATTCGATACATTATTTGTGTGTTAAAAATACAATGGGAACTTAATTTCTTAGGCGGGAAGAACATTTTTCTCGCTTCTATTCTGATAAATTTTGTTTCCAATTAAAAACATAATCCATATCAATGGGCAAATTTTCCCATCGAATTGAAATTACATTCTTCGAATTCAAGAGGAATATATTTCTGTTTGATTTTGAAAATTCTTTGTTTCGATCTAATGAAAAGATTTTCAATTCAGGAAAAAGATTGATTGAAATGAGGGCAAAGAAAATTTTATTTCGTTCTAAGAAATTGACTTCTCAATGTACAAAAAATTGTTCACCGTGCACGAAGGAAAAAGCTCAAAATCTTCCATCATCATTTCATCCGAACGGTTTTGAAGGATAATAAATTACTAACGATTTTCATACCTTATATTTCAGACAAGTACAATCATCCGACTGGTTATCATGATTAACGATCAGTCTCAGAGCTCCGTAGAAAACTATCGGCTTTCTCCACTGAAAATTCGTTATCAATTTCAGGCAGTGAAGAATAGTATACTTTGTTTTTGTGATTATCAGCGATATCAATCACGAAGTAGATTATTATTCGTATATACAACGAGGAAAAGGTTTTTATTAAATATCGGACAGCTACACTGTCGAAAAGTGGTGTCCACAAAAGTGTTTTCTGAAAATCGAAGAGGAAAAAAGTATGTTTTGACCTACCCCTCTTGTTCTGAGCGCCTCGATATCGATGAATACCGTTATTAGAAGAAGAGTCAACGAAATCTTGAAGCAACACATTATGAGGATCGAGCATCGAATACTAATTGTTTTATGAAAATGATTCTTGTATATATACAATATCAGCACATGAGACTTCAATGACATTTGCAAATAAAGTTGTTGACTCAGAGTGTGTAGCAATCTCAATACAAAATGTGTGACATTTTATCAGTTTTTATTTCAAGAAGAATCTTTCATATTCAAATTTACATGTATGTTGATGATATTCAAACACATTTGATTGCGTGGAAGGAATGAAATTATTCCGAAGCCATAGGATGAAATCAATCGACTAACTCATGTGACTTTTCGTTGGAAGTTGTTATAAAGGAATTTGGGTGGGGACAACGAATACATACCTGGAAACCATTTCATCGATTTCTACAATGGAAGACAATAATCTCTAATATTCCTGTGAATTGCGGGTCCTGTCCTGTGTATATCCATGTGCAAATGGAAACACGGGCCGCTACTGGCTCCCTGTTGCCGGAGGTACCAGCACTGGCAGATCTAGAGCGACCATTATGGGGCCAGTTGGATTGCCAGTACTGGCAAAGGAGTTGAAAAGATCACACCATTTTACATGAGGGCCAGTATAACATTTACCACCACGGCGGTAGCGATATTCGATGTGAGCCTCCTATGGTGGATCCCTGGCATTGCAACAGAATCAGTTGTTTTGTCGGAGATGGATGAGAAATTACAAGGCGTCGAAATGATGACATCCTATGTAGACATCCAAACCCGACCCAATATTGGCACAGTACCGGTAACCGGAGTTACCAGGAGTGATCATATTTCAAGTAAAGAAAAAAATACATTAAATTTGAATGATTCATTGTTCTCATTATCGTAATCGGAGAAAAGCACTTTGGAAGTGGTTTCTTGAAAGTTCACTGAGTGAGGAATGAATCCGGGTCCTGCGAGTGAGAAACTGAGTCTCTATCACATCAGCCGATCTCCGAGTTGACGACGAATCACTCAAATTGCTATTTATTGTAATGAGACCGTTGAAGTCATACAATTCACCATAGATTCCGTTGTGGGATGAAGTCCTACCAATGCTGGCACACTGTTGTCTTTCAAACATATTGAATGATCATACCAACTCTGGCCTAATGCTGGCAAGACTTCGGCTCGCTACAACAGCTGAATTGCCAAGATTATGATTCTAACGTCAGTTGACTACCGATTCGATAGTCGGCCGGAGCCCTGTCGATACTGGCACATTGTCATCTATCGAATTTATTGAATGCCAATACTAACTCTGGCTCAATACTGGCGCAGTATTGTCTCATCGAAGTAACCGCGTTATTGGAAAGATCAGTGGAATCCCTATCCACTATCTATTCCGTATTAGAACAACGTTGCATCGATATTGGTGTCGTATCGTCTCTTTTTCGCATTTCGCCATCCAACCAACTCGGATTCGATACTGGCCCAAGACCGTTTGACCACGTAAGCCAGTACCGTCTGAAATTCGGCGAACAGTGATGATTCTGAATGGGCACAGTTGTTTCCGCCGAAGTCTGGCAAATACAACTTTGCCAGTACCACGCCATTTGTCAACTCTGGCTATTTCCACATGAGCCTGTTTAGACCCAAGACTGGGCCAAAATGAGTTCATTCCCTGACCTTTGAACGGACCTTGGATCCCGATAAGTCCAAGGCATTCTAGGGAACTAATTATTTAAATAGGAGTAATTAATATTGTAAAGTAAACGAATGCGCTAGTGAACAAACAAAACCTCACAGATGGACATATCGTGTATTGAAATTCGGGAGAATAAATGATGATAATCAGAAACAATGAAATTTATTTACGGACATATTGATCATAACGATCAATAATAGTTTTCATGTGATCTCGAATACCCAATTTCTTCAAAGTCTGATTCAATGAAGGCGAAGGATGGATGATGCGATTCATAAGTTTGCAGCTCGATCCCATACAGCACAAAAGTCCCCGCAAAGAGCTCCCGTCATGACAGTAAACATGAATTCATTATGAATAGTTTGAATTCAAAATAAACTCTTGATGGACAACTCAATCTTCAGGAAGAATATCACGAATTCATAAAGAACTATTCAGACATCCAACATGTATGCATTTTGAATTTCTTGAGTTCATATTGAATTCATTCTACTCCCATGATTCTTATATATAAGGAAACGGAAGTATTGTAGTAGGGTCAAAAATCGATGATGCGCAAGGGGGTATTTCGCTTTTGCCGAACGTCTTAGAACGTCGAAAGAACGCTATCCCCAAAAATGTCTGTATGTGCGTATCCCAATCAGAAAAATCCGTAATATGCCAATATTGACAACAGGTGAAGTACAGTGCCAGTATTGGGTCTCCAACACTTGGTCAACACGTACGGGATCAGTACTGGATACATAAAAATACAGGAATATGCCTGTACTGAGAACTTAATACCGGCCAGGTACTAATCCAGTACTGGCCCTGCACTGATTGCGAATAATGGTATCAGTACTCAATCCCCAGTACTGAAAAGCGTTATCATTCCAGACAAATGCCAGTACCCTGCCAGTCTTCGCTAGTACTGGTGCAGTACTGCGCCTGTTGTAAATTTCTGGTTGGGAGCTGCTTGCGTGCGTGTACAATTTTCTTTGGCGCACGATAACTCTCCTCAGAATGCATCGATCGGGATACTTTTTTTTTGATACGTTTGTCTTTGAGAGCACTCGGGGCCTCCAAAATATAACGGAATATTGTTTGAAAAATCTAGATTCTGCGACCACGCATATCTCCACTCCCTGTTATCCGATAACTATAAAACTTATACCGCGCTCTAGTTATGATTCAATAGTGGTCTCATACAAGTTTCATCCAAATCGGTTGGAAACTGTGAAAATTTTTGTTTTTGAGATTCGCATAATTTGGCATTATCTGTAAAGCATGCCTTCTTTATGTTCCCATCATGCGAATGCCATGAAACTTTGAGCATAGTGAATTCACGGGGTGGTAGTCGTACGGTATAAATTTCCAGCGAATCCGAAGTGCGGAAAGAACAGTGGTAAGCACTGAGCTTCAAAACAAATTTCGAAAATCTTGTAATTACCGGTATCATGGGGGTATATTTCTTTCCCATCATCTTATTCTTATGTAATTTTGACCACCGTCTAATGTAAAAATTCGTGATTTAGCGATCGCACATATCTTCGCTCCCTGTTATTGGATTACAATGAAATTTCTACCGCGTTTCAGTTACAATCTCGTAGTGGCCTCATATGAGTTTGAGAAATGTGGAAATTTGTCTTTAGAAATTTGCATGGTTTTGTGTTTCAAGGTGCAATAAACATGTATTTTTATTCCCATTGAGAACATGGAAGTACTGTATGGTTCTCCATACCGATTTTTACTGTCATAACGGGGACTGTTCAAGAAGTTCTTTCAGAACTTTTTGTCAATTCAAAATGATCATTTGTGCTGTCTGGAATCCTTGCCAAAACAATGCTTTTTCTCCCTTCCAAATTTCTCTCATTTTAACCTGCGACACGTCTGTTACGAAGTGACAAACGGCAAGTGTAGTTCATATTACTTCGTCACAAATTATTTATTGTTCGAAACGGCCCGAGCGGCTGGACCGAATCGAATGTGTGGGTCTGCTCACGTTCTAAGCTTGCCGAGGAACTCCAAATTCCAAGGCGGCACTCGTAGATATGTTCAGTGATTTCGTTTCAATGATGAAAGGGAAGAGAAATGAAGTTATAGATTGACCTTTAGTTTTTACTGCGAGGGTTATTCGCATTGATATTTATTTCTCTTGGAGAGAGAGAGAGAGAGAAAACAAATGAAAGATATTACAATAAAACGATTCGAATAGAAGGGAATAACAGATACAATGACTTTTAAATTACAAGATTTTTAACAGTGACATCGAGATAGTTTCTGATGGGAGAAAGTATGTGTATGTGTATGTGGGTGTACATATGAGAATAATTTACGAACCTCACTTCCGTTCAAGCTGACCTTTGAGTATCTGGCTGCGAGCTGGATCCAAAGTGAGCGACCAAGATCTTGTATATGGTGGCAACTGGATCAGGAGTTTGGATACGATTTGGATGCACTGAATTTAATAATACTCTGACTTAAAAATGAACTCGGAAAGTCCGAGTGCGAAGATTTAAATAAGAGAGTGAGAGTGGTACAAACGGGTTTGGCGGAATAGGTATTCCGTGAAAATTTGTTACCGGCACGTGGAACTTGCGCGAGTTCGATCACGGTACCAAACGAGAACTTTGTTTCGTTGGACTTGGTGAATCCGCGTGTTATCGAGCCTGCTTTTGCAAGGCGTGTCCCCGATAGATCCCGAAAGTATACTCTGGCTTTCCATCAGGATCGCTCTTATTTAAAAGAGCGAATGATTTCTTTTTGCCGTTGGGAGTGGGGAATCACGCGGTTGGATTTTTGCCGATTTTGAATTTGCTCTAGTTACCATGCTCCATAATCAATGAATGTGTGTCAGAGAGAAGTAATGAATTAGGAAGGAGATGGATGGAAGGTGTGCGGGGCACCTTGGACTCAGCTCGATGCAGTTTCAGCAAATTCTTCGCATATCGATATGTTTTGATGATTATTTGACAAAAGTTTAATGAGTTTAAAAATAATGACAACAGGAGGTCCAATGATAGAGAATCTCAGGTGAATTCGTTTATCCTTCCTCGCATGTATGCGCGCTTTCATTTTCGCTTCGGATAGATGCAGAGGAGTTATTCTATGTTTCCAATATTTCGTCTCTATCCCACTCTCTCAAGTGTTTTCTCGAATTACATGTCATCACTTTCTTCCGAGAAAACCATTGGGAGAAATCGTTGATATTTTGACCTGGCGAGTTCTCTATCAGACCTTCCATGTCCGAATTATCCAAGTATAGCTTAACTGTATTAACTTTAGTGAATCTGATGAATAAATGGATAGCAGTGATATCCCATATAACGAGAGAAGCCTTCGAATTCATTGTTTATTATTGTAAGTAATTTCACTATTTTCAAGACCTATGTTCTGGAAGTGTTTTGATAATTTTTGTATTAAATTCATTGACAGTGTCCTCTGAATGAATTCGAATCCTTATCTTGCTTATGGGTAAAAGGTTTCATATAATCAGAAGAGAATGAGGGGGGCAAGTTTTTGGTAGGCACATCACACGTCTACGAAGAATCTCCGGGAAAAAATCTTCGCTCTCTTTGAGTTAACCTCCCTTTCGAATCGAAGGGAATTTATGGACAGATACTTTTCACTTGATGCTACAACATACGAAATTTGGATTATGAGAATATATATTCTTTTTTATGTCAATATGCGGATAACAATATCGAGCTTACTGGCAGATAGAAACCTCTAGGGAACGGATAATGTCTCCTCAAGACAGTTTGGAATCGTGAACTCAACTCCTGTAATGAAAACATATACGTATACATGTAACAATATCACACAAAAGAATTTATTCTAGATTTTGCAATGTTATAGATGAACTTTATACAACCTATATACTATGCACGGAGGAAAACGTAGTTCGGAAATATAGTAATCTTCAATAGAAAATTGGAAAATATTTCTTAAAATCTGCCCATGAAATTGTACAAAATGATTAATGACATATTTTTTTTTCCTATGTTTTGTGAGGTATTGGTGAATTATCATTCATATTCTAATAAAATTCAACAAAAATGTGAACCGTCATATCTTTATCACGAACTTAAGAAATAAACTCAGATTCTAAGAAATATTCTTCAATTTCCTATTAGAGATTACTATACTTCCGAACTTCATTTTTCTCCGTGTAGAACGCGCATTCAAAGTGCTGTGCTGTTACTACGAAAGACTGGGTAAAAGTTTACGAACCCGGATCGGTTCTTATAAAAAATAATGAATATCATAACGTACCGCAAACGAAACAGGTCTGATGTTTACGAAGAAAAAGATCATCGCCCTATGCTGTACGTGTGGGGGCCAAAGCTGTAAATGGAGAATGGAAAAAATAATTCTCATGTTCCGAATTGATTCACATCGACCAGTGATGCAGAAATCCCAAGAATCTAGTCCGTTGGAAATCTCGAATTTCATATCGATTGAAATATCGAGTTCCGTTGAATTGAAGAACAAAGGATCTAAATACAGTTTATTCCACACTGAGAAAACAGATATCTTGAAAAATACCATAATTTATGGATTTTCAGCGCTGGTCTGACCTGAGTCGGAATATTCACTTGCATAAATCTCTAAAAGTACCATAATTTCTTGGACTTTTTGAAATAAGTATGGTACCTTCCGTATAAAAGTCCAAGACATTATGGTACTTTTAGAGGTTTTTTCAGGTAAATATTTAGGCTCGGTCAGACCAGCGCAGAAAATCCATAAATTATGGTACTTTTTAAGATACCTTTTTCTCCGTGCAAGTAATGCTGGACAGGAATGAACCAGATGGATAACGATTTGATGATTGATTCGTTTTCTGGATTGACTGAAAATTCACTCACTTTGACGTCATATTGTTCATTTATTCATCCAGAAAAAAGTTACCTACAAAATCAATACACTCCGCAGGAAAGTAGGGACAAAATCGAATTGTCAGGTGATGTATCATATTCTGTCATTAGAATGACTATACTCTTTATCAATGTATAACAGAATTCTCTTACTCTTCGATCACCAGATAGTACAGTCATTTCAATACACAATGTGATTTTGTCCCTACTTCACTGTACAGTCATATTTTGAAACAATTGTGGATTGATAATTATTTGTAATCGTGTATTGAATTAATATCAAAGTCGCATCAAGAACCGCTCAATTGTTGGTCAATTCAGAACACCATTTTTCATTGAACTGGTTAAGGGCCATGGAACATTAAAAAACGAACAGAATTTTGCTACGTAGTTTTCAAATAACTAAGCAATGATTACAAACGTTACTAGGATTTGGCTCTAAATTTAAATCCAAAGCCCGAAACACATTCCTAAACATGAGAAAATAAGTTGGAAAATTGTTGACACTTTTACGTTAATATGTTCCCGAAGAGAACATGAAGCTTCAGCGAACATTCAGATTAGATGTGTATAGATCGAGCTGAAGGTTCATTAGAGCTAACTTTTAGATTCACAAACGTTTGACAAAGGTTTTACGAACGTTGAAATGTCCGCCTCGAAATACGTTCAGGAAACATAGATGAAACGTTCGCTGAAGGTTCATCGAAGGTTTAACGAAGCTTCACAAAAATATCTATACGTATATTATTTTGATCAATTCATATGAAAGATAAATTAATTGATAAATATAAATTATCATAAAATAATCTAAGTTTAGATATTTTTGTGGAGCTTCCTGGACGTATTTCGAGGCGGACATTTCGACGTTCGTAGAACCTTTGTCAAACGTTTGTGAATCTAAAAGTTAGCTCTAATGAACCTTCGATCCGATCTATACATATCTAATCTGAACGTTCGCTGAAGCTTCATGTTCTCTTCGGGTTTATAATCGTTTGCTTAATTTTGAGCAATCATTTGCAGTTCCAATTTCATATTCGAAGCTCGATCTAAGTAATTCACTTAATTATTGTGGATTTCAAATTTGTAGCATAATTTTGTCCATTTCTCGAAGGACTCTATGGTCCTTGAACAAACGCATCGATTCTCGCCAAATTTCATTGAATTTTGCACAATGTTCTGACCAAATCCCGTAACATTTTATTCCGTCAGATTCTATGGATTTTTTTCAACTTGATTTTGACTGAACATTTTACACAAAGTGCACCTTTGAATCAACTTTGATGAAAAACTAACGATTTTCATACCTCATATTTCAGACAAGTGTAACCATCCCCGATTTCAGCAGTATCATCAACGATCAGTGTCATGTCTTTGTAGCAGATTGAGTCGAATTCCCACTTGAACTGAGTTACTAATTTCAGATATAGAATAGGGAAGAAACCGGAAAAGGAAGCGTGTCGTAAAGAGTAACGGGAACAATAGAAATGTTTCACATGACCGTGCATAATTTTTCTTTCATTCTTACATCTTTTCTATATTCACTCTTCAATGACACTTTCATCTCCCTCCACACAGTACCGCAGTCCCAAAAGAACTCATAGAGAATTCTAATTGAACTGATTGTGTTCTCTACCAATTCTTTAAGAATTCTCCTGGGACTGTGGTGTTGCGTGGGCCAATACGCTCCACGTACTTCAAATATACGTTCGGACTAATCTTAAAGTTTCACTATCCATGTTCTAAATACTTCATGATCACTCGTCCTTGACACTTTCTACCACACGCCACCCTTCCACCAAGGTCAAGAACGAAAAAAATCCAATCGAATTCCCATTGAACCGATTGATTTCTATTGATTCCGATGCAAAGGCTCAACTCGCAAACCCATAAGAAAAATGCAACAAATGGAAGCCAATTGTCATTCCAAGAATCCAAGCAGCAACAGAAGTTCAAAGTATATACGAAACACAAACGTTCATAGAATGCACGAATGAGATACGCAGAACATATAATGAAAGTTCATAGAATATTCGAATTAGACTGTTTTAAATATACTTGGAATGTACATAGTACATCCGAAATGTACCATATTCATTCAATCGGCGTTCGATGAATGTGCATAGCACCTTTGAAACGGTCTCATTGGAATGTACATAGAATATGTTTCGGATATTTGCAGAACGTTCATAGTATATTCTGGTGCTACATGGGAAATTTAGAGAATTTCATACTCCGAAACACGATCGACGTATCTTACCAAAACTCATCTGCCTTACTGTCGGGAAAACCTTGTTGATTCATATTTTTATCAATGATTCGACTTAAAAAGGTTTTTCCATTGTACGGGAGTTATTATGAACAGTAAAAAAATTGAGCAAGCAGACGCAAATAGATCGTGAAAAACAAATTTTCTCAATTTTTCAATATGTTCTTGAAGTTTGAATCGTTTATCGAAACAGACCGAAAATTCAAACTCACGAAATCTAATAAATCTTCGGTGTTTATATTTCCGAATTAGCTCCTTGGAACTTGAAATATCGTTTGAAGGACTTACCGCGAACACTGGTGACTTTTGAAGCTGATTATTTCGTTATCCGATTACCAATTTGTTTCAATAAACGGTTCAAACTTCAGAAACATTTTTCGAGAATATTCTCTAACAATCCAGGAGTATGAAGGGGGACAAAACGTTAGAGGAAAAAGTTTTTTGATATCTGTTTTCTAGTTCACCTGAGGTATAGTCAGTGACTCGATATCGATAAAAATCGTCACGAGTAAGATGATTGAAATCTTAAAGCAGTACATAACGGCGATTAAATATCCAAGACTGATGGACGACTCTATGAGATATCTCCTTTTATATGAATGTTATCCAAGCATACAATTTTACGTAACCATTGCGAATAAACTTATTACATAAGGGAGTTGAGAAGTGCCGATAATGAAAAGTAAATACACTTCCTCTTATCGAATTATATGCATTGGAATAGGAATTTGTTTGTGAAGCACCAGTAACCAGATGTGTCAAGTTCCATAATTAGGGTCCAATTTCAAATCAACTGTGATGTGCCAACCAAAAACCTTATCTATTGCTTTTATTCGTAATTGGAAATAATTCGGATCGCATCGTACAATCCCTTCAC
Organism: Gonatopus flavifemur; assembly: GCA_018340375.1. Classification (NCBI taxonomy): domain Eukaryota; kingdom Metazoa; phylum Arthropoda; class Insecta; order Hymenoptera; family Dryinidae; genus Gonatopus; species Gonatopus flavifemur. The sequence goes on from JAFFJZ010000006.1 coordinate 14,099,914, forward strand.
AATGTATGAGAATCCGAATTGTTTCTACATTTTCAATAAAGGAGAAGAATCTAGAAAGCTGTACAATATAATAATGATTTTAGAAAACGCAATTTATTCGTTTAACTTCGTTTCGCTTTCTCGATCCTTACTCTTTAAACATTATCTTATGTAGTTAAAATATTAAGCTTCCTAAGAACGAACAGGAATCACCAAAGTAAACCATGATTGCAACCTCAGCAATCTTACACCCGGTCACATTCGATTATACGAGATTCACGACTACGAAATTCCGTAGCCACCTTGATTTCTTTTCGATCTTCCTCTTCTGCATTCTTTCATCAACTTATTTTCATTTACTGAAACATAGTTTCTCAAAAAAAAAAAATACCATTAGACCATAAACACCTTTCAATTGTAAACATTTTCAACTAAACACAATTCAATTATTATTTTCTTTTAGATGACTTTAAATGATTCATACAATCTTTAAAATACACGTCGACTTTGAAAATCGCTGATGATGCTTCGAGCGGAGTCCAAAGTGCGGTATGCACCTTTGTTTCCTTCCTTTTCCTAATGCCTCTCTTCCTTTTCGCACACACTACGAAATTATTGAGCCGAACAACCGTGGAACTTTGCCGAATACAGCAAAAATCGCAATCACGCGATTCCCCACTCCCATAATTAAGAAATCATGAAGCATGCATGATGAAAACACCAGAGTACATTTTCGGGATTTATCGGGGACACGTCTTGTGCAAGAGATCGTGTAATCCGCGGCTTCACCAATCAAAGTTATAAACTAGTCTTTGGGTACCGTGACACCGTCTCACAAGTTCCACGTGCCGGTAACATTCTTCTCTGACAAATTCTACCTTGTCAAAAGAACCGACCATTAACGCTCTCATATTATTCTATTTATTTTCGCACTCAAAAATTCATCTTTTGAGTTAGGTTAAATAAGAAATATCGTAGTGTGAATTCAGTGCGCGAACCACCATCCAAGACGAGGGACCTAGGCTCCGAATTTTGGCTCCATTTGTTCCTCATTACCGTCCAATCATCCACCCTGCTCCCTTCAGGACCAGCTCCAGCGGGATCACCAGCGATTCTCAATAGACAACAAAGAGTAAGGAAAGAAAACTGTATTACACACGCACACACACATCTCCCCACACTCACATAACTCCAAGTATTGATGTCATTTTGTTCTTAATTTGAATAGAGAAATATATTTGTCACTTACCTAACTTAACGATCTTCTCTTTTACTATATCCAAACTGCACATCCTCATTCCGTTCGAATTTTCATTGACAATCCTTGAGAACTTACGTTGGAGTTTTTTTGAGAATACGACTACGGTTGCCGCCCTAGGTCTTCTTTACAACCTTCGGCAAACTTAGAATCTGAACAAACCCACATGAGCGACTCGACCTAGCCGCTCAGGTCGTGTCGACAAATAAATAAATTTGCTATAGAGTGAAACCCTGTTTCGCGACGTAACACAACTGAAAAGAGCAAAACATCCTCAATGTAAGAAATTTTTACCAAGATATCAGGGGTGACAGCATTTACCCTGACACCCATGTGGAAATAGCCAGATTTGACAAATGGCGCGGTACTGGCGAGGTTGTATTTACTAAAGTTCGGCAAAAGCAACTGTACCTGTTCAGAATCATTACCGTTTTTCAACTGTCGCCGAACATTCGCAAGATTTCAGACGGTATTGGCTCGCATGGACAGACAGTATAGGGTCAGTATCGAATGAATACTGTTTGGACAATACCCAGGATGTAGAGAAACGGTACCGCGCCAGTATTCAGCCAAAGTCGGTATTATCATTCCATATGTGGGTCATTCCATGTCAAATCGACCAATGTTGGGACTCGACCCCTTTCGATTTCGATGAATTTTGATCAGAAGTTTCCTTTTATCATAAAACAAAGTTATACCGAAGGAAAAGAATTTAGTAATTTTTTTTTTGAAAGCTATGCAAAATTAAAAATTTGACGATTTTCCGGATTTTTCAGGCTTAACTTTCGAATATCTCGAAAACTATTACAGTTACGAGAGTTGGTCAGGGTGCGTTTCGGAGAGAATACTTGGGGCTATGAAAAAGAATATATTTTGAGAAACAATTCTGAAAAATACCAAATTTGTGGAATTTTTGGAAATCGTCAAAATTGACGATCAACATTAAATTTTCGGCTCATTTTTTTCTAATGCAATACCTTGTACTGATCCCAAAAGATCTTGAAAATTTCAGAAGTGTGTGTTCCTTACAAATGTAAAAATTTTTGAATTTTGCAAAACAAAATTCTCCTACTTCTGTGTTTAGTCAAACTGAACACAGAAGAACTATTACAGTCATCATATAATTTTGTAATCATGAACAATGAAAATTTCAATTATTGATACAATAATATAAATACAAAAAAACATTATTAAAATTCACGTTTTTATTCATTTGAAAAACATGGTACTACGTAAGTCGTTTTTTTCAATCCTTTCCTAGATGTTGATGCCTCATTTCTTTTTCCTAATCTGAAAGAAGGTAGAGTTATATTATTCTTCAAATTAGAATTTGATGTTGATAAATTACTAACACTCAAAATTTCAGTCTTTTTACCTGGTTTTAATTTTTGGTTCTTCGAAGAACTCGTCGATGTCCTTGTATTTCAAACGAAAATCCTCTCCTTCCTTGGATGATGATAAGATTTTTATTTTCAATGAATTGTAACGGACGTTATCTCAGGACATAGGAATATCAATAAAATTAAGATGAACTTCTATTATAAAATAATCCAAAAGAGTTTCGTTTATGAACAACTTCAACTGTCATCAATTAACAATCGTAACGGGCTTAACATAAATGATATTGTCGAATCAAGTTTCGTATTATAATTTTGTTTTAATATTGATATCAGCGAGTGGGAGAGAGAGGAATAGAAAAATTAATCCTTATCTTGGCTTCGAAGCTCTGGAATACCAATGATGAGACTGTCCTTGTAAGTCCTCGTGATCCTCGATATTCTTTAGATTTGGATCCTTTATGGTGCTTTTTTGATCCTTTGCCCTCGTGATGTTTTTTCAGGATGATTCCCGCAATTCAATAAAAGCTCTGAGAATCTTTGTCAGGAACTTTGATGAATTAGATCAATCTCATACTTGAGAAATGTGAGCGGTACTTTGGCCGTTTTTCTTATCCGTATATCTTTAATTACGTGTGCACACTTCTACGGCCGATACGGAAGTGTCCCCTCTTTCGATTTCGAAAATCTCTTCTCCTCCCTTCAGCCTTCTTGGAGCTCTCTCTCTCTACTCTCATACCATCATCTCTCACTCTCTATTATCTATATGTATTCATATATATGCCCATGTGTATCTACATCAGCCCTTACAACATCATTCGAAATAGGAACGGCGGCATGACCACTACGTATTCCTTGTATTGAAACAGCATTTTAGAATCTTTTCTTGAGTTTCTTCTCAGTACACTGAATTTGTTCATTCGAGATGAAGTCGCAATTGATCCCTCGCAAATTTTCTTTGGCCCATTTGCATAGCTCATCGGGTGTCTGAAATTGGTCTTCAGTTTTTGATTGAAGATTGGCTCGAATAGCCAATCGTTTTATTATTCCACCCAAACCATCGCTTGGACCTTTTCCATGCGAAGTTGCAAAAAAATGCCATTCTGCTTGTATTCCAAAATCTTCTTCGCGATGTAGCAAGTTCACAAAATTATAGCGATTTTTATATTGAGCTGCTGCACCATCCGAAAAATACATTATTTTAGAAATGTCCGGAAGTTTATTTTTAAGAAATGACGTTAATGCTTATAGACTGCCGCTGTGTTGTGCGTCAAGTTATCTGAAATTATCATCAAACTTCGAGGTCTCCAAGGACTTCTACACCTGATCCAAGATCACATAACAAATTTGATACAAATCGGCAAAGATTTCGCTGAATAATATCAAAAAACCCTCGCTTGAGAACTATCGCGCGTCCAGCGTCGTGTATCTTAGTTGAACAGCATTGCCGTTGCGACGAACGAGACGGTTTATCGTAAAAAATGTTTGATATCTTCCACATTTTTCACTCGATTGATCTGAAAATTTCAGGAAAACTTCTTCGAACATTGACGAACAACTTTGTCGCTTTGACTTTTTTCAAATCGAAAATTCTTTCAACTCTCCTTCCCTGCAAAGCGTTCAAAACGTGGTTTTTACTTCGAATTAAAAATTTATCAATTTGTTATTAACTTTTACAAATTTTCCGAAAATTCTTGTCATCGGGGAAGTCGTACGAATCAGAATCTGCGAGATTTATCTTGATACGTTGAAAACTGACGGAGAGACGGCGAGTTTAAGATTGAAAAACAATCAGATTTAATACGAAAAAATAGGTAGTTTTCATTTTTTTTCTCGAAAACTATTGATCATAGAAAAAAATTGTGAACGGATACTCGTATTGATTTCTCAAGCCCTATCATCCAGTATTTTTAGTTTGTCAAAATTCCAACTTTTTTTTCGTTGCCTCTTGTGTCAGCTCTTAGTAATTCTTCTGTCTTGTTCCGCGCGCAAGTCCGGTTATTGCATGCGAGGCCTCAATTGATCAATTATTTGGGAATTATGTAGGGTCTTCATGCGCATGTCCATTCATTGGATAACGATTGATCGAAAACTGATCATTTTTGAAGGGCCAATTGTTGGTCGCTAATGTGGACATAGAACAGGACAATCCCCTGGCGAAAAAATTTCTCATGATTTCTCATATTTTTCCATCATTTTTTTCTCATGAAATCCCATGATTTTTCAAGGATTTAGAACATCATTATGAGATATAATGTTTTCATAATTTTCTCATAAAATTTTCATATGTGTTGATATTTCATATTATCCTCCTCGTCTTTACGGATGCGAGAAGAAACTGTATGAAATTTTTGGGAAATTAAGACATATATGCAATTTTTTTGACAAATTCAGAAAATTATATGATGATACACTTTTATTTATGAATAATTGTAACTTTTTTGGTCAGAAATTACGAGTTTTTATGAAAAATTATGACGTTCATGAAAAACCATATCTCATAGTCATCATTATATTTATGAAAAATTTTATGAGAAAATATATGAAATAATATGATTTCATTTATGAGAAATTATAATTTATTATGAGAAAACATTTCTCATACTAAATGTTCCAATTCCTTGAGAAATTATAAAAATATATGAGAAATTATGAGAAATATGAAAAAATACTGAAACATATGAAAAATTGTGTGAAAATTTTTCGCCAAGGACTTCTCTGATCTGCTTTGAAAACAAACGTATTCAAACGTCAGTGTGACGAAATAACTGATGGTTGCCAGTTAAAACAGGCAAGTGTTTGATTTGAATTATCAAACATATCGTGTCTTATTTTGAGACATATCTTCGACGGAAATTTTTGCAGTGTACATGTGTGTCAATTGCTTCCAAACTCTCGTATTAAAATTCATAGAAATATTTTCTACAGTGCACGTAAACTGAGGTACAAATCAGGCACGTATTTGAAGAAGCAAGTCGAATGCCTGATGATATCAGCTTTCATCACATAACAACTTTGTAATTGCTAGATTTTATACAAGATAAATTACTCCTCAACCAGAAATTTACAACAGGCGCAGTACTGCACCAGTACTAGCCAATACTGGCAGGGTACTGGCATTTGTCTGGAATGATAACGCTTTTCAGTACTGAGGATTGAGTACTGATGCGATTATTCGCAATCAGTGCAGGGCCAGTACTGGTTTAGTACCTGGCCGGTATTAAATTCTCAGTACTGGTTTATCAGTACAGGCATATTACTGTATTTTTATGTATCCAGTACTGATCCCGTACATGTTGACCCAATACTGGCACTGCACTGCACCTGTTGTCAACATTGGCATATTACGGATTTTTCTGATTGGGTCGTTCATTCATTACGCAAGTAACCTTGACCTCAATCACCTGGGATTTCTCAAATAGAAATTTCTCTTATCCCTTTCTTGTTCAGCCATGCAGAATTAGGAAGACTGTTATTCAAGAATCACATCTTGAGTGATGATTCTTTGTTATCCAGACCGTTACATATAATTGCAGCTGAACAATCAAAAATTTATGTGAGCAGATTAGTATTGAAACGATTCAAGGGGATATAAATATACAATATTCCATAAATAACGGTCCGTAAAACGGTTTCCAAGGTGAATTGTAAGGTTTGACGGAAAACTAATATAAGACTTTGCTAATATATATGCTTTACCCAAATGGTGGCTGTGTTATCCATTGATTCGGAATGTTATGTTTGGATTAAACTATTTTAGTGGTTGACATTTCTGAAAATAGAGGAATCGGAAGGCACATTTATGCGTGAATTGCGATGTTATGGCCTCCATGGTCCAATTTTCAGAAAAAAAAATTCCTAACGGGGAAAGGTCAGATGGGAGAAGATCGGTCGCCTCCTCTGTAACAGACTTCAGAGACTTTTGAAACGTTCTCAGAACGTTCGAATGTGTTCAATACATGCTTGGAATCCTCAGCAACACAAGAGGTTAAAACTCCTAAGAACGTGTTTGGAAAATCCTACGAACATACTCAGAACCTCCATAAATGAGGCTGTTTCGAATAATTATCTGTTATGCACTTTCATAGAATATCTTGACGAATTCATCCAAAATATTCTCATTTGTACATCCTTTCAACATCCACTGAATAATCATAGCATATCCGAAAAGTTCTTGTGTTACTTGAGACGGTTCAAGAACGTCCAAGAAAGTTTTTGTTGTTGGGGTGTAGCATACACTGTGAAAAGTAAAACTTACTTTCAACCTCAATATCCTTAATATTTTAAGATACAGCCAAAACTAGCTCTATTTCAGCTGAAAGTAAGCATCCAAAACAAATGCCGGTACAATGGAAAAGACTGAATTTCAATCAAGTTTTCAAGTACACGGAGAAAACGATGGCTCGTGTTATGGGAACAGAAGAAGTCTACACAGTTGGAAATTTTGTGTTAAATTCAACACATTGTAGAGGAAAGGGTCCGAAAATGGGCTATGGTCCGAATATGGGCAATCGAAGTTGTAGGCTTGTATGGCGCTGCCGCTAGGTGTTGAGCGATTCAACATATTCCTTATCACCGACCAATTGCGTGCACAGCAGTTGGCGATTACAGTACAACGTGTTTTTTCTACAAGTGAATTTATATTTTTCGGTGTTTCTCAAAGCTTTTTCAGGTATGCGATGTTTTCAATATTATCACTAGTCATCCGTTCCATTGGATCTTACACGATATGTAGCTTATTCGGGAAGTATAGAAACGTAAATTAACCGGAGAATGAATCGATATCATAACAGTTTCGCCAAAAACCCCCAGCTGCCAACAGTTTCAACAAAATTTTACGGGTAGCCTATATTCGGACCTCACTTTCAAAAATCACAGTTTTTACGTTTCGTAGGAAACATTGTATCACCCCTCCAATCATTGAAAATAAAATATATTGCACAGACACACACCTCTGGTGATAGTTGTAGGTTCTTGCTGTGATTCTTGTTTGGATTTTTTGCGTGAGGACTGGCCAGTATAAGATGAAATCAAAATGGGAGCCCATTTTCGGACCCTTAATTTCCTCTACATGTCCCAAACGGTCCACGCAAATTTTTGTGTCGATTCAACATAATGCATTCGTGTTAGCTAGTAACTCAAGCTTGATTTGAATAATATGACACAAAAGGATACTGGTTAAGTTTTGATTGGAATTTCCGATCGTGTAAATCCAACGCATCAGTACTGTCAAATGAAATTCAAAATAAGTACTGAATTAACAGTTGACAAGTGTGATTTATGAATTTTTTTGAGTAAATTGAATGTGAAAATCTCACTTTTTTTATGTGAGAACAATGCATAAGAATAAATTGAAAAAAATAGTCTTTAATAAGGATTGAACACAGGTCGTTGAGACCAGGCGTTGAAGTTCTGTCACTCAGGCCACCGCCGATCGCTTGGATAGTGGTACTTTCTTTGTGTATATCAACTTGCAATTTGCAGATCTAGAAAACTAAGCGTCGTTAGAATGAAAGCCGGAACCAAGATGAATGAAAATGAATGAATCACACGTACATAGAACTTTCATCAAAAAGTAGCTCCCATCACTGGCGATCTCCCTTTACTAGTTGAAGATAACACAATTTTCATGTTAAATCTCGAGTTAAATAAAATTTGTGTCATTTTGACACTCTTTTCCACTTGTTTGAATGATTTTACATTATAAATCCGTTGAGATCTGATGACACAAGAAGCGTCTATAGAAGTTACACATGTTTGTGTGGAATATTCAACAGAAAATCCATGACACACGGATTTTCTAACAGATTTACACCAAATCTTTCAACTGTGTAGCAACATTGATTACTGCAATGCGTAGACACGAAGCAATCGTGTCTGCACAACAGACAATACTGTGGGGACATTACTGATTCATGTCTATACATCAACAATTAGTATTAGAATTATTTTTTTTTCATGACACGAGCCGGTCGTATCGGAAAAATCCTTCCTGATGTTTTGTTTTCTCCGTGTAAGATGCAGCCACTTCCAGTCAGACTTTTTACAGTGTACGACTGGCAAGATCGATTCGACTGGTAAGATTCCTAGTGATTTTTTCACATTTGAATCCCCTCTCCCACCACTAAATTTATGGGGGAAACTCCACGTTCACTTTTTACAGTATACTTTTCCACAGCTTCAGTTCTTCGAATATGAAAAGAGTTATAAGATCGTGTTTTCGTGTGTTGAATACCGCATATAATTCATTCAATCACCTGTGGCAGTTCCTGTTGAGAATTCCTGGATGAATAGGATCGCGAAGAACCCAGATTCCTATTCGGAACCAGTGGAGCTCCCAATAAAATAATTATGATTTGAATTTTTGAATCCCGTAAAAGGGCCTCCGGTAGAATTCAGCCCTAGGCCCCTTTTTGCTAAGAGCTGGCGCTGCAAAGCATGAATTTCAATGATATTCCAGACATTTCAGAATACAGATGAGTCAAACGCGCCAGCGTGCAGGCCCGATGTGAGATGAAACGGGGAGAAAGTAGACGCTTGGTATGATACAAATAAGAACGGCAAAAAAGAAACAACTTGTCAGCCGGTGACATAATGCGAGGAGAATGTAAAAGGAATCGCGGTTATGCGAAGAGAATTAATAGGAAAGGGCGATGCGACGTTGAAGGAAATGAGGGATGACTCGACTCGATGAACGAGAAAAAATACGACAAGGTATTTGACGCGTGGAAAAGGACGAACCGTATAGGCCCATCTTCCGTTAACCTGGAGAATCTGTTGTTTATCTTCATCCCTGGTAGAAATTTTCGCTAGTAAATAATGAGGCACTGACAAGTTTATCTCTTCTACTCATAAGGCACTCGTTAGAATGTGACACTTCAACTAACTAGATTCCATTTATCAAAACTAGTAAAACAGTCATCATCATCCAACAAGGAACTTACCTATTAGAAACTACACGGAGAAAAAAGATCATGGAATGATCGCTGGAAAAGATAGTAAACTGGTGACAACTACGAATTTTTGTACACTGTTGCTAACAGAGACGAGTAATGATCCCTATTTTGGTATATTAAAATACAATATAGTATGCCAAAATAGGAATCATTACTCGTCTCTGTTAGCGACTGTGTACAAAAATTCGTAATTGTCACCAGTTTACTATCTTTTCTAGCGATCACTCCATGATCTTTTTTCTCCGTGTAACATGGCACTTGTGAGAATAATTAGGGTCAAAATAAAAACTTATTATTGAATTTATAATTGATTCAGATATGTTCTTAGTTTGAACAACTTTGTTTCAACTCAGAAAATTTTGTTTTCTGGTAGTAACATTGTTTTCTTGCATCAAAAGAACACTGTCTGGAGAGGATTCTATTTTCAGAATAAAGAGACATGTGTTCAATTTGATTAATTATTTTTCTTAGTGTATACATGCATGAAACATTTCTCCACCAGTCATCCAGAAAAATCAATTAATCCAAATATGAATCTCATAAATATTTGACGAATCTAGGGAATAATATTGATCTAATAAATAAAACTGCTTATTAATAATTTTAGTTAATAATGTATAAGTCTAATCTTAGTAATGTTCGGATTAACCTTGCAAGAAATTCACAAGTTTTATCCAAACATCACTAGTTAGATAAGATTTACAAGTGATTCATTAATCGCTCACTAGTTTCATTTTAATAAGTTGTCCCCTACGAATAACTCATGAATCATGAGGAAGAACTTGTGATATTTCTACTAGGGTTCGTCGGTCTCCGTACTCTACGGAAATTCACATATCTCTTTGATTAATTTCTACGATTTACAACACTCATTGAAGAAAACAAAAACGAGTAGCATCAATGTGGCCTAGTAATCCCTCATTCGCGTACAATTTTGTCTCAGCACTGTGCACCATGATTCAGGCAATTGATTAACCCCAAATGGGAATGTATGAGAAATATCTTCTCTAAAATTCGTTCCTAAATCAGCGTATTATGTTCTTCAAAGAATAATATCACTGTTGTATTATTTGTTCCCAGATTCCATTTGTGAGATAACGAGGGAAATCAGGAACATCTTTCCAACCATTGGAGGTGAGTAAAAATCGTATACCTGCACTTTTTGATGAGTACCAATTCATTCGACTGCTACCCTCTCGAACCAACTCTGCTGAAAATGCCACACAGATCTGGACGAAAAACAGTTGTCAGCCTTTGAACGGTCTTTGTAGCGAGAAATCCAGTCAAAAACTGACAAAATTCCTACCTTTTATCTTGTGAGGTTTTGATAGGATATTCCAATTCGGTGATTCCAAATAAAATCAGATAGAAATTTTGTCAGTTTTGGACAAAAATTTCCTGAGACGAAGACCGTTCAAAGCCTGACAATGATTTTTGTCCAGATCTGCCTGGAATTTTCAATAGGGAAACGAATCGAAGCACCTGGAAAAGAATGCCTCATCACAAGCGAAGAAATTAACAGAGGGGCGTTGAAAACTGTAACAAGAAGATCAGCTAATATGAAAGATCATCTAGTAAGTCGAAGCAAAAAATCACATCGCTGTTCGGAGTATCGATAGTGGTGCCCCTATAGCAGAAATCTCTCTAGTAATTCTCCAGGCCTTGCGAGGCCTCACCAGGCCCTTGTAAGGGACTTGGAAGGCCTTGTAATCGCCTAGAGAATGACTAGAGTGATTCCTACTAGGGTGGTTTTGATTCTGCGTTCAGTAGCTCACAGGTGAACATTCAATTCAGATCTCATCTGGAGGCCATCCTGTTTCTCAAGATTGTAATTCCTACATTTCACATTCCTACCTGACAATACCTACCTGAGAACCTACTATCGCTATGAATTGAAGATCTCGTACGAACCGCAGCACTGTTATTTCTCTACAATCATTCATCGAGGAAATTCGATAAAGCACAATAAAGTTGAATAAGATTTCATCTAACACCATATCCTCCTCCTAACTCAAACGTATAGTATAATTCAAAACAAAGATGCCATCGCAGCCCGAAGGAAGAAACAAATCCTAAGCGAACCAAATCTAACGTCAATCCAAGAGAGCAGTTTCTCAAAATACATTTCGTCCTTCACTCCAATCCGCCTTAGCGTAAAAAGGCAAAGCAGAGCAGAGCGGTGGTGAGAAAAAGAGAGACCCCACGAGGGAAGGAAGGAATAAAATAAAATCAAAGAAACAAACCAGCCAACCCACAGAAGAAAAAAGATAGTATCCCCTTATCTCCCACGTCTTTTCCTGCTCCTCATTTCTACAAGCTCTCATCCGTTCTATCTTGTACTACCTTTCTCCCGACTGTTTCTCAGGAACGATCGTCAAGAGAGACCTTGGAATCCGGCCTCATGGTTTCATCGCGAGAAGAACAAACGAAAGTGGAGAAAATCGTCTTTGCCCCGACTGCCACTCTCTTTTTATTCTTTTCCTCTTTTCGTTCTCCTTCACATGCACGCAACTACCCTTCTCTTCCGCAATCGTTTCTACGGGAATGAAAGAGTGAAAGACCAGGGGGTATACGTGTGTATTGTAGTATTCTTTCCCTCCTCTCTCCTTCTTACTCTCTCATTTCCCCTGGAAAATAGATCCCAAGACGACAAAGTTTTCCTCATAAAAATATGCATCTTGACATTTTCATTGTGAAAGAGGTATAATGGGAGTACATTACGAGCTGTGCTTTTATCGTAAATTGTGTTTTTATAACATCCCAAGGTAAGATAGAGATTAATTTGAAACAGAAATAAGAGAATATTTTGCGCTCCTTATTCGGTCGTGTCGGTTTTCCTACACGGAACTTGACTTTGAAATTCAATTCTCGTCATTTCCTTCGCAAAGCGCGATTGTTACGAGATCTCTCTTTTTCATTCTCCACTACAATTTTAAATCCCCGCGATATCGAGGGAATGTTATCTCGATATTTACATAGCGTTATAAAAAAAAAAAAAAACAGAAGAAAAGATTACAAGTAAAATTGAAAAAGGGAGAATCATTTTTCGAGCTGTTTTTACATAAATTTGCATTCGCGATGCGCTCTTTTTATCGCGTGTCCGTGTACCAGGCCGTGAATATTAAAATGGGAACAAAAATTGTCGTACAAAAGTCCTACCGTGATAAAATCATAGTAAGAATCATAAAAGCACATGAAGAAGATCCGAGGCGCCGTCGTTAAAGCCGTTCTCTTTCAGCTTATGGCAATTTCCGGCATGGCCAACGAACCGTAGACAAGTTCAATTGAGCATACGTATGAGTTTATATATATATATATATATTTGTAAATGTGCACCAAGATACGTCCGCTTCGTTCCATCGTTTCCCTGTTTTTCTGTAACTTTCTGTACGCCAGATACGGTGGGAGCATCAACGGTAACAGCAACAGCAGCAGCAGCAGCAGTACAGCACACGGAGATGTATTTTATTTCGCAATTTATTTTTTTCTCCTCTCAGTTCGGAGACCTCTCCAGCCTGTGCCTCGTTTTCTCCTATCGTTACAACCCTGCTGGAACATCGTAATACATATTACATTTTCTGGCGTGGCCCTGAAGAGACGACGAAAGAGAAAAGAAAGGGTCCTTCTTTATACGACTACGATCTTTCCCTTAGAACCTATTCTCTTCTAAAGCCAATTTTTCTCTTGATACATGTATATATATATACGTCTTCACGAACGTGTTCTTTCCTTTGACCCTAGGTGCCCTGTCCTCTCTTGTACGTACGTGCCTACTACTTCCAAGCGAACGACTTCCTGCAAACGAGTTTTGAAATCCCTCCTACGACATGGGCAAAAAGGGATGCTCGAATTCCACAGGTTGCTCCTGCTTTCACCTCCTACGCTCTCGCTGTGTTGTTGCTGCTGCTGTTGCTGCTGCTGCTGCTGCTGCTGAGTAGCTCTGCTCCCTACCACCGATCTTGCCGTCGCTGTTTTACTTGAGAAACTTTATCTTAACGCACCCTTCCTAAATATCTCCTCCACCGATTGGTCGTTACGCGATAAAAGGAAGAACAAACATCTTTCTTCTCTACGGATATATAAATATATCTATGTGTTATCATCCCTCATCGAATTGAAGAAAAATAAAGAATCTCTGAGGAATGTTATTTTCTCCTATAGAGTAAACTGAGGATCCATCAACATAAAAGGTATAAAAGTCAGTTCAACGTCGTTTCGCGAAAGATGATGACCATTTTTTTGTTGCTACATCGAAAAATAAGCATTTGATATTTTATCACGATCAATGGGTTTCTATCAATTTTCCGTGTTGTTTTACATAGGATTTTTCTCGGGACGGAACGAATACTTGCGAAATTTTGTTGCGCTGAATTTTTATTCCACCCCTTCAATCCCTTTAAATCATTTCTATGAATCAAAACAGCGAAAAAGCGCCGAAAAAAGAGGGATAAGAATAAAAGATGCAGGGAGTATGTGCATAATTCAGTAGTAATACCATGGGGATACCCTGAAAGCGAAACTCGTGACGCAACCACTCATGTGTAGAGATTATTATAATCAATCGAATAAACTTTCCACCATTATCGCTGTTCAGGCAACTCACTTCACAAATCGATACGCGAATGCATTTTCTAGCAAAAAATGCTCCACACCGAGAAAAATAATTAGTTATCCTTACTCCAAAGCAATTATTATTATTAGTTCAATCCGAGATACGGTTGTTGATATTTGGATAACTGAAACGGGCGTTGGCTCAACTAAATTCAAATTTAATTTCTCTGACTTTATTCGCTGTTACTAATTTGAAGTTGCCTTCACTACAGCTTTTATTGCCGGCTTCTATACTTTTATTACTCGGAACTCATTTCCCCAACTAACTCCAGTTCACTCGATCAAATAAATTATTGTTCCTGTTGCAGGTATTTGCTCTAGAAAATAATTTAGTTGTAGCAGCAAAATGACTAGCACGGACACGGACGGTCATTGAATTAGCAATTCCTGTATCTAAATTTTAGCTGCCACGGCGAATAAATTAGCTAGGAATGCAAATTTTTTTCGCTGTCATAGGTAAAATTTAGCTACAGGAATTGCTAATTGAATGCTGCTGCAGCATTTCTTCTCCAATTCGATCGACAATAATGAAAGAAATTCCTTCGACAGTATATAAAATCAAACCACGTCATATCGAATTTGAAAAATCCCGGACTGAGAAGAACGAATATCATCACAGCTTTAAACCTTTCCTTATGTTCCTTTTGTTTTATCATCATGTTATTTTTCAGAGAGCTTTTAGAATCGCTCCCCGAATACAATAAAATTCGAAACCAAGGTATCGTAACTGCGGTGAAATTCCAAACCGTTACAGCTGAGTACATTATATTGTCAAGCCACGTACCTTGAATCGAGGACTCTAAAGCTGCTACAAGGTTTACGATGGTAACTCGAGAGTGCTGTTCCGTTGGCGTTAAGCCGGAAGATACTGAGATTGCTAAATGGGTAATGTTGAATTAAGGTTTCTCAAAGGCATTGAATCGTGAATGTCAAATTCGAATTACTTGGTACAGAGAGAAATTCCTCGGTTTGGAAAATCTATCCCTGTGAGACAAATTCGATGTATTTGTGTGGGTTTTATAAATAAATTTGATGTTGCGAGGGAATCGATTCATGAGAAATTGCATCAGTTCAATTTGTACGATCAAATTCAATGTAGAGAATTTTCATCGGCGAGAGACTGAGGCAACGAGACGAATAATCGGGACGAAGCGATGATCTCTCCGAAAACTTTGCCAACGATCCTTCGCACGCCACGAACAGCTGCGGGGGGTTCAAGAGAAAGTTACATTATCACCCTTATATATACATATGTATGCAGTTGAGCATCAGGACGAATATAGTGGTATAATGGTGGAAAGTTCGTGGCGGATGCAGCACCCGTCCAACCACAATCAGAGCATATATAGTTTCCCCCGATGTCTGAGCAGCCTCGTGCTATTACTACTGAATTATTTACGCGAATTCACCACCGTTCCTTCCCAATATACTTTACGAGAAACGAATTTTAATTTCATCCACGTTCTCACGTATAATCGTATGTAATTTTATTCATCGTAAATCGTAATGATTTTTTTTTCCCCAAGTTATTAAAATGTTTGCCTTTTCCTTTCTCCCGATCCATAAATATGAAACGCGAGAGAGAAAGATAACGGGCGGTCGTATCTTCTCCATGAGATTTTTAATCGCTCTATTATAAATTTTAATGAACCTTTAGGGGTACGTGGATCGTAATTCATCGTTTTTTAATGAAAATATACAGATGATTGTGGGAAGATTTAGTTTTCTCTCACACGGAGAGCAATTTGAGGGTTGAAAGTGGTAAAATACGTAGGTAATATCATCATCAAAATTGGTGAACTGAAACTATTGGGAATAGCTTGGAAATCAAATTATCACGATGGTAAACTTCGCTTTGTCAAAAATTCCAAAATTCCTTCAGGAAAATTAACAAAGGTGATATTGATGATATTCCAGGCAGTGCTAATACTTTTTACCATCAGCGATCGTAATGTTTCTTTACACTTTATTTCAAGATCCTCGCAAGCAAGAGCTGTAAACAGCGAAGCAAAGGCAATAAATTTCACCATCGATGATGGTAATATCATTCACTAAAATGAACAAAAACATATTTCCAGGCACATTTGTTGGTTCATGTTGTCCAACCTTCGAGTTATTACCACCATATTTGTTGATTGCAATCATGTGATTTTCAATACATTCTTGAATACAGTTTATAATGAAAAATCTTAATTACGCGGAGGGGATTTGAACTTAAGAATAATGTACTTGTATCTACCTATAAACCTTACAATTAAAGCCGCTTTGCTACACTCGCATTTATGAATTCGCTGTTTCGAAGTTTCATTGAAAGAGTAAACGAGGGAACCTAAACTGGACAACTTTTTGTGTGCGATAATTGTGAAAAAATCTCGAGCACTGTTGGAAAATATTACCATTGGTAGTAGTCATTGATAGTATATTCGATTGGTGGCTTTCAAAATTCAGAATAGTTGTTCAAACAAAATCTATTATTGTCAAGTGGGGATAATTTCCATCAAAAAAGGTATTTATTCCGTTTGTTCATAGAGTTGTTATCACTGAAATATATTTTCTCACGCTGAATCTTCATTTTTACCATCGTAGCTGACGATTATTTACTACGTGCGTATAAAATAATACACTTAGGTTACAAATTACTGTCGATATTTTCCAATAATACTAGTTTACGACCAAAAATAGTAATTTTCGCAATCAAATTTTCTCTCCGTGCGTAGACGCGATCAAGATTTGTTACTTCTGCTTTTTATTTGAAAGATTCATTGTTTCGCCTTGCGATATCTGCCCCGAAACAAATAATTTAATTGACGGAATGAACTGAAGTGAATTGTGAAAATTAGTTCCGAGTAATAAAAGAATAGAAGCCGGTAATTAAGGCTGTAGTAAAGGCAACTTCAAATTAGTAACAGCAACTAAAATCAGAGAAATTAAATTTGAATTCAGTTGAGCCAACGCCCGTTTTAGTTATCCAAATAATAACAATTGTGTATAGTTGCTGGAACTAATTTGGAGTAAGGGTAACTGATTGTTTTTCAGAAATAAGATAGTTTTCTATAGGATTACAGAGTTTATTCAGAATTTGATTACAAAAATCGTCTTCACGTGTCTCCGAATGCAAAATTGTCTCGATGAAACTTGTTGTATTTCTGGCAAGAGTTACTGATATAATAATTTGCTCTGTGAAATATGATACACAACGAATGAATTGAACGTGACATACTTATATGAATATTCATGTTCCATAGCGCATTTCTTTTCCTATTCACCGATGTGAGCGAGGAAAGTAGGGATGAAAAGAGAATAATTCTATTGAGTATATAACTTTAATTTATATTGAGATCAGTTGAAATGATTTTTCTCAGGGAGATGAATCAAATCACAAGTTGTAGACTCATACGAGGGTTGTGTAAAAATACATTGTTTATACTTCTGTATTTCCTCCGGTTAATGTCCCATAATTGTCTAAACTTCACTTTCCTTGCATTAGCATGAGAACTAGAGATGTTATCAATCTCTATCACGTCAGGATTTTGAAATGATTGAGAATTATGGGGCAGAAAAGATCTTCTTTCCCACTTGGAAAACCCATCTTCCCAATCATCTACATCTTTGTATCCAGCAACCCAAAAAACGTTGGCAAAGTGAACTCTCATCCCAGATACAAGGTACTGGGAAAAAAGAGGGCTTTTTGACCCACAATGCTCAATTATCCCAAAATCCTCATGTGATGGGGCAAGAGCGACCACATTTTCGTATTCAGTGACATACAAAACGTTGGAAGAGTGCACCCTCATCCCAGATCCAGGGTGCTAGGAACAAAGGGGACTTTTTTGATACATAATCCTCAATTATTCCAAAATATTGACATATTGGAGCCAGGACGACTACATTTTCGTATTCAGCACCTCAAAAAACGTTGGAAAAATGTACTCCCATCCCAAATGCAGAGTACTTGGAAAAAAGAAGGCTTTTTTGCCCCATAATCCTCAATTATCTCAAAATACTGACTTATTGGAGCAAGAGCGACCACATTTTCATATTCAGTACCCCAAAAAACGTTGAACAAGTGTATTCTCATCCCAGATGCAGAGTACTTTATTTTTATAAACCTCTGTTATTAACTGAGCGATATTGGATCCACCATTCTGAAAAATCTATTCCAAATATCAATTCAGTTACGTTCCAAACCATATAAAATAGCGATTGGCAAGTGCTGCGCCTCTTCGATCTGTGATAAAGCTCAAAATGTAAGCTATTTTGTCTTCCCATGTAGGTGCTGCCATCTTAAAGTGTACCATCACATGAGCTGATATTGTTCTCCTCAAGCAAAATGAATCGCCCATAACTTCAAATAACTCATGTTTTCTGACTGGGTCATGAAAACACGTGAAACGTCCAGAAATTGAGAGATTTCAATAAATTTTGGCCTTCAGGCGCCATTTCGAATTCAAAAACCGATAAAAACAAAATTGTCCGACCATATTTTTTAAGTCGAAATATCGGGAAGACGTTCCTGATACTCCAGGGGATGCCAAAATAGCGGGATCATAGTGGAAAATTCAATTGAAAAAAAACATTGTTTCTGAAAAATTGCATCTCTTTGTTATATTTTTGCAAAAAGAAGAAGGGGGAAGATGTTATTTGCCAGAAATTTCGTTCACACCATTCGAAAGAGCGACCTCGAAACTATAAGGTATCGATTCCCCAATTCTGGTGCATTTTTTTCCTTCCAATGACACAAGATTGGAATCGAGATAAAATTTCAGCACATGTGGTCGTTGAAGGGTTCAAACATTTGCAACTCTGATTCGGAATCTGTAAATTCAATTTTTGAATTCTTCTTTCCCTCTTCACTTTCTCCCGTGAAAAAATTGTTCACGCCTGATCAGACTTTATTCATCAGGCGTAATCAGTCATGATCAAGCCACAATTGAAGATGATCATGCTCAATTACGCCCAATCACGCTCAATTATGCTTCATTATGCATGGGGAATTCGTACAAAATCAACAAGTTTTTTGTAAGAAATGAAACTGACAATTTTATTGACACACTAATTTATTGTCAATCATTTCTACTTATTGTGCTCATGCCGTTTCCATTTTTTAGTCTCCAGGTTTCAGGCATGATCATGCGTGATCAGGCGTACACGCATGCGTTCGGGGCCGATTTAGCACGATAAAACATGTGTATTCGTGATAGAAAAAAATCAACTCAGCGTCAGTTCGTATGAATACTTCTCGGTCGGTGAAATTTTACATGATCACAGACGAGAATGATTTGTCCGTTATGATCGCAAGCAATTGAGCTTGATCACGTGTTTTCACGTGGGTACAAAATTCAAGCCTTTTGAGTGATGACGATGCTAATAAATGAACGACCAGGCGTAGTTAGGCCAAACTACGTGCAGTCAGTATTGAAGAGGAATAATTTTGCCGAAAAATGTCCATGATCAAGCCTGCACACGCCTAATCAGAGCTGAACGATTTTTTCACGAGCTGTTTTGAAATTGCCATTTTTTGCCATTAACAATCTGTTTTTTTTTCTGTTTTTTATTCCATTCGAATAAATTTTGGAGAAATTCCCGGGGAGAAATTTAAAAGATATCTAGAATAATGCAACCCGATGGATCTAGACGGAAGAATTACAGATTCGGAACGCCTCGTTCTGAAGCACCGACTAAAACCGGCAAGAATCTAATGCGTAACGATAAAATGTGTCCAAATGAAAATTCCATAATTGGATCGTCCGCTCGTTAGTTCCAAATCGACTTTCGTTAACGTTTAAAACGAGAATCTACAGCAGCACGCGTGTGTTCCGTTATATGTTCGAGTTGGAAAAAAAGATAGGAGAAAAAAGAAGCGGAAGAATGAAAGAACAAAAGCATCGGTTGGACGAGCTCGACATCGGCAATGGGAAAAAATTACGAGAAAACGCGGAATGGAGAACCAAAAGACATAAGAGAGCGAAAAGCGCGACGAAAGGGAAGAGGAAGGAAAAACGCTTATTCGAATGTTACAATCGAACCGGGAGAGAGCATTACCTTCGGCGGCAGAAAAGGATATTTACCCGCGCAGGATCGATAAGCGGCGAAAAATAGATGAGAGACTCATTTGATGATAAATTCAAATCGAATTTCAAAATGAACAATTTTCCAGAACAAACGAACAACAAAACCCTCCGGGAGAGATCATTTTTGTTTGTAATCACGCGTAATTGCATCATATTTTTTCAAACTCGATCCAGCCGATGGAATGTAAAACAGGAAAAGTCGATTGCAACAGAAAAAAAAAACACAACGGGGAACGCGCATGAATTTTCAACGGCAAGTGGCGACAAAGTATATCACGTTATATCGAATTTATTTGACGGTAAATTGCTGCGTGGAACGATACTTTACAGACAATATTTTTTATAGCCCGTCCCCGTGCTATTTTTCAACGATACACGGTCCCTCAAATCTGTCCTGTTACGTGTACCATTAGCGGTGGACATGAAAATGAAAACTGACTTTTTCCCGCGTAGAGCTTTTGTATACGCTCACACAACAATAGCCGCGTAATCGTTCATGCTAGGGAAAATCGATTGTCGCGATATAACCAACTGACACCGATACTCCGATGTTCCGATGTCCCCATGTCCCGATCAACTTTATTCCCAACAATCACTTGCGTAGAAAGGATTTATGATATCCGGTGAAAGAATAATTATTTTACGATGCACATTCCGATGATTCTGCCTTGAAAACTCCAAAACCAATTTCCGTATCATATATCGTTGCAATTGTGATGTATTGCGATTTTATGATGATTTTCCGAACCGTCGGGAGCTCGGATCGTGCGAAAAACAAAAAGAAGAGCCGCATAATGAACAGAGAGATGGAAGAACGAACGACGAGGCTATGAATTAAAAATAGAATAGGATTAAAAAATAGAAGACTAACCCCCGCTGCCAAGTACCAACGAATTGTGGCTGCGGTCGAACACATGCATATTCCCTAATAAACCTTGCATACGAACTCATACATACACCCATACTTTAACATAAATTCGTATCTCGTATAAAGCGGTGTAGACTGTCGTTTAAGCGCCCAGCTTTGGGAATAAAACGAATCGTTTGTCGCGTAAAAAATTCAACCCCCCTTCCTCTTTCCTTGCTTTTTTTTTTCTCGGGTCTCATATTTTTTCTCCCAAACGATAGATCGATGAATTTAAAACCGAAGACGTGTTTCGTCGCTCATCACAAATCTGTAGATTGTGTTTTTTTTTGCCTATCCTGGGCAATCAAAGTTGTACGCTTCGAAGCGTAAAATATCGAATCGATATGAAAAGAAAGCTCGCGACTGGGAAGGATACAGATCATTGGAATATAATCTAAATGTTTATTCTCCTCGGAATGAAATTCTCTTGGAATCGGGGAGGGAAATGAATATCAACGTGGGACGTGATTCGAAGGAAGAAAGGAAAAGGGTGAATTATTCAATTAGATTCGATTTCTCAAGATGCACGCGAATCTTGAAATTTTGTGGAGTAAGGGAAAATCATGCACCGTCGTTCATGCCGGGGTTCCCTTTCTGACCAAGCGAGCAAGAACCAATTCGATTTCTCGGTTACGTGATACGTATCAAAGTGAAAGAAGGAGAAGAATAAGGGAAGAAATGGAAGTGTTAAGGCGGAAGGAAAAAATATGCCGACTCGAGAGGAAAGAATCCGTTCGATTTAACATAAAGAGACACCGCCGAAATGTTTGAGGGACAAAAGGGGGAAAAAAGGAAGAAAGGAAAATCAAGTACAGGATTTTGATTGAAGGGAGCATAGGGAGGGCGATGTCGAAACGTAAAATACCGCCCCGAGAAGATGCTGGTTGAGGTTTACGAAAGTTTCATCAGTCAATTGTCAACAGTGTATATCCTTGAAAGATATCTAACCTTTCAACCCTTATACACCATTTTACACTTCAATCTTTGAGAGTGAAGGCACTACCGCGAAATATATATCCCTGTACAAAGACGTCGAGTAACGTAATCTTTTGAACAATCTGTTCCAGTCGAAGGATAAGAAAATAGAGGAAAAGTCTGAAGAATAAGATTTGTCGTTATCAAATATGTTGATGGATTTTCAGAAAGAGAGAGAGAAACAGGAAATCTTCTTTGACAATGGTATTGAAAAATGTGAATTTTCATTCCACGTCTTCGACGTACGTATCATCCGATGAGGTATTGTTTGTACCCAGTGAGCACAGTTACGTTAATGTTACATCCAAGTTACATAACGTTAAGTAACCAGTTACGTAACTTGGGAGTCACATGTGAGTCACATGTCAATACTAAAGAATCATATAATCATCACATAAGAATTCCAATCCTTTCATGATCACATCCCAGCAAATACTGAACGTAACATTGATGTAACTACCACCCACCCAGGTAACAACACAGGATGTTGAAGGTTTTTGAAAGCGCCTGCTACTTGGATTGGCTATAAAACATATGGTAATATGTTACTTTCGATATTCACTAGATGTGTACCTGAAAAAAAACTCTTCTGAACACCCAACTACCCACACAGCACCACAGTTCCATATGGATTCGCAAAGAACTCCATAAAAAGAATTCAATATGAATTCTCTAATAAGAGTTCTTAAAGAATTCATAAAGAATCCAATCAGATCGTAAAGAATTCTAAATGAGTTCTTAAAGAGCCCAGAAAAGAGTTCATGAAGTATTCATAATGATTCGCAAGGTATTCTCAAAGAATCCCCGGAATGTCAGTTCAGAATGAATCGCTGGGGGAGTTCTTTTTCTCGTCCAAAAGAACTCCTAAAGAGCTCTGTGAAGAATTCAAAAAGAAGTCTTATCAAGTACTTTTTAAGTTAATGTTGAAAATTTCTATTTATTTCATAGAAATATAAAAGTACTTGACAGGAAAAAAGTACCTTGAGTACAAAAAGTGATTGAGGATGCCCATCTCTGTTTATAAGTTTCCTAATTTTTCAAATTCATTTCCATCAACTTGCTGAAACTTGACTTGATTGAAATGTTACAGCGATTTATAATGGAATGTTTTATTGTATAAAGAATTTCAGAATTTATTAGCGAATAGTTTTGTATGAAATCAATTCTAAATGTACCTTGCGTCAAGTTATAAAATACATTTAATGCTTCACATTACCCGATAAAAATACTCTCAATTTTTTTACATGTCCTTTACACTGCTAATGGTTGATCACATTTCAATGTATTTAGAAATAGTCTGGTAAAATCAAAATATGGCCCTTGAAAACATTTCTGCAATTCCTTCGCTGAGTCTGTGACGCTGTTTTCTTTCTGTTAACTGAGATCAAGCAATGAAATCTTGCACATACATGGAGACACCTCACTGTAAGGTCGAAGAGTGACTAAATATACATACACCAGTATCCGAATGTCTGTTCCATAACATCCTTCGATATTGTTATGGATTTGTGTTGAATCTTTTTCAGTTCGATTAGAATTACTCACTTTGAACTTTTCAATGAATTTGTAACGAATTCTTTCAACTCTTCTACAATATCCCGGGATGCTCGGGTGAACGGTTTGAAGAGTTTTTGGAGTGTTTCAATGAATTATTCAAATTTTTTGAAAAGCACATATAGAATTCTTAATGAACTTTTGGAGAATTCTTCATGAACTCTTGTAGAATTCTTTATGAATTCTTCAAGACCTCTTTGCGAACTGTTTTGGGATTCTCTAAGAATTCTTTTGGACGAGAACAAGAATTCCCCCAGCGATTCATTCTGAACTGACATTCCGGGGATTCTTTGAGAATTCTTTTTGAATTCTTTCGGACGAGTTATGGAGTTCTTCAAGAATTCATGTGGGATTCTTAAAGAATTCTTTCAGAACTCTTTTTGCTGAAATAGTTTGACTCCCCTCACTAATGCATAACATAAAAATGGCAAGTTATGTTTTCTTCAAGTCACTTGCTTATGTAACTGACACATAACATAGAAGTAACAAATTGCTACGAAATATAAGCATAACATATTATATAATTGTTACATTACATGTATGTAAGAGAGTAAGCAATAGAATAGTGAAATCTAATTTCAGCTCACAGGCATTTTCCTTTCGTCGCATTACCTAATATTCACCTAAATTGAGGTCGCTGTGGATGACAGTAAAAGGGATGTTGTCCTTTAAGATGAGCTCAGTCAGTTGTCTCGGCGCTATTATAATTACAGGAAGATAGTACGTTCGGTCTTTACCTTCAGCCATTCCCTGCGACGAAACTTGCTTTTCCTCACACCCCACTTCATTCTCTTCGTTCTTTTATGTTGAACACTAGAGCGCACTAAGCGCAAATACACTGAGAGAAAAACAACGTGGTCACAGCAACCATCCTCGCATGGTTCAGGACTTACCATTGTAGGTTTTTTTTTTCGTTTTTGTTAACCCGGTCTCTTTACGCTGCCAAGGCCAATTGGAGCGGAGGAAGCGTACTTCCGACCTAACCTACGCGGTTGAGGTAAGACTCCCTGACTCATCAACCGTCATTTCCCTATTACGGTAGTGGCGAGGAGCCGTTCACTGTCGAGTTAGACGATCTCAACGCTCAACAGAGATTCGAAATAAATAATGCGTTGATTCAATAACTAAAATCTGCAGGTACTATTCAGAATATTTTTATTATGAAAAGAATCACGTACAAGAGTGAATTACTCGTGGAAAAAGCGAATCATCCGTTTAAAGAGTGAGTCGAGTAGAATCTGCGTGAGTCAGGTACGAATCAGTGAGAGAATTAATTATCTACACTAACTGCGTGAACGTAGACATGAACGACTGCGTACCTCAAGATCTTTTGGAGTTTTTGCAAAGGATTTTTCAAGAACTCTTTTTTGATGCTTAAAGACTTTTCGGAATTGTTTATTGAATTCTTCGAGTTCTTTCGGACGAACAAAAATCCTTCCAGGGATTCATTCTGAATGGGGGGTTCTTTACAAATACGTTGCGAATTCATGAAAAGTGCCTTATGAACTCTTGTACCAGGTCTTTGAGAATGCTTTAAGAATTTTTTGGGATCTGATTGTATTCTTGATGAATTCTTCAAGAACTCTTATGACAGAATCTATAATGAATTCCTCAAGAACTGGGATGGTATGTGGAATCTTCTATGAGATTTCATCAAGCACTTGCAATAACAAAATTGACAAAGTATCATGAGGTGAATGAAGCGTACGCTGTACAAAATTTCCATGGAAAACTTGACATAAACGTTTGGAAGTAATCAACACATACGTGCGTTAGGAATTTTCCGTATTTCACCAGAAACTTACTGGAAAATGGTAGTAAAAATTCTATACAGTTCGGAATTGAAGTTGAATTTATATACATGTACCGGAAATTGCTTTTCTATCCCATGATCGGAATTTTCCGGTTGCTTCGTACAGGAAGTATAACATTATTTTTTACAGTGTGAATTAAAAATAGTACAAGATAGGAATGAAGAATGAGTCGAGGTAGTCAGTGCAAATAAGGAACGAGTCAATGCGAGTCAGAGCGAATCATCCCAAATTATTGAATGTAACTTTACACATAGTAACTGATCACTGGGAATCATGCGAGCCGGGAGGCTCTTTCTTATTCAATGTTTCTAACGTAAGAAAATCAAATGGAGTCGTTTGAATCGTGCAATCGGGGAAACGAGTATTATTCAACATTAATTTGACTCTTTTTGACTCGAGAGTGAACGGCCCCTCGGGTAGTGGCAGCTTTCGAGATAAACTTTGGTTGACACACCAACCGCCATTTCCTCTTTACAGAACTTTAAAGAGCGAGAAAAAGCTAGAAAAACGAAAACAAAATATTCAAATACCCGCCATTTTCTTCATTTTTGATTTTCAGCGATGATTATAGTTCAGGCTCCAACTACACTCATATATTTTATGAAAATTTTTCATTTTTCAATTTCCGATCATTTTTACAGGTGCTAGAGTGGCCAACAGTAGACCACCTTTTTCTGAGACGGTCACTTTACGGGACGCGTCATCGGATACAGTCACGCTATTTTTTAATTAAAAAAAATAGTTTTTTCTAGTCTTTGATGTATTAAACGAGTAGCCAAAATCTTCAGTTGATCACTTATTTCCTTCTATGATAAAAAAATTCAAGAAAAAAACCGTTGTTTTGGTCAATAAAAAGGTAAACCTTCCCTTGAACGAACCGATTGATTCTCGCCAAATCTGATTGAACCTTGCACAATGTTGTGACTAAATCCCATTAAATTTAATTTTGTCAGATTCTATGGATTTTTTCAACAAGGGCTGTTTCAGAATGAGCCTTTCGCCTCATATCAAGGGGTGTAGTGAGTTCAGGAACGATATCAATTCTAAAAAAATGAGACTTCATGCCAAAAGTGAAATAAAACTTGTCACACAAATGTTTTCTTCTTTTTTTTCTTTAGAAATCGAGTGTCGAGGATTTCGGTTAGTTCTTAAATTTCCTTAGAATATGCCCTGGAGCAACAGCTGTAAAATCGCTGTCACAACGAATACAGAATTCACAGAATACACGTAGTAATTCAAAATATTCATGAAATTTCCACAATTTTCTCAATCCAATGACACGATTTCGGCTTTTGACTCTCGACAGAGGAATGCGATCCCTGATGGGCGATCACGACATGAACCATGAGAGTAACTGTCACGGAAAATTAACTGGAATGGGTTGACTGAGGTACCATCGCTTTGATAAGTTAATAATATAATAATATCGTCGATAGACGATCCATTGTACGTCCTTGTGACAGCATTGTGTTCTCATGACTGAACAATTCCGTTATCCTTGGATCAGGAAAACACAGGTCAGAAATTTGTTCTCTTCGCGAGATGTTATTGTCATCATCGAAAACAAGGCAACGCATAAATATTTTTTTGTCAACATAGTGGTTGATGGATTTTGATTTCCGAATGGTGAAAAAATCACCCAACGCGTACGAAGGGTATGAAAACAACCGGAAATGAAGAATGAGAAGGAAACGAATGTGAGATGAAATTGTGGATTTACGCGTAACATCGGGAGAATCTCGATTCGACGATTGATCGTTGTTTCAAATTACGTTTTGACCGAAGCAAGAGGTTCGAATTGTGTTATACGGTGTGTCGAGATATGTGAGATCTTCTTTATTTTATTCTTATACTTTACTACTAGCTCCTAGATATATTCTTCATAAAATTCCTGTTTTCGGAGGGTAAGAATCGGTGATTGTCCGTCCAACCGACGCAACCATTGATCCTTCATCCAGGACTTCGATAAAACCCTTTCGATGAATCAGGTTTTTGTTCAGGAATTTTCCTATTCAGTCTTATTCAAATTTAATCGGTTTGAATAGGAAATTTGTACTCAATGAGATATAATCAGGGAATTCGGATCATGCACGGAAAAAATAATTTAACTGCAGCAGCTGAATGGCTAGCACGGACATGGACAGCCATTAAATTAGCTCCTGCAGCTAAATTTTAGCCACCATCGCAAATAAATTAGCTACGAATGCAAAATTTTTCCCTGTAACAGCTAAAATTTAGCCGCAGGAGCTAATTTAATAGCTGTCCATGTCCGTGCTAGCCATGTAGCTGCTGCAGCTAAATTATTTATTCCGTGTGTGCATTCGAATTCACTGATCATATTCCATCGAGGAGAAATTTCCTATCCAAACCGATTATATTTGAATAAGATCGAATAGGAAAATTCCTGGACAAAAATCTGATTCAAACTGAGTGACGAGTTGATGAGTTCATTTTTGAAGCAGGGAATGAAGATGGAATATTGAGGAACAAAATAATGCTTCAAGAATATTTAGATGCTTCGAATCTTCCTTTTGAGGAAGAATACCACAATAAGTGGAGGGATGTGATTTGTGAAATTTGAAAGCTACAACAAGCACTGATCATGAAAACATAGAATATTTGTCCACCATCGGGAAGTTTCAATCCAATATCCAAACGGAGGAAGAGGAATTTCCTCTTTTTATCGCTCACATTTGATGTAAAATGAAGTCTCACGAGTATTTTGAAAAAGAGATCATTCGATTCGGTGAAATTTCTCACTCGACAGAGCGGAATTCTCCATTGGAACAAATGCAAAGTGAAACCTCATTCGATTTCAAGCTCACCAAGGGTTTTAGACCAGTTGAGAAGAAAAAAAAGATGAAGAACTGTTGAGTGAAGAAAAATTTGAGCTATATTCTCATAATGTGAATTAAGGGGGTCTTCTGGTCTGGAATTTTGAAAAAATTGATTTTTTTTGTGCATATTTTCAAAGTTTAAACCTTCAAGAATATGTCCTTGAAAGGATTTTTCGAAATTCCACTTACAAACCCCTCTTACACTTGATATATGTTCAAAGGTTCCCAGGTAAAAATTGACCATGGGCGCTAGGTTGCCGCAAGGCTCACCAAGATGGGCCGAGCCTAGGCTACCAGGCATGGCGCAACTCTGAAATGATAACATCATTTCAACCTCAGCCCATTTGTTTCCACAATTAAGATCCAACACTGGAAACAGGGTTGTGATAGCATATGCCGTCAATGGCAGACCATACAAAAATTTGTTCGCCAAGGATGAGCCAACGCTGTAGCAATCTTGCGGCAGGGTTGCGCCCATCTCATGCCAATGGTCACTTTTATTTTTTATTGTAATTGAAAATAAAATAAAAAATCCATTCTATCATTTCGATTGAACGAAATGAATGTCGGAGAATTTCAACATGTAATTTTTCTGATTAGTTTAAACTGATGAATGACGTAAATCTGGTGGTCCTGGCGTAGAAGTAGGCGGGTCTGGAAACAGATGAAGAATTATTTCTGTCATGGAATCTTCAAAGGAGACTTATATATTGATTGAATGCTTGGTTCGCCACTCGCAGGAAACAAGCATCACTCTGGTGAGAGTTATTGTAATTTGCTGTTTGAGAAGGAAGTTTCACTCTTAGCCAAGCTATTACTCAAGTCGAGTCAAGCTAACGCCTAAACTGAGCGAGGCCATCGCCCAAGCTGAGCCAAGCTATTGCCCAAGCTGGACCAAGCTACGACCCATGCTTGGTGCAACATGAGAATCCATTGTCATTCAGAGTTGCCTAATGCTTGGAGCAGTGTCCCGCCAAGCCCTAGAGAGCCTCTGTTGAAAGCATGCTTTTTCCTTCAAGCAATATTGGTTGAAGGATGGGCCAAGCGTGGCGCAGCCAATGATCAATGATGGATCAACGAAGTCGATTTATGACTTCCCATATTGGTACAATGTTTAGACCATTGTCAACCATCCTTGTCCCTACATAGATTGCCCAGCTTTGGCTGGCAGCCTTGCGTCTAGCTGTATTCCGTCGTCAGCATTGGCGGAGCCTGAAGATTTTTATATGGGTTGTTGTGACGTATGTTGTTAAAATCTGTTCATATTTAGGGTTCAGTTTAAGTCAATTTCTGCCAATTTAATCCACCTCAGATAGCACACTAATCCTAAAAGTATTCGAAAAGAGTTCTCAAAACCTCTTGAGGAATTTTTTTCAAATCCTATTGAAGCAAGTGTGCTATATGGGAGTCTTCAACTAACGTGCACGGAAAAAAAAGATTTATGTAATTCAGCCAATGTCACATTTCTAACTTCAGGTTGTTTCATGTTGATAAGAACCGATCTGAATGTCATGGGAATAACAATTGGTCCAGGAGCTCATAAGTTCGCTGTTAAAGGTGACGACACCCGTATTGAGCGCTCTGACTTACGAGCATCTGATGCTTCTAAAGAAGCTAGAACTGTTCGTTTAGCAGAAAGGACATCAGAAAATTCTTTTTTTGAAGTAGAAGAAGGCGTACTGTATGGAGCAGGAATCGCTGATTAAGAATATGTAAGTATAACGTACCATTAGATGACTTGGGCTGCCTGAAACTTTGCTCGAATCTTCAAACGCGATTTTCTCGAAACCATTTTTTTCAACACGGTTGACATGATATCTCAAGTTTTAATGAACCGATTGACTTGAAATTCGGTACGAACCTTCTCTGTACCTCCCTTTATCGTCCCTACCAGATCTATGTCGAAATTTTTCCTTTCACAATTTTTAAAAAATTCGGAAAAATGAAAAAACAGGTAAAAAACTGAATTTTTTGTTCACACAGTCGCCATTTTGCGAAAAAAATTTTGTTTCTCTTCTTCGAGGTACGAACGATAACGACATCCTTACCGATTCAGAATCTCTCCGAGTTTTTTGTTTCAGATCACTAGAACGTCTGGAATCGTGTCAACCAGGGTGCACCATTTTTTTTCTACCCCCCCTCTTTTCCCTCCTGTAACTTTTGTGATTTTTAATTCTTTTGTATACTATCAGAACATCAATGAATATCTGGGAACAAACAAATGGTGAAAATGTTGTTCCGTTTTCTTTTATCGCACTTGAAAAAACCTCTAAAATCTGTGCCTCTAGACCAGAAAACCCCCTTAAAATCGTAAATAAAATGTAGAAGGATTATTCTTCCCTGTTGTGAAGGAATATACAAGAAAATGAAAATTAAAGCCGAGGTTCTCGTTCAATTACCGTGACGATGAACTTAGGCGGTTATAAGTCCACCTGATCCCCGCGCTAAAATCTCTCGACGGGAAGTTTCTTGGTGGAGGAGAGGTAGAGTTTCGAATCATTAAAAAATTCTAATCTGAATTCTGAAAAATTTCTTTCTGGTTTTTCATCGTAACGACGAAAAGCAACCGAGGTAGCAAATGAACTGGCAAACTCCAATTATGTGTCACTGATGGATAGGGAAATGATCGTATACGTAGAAAATGAAAACATTGACATCGCGTAGGACGACGTCAAGCCGATTACGCGGCACATCGACACCACGAACGAACGAACGGAGCTTTAATTGGAAACCATGGCATCCGGTCGGTCATACGTGAACATTCAGGATGATGCATTTTTAGTGTAATTAGTCAACCAATTGGTGATGCCGGCAATCGGTGACCGCTATATCCGATCTCATATCGCTCCGTCCCGTAAACGAACGAGCGCAATGAGGGCTTTTTGGATAACCCTCATTGACGTTTGACGTGTACGCACATACGACTTCGTTCAACGATTGCAGGTTATCAATATTGTCGATGCAGAATATTTAACGTCGTGAATCGTGAAATATCCACTTTTCAGTTTCGCTCTGTCTATGCGCAATTAATATGAATACTCGTATTACACTGATTCTGCCCGAGCAAAGAGAACCTGACAATACTCCGAGGTTTATCGCTAGCCCGCTAGCCCGCTAGTCTGCACCCCTCCCCTCACCCCTCTGTCTCAGGTTTTATCCAGTCCACGGCTACTCACGGTCGGAGTTGATCCCCTTGAGTATTGTTATGCTAAAACGTTTTCTCTGAGGGGCGAGAGAGGATGGCGATGATGGCGACGCTGGATAGGACAAAGGGAACGAGGGACCTGGGATAAAAAGAGGGGAAAAACGAGGAAAGTAAAGGAATGAGAGAAGGTAGTAAGCAGAGCGCTGAGAGTAAAACAACGAGTATAAAATGGTTTACGGAAAAGAGGACTCGGGTCCGTTTTCTGCGGTCACAAAGCACGAAATACCCAACTCACCGTCAGCTCTCCGTGGTTTAGCTTTGTTGTTGGCGATATAACGCCTCGAAAATCATATATGTGCCTCTCGCGAGCGCGCGATATATATGCGGCTGACTGTTCGTGTAAATAAAACGTGTAAAGTTTAATAGGCGTGGTTACGGCTACCTGCGTCCACGCTTCTCGTTAAATGTGTGTTATTTGAAATAGTTTGAAGGGAAATATCAGGGGGATTTTTGATTCATCGTGTGTAATCTTACGAGGATAATCAAGTCCGCGTATACGCTGTTGGGGTGTTGACGTGGACGTGACAATAATGGTAAATATATTATGAACAGCTTTTTTATCGTATCCACGCCAAGCGGAGAGTTGGTCAAAC
Source organism: Gonatopus flavifemur (assembly GCA_018340375.1). Classification (NCBI taxonomy): domain Eukaryota; kingdom Metazoa; phylum Arthropoda; class Insecta; order Hymenoptera; family Dryinidae; genus Gonatopus; species Gonatopus flavifemur. The sequence continues at coordinate 14,132,011 of JAFFJZ010000006.1, forward strand.
TCTTCTCGGTGCTTCTCCATTCAATTTTTGCGAGATTTTTGTTTTATTTGAAATGGAATTAGGTGCAGCGCTTTGATGAGCAAAATCACATTGCTGTGAGGACAATCAATTTGCTATCACAGCAATCTTTTTAGCTATAACAGATGTGGCAACAAAAGATGTTGAGTTGTACACCAAAATTTGTTTGCCATTCTGTATATAATACATTGTAAAAAAATGACTGGAAATTTCCAGTGCTAATACATGTACAGAGATTTTGTGAGTACGGTACTGAAAATTCACCAAGCGTAATTGAAAATTCAGTCCTTGTACTGGAATTTTCAAGTCTGGGATTGTGTACTGAAATTTTGTCACGATTTCGCGAAAAATTCACTGGCTCTTACTACAATTTTACAGTTCTTGTGCACCAGAAAAAAGTATCCCCTCAATAAGGACTTGGAACAAATTTCGAATTTGGAAAAAAAATAACCTGATCGTTGGTGTACTGGAATTATACAGGTTTTGAACTGCAATTTTCAGGTTGTGTGATGGAATCCTCCAGTTATGCTGGAATTTAATCACTGTTGCAATGAAATTTTCCACTTCTATTGGACTTCGTAATTTCTGGCAGGAAAAATCTCAAGTCTTCATATTAAAAATTTCTTGATTGAGATTTTGAATGATAATTGTAATTGAAGCAAATAAAATTCATATATAAAGTTTTTCGAAGACTTATTCCTTTGTGTATTCCAGATATGAAGCATACGTAGTAACTCAAGCTGGCCATCCAACATGTCGCGCTATAACTCGTCGGTTAGGTCTTAGGTTTCAGTTGGTGGGCAAGTAGGAAAGTGTAGGTTCAAATCCCGTTAGGTAGACACTACTTTCCATCCATCCACATGGTCAACGATCAAGTTTCTCAATCATCTTGAAACACAAGAACCGTGCAAAATCACTTTGTGTGAATAATGTTTTTTCAATCTTCAGTTTCCATGTCCTGGAAAAGTCCAGTTCGTGTACTGAGAAATTCCAATAGCGAGGCTCAGAAAATTTCCAGTTTTGGTGCTGAAATTCCATAATATTTCAGGGTGTCTAGCAAAATCTGATTTTGGAATTCCTGACCAATTTCCGACCTTTTCCAAGGATTTTTTTGGAAAATCAATTTCAATTAACATTTTTGATGCACTGAAAAAAGAAGTTGGGTCTCACAACTGTCTTCTCGTGATTGTGACGATATTTTATGGTTCCCAAGCCCAAACTATCCAGTTAGTGATCGCAGCTATACGGTATTGGTGTGATACTCAAACCAGTGTTGATGTGAAGAACCATAAAGGATAGTGAATAGAACTGCAAAATAGATAGTTTAGGCAACTAAACGGATATTTAACGTACGGATACTTATCGTTAACCCCTCGACAGATACGAACTGTCTTTGTAATTGACTTTCGTTCCAAAATAGGTACGGACAGAAATGCATTCTCATTCCAAGTTTGTGTATCTGGATTTTTGAGATCGCTAATTACGAAGTTGAAATCATAAATGAGAAATTCAGGATGATGGTTTCATTATTTCAACCCACATAAGTGTCATTGTCAGTCAGGTTGAACTGTCACCAAAAATATTTGTATTCCTAAGAAATCATTCAGTAATCTGGGGTGAAAGGATTTTTGAATCCAAAATGAATTTTACTTCAATTGCAAATATAATAATCACAGAGATGAATAAATGTTTTCAACTTTCTGGCTCTCCTTCTTGAAAATGTCTGAAATATAACACCGTTGTGATAAAATGTGAATATAACAAATTGCAGCCTTAGACTGGCCATCCATAGACCGAAATTCATTCCGGCGGAATAACTGGTTTTTTTTAGAGCGATGTATGAGAAATCCACAAAAGATTGTGTATTGGTTCAATTTTTATTCCAGCGGAACGTATTCCGGTCCATGGGAGGCCAGCCTAAGGAATTTCCAGAGGATTTTTAGGAAATTTTAGTAAGTTACTATCCACGACGCAATTGGGTCTCCGGATTTTCTTCCGTTAAAATATATCACATTATTCTTTTCATTGATTAATTTATTTGATAGAATTAAAAAATTAATCTTATGGAATGACGGTGTAATCGTAATGTAACAAAATAATCAGCGAATAAACATATATCTCGAAAATGGAATGAAATGAAAGAAATGATTCATTATTGATTTAGAATGTTCGTATTATTTTAGTGAAGAAAAAAGGTATAACTAAGAAATTATTTATTTGATGCTTTGATTGACTTATAAATGGCAGAATATTTAAACGAGGTGAATGATTAGAATGTTTAGGTTTAAAATAATGAGAAAATTCAAACTTGCCTTCAAAAATTGATTAAAATTTCTCTAAACCCTATTCGGTTAGTTTAATTCCTCCCCACTTGTCCATGATTGGTTACTCACTGATATTTCGAATGTACCACAGCTTCGATAGATGGAATATGAAGTTAGTCAATGCAAACGTACGTATCTATGCAACAACGAACCATATAGCTGTCACCCTTATATCAAGGTATTGGTCTGAACACTATTCAAATTCTTGCGTCGACAACTAAACGTATACCCGCAGTTACAGTATGGCATAGTTGTGACAATTAAATACAAGGATTTTGCTGGTAGCTGAAACGGTTGGTCCTCATCACTAGATTTATAGGTGGTGGAAGCATTCGGATAGGTATTGCAAGAAGAAGACTTTCACAATACTTTGTATAGTTGCAACACCCGTACCGTTTTTTTCCGCGTGGCACAAGCCAATCTATTAAGAAAAATGAATTCGAAGTTGAATATTCAAATATTGATCATTTTTAATAGACATGTTTTCAATCAATAATTCGAATCGTTCATATCCAACTTGGCTCCATTTAATTATAATGCATTTTAAAAATCAAATCAAGTATATTAAGTACACTTTAGAGAAGTCAGAAACAGACTATTTCACGAACATTTGGGAACTCTTTCGAAAATTCTTGGGACAGTCGCAAGACCTCTGACAGACTAATTCCTATTACAAATTGTGAAATTTCTGATTAAATATCATTGAATTCCATTGAAACCTATTCATTTTCCCATTCGTCAATGAGACTTTATAGATTATTTGTAACAAGGGCCGTGAAATAGGATTTCTTGAGTTGTGTAAGGTTTCTGGAATCCTATAAGAATTCAAAACGAATTTTTTTTCGAGGATTCTTCAGTGACACCTACACTGAGAGAAGAGCGATTCGGAGGTTCAGTGAATAGTATTATATTTGATCGATAAATCTGAATATAACTGAACTTTCAGCGACGTTTCACGAAATTTCAAGAAACATTATTGAAATTTTGCTTTACATTACTCAGTGTTCTACAATCGTTATTATATAATACAGAATTCACGACCAAATTCGCTGTGGGTCACTCAATTCCTAAACGTCTAGTAATATTCAGATTTATCGATCAAATATAATACTATTTACTGGACCTCCAAATCGCTCTTCTCTCAGTGTAGCTGGAGAAATTATTCTGAATATTGAAGGGGTTATATACAGTTACACGGAGAAGAAGGTATCTTAAAAAGTACCATAATTTATGGATTTTCTGCGCTGGTCTGACCGAGTCTAAATATTTACCTGAAAAAACCTCTAAAAGTACCATAATGTCTTGGACTTTTATACGAAAGGTGCCATACTTATTTCAAAAAGTCCAAGAAATTATGGTACTTTTAGAGATTCATGCAAGTGAATATTCCGACTCGGGTCAGACCAGCGCTGAAAATCCATAAATTATGGTATTTTTCAAGATATCTGTTTTCTCAGTGTAGAAGGCCGCAAAGAAGCGAATTTTCCAGAATTTTTTCTGAGAAAACTTTGAAATTTATTGATCTAAAAATTTGTACACATATTATGTTATCTTTTAACTGTATTTTAAGACTTAGGATGAGTAAAAATATTCATTTGGGAAGGAGCTACAGCTGATCTCCGGAAGCTCCTCTCAAAAAAGACGTTTTGCGGTGACCACTACATCTATGAACTGGATCCTCTAAAATTAGAAAATCAAACAGATTTCGTTAAAGTAATGTTAAATCTAGTGATTAATCGAAGGGATAAGCAAAATAGATTTTTTTCTGACAAAATGGCGGTTTCTCAACAAAAAAAAATCGATTTTTGACCAAAATTTCGGCCTTGAATTGTTTATAAGAAAAAAAAAATATTTATCGGTGAGAAAAAATCTTCGATTAATTACTAAAAAATATATTTAAGAAGCTCGTGTTGAAATTTGAGACTAATCGGTTGAGCCGTTTCCGAGTAATATTGGTCACCGACTGTGGAAACACAGTTTGGAGGAAAACGCATTCAAAGTTTCAAAAGCACTTGACATAGAGTTGAAAAATTTTCAAAACATCCGTGTAACTTGGACAATAATCGCCAAATTGACTCGAAATTTTCTTAAATGTATGTACATTACGAAAATGAAATGAAAAAAACATCGATGTTTTGAAAATTTCAACTGTATATAACCCCTTAATATAATCAATATTCAATATAATCAATTATTCGTCGATGGGGAAAACTTTTCCAAGTTCAAAAATTCTGCACACACAAAAATAAAAATGTAATTGAAAATTTCCCGTGATTTTTTTCATTTCCTGACGTTTTCCCGACTCTTCCCGACGAAAGTACAATTCCTGACTAATTCCCGACTTCCCCGGAATTCTCGATACCGAGACGAGACTTGCAAAGTATCGTCGAGAATCTCGTCCCTAGCTACAGCAAAAAGGGACCTAGGAGAATTATATCTCGTTATCACAACGAATTTCTCTCCACTCCGTTTGTTACGAGTTGAATTTGAGATGATTACATGAACATGGATGCAGGTTCAAATCCCTTCAGGTGGAATATAATTCGAGTGAACGTAATTTCGTTCCCTGGATGAGAATTTTGAATTCCGGTGAGAATCGCAATGATAATTCGAACGAAACACACAAATAGAAAAGATCAGCGATCAATGATTCTACGAGGTCTATGGATACGAGGGTAGGAGCTATAGGGACGCTCCGATTTTTCCCTGACCATTCCTCATAAAACAAAATAAATGTCGACACACATAGGTGTAGATAAATTGTAATTCTTTATCTCATTTTTCCAATTGACTGAACGTACACAGCAATGATATTTCGAGACCCTATACCCTTCTTCCAACACCATGATTTCTACTCGTATCTGTCAGCTATCGTTATCGTCCACACAGAAACCTGTCAAGCCCGTCAGATGTGAAAATACACTGAAACGATACAAAAGCCTGGGCCGACGTTCAGAATTCATACGATGTAACACTCATACGAATACCTCGCGTGACGTGGAAAATGTATGAATCTAGAGAACGTCAATGCGGATATAAAAAAAGAATGATATTTTCTTCCTGAGAACACATTATTTTCACCATAAAATAAACATTGAGAGATTATAAATTTTTACACTCGAAGCGTCTATATAAAAATCTTATATCCTCGATACGATAACAGTCGGTATCCGTTCAAAGCAAAACGAAATCACATAGGGAGAGAGAGAGGAATATTTGATGTGTAAAGCAGCAACATTCCGAGTCGATACAAAGCGCTTCGTGTTTTGGCTTATTAAATCTTGTGGTCAGAAATTCTGACTGTTGGCCAACAATACACTCTCGCACACAACTCCAGACCCTTCATATTTTCTACCCTTATTCCAGTATTCTCACTTTCTCGTGAACACTCGTAATTTTATGACGATTATCCGCATATAATTCCAACAGGGGCTTACGTGTGGCAAACGTACGTTAATTATAGGACTGACTTTAATTTCGGACGGTCACGATGATTAAAATAAGCCCGCACTACTGTTATTGCGATTCACAAACGTGACTTATTTCTTGCACGGCAAAGCAGAAACCGTCCAAAAATACGAGGACACGAAATTGCCGTTTATTAATTCGTGATTTCATGTTTTTGAAACTTCGATTTGATTTCTCCGTCATATCAAAAATTGAAAATCAAGACAAGAGTCATAGACATAGTCTCGTCGTGTGACACAACAACGCGCGGTTGTCATGCACGAGAATATTTTCGTGATAACAAAAGTTTGAAGAGGATAACACGAAAGTGGTAGTAGTTGTAATTTCAGAACTATAGTATCGGTATTGGTGGTGAAAAAGAAAGGAACAAAAAAAGAGGTAGAACAAAAGAGATGGGATTGGAGAATCTCTTTTTCTCTTCGTATTCAATTTGCATTCAAATATCCACCGTAAGCTACGGAGTAAGGTTTCTCTTTCCCTCTTTGAGGTGGTAGAAGAAAACTCTACTCACTCGGGTTCATTTTCTTTAAACGATAAGTAAAACGACGATGAGTAAAAATTCAACTCAAATTCAAATTTACAAAAGGCTCTTTGCGAACGAATATAGGATATTCGAACGTATCGTCTTGAGAGGGATTTGAGAGAGAGAGAAAGAGAGAGAGGGGGAGATTATAATTTATATAGATTATGAGGGACGCTTAACGTTAACTTGTTGATATCTATGAGTGGAATTAGTCGTGCGAGGTGCCTTCGTATAATCTGGGATTTATTATATAGAGGTTGCAAGTAGAAACTGATAGTCACAGTCAGACTCTGGCAATTAATCTCCCTGGAGAACATTTTGCCACGAGGTATATCTCTACCACTTGTATCGTGATAAAGTGAACTTCTCGCGCTTCTGGAAATTAGTTAAAAGCACTACGTTGAGCCTCAACATACTGGGATTGGTGTTAAGATCTCATTCTTAAGAGACCTTTCGTAAGTGGATTCGTTTCTAATTGCAAGTTTAATGGGGTCGGATTCGAATATCCGAAAAGAGAGAATATCCCCTTGAATATTATATTGTCAAAGCTTAGGCCTGATTCGAAATTCAATTCGACTTTACTGTACAATGCTGATAATTCGAATCTTTGTTTATTGAAAATTAAGGATAAACGTCTGGTATCTTGAAATGTGCTTCATTTCCTAGAAGGTATAGACAGAAATAACATTTTCCTGGGATTTACATCAACCCGTTGTAATTTCAACACTATCGGTTCCCTTTGCATCTACAGTTGTTGAATTTATAGCAGTTGTTTCCCCCTAGGACACTTTCCTCAGCGATCAGTCGTTCATTTTTATGTGAGTTTTGTGGTCACCGTAACGTCACGTGAATTCAAATGTATTCCTCGCGACTTTACAAAAGTGAACCTTCCACGTCAAATTTGAAGTCATAAAAAATGAGTTGAAACTTCGAATCCTTTTATTTCCTCGGTATTTCGTTCTGTATCGTAACACTTTACTTTGGAAACTTCCAAGGATCTTTGTGAAAACTTGAAAAACCATTTGTAAAACTTTGACGAATATTGTACAGTTGGTTACATGAATCTACCAGATGAATCAGAGAAACCGACAGCATTGTGCGCTACGAATATCCGTATATATGCATATAAATTCATACGAACGCGTATATACAAATGTATATCTAGCGCTCGACTGACCGGCTGGTTAGTCAACTGGGCGTCGAACCGTGAAATTACTCTCCAATCCCTGTACTCCTGTACGTCCCATTCCATTCCATTCCATTCGTTCCTATCCCTTTCTCCGTTTCTCTCTCCAGGTCTCGCTATTGAGTCTCATGGTTTTATCCCATGGCGGAACGATTACTCTGACCACCATAGTACAAGTCTAGACCTACGTGACCGCACCCCAACCACCGACGTTCTCTGTTCAGAGATCTTCGTATACATTCGTCACACCAATCGACGTTTAGTTATTCCTAGTCTCTCGACCTCAATCTATGAAAGGTGAAACGATATTTTTCTGATCGTTTTCTGACACGGATACGACACCATACCATATTATCCATACTATCTCAAGAATACGTTTTTTTTCCTGACAATTCAGTTCTTCGTGAGATACAAGATACAGCGTGATAACGTTATACGACAGCTTCGACTCGTTTAAAGCTCAACTTTACATTCGTATTTATGCGAAATCGAATTTGAGGCACAGCCCCAACGACGTTAACCCAACGCCACTTGTATCGAGGATCGTTCGAGCAATTGTCTTCGTCTCGAAATAAAAGATTTGTAATGAAAAGGATTTTACCGCGAGCGAAGTTTTATTTTGTATGTGCAGATAAATTCACGTTCGATAATATAATTCCTCGACGGAACAAGTTTGAACATGAGTGATTTCCAATCGAATGGTACGTATTATTCACGAGTATTACAAGAGCACCCTACAAGAACGTCACTAATCCAAGGGTAGAATACAGATAAGCGATGGTCGAAGGGGAGAGCGATAGAGCCAATTGGATCGGAGTAATGGGCCAATTGGACGCTTGCTTTCCCCTCACCTCAGAATGAATGATGATGTTTCGAAACATGATTATAAAGCTCGATTCACAGGTACAGGTACAGAACGTGTAGCTACGGACTACGTCCGGTCACCTTCCATCCATCATCGCCACGATTTCGAATCACTTCGGATAATTTATACCCTCACACGCTCATAATGTTTGGTACTTTGGGGGATTTAAACATTCATACGTTCTTTTCATTCCCACTCGTCGCGTAGAGACACAATAGACGATCGTTTGGATGAAAGAAAAGAATGACGAGAGTGTAATTTTTCGCTTCATCGCGATGTGAATGCTAATACAATGAAATCGATGTATCAGAAATCATATTGCTAGATTCATAGAAGGGGAATTTTATGTCCTTCCATGGTACTTGAAAAATATGTAACGCTGTGTCGTTCCATTTAGGGAGAGAATTCATTCACTCGACACAATTTCATCGATCGTTGATCAAGTGTGCCTACGAGTGTATCTACTTGTTAGCTGTATTCTCCTGCAATCAACGTCGAAGTGTATTATACATGCATTAGAAATCATTGAATCTCAATTGCATTGAACTAAACAAAGGTTATTCGATCAACATCGAACTACACTGTTCTGAACTAGGCAGATGATAATTGAATATTTATTGAAAACCACATTTTTCACGCGTTTCTCCACCCGTCGCATCCCCTGGATAAAAATCCCTGCACTCAAAAAAATATCGTCTAATGATGAAACGAAGCTGCAAATACTTTCAAACGGGGATTCGTTTTATAACAACACGGGAACCGTCTGAAACGATACCATTTCATTAACACACGACTTCTTCTTGACAAGACGTGGTGATAAGCCTTATGGTGATAAGACTGGGAGAAAATACTCAAACTTGCTTGCTTAGGAGCAGATTAGAAACATTTTTTCTTGACGTGAGACGAATACCGTCTTGTGAGAAGACGGGATTCGTTCCGAAGTTAGACGATTTTCGTTTGCTTATAAAACTACACGGTTATTGTAATAGTGTTCTCGATATTTAATGAGGGTGATTCAATAAGTCCGTGACTTTAAAATGAAAAACACTATTTTCTTGTTTTGTTTATTGCAATAAACGGGTTAGCACTCTTTGATATAAAAAGTCAATACAAGAGAACGTACAAAGACGCGTACGATACAAATACAATATACTCATGCTTTAACCGACAGTTTACCAGGTGTGTAAGTATGAAACCGGAATTTGCCCATAGGTGGCGCTAGATGTCGATGCAGTTACCGACACATCACGTCAGCGGGGTCTTGTTATTGTATTGATATCCGACAAAGATTTCCAACAAATACGAGTTTCATTTCAGCAGCATTGTTTATTAGAGATAAACATGTCGAGTTTTGCCAACAAATTACGAACGATTTGCAGACTACTTTTCTATTTTTTTTTGAAGAAAAAAAAAGCCGAATCGCGTAAAACACAGTGTTTCGAATGGTTCAAACGGTTCAAAAGTGGCGATTTTGACGTCAGGAACGAAAAAACGTGAGACCCAAAAAAAAAAGTGAAGAGAACTGACTGCAAGCCTTGGACGATGACGACGACGACGCGCAAAACAAACAACAACGGATCCATGAACTCAACGAAAGACAGCAGGAAAACCGCAAAACATCATGCGAAAATGCTGCTCCAGTTCCAAAAAGAAAGTCATCCATCGAATTAATTGTGACGATGAAAAAAAAGTGGATATATTTCGCTCAATACTCAACGCTACCGACAACAAATGATCGATTTGGATCGAGTTTTGCGTGAAAAAAAAGCAGAATACCAAAAAAAGACGACACAAGGTGATTTTTGCTGCATGACGATGCACCAGCACAAAAAAAAAAACAGGTCCAAACGATAGAGTCGTTTCGTTTGGGAGATTTCTCAGCTTCAGCACGCGCCTTACCCTTGCCCCCATTACTACTTACTTGTTTGTGGGATTGGACACTGCTGAGCAGCGCTTTACTTACTACTTACGAACTGAAATGGAAATGATGATGGCTCGACTGGTGTGCAAAAAACAGTTTTGGCGCGTTTCCGGAAATTAATCCATTGCCAGAAAAAAAAAAAAAAAAACGGACAACGGACATACAATACTTTGAATATATTATTATTATATTATCATTACAATTTTTTTTTTTTCCGTACAAAAATTCCGGTTTCATACTTACACACCTGGTAAATCGATTTAAGGAAACACCAAACAATTCCATCGACCGATCGAAATTATTTGCTAGTTCACAAGTGCGAGGAGACGGGTCATAATTTCTAAATCTAAATTTCAATTGCATAGGTCTAAATAAAAGCGCTCTCCTAACTGGTCTACCGGGAATGTTCAAATTAACTTTGCTCAACAATGACTCACAATCAAGAAAACCATTAATTAATTTAAAAAGAAATAGGAGATCATTCATTTGTCTTCGCTTTTATTTGAATAATTATTCCCATTTATTTTTTAACATAGTCCCCTTTGAACTCTATACATTTATTAAAGCGGCGCTCAAGCTTTTTTATGCCCTCTGAAAAGTAATTTTTATCAAACTCCTCGAAATACTCATTTGTGGCAGCAATTACCTCTTCGCTCGATGAAAATCTTCTACTCGCAAGCCAAGTTTTCATGTTAGGAAACAAAGAATAATCAGACGGGACCAAATCTGGAGAATAAGGTGGATGAGGAAGTATTTCGTAGCGTAAATCAAATAATTTGGCCGTTGCAATGGAACTCTCTTGTGAGCTGGTGCATTGTCGTGGTGAAAAAGAACTTTTTTCTTCGCCAGATGGGGTCGATTTTCCTTCAGTATGGCATCAAATCCATCTGTAGGTAATGGTTTAATATTATACCAGTTGAGTCCCAAAAAATTGTGGCCATGACTTTTCCGGCTGATTTGACCCGTCTTTGCTTTGTTCGGCGCAGATTCGCCAGGCTCGGTCCAAATTCGCGACTGATTTGTCGTTTCTGACGTATAATAATGAATCCATGTTTCATCAACAGTAACTTAACGTCGCAAAATCTCCTTTGGATTACGTTCAAACATGTTCAAACATTGCTCAGAAGCAACCACACGAGCTTGTTTATTATCAACTGTGAGCAAGCGCGGCACCCATCTTGCAGATAGCTTCCTCATGCCCAAAAATTCATGTAAAATGTTCCATGTGCATCCTACTGAAATGTTTAGAGCCTCACTAATCTAACGCACTTTCACTCGACGATCGGCGAATACGATATCATGGACTTTATCGATCATTTTTTGAGTAGTCACCTTTTTTGAGCGACCAAGACGCTCAGCATCACTTGTGCTCTTACGGCCACAATGAAATTCAGTGAACCACTTTTGAACCATGCTATGCGATGGAGCAGAGTCTCCATAATATCTCCTGAGCTTTTCTTCAGTTTCGCTGATCGATTTTCCTCGTGGAAAATAATGTTTAATAAGCACACGAAACTCGCTTTCTTCACTGAGAGAAGTGGAATGTAACGATTACCATGTACAAATAGTAATTGGGGGACACCTTCGCGAATTTGTTTTTTGATACTACACTCAGAGAAAAATCTGGTTCGCATAACTGGGAGACGTAGTTATTTTTGGCTTGAACCATTCCATCTAGTTGCCGCAACCAGACTCACGTGATTTTATCTTGTTTTCCTGGTTATTATGATCAGATTTCAGACCACTACAACCATAAATCCTTGACCATGCAAGGATGGCTGCAGAGAGAAGATGAGAGTGCGCACGGGCACCTGTTCGTTGCTATTGAAACTTCCACCGGCCCTCTGGCGGTTGGATCATGGAAATGATTAGACAGACATTTTATTTCGCAATATTACAACACCGCGCATTCCTTTTGTATATTTTTTAATGCGTATGTGATTAAAATTATTTTATTTATCGACACAAAATGCATATGATTTTACATTATTATAATTGAAAAAATTGAAAAATAAGAGAGGGGGTCGGTGTAATCGGTTCCGTGTTCCATCCGATAAGAGGGCGCTTCAATGTTTACTAGCGATGGAACCCCGGCCGTGCGCACTCTCATTTTCTCTCTGATGGCTGCTGCGACCACGTCGCTTTTTTCTCAGTGTATGGAGAATCGTAGCAATGTTCATGCACATGGGAATGGTTACCATTTACATGAAGATGGATGCCAGATAACGTAGTCGCCATCATCAACTTAGAGATTCTGTCATTCAACTATCATTTTCGCATGGTAATGGTTACAGTTCACTTTTCTCAGTGTTCCATGATTTTGTTTACACAATGAAAAACTAAATTCAAATTACTGTAAAAAATTTCCAAACCAACGTACTGACTTCAAACTTTGTATACGCACTTGAACTAGATGGAACTCTCTTAGAGTATAAAATACGTCACCATCCTCCGAGAAGTCACGGACTTATTGAACCACCCTCGTACTGAGGGTTTTGAAATATTACAATGGAGTTCCCTGCTGTTTTCAGTTGTTGTGGATACAATATTGATATTTTCATCAATAAGTTGTACATATATTAATTATTTCCATAGGTATAAACAATATAATCACTGAAAAATGATGAGAATATAAAAATAATTCATCGGTGTAAAAGAAGTCCTATGAGCATATAAAATTCACAGACGATTTTTATGTTTTTTGCGTTGCTAATTACAATTTCGGGGTCAGATTTCTGAAATTCGAAACGGCGAAGAAATTTTGCATAATTGGCCTAATTTCGACAAAAATCAGCGTGCAAGGTTTTGTCGAGTGACTGATTACGAATCTGAAGTTGAATTCCTAAAATATTGAACGTTCGAGATGGCGGATTCAGAATGGCTGTGGAATTTTGCATAATTAGCTGAATTAGGACAAGAATTAGTGTGTTGCTGATCACGGATCTGGAGTGAGGTTTTCGAAATTTTCAAAATTGAAGATGGCAACAGAGATGGGCAGAACAGCCTCAATTCAGTTGTTGTACTTAAAATACTTTTTCCTCTCAAGTACTTTCCAATTGGATGTTCAAAATTTCTATTTCATGGAAATAGAAAAGTACTTGAGGCTGCCCATCTCTGGAAGGCAAGTTCAAAATGATGATGAAATTGTGCATAATTGATTCAATTTTGACGAAAATCAGCATACAAGGGTTTATGCGATTGCTGATTACGAATTTGAAGTCCAGAATTTTCGGAAATTCAATACGTCGGATTGAAAATTGTGGTGAACTTCCGCATCACTTGTTATATTTTGAAAAAAATCAGCATACAAGGCTTCTCGGGACCGCTGATTCTTTGTAGCAGTGGGGGAATAATTTTACTTTCAGTTTCCTCTCTTAGCATAACCCAGATCTAATGACGAGGACGTGGAAAGTCTTTTGGTCTTGTTATGAAAAATTTGACCGCCATTTTCAAACGCCATCTTGAATTCAGAAAATTACGAAGAGTCAACTCTAGATTTGTGATCAGCGACTCCACGAATCTTTGTATACCGATGTTCGTCCAAATTCAGGCGATCATGCAAAAGGAGGTGTAAAAAGTGCCGATTTTTGCCCATTCGTGCAAAAGTGAATGGTGTATGAATTTGTATGGTTTTTGACGTGCTGAATTCGATAGTAATCATAAAAAACCCGTACACCCACGGGAAAGTGGAGAAAACCCGAGAAATTGTGTGAAATATACGGTTTACAACAGACACAGTGATTAGGTCTGGTATATTCTCGTGTGAGATTGATTAATAAGGTAATCAGGGTATAAGATTTATGATTCCCGTAACGCTGAGTTCGGCAGTGACAACGAGAAACTCAGAAATCCATGGGAAAGTAGACAACACCCGGGATTACCCTAGTAATCAATCCTACCCAAGAATATATCAGACTTAGTCAATGAGTCTGTTGTGAACCGTACATTTTATACACTTATTTCGGGTTTTCTCCACTTTCCCATGGATTTACGGGGTTCTCATGGTCACTATCCATACATGGTCACTATAATTCATACACCATTCACTTTTGCACGAATGGGCAAAAATCGGTACTTTTTACACCGCCTGCTTTCACCACCACTTTGGAAAAATATCTTGGATCTTGAAAATTTTGGAAATCCAACTCCAGATTCGTAATCAGTGCCCTGAATAACTATAGATTTACATACTTCAGAGAATATTAGTTCCATACAATCATGCGTGACTCAAAGGGTTAAGACAGGCGATTCTAATGTTAAAATGGCTTCGTTTCATCATTCAAATGGAATACTACTGTGGGCAAAGAATAGCAAGACTTTGTTCATGATTTGAAAATTCTCCCCCTCAAAGTAATCCCCCCTGGCCCTAATACACTTGTGCCAACGTTTTTTCCAACCCTCGAAACAATTGTTGGAGTCAATTCCCGGAATAGCCTTCAATGCGCATAGCGATTCACGTTTAATGTGTTCAATTGACTCAAAACGGTTTCCCCGGAGCGGTCGTTTGAGTTTGCTGAATAGTCAGAAGCCACACGGAGCTAAATCAGGCGAATACGGTGGTTGCGGCACGATATTGGTTGAAAATTTGGCAAAAAACTCACAAAGAATCAATGCAGTATGCGGAGAATTTTGGAACCAATCGTGCTTTCACTTCTCTTAGGCCCAAATGATCTTTCAAAATGATTTTCACTGATCCTTTCGATATTTCAACGATGCCAGTAAGGTCTCTGACTGTTAATCGTCGATTCTCAAGCACCAATGATACTTGATTTTATCAACGTGTTGATCATCGGTTGACGTTGATGGCCGTCCTGGACGTGGTCCGTCGTCAACGCGTTCTCGACCCTTTTCGAATAATTTGTACTGATCAAAAAGAATTGCTCGCAACAAACAATTATCACCGAAGGATTTTTGCAACATTCTAAACGTTTCGGCACCAGAAATTTGATTCCGCACACAAAGTTTAATGGAACTTCTTTGTTGAATAATTTCATTCATTCTAAAAATCGCCGAATGCACTTTTTGTACACGGAAAAAAGAAAACAACAATGGTTACTGTGAATCAGAAAAATACATTGAAACTCAAATTTAATCTATGCAATACTGCGTTTCCCACTCCTCATTACTGTCCAGTCAGCTTTGAGGCATTTTATTACAATACTCATCACTGCACGGAGAAAATGATTTGACGAAAGATTCCCCAAAGTTGAGTAAAACGAAGACATAGTGGCATTTGGATGAGGTTTCAAATTCCATTGACTCCGTTTTACTCGACTGCAGATGAAAATTCATTTGAATCGTCTCATTATCTTCACAAGTTGAGTATTGTAAAGGAACATTTGTATGAATTTTCATCTGTTGTCGAGTAAAACGAAGTCAATGGAATTTGAAACCTCACCGAAATGCCACTATGTCCTCGTTTTACTCAACTTTGGGGAATCTTCCGTCAAATCATTTTCTCCGTGTGTGATCGCGCTGATCCTCATTATCCAAGCGTGTCTTCATTTGTTTTTCAACCGATCGCTGTCATTCACAGTAACCAGTAGTATTTTTTTTCCGTGTGCTTCAGAAAGACAAGCGTATACTAAACACTAATGATTATTTTGATATGACATTTGGCACAGATGCCACTGACAGTCATATCAAGCTAGAAAAAAAAATATTTCGACGAATGGGTTCTGGCGCGAAATTTAAATTAAAAAGTCTTACTATTTTTTGCTCACAGTAGTATATTTCCAACGGCTGCCGTCTTATGATAAAAAAAATCATTTCTATGAGTGTAGGAAATATGTACTCACAAGGAATTTCAGGGTTTCTCTATACATAATATCGAGTACTCCTCATTTGAGTCATAAACGTACGAATTAATTTACAATCAACTAATCATATAAACAAATTTATGCGATTCATAGGATAGGTGAACTAATCAATGTGAACGCTGAATTATTAAATATTTCCAATGAAATTCTATTGACATCGACAACAATGAAATAGTTACGTACGAGCGTATTAATTAACGTAACAATATATCGAAATTTAATAAGCCCCCTCCTCTTCTTCATCTCGCTTTGATTCCTATCGGTTTGATCGAAAAAGAAAGACCAAATAACGAGAATCCTCATAATCGCGGTAACTGAGAGTATATGGAGATATATGAAATTACAGTGAAAATTACAACAAGGATGATACGATTACTCACTTTTAGATGAATTTCCCATAATACGATCCGCTGCATCAATTTTATAATCTCATCAAAGTATCAACTAGACGAAAACGAAAAGTTCCGGGTGGAAGTTTGGAGATTTCATTCAGCGCGTAATGTATGCATTGAAGACATTCGATGAATTCATAACATCAGTTTCATAACGCGTCACTTGATTGAAATTCTTTCCGAGTTCGAAAGAAACTTGTTGTACTGTGTTCGAGAATCAAATGAAACACAGAGTTTCTTAATTCTGTCACCGTTGTGAAACGGAGAAAAAAACCTTAAAAAAGATTGTGAGAGCAGAACAAACTAAAAGAGTTGATATGAGAAGAAGAAGAAGGAGGAGGAGGAGGAGATGCTTCGAGAGGATCATAGACAGGAAACGTAGGGAAAAAAAGAGACGATATAAGCAGAAGGACGAGGGCAAGGAAAAAAATTGGCTGCAGGTAACGGGATTAAGAGTGCTACTGTACGCCCGTTACCAGGATCATCCAGCGAGAAACTTTGCACTTGGCAACTTTTAATGCTTCGCCACGAAATCCTATCCTCTTCATGGCTGTCGCCTCTTTTCTCTTCTTCTTCTTCATTTTCTCTTTCGACATTTCGCTTTGTCTTTCTCTTCTTCCTCCCCCTCTCGCGCCATCTTTTTTCTCCTGCGTGCATACTTTTGAGACTCCGAGGGATTTAGCTGAAACGAAGCTTCGTGTAAAGTTTGTCGGCTCGTAAGTGACTATATGAGATTTTGTTTTCTTTCGATTCTTTTTTTTCTCTGTTTCATTCGTTTACCGTGGGAGTTGCGGTCACGATTTTTTCGGCATGTGTTTCTTTAGTTCTTGTTGAATTCAACTTCATCGCTGATGATATGAATTCTCTCTTTGGATCGAAGTGCTGTATGGGAACCAGGTTCCCGTATTTCTTCAGAACAGAAAGTTTATGATGAATATGGTGCACTGTAAAGAAGATTCACCGGAAGATGTACTGGACAGGAGTTATTAACCTGTGCATTTACCGGAAAATTTTAGCACATTTGAACTGCAAAAATTCAGTACAAATATTGTGGAATTTCAGCATCAAAATTGGAAATTTTCAGTACACGAACTGGATTTTTCCAGGACATGGAAGCTGTACTGGAAAATTCATGCTGAAAATATTCATGAAATGCAAGAAAAATTGCTCACACAAAGTGATTTTGCACGGTCCTCGTGTTTCAAGATGATTGAGAAACTTGATGGTTCATGTGTATGGACGAAAAGTCGTGTCTACCTAACGGGATTTGAACCTACACTTTTCTACCTGCCCACCAACTGAAACCTAAGAGACCTAAACGATGAGCTATAGAGCGACATGTTGGGAGGCTGACCCAAGTTGAACTTGAGTTACTACATATACTGAAAAAAAAGTTTTGGTAATGGTAACAAAAGTGTTTTGTTGTTTGATTTCTCATGACCATACTATATAATTTGGTCGAGAGAACCAAAAGGATAAATCATTTTGTACCTCGAACTATACTTATTTCGATTGTTTTGGTTAAGATCAAGTACATTTCTTGGTCACCAACATTCTTTGAAAAAAACATATTATCTGGTTGTTTTCACAAAACTTACGCGATTTTGTTCCACAAACAAAATAATTTTGTCACTTCATAATGACTTTATCTTTGTAGGGAAAATATTCTTTTGCATTTCTGAAACGTAAATTCACATGAAGAGTTTTGTTTCGTTAATGAAATAATACATTCCTGCATGGAAGAATACTTTGATTCATTACAATCATATAAACTCGTGCACTGAGATGCATTGTTAATTGAATCTTACAAGGAGATGTCGCAAGAGCCCGGAGCTACTTTTCAATGAAAGCCATGTGTACGTGTACCATAGATATTCGTAATGAAAATCATCCTCACTTCAATTCTAATACGGCTTAGTATTTGAAGTTCGAGGTTGAAACATGAACACAACTTGATACATGCAAAGGAGGTCATCCTATCCAAGTGATCGGTAGTGGCTTGAGTAATGGAGCCTCCGCCTCCAGTCCCGAAGACCTGTGTTCAAGTCTGCTGGTGGTGATTTTTTTTTTCAATCTGACCCATGATTTTGTCATCAGGACAAAATATTTTCAGTCTGCAGACGATATGATTTGGTTTCCCAAGCAAAATGTATTTACTTAGAAACCAAAGGCGTGCTACAAAGAAATAATATGGTTTTCAACAAAACATTTGGTTGATCACATTTCAACGAAATTCTTTTGTTGAAACAACAAAAGTTTTGTTGTTTTAACCAAACATTTTTTTCGATGTATGCTTCATATATAGGAAACACAAAGGAATAAGTCTTCGAAAAACCTCATATATCAATTTTATTTGCTACAATTACAATTATTATTCAAAATGTCAATCAGGAAATTTTCAATATAAAGACGCGGAATTCGTCCTGCCAGAAATGACGAAGTCCAATAAAAGTGGAAAATTTCAGTGCAACAGTGATTAAATTCCAGCATAACTGGAAAATTCCATCACACGACCTGAAAATTGCAATTCAAAACCTGGGGATAATTTTTTCTGGTGCACGAAAACTGTCAAATTATATTAGGTGTACAAATAAGTTTCCGCGGTTTTTTATAAAAAATTAGGAATTTATTGTAAAGGAAAAGTACATTACGTTTTATTCAAAGTATTTTCCATCATTTGCCACTACTTTTCCCCATCTTTCTGGCAACATTCGGATACCCCGTCGAAAAAACTCTTCATCTTTTGACGCTATCCACAAATCTAGCCAATTTTTGGTGTCTTCATATGATGTGAAGCGCTGCTCAGACAGACCATGTGCCATCGACCGGAACAGGTGATAATCAGAAGGGGCTAAGTCTGGTGAATACGGCGGGTGGGGTAAAACTTCCCAGTTGAGTGTTTCCAAGTATGTTTTTACCGGCGCCGCAACATGTGGACGAGCATTATCGTGTAAAAGAATAATTTTGTCGTGTCTGGAGTAGTAATGGGCGCGTTTTTCCTTAAGTGCCCGACTCAATCTCATCAATTGTGTTCGGTAGAGAGCTCCAGTAATGGTTTCGCTTGGTTTCAGCAATTCATAATACACGACACCAAGCTGATCCCACCAAATACACAGCATGAGTTTTTTTCCATGAATATTCGGCTTAGCTGTCGATGTTGATGGTTCGCCGGGCTTAACCCATGACTTTCTCTTCTTTGGATTATCGTAGTGAATCCATTTTTCGTCACCAGTGACTATACGATGCAAAAAACTCTTTTTTTTATTCCTGGCAAGCAGCATTTCACTCATGCATAATCGGCGTTCAACGTCTCTCGGCTTTAGTTCATATGGAACCCAATTTCCTTGTTTTTGAATCATTCCTAACGATTTTAAACGATGTGAAATTGCTTGTTGAGTCACTTGTAGAGTAAGTGCAAGTTCTTTTTGCGTTTGGGACGAATCTTCCTCCAATAGTACTTCTAACTCCATGTCTTCGTACACTTTCGGCCTTCCACTGCGTTCTTTGTCTTTAACTCAAACTCACCGTTCTTAAACTTTTGAAACCATTCCTGACAACTTCTCTCACTTAAAGCAGCTTCACCATATGCTTCTGGAAGCAATCGATGCGCCTCAGCTGCAGATTTTTTCACATTAAAGAAGTAAATCAAAAGTTCCCGCAAATTATGCTAATTCGGAATAAAACTTGACATTTTTGCACGAAAAAAATTACGTGATGCTGATACGGAATCACTAGTACTTTAAGGTTATGGTGTTGCCAGATGACTAAACTTGGGATATTACGTTTTACATCTGACAATTTCTCCATAACCTTCTGGTGGGGCCAGCTTTTGACAAACCGCGGAAACTTATTTGTACACCTAATAGTACGAGCCAGTAAAATTTTCGCGAAATCATGGCAAAATTTCAGTACACAATCCCAAACTAGAAAATTCCAGTACAAGGACTGAATTTTCAGTTATGCTTGGTAAATTTCCAGCACCGTACCAACAAAATCTCTGTACATGTACTGGAATATCCTTATTCCAGTACGAATAATAGAAATTTACAGTCCAGTTGCACTATAAATTTCCAGTTTTTTTCTTCACATTGTGAATATTGGAAATGAAATGATAATAAATCTGATGAGATTTGTTTTACTCCATTGCAAACGAGTGTCTATATTCTATAATACACATTCATGGGAAGAATTCATCGCCGTACTTCCCAGATTCTGTCGAAAACTTTCGATATCATCGACTAGCAGCTCGTCTCTGCATTCTCCTTCCAGTTTCATACGTTTGCCAATCGTAGACGAGTTCTTAAGGAGGAATCTCACGACAAAAGGAAAAAGGAGGCAGAATGGAGATTCACATAAGCATTGCGATGATGGACTTGAAAACGAGGACAAGTTCTATATTCTTATCTTTGGAGAAAACTTGACCCATGTTGAAATGGAAACACGGGCCGCTACTGGTTTAGTACTGTTGCCGGAGATGCCAGTACTGGCAAAGGAGTTGAAATGATAACACCAGTTTACATGAGGGACAGTATAACATTTCCTACTACGGTGGTAGCGATATTTGATATGAACCTGCTATGGTGAAACTCTGGCATTGCAACAGGATCAGTTGTTTTGACAGAGCTCTGGATGAGAAATGACAAAGAGTCGAAATCATGACATCCTATGTAGAAATTCAAACCTGACCCAGTATTGGCACAGTACCGATAACCGCGGTTACCAGGAGTGATCATATTTCAAGTAAAAAAAACACACATTAAATTTGAACTTTGAAAATCTGAATGATTCATGGTTTTGTACTATCGTCTTCGGAGAAAGGCACTTTGGAAGTGATTTCTTGAAAGTTCACAGAGTGAGGATCGAACCCGGGTCTTGCGAGTGAGAAACTGAGTCTCTATCACATCAGCTGATCTCCGAGTTGACGACGAATCAATCAAATTGTCATTCATTGTAATGAGACCGTTGAAGTCATACAATTTACCATAGATTCTGTTGTGGAATAAAGTCCTATCAATGCTGGCACACCGTTGTCTTTCAAACATATTGAATGATCATACCAACTCTGGCCTAATGCTGGCTCCCTACAACAACTGAATTGCCAAGATCGTGATTCTAACGTCAGTTGACTACCGATTCCATAGTCAGCCAGAGTCCTATCAATACTGGCACATTGTCATCTATCGAACATATTGAACGCTAATACTAACTCTGGCTCAATACTGGCGCAGTATTGTCTGATCAATGTTGACAACAGGTGCAGTGCAGTGCCAGTATTGGGTCTCCAACACTTGGTCAACACGTACTATGCCTGTACTGATAAACCAGTACTGAGAACTCCATACCGGCCAGGTACTAACCCAGTACTGGCCCTGCACTGATTGCGAATAATGGTATCGGTACTCAATCCCCAGTACTGAAAAGCGTTATCATTCCAGACAAATGCCAGTACCCTACCAGTCTTGGCTAGTACTGGTGCAGTACTGCGCCTGTTGTGAATTTCTGGTTGGGTCCCGTCTGAAATTCAGCGAACAGTAATGATTCTGAATGGGCACAGTTGTTTCTACCGAAGTCTGGTAAATACAACTTTGCCAGTACCGCGCCATTCCTCAACTCCGGCTATTTCCACATGAATACTTTTTCAAAAAACAATCAGCGTATTTGTGTAGTCTATTAGTCTATTACTCTGCGGTATATATTTATTGAACATAACAACGTTGAATCGTTCCCGACGATATTACCACGCTACATATTCATATGCGTATAAATATAAAAGAGTATAGTAAAAGATAAGAATTCCCGTCCGTAAATGCTCATACGAAGTTTCAGCTATTTCCTCTCATTCGTTCCTCGAAAGAGAACGTAGAATCATCTCCCAAGCGCAACAAAACGCCTTCAAGGAAACTGTATACGATCCCCGCGTGAGGTTTACAATAAGTGTCGCATTAAGGAACCCCCTGAAATGGACGACGTGAACGTTTCATGACCATAATCCGGATTGGATAGCGTACACGTATACGGATAAACCTGCACAATTGGAGATAGATTCTCCACTTCCTACGATCTGATTGTACAAGATTGAAACTAAATAACCCCAATTTCTCTTCCCCTTCGTTATCTCGATTCTTTCGAAAAATTATGATTCTGGAAAATTTATGCGATAGTACACTTACTTCATTTGTATCGTATCGATATTTCAAATATGATCACAGAGGAAAAGAAAAATAAGGAGGAGGAATCGTGGTAGAAGGGTGAACATACCTACAAATAAATCTCCCAAGCTTTTTGATGTGGACTTGTATAAATCGCCCCTGTCGTGCTTGCACGATTACATCAGTGAAAATGGTAGAGATACGACGACCGGGCACATTAACACGAACGTGTTGGAAATTCCATGTGTGCGGGTGTACCGCGTGTACGTATACGTTCGTGTACAGAGCACTCTACTCTTTGCCTGTCAAGTCGTGCATGGTCTTACACACATTCTCCTCTTCCTACACGAGGAAGACACAAAGGTGTCATCCATCAAGACTGTCTCTGGAATTCGTCCTTCTGCCGCAAAATGTATGGGTATACACACGTACGTGAATACGTAACCGTCCGTACAGGTGTGAACTTTTCACTCATATTACGTGTGCCCTGTGTAAACCCTCCTTCTCTAAGATGGCGTTTAGTTTCGACGCAACGTAACCTAACGTAACGTCAAAAAGAAGGTTAGCATCGGGGATTCGATCGATTGTTGTTTGCTCGCCAAGTGGAAACAATCTTTGATTCTCTTCTCTCTCCACGCGAAACTCAAAGCCCAAGTGTTTTACAGTTAGGAGTACGAACGTAAATGACGAGAGCAGAACAAATAATTCGGTATGGAGTCGTGTTCACGAGTATATACACCGAAATGAAAAGAACAAAGGAAAAATAAAACACGGAAAGAAATAATTGTTATCTCGAGTGTGAAGGTATTGTATTCCGTAAAGTACATAGTAAGACTCGTCGTACGGGGTGGAATTTATTTTCAAATATACTACAAAAGGTGAAGATTTATTGCAAAATATGGAATCAGTTCACAATGTTGATCGAATGAGAGATTCCATCTACGAGCCTATAGTATAATATCAAAGATTCTGCTGTGTCGAATCTTTTGATTGTACCAGAAAGTGGAGAGAGAGAACAATCCAAGTGTAGATATACGTATATACATAACGATACGTGTACACATATGTTCTTCGTTCAATGTTTTTCTTCTGCTGTCGCATGAAAGAGCATAGTACCTTGGAAAACGGCAACGACGAGCGTTTCACGATTCTCCAAAAGATCGGTCGCCGTGAAACGACCTAGACTGTTTTCTCGCTTCGTTTGGTTTTACGCGAACCCGAGCTCGAACCCGCGCAACGGGGTTCAGGGGTTTTTTTTCTTTTTACTCTGTTTTTTTTTATTCCTTCTCGACAACGAGAACACGTATCTTATACATCGCACGATGCACACGAATCCTATCATTTTTGTTTCCCAAGTTTTCTCTTTTAGCGTTTGATTTCAAACCGCACCTGCCCCGATATTTTCAATTAAGATGACTTTCGAGTTTCGACCGCCAAAAGATTCTTGAATATGAACTTTCCAAGCGTTTGAATGGAATTTTCTAAGCACGCGAGAGTTCTTTCATCTTTTTCCCCTTTTGAAACTCTCCGATATGTTCTTCTTCTATAACTTTTCGTAATTCCTACCATGAAAAGCACTTTGATTCCACGACTTATTAAGTTATTAAGTAATTAATTATTATTCATGAAAATCTCACGGTTGATGAAATTTATTGCGATACCAACAACAACAACAACTAATAACGTGACAATTTGAACCCCTACGAGAACGTAATTACGCGCCGTTAATAATCGTTTGCTGGGTACATTATAATAAATATACAATGTAACAATGAAGAGAATGTTTTTGAGGTATTTATAACATCGTGATATGAAAATCATCAATCGCATCATATAAATCCTGTTTCTTCTCGTCGAGCGAAGAACTCGATTATTCGTTATATGTATATATTTGTATATACGTACAATTTGTTCTATGAAATTTGATCAGATTATTTTCAATGCCGCGTTTCAGTTGCGCGCAAACAAAACGTGAAGTGAATTTGAGGTCCATCCGGGAGCTTTTGCGTACTGTAAATCGAGTGGTTGCATCGAATAGGAATAATTCATGTTTACGCTATGAATCACCGTTTATCGAGGCTGAAATTGCCCGTTAAACAATGGTGCGTAGATAACTGTACACCATCCGTAGTGTTCGCTAGAGGCTACTATAGGCACGCATTTAATTAGCGTAATTAACTTGTCCGATCGGCGTCGACTCTATCGTTTCGTATTCCAACGTTATCATCTATACCGTATCTCTCTGTTCTTCTACGCTCAAAAATCAAATTGAACATATTTTTTTCTCTGGACTCTATCTCTTCTCATTATTCTTCATATGAAATCTTGTGTTACTTGTTGCTCAACACCAGTTGACATCCAGTAAGTTCATTTAAGTTTAATGTAGCAGAGGGAATATAAAGAGTAATGAGGCGTTCATGTAACGATAACGACCACTAAGTATACACATCGTGTACTTGTGCATCCTATGTGGTTTCTTACTTAACTATCGACTGTTTAAAACGTACAGGACATTAATTTCATATCAGCAAAATGAGCGTACCTACTATACACTGAGGACTTCAATCCTCGAGGATTTATTTTTGAAATTCCTTTTCGAGAGATATATATCATCGCGTAAAAGATGTTTGTTAGTTCTTTATTGAATCGAACCAAACCTTCGAAAAAACGTGTAATAGATTGACTGCAATTTACGGAACTTTCATTTAATCTTCAACCATTTGGATCAACCAACCACCTTCGATCATTTACAACGTCGTCAACTTTCAACTGAAACGTGAAAGCCATTTAACCTTTCCGGGGAAATGAAATAAAGTAAGTCAGATGTCCCGTGGGTCTTTCGTCCGACACTAATTACCCTCTGCGCTTAATTGATCCGGATTTTCCATCCGTTTGACTGAAATAATTTTCGCATCGTTTGTCGAGGTGCGCGCCAACGCGTCGACTACGGGGACGAGGTCGTATCCGGAAGTCGACGACGTATTCCCATTCTCGAACGTCGGGACGGTATTTCCGTCATTGAATACCTAATGCATCGGTGAATATTTCAACGTTGTTTATAAAGTCATGTAATTACTTCACTCAAATCTCTAAAAAGAAGAATATACGAGTAGGTACAGTTAGAAAGTATTTTTTTGTATGAAATACCGAATGCGAGATTGATCTTTTTTCAGCTATTCGTTCCTGCTACTATATTCTCAACACTCACCCACCATCGAGCTTCTTCCACAATGGAGGTTGATGTTTTCTATAGAGATGAAAAGTCTCTTCTCTATGTCCCGAGTTCTCTTCTTGTTTAATTCTTTTATTTTTGTTTCTCCGTCATCATCGTCGAGGCACGGGAAAAAGTTTTATTTGAGTATCTACCGAAGAGAACGTCGCGATATATACATAGGTGCATAGATATCTACGTACACGCGGATAATATAGTATATTCACCAAAGGCAATATAAAAGCGCTTTTCAATTCCATCCTTAAGATATTCCAAGTGGAGGAGGATGGAAAACGATAAATATGTATGCGTTATGGAAGAAGAGGTATGGATTGGGGATTATGAGAATTTCAGAATTTCAGTCGAGGAAGAATATGAAAAAGTACTCCCTTATTGTTTTCAATAGGTGTGTGCTAACCTTGAATTTTTCACTCGAACCGACCCCGAAACGAACTTTGAAAAGTCTTTCAACTTTGAAAACGTCTAATCGCAAAGCCAAAACTGAATTAGAAATACATTTATGAAAACAGAATCCATCATGAGTTCATTTTTTAAAACGACGTTTCATATGCAGCATGTTGCAGTATCCCGTGTGGAAATTAATTCTTGGCACCAGTTAGGGCCAAACTAGGCGTCCTTACTTTATTCCAGGTCCTGTTTTGGTTACCTTTATAGGGCCTAGACAGGATTGTCACGCTCTCATTTCCAGGGCCTGTACTGTATTCCTAACTTGGGCCTATGTAGGACACCCATGATGGGGCCAATGCAGGCTCTGAAACTAGGGCCTTTGAATGTGTAATAAATTTTTGCATAGATTATCAAATTAGATGAATATCGCAAGGAGAGAATAAAATTCCCACCCGGGTAGAAATGATTTATGACATTCCCCAGTTCTATTCAGGGCCTGGTCAGATTTGATCATTTGATATATTAAAATGATTATTTTGATTGTTTCTTAATGAATCAAGTACCTTTCAGTTCATACAAAGTTCCCTTTTTCATTGTTATGTCTACGAGTATAAGGTATTAATTATCATTATGATTTTTCATCAATTCATTGATTATAAAATTTTTATCTCATTGAATTTATTCAGTGAAACCGAAACTATTGACTTTTATCTAATATCAAATGGAAAATTTCTTGCATTTCATTCCTGTGCTCGATCAAAACGACAGAAATTTGGCTATAAAAATGGATCTATGTAAAGACTTCGAATTGTAAATAGTTTAAAACTTTAGTTGAATAAAGAGGTTATATATTGCTGTTTTCAACCAAGGTTGGGTGCGCCTAACTTTTCAAAACAAGGGGAATATTGGTAATGCGGGTCGGCCCTACGAGGGTTGTGTACAGGTGTGCTTAAATTAAAATCTTTGGGAGAATATGGAAAGCCTAGCAAGGCCCTATACGAGATGTAGTAGGGTGCGCATGAATTAAAATCTTTGGGAGAATACGGGAAACACAGCAAGGCCCTATACGGGCTTTAGTAGGGTGCGCCTAAATTTTTCAAACAGGGGGAAACATTGGAAATGCATCTTGGCCCCACATGGGCCTTGTATGGGTGACAAATATCAGAAACCCGACTAGGCTCCTTAGTGGTTAAGGCTAGGCCATCCTAAGTTTGAATACCCGATTCAAGCCCATACAGGGCCTATATTCAATACAGGACGCCCGGACAAATTTCCACACGGGATCGGAACAGTCTATTCTAGTAGCACCAAAAGTACGTAAAACATTTTGACAATGTTTATCAAACGTTTGGATAATTCCCCTGGTTAAGAAATCCAATAGGATCCGATAAAAACCGATTCAAAAATAATCGGAAAGGCTCAGCTACCGATTCAAAATGAATAGGAATTAATCGGGGTCTCTTTACTATAGGATTGAATCGAGGATTTATCAATAGAAAAATCTGTTGTTCATTTGAATTCATAAGACTTCGCGTGGTCTGTTGGTCTGTATAAAAGATATCTGATTGGATGATTAAAATTTGGTCCATTTCATAAGGCGAACGGTTCTGATTGGAACTTTCCATAACCTCAATCTATTGGAAGTCATGGGAAAATGTGTGGAATTTAATGAGTAATGAGTTTTTTATGGGGAATTTCCGACCTAATTTAAAAATGTATAAATTTAACCCTCAACCACGCACCCGGGTCTTTTGGACCCGGCTCATCCTATTTTGGCTGTATTTTCTTCAAATATTATCCTTTTGAGATGATTTTTTTTCCAATAGATTCGTCGTAATGTCAAGGATAGTAATCAGCATTGTGAAAGAAGATTTTCTTAGGATTTCTGTGAGTTATGTAGGAAAGAAGGAACATAAATCTGAAAAAACAGTGAGGAAAACGATTTTTTTCAAAAAATCATATCTATCCCGCACAAAGACGTAAAGACAAAAATAACCACCGTTTTGTAATCAGAAAAAGTTCAACTTCCAGGAAAAAAATAGTTCCTAATGATAGCTAGGAATAAACATAATTATTTACAAGAGTGAAGTTTGGGTATTTTAAAGAATCCACAATTAGTGAACTAAAAATATTTATCGCAATATTAGAGGGAAAAAATATAGAAACCGATAAGAATAATGTTCGAAACACTTTTATCCTTCAAGACTATCCTTTGTTCATTATGAATACCCTCAGTGCATATAAGTACATATACTCTCAAGAAAAAATCATTGAAACTGAATATCGATTTGTTCTTTATCCAAAAAATATTCATTGCTATCAGAACTACAGTAGATGGAATGGAACAAAAACGATTACACTCGCGAAAATTAACCGTAAAAAATGCCATGGAGTGTGGGTGAAGTTAGAAGCGAATGTACCCTAAGAGTCATTTTGCGCTTTTGGAATGTAACATGTTACAGTTCCTTACGCGAATGTACATTATATTTTTCCCAGAGGATTTGTAGGAATAGAATTCAATTACTTCAATTCAATGCTTGCCCAAACTACACAACAATTCTGAAAGAACTTTAATGTACTCATTTCGAACTTTCATAGTTCCCAATGAATTCAGTATGAACTCTTTCTGAACTCATGTGCAGCGTAGGTAATCAATACCACTAAATACTCGCCAGACAAAAAATAAATGTATTTGATGCAAATATATATTTTTTAGTGCAGTTGAATGGGTTATGATTCAATCTCCTCGAGGGGGGGGGGGGATACTCTTATCATATCGAAACAATACATCCTCCCTTGAAAGGATACATGAACATCTTTTATGCAGTCTTGAAACATTTTCCAGTTTTCCGCCAAAAAAAGTTACACAACCACGCACATCGGGTCCAAAGGACCCGAGCTGAATTTCAAATACATGCTACTCGAAAACTGAGTGGCGGATCCCGGATTTCCAAAAAGCATTCAAAGCAGGAAGGTTCGAAGTCGCTTACATTACAATACCAGCCCTTGGCTGTGCATTGCAACAGAATGAGAAGTAAAAGAAAAAATTGCTCGGGTCCAAAGGACCAACACAGTAGAAAATTTTTCGTCAAATTCAACACACAAGCGAATGTTAACCATTTTTCTTCACACTCAACGTGTGTTGATTCCAGAGTGACACTTATAAAGTGTTAATTTGAACTCGAATAACATTTTAATGTGTTGAAAATGAATCGATCGAACAGCATTTGATCAGTGTGTTAAATGAACACATAAAAGTGTTAAATATTCATGTTCTTGAAGTTTGAATCGTTTATAAAAACGAAACGAAAAAGAAACCTGACAAAATCTGATAAATTGTGGGTGTTCATCTTCACAAATCAACTCCTTGGAACTAGAAACATTGTTCAAAGAATGTACTGCAAGATATCAGGCCATCAACAGCTAAGTATTTCGTTATTCGATTGCCAATTTGTTTCAATAATCGGTTCACACTTCAGCAATATAAATATTCAACACTTGAATTTTAACACGTAGTTAAATATTCAACACTTGAATTTTGACACGTACTTCTTTTTTACACAATGACGGAATTTTTTTTACTGTGCAGGTGCGTGGTTGAGGGTTAATTGATCAATGGGTTTTATGGGGATCATCCCAACATTCGAATCCATTGGAAATTATTGTGGAAGTTCACAGATCCTAATATCATACATGAGAAAAAAAAGACTTGTGAGCGCATATGGATCCATTTTTTTTCGTTAGGACAACGATTTTATTCATTGATTTGACTAATTCAAAAAACTGGTTAAATCAATAAGAAAATTGGTTATTCTAACGAAGAACATGGGTTCATATGCGCTTACAAGTTGAATAGTTAGTTCAATTAATCTTTTGTTTCCAAGTACAGCTATGTTCCGACAATAACCAATTCAGTTTTAGAATCGCTTTTATTGTATCAG
The DNA here is from genome assembly GCA_018340375.1 of Gonatopus flavifemur. NCBI lineage: Eukaryota > Metazoa > Arthropoda > Insecta > Hymenoptera > Dryinidae > Gonatopus > Gonatopus flavifemur. The sequence continues at coordinate 14,162,236 of JAFFJZ010000006.1, forward strand.
ACCATCGGTTTCGAATAAATAAAATACCGATCGAATCCAATTAAAAACTATTTTACTGGTGCCAATCGGAATTTTCATTGATCATAAAATACTGATTGAAACCAATTTGACAATATTCCATTGGTATTCATCGGAATTTTTATTGGTAATAAAATACCCATTGGATACCATTGAGAAATATTTCGCTGGGATCAATTGAAATTTTCATGTTCAATAGTATACCGATAAAACGCAATCAAACAATATTCCATTGATATCAATCGGAATTTTCATTATTGAGAAAATACCCATTGAATCCCATTGACAAATATTTTATTGGTATCGATCGGAGTTTTCATTATTCATAAGATACCGATTGAATCCAATAGAAAAACATTTCTGTCATCAGGTTCAATCAGATATTTTTGACCAGGATATGTTTGGCAATATGCCCCTTCGGGGCAGCGTATTAGGATAGCTCAGAGGTTAAGAAGGCAGGTCTTACAGGTAGATAGATCGGTGATAGTTCGAATCCCCTCCAGGGAGGAATAAATTTTCCAAGTCATATGTGGATATAGAGGTGTTGGCAAATTCTTAATTGGATCCAGTTAGAAAATAATTCATTCACATCAATCAGAATTTTGATTGATAATAAAATACCCATTGAATTACATGCACTGTTAAAAATGCTTTGAAATTTCATAACTTTTCCAATTACATCCGTAACTGAAATTTCCAATTCTTGGTATCTGAATTGAGAATTCATTTACACTTGATTGAATTTTCAAATTTTTACTACATTTTATTACGGATTTATGTATATTTTCGTAACTGAAATTTCATACACATGTAACTTAATTTTTCAGTTACGTGATTGGAAATTGCTTCCGTTACGTGTATTTGAAGTTTTGTTCAGAAATTTTTAACAGTGTGAAACAATATTTTATTGGTATCAATGGGAAATTTCCGATGCAGAAACCCAATTCATTCCAATAAAATTTGTTTTATCGGATTTTTTAACCAGGGTTAGAAACGTTCGGAGAATATTCTATAAATATTCGAGTTATTTGAGTAATAATGGAGATCTCAATTATTAATTGTCATTGACTGCAATTGTTTTCTCCATTGCACAGCATTCTTATGTTCCGATTCTAACATCGAGCCGAACGTTTTCAATGAATGCAGTTCGAAATTCGAACCGAATCGAATAGTAGAAGTTTCGAACGGTTCGCACACCCCTAGTTTTTAATAACTGTATCGTTCTATGATGCTCTATAATGCTACGCATTATTGGATCGCTCATCAAGAATTATTTCTGCCGGATGATGATGTAGGCCAAATAATCGTGCACGTATGAAATTAGCGATTATTGGCTTAGTACCGAAGGTCTACGCCTAGAAATTGCCAGGGATTGTCAAATAATCGATTTCCATGTTTTGAGAGAAACAGTTGTGCCCTGTTATACAGCATCATTAGTGTTTTTCATTTCATTTCTTTTCCATAGAAGGGAAATCGTTCCCCGGTTCGCGAGGCACACCAGATGCCCTCTCTCTACAAGCTCATATTCCCATGTAAATCCCCACAACAGATCTCTATTGTTCCTATTTTCAGTGAAATATAATCGAATTTCAACACTCATTCATTCGGAAGGTGAAAAAGTAATACGAAGATCGCAAGTATTTCAAACGGACATTAGATATCGAATTTCCCTATCTTTACGATTCGTCGTCTGAAGATAAGAATGAGAGTTTGATCGCGTTAACGCATTACCGATGGGAGAAAGGAGACCCGAGGTTGAAGAGGAAAAGCATTTCAAATCGAACAAAAGACTTGCGCGATAAATGTAGGTTGCAGGTATACGTATATCTATCTAACACCGAGATATACTCAACCCTTTCTTTGCATTCTCCATCCTCCCCAACTCGGAAAGGAAGAAAGAGAGAAAGAGAAAAGAAGACGGGAAGGTTGCCGTTTGAAAACTTCTTTATGACGTGATGCTAGCAACTATGACAGTCGTATACTACTATACCTTGAGTTTCAAACTGACGCCAGTCAAAATTGCGAGTTCCTTTAGAATCAAGAAACTGCTGAAAACGGCATCGTCGTTTCGTTCGCTTGTAGCCGACAAAGTGCACTTGCATGAAAGAGAATCTCCCTCTTCGAGACAGATAAACTTTGCTCTCTTATCGCTTTTCGAAAGAACCCTCGTGTTGTAGACTTTTTTAGGATCTAGTCGCTTTTAGACGCTATTTTACGAACCACAAGGTATACACGCGAACGTAGCTTTATGTAAAAAAAGCATTCACGTCAAAGAAAAGAATAGTAGTAGGTATCGTTTCTTCTCGCAATAATTAATCAATCTTGGTTCGCTATTTTTATGTATGCGAGTACGTGAGTATTTTGATGCTATTGCTCATTCCGGGAATATCTCGAAGACTCCTAATGATATCTAACCTCTCTAAGGAGAAGCGGAATTGAAGGTAGAGACGTATCACTTGTTACCAAGGGTAAACACATAAATTGGATCAAGATCTGTGGTTAGCCACGGTACGATGCTCGCTTTGATACACAATTATTATGGTTATTATTATTATTATCATTACCAAGGTCTCAACGCCAGGAGCGGATTGACGTGATGTATACGTGTAAGTATGTTTATAAATACGTACACTCGTACGAGAAATTGCGGTGAAAGATGAGAGAAGTGAAAGAAGAAGAAAAACAGGATGAAGAAAAAAAGGCGCAAAAGGAACGTGGAAGGTAGAAGAGGAAAGAAAGCTGATCAGGACGATGTAATTTAAAAAGTTACCGTCGTCTTCGTGAAATTGATAAATGGCACGTGGCGTTTTTACCTCTCCTTCTCCCTTCCCTCCCGCCTCCTCGTTTTCCTTTTCCGAGCTCTTTGCCCCTCTTTTAGGGGCGCAATCAGCGGTAATCTGCTCCTACGAGTAATAAGTTGAAAAGTCCATTTTTCCACGTTCTTACACTTCCCTCTGAATCTTCGTACGCTATATCTATCTATTTCCATACGGAAAAATCTTCCATTCAAATACTAATTTCTCAAACTTCACTTGGGATGTCGTAGGGAAGAAAAACGCAACTGCTTTTGAATGAAATTATGCCCCGCTATGTTGTACCCTAAACCAATTATCCTAATGAAACAATATTCGGTTAAGATGAGAGAGAAAGGTTACCAGAAATGCAGAAAATATGAGCACGAGGAAGGATAAGCTTGTGTACAACAACCTCTCGTTTTCACGAAGCTTATTAACCCAAGCGCGACGTTTATGCTTCGGGCGTTTATATCATCGTTATTCGTTTACTCAAAATACCTGCCAGGAGCTAGAAAATCTAGCTAGCGTATGTTATCTCGCATTCTATAAAGAAGATGAGAATAGGAAAAATGTTTCATTCCGATGATTATATTATTCCAGTTCATCGATGACGAAACCAACAGCCCAAGTTTATATCCAAAAAAATGAGGTGTGAGAGGAATGAGATATAGCCTTTTTCGTCCTCCCTTCTTATTTTTTTTCCTGAAAGCAGGCAGCTAGAGAAAGGAAAAGCCCCGACAGGAAGGGATAGAGAAGAGGATGATGCGCAAAGGGGAGAGTTGAGTAGGAGAATACCAAGGTCCTGTCAAGATGGCTCCATCAATCTTCGAAAAGGGATGACGTTAATACCTCGAGAAAACGTCTTCGTGGAGGTCTCTCCCTCAACCCTCCAACCTTCTGCAGCGTATATTAGGCGTTGCGTACCTGAATGAAATACGGTTCTGATGTATTATTTCTTCTCTTCCATGATTTTTTCTTTTCCTTTTCATTCCGCTTTTTTTCCCAGAATGAACGCGCTGTTGCGAGTGTGTAACTCACCGTAGGCCCTGGAAAACCACGATATCTCGTCGGGGTAAAATGGATTTACCGTAGTGGCTAAAGCACAATACGTAACGATACACTAAAACGTAAATATAATCCAGCAACATTGGGAGGAGCCACAAGCGGTCGTGCGAGTATCTGTAATATCCAAGAGTATGCAAAAGCGAATATATGAAAGCTTCGAGTATTAACATCGTAAATCCTCAAAAGGAGAGGACTTAAGAGAGGAGGTTGTGTTACTGATACAAAACAGGTACACCACCAACAACAACAAGGTTCTATGAATAATTTTATGGATTATATGTAGTATGGAGAGAAAGGTAGTTAGTTACCTTTGCGGCCATGTTCTGGCTTTTTGCCGAACTTTGAAAGAAAGTTTCAATTGTAATATTCACAACAATATTATTCGACACGAAAAGCGTCCTATCCCCTGTATCACGTACCTACAACACCAAGTAAATCACCAAGGCTTCCATATACAAGACTCTACAGTTGATTCGACATGCTCCTATAGCATTTCCGATCTTTCCACCTCATCCCCCACAAATCCGACCGGTATACACACATATACTCCTCTGGGTTCAACCTATTGGTTTATCGATTCACAAATTTCGAGAAACTATCTATACTCTGTTTGCTTGGAAGTTACGGTCGCTTGTCCCAGTGGAAGCCTCGTTTAACCTCGATTCTATCTGTAAAGGTACCATCTGGCCGATCGAACTTCCCCAAACAAATCGCACGAAGAGCAAGATAGGAAAAAGACCTTACACGTCAAAAAAAAAAGAATCGAAGTTTGAAGAAATATATTCCACATAAATTCGTAGAAAACAATTTGATTTTTGTGCAATCGAGGGCAAAAATCTGATATCGTGTTCCTCCGAGTGACACGATTCGCAACTTTCATCGAGATAATAATACATTTCCTGCTTGAATTTTGAAAATTTGAATTCGTCTGCACGTGATCGAGGGAAGGATGAAAAATTGAACTAGTTTTCAAATGAAAAGCAGGTCGCGTTGTCATCGAACAGAGATTCCGAGGGGGAGAATGTAAGAAAAAGTAGAGAACTAGGAATTTATCATTTCGTAGCTGAGGTACGGCACCGGTGGTGACAAGGCTGAAATTGCAGTATTCGAGAACCCAGTGGAAACGCTGAAAATGAAGAGAGAGAAAGTGTGACGAGCGATGGTTCGGTGGCAAGTATCTGGTTCCGGAAAGAGGCAGAGTAATGGTACAGAAACAATAGAAAGGCGGTACCGAGAGGGACAGGAGCGTCAAATATTGAATGATATATAGAGTTTGAGTTCTAGTTCTAATTCTAATGAACACAATTTCACGATAATATCTTATTCCTTATTGTCCTCGTGATAAATATTCCTTTTGGAATTTGTTTCTGTAATACGTTAATCTTCTTTTGTACATGAGTAAATATCGATACGACGATGACGATTCGATGTACGAAAACGAGAAGCGTTCAACGTAATCTTCTTAAATGGAAAAAATGAAAAGACTGTTGATGTTTTCATCTTTTTTTTTGGATGGTTAAATTGTGATGCCGTCGACAATCCATCTTTTTCATAAGGGTAGAGGACCGTGTGTATCAAGGAAAGGATTTATTCGTCGTCTCATCGAATTCATCGGTACATCACACTCAAGGAGGAATTCAATGCAATGCGCGTAGACGCGAAACGGAGAGGATTTGTTACCCATGCACGATCCGAATATGACAAACATATATTTGAAGAATAATTTCATAATTTATCACTCGACGATCGATTCGATTTATCCCGGTAAGAATAGAAGAATAAACGATGCCGAAGAATTTTTTAATTTCAAACATATTTCAAAGTTGGAAACTCGAATAACTTGATCTACCGAAGAACGATGGTATACTTTTCGTACAAGTTACAAAATATATACGTGATAAATTTGTGGAAATCATAATTTCCATCCCCAAAGGTGAAGCAAATTTTTAATTAAAACACTTGCTTTTGAAACGACTAAATTGTATATCGACGGGATATTAAATTTCAAGTTATATTCTATAATTCAGAAAAGATGGTTCGATTAATCTTTATCGAAGATTCATTGAACGAAACTTTAGGTGAGAACTTCAATAGCAAAGATCGATACCAGGTATCGGAAGAGAAAGAACGATGGGAACTATCGTTGTTCGCACCGTTTGTTTGGATCGATAAAAGTTTCTGCAGAGTTATAATCGATGTTCGTAAACAAAACTGAATTTTCCAAATGGAATATTTGTTGAATCAAGAGTGAGGATATCGAGGAAGAACACTCGCACTTCTCTGCGAAGAATCAACATTCCACCGTGAACGTTTGTAGCAGTAGTATTAATAGGATCAATATTGATGAAATAAAAGTTTCGATATCGGAATCGTCTGTTGTAACTTTGAGTCTAGGATCGAATCGTATCGTTGAAGGGAAAAACTTTCTCACGGTGGAATAGCCCGCAAGGATGTTTTGGTTTCCCTTGCGATGGAAAGTAGACGAACAAGAAGAAGAAGAAGAGGAAGAAGAAGGAGGAGATATAGTGTTTCAGGGTGTATATTTGTATTGACGGAATGGCACATCTCTCGTCGCTAAGAACAAAGACGACAAGGGGGGTTAAACAAGGAACCACCACGAGTGGAGGCGAGACTAATCCTGAAGGACCTAAGTAAACCGCTTCTAATGGATCCTGTCATTGGGTTTTAGGGTAGCCACGTTATGTGTACATCACTCTCGGCAGGCCATGAAGTGTTGGTAATGATGGGGAATCGAGAGCGCAAAAAGGATCAAATAAGGTGGATGGAAAGACAATGAAATACGTTTATGTGTATAGATGTGATGTATAGGTGGATGTGTATATTACACACTAACGATGAATGCGCAAGCGCATTCGTAAGGAAGATGGACGAATTAATGGAGTCGTTAATGGCTTTTCTGACCTATTCCGCTCATCGTTAACGGGAAGAGGTTGGCTCCCGTTGAGAAATTTTCACTATATCATTGTTCCATACCCTGAGAACAAACTTTCGAACTTTTCGAAATATTCTCTCAAACCCTGAACGGGAGAATATCAATTTCTCCCTGATTGACGTGTCGATGAAATACGAATGTTTATTTGGAAATTTTACAATTCTCCTGATACAATGCACTGCTCCTATACGAGTGAAATATCGATATTCGATTCGATAATCATCAGGGTTTTTGCATACAATTTGTTCTCCTTTGTTTTGTTGTTGTTGTTGTTGTTATTTTTAATCTGTATGGAATTTACATGGAAGCGAAAACAAGTGTCGAGGAAATAAAAATTCCAATCAATTTGAAAAGTGATTCGACAGAAGGGTACAATAGTCTCCCATTGAATCATGAATACAGTGTCGGGGATTCGATTGGAAAACACGAATGTATGAAAATCAATCGACAAAATCCATCACGGCTCTGATGATTAATATTTTTCGTTGCTCTCCTTTTTTTTCTACAAAATTTTTACGCAGGGCAGGAGAATGCAATGTTCGAACTTGGACAACTTTCAACGTGAATATTTGGATGATAATTGTAATTCTTTACAATCTTCCGGTCCCGAGGGTAGGGGTGCACGAGACGAAATTCTTGACGATACTTTAAAAGTCTCGTCAGTATCGGTATTACTTAATATTTTTCATGAAAGTCACAATACTCCACCATTGTACTCTGAATATCAGTGTAGCAGTATCAGCTGGTCAAATGAATAGAGCGAAGGTTTGTTCATTTGCTCAGAAAGACATAAAAAAACCGATATTTCAGAGTACGGGAGCAAAGTTTTGGAACACAAGCCTACTTGTATATAATCACTTTATTCGGCAGTAGGGTCTCCATCTCAGCGAGGAACTCTCAAATTTCTCCAGAATGGTATACGATTTCGAGAAATTTTCAAGTTGAAAGTGAATTCTCTACACGGAGAAAAAAGTATCTTAAAAAGTACCATAATTTATGGATTTTTAGCGCTGGTCTGACCCGAGTCTCAATATTTACCTGAACAAACCTCTAAAAGTACCATAATATCTGGGACTTTTATAAGGAAGGTACCATACTTATTCTGGAAAGTCCAAGAAATTATGGTACTTTTAGATATTCGTGCAAGTAAATATTCCGACTCGGGTCAGACCAGCGCTGAAAATCCATAAATTATGGTAATTTTCAGGATATCTGTTTTCTCAGTGTAATAGAAACATTTTATCAGAGTTCATTGAGGGATGCCAGCGTATCATTCGAATAAAAATTTTATTGTAAGATTTCTCCGAACAGAATTTATGAAACACCTGGTGAAAATGAAGCGGATGGAGCGACGCGGGAGAGTAAACGGAATGGTATCTAAGCGCACAAGGAGCGGAAATTGAAAGGTTTTTACGCTTCATCTGTTTTAACATTTTTCACCAGGGATAGTCTGAAATTTTCAGGAAATGATATTTGATACTCTATGTATTGCGCTATCGAAGATTATTCTTCGAAAATTGTAGACTGTGCCATAAATTTAGGATACACAAGTCTCACAGACAAAATGTTTTTTACGCTGGTATACGGAGCAAAATACCGCTCGAAAATATAAGAATTCTTATTATCTTTCTTAGTGAACCAGGAACAGGGATATAATATTTGTAATATAAATTTTTACATAAAAATACGGAATATTACGAATATCGTAGAAAAATTCATAGGTAGGATTGAAGTTTTAAACGCTGAACATTGATTTTTATAAAGCATGTAGTGAAATTCAGTTATTGATTCGTAATCGCCCTTATTTTTATGTAATGATGCATTTCACAAATCTTCCTGTTTCTGGTTTAGCAAGCAAAAGGAGAAAAAGTGGTATATTCTCTCCTCCCTGTATCTCCTGAAGACCTATGCTGAATTTGTTCTAGCAACTGATAATATTCATATGATATTACTGGAATATTATCTACAATTTTCGTGGAATATTGTTGTGTACAGCCGAATACATGTTCAAATGATCTATTATTTTTGTATTAATATCAATTAATTGAAGTTCGAATTCAATATGAGTGTATCATTAATTTTTCTATCAGTCTTGATATCTGGAAACACTGTGTTTTCTCCACTGAAAGTTCCTCTGAATATCTATGAACACCTCTGAAAAACTGCACTGAAAGTCTTCGAGATTTCCAGAGATTCCCAGTGAAACTCCAGCAGGCAATTTTCAAAACAAGACTATATACGTATATTACAATTTGAGAGAATAATATGGCTCTTTTTGAAGAGGAATTTTGTCCCATCCCATGTGTGTATGGATCAATGGCCCAATGATGGACCAAGCCTGGCACAAGACCTGCCGAGACTTGTCTCGAACGATTCACCAAACTTGGCCCAGGCTTGGGAGAGATAAGATCAGGACAAGCTTGGGCCAGTGATTTTGCCAGGCCCGGTCAAATTCATTTACCAAGCATCAACCAATGCTTCTTTGATCGCAGATATGGATGAAAAAAGTAATTGATTCATATTTCAGTTCATGACTTTCTCCCTTAGAATACCGTACATGAATTATCTTAAAACGATAGAAAGAATGTGACAAGACTGGGACAAGCTTGCATGATCATTGGAAAATTTGCGTTCTTTGATATTCCAATCAATTTTGGTTCTATTATTGAATTATGCTCAAACTAAACGTCAGATGTTTTAAATGCTCATAGCTGAAAAACGGCTGTTCATCTGGACGGATGGTTCGGGGGTTTTTCTCACAAACTTGCAAAGTTTCATGCAAAATTTTCAAAATGAGTCAGACATCCTAAACTTCTGTGAAGAGTTCTTCAAAATCAGTTGATCTCCGTGTATGATTACATTTAAATGTATCCTATTACCATTAAGTGATGTTCTATCCTTACTTAGATCAATGAAACTAGTGTGTAGGATTAATTATGGCAGGAAGCCCTGGCCCCATGGTTGTCCCAAAGTCTTCAGCCATTGTGAATTCAAAATTGTGTCACTCATGTGGACAATATTGGCACAATCTTCCTCAACGAATGCTCGATTTTTACACTTGTGCCAAGCTTGTACCAACTGTAGTGACTACCCATTGGGAACAACGGGACAATCATGGAACAATATTGGGACAATTCTTCTTCACGGAGGTTTGTTCTTCACGGACACATGTGCCAACCCTGGGACAAGCTTGGAGTTTTTTCAGTCTTGGCAACACCTGCATGGGATGTATCATTTTGAAATACTCCTTTTCTATTATTTCCACATTGGAAAAAATCAACACCTTTGATGATATCTCCGAATATTAGATCTGTATTCTCAATTTCGTATCGATACCGATATCAGTCTCGTGCTCTCGTGCGACCCCAGTATCGACGATATTCTGGAGTATCGAATATCCGGTCTCGTGCATCCCCACTCGAGGGATAGATATCGCCAAGATTGGCGAGAATTCGTAGAGAGACATTCAGAGCAGGACAAATGTTATTCCATATCTCTCTTTCCCAACTCTTCGAAAGGCGTGGCAATTGGAGTTTGTTCGAAATAACTGCATAGATGTAGTATTGTATACTGGAGCTACACTTATATACCCACACCAAGAAAGTAGCTAGCTAGATTCTCTCGTACTTCCGACAGCGTCGTAAATCCAGGAAGGATTTCTCTCGTCCTTCCAGAATCCACAGAATTCCTCATTCTGATCCTAGTACTCTTCTAACGTTCAATTACTATTCCATGCCATATTGCCAGGCATCACGGGGTATATACGGTACGGCTGAATATCTCTAGCTTCTTTACCCCTAGTCTTTTGTCATTTCCTCTCAACATTGAAGATGATGTGATTGGGAGGTACTACCTCAGCCAATTGTGAACGTGCTCGCCTGTGCCTCTTGTAATACTCATCAACAAACTTCTCAACCGTCAAATTATCCTTGATCCTAATAAAGCTACGAGCTCCATTGACGGAATGAGCAAAGGTTTCCGGAATAGGTGATGGTAGAACACCGGGAAGAGTCTATAACCCTCCTCTTCTTCCTACCGCTATTACTATTCCGCCCGGAGCTGCGTTGTGACACAAACCCACCACCTCTTCGTCTAAATCTAAGCTGAGCTTTGTATTTTTCACTCAAAGAATTCTTTTATTTCAGGAAACTCAACAGGTTAGAACGAATGGAGAATTTCATCATTGCCCGTCGTCTATTTACCATAACAATGCCGAGGAAAGGAAAAAACAAACGCGTATTCAATTTTTAATACGAGGATCGTATTGGAATTCGTAAGAAACGACGTTCCACGATTTCAACACGAAAAGACTGGAGAAGAGAGAAGAAGGAGAATAGAAGAAGATATACCCGAGGGTCTTGATCGAGCCAGCCATCAAATTGTCGCAGTGCGGTAGTGGTGTAGGTAGACCCCGGTTCAGTCAATCCTATCGCATTCGTCTGACTAAAAACAGGGATTTCACTATTTTTAGTGCGGTGGCGGGAAGAAGACTAAGTGGGACAAAAAACGAACGAGATGAGATGAACCGCGTGATTGGCTAGCCGAGAATCGTCTCATCGTCGTAATCTATTTTCTCTGCTCCTTTTTTTATGATATATATATATATATATATATATATATACATATATACACGTATTCTTGTTTTCTTTTCCACCCACAATTCGTTCCATACTCTTCGCTTCGCTCTCATTATTCCATCGTATATTCATTCATCGTTTCGTAAGCAATCAAGTAATTTACATACGTTCATGTTCGCATGTTATTGCTTTTCCCTCGATTTATTTTTCACGAATAACACGCTCTCTTCTTCATCAAAGAAAAACATGATTTCTTATGTTTCTGATATCGATTGTTTGAATCGAATATATTTAACATATAAGATTGTTTTTTTGTGCGAGAATAAAAGAATCAGAAATCGATCGAAGAGTAGTGTATGTATGAGTATGTACGGGGTGTATACCTATTTGAACGTTGATTCGCGAATGTTTGTCTTATTGTTTGATCGATTTGCTAGAATAGCCTGGAGCTCGAAGAAGATTGAGCGACACTAGTATTGGATATAATTACGATTCCTCCAGGCGTTCCGTCGTCCTGTTCATTAATTCCATACAAGGGAGGATTAAGAGCACGTTTGAGGGGTATTTACATTCTCAAAAGGGATACGCTTCGAATGTTCTCCTGTTTGCACGTTGGATGTACTTGGGAAGTTTACAACATCGATATTTAAGTGTTATCGATTATTAATCAAGATTGCTTGTTCCGTAAGCTCTAATACGAACAAAAGGGAATTGTATTTCAGGTTCGAATTTAAACCCACGGTTATTGAATGGAACGATATCAAATTCCGAAAAATTTCTTACAAAATTCGATCCCCGGGTTCATTTGAATGTAAATTGTGCGTTGCGAGTCGACAATAAGAGGGCTCACCTTCCTCTCACCTTCGGTGTCGACTACTACCGACCTTGCGTTCACTCGTCATTCACCCATCGCTGGATTTTCCTTGAGCTTGAAGGGTATAAGGTTGCAAGTCGCGAGTTAGCCACGTAAATTGGCTTAAGGGATTTCGTTCTGGGTGAGCTTAATAGTCGACGTCGTCCTCGTTATGGGCTCCAATCTTTGCCGACGGAGGACTCAATCGCCTGCCCCTGTTGTTCTCCTTCTTTCAAAACAATGATATTGTTGTTGAATTTCCTTTTTTCCTTCCGATGAAATTGAATAGTTCGTATTTCAAAAACTCCCCAGCTCGCGAGCATGGAGAAAAAAGGATCAAAGAAAGACATACTATTATCTTGAATTCAATTTAAGTCAACTACCACCATCGTGAGCTTTACTCACTTCAAATTTCTTTTCTTTTCTCTCCTGTTCTTCCGAAAGGAGTATTATTGATTCGTCTTTGTACACTTTAATTTTCTGGATCGTTTGAGAGAAGTCATAACGACCTTCCTCAATAAATTGTCTTCCTCTGCAGAGACTTGAATACATAAATTCATTGAAGGAAGAGAATTCGATCCTTACTTCGCCTGGAAAGGATGAATTATTCGAGTGCGAACGAAGGCGTTCGAAATTTATAACCTCGTGATAATCGTATTATAGAAGAAAAGTAATCAGGAGAAGATATATCCTCATCAAGTTTTAGCAGGGATCATATCTAGGGATAGAGAGAACGATGGGGAAGGATATCAAAATGGCAAACGATCATTTTAATTCTGTTTGCTTTGTAAACAATCGCAGAGCAACTATCGAATCTCGATATATATATATATATGTACATACGTACATGTTCAATTCTGCTTTATCCTCAACGTAACCTAAATCAATCCCTAAATTCCTATACTATACCCTCTTAGCTCGGATATCGTCGCATGCATGCGGGATATGATACATTGATATGAGCCTGTATTTACGTACAGATTTTGTCGCCGGAAGCTGTGTATTCTAGTCGTTCTATATCGTGGATCTTGAAATAGAATTATTCTCCAATGTGATTCCGTAACTGAATTGCAATTTATCGAAAATAAATAAATAGATTCGATTGTTTGTAAATATACATATATATTTATGATTTTGCTCTTTTGTATCATAAAATAGGGGCGAAAAACTATCAGCCAAGTGAACCAAAGAATAATGATCAGTTTTTGAATTAGCCCTTACCCTGCAAACCAGGGTTTTTCGTGTCCGAGCGAATTATTGTTCGGGTAACATCGCTATTGATATTCCAAATACAATGTTTGAAAAGATGTCATACATTTTTTCAGATTTTTGGTGAAAAGGACGACAGAACTCTGAAGACCCTGGTTTGCAGGATTAGGGTGTTGAAAAACTGTTTGCATCTCAAGGGTTGACTAAAAATCACACAAAAAATGGCCGAAATACAGTGCAGGCTCTGAAAATGAGTGTCCTGTTTGGGGCCTATAAAAGCAAATCTGGCCATAATTTTCCGAAGCGCAGCATGGCATGATATAGGAAAATGAAAAAACATCTATAAATACCGTTGTCCTTTCCCGTATTCCATGATTCACGTACTATTCATGGAATATCTAAAACACCACGATAAAATTATGCAGAACAGATAAGTTTTCAAGAGAATGACGAGGATCTTTGCATATGAAAATGAAATAAGTCTCCATTTGGCACGAACCCAAATTTCTACCAATTATAAAGAGCAAAATGAATGAACTGTTTGTCGAGGGTATCGCTGATCTCACCCAAGACGGGAGTTATTTTTTCTCCCAATTACGAAGGAAAATAATGAAATTTGTAACTAAACTGTTCCAAGTGTTGTTATGACGAAAGTTGAGAATTATCCGAAAGTATTTCAGGTCACTTTCCGTTCACGGGGATCGTTTGTTCTCTAAACTTTGTGAAGATGATCAATCAAAAAGCCATTAACTGTATGTTTCCGATTTGACCATGGTAGTAGTGGTAGTAGTAAAGTAAGTTTAATCGATAAAACTATCTTTCGGAGAAAATTTGCTTCTATCTGTAAACAAGGTTTTATAAAACTTGGTCTCATACATTAAATGGATTATAATGAGTGGAGTACTTGCGAATTGATTTTATGCATTCAAAACTTCATTTCATAAACGCCGGGAATCAGTGACTTTGATAACCGGATTATAGAACTTGGAATTGTTGAATTAATGGAAAATCCTTTTAGCGTCGTTGTGGAGTCATGAATAGAACCAAGAGCAATTATCGCATCTAATCGTGAAATCTTAATAAAAGATGTTGAGATTAGAGCACATTCTTTGAAGGGAATTTATGAGTTGAACGTGAAATCGATAGAGATGTGGGAATAAATTAGGAGAGTTCAAGCTTGAGCTTGCATAGGTTTGTTGCATAGATCCAGGTCATTGATTTGTTCTATTGTTTCAGGACGATACCTGAAGGATGGTACCAGGTCGAAAAACAAAAAAAAATCAAAGAAGTTGCTGTTACTAATTTGAAGTTGCCTTGACCACAGTTTCTATTCTTTTATTACTCGGAATTAATTTTCACAATTAACTGCAGTTCATTCGGTCAAATGAATTATTTTTTACGGTGCTTGCATAGTATTTCAAGAGAAGGGTTTTCAAACTACTATTATTATTGAGAGGTATGATATTCCAAACGCAATAGAGAAGAACCTTCCCAATTCGGTTTACCGTGTCAAGAATGGAACTGGATCAGCAAATGCTCTCCTTGATATGAATGTGCATTCATGCTGTCGAGCGTGACGCCTTTTTGAGCAGGCAGATGTCAGTAGAATTATATCCACGAGCCGAAAGCTTCCACTCGAACCTCCAGGGATGGTGAATCACGACATCTGACCTCTGCTGATAATTCCGTATACATTTTATCCCTTCGAGGCGACATCGCTCTGCCTACTGATCTCTACTATACATTGAATAGGGGATACCAAACCTACAAAATCAAATGAATGATTGTTATTCAACTTTTCAAAACACAGGAAAACCCCCGTATTTGCGGGGGTTGCGTTCCACGAGGGGACCGCGAATACCGAATCCGCGGATACGGAAGCATTGCTCTTATGGGAAAAGGGGGGTTACGTTCCGCGATGACGAGAACAGCAGTAAATATTGTCCTTTTAGCACGGAATATCACCATTTTCTGCTGTAAAATAACAATATCCTGTGAATGACCATTATTCACTATTAAATTTCATTTATTGGTTGATTTAAAAAATTCAGTAACTTTTATTTGTTTCGCACGACGAAGAACATCTTTGTACAATTCTTGATAACAACTTAAGACTGCGGTAATTTCTTGTTCGAATTTTAAACTTTGTACCATAATAGGATCATTTTCAATAGCCTCATCGACTCCTTTTTTTCCGTGTCTGGAGCGTCACTTTTTGCTTTTCTATATTCATAGTAATTTTGTATCCACACTATCAGCATATCTTCCATTTTTTCCATTATTTGGCCTCTGCTAATTTTGCATACTTTGGAATGAGCACCAAGAATTCTTACACTTTCGCGAATTTTCGTTGAATTGTCTCTGATAGATCGACTCGTTGACCTTGAATTTTCGAGCAACAGCAGCAATTTTTTCTCCTTCCGCCAATAAATCCAAAATTTTTATTTTTGCAGATAAATCCAGAACACTCTTGTCGCGTTTTTTGATCGGAGCTTTTGTAGTTGGAGCCATAATTTAGTTAAATTATTTTTTAATTTCACAACTTTTAAATTAGCGAAAAAAAAACTTTCGAAGTATCGATAACGTGAATGTGGGGATAAATAAAATCGCGAATACGTGAAGGAAACATCCGTGAATATCGAAACAGGGTGTCAATTCCTTAACCGCGAATAAGTGAATCCGCGAATACCGAATCTGCAAATACGGGGGTTTTCCTGTAACTCTTTGGGATTCAAAACATCGCTTTAAAAAAGGACTACAAGATTTGAGGTTTTCAAACTTCAGCAACATCATAAACTGCGATATATAGATCTTCCCGAGCAGAAAAAATGTGTGGCCAGCCTCATGTTCCATATGGGCCCGATCGGGCAGTGATTGGGCTCACCTTTCTTTGGCATACCTGATCTGGTCCTGGTGAGGCCACGATTTGGTCCGCCTGATTGGGGTTAACCAGATCTGGTCTTGATAGGTTCGTGATTTGGCATACCCTACCTTAGTTCGTTACATCGGGCTTTGATACAACGGTACGTTACATTCCATATGAGAGCCTGACTTGAAATAAGGCTTTCCAGATCAGGTCCTGATCGAACACCGAATATGAATTTCTGCTCGGGTTAATCTGGGTCATTCCGTGCGAAATTGATAAATTTAGAATTGAAGTTTTTATCATTTTTCCTATGAAGATCCTAAGTGGTGAGAGTTCGAAACCATCATTTTTCATTTTTTATTCTCACACTCCTGAAAACTGCAGACGTGTTTGTGATGAGGAAATCGTTGTTTTCAGCCTTCGGAGAGGTTCAGGAAAACTGAAATATCTCAGCTCTGGGTTATGTTAGGGAGTTGAGGTTGATACCATTTTTCAGAGCAGGTTTCCGGCCACATTCTCATTCTATTGAAGTTCCTTCTAGCCTTCGTCTTGTCGGTGGAATGCAAGCTCAAGAGATGGTTAAAGAATACGAAAAAGTTAGTTTTTGAGGAATGTTTTTCTCATCAAGGTGATGATTATTTGGTCTGGTCTTTCGGAGGGGAGTTATTATGGGTTATTAGTCTCTGTAGAAAAATCGCCAAGCCAGATACTCTCCTCCCTCAGATCCTCTGGAGCCTCTCAAAAATGTCAATTTTGCGATTCCCACCTGTTTTCAAGGTTAAATATCTCTGATGGGACAGGGGTTAAAAATCTGGATTTAATCTAGATTTGAAGTGCATTTCATACCCTACAAATTGAAAAAAAAAACGTTGTATTTCGACAGGAGACCAAAGTTATGGCCCTTTCAATACATGTCAAAAACCGCGACCAAATAAAATGGTAACACCTACTCCGCGCGGATCCGCTCAACTTTCTCGGTGCAAATTGTTGTAAATCGATGCATTTAAGTGATTCGTTGAATCAGTGTAAGTGTTTTCTGAATAGCGCAGAGACCCGAGTAGAGAAATTAGGCATTGACGTTGAAATACGTTCTCAAAACACTCCGACTTTTTCTTAACAGATGTTTGCATTCTATTATGGAATAAAAAATTCTTATATTCATAATTTTTTATAAATTAGGCACTCAAATGTTTGCTGCGGTTTCTTCGTTTTTTTCTGGTATCAATAGTGTGAGAAGACACCAGTGCATCCCGAAATGCCGTCGATTTTGATGTATTGTAGCATCTTATTTTAGCCGATTCTGCAGGAACTATTCGATGATATTCCCTTGTGTTCTTTGATTCCACCTCACTAGTTGGCACATGAGTGTATGTACACGGAGAAAAACGCAGTTCGGAAATATACCCTGTAAAAAATATTTGTGAATTTCCAAGCAGAGGGGTACACGGAAAGACAAAGGTTATGATTATTTAGAAAAATGACTGATAATTTAGGGAAAAAGAATATCGCTGAAGAATTTTCGTAGTAAATTCATCAAAAGTTGATAAATTCACTGTGAACAATAACAATAAAACCATCAACGTTTGGTATTTTCACTACGAATTTTTGACAACCTTACAGCAAAGATTTTTCAGCGGTGCTCTTTTTCCCTAAACTGACAGTCATTTTTCTGAATGGTAATGAATGTTATTCAAGTATTGATAACTTTTTCTCTCCGTGTATATGGTGAAAAACTTACAAATTGGTAAATTTTCCAAATTTTTTAGAAACTTACAAATTTTCTGTAAATTTCCAAACAATTTTTGTGATTTCCCAAATAAGATTTGTCAATTGACAAAAATTGTTTGTAATTTCACCCACTATGTTTGTGAACTTACCAAAAAATGTTTGGTAAAACACTTTCAAACCTTTTTTTGGAAGTTTTTTCACAGTGTAGTATTCTTTAATGGAAAATCGAAGAATATTTCTTAAAATTTGTGAATATTTGTTAAAATCTGAGAGTATTTCTCAGGTTCGTAATGAAGATAAAACGGTTCAGATTTTTGTTGAATTTTATTTGAAAAAGAATGAAAATTCATCAATATCTTACAAATAGTGGAAAAAAATATGAATTTTCTAAAAGTCGCGCATGAAATTTTACAAAATGATTGATGAGATTTCGAAATTTTGTCATTTCCCAGTAAACACACGCACGTTTTAAAGATCACGTGTTTTTCAACCATAAAATAACGTCATATCAACGGTTTGAACATCGTTTAAAAGACGTCAAATATTGACGTGGCCTAATGATGGTTTTAAAACGTGAATTGAATCCAACAAATTTTTTTTGGAAAACTTTTCATTCAATATCGAGAACAATAGTATTTCTGAGTATGACAAAATTTGTAAAGTATGCCACACTATTTGCTATCTTGCTCTTTGTTGAAATTTTAACCATTGTTCGGTTTCGTTCGACATTTGCAGAAGAATATCTTCAATTTAAGTTCAAACACAAGGTGCTATAAACACATTTTAAACGCGTGATTCAAACCCGTTCGAAAAACGTTTTTTGAGGACGTCGTTTGATGTTTATTTTTGAATATTAGTTCAAATTACACGTCATCAAAACGTAATTCCTGGTCGTATATTTCCCTAATCAATTTCAACTAAAAATCAACGTTATGAAATCAACAACTAACATCCGTTCGACAGTCTGACGTTCTTTCAACGTTGAAATAACGTGTGTGTGTTCATTGGGTTACTCTGTAAAATTTAATGTACGACCAACAAAATTTCGAAATTTTATCACCCACTTTGTACAATTCCATGCGCAACTTCTGGAAAGTTCATACTTTGTTTTCTATTTTTTATGAGGTATTGGTAAATTTTCATTCTTCTTCTGATAAAATTCAACAAAAATGTAAACCGTTTTATCTTCATTAAGAACTTGAGAAATAAACTCAGATTGAAACAAATATTCTCAGCTTTTAAGAAGTATTCTTCGATTTCCTATTAAAGATTACTACTCTTCCGAACTCCATTTTTCTCTGTGTGATGCCAGTAATTTCTTCAGAACAGAATTTGTGCATGGCCAGAGGCGTCAAAATTTGATTCGTAGATATCCTTTGCAAACTACTCCTTGCAACTTGCCGTTTTGTGACACCCCCTATTCCATCCGTAACGTTTTTACCGCGGCAAGTAGCGAAGAAATTCCATTCAGCAGCAAGTCCGAAATCATCAAAATGCTTGCAAATGTTGATGAAGTTTTTTCTATCCTTGTATTGACTCGAAGCACCAGTTGTTAGAACAAATTCAGCATAGGTCTTCAGGAGATACAGGGAGAAGAAAATATACTACTTTTTCTCCTTTTGCTTGCTAAACCAGAAACAGGAAGATTTGTGAAATGCATTATCACATAAAGATAAGGGCGATTACAAATCAGTAACTGAATTTCACTACATGATTTATAAAAATCAATGTTCAGCGTTTAAAACTTCAATCCTACCTATGAATGTTTCTACGATATTCGTAATATTCCGTATTTTTATGGAGAAATTTATATTACAAATATTATATTCCTGTTTCTGGTTCACTGAGAAAAATAATAAGAATTCTTATATTTTCGAGCGGTATTTTGCTCCGTATACCAGCGTAAGAAACATTTTGTCTATGAGACTTCTGTATCCTAAATTTATGGAACAGTCTACAATTTTCAAAGAATAATCTTCGATAGCGCAATACATAGAGTATCAAATATTATTTCCTAAAAATTTCAGACTGTCCCTGGTGAAAAATGTTGAAACAGATGAAGCTTAAAAACTTTTCAATTTCCGCTCCTTGTGCGCTTAGATACCGTTCCGTTCACTCTCCCGCGTCGCTCCATCCGCTTCATTTTCACCAGGGGTTTCATAAATTCTGTTCGGAGAAATCTTACAATAAAATGTTTATTCGGATGATACGCTGTTATCCCCTCAATGAACTCTGATAACTTTAAACTTGAAAATTTTAAAGTGATTATATACAAGTAGGCTTGTGTTCCAAAACTTTGCTCCCGTTACTCCGAAATATCGGTTTTCTATGTCTTTCTGAGCAAATGAACAAACCTGCGCTCTATTCATTTGACCAGCTGATACTGCTACACTGATATTCAGACTATAATGGTGGAGTATTATACTCGCATCTGATAGTATTTCCCGATACCGAGATTTTCAAAGTATCGTCGAGAATTTCCTGTCGTGCAATCTTAGATTCTTGGCAGGTCTAGTGCCACGCTTGGTCCAAGATTGGATAATTAAAATTTGAGTGAACAAAATTTCATTCGACGTAAAAGAGATTTATCAAAATCGAAAAATTAATTGGAAAGATGGAATCGAACGCACATCAATTAATTCCTTTACATTTTCATTAAATGAAAGTAGGATGAGAGGAAATGTTAGTAGTAGAGCGTGTACTTACATAGTCAGCCACCTCGTACTTCATGAATTTTAAACCTACGTGTGCTCTATAGATATCTATCTAAATATCAGAGAGATCAAATGAGAATATGAAGAGAGAAGGATGATTAAAGTAGAGGCGTTGTGACGTCGAGTAACATACCACACCCGAAAGGCTCGCTGGATCGATAGGTACTACCACTACTATCCCTATACTATACCTGCTACTACCACCGCTGCCCCTGCTACTACCTTTCATCGAAGCACGGTCAGATAGAAGGAAGAAGAGAAAGAGAAAACAGACGGACAAATTGTTAGACGTTCTGTTATCTGTGGTCAATCAGTGAATTACAAACCATATCCCAACCGTATCCCATTTAAATGAAGAACATAACTCGAACGATACAATAATTCCTTTTCTATTCTCCCGACATCTTTCATGGGCACATTCGAACAAAATGTACCTTTTCAATCGTAATTCAAATTCTAATGGACGACAAACTAAATATTCCTTTGATCCGATCATTTCTCTGTACACGAGAATTTCTAATTCCCAACAAAATTATTCTCGTCCTTTGAATTGCGATTCACCGAATATATATCATTACCAGAAATAACGAATAACAAAATAAATTGCGTCATCCATAACAAACTCATATTATCTCAACAAAATGTGATCGTTACACCACGTCACGTCTCGACTCTACTATCATGATCCTATTATCAGGAGTCTGTCCCGAGGGATATATTCTCATTCTATGCGTCATGATTTCGAGGCGCTGCATACGGATAAGAGGATTGTTACTGGTTTTACGTATATACGTTCCACATGTATACATATATATAAATATATTTGATTTATAATTGAAAAAGAAGAAAAAGGATATAACATATTTCGACAAATTCGTATAAATAAAAAGAGGACGATACAATCGATCGTAGAACGGTTATAGTCGTTCATTATTACACGATCCAACATCATCGTTTTTATTTCTTTGACTTCTTGGCACCCCTACGATCATTGATCAATTGATTGAGAATGATAGGGATGACAGCGCGATGATGAAGTTACGGACTCGAACACCACGGTGGTGGTTGACTGATGAGAAGGCGGGAATATACAGAACGAGTAAAAAAAGAACACAGTGAAAATAGGGGTGAAGCGATTTCGATCTGCGGTTACGACACAACACACAAGCTCTGAAGCTTTGCACTGGCAACGCAATGTCGTTGCGTCTAATAATATTATCTCCACATCTTCTTTTTCTGTTGTACGGTAGTTGCTTCCCCATTGTAGCTAATTATTTTCCTCTTGTTCGTAACTTCACACCAATCATAATTGACCTACTTCATCGAAAGATATTGAAACAAGCGACAATTATCGATAGATTCGATCAACCACTTCACATTACTTACGTATTCTCACTCGAGCCTTATCGATCGTTTCAAAGGGGATGCGTAGGAGTATTTCCGAAGCGTTTACATCGAACTTCAAAGAGAATTGAAAATAAAAAATAATATCGATGAGTATGAGAGTATCATTGAAAACTCATTGCAGTTATAGCTCCCCACGTAGGGAGAGAATAGAATTTTATCAGCGTATTTCGGTTGGGGATGAATCCCATACAGGTATTGACAGGACTGGAAAAAAACCCAAGCTTGTCCCAGGATTGGCAGAGGTGTATCAGGAACAAACCTCCGTTGAAAATAATTGGACCCATGATGATTGGTTCCATGATTGTCTCGCTGTTTCCAATGGATAGTTCGTATCTTTGGAATGGCCATTGCACTTGGCACAAGGTTGGCACAAGCTTGGCACAAGCGTAAAAATCAAGCTAAGGTTGAGATGATTATTTGAGCCGATGTTGTCCACATAAGTGGCACAGTGTTTTCAATTATTCTGAGTTCACAATGGATAAAAACTTGTGCATAAATATCGGGCCAAGACCAGTCCAATTTCCTCCCCATGATTGGCCCCACACTACAGTTTCACACACTAAGATAGACGACATATTTGATCTAAATAAGGATAAAACTTGACTCAATGGTTTATAGGCTACTTTTAAATATGATCATACACGGAAATCAACTGATCTTGAAGAACTCCCTACAGGATTTCAAGATGTCTTTCCCATGCAGGGATTAACAAGACTGGCAAAAAACCAAGCTCGTCCCAGTCAAGACTGCCAAGGCACATTCAATCTAAAGCTAAATATCTGTGATGAAAGAAGCATTGATTGACGATTGGCGAATGATTTGGACTAGGCTGGAACGGACCATTGGCCCAAGCTTGTCCTGATCTTCAAGACAAGTCTCGGCAGGTCTTGTGCCAGGCTTGGTCCATGATTGGACCATTGTTCCATACACACATGGGATACTTCATATTCGAATCATATATTCTTTTTATTCCACTCCAATTAAAACGTTTGCCAACGTTAAAGGCGAGAGAAAAGAATTGTTATTCACAGTTCTTCGCATTTGTTTTTCCTTTTCACACATATATTTCTCAGGAGTCACGAAAATTTCTACACACGATAATAGTATAACAAGATATTTTGTCCTCCTCTTTCGCGAAAAAAACTCCAACGATTTTGCAATTTCGCTACGGAATTTCCTCTCAACGTGCACGTGGCGGTCGTATACACCTATATAGCTGTCTTCGTAACATATAATATGTGTGTACCCCCATTGTCTCATTGTTCCACGAATCACGGCATATGTTCTCTCGAGCCTTGAGCTTTGACTTTGCTCCCTCTCTCTCTCTCTCTCTTTTGTTATCGTTGTTGTTGTTGTTACTAGAGCTGCTACTGGTGGTTGTATTTGTTATAAACACGTACGTATGTAGACGAGCACGTGTTCTTCTCACTCGTCTAAGTGAGCACTCGAGCAATTTTGTGAAATGTAAATCAGAAATGCAGGGTCTTACGTGTTCATTTCTACACCGCGTAATTTCTTCGAAAGAGCATTCATTACCTTGATTATGAGTATACTACTAAGTCTTAATTATGAGGAGCGAAGAAATTGATATTTATCAATGCTATTTGAGAAGGAATTATATTTTGTATGTTTATAAAAGCACAAAGAAAATATTTGATCAACGAATGGATTGAAATTCTATGGAATTATCGTGTGTAGAATTATCAAGCTCGATGACGATTATTGTCAATTCATTACTGGAATCATTATCCATCCAAGCGAATCCAGTGATGCGTTGCAGCGCCATTAGAAACCGGTATTATCTGTAATTGCTTTACCAACCTAGTCTAAGTGGTATCCCGTCGGATTAGGTGGCCGGTTGTTAGACGATATCAGTGTTTTCCGATCTAACGATATAACGTTACCAGAAATCATTTCAAAATCATCGTTCCGAAACATTATTAGACTCAAATTTGATTAGATTTTATCGCTCTACACCCATTACGACAAGGTATTAGTAGAAATCATTTTTTCTCAAATCATTGCCACTTGATTTGAGAATCTTATAATTCCATCGAGCGTTGAATTTCTCCCCATTCGAGAGACAACTTTAGAATTAGAAAATCCACTCAAGGGATTCGATTTCCATAAATTCCACGACACACATCCTATCATAAGTTTTAATGAATCTTTGAGGAGAATCAATGTAACGAACCTTCAACCGTACAAAAGTCATTTGAATTATCGATTGGATCAACGAATTAAAGATTCAATTACAATTCTGGTTTGTTCTCGCTTTGAAGGGAACTCATTTTGAAGTTTTGAAAACTCTTATCACTTTATGAAGTCTCCTCGGCGAAAGTTGGTCGATTTTAACTTTGTACCCTTCATCTGTAAACTCACTTACAACACCTGTACTGTTTGTACCGTATACAATCATAGCTTCTTGATATAAACTTGAAATGAAAAGCGAGATCTCCCGAGAGAAAATGAAAATTAAATATTTATAGTTGAGGAAAAAAGGAAAATCATGCACGCGTTTGCATTCTTAATGAATATTCATGAAGCACGATGATGCATCCTCGATGAAGAAAAACGAAAGAATGTTGTATGCGAGTACACAGCGATAGGGGATACAGTGTAATTATTTATACTTTTACGTTTGTCGAAGTGGCTGCCTAGCAGCAATAGCATCAACAGCAGTGGGACAAAGCACTTGATATTCCAAAGACGTTTACTTCGTAAACAGACATTTTGTATTCTCAGTCGGTGCGTCCTCCGTATTTTCCCGCGTTCGTTTGCCCTCCGTCTTGTTCGTTCAGAATTTACCTCCGGCTGCGTTTCCGTACAATTCCCATAGATGTTGCGAACTCGTGTCGTTTGTATTTGCCTCTCGATCTACAGACTTCTCGATCGTTACGTTTCGCCGTCCTCCGATTTATTTTGAATTTGCAACGCGATGCAAAACGCCACTTGTTCCTTTTCCTCCTCGACCTTCTCCCCTACGTTTTTCAACTAAAATAAAACTACGAGTTTACGAAACTACGGACGACGGTTGGTCAAAGAACAACAACAAATTTCACTAATATTCTCTTTACCATTCGGATGCGTGCTTTGGTGTTACGAAAAACAAATTTCAACTTCTTCGTCTCCGATTTCAGAGATTTTCAATTGGATTTTAGATTCTTTTTTCTTTTTTGGAAAGAATATTTCACAGAATTCGTAATTTTCGAGGTATTCTATTCTCATTGAAGAATGATTGATGAGCCGTTTCACGCAACTGATAGTTTGAGGTTGGACCCTGGGGATTAGGTCGAGGAATTCTCTCTTTTTTATCGTGATCTGGATCACGGGATACTTCTCTTTCTTTTTTGCAGGGAAAGATAAAAAAAAACCATGAGGAATCGCCATTGCGTTCACTTATCGGTTGAATTATGATAGTTAAGAAACAGTGAGGGGAGAAAAAAATGTTGAAGAATACTTCTAATTCTTTCATTCGTTCTTGAATGGAAAAAGCAAATTCCTCGATTTTCAGAAGAAACCTGAAATACGTTGATCGAGTAATTACTTTCTCGGCACTCATCAAACTCATATATTTCATAAAAGACAGAAAAGAAAGGTCCGTATCCTCGTCAGAAAGTGTTTTCGTAATTTGTGTAGAGCTCCAATAGGCCAAGAAAGGTCGTTAACATTTCCCAACTAATCGACCTTTGCTCCGCTACAGCGACCGTGCCAAAGTAACTTTGGTTAATGTATCAACCGTCATTTCTCACCCTGAACTATCGACACAGAGAAAGAGAGAATTGATTTTTCTGGGATTCGAACCCCACACATTCATATTTCAAAACTTAGCGCATTAACAGTTTCATGACTTTTTGAGTGATTCGTGACGGTAATCGGCTAACCTTGTACCAGTATATTTCGATAAATCGATTAATTATCTTCTCCCTCGATACGTATTGTTCTTATTCACCGACGTGAAACCCGCACACACGCTCGACAATACTCCTCAACGCTCTTGGTTTACGATTACATACACAAAATTCACATGGAAAAAGGGTTCATAAGTGTCCGAAACATTCGATTGGTCCCAAGAGCGGCATGAAAGTTCGTAGAATGTTTCCCCGGGGATGAATCTGTGTGTATCCCTACCTTCCGTGCCTTCTCTCTCTCTCCACGTTCCGATGTCGTGCATCGTACGCGATAACAGAACAAAAAGAGGAGACTAAAAAAAAATTCATTTTACGTTCCATCCTTGTAAAAATTTTGTTTTCTTCTGATTGCAGATATCGATTCGTTCCATCCGTTCTCGTGGAAGAAAGGAAACTAAGAGAGATATTATTCGTGTCATCGAGGGTGAGTAGCACGGAATACCAGTATCATTTCCCTCGAATATCACAATTTGATTCGATAACGATAGATTCTCTTCCTCTCTCTCTCTCTCTCTGCTCTTCTTTTTTCCTGAAAACTGAAAAGATTTTCAATCCACGTCTTTGCGCGGAAAATTATCCGTCCCATTTTTCTTGGCTGTTGACGAAGCAAATTGAGATTTATGCAATCCTCGAGGAGTTTCCAATTCCGAGTGCTCTTATATTTGCATTCCTCTGGCATCTCCTCCAGGAGGAGTCCTTGAAATACAAAAACTACTTTAGCTTCTCTATCCTGCGATCTTTATTGTAATTCTTCCTTCTCCGGTTCTACGAATTGATTTCTCCCGTCGTACGACGTTCGATGTATAACCGATTGCGAAAGAGAAAAGATTCTCAAAGTCGCGTTTCATAACGCAACGATAAATGAGAATGGGAAAAAAAAAGTGGGGAGGGGGAGGGGGGAAGTGAGAGTGTGAGGAAGAGATAAAGAAAAAGTATATATAGAAGAATTTCAAGGAATTGAAAGGAATGAAAAGGTGATGGCAACGACGTAATGTTCGAGAAAAAGAAGAAAATGAAGAAAAGAGGAAAAAAGAAATGAAGGGGGTCAAATGCCACGTGATGGATAACCAGACATAAGAGGCTGAGGCGTATGAAATTGATCAGCCAGCCAGAATCATTCGATTCTACTCCTTTTCCGCTCTATCTCTCCCTTTTCGCTCTTCCTTGTTCTCTCCGTTCAATTCATTCTTCTTCCAACGTCGATAACCATTCCTCCTATACTCCACCTCGTTTCTATCTTTCCTCTCTTTTCCTTTCGGGGGAATGTTTTATTTCCCCTGTCTCGCCAATGGCCTGCAAGAGGTCGATGGATACCACATCTTCATCCCATGAAACTAGGCAATGTATACGGAAAATGCTGAATCGTCGATGCTTCTTCTTCTGCTGCTTCTTCGATCGTATCGTTAAAGAAAACGGGGTCAAATGATAAATCGTTGTAATTTCAGTCGATATTTGAGGCAACATCTGTTTTCAATGATGCTCAATTCTACTTTGAGGGTCGTAGATTATTTAAAAATAATGTTGCATTTTGCGTGGATGGACTATGTGCGGTGGCAACATTTTTCGAAGGACTGGATTGATAATTCTCTTCGAAGAACAGAAAGAGAGAAAGGAAGAGAAAAGGTGGAGTAGTATCACATGGGCCACGGCAACCAACTGCGCCGCTGTTGCTGCTGCCGCTGTTACTACTGAAGCCTTCAGATTTATAAGATGAAATTTCTCTCGTCGCTGTAATATTCGGCAGAAACTTTTGGAACGACTTTACTTCTTAATAAGATTCAGCGTTCCAAAATGAAATTCGAAGTTGTATGTCAGTTGGAAAGATGAAGAGAGAAGAAAGAGACGATTCGTTCGATGTGGCAATGGTAACGGTAGCGGGAACGCATTTGCAAACTTTCTCGACAGAACTTACATCTCGAGTTTCGCCTACTCTTTGTTTCCTTGTACGATTTCTTACTTTCCTTTGTTTTTCCAAAGTTACTCATCCTAACGGTATTCGAACCATGACAATCACATTACGTCCGCTATAGGGAAGAAAAGAGAAAAAAGGTATTGTTCGCGTCAGGCGAATCCTACCCCTCCAAATCAAATTCGATGCGACTCTTCTCGTTGTCGTCCAAAGATTCCACGTGTATCAACCGTTCGTATGAAACGAAATAATGATAGATGACTCGCTCAACGTCTGTGGAATGTCGCAACACGCTGAATAATCTCAATGCGATTACTCTCCCACAAGATGACAAAGTTTAAAACTTTCCAACATATCGTCACGTTTGGTTCATCATTTTGAAATAAAATGTGATTAAATGTCATTCTCTTATCGATATTTGTAATATCTGACCAATGATGAGGTAATTTATTTCCGTTCACTTGGACAATGTATGTGTAATTAAAGCAAGTAATGACCGTAGTTTGTCAGACAATCTCTAAACCGTTCCATATTTGAAGCACCTCTAATGGCGGTAATTCGAAGCCACGCGAGAGTAAATATATCAGATTTCTTGATGAGATTCCCTATTCGTGCGAGAAGTAATTGAACCGGAGTAGATGTGATGAACAACCCGAGTATAAGATGTATAAATTGTGTACGAGAGACAGAAAAAGAATTCCTTGTTCTTGTTTTCAATTATTCAAATTCAATCCCCAAAACTTTTGTTCGTTTTATCTCGTGAAATATAATAATGAATTCGAGAGATGATGAATATTATTATCATTATTATTATCGTCATTATCCTCAGCGTGGTGAATTACTTATTTGGAGATAAAGAAAATTCCGAGTCACGGGTAATCGATACGACTCTAATGGGAAATTATAATCATCGAGGATTCAAAGACGAGGGAAGAATAATTCGAGTCCCTCTTGAAGTGATATAACGAAATAATCGGGTTTCTCGATATATATTATGACTTAATTTCTCTCTACCTTGTGGTCTTCAATTAATTACTATACTTACGAACAATACCGCTTCATTTTAGTTCGTTAAATCTCTGACCGCGCGCGCTATCTTTCCAACACGACGTGAAATCGAGGAATCCCGGAGAAGCCTAAAGAGAAGGAGGAGGAGGAGGGTAGTACTCGTAAAAAGAAGGGGTTAGAAGAAAATCTCCTCGCGGTTGATGACCCTTTGCACTAAACGAGAAAGAAGGAGAAAAAACACATCCAACCACCGATTACGCGCGGCCATTATTTTTCAAGGGAAGAAGAGGAGAAAGAAAGAAAGAAGAAGAAGAAGGCCTCATCCTAAAGAGCCCAACCCTTCTCGGTTTCACTAGTAAGAGGTATAGGTCTACCAGGGAGTCAAGGGGAAAGGTCTTCGTGAGCAGAAAAAGGTCTTCGTATTTTAACCAACCTTTAACGAGCGCCCAACTCACTTATTATTCGTCTTTTCCAGCAACCTTGAGCACTTCTCGCTCAAGTAATCCACAGAGACTCCTTATTCTATCTGTCTCTCACGTTTCCTATTCTCTATTCATTTCAACGTGGAAGAAACGAAGAGGACTCGGAAGAACATCATATTAGATTTACAAATGAAGTAATCTTCAATCAATGTAAGAAGAATTTCAATGGTAACTAGTTGCGGAAAGAATGAAAAAAAGAATAATTATTCCAAATTTCAAACATAAAATCATCATATTGCTCGTATTATCAAACTTTTACAACTCTTCTTTTCCCTTTTCTTCCTTCCCTGGATCTGGAAAATAATGAATTCATCTTGAGACTCCTCTCTCTTTTCCAATATTCCTTCTCTCTCGCCTTCTTCTCCGATAATTCATTTACCATTCCATCCCCTCTGATCCACCGTCGAGGCAAAGATTTAATTTTCCGCAAGCACCGAACCACAATGATTCCTTTGAACGAAGGAGTGTAAAATAAACAAAAATCATTCCTTCTGAAACATCGATGTAATTTAATAGAAAAAAAAAAGAAAGGGAGAAAAACACAGAACAATTTGTACGATTATTATAATCATATTTTGATTTATGACTGCGATTCCCCAACGATAATCAAGCGGAAAATTAAATTCTTGTTAATTTAGCGAAGAAGGGTGAAATTAGACTTTATTAAAATACGCTTCCTTCGTGCTGCTGCTTCTTCTCCTTCTTTTGAGAGAGAAAATCAAAGCTTGAACGAGGCGAAGAAGAAGAAACAGAATCTTTGTTGCAGATATAAGATTATTCTCTCTCCGCTCTCATTTGAAATAAGTGAAAGCGAGGATTTTCATCATCGAAATTTCATTCGCGCGAAAACATACTGCAGTTTGATAAAATCAAGTATCCTTTGGCAACAGTCAACTCCAAATTCGTTGAAAAAGGCCGGGAAATGTTTGTACGCGAGTTTTCGAACTCTCTTTGAGAGGGATAAAGATTACGACTTTCCTTAAGCGCCGATATATGTGGATTTTCTATTCGTAAAGTTTTTCCAATGTTCCAAGTTTACACGCGATCGAGAATGCGCGGAATGTGTGCTGATGTGACTTTGAATTTGATCGTTGATGAATGGGGTATTTAGAATTCAATGAAATATGAGATATCAGCAGGATTTGCGATTGACTCTCTCGTATATTTGATGAATAAGAAAATATATCTGAAAGCGATGGGATTTTGTGCAATTCGTGGCAATTAATCGCATATCTTCTCCAATGTATCCGCGTTGCCGATTTAGTTTGGGAAATATTATGAGATAAATGGTACTTGTTCACATACACGGCAAGAAATAATTACCTATTATTTGGATAGCTAAAAATGAGCTACATGAGTCATTTTTTAGCTGTCACGGTTACTCACTTAGCGGTAGCAGCAAGAAATGTAGCTGCCGCAGCGGAAATTCAACAGCTAAATTATTTGGATATCTAAATATCAACCAAGAACACTGTGCAGTTACAGCTACGATTCCCTACTGCGGTAGCTAAACAATAGCTGCAGCTGCAATTATTTTGGCTGCAGCGGTGAAAAAATTAGTAGCTGCCACAGCTATTCCCTTTTTTTTCGTGTAATTTTTCAATTCATACGCGGAAAAAAAAGAATAGTTGCAGCAACTACTTGAATAGTCGATTTCCGACCATCCACTTAAGTAGTTGTTGCAGCTACTTAGTAGGCAGGACAAGTTACACCTTAGCTGTCTCAACAAATTCAAAAAATCTCAGGTATTTACGTTAGTTAGTGCAACTATTCAGTTACTTGTCCTGACTACTAAGTAGTTGCAGCAACTACTCAAGTGGATGGTCGAAAATCAACTATTTAAGTAGTTGCTGCAACTATTTCTTTTTTTCCGTGTAGCAGTCGAAAAGAGAAGATATAGGAAACTATAGCTGAATGTTGGCTACTGCAGCCAAAATGTTGCTAAGAGATTAGCTGTCCTGTGGGCGCAAAGGTATTTAGTAATGATACACTGTGAAAAATGTGGGGAGAAAATTGTTTTTCCATCAAAAATGAAGGATGTTTCCTCCACTTTGAGGAATGTTTTTTGTTTTTTAGGTGTTGAATTCTCCACAAATGAAGGCAAAGTCCTCCAAATTATGGTAAAAAATTCCCCATCTATGGAGGAACTTTGCTGCCACCATTTGTTGGGAGAAAATTCCACAATCATTTTTTACAGTGTAGCTAAAATTTAACTGATATAGCTCAACATTGCTTTCAACTTGTGCAACTTTTTACACGGAGAAAAAAAATTCGTTGTGACAGCGAAATCTGATTTTGCTGAGTACCTTCAATCTTGTTAGTTAAGACAGCGAATTTCTAGCTGTGGCAGCAAGAAATGTCCTATATACACGGAGAAAAGAGATCTTCAAAAAATAGTAAAATCCACTGTCATACATTGCACAGCCGCCCCCGATATGTGAAATATTGGGTGTGTGAATATGACTCCGCCCTTTCTCAACACATGTCGTTGTTTATATTGCTTACGTGTACTGATAGATGGCAACACTTGTATTCGATAGTACTTTTTGTCAGCTGTCAAACGCACTCCGCGAAATGGTTTGGGTTTGGATTGTGAGCAACAAGTTTTTACCTCCTCGAACATGTGAACATCATTTGCGGAAAGTGTTGTTACACTATTTTATTGCAAAGAAAAGTGCAGCGGAAAGGTATCGTTCGCTTGTGGAGATTTACGGTTAGCATGCTCCATCTAATACAACTTGCAAGGAATGGTTACAACGATTTCGGCACTGAGGACAAAGAATATGGAAAACCACCAAATAAATTTGAAGATGCTGATTTGGAAGCAGTATCGACCAAGGATTCTTGCCAGACTCAAGCAGAACTGGCTGCAGCATTGAACGCTGAACGATCAACTGTTGCGAAGCGTTTAAAAGCAATGGGAATGGTTCAAAAACTCAATAACTGGGTTCCACATAAATTGAAAGAAAGAGACATGGAACGTCGAAAAACAATTTGTAAAATGCTACTTCAAAGACAGCAACGAACAGGATCTATGCATCGAATAGTCACAGGAGATGGAAAATGGATATTCTATGAGAATCTGAAACATCAAAAATCTTGGATGGAGCCAGGTGAACCGGGCCCATCACAGCCAAAGAAGAATATTCACTGTGCCAAAGTTATACTCTGCATTTGGTGCACGGAAAAAAATGAACTGTTAATTTTACCAGAATTCCGGTTACTATATGGACAGCAAGGAATATCTGTGACTTTTACTGGAATTCTTGTTAAATTTACCGGAGCCCTTGTTAAATTTGCCGGAGACTTGATTCATTGACCTAGAATTCCGGTTAAAGTAGCAGTAATTCTTGCTGTCCATATATTAACCGGAGTATTTTTTTCCGTGTGGGATCAGTGAGGTGTTGTATATCGTGAATCGCTCGAACCCTCTCAAACTATTGATGAAGAACTTCACCGACGACAACTAATGTATTTAAAGCGAGCCATAGAAGAAACACACCGCACACCGCACGAGTTGTGAAAAAATATTAAGATGAACAGGACTGGGAAGTACTATTCCACCCGCCATATTCGCCAGACATAGCTCCGTCGGATTACTACTTATTTCCAACAATGCTGTCGGATCTGACTTCCAGGTGCGGATTCAGCTTGCTGGGGGCCCAATAGTCATTATAATTATCATTTACGCACTGTTCAAAAGCAAACAGTTCAAAATATTTTGCTGATAGACAACCAAAAGGCTTTCGTATTTTTAATCCAGTTCTTAATTTCGCAAGTATGACATATTATATTTATTATTCTATAATAAATTATGCAAATTGCAAATGAAATGATGTTATCATTCAAGCCGAATCTCTTTGCCGATTCGAATGGAAATCATACAGAGATATCATGATGAAATCGTTACAGAAGCAGGGTATAAATTTAATTGTGATCGATAATTGAAACAGGAGATATAAAGGTTTGCAAAAAATCACAGTTTTTGGTTACATCCTCTCCCACCCTCAATCAATTCCTATAAATGAATCAGATTGATATGGAATCACTATTACTTTGGTCCATAATGCGACCAAAATTCTACCTCAATCGGATAATTCAAGTGAAATATACCTACGCAATAGCGGCAATACAAGAATCCCAAAATTTCCTTTCAGAGTTCAGTTTTTACCTTTGTTTTTTGCTCTATTTGTATTTGAAATCTACATGATGTAAATGATTGACTTTTACATCTACTGTGTGCTATTTGGATATAAGTTTCATTGTAATCGGATGATTGCCTATTCAGTTGCTCTGGATGAATTAGCTTGAAATTGATATTGGACCATCATTTATCTTTCCTACAATTGTTGTGAGAATTCCATAACGATTAGATAATTCAAACGAAAAATATGTGTCGTCTGGTGCACGGAGAAAAAGGAATTCGCTGTGGCAGCGAAATCTACTTTTGCTGGGTTCCTTTTGCTGGAGCAGCAAACTATCTGCTGTTCCAGCAATCTTGTTAGCTGCGACAGCGAATTTTTAGCTGTTGCAGCAAAAAATGTTTGCTATCCCAGCAAAATTTATTTGCTATTCTGTATATGATGCTGAAAATTTGCTGGCGGAGCAAACATTTTTTGCTGCCACAGCTAAAAAATTGCTGTCGTAGCTAACACGATTGCTGTTATAGCAAATTTTTAGCTAGGTCAGCAAAAAAATTTGCTATTCTGTATATAATACCTCGATTTACTGCGTCAGCAAATTTTTTCTCTCCGTGTGTACACTGTAAAAAATATACTTCCTAAACTGCCGAAGAAGTTTGGCAGTTTTTTACACAAACTTTTTTTGTAAATTACCAAACAAAAGTTTGTAAACATTCAAAAAATTTTGTGATTTCACGAAGATTTTTGAGAATTCACAAACTTTTGTTCGGCAATTTACAAAAAAGGTTCGGAAATTATTTTTCCAAACCAAGTTTATAAATTCCCAAGCATTTTTGTTTGGAATTCAACAAATTTTTTTTACAATGTACAAATTTTCATTCTGAATTCTATTTGATATATACGCATATATCCAATACACTTTCAATACATCTGAAATGTATTGATTTTCTAAATGAGTCAATTCAAGATATTCAAATTCAATAATATAACATTTAGATAAGATAAGACCCTCGGCACAAAATCTTAATTGAATTTATTAATTTTCAAAATCACAATGAAAAATAGGTGACATGAATTCAAAACAGTATATTAGGCATTTTCAATACCCATTTGGGATTCCTGTGTGCTGTTTGGATGAGAACAATTCATAAATGAAAATTTGAATCTGTTATGAAATTGTATTCGCTTAAAATTCTGAAACAAAAGCAAGTACAAAACCTGAGAATATCTTGAATGAGAATTCTTGTTTTCAGAATTGATTGAACTTATTTTTTATTCAATCATAAATAGGGAGCCCCGGGCCATGGCCCGATTGGCCTACGGGATAATCCACCTCTGTTCACTTCATACAAAAGTATCAAAATTTGGCTTCCTTCAGGCAAGGAATACGTGAATTACCTAAAAGATGGGCAAAGGTTGTAGCTGCAGATGGAGTATACCGAGGGGCCATTCACTTGCGAGTCAGTGAATTTTAATACGAGTAGTCACTTTAAAATATAAAATTATCTAAAGCGCTTAGGTGAAGAAACACGAATAACATTCAATCGTTAAAATTAAGCCAAGTTATTCAAAATATGTTATCTTAGAATATAAACGTTTCATGTAAACAATGAGTCAACAGACAACGGCATTAGTGCTGGAAGTATATGCGAGTCTGTGCCAGTTGTGTGTGAGTCAACGGTTCCAAACAAGTTTAGGCAACGTTAACAATACAACAGTACGAATAAGAGAAAGAGTCAGTCTAGTCAGTGGTGAATAAGAAAACTTTAGTTCTCGATGTGCAGTCGATTATTTGACCCAGTTTTGAATTTTTTTTTATTTTGGCAAGCCCCTCATACATAATATATAGCCATTGTGACCTGCTACCATATTTATATATATGTATATATTATGACCCGCTATATTTATATATACTCATTATTCCCTAGGAACTGAACAAGCACTTCTGTCCCTGAAAATAGGTCTAAAAACACTACTTTCTGCGCACGTTTGGCATAAAATTATTTTCTAAAACATTTTTTTTTTCAATTGATCATTCTTAAATCAAACATGAATCTTCATTACCTTTTCATTCCCAAACTATTTGTTATAAATTTTATAATCCGTATTTCATCTGGTTCAACAATCCTATTCAACCAATTAATTCTGTGAAACTCCGAATTTTAATCAACAATCTATTATTCGTTTCAAGTGAAATTCTTCATCGGAATTAATCAGTTTAATAAGATTCTCTAACGAAGGTAACGTCTTATAAGTTAGTAATTTCGAAGTTATGAGTGTAACAGAATATAATACGAGGAATCACAGTTTGGGCTAAGAATAAGAACAGGGAGTCAGTGTAGTCAGCGATGGTAAAGTCCGATAAGCAAGTACAACTCTGCCGTTAGAACCTTTGCTTGCTCTAACACTTTTAAGAGATAGGTAAGCCAATAACGATTTGTAAACTGTGTAACAGTGGAAATCATTTGTCAGCATAGGGAATCATTCAATAGGATAGCTTAGTTTAAACGTGTTAATTTTGTTATCCTGAGTGAATGGCCCCTCAGAGTATACTTTGAATAAACTTTTCTTTAATTTTCTAAACAAGCAAATGTGTTTTATTTCAACAAAAGAGGGCGGAGTCATATTCACAAACCCAATAGTAAATTCCCAATCAGAATTTAACAACTGGCGCAGTCCTTTATATAATATATAATGTAGAATTTTCAGGACGCACATCAGATAATTCATTCGATATTTGTTTCTTCTTGTAAACCACAGCCGTTGCAGTGCTCGAAATTCATGTCCTCTGTGTCTGAGAAGGTTAAGAATGACCTCAAGGTTAAACGGTAGGAATCCCGAACGTGGATTTAATATCGAATGTGCATTCCAATCGTAGAGCAATGAAATTTGCATATTCCAAACTCAAACGTATACCGAGCGCAATTAAAGATTCAAAGAAAAGGGAAAAATGATTTTCTGGATGTATAAACGAATGAAGGGACTCTATGAACGCGTTGAGTTAACGGTTTTGGCTGCAGTAGTAAAGCGTACGATTTGATGGGAGCCAATACATTTGAGCTTATCACCTTATCGCCAATGGGTATAGCCAGCAGCCTAGCGTCGCTCCACAACCCGCGGGGGTCGGTGCCATAAAATACAGAATGAACCCCCTGTGTGTCAGGACGGTCCCCACCCTCTTCCCCATACGTGCCCATCTCTAGACCTCCCGCAAGCTCGTTTCCTCCCTTAGCGGTAGTTCCCTACGTCTAGCACGCAGAAATATATAGGTACCGTACACTAAATTGCACCCATACATGCACTCGTGTACCGTATACCATCAATCGATCTTGACGATATACCTCTCTGTGGATGATTGTGCGATTGTGCAATATCTTTGTTTTCGCACGTTGTTGTATTCTATGAATATATCGATAAAACCATTTCCGCTTCCACGCGTCAAATAAATCTATGAATAATTAGAATATCGTCTGAACCGATACAAAGATCGTATTGGATCGATTTCAATAAAAACAAATCCAGCCCACGTACGCATTTATAATTCCCGACAATTGAGCAACGCTTGAACCACATTTGTGGCTTGGACTTTTATGAATGGCTTGCCACAATTTGTACGACAGCATCCTCGTTGAATCGTTGTACATAAAATGAGGCATTAATCCATAACTACTCATGTTGGGAGAATGAGAACGTTCTTTGCTGTTCGCTCTTCGTATTCATGTATTCCCGTGCAGGGATGATAGGGTAATTTGAATGATCTAATATCTTTAAACGGATTCGAACGCTTGATCTATCGCGAAACCATCTCATCAGGAATAAATGAAACAATGTGTACCACGAAAAGCGGAAAAGCGTATGAAATTTTTATTACACACGCATATGCATATACCGAAAGCAGTTAGTCGTTAACTACCAAGTTCACATAAAAGCATCCACACTTTGGGAGATATCGCTTATACGTGAAAGGACGTCTGTTGGGGAAAGATCGTGCCGTGCATGAAAGACCAAACGTATTTCCGCATTTCCGCTTATTCCGAGTCCAATGTATACGCGCGTACTACTACGTATGATTCCACGTTCGTCGTTATTACGTAGACGAGAAACAGAGAAAGAAAAAAGTACATACGTACTATTACATACGTATATACGGTTTGGCTATTATATATACGTTTCTTAGGGTTGCTTATAGACAGCTGTGAGATCTATACACAGGGTAGGTTGTTTTATGACTGGGATGGGGATACGTGATCGGACTTCGTAGAGCCATCGCCTGCAACCTGACGTGCTTCAGCCTTCAAAATTTTTTAGAGTTCATTTTTCATACTCTTCCGAGCGGAATGTAGTTTCATACGATCGTACTATATATAGCAGGGATTTGATTTTGCATTGATTGTGGATTATTCCGGAACAATATTATTCATCCTACGAATAAAGAATCCCAAGCTACTCTTTTCATTTTCCATCCACAATCCATACGTTGAGTTGTGTTATATGTATATATTTTAGCATTTCCGTATCGTGTCGTCACCGCAGCACGTACGTCAAACGCAACTCGTATACCTGAAAACCTGAGGGAAATCTTTCGTATCCCAAAGACACGGGAGTACCATTTATTTCTCCACCAAGCCGTGCCTATTCTCAATGGAATCATCCTCTTCGTCGTCCTCATCGTCCTCCTCGTGACATTCGAGAACACTTGAAGCTTCTGATTTCAATTGACACGAAGTAAAAAAACATGCAAAATTAAATAACATTTTTGGTAATAACAACAAAAATTCAAAGAAGACAGGAATAAAGTGAATGATAACAGGGAAAAATTATCGATTCAATCGAGATTACTTTCATATATACGTATATATATATATATGTATACACGTCAAGAAAAATAACAGGAAAGAACAGTTCTGATATACAGATTCGTCCTGAGATGAATATAATAGCTCCTTTTATTTCGCCATAATAGAGAATCAAGAACCTTCTCGATTATCCATTATTCTTGGGAAAGTCCGACCTTTGTCTCCGTGGAATAAAGTGACTTTGAAAAACTTCCTTCTATCCTGGTTCACGAGTTCGTAGTCGTTTCTCTCAACGCGGCAGCGGCGGCGGCGACGCCAGGAGAAGGAAAAGAGAGAAAGGAGTGAAAAGAGAAAATTTTTCGTTCTACCTTCCATAGTAGTTTCCGTATCTTCTCAATTATCGAACGAGTATTCTGTCTCCAGATCAATACGCGGATAAAATATCGGCTATGCTTATTAAAAGACATACAATTTTCTCTTTGCCCATTCGCAGACTCTTTAGAAAATTCAGCTCAACTTTAGATTAATATTTCAGAAATGGAATGAAATAAAGGAAAAAAGAATGGAAGAGGAGATGCACAAAAGAGTGATGAGAGAGATAAGGGTCGGGAGGGGAAGGAAGTAGACTTCTTTGTAACTTCAAGTTTTGTTTGACGTATCCGGTTCTGTTGCCAACTCGAGCGCCGATTTTTACTTCACGAATCTATTTCTAATTCGCGATTATATACGATAATTTCATATTCGAGATGCGAATACGGAATATCGAGATTTCGAATACTCTCTTCTGTTTTTTGAACGACTAAATAAAAGTGGAGCACGGTAAGAACGGAACGAGAGAAGATGACGAATGTACTTCCTGTCAAAAAGTTGGATTTGAAAACGTTTGCATTGCATTTCTTCCACTCCTTCGTGTACCTTTCTTTTCATTCTTTTCGCAACTTTAGTAAAGAACAACAAGAACAACAACAATGATCTCATTTCTTCGTTTACATGCATGAAAGAATAAAATACACGATGTTATAATTCTTAAAAATGTACCACGGAGAGAAGAAATTTTATATCCTTCTATCCTCCCCCGTAATTTCAAGGGACGTATGAATGGAGTTCTGTAATATTTCTTTCTTCTTCCTTTCTCTTTTCTCGTCGCCCCACGCGACGTGTACTTGAATCTGAAAATGTACCATTCGAATGACGTGGAATCGCATACAATGAATTTTTCTGTACTATTTTTTCGAAATTTAATTAGTAATTTCTGGGGTTGGAAAATTGAGCGGGGCTGGCACGCTTCAGCGAGAACAGTTACTTTCAATTGGAGTTCCTATTGTTTTTTCCCTAACAATGCTGTGTTCGAATAAGGTCGTATTCCTAAATTGCGAGCTAATTAAGTGCTGCAACGCTGATTCATAAACTTACATGAAGAAATGGTTAAGCTACGTTCAACGAGATACAATTTTCACCCTCTGTTTCTCAGTGGATGAAGTTGAAGAATGATATTTGTGAGAAATTAAGGCCCAAAAATTGATCTCCCCAGGCCTGTGGCTATACAAAAATTTTTGGATTTCGTCAATGCTGACAATAAAATATACCTTGGCGCAATGTTGACAGACAAGGCTTGGCAATCTATAAATCTTCAATGTTGATTAACAATAAATACAATGTTCGACGGATTTCGTTTGTCAGCCTATTATTGTGGCACAATTGCGCCAAGCTCGGCTCTTCCTTGGCCCAACATTGATAGATTCCGATAGATTCCATTCAACGCCAGGATCATTCAACATGTGGTTTAATATTGCCCCAAACTTTGGCCTAGTTTAGGTAGAAATTAGCTTTCAATGTAGCACCGATCATTGGTAATAGCATGGCTTAATATCGACAACCTATATAATAATTTTGTCCCAAGGTTGGTCACTACATTTGGTACAAGCTTGGCACAAGTGTAAAAATCGTACCAATATTGCTCACATGAATGGCAAAATTTTTATGAGTGTTGACTGAATTTTGGATTTACAATAGCTAGAGACTTGGGGATAACCATCGGACCAGGGCTGGGCCGATCTTCCTGCCATAATTAATCCTACACCCTAGTTTTACACACCAAACTGGATTTTATGGATGTAAGTGAGGATAGAACTTCACTCAATGGTAATAGGATACTTTTAAATGTAATCGTACACGGAGATCAACTGATTTTGAAGGACTCTCCACAGAATTTTAGGATGTCTGGCTCATTTCGAAGACCATCGATTTGGATGAAACTTTGCAAGCTTTGTAAGGCTTAATGGAGAAAGTCATGGACTGAAATACGAATCAATTACTTTTTTCATCCATATCTGCGATCAAAGAAACATTAGTTGATGCTTGGTGAATAAATTGGACCTAGCCTGGCCAAAAGCCTGGGCCAAGTTTGGTAAATTGTTTGAGACAAGTCTCGGCAGGGCTTGTACCAGGCTTGGTCCATCACACATGGGATTCCATGTAATCAAAGGCTGTAGTTTTTTGAATTTACAACTTTTTTCCTCAATACTTGAAAGGAATTCCCTGATTTCTCAGACTTTTGGAGCATTTACGTGATATTTCCTCATTTTTCAGAATCTAGACAACCTGTTTTTGTTTGATCCACCGAGACGGATGAAAGTTCGAAAAAAGATTAAAAATAATTTTCCAAAATTTCGTATTTGGCGATTTGTCTCTCCCAACAACTTTGGTTATAATACAGCGCGAATATCAGACTATTTTGCAATTTCTACACGATCATAAATGAAAATTGAACAATCAAAGGAGAATTTTTGGTAACTTATTATATCATTAGACACAAAATTCTTTTGATCCTCCTCCTCCTTCTTCCTCTCGAGCGTAATGAAGAATTCATCGAAATCTTCAAAAGTAGTCCAGACCGACTCTTAAAGGATAGGTATCCTTCATCAACTTTTGTGTCCCATCTCTCCCCCTTCTTTTCCCCCTATACCTCATTTTCGTATTTAAGTTTCTATAAGGGAAGAGTTGAAAGTAAGTCTTTCATCATTAAATGAGTTAGAAAATTCCCCATCCTCGCTTCACTTACGGAATCTCTCCTCAGTATAATTGAGAAGAAGGGTGACATTAATGTGGCATTAAACAATAATTACTTATCACATCTTGCTCATCAAGAGCAGGAAATCTGAACATAAATTAATTCAAATTGTCTCGAATGATAATAATATTTCATCCCTCGACGATGAGTAAGAAAAGATAAGTTACGTCGGTAAGAATGGTGGTTCCGTACGTAAGAATTCGTTGCTATCTATCTATCTATCTACCTACCTACCCATCCACCCAACCGCTTTTTCCCTAGTGTTTTCAAGTTCCTTTGATAGAATTCGAACTCTGCGCTTTCTTGTTGTTTTTTTTCCGCTCCTCACACGCCTTCCACGAACGAGAAGAATGTACAAGGGCAAAAGCCAAAAAAAGGGGAAAAGAACCCCGAGATCGACGACTGACTATGGCTGAATCGAATTCACGACATTGACGAACCTTAAGGGAGAAGACGGAGGATAGAGGATAGAGAGGAGGGGTAAAGATAGACAGATGGACAGACAGGATAGTAGAAGGAAGGAACTCCCTCGTGCATGAGGGTCGAGAGTCGGGTAAGGATGAGATAGGCGGATGCGTAATTGAAATTCTGAAAAGCGGAAGTGGGCTATCGATAACAGACCTCAGCGGTGAAATTTTCGGATCGTGTTCATTGAATCAAACATTGACCTGTCGTGAATTTCATACCAACCATTTATTTTTTTTTGTCTTTCAACTCAATACACCACGCGAATGATTCGCTATTTCAAAAAAATCTCTTCAATGATTGTTAAAGTCACAAAGAATTCTGAATTGACTGTTCCAACGCACTCCGGTACGTAAAACGTACTTATTCTCAAACCTATCTAGTTAACCATTCCGAATAAATTAGTGTGAAGTAGATTTTTTTCCTTTCAAGAGCCTATAGAATTCCTAACGATAGTAGGTAATACCTCAACCTCGCTCAACTCGGCTCTACTCGTGAAATGAGATATTCTGGGTTAACAGCAGTTCCCTACGATCAAGTACCGTTGAATTGGAACCTGGAGTATCATCAAAATTCTTTACCATGCTATAGCGTTTATAGGGTGATCCAAAAGCTCGTACCATACGACATTCATTTTATTCCACTAATTAGAAAGAGAAGAAATTATACTCAAATATACTGAGGGAATATTCAGCTTGATTCTCTCATCCGCGAAAATAAATATTTAACATATTTATACGAAATCGAGGATGCAAATATAGGATTCATTCGCGAGAAGAAGGGAGAAAAAAGGAGAGGTATTGTGAAACACCAATCAAATTGTTTACCTTTCGAGGAGGATATATCGTTTCCCCCGCGCATTATTATCCGAATGGCTTGTTGCGTAATCATCCCGGAAAGAGGATTGTTTCTCACAAATATGGAGAGGTTATCATCTTTAATTCAACAACTCGAGAACGCTGAATCCACGGAAAAAGATGATTTCTTTTTTTATCGCGATAACCCATTTTTGTATAATCCATTATCCTCCCCTCGCGTATTTTCATTCATAACCTTCACACTTTTCAAACGATAATTCCTCGTTTGTATGTATAAAACAACAACAACAACAACAACAACAATAAAAACAACTACCGCAGCAGCAACAACAAAAAAGAGAGACTTCTGTTTGCAGTGATGGCAAATAAAAAAACAAAATTACAAACTACGACTCAGAGAACGTGTCGTATTCATTATACTTGTGCATACGAGTATACTGAACCAAGTTGAATTTTCATCGTGCATTCCAATTCAACAGATACATATCTGAAATTCAAATATACTCATTGTTATCGGTATCGAATCAGGAAAAAAAAAAAGAAGCATCTACGTATATCATATATATATATATATTCTTTCTCTCCAACAAAACATTGTTTTCAACAATGAAATCGTACACCGTGCACCACCGATCCTTGACCATCCATTATAAAACCAATAGCGATACTTCACTAACTTTTAATAGAAGAACGAGTGCCAAGCTATGAAATACTGGACGAGGCAAAAAGATTGATATGAGTTACGAACTACGTGGGATATCTCAAACATTATTTCCAATTGAATTTCATGTATGTATACATATATATTTTTTCATTCGATACGAATGATGATCTTTTACGAAAGTAAATCTAACGGGAAACTCGATTTTCGTGTACGAGAGGGGGACACGTCGTTTCGATTTGCTATTTGCCTTTTTTTTCCATTTTCTGAAAAACAAGAGGGAAAGAATGTTATGTCAAAGGTAGAGCGA
The DNA here is from genome assembly GCA_018340375.1 of Gonatopus flavifemur. Classification (NCBI taxonomy): domain Eukaryota; kingdom Metazoa; phylum Arthropoda; class Insecta; order Hymenoptera; family Dryinidae; genus Gonatopus; species Gonatopus flavifemur. Next base: position 14,205,993 of record JAFFJZ010000006.1, read on the forward strand.
ACAACGAAGAATCCAAGTCTCATCGTTGCCGATTGACAGGGCGTCGAGTGCCTACGATGTTTACACGTCTCTGGGGACGGAACCGAGATATCATGGTTCAAAAACTACCCCCGTAGTCATCTAGCCGCGGATCCCAACCCTCTATATATATATATACATACACGTGTATATATACTCTTCTTGCATATTGGAAGAATAATGTTCCCTTCTCTGCTCTTCTTTTTTCTTTCGTATACATATAGACCTCTTTCTATCGCACGACACGGCATCAACTTTCGTACCGAGTCTCCAAGATATTGTTTTAAAACGGAAATCTGTCCCAAGCGAGCAGTAGAAAGCAGCCTCGAGCAGCTCGAGATTCTCGTAAATTGAGAAGAGCCTCCTCCACGAGATGACACGTTCTCAACATTCCCTCCGTCTCTTGTATACGGAAAAAGAGAATAATAAGAAAAAGAGCGAAAAGAGTACGGAAATCTGGATGATTTATGGATCAGTGGATCTTCAGTTTTTTATTCCATGTTTCCTGAGGGAGGAAATTGTTTAAATACCACATTAAAAATGTATCTTTCTACTTTCTATCATCACGTGTATTCGCGTGTAGTTTATTTCCTCATCGAATCTCATTATATCGCGAAGAAATTTACTGGATTCTAATTCTGAAGAGTAACACGGTAGAATGAAAAAAGAGAAGCTCAGGGTATATTAAATATTTCATGCCAGGAAAGTAACTCCTTTCATTTAACAATCCCTTTCCACATTCTCTCGGTACCTCCTTTTCATCCAGTTCGTTCATCTTGCTTACTCCTTTTCTCTTTCAACTTCATTTGCCGCTAACCGAGGGTTGTTCCAACATTTAAATACCAAAGTATTCGGTTCCTGAGACCTCGTAGCCACACGGCTTACACGGCGGCTCCCTTTAATGCCACGTTCCAGGGTGTCTTGCCGGAGTTTCCTGGTCCTTTTCCTCTCTCCCTCTCCTCTTTTAAACAGAGAAACCTTGGATGGGATTTATGCAACGCCGTCGACGCGGCAATGTTGGGTGTCGGCTTGCTTTCTCGGAACCCTTTTTCCTCCTTCTCCTCTTCACGTTATATCTCTTACCCTCATGGCCGGGAGACCCATATTTTGTCCCGTCCTTCCTTGCCCATCCCTCTCACCTTTTCTCTTCTCTCCCATTTCCGTAGCACAAAACTCTGTCATGCCACGAAAGGAATTTCGTATTTTTCATTTTCCCGTATCGTTACTTCAACTCCCGCTGTACAACCCTCAACGAATTTCAACTCTTCTTTTCGTCTGAATTTTCCAAAAGGGATGATCGATTCGAAAGACCTCGAGAAGAATCCTGTTACGGGTTGGGTCGGTACATTATTGAATCAAACAGGAAATTCCAGTTCAAGTGTTCGGAAAGTGAATTAACAACTTGATAACTTGGCTGGAGGGAACGACACATTTCACGCCTCGACTGCAATATTTTCTACAACATTCCAAGTTCCTGATATAACTTCTCGCATCTCGTGATGGGATAAATTTGATATTTAGAAACCAAGTTCCATCGGAGGCCGCACCTTTGAATATTATTTTCCACGATAATTGTCATGATAATTGTCGATAAATCGTATAACCTTATTCAACGATTCGTTAACGGATGACTAATAAATATGCAAATTCGTCATAAAAATTCAATCCCGTATCACGATTGAATAATAATTCGATGCTCTCTTTGGGATATTCATGAGGAGAGATGAAGTCTGAGAGAAAGAGAAAGCTGCGACAACTGAAAGAGGGAGAAGTAAAAGAGGGTTAAATTCACGAAGGAAAATCCTCTACCTCTCTGGAATACCGGTGCCGTGCACAGTGATTTAGGCGAAACAACAGAACTCTCAGGGACAATGGAATAGAAGACACAAGAAGGAAGACTTCCCTTTGCTTCTCTATCCTCATCCCCGCTCTGTCTCTCTCTCTCTCCCTCTCTCTCTTTCTCTTTTACTTTTCACCTTCCCTCCAGGTCCGATATCGGGGTAGTAAACCGTCGGTTAAGTCCATGACGAATGGCTTGGAACTACTATGCACGAACCCAATGTGAGCCCATATACGTATGGCGTATGCTTCTAGGCTACCCTTTCAACGTGAGATACACCTTATTTGCAAACTGATTTCACGTGCTAAGTCACGAAGAGTGTGTACGTCGCGGATATGCATCACTGGCGTGACTACCGCTGCCGCCACAACAAATAGTCACTTTAAGAGTTTTCGTATGAAAAGCATCGTCGTTGTCCTCGTCGCCGTCGTCGTCGTAGTCGTACTCCTAGTCCTATCGAGATCGATGTTCTTGCACTCTCATGATTTCCGAATATGCTTTAGAAATACAAACATGTCTAGACTCGAATACTATTATTCTATCCTATAGATTAAATCATTTCCTCAACGATATATAATCATCGGGGCAACCAAAAATATGCTCTAAAAAAGTTGTTTTCAGCGCTTAAAATATGCTCAAAAAATTGGTTGTTATGCTCGAAAAATATGCTCTTAAAAAATTGTCTCTTGTACCAAAAATGTGCCATAAAAACCAGTTTTCATAGTTTCAACATAAAATCATATGCTTTCCAGATAAGTAAATATATTCCACTGTAAAAAATAATCGTCGTTATTTTGTATGCGGCAACTAGGAAATTCCGCTCACCGGATAAAATGGTACACCATATAGGAAATTTACATTCCTGGAATGTACGCAGAACATATGAAAAATTAGTTTAAAAGAATCATCTGAAAAGATTTATTGATAGATCATCTATAATAATCCACTTCTCCTTCGAACAAAATTTTGAATATCTTTCGTCAAATAACACAAAAATATGCCATTCTTCAGTATTGTAAAATATTGTCTTGACTGAAGTTTTTTACACGGAGGGAAATGTGGTTTTCGATACATATTACTACATTTTGTACTAAATTAGCAGTATAAGTGAAATTATATAATTTTTACAACACAGTGTGGTGAAAATTCATGCTTTATATGATGTGTGATGTTGCGCCAAATTGAACGGTTTTTCAAATCATTGAGCATGAATTTTTACTACACTGTATTGTAAAAATCACACTATTTCACTTATACTGTTACTTAAGGACAAAATTTAGTAATATTCAGAACATTATTCTTTTCCATTCACAAGTCAAGATTTAGACAAGCGAAATTTTGAAATTTCAAAAAAAGATCTTTTGGGAGATTCCTAAAAGAAATCTTATACGATGGTTTCCATCTTCTGGAAGACATTTTGAGGAAGATTGCTGAAAAACGTTTAGAAGGAATATGTTCGACACTTTTGAGAAATCTTCTTCAAGCTAGCTTTTAAGAAACCAAAACTTTTGGATGAAATATATTTAGAAGAATAATTGTTGAATATCTTAGGAATTTTGCTGGCATACTCAAACTAATTCGAGTTGACTATACTCTAAAAATGAAATTATGCCCTTAATATGAAAAATCTTTGATTTACTGTGTTGTTTGAGAGAGAGAAAATCGGAACCAAATTTTTCATCATTACGATTCTTTGGTAAGAAAAATCTCTCTGAATCTCTATATTTTGCGACATTTTCCAAAGAGATTCAGTGTAATTTCAGAGTGATTTAGAGGAATTTAGAGACTTGTCGGATAGTGATACATCTTCACTGAGAAAACAGATATCTTGAAAAATACCATAATTTATGGATTTTCAGCGCTGGTCTGACCCGAGTCGGAATATTCACTTGCATAAATCTCTAAAAGTACCATAATTTCTTGGACTTTTTGAAATAAGTATGGTACCTTCCGTATAAAAGTCCAAGACATTATGGTATTTTTAGAGGTTTTTTCAAGTAAATATTTAGACTCGGTCAGACCAGCGCAGAAAATCCATAAATTATGGTACTTTTTAAGATACCTTTTTCTCCGTGTTGAATATCTCCAATTTTCTGTGATTCTCTCGGAATTTTTCTAATAGAGATTTACAAATTTTCCGACATCTTTCTGAATTGTTTTGAATTCATCATAGTTTATTTAGAATTCGAAGCTTCCTCTGAATTTGAGTGAATTTCTCTGAATTCCTCTGACTCCCTCTGAAAAATACACCACACAATTTTTCCTAATTCGCTCCTGTCGAAAATGCCAGACAGAACCAGGCTAAAATGACAAAATCTGTACAGAAACAGGTAGGAACAAGTCACCTGCCCTGAGGAAAGTATACGGTAAAGGTTACTAGAAAGAATAGTAATTCGGTGACAGATATTTCAGAGTTGCGATAAGACCATTCAAGATCAGATTGAATGTGATAAACTGTTTATATCACCATGGAAACGGTATGTTAACATAAGAACGATCACCAAACCGCGAGTCAACTCTCAACTTCTATTCTAAAGTCACGATAAGAACTGGAGCGAATGGTAATCAATCCCATATATTTTTCTCCGTGTGTATCTGTATCTCTCCTAAATTACCTGAAAGCCCTTGCACAGTAAGAAATTTATTGAATATTGAACATTCTACACACAAATTCTAACACTTTACACAATGACGAAAAATTTTTTACTATGTGAAATCTTGAACCCAAAACTTCACTGAATTTATTCTCCCTCTGAATTTTTCTGAATCTTTCTGAAAAGTTCAATGCACGATTCTTTCTTATATTCACCTGTCTCTGAATGTCTCTGAAACTTGCTACCTTTGAGATTTTCAACAAAAAATTTAACCCATATTTCTCTCTGAATCTCTCCAGAACTTTCGGGATCCCTCTGAATCTTGGAACAAAACTTTTACTCAATTAACTTCTCTCTGAATTTTCCTGAACTCCTTGCGAATCTCTCTGAATCCCTCTGAAAAGTTCAACACACAATTTTCCCCAAATCTCAATGAAATTCCCTAAATGCCTCTGAAATCTTAAACCAAAAATTTCATTCAATTTATTTTCTTCATAATTTCCCTGAATCCTTTCGCAAAGTTCGACACATAATTTTTCCAAATCCAACAGTCTCTGAATTCGTTTGGATTTTCCTGAATCACGATGAATTGCCCTGAATTCCTCTGAATCATCCTGAATCTGAATAGATATTCCATATTTTCTGAGACAGGATGATGTTGACATTTCATTGCAATTGTTAATTGATTCGATTTATAGATTTCGATCAAAAACTAAATGCAAAAATGTACATCACAATTAGGAAACCAGGTTTCTATCTTGCATCACTTGTATGTGTTTGAAAAGTTCAATACTCATATTTTATTGAGATGTTGATTGAAAGTTATATCTTAATATATCAAAATCAAGGTGAATCAATCATCTTTCAGAGCAATATGTTTTGGATTTTTGATATAACAGTGATTCCAGCTCGTGAATAAGTAGATGAGTGAATGAATCAATAAATAAATGAATCGATCAATTAATATTTCAAAAATATACCCCAATAAACATTTTTGAATCAGTCTAAAAGATATCTCGAAGAGATCTAAAAGATATCTTACGCGACAAATTTGGATAAGTTCAAGACATCTTGTAGAAAGATATCTTTAAGATATCTAAATTTGTTGCGTAAAATATTCCACTCGAGATAATGTTGATTGGAAATGTGAATGATATGCTGAAATATGCACGCATCTATAAAATATGCAAAAATCTGCTATAACAAATGTGGCTCAAAAGGATCATTTTGAACTGAAATGGATAAATATCAAAGTTATTCATTTGTCCGTCAGATACAGAATAAAAAATATGCTGTTGCATGTTTTCGGTTGCCTTGATAATCAGCATATTCAAGATCGAATAATGCATTTAAAATGGATGCAAGTGTTTTCCTCGCGACGAAGTACTTTGAACACACGATGTCTAAAGTATCTTGTTACAGGATTCTTATCGATGCAAAATATATTCTCTCGTTTCATATGTCGCGGTAGAATCCTTCGAGACTCCGTCTATTAGGTACTTTTATTTCTGCATACATAAGAAATGGAAGACGCATAAAATCGAGGTAGGAAACTCACGAAAAAGAATAAGGTGGGGAAAATTCAGTTAGCGACAGAGAATCAATTTATCGATGGGTTACCTTTTCTGCCAGGGATAGACTACATCCCAGATAACATGTGGATTTGTCATTCGATTGTTTTTGACTTGTTATTAACAACCTTGTCAGGGTAAGGCTGCTACAACTCTGCTGCAAGGGTTTTGTAAGCTCATACCATTGTCGTGTGTCAACTAGGAGGCTTATGTCAACCTTATCACAAGTTTGCCTGACAACATTGTAGTATGAAAAGTAAAAATGGACAGTACCTACTGTTTTTTAATCGTTGAAACTTTTCATCCGTTCAATGGATGATAACTCAATTTGGCCCATAACAATGAAAGATTATGTGACAGTATATACTGCACCAAATTTTCCATTTCTTTCCATACTCGTTGAATAATTGTACACTAAAAATAAATATCGCGTGTCCTGGATTTTGATGATCGTTTGTTATTATTCAACCACACCCCAGAGCTGTTTGTAATAAAATTACAGTTTTCGAACAGAGAAAGGAGAATATATTTGATGGTTTCTGATATGGGTGAAGCACGCGCAGGATTGATATCTCTTGCTGAACGATGTTCAATCCGTTGGTATTTTATAAGGGAATCATATTCCTCACACTGAGAAATATTGACAAATCTAACCGACAAAACCCTGGTTTTATATGGCATCAATGTAAAGTTTCTGCTCAACGAGATTCTATCTATGCAAAAGTTGATAGCGAAACACGCGATTTGTTGTATGTACCATCATCAGGGCGTTCCTGAATTCTTACGAATGATTTGATTATTAAAATTCAAACCCTCTCTAAATAACGCGAACTGTTCCAAGCAGTTCTTTGATCGATTAATTTCTAATTTATGGAGTCAAATGGAAATCATATAGACGAATGAATGCATCGAAAAAGAACGAATAAGAAACTCCAAGCGATGAAAGTTATATAATAAATCGAGCACCATTCGAAATTCACGGTATGAATGCTCACATTCATCATGATTCGTTTGCGTAACCTTTACATCGCATGTAAATTCACGTGCAGATACGAATGCGTGAACACGTGCGCTTCTTCTTCTTCTTCTTCTTCTTTGAATCTCCAACATTTTCAGCATTTATCTCTTTATCCAGCCATCGTGCATCGTCCGTTCCTACATCTCTTACGTTACTCTTTTGAAATGGAGTATCAAAGCATACCTCGACGTTTCGCAATACATTATTTTCATCTAGTATTTACCAGAGTGGGAGAAAAAGGCGATAACAAAGATTTTTGAATTCCATTCCTACTTATCGCGATAGCTGATGTTTGAATATAAAAATAACTTCTTGAACTCCGAATACGAATCAAATGAAGTGCAAATTCGAGAATGTTTGTCGGGAAAGGAACTCTCATTTCGAAGCTGAACTGATTTTTGTCAAAGGAAAAGTGTATCCTCGTCGGCGTCTTTCAAAGATGCGCACAAATTCTGAGACACTCGGTACGTGCACGGAACGGATCTCTAATTAGTCGACATAGGGAACGCTACTCTCTCGCTCTTTTCAAACGAGAAATCCTCTCGGTATATATACATATCAAATTTTCTTCCTGGCATTTACGAGGAATTAACGGCGTGATGGAGCGAAGCTTAATGACCTAGACAGTGAACAGCCAAACTTGTAGAGAGGAAAACGCGTATATATTCGAGCTTGGATTATACATCCGTTAGAAGAATTTCATCTTGGGACGCGCAAGGGATCATTATAAACGTCTTCCAACTTGATGCTTGGTGGTTACAAAAGCGATATTCGGAATCGATAAGTTGCAATGCGATGAGGAGCCAGCGAGTCTCATCAAATATAGAATTTCGAATTAATCGCGTGTGAAAATATACCTGGATTTATATAATCAACATACCTCCTTTTCCATTCATCGTTTTGTTTATTTAACGACACATCCGATAAATTTGAACGAATGTTTGGCATTTATCGGTTGGGGAGATAAAATTTGATTGAGCGTATCAGATTTCACACCATGTTGTACGAACAAGCGAATATATAAATAAATCTCTGGAATTCCTCAAAATTTGGATTAGATTCCGTTTTTTGAGGCGGAAAATTCTTGTTTTGATGAATCGAATGAGTACGAAACAGATGTTTCAAATAAATTCGAGCATTAAATTTGGTGTCAATGTGAATTTTTTTGTTTTTTTTTTCCTTCGCGTATAGCATATGAATTGTATCTTTAAATACAGCAGGTGTGCAAACACGCGATTCAAATGCAATTTACCCACACAACATGGAATCTCATGAACGTGCATGTACGTCACGCGTCTATTGATATTTGTTTGCTTTCAATCTGCGGATATGTTGAAAGGGTACCAACGTGATACGATAGAACGGAATCCAACAGTTGATAATTCATACAACGGTGATTCAAAGGAGAAGAGTTTTCGTTTATTTACAGCAGTCATTATATTTCTCTGAGATAACGATTTTTCCTTTTTCTCTGAATGCTCATTTCTGTGCTAGAAAGGTTAATTCTCTGTTGCTCATTGAAGATTTAGGGTAATGGAATGTCTTTTGAAAATACATCAAAAGCTCTATTTAAGAGTTGAACGTGAATTCAAAACTAAATCCTTTATGACTGAACTAAATACTCCTCTTCTATTATTTCCAACTTGAAAAAAATCAATACTATTGATGATATGTCCGAATATCAGATCTTTATTCTCGATCTCAATTCCTTCGACCTTGGTGCTCTGCTTGACAATAATTTTTCTAATTTGATCCTGAATTCTCCCGGAGAGCTGAAACAATTTTTAGGAATAGAAAAGTCTTCAAACCACTCAAAGAACACTCTCGAACTTTTTCAGAAGTTATTGATGACATTTTTCAAAATTTTAATTCTGCAAAAACAAAAAAATTTGAGAGTATTCTCCGAGTGATTTTAAGACTTGTTTGTTCCGAGGAATTTTTTTATTCGATCTATAGTTTCCGAGAAAAAAAAGTCCAGTTTGATGATAGAATTTTTCCTTTAGGCCGCCATTTTGGATCTTCCAAAAATAAATTAAACATTCATAACCACGTCATCTTTCAGCTCAAACATCATGGACGCTAGAAATCCACTTTCCGAGGTTCATTGCGAACGGTTTCCATATTTTACAATCGAATGAAAAAAAAAAAAATATGGACTCGAAATTTCATGATTTTTTTTTCATTACTTGTTTATAACAATTTGGGGGTTCACTTAATCGAAAAAATCTGGCAAAATTTTACACAAGAAAATCTTCTTCCCAAATGTTTTCAACACCTATAAACGAATTAAATCTGTCGCTCGAAAGAAGCGTCCGTTTGGGCGCTCATGGGTTAAATTCTGCCCATAAATTGAAATAACTTCACCCAAATCCTGGCCCAGTGAATATTTTCGTATATACAGCGATGGACGATGAATCCACGTTATCATCCAGTGATCAACCTATCATGAGGCACGAATAGATGCGATTATCGCGCGAGTTCTATGCCTCAGTGTTACGCCACTTTTGAACCTATCGATAAACTTTGTACAGGGAGCTTTGTCTCAAAACCCAATCAGAATGTAGGCTAATCTAACCAGATTTCAAGAATGAATTTCTATTCAAATCCAAAGTAACTTCCTCAAAGTCGTAGATATAAAGAGATAAAAGAGTCAAAGATAAAATTCCAAAATCACCTCAATTTTCTTCGCAAGGGAAAATGAAAAGATTCGAATGAATAGTTCTTTCCCATTATGAAAGAAAAAATATATATATATATATATATGTATGTATGTATGGAATCACGAACACAATTGTCGTAACGAGAAAAACAGAAATGAAAGTTTGAAATTTCAACTTGCGCATACTGTGGTTTAATTTATGATCCTTTGTACTTCCACTTTAAAACTGAATGTGGAAACGATATGAGAAATCCTTCGAATTGCAAGGAAATATTATTATTCGTTAGAATTATAATATTCCTTGATAGTGTACCAAAAACAATACCTACCATAAATTATCGCACTCGAAGAATCTCAAGATCTTTTAAAACTTACGTTACAGTTCTGGGAATAAATTTCAAACGAATCGTACCATTCTCCATAACCAAAATATGACCATATCGAAGCATATGGAACGAAATTCACACTCCGCACACAAAGTTCACTGCATCTCGAATTTGCACTTATCCACAAAACCGTGTGAATAACACAAATACTCGATATTGAAATACGTTACGCTTGTTATATCGCGCGGAACGAAAAACCGCATAAAAATATGAACACGTCGTTTGAGATTCTTTTATATTTCAATGGCGTATAACACAATTCTCCGTGTACCGGCACATATATTATTCCAAATAAATTTCGAATGGAAAACTTTGCAAACGGTGTTACTCCACCGACTACGATGTGCCGTAAATTTTCATGAACGGCATTGAGAAATTTTATAGAATCATTAGAATTTGTTTTAATACCTCTCGTATGATGGGGGAAAGAGTGAGGCACTTTGAACCACAGATCATTCGTGTTTTTAATCCCCATAATATAACAAAACAACAATTGCAGGGCATATTCTAGGAAAATTTAAGAACTAACCGAAACGCTGGACACTCGATTTCTAAAATAAAAAGGAAAACATTTGTTTGACAAGTATTTCCTTCATTTGGCATGAAGTCTTATGTTTTTAGAATTAATATCGCTTCTGAACTCATTATACTCATTCTGTAACAGTCCTTATTGAAAAAATCCATAAAATCTGACGAAATTAAACTTAATGGGATTTAGTGAGAACATTGTGCAAGGTTCAATCAAAATTACACTGAAATAATACACTAACCTGATTGAATCTCATTGAAAATGGTTGAATAGGATTTGGTCAGAGCAGTGTACAAAATCCAATGAGATTTAGCGAGAATCAATCGGTTTGTTTAACTAGGAAGGGCAATATTGGATACTCGATTGAAAAAAAGGAAAAAATGTAACTAAAAATTGAAAATAAAACTGATCGTTCTCTTTCAGAACTAACCTTTTGGTAAGAACTGACCCTTATAATATGCCCTGAACAATTGTATTGTCATGTTTTATAGTTGAAAATAAATTTTTCTGTACATGAATAGTTCGTTTGTGTGAAACAACATTGAACACAACGTTGTTTTCCACATTGAAATGCGTTTCCTAATAGATTCTTAATACTCAACTCCTTCATTCTCTCTATCAAGAGTGTGATTTTGAGAGAAACGTAAACGGAATATTTCGACTTAATTCCAGAGGGAAGAGATAAACGAATAAATTTAACAGAATCACTATTATGGAGAGTGTAAAGAACTAAATAGTGATTCATTGAAATGAAGTATGCCAATTTTCTAGGTGCACTACAACACACGATAAAATGTACTTAGCTGAATTCCTACAACGATCATATCTCACAGTCTACGCTTTTTATGGGGAAACATCCAAACGTACCGAGCATTCGTTATTTCATTCGATTAAGAAACAGGGGTTCATAAATCCACTTGCTAAAATGGTTCCCTGAATGTTTGACCAACAGTCACGCAAACGACATCTCAGGCAAGCACGACATTACCGGAAACTTTTAAAGTCACTTATTGGTTGATAACATTTAAAATATACCTCAATACTTTACGGAGGCGTGAAATGGAGAAAGGGAGTTACGATATCTCTCTCTCTTTCTCTCTCTCTCTCTCTCTCTCTCCTTGTATAGAATCACGCGTTTCTCGATACCCCGGTAACTCAAAAATCTCAACTCTTGAATTTTTCATATTGGAAGAACTATTTGAAATTAAAACTCAGCCAGTCGTGTAGATTGTAAATCACACTCCAGGGAACTTTGACGTTCGAAACTAAATTACTTAAGTTCTAAATGGTCGAATGACACCCCACGCGACCATCAAAGAATTAAAAGACGTTAGAAAGGAATTACTGTTCGTGTGACAATGAACGATATATCTAAATACAGAAATCACGATTATATCAAAAGCATTTGAAAAATAACATTCTTTGTCGCCGAATCTTGAGATCTAAATGAAAATGAGAATCTCTATCGCGTGTTCGTTTGTGACGGCGGTACTCCAATTTCAGTGTCCATGTCCCAGAACGTAACGAGGGTGTAACAAATGTCCGCCAAACGCTAATGATCTTCGTAATGATTACGCAATATCGCACGAAATGTTGCATGTAACTTATTATTCCTTCCTAGGAATGATAAGTGATTTCACACTCGTTTATATTGTTATGACTTACGACATCTCCAACACCGCGTGTACGGTAAATCAGATTCGTGTAACTACCTGGCTATTCAATTAAAACATAATCTCGATAAAGAAAAAACTCCAAGAAGTATAAGACAGAATAATGTCAGGTACACTATGAGGTGTACAACTTTGCTTCCGCCGTTTACAATACATGGTTGCGGTCGAAATAGGTTGGGTAGTGGATGAAACTTTGATAATGAAAGTTTTCGAGCCGAATTCTCGTCATTTGCGGGAGGTTCTGATTTTCTGCTTTCATTTGAAGAAAACTGCGGCTGAGGCTCACATCGAATGCTCTCAAGTACTCACGGTGAGGCTGCTTTGAGTGAATGAGCGAGTCGTCGATGGTTTCAACGGCATTACTCGATTAAGACTCGTGCCAAACGCAAGAAGAATTGGCAGGATTATTGGGAGTAACTCGACAAACCATTTCGAAACGCTTCAGAGCCATGGGAATGATTCAGGAACAGGGGAATTGGGTTTCGTACGAATTGAAGCCAAGAGACGTTGAACGACGTTTCTTTACTCGCGAACAGCTGCTTCAAAGACAGAATCGAAAGGGTTTTCTACAACTTATTGTGACCGGCGACGAAAAATGTGTCCAATACGATAATCCCAAGCGCAGAAAATCTTGGGGAATCCCTGGTAACAAAACCGGATGATAATCCGACTCAAACTCGGATGAAATTTCCGGGATTCCATTCGGGTGTATCCGGGCGCGTATACGGGGTTTGCGGTGATCTTTTATCCGGTTCCATCTGGCTCCTATCCGGGTTTTGGGACAAGATATTTTTTGGAATCCCAAATAAAACCCGAACAAGGAGACGAATGAATTCTATCCAAATTTCGTGTATAGTTTCGAAAAATATTCAGTATTAAAATCCGGATAGTTGCCGGATGAAGAATCACCGCAAAAACCGTATACGCCCCCGGATACACCCGGAAATTTCATCCGGGTGTGAGTCGGGTTCCCATCCGGTTTTTTTACCAGGGGTGCCCGGACAAGTCCCCACGGCGACGGCTAAACCAAATATTCATGGTGCCAAGGTTATGCTCTGCATTTGGTGGGATCAGCTCAGTGTCGTGTATATGAACTATTGAAACCGAGTGTAACCATTACAGGAGATCGATATCAAACGCAATTGATGCGTTTGAGCCGAGCATTGAAGGAGAAATGGCCACAGTACCAAGAAAGCTAGACGCGATGAAGTTATCGTCCAACATGATAATGTTCGGCCACATGTCTCAAAATCGATCAAAACATATTTGGAGACACTAAAATGGGAAGTCCCATACCCCATCCGCCGTACTCTCCAGACATTCCTCCTTACGGCCTGAGTGATCAGCATTCTCATTCTTATGAAGGAGTTAGGGCCTTAGGCCACCCTAGGAGGCCGAAAAAAATCGGCTTTTTTGGGAATTTTTTTCAGAAATATTACGAAATAAATCGAGATTACAGAAATGGGACTTCATCATACATATCAATCACTGCATGCAATATTTTTTTGAGGCAGTTTATTCCAAAATGGCGGCTTTTTTTTCTGTGATCCACGGCCGGAATAACAGCTCCTGTGATTCAACGAATTATAATGAGGGCCTGAATTTTTTCGATTATGTATAGTATAAGCTAGAGAAGTACGGAGGATTTTTTCGATAGGGGGAAGTCCCGTCACGCCGGACGGCACTCAGTGCCAGATACTGAGAATATCTATCGAACTGAAAACAATACATATATGTTTGTTGCATAGTTTGAATAAGTAGGTCGAACGAAGTGACGAAACGTAACGCTAGGCGGCTGTGTGCATGCGCGCCTTCCCAAGAATCAATTCATATTTGAGCCTTATATATCTTACATATTTGGAAATAATGATGAAGATTGGATTCAGTGTCAAAATTATGAAGAATGGGCTCATGAAGCGTGTGCGGTTGTTCCTGAATGCTCTGACAATTATATTCGTGATCGCTGCAGGATCAGATAATTTTGAAAATTACTTTCCTTCTTTTTTTCTATAAGCGTCCGGTACTAGGTGCCACTTTCCAAACTCGTCTTTAGGTCACTCGTTTTAGTATTAAATACAAATACATTTCTTCCTTATTTCCTAATAAAATAAATATGTGAATATACTCATTGTATTTTTTTTTTATTGCAATACACGGGTTAGCACCCTTTGATATGAAAAGTAAATACAGCGTCAATACAAGACAGCGTCCAAAGACGCATAAAATACAATTACAATATGGTCATGCATTAACCGACAGTTCAAACCGATTCAAGGAAACACCAAACAATTCCATCGACCGATCGAAATTATTTGCTAATTCACAAATGCGAGAAATCGGATCATAATTTCCAAATCTAGATTTAAATTGTACAGGTCTAAATAAAAGCGCTCTCCTAACTGGTCTACCAGGGATGTTAAAATTAACTTTACTCAGCAATGACTCGCAATCGAGAAAACCATTAATCAATTTGAAAAGAAATAGGAGATCATTCATTTGTCTCCGCTCTTCGAGGGTAGTTAAATTCATTCTGTGAAGAACTCTGGAGTAATCATGGTCAGAATATCTCATAGGGCAGCCTATTCTAAAAGCAGCAAAGCGTAAAAACTTGTGTTGCACACTCTCAATCATTCTAATATCCTTCTCCAAGTACGGAGACCAGATAGGGGACGCATATTCAAGATGGGGTCTAATTAAAGAGGAATATAGTACTTTCAATGACCTAACATCTTTAAAATCACTAGAAAATCTTTTGACGAAGCCGAGATTTCTCAGCGCAGTACCACAAGCTTTCACAGAATGCTCAGAAAAATCCAATTCATCATTTATAGTTACACCAAGATCAACATAAGATTTAACAGTATTCAATATAACATTTGCAATCTTGTAGGAGAATATGAGAGGATTCCTTGACCGCGAGATTCTCATTACACAGCATTTTTCTAAGTTCAGATGCAGAGAATTACGGGTGCACCAATAATCTAATCTCGATAATATTGACTGTAAGTGATGAACATCCGCAAGATATTTTATGTTCTTGAAGATTTTTAGATCATCAGCAAATACCAGGGAATCACAATCATTGAGAACCTGCCCGATGGCATTTATGAATAGCAAAAATAAAAGTGGACCAAGGTGGGATCCCTGGGGCACTCCCGAAGAAGGTATAATCGGTTCAGAAAAACAGTTCCGAACTTTTACCATCTGCACCCGATCAGTTAAGTAACTCTGGAACCAAAGTTTGTATTGTTGATAACTGTCAAAAATTTATTATAAAAATAAAAATATTCAAGTTCCTATGTATTTTCTTTTTTTATGAACCATTGACCTCAAGTGTCCGGTACTGAGAGACTTCCCCCTATATTGATTTTTGACAAAATGGCGCACTTCTAAAGTGGAAAGTGAAAAATTTGCCTAAAAAATCGTTAGATAATTGTTAATAAGAAATGAACTATGCAATATATAAGAAAAATCCTACGTGCTTCTATAAACAATGTATTTTCGAAGATATATTCCAAATTTCAAGTCAAAAAATGTAATTTTGAGATAACCGCGTTTAAAGTTTTGAGTAGTAGAAAATCATGAATAATTCTGCAATACCTTTAATCTGCGATGCCTGCACCGTACAATTGGTCTCCCAGATTATCTTAATGCTCTTGCATTTCTTTCTTGCTTGATCTTGCGGCGTTTTTGGCCTCTTTTACCCGGTCTGATAGCGATCTCTCTGCAAGCTTCATGCCCTAACAAAAGGGACTCGCTGCGGACCAGACGGCCATGTACTACAACTCGAAAACGGAGTACTTGAAGATCTTTCCCGGCCATAATCTTCTGGGACATCATTTTCGAGACCTTAAGAGACCCTTTCAAACGAAGGGGGAAAAATCGATTTTTTGAAAATTCTAGGGTGGTGGCCTAAGGCCTTGAAGAATGGATCGATTCGTGGATCGCCTCGAAATTGCCACAAAAGATGGGAAAAAGTAGTGGCTAGCGACGGCCAGTACTTTGAATCATAAGTATGTATTCACTTTTTGAGAATAAATCCTGAAATTTTGAGAAAGAACGGCGGAAGCAAAGTTGTACACCTAATACTTTTTAAAATCTCTTCTCAATGTTATGATCACTTTCGCATAATTGCTTTACTTGGCGTCGTTTGAGATCAAACCACCTACTCTCACGAATTTTTATTTGATTCCATAAAATCAGTTAGAATTATTATTTCCTCTTCCCAAACGTTTCCTCTTAGATAAACAAACGTAAGGGATCGCGTAATTGAATTTACTTCCCATGATTACATTGCGATACGTGAATAGTGAACTAACGGAGTACATGTATGCGTCTGAGATCGAATTATCGCAAGACATTGAACACGAATCAGTGAGCTGCATAACAAAGTAAATTAAGATAAAATGTAGCTATTTTATCAAGTATTTTATAATTAAATTATTAAATCCATGTACGTATGTTGAGAGAAACAACGAACTTCCTTTGCAGAATCTTTTATTCATTACTTCAAGTTGACAAAGTATTTCAAAACGATGGAGATCCAAGGAAACCCCTGTAATATCATAGTCTATGGTATATGTAATATTGGAATATTTTCTTCGTGGGTATTGGAGAACCGTAACGACGACAACAACAATAAACGATTATGTAACACAACTCATCCTATATCGTTTTATACATTCCCTCACGAAGCCCTGAAAAATGACCCGATATCGTCGAGTGTACCTCTAATTGATTTCGATAGAATCGTTCCATTGCCATTATTATACCTCGACTCATTTCACAACAGGGAGAAGGCTGGGGAGTAAATTTGTGGGACAAAGAACAGTACAGGTTTGTTGGAATTGTCTAATCCTCGGAGAACTTTACCGTACGTTGAATACAAATTTTTGAAATAAAATTTCTTCTTTCTTCTTCGTATGTATCACGTAACGTCGATATGACGTATATAAAGGAAAAACAGTCGTAAAGTATAATAGCGTGTTACAGTGTTACAACGAGAATGAGATTCGGGAGGATTGTAATAACTTTTCGTCATGATATTCGTTTAACGTTTAACGTCGGATGATGAAAGCATCGATTTACTGCAAAAGTACATCATTTTTTATGAAGGTGGAAGAAAAAAAGGGCGTTACGCTGGACCGTAAAAAGGGAAAAGAAAAATAGACAGAACAATAAAAACGAGAGGAGGATAATGAAAACATTCGTTGATGGGTCAAGGATAACCCACAAGTCGCGTGTCTGTGCGTATTTTCAAGCATTGTTGAAAAACAATGAAACGCTTATGGGGCGCGTTAAAGGGATCCATTGTTTCGCTTTCATTATAGGAGCAACCGTTTGGCGACAATGCTTTTCCTCCCGCATCAAGCCACGTTGATAACGACTTTTCTCTTCTTTTTTTTTCCACTATGTTGTTCCCACGAGGAATATAGCGCGATAATTCTTTTTTGTTGTTAAAGCGTAGAAAGATGCGAGTCGAGTCGACGCAGGTTGGCCGGATGAACGTTTTGAAATGACATGAAGAATGATCTAAAATATATTTAACACGAATATTAAATAACATTGAATCACTGAGGGTGAAGTTTATACGTTTACCTCACTGCCATCGGTGCAGGGGATGTACTGCGGTGGATGTGTTAATGTGAATTTACAGCATTATACAGACATGAAGGATGGCTGTACACTACCGATGCCTGATCCAGGCACCATTCGCATGCAGGATTCGCGCTAGCCGACGTGCCAGCGGGGGCACGACGCCAGGTACCGAGAGCTTAACGAGAATCACATCGGGCGCATCAGACACAACCCTGTGGCGTAAACACATTGCGCTTATCGATCGGATTCACCCCTTTGCCTCACTTCGCTTCACTTCACCTCCCTCGCATTCTCGACAGTCAATCCAGGAACTAAACCCCAAAGGACTAGTTTGAGAAATTACTCTTGGATGTGGGTTTTTTTTTCTATTTTCGCTTTATCGCTATCTCGCGTCAAGAATTCGATTGTATCATCCATGTCAGACCTTGTACAACATTCCACCAGAATCAAAGTGACGAAAAACGTCAGGGATAATCGAAATATCAAGAACTTGTACATCCTGTAGGGCCATCCTGTACTTTGATTTTCTTTCCAACGTGAAGAGGGAGAACAAAAAACATAACGAAGTGAAGTATTTCGTTTTTCCAGTAGTCTTTTCATCTATTTCGAGAAGGGAAAGAGAGATCGTGATGTTGGGGGATATTGGAACGGGATACCTTCGAGATTTTCTTAGCCAGGACGACGACTACGACCGAGACTAAGACTACGACGTACGACGTGAGCTTTCTTACCGTCATCAAGCCACGATTCATCATAGTTCTTTGTGCGCAACGACAACCTCGACTCTTTTTCCTTATTTTTCCCACTCCACGACGTTTCCGGCGTCCACCCTCATTTCCGTAGGACACCCCTCCTCACTTTGTACTCCGATTTCATTCGCTGGAGCTTATGAACATTTCATAAGTCAGTCACAGATCTGTTTTCTCTACTCCATTCGGCAACAAAACTCTTTCCCTCGGGATTATGTTCGGTATTTCAGACCATGTTGGACGGAATTTTTCCCCGAGAAGATAGAAAAGTAAGTTGAGTAATTATTGTAGTTCGAAAGAAGGTAGACTTTGTTGAAATTTTCCAAGAACCTAATAATGGATGCAGGAGTACATAAACTAACTCCCATTGACAAATGACAACGAAGAACATGATTTATACGGAATTCATTTTGTTGTTCTTTCTACTTTTATTTCGAATTAATGATGGATGGAGCTTGAAATATCGCGTACGTATGTACGTGTAGGAATCGTGAATCGTGAATCGAGTTCGATAGCAGTTACAACCCACGTTTGTATGATCGTAGTTCGAGTATTCGATACGTGTATGTGAAAAGAGCAAACTCTCCGTGGTTACGTGTAGGGAAGGTTGTGTGGAGGAATGTCATGACGTTGGTCCAAAACCCAGGAGTGATTTGTGTGACAGATCGGGGCCAGCGAGGTTCTCTCGTGCCACAGCATAGAGCAACGAGATTCACCACCACCATCGTCGTCGTCATCACCGTCGTCGTTGTTGTCGATATATTTTGTTTTCTACTCGAACGAGTTCAACAACTGTTTCCCAATAACAGATAACTATTTATACATCCATGCATGGATATGTGGATATTATTGCATGGATTTTCTACACACCCTTACATTGTCATTTTGGAATAAATTGATTTCCCGTTCAATTTATTCCCTAACAATCATATAAGGATTGATTTTATGTGTTATAATACTCATTACCCGACAACGAATTCAACGAATTCGGAATAATCACGTTTTATTCACATCGAATATGTTATTCATCGATTCAAACCCTCATACAACGAAGAAGGGAGAGAAATAATATATCAAATAACATTTAATATCCATTATTGATGTAAATGAGAATAACGAAAAAGGGGGACGAATATTCGTGTATTCGTTGGCATGGGATGGCATGAAATGATACAGCCAGTAATTAGATAGCGATCAATCGACGTCGATTGTTTCCAATTTATATAATAACGTATCATGTTTGAAACGCTTCAGAAAAGTTCCATAACAAAAGAATAATGCTCGGGAAAAAATTGGTGTTCAAAGTTTTTACGAGCGATTCGCAAAGTTCAAGGATATAGAATTTGGATAGAATCGAAGTAATACGGTTCCCTCATCGCAAACACATGGCCGAGATTCGATTCTAGAGAATACACCTCGGTCGCTGCTATTTTATCAATATGAATCAATAAACACATGAATTCATTCATGAAGGAAATATTATCGAATACCGTTTCGATGTAGAGCAGCGAAGCAGGTATACCCTCCCTATTGTATTCCCAATACGTTGCGTAATGTATTTGTGATATAACCAGTTTGTATTCCGAAGAAAATAGTTGAAAAGGTGAAGAAGACGAGGGAATTGAGGCTCGTGTTTTACATATTGCAGAAAATAACCGATGAATACAACAGGAGTGTAGAAAATATATACACTCGAGGATGTGATTTATTTTATAACCACTTTGCAGAATGTGATGTTTATTGTCAAAAAAATCAAAAAAACAAGAATTCATCTTTGTTTTATTTTCATCCCTTAATGAAAAAAGAAAATAATTATAACAATGATGATGACGATGATGATGATAATAATGAAAATAAAAGAGAGAAACAAATGGTAAGAAATATGATCCAAAGCTTTACCAGAGGAATGTCAATGAAAGAGCCAGAAAATGAAAAGGAACGAGAAAAAACAGTTGTAACAAGAAAAGACGCCGTCGCGCAGCATTGATCGCTCTTTGTGTAAGGAGGTCTTTTACTTTGCCACTTCAGCAGCAGCAGCAGCAGCAGCAGCGACGGCGGTGGCGGGAGCATCATCCCACAGGCCTTGCTGAATTTTCTTGTCGACTAAGACTGAATCCGAACATCCATCCATCGATCGGTCAACACAAAAATGTATACGGATGTGTATTTTTAAATCTCGTGAGAATAAAACGTGATATCCGGTCTGAAGTTGACACGAAGCTTTTACAAGAGAAAAAAAATTCCTGGAATACATATTAATTATAAACTGATTGCACTACTTGTTATCCGTAACAACAAAACAATTTTGAATAATTTAATAACACGTTTCAAGTATCTGCAAATTCATCTCATTTCAGAGGAAAATGTTTTTCGTAACAAAAATGAGGGCTTTTTTCGTCACTTTGAGGAACAGTTCCGCCTTTCAGGTGTTGTTGAAACTTCCACAGGGAGAGAAAAATTTCACAAACCCATAGCGAAAAGTTCCTCGTTCGTGGAAGAATTTTGTTGCCACTATTTTTCGAGAGAAAATTCTACAATTATTTTTTACAGTGTATATGTTATGAAATATAAAACCGAAAACGAGAAAAAGAATGTCACAACACAAGCCAGAAGGTATTTAAATTACCAACCGAGGTGTGAAAACAGCAGGAACTCTTCTACACTCAAATAAAAGTGAATTTATTTCCAAAACTCAACCGTACGTTACGGAGTCGACGAATTTCTCCTGAAAAGGCGGTAGAAATATATATATAAACTATACTAAATGTCAAAAACACTCGGAAAGTGTATTGAACAGGTTTTCACAGGGTAGTAAATCATACCAACTAAGAAAGGAACCAATGCCAAAAAGCATTAGACTTCAATGGATACTTTATCACCATTGATTATTAAAATTTTAAACAATGAAGAGGTGATAATGTATTTCTTATATCCCTCAGGAACTGGTAATGAGCAGCTAAGGAATAGTTTTGATGTCATTTAAACTGAAAAAAATCTGTACTCTGTGAGGGGTTTCGATCCTGGGACCGTGGGATGATGAGCTAGATACGCTATGCTCGCAGCCATCACGCTGTTTTGCATAATTTTGCAATTTTCAATCACGTGATGTCATCTCACGTTTTAACTGTTGATCACCGCTTTGTGCAGACGAGATTGTATATTTTTGTTATTGAGTAACATTTATAATTTTTGCCAACTCTATTTATATGCTAACGGAACATTTTAAAATATCCCAGATACAAGTGACCCGCACTCCAGGTAGCACACGCACGGTCTGAGAATATACGTTGAGGATATTCGAATGCTGGAATGAGATTGTTTCAAATATTCTTAGAATATGATGATGCCACGAATATTGTGGCAATATTAGAAGAATGCTGTTAAAATAAAAATTTCCGTCAATATAAGCTCATGCATGTCACCGAAAACTACTCCACAATCCATTTTTTTGATCATCAAAGATCTGTAATCATGAATTGTTATAAATATTATGGATTAACATGAATGGATGAGATATCCTGGTAAAAAAATCTTTCTGAATCTCTCTGAAAATTTCACGTTTCAGAGAAATTCAGAAAGAATCAGAGAAATTCAGCGCAATTCAGCGTGGTTCAGAGGATTTCAGAGACCAGTGGATTGAGAGAACTTGTGCTTTGAATTTTTCAGAAGGATTCAGAAAAATTCAGAGGAACTCAGAGAGATGCAGGGAAATTCAGAGAGGAACAAATTCAATAAAATTCTTGGTCCTGCATTTCAGAGGCGTTCAAGGAGTGCCAGACGCTTTCAGAGATAGATGAATTCAGAAAGATTGTGCGTAGAACTTTTCAGAAATATTCAGAGAAATTTAGAAAGATTCAGAGTAATTCAGAGAAATTCAGAGGAATTCAGAGAAATTAAGAGAGGAATTAATTCAGCTAAATTTGTGGTTCAGGATTCCAGAGGTGTTCAGAGAGTGTTAGAGACTCACAGAGACACGTGAATTAGGAATAATTGTGCGTGAGATTTTCCAGAAAGATTCAGAGAGATTCAGCGGAATTCAGAGAGATGCGGGGGAAGTCTGGGAAATTCAGAGAGGAATAAATTCAGTAGAATCTTGGCCCTGCCAGAGATGAGTTGAAGAGATTGCTAATGAGATATGAAAATCATAGTCCAGTTTCTGATTGGCAGTATTACGTTTTCCGTTTATCTCTTCATGCTGGTTGGCTTGGAAGAAGAATTCAACCAATCATATATTTTTTTTCAAAAGAGAAAAACGTGATACGGACCATGATTTTAACATTGCGTTAGCAATCTCTGCAATTCATCTCTGGTCCTGCATTTTAGAGGCTTTCTGGAAGTTTTAGAGACTTCCAGAGACAGATACATTGAGAAAAATTGTGCGTGGAACTTTTTAAAAATATTCAGAGGAATTTAGAAAGATTCAGAGTAATTCAGAGAAATTCACGGGAATCCAGAGAAATTAAGAGAGGAATTAATTCAGTAAAATTTTTGGTTCAGGATTTCAGAAGTATTCAGGGAATGTCAGAGACTCACAGGGACAGGTGAATCAGGGAAAATATATGCGTAGAGCTCTCCAGGAATATTCAGAAGAATTTGGAAAGGTTCAGCGTAATTCAGAGAGAAATTAATTCAACTAAATTTTTGCTTCAGGATTTCAGAGGTATTCAGGGAGTGTCAGAGACTCACAGAGACAGGTGAATTAGGAAAAATTGTGCGTGGGATTTTTCAGAAAAATTCAGAGAGTTTCAGAGGAATTTAGAGAGATCCTTTGAGGGTCTGGAAAATTCAGAGAGAAATGAATTCAGTACAATTCTTGGTCCTGCATTTCAGAGGCTTTCTGGAAGTTTCAGAGACTTCCAGAGGAAGATGAATTAAGAAAAATTCTGCGTGGAATTTTTTAGAAATATTCAGAGGGATTCAGAAAGATTCAGAGTAATCCAGAGAGATTCAGAGAAATTCAGAGAAATTCAGAGGAATTCAAAGGAAGCTTTGAAATCTGAATACATTAAATTCCGGGATATTCAGAGGAATTCAGAGAAATTCATAGGAATTCAGAGGAAGCTTTGAAATCTGAATACATTAGATTCCGGGAGATTCAGAGGAATTCAGAGATATTCAGGTAAATTCAGAGGGAGCTTTGAAATTTGAATATATAAAATTCTGAGGGATTCAGTGATATGCGGAGAGATTCGGAGAAAGTTGAAGAATTCAGAACGTATCACTATCGGAAAAGTCTCTAACTTCCTCTGAATTACTCTGGAATTACTCTGAATCTCTCTGGAATTCGTCCTAAAATATAGAGAGATTCAGAGAAATTCAGAGAGATTTCAGAGAGATTCAGAGAGATTTTTTTTACCAGCGTACTCATGATAGCAACAGGCAATCTTAATGTTTTATTACAGTTTTAAGGATTATTTCTCACACATGGCACTCTCAGAGAACATTTGCGATATTAAAATGCACCTCTCATAAATTCATTATTTCCCAATCACAAATCAAAATAATATATTATTCAAGGGTCTGTAGCCTGTCAACAACATTATCCGCCATTACTGAATGCATGTCATCACGATACTTGCGCATGCGCTGTCCATCAATCTCCCTATAAACTTTGTACGCATATTCTATGAACGTTCCTAGAATATTCCAAACAGTCTCTTTCAAATGTTCTAAGAATTTTCTACGCTTTTTGTGAGAAGATTTGATCAAGTACATTTTACGAATGTTGTGAGAATATTCTCTGAATATTCTGTGTTACATCCCTAACAGTGGATTCCACGTGGAGGCAACGTGGAAATGTCCCGTGCACGGGATGGGACAGCACAACCACCGATCCTTCACCCAGAACTCCGGTGGAATGGAGGTGGAGAAATAGGATCCGTGGAAATAAGAGAGAAATCAGGGAGAGTCTTCGTTGAGGCAACGGAGAGGCGACGGAGACGAATATCCGCTGTCTGTATTTTCAAATTTTCAATAAAATCCAAAATAGTGCATTTACATAACCAAATCTGAATCTTTTGATTCACCAACATAGATTTTATTGAAAATATAGGAGGTGGACATTTCTCCGTCACCTCTCTATTGCCTCAACAGAGACTCTCCCTTATTTAGTCGTAGATTTAGTCTCCCGAAGTCGTAGATGAAGGAACGGCGGTTGTGCAGCATCTCTTCTAGGGTAGCTCAATCTATTCTGGAATTGCGGAAAATAGCCGAAATCATAAAGAAACCCGAGATTTTGGAACCACAATACCAAATTCTTCTCCATAAAAACCCCAACATTCGAGTGTCAACATTCAAAATAATCCCATCAATTTTTCAATCACTCTCTCCATCGTCCACATTTTTCCACCGCAATTTATTTCCTTGAAGTTTGCGCAGCTCGATAATCCCCAGCGGCTATTTTCTCTAACATTTTTTGTTGTTCTCTTCCGCGTTGTTTGTGGTTTTTCCGTTGCACTTCCCATATTTTCAACCAAGCGAGATTAGTAATCTCGTAAAGGACGTGAAATATCGAGACATTTTTTCGATTTTCAAAGGATCCGGTTCAAGATAAACAAGAAGCAAACCGCACGAATTTTCCGTCAATCCATTAGATTTTCAATTATTTTTAACTCCGGAGCTATAGATTTTCCCTGTGACGATCTCATCTCGCCGCCAACGTAAATTCAATGACGGTGGAATAAAGGTTATCGAAAAAAAATAAATAAAATAAAATAACGCCAGGGTGAAACGAAAGTAGAAATTTCAAGATAATCCAATATCGAATGATACCGAATGATCGATGGGAATTTTATTATATCAAAGAGAAAATGTGTTATATCGTGGAGGTTGAATTTCGTTTTTGCGGTGCGTAAATTGTATGTGCATGATCCGACAATTGTATCCCCTGATTGCTCTTTTTCCAAGGATAATGTTTTTCCGGTAATCTTCTTGCGCACGGCGAAATGTTTATCTTTCGATCGATTGGAAAAATAAATCATTGAAAATTTTCTACTCTAATTCCATGCATTAGTTTTTTGTTTTATAGTCACCTCGTTTGCGCGGTTTCCAACTCTCAGAGGGAGTTCGATCAATTTTCATTCCGAGGAGGAAGGTGTGTGCGGGGTAATTTTTTGCTTTCAATTTGCGTGGAATAAAGTATGCGATCGAGTGGTCGTCGTTCTACTGATTTGAAAGCTCGAAAATTAGGAAGAGAATGTTGAATACGAGTATCAATAAACGTGGTATATGAGACTGGATGCTCGATATTTGTACTTTGACGTTTTTCAGCTGGCGTACAGTCAAGCGGATTATCTATGCGTGCATCATCGTTGTCAAAGGAACTCGATTATTCCTATATCCCTCTCGATATTGTGTAGCGTTCAACCCCTCGAAAGACTTGGAAACTGTAGAGCGCGGAGAGAACCGGAACTATCGAATGCCATCATCGTCGTCGTCATCGTCGTAGTCGTGGTTGTCGTTATCGTTGTCGTTGTCTCTTCATCGAGGAAGAGTAGAAATGATGAAGGGAAATTGATTGAACGTACGGTTGTGCGAAGCCTGTAGCAGCTCCATCTTTGATCGGGTTAAAGTGCTGTTGGGCTTTCCATATGTAAGTGTACATAGCTGTGTAGAGTGTACACGAACAAGAAAGTGAAGAGAAAAAGGAACACAGAGGAGAGGATGTAGAGAAAGAGGTTGATAGAAGGACAGCGCGACGAGGCGAGGGTGGTAGATTTTGTCCGTTCATTTGGCGAGTAACGAAGTTATACTCGACGCGGCTAACCCAATCATTCGACCACCACCGGCTCTCTTATTCCATGTTCTCATTTTCTTTATCCTTACTCTGCCCCGACTCTCCCTCATTCGGATACGAAATCGTTAATTATACACATGCTGTTCATACTTCTTTTCTCCCCTTCGATCCTCCACCCGAGAAATTTGAAATTCCATTCAATTTGTAATCCAAGGTTACAACTGTGTCACGAGAGAAACCCTGTTTCTCTGAATCTAGAATAAAAATCACCAAGTGTCAAAATATGATGAATGTAAGCCACATGACCACGGTTCTTGATCTTCAAAATGAAAAAAAGAAAACAACCGATGTACAAAAAGTTCACAATCAACCAAGAGACTAAAAATCCAGAACTCATTCTTCATGAGATTCTCTGAGAGTTTTGTTTGTATGTTTTTTCCTTTTTTTACACCAGTTGAATTAAAGATTTAGTTGATCAAGAGAGAGAGAGAGAGTTCACAACGTCATTTGACCTATTTCGAGAACCTACACACGAGTCTCCTGTAGATCTCTTGAATTTTCATTATTTTCTTGCTCATGATGGTGAAATTTTCATATCTAGAAAACTTGTTGTTGTACCGTTGTTTTATTATAATTTTATTCCTCGCTTTTGTACCGAGAGTATGAAAAACAAAATAATAAGACCACTTCTTCAAATTTGAATTCAAAAAAATGTGGAGGAAAATCCAAATAGGTTCGAAGGGAAGAAAAAACCACCCTTGGTTTACATTCACGTGGAACAAATTATTCTATGAAATATAAACAAATTGGGGTATCAGATGGGAGGAAGAACGATATATGCTTTAACGAAGGATACTTTTCCTCCCTCTTTCCTAATCTATCTTGAATACACGTTTGATTGATCAAGATTGAGCAAGACAGAGTAATGTAATTACGTTCCTTGATGATGTCGATGTACGAGTAGTACCCATCAGAAGACACTCCGAGGTTTGTTAAAGGTCGACCCTTTGAAATTTACCCTGCTATCGTGCATTCATAATCATCGTAAATCGACCGATTTCATGTTTAATTTTCACGAATTAACACAATTCTCGATATGGAAATTTTCTACCGTGTTGACAAGGATGGATTTAATCCATCAACTCCTTCTCAAATATTTACGTACACCTTGATTCCACTTCAAGGAAATTATCGGTCTCGAAAGCGCACACGATTCATTTGAATATGCGGTTACGAATCCACCCAGCTGTCATTCGATATTTATTTTGTTTGACTAAACGAAGGAAGATTTGTTCTCTTCAAAATGTGTACACAACAAAAGGAGATAAAGATCCTCCAAAGTAAACGAAATTTTATTCAAAATAGTATAGAAATTTTGAAAATTCCCGTACTACTTTTAAAAAGAAAACTTATCTCTCATGAATAAATTGTAAATTTTTGTACCAAAGTAACGCTCCAACTCCGTTGAATATCACATTCTTATCTTTTCACAGCGCCAACAAGGATATCCGAGTTTCCGTCGTGCAGGTTATTCCAGCCGTTGAATCCAGGAGAGAGGTTGCGGATGCGAAACCAGAAATAGCTCCATCGCAACAATGAAGACAATGTACAGCCGAATTGTCTCAGGCTATGATTGTCCAAACGCAATTCTTGTCTTGACGATAAGATATCAAGAATTGTGTGGGGACATCAGCGCTCGAGACTGAGAACAACTCTAAGAGATCGAGAAAGGCAATCATCGGGATCTCTGATACTTCACCGATACCTCGTTGTAGGTACCATCTACGAAGCGATTGATTCTAATTCCACGTTTTTTCTCTTTTTCCCGACCATCATGATCGCGACACAGTAATAACAGAAGAGGTCGACAAATGCCGACATCAGCACCTACGTTTTCAACAGGAACAGAATCAGAACCCATTCTTCGTTCGGTCCATTCTCTTTTCCTTTCATCCGCGCAGGGTGTAATGTCCTACCGCTTCTGGGGGGAAAAAAAATGCACACACACACACACACGTAGATATGCGAGAGGATATGAACGTGGACGGACGTTCCAATGGTTCAACAATACGAACACGACAATGGGGAGAAAAATCTGTTCGTTTCTGCTATAATTTTCCCCAGAAAAAACAATACCGCTTTTGTTCGCCAATTATCTCTCTAACGGAATTGTGGATGAAACTTGTACATGTGTGAATGTGTGTGTGTTTTTTTTTCTCATGCTTAAAACGATGCACGACTACGATTTTATCGTTGACGAAATAATTCCGAAGTACAATTATACGTTCGCGTGGTATATGAAAAATTGAGAAATCTCTGAAAAAGATGCTGAACAGTCAACGGGGAATTTATTTTTTGAAAAAAGTCAATAGTTTCAAATTTATTCGATGGTTGAGTTTATTCCTGTACAACGTGTGGAGTTTTTTTGGGGGATGAAAAAAGACGTGTGTGTACAATGGATATACATGTATGAATATTTATGACAAAACGGTATCAGAAACGAGCTGTTGTAATTATTTTATGTTTGTATATTAATGTAATGAACTTTGGTTGCACGTATAAAGTACATTTTGTTTGTTTTTCCAAGGAAAAAATCACAATTTTGCAATATGCAAAATAGCTGCGCCATATTTATCTGGTGTTTTTCCGTCCCTGGAGAGCGTTAACTTGAGGAAGTTAACTACGTTTAATCATTATGTGTTATTCTATACGTATTTTTACGCCAAATTGATACAATTTCGCTATAATTTTCCGTAGTTTATGTGAAGTAATGTGACAGGGTTTGACATAAAAATATTATCATTTAAGTATGTATATGAATAATTATTGAAGAATAAAACCAATTTTTGAGTATTGATTAATGAAACCAAACCTCAACACCATTCCAATCTCCCATGATGCAAAATTCAACGCTTCGCGTGATCAAACAAATCCAAAGATCCATACACGGAAAAAAATAATTAGCTATTATTTGGATAGCTGAAAATCAGCTACAACAGCTATTTTTTAGCTGTCACAGCCGCTCATTCAGCTGCCGCAGCGAAAATTCAAAGGCTAAATTATTTGGCTATCCAAATATCAAACCCACACTGAGAAAACGTTTGTTTCGGCGAATCACAATTTTGATTGAAATGAACGCAAAGAAACTTTTTGGTTGGCTGAAATACAATTTATTTGCCTGTATGAAAGCCTTAATTATTGTGAACCAAATTTTGTTCACCCCAAATAAATTGTATTTTACCCAACCAAAAAGTTTCTTTGCATTAATTTCAACAAAAAT
Source organism: Gonatopus flavifemur (assembly GCA_018340375.1). Lineage (NCBI taxonomy): Eukaryota > Metazoa > Arthropoda > Insecta > Hymenoptera > Dryinidae > Gonatopus > Gonatopus flavifemur. The sequence continues at coordinate 14,235,643 of JAFFJZ010000006.1, forward strand.
TTTGTTTGGCTGGAACAAACTGTGCAACGTTTTCAGCGCAACCCTGTGCACACTGTAAAAAGTTTTATCGGAAAAATCCCATAAAATTTGGAATTCTCAGATAAATGTACCGGAAATTGAATTCCTAATCAGTGATTGGAATTTTACAGGAAGCTAAGAAATAGCTACAGCTGCAATTATTTTAGTCGCAGTGGTTGAAAAAAGGTGCTAGAAAAGTGAGTAGCAATGGTTGTAATAAATATATATTCATGTTATAATCGTAATAACACGGAAGTTTAGCAGAAATAAAATGAAGGAACGAGGGAAAAACATTTGATATCCCTTTCCCCTCGCATCTTACACGCAAGAACGACAATGAACAAACGTGAAAGCAGATTAGCGCGAAGCAAAAGCGTCCGAAGGGAAAGGATAACGAGTATCCCGAGATTCCCCAGTGACACGAGTACCTCGCCCAGGAAAGAAGATTTGGAAAGAAATGCAAATCAAAAGCAGGACAGAACAGGGGAATTAACAGAAGGATTTTATGCTTGTAAGGGCAAACGTCGAAACGTAAACTCACGAAAGAGAATTATAATATCTCCCGAATGTTTATGATAAATTTCCTGAGAAAAAAGGCGCGGAATATATTTTCCTCCTCGAAACGCAGACATTATTGGAACATGTGACAAAAAACAAATTCGTTCGACTTGATTCATGAGCTCTCACGCGCACGGGATAAAAGGACATACACTTTTTCACTTTTTACGTGTTTCAACATATGCGATATGTACGTACATACAAGTACGCTTACAAGTTGGTATTATACGTCGAAAAAAGGAAGGTAATTTGTTGGCTGACGTAAAGAGAAGAAAGGAGCAGTGGGAGAGAAATATGCAGGATACCTTCCTGAAAATAAGGTGAGATAAGACTGGTAAAAGCACAAGATATGCATTACCACTAAGATATACGTATTCGTATGTACGTATATACGATGTTTTCAGACGTGTACACATACAGTTTGCAACATCTACCGGCACGCGATTTTTACAAGAGTATGTGTTAATACTACCAACACCTATTCCTACAAAAATGGATAAGTGTACGACGTGGTAGCACTGATACACACCAAATACATTATGCATCCTGGATTTTATGTCGTATAATGCACTTGTTACCCATGCATATGGCAAGTGGTATAGAACGAAGAGTCGAAAATCATAGTATATGAGAAGAAAGGAAAAGAAAAAACAAATAGGGTATCACATCCATCTTTCAAAATAATAGATAATATAGAAATATTGCTGTCCTCTGAGATTCCTATACTTCGAATAAATCTCTATTCGCGCACAACCAGGGTTGCCACATTGTGGAAAATTTTCTGGAATCCTGAATGTCTCATTCACTTTCAGAATTTTCAAAGTCTTCTAAAACTAAAACAGAAGCCCACAAACACTCTCTAAAATTTGTAGAGTGAGATTTCCCTTTTTGGCCAGCTAAAAGTGAGCTTGTCGAAATTTCGAGTGAAATTTCCACTCTTTTAGAGTGATAATCCAAGGTTTCACTCCAAAAGGGTGCACTGAAGAAAAATGTGTGGTTATACCAAGGAGTATCAGGAGGTAATATAAAGGTGGTAGGAATGAAACGGAAACTCCCCTACGCTGATGGCCCTGCAATGCCAATAAAGAGCCGTCATTGGCACTTTGAAACGCCAGCAGTCGTGTTTGCTGGGTCACAGTCTCAAGATCTACTTTCTTATGGGTCCAATCAATGAAAGCACAATTCTAAAAGTAAGAAATAAATTTTACTTTTGGAAACAGAACGTCCGTTGGTTGGAGCCATAAGAAAGTTGATCTTGAGGGTGTGAGTTTCCGTTTCAATAATTTCTACTCCTTCCACTGTTATGTTCCCTCCTGATACTCCTTGGGTTATAACAACTATCTGGAGTACGGTTGGGATAGATAGTTGCAGTGGCAACACTTTCTTGTGCTGAAACGATACAGATTGCCGTCATAGCAATAATCCGTATCGTTCCTACCCTGAGAGAACAAATTTCCGGGAACGATAAAATATTTAATTGAGTAGTCGCCACACTGAGAAAAATCTGCATTGTAGAAATCATGTTTCAATATAGTAATGTATTTGACAGTGAAAAATACATTATTTTGGTTATTATTACCATGAGTTAGGTGATAAATACCATCTTTTTGGTGAATCAAACCGAATGTACGGTGAAATTCAACACTGAAAAGGTACTTTTCACTTTTGAAAGGCTGGCTTCAGTTTTCATTATTTGACGGGTGAAAAATATACGAAATAGAGGTTATTTTCACACTTCATTTTTCTCAGTGCATAAAATACTTAATCGATTTGAATGAACTTTCATTGACTCAATTAAATAAATTTTCCCATTGATGAATTATTTCATAGAATATTAAATATTTATTTGATTGAATGAACATTTAATCGAGTCAATGAAAGTTTGTTCAAATCAATCAAGTATTTTATGGCGACTATTCAACTAAATATTTTATTGTTCACGGAAATTTTTTCTCTCAGTGTAGAGCGATCCGTTTGGTTCTGATAGCTATACCGATGCGATGTCTCTATATTTCAGATAGCTAGTATAGACAAACAATACTCTTATGAAATCAATACATTTTTTTCAGTGCACTGTGAAAAGGTTGCATTAATATAGGTAACAAATATCAGTTTGAAATCCGACTTAATATAGTATATATCACAGTAAGGTTAGTCTATTTTATTCACACATAATATATTATATTAATAGTTATCTGATGATCTAACACCCTTTAATATAATAGATTATAAATGTCATCATATTTTTATTAATTACTCATCATATTTATGTGCAATGGATCATGAATCAACTATTGATATATTAGTACACGAAGACAATAAATTATCTTTGAAGTCATGCTAAATTAGGTCGGATTTCAAATTGATATATGTTAACTATTAACGTAACCCTTTTTACAGTGTGTTAAGGGTCACTCGAAACGAGGGAAAATCCCACTCGAAGCGGACTGGTTCACTTCTAAGACTTAATGGAACGAAATACGTGATTTTTCACTCTTTCGGATTTAGAGAGCAGTTATTTTTTGAGAATTCATTAGCGATTTTGTTATTGTGCGAATTGTTAATTCACTATGAATTCGGAAGAGATATCTTCGTCAGCAACGTATAAGATTTATTACGAGGTGGGACCATTTACTATCAACGCACGTGAATTATCATGGAAGTTTCACCCAATTCAATATGACTTCATCATATATTAATGCAAATTTTTGTGTCTGAAGAAAATACATATTACAGAAAAACATATCTGAAATCAATGAAGACAATTGAATGAATCGTATCATCAAAGTACCACTATCTTAATGATGAACTTGAAATATGTTATAATATTCCTTGAATTTACAACTCTCATTTATTAATACACGAATTCAATCAAATTTTGGAATATGATAATTCATAGAAAGCATTTGAATTTTTATTCAAAGTGTAGCGCAAGTTTGCAGCAAATATAATTTTAATAATCATGAAATAACGCATCCGCTAACTGTAAAAACTGATTTATTAATTATTAATATATCATTTATTCACAACAAATCTCAAGTCAATGGAAGTCTGATGTGGGATTTGACACTTTATCAAAATTCAGTAATATAAGGTAATTATTGAAAATTATTTTTCGCCCATTTTTCCATTTCGTTCACAGACTATTTGATTTTCACATCATTATCTTCATTTAAATGCATCGCATATGCATTCCTGGTTAAAGGAATCTATTGAATCTGACAAATGAAATTCAATGAGATTTGGTCAGAACATTGTCCAAGTTTAATCGTAATTTAGTGAGATTTGGCCAGATTCAACGAGATTCACATGAAAGTTCTGACCAAATCTCATTGAAAAATCACCGGTGAGATTTGATCAGAACATTGTCCACGTTCAATTGTAATTTAATGAGAATTGTTCAGAATCAATGGGTTCTTTTTTAACCAGGAATAATGATTAATTGTTAGAACAATCATTTTCCAATATTTGTAATAAATTTTGATTGGGAGTAGTTTGTTTGAATGAAACGATCTGTTTTCTAAATCTACATTGATTGCAGTGATAAGTATCCCGCTATGACCCAGTGCATATCCACTGTGGATCAGTGAATATTAATTGATCTTCACAAAAAAATATGACAGTTCACGGTACAAAAACATGTTTATTTGCGTTCAAAATTAATTTTCCAAAAACCGACTCCACAAATAATTTTAAAATGTTTTGAATATGTTTTGACTGTAAAATAAATATAAAGTCCGTGAAATATAACTGAAAGTGTCACCTGAGACATCTCAAAACACAAAACTCGCAGTACAAAAAATTACTTTGCAAATTCATAAACAAAGTTGTGTAAAAAACTTTCAAATAATTTTCAAGTGAATTTTCAAATAAAATCTCGAGAAAATTCAAAGTTTTTAGTCAGCCGGCTGAAATTCGTCAATTCTCACTAAATTTCATTTGAAAATGAACTGAAAAAATGTTTGAAAGCTTTTCACATAACTTTTTTCATGAATTCATCAAGCAATTTTTCAGTGTTCATTACATTTTTGACTTGTTGTGGTTCATTCATTACTATTTCTTTATGAATAATTCATTACATGAACTGATTCTCATGAATAACATTACTAATATATATTATTACATCCCACTTTTGATTGAGATTAATTGACATTTATAAATACAAACCGATGATATGACTACACGGAGAAAATTTTGTGGTATAAATTGTAACAAAAATGCATTAATATTACTATGTTTTTGTAAAGTTGGACCATACTGACATTACGATGAATATTGCTAAGATAATGATTGAAATTACGGTACAATGTAGTAAAGTTGGACACAAAACAAAGAAGAATTACAATTTTCCTTCCGTGAGAAGAGATGCTCGCGAAGTATTTAAAAATCAACGTTGAGTGATTTCGGTCACAGTGTCAGTATAGTCCAACATTACAAGAGAATTATAGTAATCGATACTACAAAATTCTCTGCGTGTATGAGAATGTATATTATTTAGACAAGAAAACGTGTATTAACTATTAAAATAATCTTTCTGTCATCCTTTCTACCCTGTCACAAAAATCCAGCTGGGATTCTTCATTTCTAGGTGAAATCTTAGCTGGGATTCCTATTTCCAAGTAGGATCCCAGCTAGAATTTCAACTCCAACGTGGGATTTCAGTTGGAATTTCTGAACCTAGGTGCAACTCCAGTTGGAATTGAAAATTCCACATGGAATCCAGTTGGGATTCATGATTCCAGATGAAGTCTTAGCTGGCAACGCAGGTAAATTTCTGATCTGGAATCCACGTGGAATCCCAGCTGGATTTTTGTAACAGGATACATTTACATCACATCAAAATCATCTGAGTATGCGATATATTTATTAATTTATTTTGTTTATATGGGTATAAAAGACCCTTTGGTACATAGAATATACATTATTTGAACCACATTGTATATACCATGCATCAAAGCATTAAGCATCATGTTGAGCTCGACTACATACATCTTATATTACAACAACAGTTAACGTGTATAATTATAGATAAAAAGGACAATTAGATATTAAATTTGACAAATAAGAGAAAGAGAATTTCTAAGATCAGAATAGGATGAAAATAATTCAAGCACATCACTGTAAGAATTAGCTAGGATAGATATCCGATTTACCGGATCAGAATAACCGTATCTCGATTTATAAGAAATTGGATTGAACAATTGAGGGCGTCTCAATAAACGAGAAGGGACATTAAAACGTACAAGTCCAAGCAGTTGAGGGCAGCGAATTTTCCCATTAACAATTTTATACAAAAATGAAAAATCATTGAACAAACGACGTGATTCCAAGGAAGACAAGTTAAGTAGAGACATAATCAATGAGTAATCATGACAAGTGACGCTCAACGGACGGCCTATCTGATAGGCAGTAAAACAAAGAAACTTATGCTGAACTCTTTCCAAGTCTGCACAATCCCGAATTAAATGAGGACTCCAAATTTGAGACGCATACTTAAGATGAGGTCTAACTAAAGTACAATAAGTGTTCGAAGTGTAACAGGATCACGAAAATCTTTACAAACGCGCTTGATAAATCCGAAAGATTTCATGGAAGTACCAACTATGTAATTGTAATGATCTGAGAAGTTGAAACGAGAGTCAAATGAAACTCCAAGATCACAAACAGTATTTATAGGTGATAACAGAGAATGAGACAAGTTATAAGGAAAATAAATAGCATTTTTACCTCTATAAAATCTCATCACATGGCATTTAGTGAGATTTAATGACATATTAGATAGCACACACCAAGATTGTAACCGATCCAAATCAGATTGCAGATTTTGAGCATCTCTGTAAGTTCTTATAATCATAAACAGTTTCAGGTCATCAGCAAAAAGAAGATGTTTGCAGTACTTGAAAATCATAGAGATATCATTAATGAAAATAATAAATAATAAAGGACCTAGATGTGATCCTTGCGGTACACCTGAGGATACAAAAAATGAATCAGAAAAATATTGAGAGACACGAACTGATTGCGTACGGTGCAGAATATAACTCTGTAACCACGACAAAAAATTGCTGCGAATACCTAAATTACTTAATTTATGTAACAATATATTAATCTAATGCTTAGAAATATTTATCGTGTCTGGATTCAGAAAATTCTTATATTCGTCACGAAGTTAAGTGAATATTCCTGTTTTTCAGTATACAAAGCGTCTATGAGTGTTTGAAATCAGCGTAGATATAATAGTTGAATTTGGAATTAACTGTAAATCAACTGAGTTAATTTCATTTTTTGATCACGCAAAATCAAGGAATCGAGGATTATGTTGTCGTGATATTTTAAGTAGCGACCCTGCGCACGAAGGTACACCAATAAGAAATCCAAGTGAAGGGATCACACGGTAGAAGGTAATTCCAAAACTACAAGATCCACGAAAGGGATTGATACTGTTGTAATTTCCGAACAATGAATTCTCAACAAGGCGTCTCTCGAGGACAAATAATAATTCCACAAGCCGTTGTTGCGATGCCGAGATGAAGATGATCGCTTCATGGGTTTCCTAGGGGTACGTAATCGTGTTCGGGGTAACACGACGACAACGACAACGACTAACGCGGCTAACAAGGCGGCTTTTCCAGTTCAACACGTACGTTATGGAGAAAGTGCGGGTGTAGGTTCTTCTCCATGGAATTTTAATCAGCGTCAATTATCCACGAAAGTGGCACGTTCTCCTTACGTCTGCACTTTCCTCGAGACGCCCAGAGACAGAGAATTCAATTTTCCTCTGCCCTTTTATTCCCGCTCATCTCTCGCTTCGCTCCACTTCACCGTCGCTTCGTCGTTCCGTGCAAAGGTTATATATATATATATACATACATACACGCATATACCCACGTGTATCCGACATCAAATATCGAAAACGAGATATCGAGAGCAGGAAGATGTATCGAATAATCCATGCAAAAACCCTATCGGCGGAAAAAGACACTATTACAAATGGGAAAGGAGAATTTCTTCCCTGATGAAATGTTATTGTACTCTCGTCGAGCGGGAGAAAACGAATTTAGAAATTGTCACTTACAAAACGGACCGTACATGGTCATGATAAAATACAAGAATGGAGAGAAAAAAGGTACAGGATAAACCAGGACGATCCAGGACGAAGGATGAGATTGGTGGGTCGATTTGAAGCACTTAGAGTTGCCCGGTTCTCGTCAGTCACGATGATGATGTATGATGCTCTCCACGATAGGAAGATGGTTCGGACGATGTGGACAACGACGACGAGGACGGTACCATGGAGTAGTAGTTGTGGAGGAGAGAAGGAGAGATTCCAAGAAGGTACGACCTCGTTTCCACGACACGCGGAAACCGAGCAAAGAAGCCCTGGGGTTCTTGGATAAAAGTACATGTACGTATATAGATATATGAGAAAAACAGGAAGCAGGGATACCTGCGGATAGCAGTTTTCTCATAACTTCTTCTCGAGGTTTTGATTCTAGGTCTTCGTACGCTACACCCTATATAGTTATAGTTCGTAGTACCCAGTTTCCTACACAAAATTATTTCCATGTTTTTCTGTAAATTTCGTTTCGATCAATAAACACCCCCGATATCTCTACTTCAGGGATCAATGATCTCTCCGAAACAACTCGCTAAAAGCTAAGTTCTTAACGAACGATGAATATAATCATGGCATGGGATAAAGCATGATAATTTGATTGACGTTGAAATTCATCTGTGGAATGGTATATCGTTTTCTTTTTGCATTTATCTATGGTAAAACACGTGAACATTGAGGGAAACGACTAATTGAATTCATCAAATATTCGTTCTGGAAAATGTACATGTTTGAAACTGTGTGTCTGTGTGTCTCTCACAGTTCAATTGAACGAACTTACTTACTTTGTTAGAAATTAAGCAAAACGACTCTATCTCTCCATTCGATTAGACGTGGGCTATAAGTTTTATATCGCATCATGAATATTCAATGAAATTCATCCACATTTTCTTACCTGGGGAGAATTTTTTTAAATTCACTGTTGCTTACAGATTTTTTCAAACGAGTGAAATTATGTAAATTAAATATTTACTGAAACACAGATAGATTTTTTATTTCCTCATTGTAAATACAATTAAGTTTCATTTGAATACATCAGTTTCTTCTTTGAGATGGAAAAATAGTTGCTGAAAATCCGAATGAAATCTCAATTTCGCTTCGTGTACACATCCCATGAACATCAATTACTTTCCTCCATTCCACTCGGATCAAATTGTTGTTGTTGTTGTTCTTCTTCTTCTCTTTCTCTATGCCTAACCCGTCCTTCGTACAAAGTGGATTGAAGTTAATAAAGCACTTTGGAAGTGAAGCCTGTAATCGCCCCGCAACCTCCCGAACTAAAGACGCTAAACTCCAGAAACTAGGAAGAATTTTATAAACTAACCACCGAATTACGGAAGGAACATGAATACGCGAATTCCTACATTTCCATCCAAATTATTCTCCTTTGTCTGAAATTATCACATTACAAGCAGTTGAAATAACTTTCCGTTAATGTTCATCGTTCATGTCCAAAAATATACATATACGTTTCAATTTGCCAACCTTCTACGTTGTTTCTCTTTCCTCTAATTCACCATAAAAGTGAATCATCGTGAACGCACCAGCAAAAGCATATATAAAAAGATATCGAAGATAACACGTGAAATATATTTCTTAAAACTTGACCGTTGAAAAGAAAATATTTCATGCGAAAGATGAAAGTTGTGGAAAATTTTCCTACGGAAGAGAAATTTTTTTGAAAAGAAGTTTTCATTCTAAAGGTTTTCACCTACAACTACATCGTAAATACGAAATACGAGTCTCAAGTTCAAAAACGAAATGTATTATGTGGCGTGCTCGGAATCGATATTCAAGGTATTCGTAAAAATGATTTTACTCGGGAGAATGTTTAATATTTATAATGCATGTCAAACTTTTTCATCGAAGACGCTTTGTACGGAAAATAGACGACGAGATATCAGAATTTTCTCGAAATATTGTATGATATTTTAATGCACGGGTAAATTAAAGGCTGTTAATAATTGAGAATGATTTCATTTGGAATATCGTGAGACGTGTTGTAGAAACATTAAAAGCACTGTTTTCTTATTCATCTGCCTTGTGCAAGCTGGCGAATGACATAAAAGTATTAAGCGCAAGTGACAGGACATTTACTACCATAATTTATCACCTCTATACTCCTTCGTTCCGACAGAATCAAGTAGGATATAAAAGCGATGGATCGATCATCGTAGGTATTGTACGTAACACGTGCTTTCTACTTACATGTAAATAAAAATTGGAGAATATTTTATCAAGGCGGCTATATTACTCTAGAAATTTTTGCTTGACCTGGATCCACTAACGGTCAGTCCGAACAGAAGTGCGAATCCGCACTCAGAGAAAAAAAGTTGCTGAAACAGCAAAAACAAGATTTTTTTGCTGCTGATATGCAAAAACTTGTTTGCTGAATATAATTATAATTTGCTGCAAAAAAAAAATTCTTTTTTAACAAGCGCTTTCATCCATTCATCCCGAGATGATATATATACAGACAACTAATTTTTTTTTTTGCTGAATAATAAATATCTAAAAAAAAATAATTTTTTTTGCTAACAACACTTTTTTAATTTTTTTTTTTTAATTTTTTTTTTATTTTATTTTTTTTTTTTTTTTCTCTGCGTGCGGTACCGATCCGATTTGCTCTAACCCAGACAGCAAAATGCTAGAAAAATTCGCAACAACTTCTTAACAACGCGGAGCAACCGTTTTTGGGAAATTGTTGGGAGATTGTGTTGCCAAATTCGCAGCAACATGCAGCAAAATTGGAAGTTGTTGTTGTCGTGATGCTGCAAAGATGTTTGGATACATGGAGCTATAAGACGTGAGATCAAACAATCTCTCAACAACAAAACACAAACTGGTGCAGCAACACTGAAGCAACAGTTGCAGTGCAATTTTTACTATTAGGGAAGTCAGATCCGGTAGGGATGTAATGTGTATCCCGGATCCAACAACCTGATCCGGGATAAATCCAGGCTCTTGATCCGAGCCGCATCCGGCACCTCCCAAATAACGACGTTTTAGCAACATAACCCAAGTTCTGCGCGTCTTGGTCTTCGATGAAAAGGTTTTGATATGTTTAGAGACTCTTCATTTTTAGTGCACCCGAATACGCTCCCGGTACGTTTTTTTCATCTGACACGGGACGTTCTTATTATGTTTTCCAAACATACTTTCATGGAAACTACCCTTTACAAACATATGTTTAGCATCGCAGAACATCCTTTCCTTTACACCTGACACCTTTGTTGAACACGTCCCCAAAACGTCGCGTGGTGAAAATGAATAGAACATTACGGAACATTTGTATGTCCTTGGGACGTACATGCGACGTTCTTCAAACGCCCTGGAATCTCATTGAACGTCCTCTGTATGAGCAAGTACGTTTTGTGAATGTTTAGAAAACCTCCCGATGCTTTTTTGATAGAACTTTGATTAATTATCCTACTCTAAACAGTTTGCGTGATGCGGTCCTAATTAGTTGATCCATATCCCCATAATTCAATTTTTCGTTAAAAACATCCTTTAAAACAATTTTAATTGTTGATAATTACAACTTGACATTTTTCACGTAAATTTCATGATAGCCAACGATGAACAATTTAATCGATATATTTTGATTCATATCCAGGGCCACGCAACTCCAATGAAAATACTTGGGACGTGTGCGCCCTCTCAAAGGTTGACTTTCATGCGGACTGAAAATCAAAATGGCGGCCTGGTACAGCGACCCAATCTGAAAATTATTCTGATTTTGAAATATGAATAATATTTCAACAATAAAGTGTGACAATGAGAAAATTCTAAAGCCAAATTATATATTAACGCATATGATTTATTTTTATAATTGTTGTTGACACTTTATTGTTGAATTACTGTTGATGTTTCAAAATCCAAATTGATCAGCATTATTTTGGAGGTTACTTCGATCCAATGTGATTGAAGCGGCACCGTGCTGGTTGACTTGTTCCTGATGAAAATTTGGTTCGAGGTCATCTTATAGAGTTGAAGCCCCCTATTCCTATCCTAACCTGAGAAGAAGGTTTGTCGCATAATACATCATCCCAATTCGCACGCTACAGATGAATGGTTAATAGCGAGGTATATATATATATATTCACGAATAGGTAGAACCAGTATTCGCGAGGAGCCCAGGGGGATGCAACTCCAATGAGTACAATCAAACCTTATTTGCGCGCCAACTCCTCAATAAATATTCATGCGAACTCAAAATCAATATGGCGATCTGGTATACCGGAATAACCTCAAAATTATTATAGTTAGTTTGAATTTTGAAACATTAACAATATTTCAACATTAGAATATTGAACAATTCTAAAAGCAAATTATCAGTCAGACTAATTGAGTTTTAGAGTTGTTTCTGATGCTTCATTGTGGGAATACTGTTAGTTTTTCAAAATCCAAACTGATGACAGTAATACTAAGGTTATGTCACTATACCAGACCGCCATTGCTGTTTTAGCTCTTGATCGACACGCCACCATGTTAATAAATATGACCGTAATCGAAATACGGTTTGAGGTCATTCTATAAAGTTACATACCCCTGGAGGAGCCTCAGACATTCAGTGTCGTATCAAAAAAGATTTGATAGTATCCCGGAGTTTGTCAGTGGAGGATTGAAATTTGTATAATTCTAGAGGCATTTAGGAAAAATTTACTAGCATTCATTTTGAGCAGACCCCTCCGACTCATGCATTTTCCCCTAGAAATCCTGTTCACGTATTGACCAAGAAATCCCCAAGAAATCCAGATGGCGATTTCATCTAGTTGGCTGAATCATAACCTCAAAATATCAACGTTGCGAAGTTTGGTTCCTTGTGAGTTAAAAATTTATAAATGCAATAGTATGATCTGTAATTATTGGTCATTTTCTCACTATTCATCTTGAATTTTCGCGATAAATGATTCATTCTACAGAATCGATAGCCCCACTGACACGCGGAGCCCTCTACAACTTTCTGATCAGTATATGAATAAAAGTTCTAGACAGTCGGAGGGATCTGATTCTGAGTTTTCTTGTTAAAGCAGACATGAGGTTAGCCACATCTGGACATAAGTAACATTTTTTAATGTGATTCACATGATAAGATTTTGAAAAGCTGGCCTTGTTAGGACCGCAATAAGGTTCACCTCTTCCGAATCAGTGTTGCCAGATTCGAGACCGAGACCATGACCGTTTTTACCCTCTCCATCGACCGCTTCCCTTTGCTCCCACCATGCGGATTAACTCAGGCGAGCGAGAGAGTGATTATTACTCTTTCTCTTTCGCTCACCCGACTTAATCCGCATGGTGGGAGCGAAGGGAAGCGGTCGATGGAGAGGGTAAAAACGGTCACGGTCTCGGTCTCGTATCTGGCAACAGTGCTCCGAATCTGTGTTGCCGGAAACAAACGAACAAGAGCGCCGAGACCGAATTACATTGGATGTAGGTCGTTGGATCTCAAAATTTCTGGCATCACTGTTCCAAATTGGATCGTGATTTCTCTCATTTGTACCTCACCTGTTAAACTGATCAATTGTCGAATAACACCAAGGGGGATAAACTCAAATGAAAAATTTTCAGACGGACTCCAGCGCCGCCGTATGGAACCTCCATTGAAGTGAATTTGCATGGACAGGCCAACACAAATGATTGACAAATCATAGAAATTGTTGAAGTGGTATGAGTGTATCTATGAAAATTATTTCAATGGAGGTATCGTACGGTGGCGCTGAAATCCGTCTGGAAATTTTTCATTTGAATCTATGCCCCCTGAATAACACAGGCCTGCGAAATATGACTTTTCATTCCCCCCTCAAACAATGATGTCTTTTGCCGAAGCATTTTGATGCGGTGAATCCGAATATGGCTGCAGAATTGCTTTATCATGTCAGGTTTTTGAGATATTTCGACCTAAAAATGTGAAAAACACTATTTTTCGACATATTTGGGGTTACGTAAAGTCGAAGGGTAGTTTTGTTTTACAAAACTAATAGATGCACCTCAAAGTATAAGTCATCCTCTTCCGAATGCCGTTGAGTTTGCTCAAATATCTTTATTTTCATTGAGATGCGACAGGTTGAAAATTGTGTCTCCACCTATTTATTGAATACATGAGCGCACTTTCAAATTATCGTATCTCAATGAACAAAGAAGATATTTGAGCAAACTCAACGGCATTTGGAAGAGGATGACTTATACTTTGAGGTGCATCTATTAGTTTTGTGAAAAAAATCACCCTTCGACTCTACGTAACCTCAAATATGTCAAAAAACAGTGTTTTCCACATTTTTAGCTCGAAATATCCCAAGAATCTGACGTGATATAGCAATTCTAGAGCCATATTCGGATTCAGCACAGCAAATTACTTCAGAAATGAGAATTTCATTTGAAAGAGAATTTCATTGCCGATCAGTGTAATAAATGTGAATGCTGATTATGTTTTTGGGCCATATTACACGACTTAGAATGGTCGTAACTTAGCGAGAAAAAATCATACATGACCGTTCATTACCCGTACAGCACACCTCCGTGGCCTCCATCATGCGTGACGTTGAATTTTTATAATAAATCATTAGATAATGTAAGACCAATCCAAAAACTGTTGCCAGTGTATTTTATATATATATATATAATAAAAATTCGGACGAATTGTGCATTTTTTTATTCAATCTGCCTCTTCACAGCACAATGTGAAGAACATTCTCATTTGATTTACAAAAATAATATATATTGTTGTCAACTTACCTTCCTTGAGATCCAGTGTGTTTTCATTCTTTCCCAAACTAAAAATAAATTAATCATTCGCATAGTCTTGAAATTTTAAAATGCTTGCAAACATTCAAATTTTGCGCGGCAAAACCTAGCTGTAAAAATTCACTCCACGTGTACACCACGTTGCAGTGCGTGTGTTTCTACGTCGTATCTTCGTGGTGGCGACGTGGAGGCGAGGTGGTACGATGTATCAATACCACGCAGGAGCAACGTTGATGCCACCTATCCGAATAGACGCATGCAGCGCCACCTTTCCGAATATTACAATGCGTCCACGTCGCCTCTCCGTTGCGTCCACCTTTGTTCCACCTCGCTTCTCCGTTGCCTCCACTTTCGTTCCACCTCGCCACCACGTTCCTACCACCTTCGTTCCACGCTGTGGCAACGTTACATAGGGCGGACATTTCTCCGGCGCCTCTATGCAGACTCTACGTGTTTTCCACCTAACGGCTACGTAGCCTCCACGTTGCTTGCGTGGAGGATCCACCTTTGTTCTCCGTGGAGGCCACGGAGGTGTGCTGTACGGGTAGCTCATTCTAAACGGGAGAGTACATGGAAAAAAATCTCATGAAGATTCTACATTGGGCGCTGTTATTTTGACATAACGTTATGTCAACCAGTTGAGGAAAAAGATCAAGAAAATTTTATGCGTCCTGTACATACCCTCAAAAGTAGCAAAAAAATGCATTTTCCCAGTATATACCCTTAGATATCTCAAAATCCTGACGTGATAGCCCAATTCCGATTCCGGATTTGGATTCTCCGTAGCAAATTACTCCGGGAAATGGTCACCAGTTCCAAGGGGGGAAAACCTCGCAGCCCTGGCGAAAATGAAGCGTGGATATCCGTCAAATTACTCTTCAGAGGTTGGCTATCTCTTTTCGAATACGTCGTGTGGAAAGAGATAGATAACCTCTAAAGAGTTATCTGGTGGATATCCACGCTTAAAGCACGCTCCATTTTTGCCAAGGAGGCCTATGTAATAGTTCAAATGAGGCTTTTCTCATTAGGACGCAAATCAGGTTAGCCACTTCCGAACCTGATTCAAATTATCTGCATCCGACCCCAATCAGGAAAACGAATCAGTACCGAATGCCTTTTCATAGGGTCAACCCCACTAAAACTACCGTTAGGTTACCCTCATCCGTGCCGGATCTGGCATCCCTGATAGGTTTTTACCTACACGGACCTGGTCAAGCCCAGATGTGAAGTCCCATCTCATATGGGGCATTTCATTTCACAGCCGGATCCGGTCCAGACAACTTTAAGGCTTACCGGATAGAAACTTCTGCTCGGGAGCGTAATGAAAATGATGCAAGTACCGGATGTGTGACCGTTCCTCATTCCAAAATATTTCCATCGCGATACAAAGACAAAAAAGGCTTCAGAAATTTTGAAAATCGCACACAGTGAAAAGCAAAACTTACTTCCAACCTCAATATCGGCTTATTTTAAGATGCAGCCAAAAAAAACTAGCCCTATTTCAGCTCAAAGTAAGCATCCAAAACAAATGAATTTCAGTCAAATTTTCAAGTAAGATGCAGCTACTTTCAGTCAGACTTTTTACAGGGCAAACACCTTTCCTCCATAAAATTGTAATTGAGCGTGTCAAAAATATCTTCATAAATTTTCAACTCGTAGAATAAGCCGATAAACGTGAATAATTTGAATATCGCACTCAAATGTTTAGAAATATGACGTAGGAAATACATCAAAATCTCACTTATATCGTTCGTAGGAAATTACATAATGCCAACGAATTCGTTTGAATTTGGAAAAATCTGTACCAAGATTTGGAGAATAAATAAATCTGGAATTTGATTTCCAGAACTATCACGTGTCGTTTGAGAGACGAGGGGATAATGAATCGTCGAATCTCTCAACAATTCATTCCAATAACTTGCGTACTGAATCGAATATTTAGCGATGTGAATCGAGACGAAAAATCGCAATTTTGACGTGAGCTCTTGAATTCTTTTTCCTTTTTTTATTTCAATTCGATTAATTCGATCGATCAATCAACATCAACGAATGTATGTTTAGAGAGAAAAAAATATAAATGCTAGATATTTGTACAAAATTCTGTGCTCTCGTACGAAGTTTTGTTAATTTCAAATGAGAAAAGAAAACATCTCTGAGAAAGAACTCTGGAGAACTAATTTGAAGAAGCCCCAAAACATGTTGTACCAGCATAACAGGTACGATGTAGGTCATGTTTGGATGATACATGGCTCATCTCCAGCAAGGATCTAAAATTGAATACCCTGCTTTTCAAACCAAAATTTCTTTCCGAACTTTTCACGAACGTGCAATAGTTTCGACCTCATAACCATCTTTCCTGAATACACATACTCCGAACATACACAGATACATCAAGGAAGCACTCTGGTTTCTCGTATTCCTCCATCGTATCTCATTCCGTTTCCTTTAGCTGTCTTTTTCTCAAGGAAAATGGCAAAAGGAACAACCGAATCTCAACCAACTGGTGGTCAAAGCTTGGAATTTCCCAGCGTACGATAGAAGACTTATATTTCAGTCGTCCGATAATATTTTTCCACTCGAAACAAGAAGACAGTTACCTACGTGTGACACATTACACTTACGTTATTACAGGGTAAATAGGAAGAAAAGTTGATTTCACGATAAGTGAAACTACTGTACTGCTGTCTCTTTTTCCCTCGTTATAGGTAACCGTTGTGATAAGAGAAAAAAACAATCACGAAGGAAGGCAGGAAAAATACGGAGTTCTTATTCGTCAAAGAGAATATAATTGATCGATATACGAGGATGAAAAAATCATCCCTGTTTTCCAGCGAGATGTGAGTACTTGGTCAGATATTGGGTCATTTACCTTATATCACTGTGGGTAGATTTATGCTGTTGTCTGAGAACATTTTATAACATATATAAAATATAAGAACGGTTAAGCGTGCAATATGAGCAACATTGTTTACTTTCACCCCATCTTCTTGTGCCTTTATATACCGTATACCACGATCCTGATCTTGGTAACACGTATATGTGTTATATCTCTGTATATATACGAAGCAGCAAAGCTACCGAGCTTGCAATCTACTCGTAACGTATAAAGAAGGCAACACAAAGAGAAATACAGAAAGAGACATACTTGCGAGTACCAAAGGGCAGAAGAAAGGATTCGCTCTTCTGACCGTATGTATTCCTCAGGGATATTTCGTACATAAATATACACGCGGTTTGTCTTTATTTTCATTATTTCATTTTTTCTTTCCAACTCACGGAAAATGTCATCAACGAAGGGAAGATTAAAATCTTTCGCTCTGAAATTGTTCATTTACATGAGATACATTTTTCACCTTTCGTAATGAATTCCATTGGGCAGTAGGAGGGAAGCGAAACCTTTCGATTTACCAGGATATCTCCCGATTTCCGCCCTCGTTTTCCAAAATACCGATTTCAGGCCAATCTTTTCTTACCTTTGGCTAGGAGTGCACGAGACGAGATTCTCGACGATACTTTGAAATTCTCGTCT
Source organism: Gonatopus flavifemur (assembly GCA_018340375.1). Taxonomy (NCBI): domain Eukaryota; kingdom Metazoa; phylum Arthropoda; class Insecta; order Hymenoptera; family Dryinidae; genus Gonatopus; species Gonatopus flavifemur. Next base: position 14,253,606 of record JAFFJZ010000006.1, read on the forward strand.
CGGTATCGAGAAATACTATCAGATGCGAGTATCGTCTGGGTATCGTTGGACACGGTATCGGTATCGCCTAATATTTCTCATGAAAGTAACAATACTCCACCATTATACTCTGAATATCAGTATAGCAGTATCAGCTGGTTAAATGAACAGCACAGCTTTGTTCAGTTGATCAGAAAGACGTAGAAAACCGACATTTCAGAATACGGGAGCAAAGTTTTGGAACACAAGCCTAGTTGTATGTAATCACTTTATTCGGCAGTAGGGTTTCCATCTCAGCGAGGAACTCTCAAATTTCTCCAGAACAGTATACAATTTCGAGAAATTTTCAAATTGAAAGTGAATTCTCTAATAGAAACATTTTATCAGAGTTCATTGAGGGGATACCAGCGTATCATCCGAATAAACATTTTTTGTCAGATTTCTCCGAACAGAATTCATGAAACCCCTGGTGAAAACGACGCGGGAGAGTAAACGGAACAGTATCCAAGCGCACAAGGAGCGGAAATTGAAAGGTTGTTACGCTTCATCTGTTTCAACATTTTCCACCAGGGACAGACTGAAATTTCCAGGAAATAATGTTTGATACTCTATGTATTGCGCTATCGAAGATTATTCTTTGAAAATTGTAGACTGTTCCATAAATTCAGTACAGAGAAGTCTCGCGGACAAAATGTTTTTTACGCTGGTACCGTAAAATGGCGTACTTTGATCAATTTCAAAATTTATAACACTTTAAAAGTCAAACTATTTGAGATGGAATTTCACGGAATTAGTATCACAATCGGTTTTTATAATACTGTTAATATGCTTCATTAGAAAAAATTCGGTTAATAAACCATACAAAAATTTTTGGGCTTCGCCAATGCTCACAATAAAATATAGCTTGGCGCAATGTTGACAGACAAGGCTTGGCAATCTATAAATCTTCAATGTTAATTAACAATAAATACAATGTTGCACCGATGTCGGTGTTCGACGGATTTCGTTTGTCAGCCTATTATTGCACAATTGCGCCAAGCTTGGCTCATCCTTGGCCCAACATTGACTAAACGATAGATTCCATTCAACACCAGGATCTTTCAATATTGCCCCAAATTTTGGCCTAGTTTCGGTAGAAATTAGCTTTCAATGAAACGCCGATCATTGGTAATAGCGTGGCTCGATATTGGCAACCTATATAATATTTTTGCTCCGTTACTAATCAAGTGTTTCTCGCGAGTGGTGAAACGCGTATACGAAGAATATATAAGGCTTAAATAAGTCTTTGGAAGAACAGTCAATCGCTCTTTATTACTATGAGTCACACTAGAGGGCTTCTACCGCTGAACCAACATACATTGTTTCTACTTATCATGGCAAAATTTACCAACAAAAGACGCCGAGTTGTTCACAAACAAATAAGGGGAAAACAATAAGACTTCGAACAACATATGTCAGAAATTGCGAAATGCGCATACTTTTTATATATTTCTGGGTTAAATATTTTTAATATTTTTCACTTTGATCATTGGTGCAGCATTGACAAACAAAATTTCCAATTGTTTGCCAATGATGGTATATTTCATTGCCTATGTTTCATCGATGATGGGACTTCATTGGAAAAACACGTAGGTATATCATAAAATGATGTTATCATTCCAGGTTTGCGCCATGCTTGGTTGCCAAGCCTCGGCCATACTTTATCTATGTTGCACCATGCTAGCGCCAATTGTAAATTTCTATATGGGAAGTTTGGGTTTGAATAATTGAAAACCCTAGGATCAAAGTTACCCGTCAAGTGGGGTTATTTTGATCGTTTATACTCTGAGTAGGCGTTTGCTCAGTGCATGTTTATATTTCCTTATGAAATGAATAATACTGGTCAAGAAACATTCAAGAATGATGAACGTTTACGAGAATAACGAAATAACGTGAGTATCTCCGTTAAATCTTTCCAACAAACGCAATATTTGAAAGTTGTCAAGAAATGCTGCATGAGACGTCTTTCAGATATCCATTAGATATTTTTTGAATAATGATCTGGAGGATATTTATCAGGTAATTAAAAGACTTCTTATGCAACATTTTCCATCAAGTTCTAGACGCTGTGTTTGTTGGGTTTATCCACATTATTGTGAACAGGGTATAATGTAAGGAAATTTAAGAACTAACCGAAACGGTGGACACTCAAATTCTAGATAAAAAAAAGGTACTGTATCGTCTTTAGGAATTAATGAAACGGTGTATGATAATCAATAAACTTAATATCTATCTATGCATTCAATAAATGATATATCTATCTTTTTACGTTTTATTTAATCGAGATTCCTGAAAAAAAAAGAAATAGTCTTTCTATCTCGAGAGAAAACCCTCCCAATATGAAGTGAGAAATTTGTGTGACAAGTATTTCTTGATTTATTTGATGCTTCGTTGATTTTATTTTTGGCATCAAGATTTATTTTTTTAGAATGAATATAACTACTGAATTAATGATATCTCTCGATATGAGGGGGAAAGGCTTATTTTGTAACAGGGCAGTATTGGATTCTCAATTTGAAATAATAAAAATGAAAACATTTAACTGAAAATTGGGTAATTTTTTAAGAACTAACCGTTTGTACGTTTTAGAACTGATCGTTTTCTTTTAAAACTAACTTTTTGGTAAGAACTGACGCTTATATTATGCCCTGATTGTGAATAAAACAAAATCTTACTGGAATCGCATAAACTCGGATCGTTTGATATGAAGTCTGGAGCAAAATTTCACATATGGGTATCAAATATCAATGCGAAACTGAAATCCTGTATGATCTGTATCATGTATAATGCAATTGAATGTCAAAAAAACTCTCTTCATAGAGCATCTGAATTTCTCTTTCTGCGTTGATCAAGTTTCCTTCGCCCTTTGCTTTTTCTTTTCTGCAGAAGTTGGAACATTTTCATCATTTTGGATTTGATCCAGTCCATCCTCTCATCATCACCCTACGTGGCTGATCAAAATCGCACCACACACCATTGATCAAAGTTACCCCATATACCTGATCAAAGTAACCCCCCCGTACACAAAATCTTTTAACCCCGAGTACACATTGGGGAGTACCAATTTGAGATTTCATTCATAGTATCTTCAAAAAATTGATCAATCCTGGATTCGTTGGAATATAAGGGATGAAATTAGTGATAAAGTTTTCCGATATTATGAATTCAATAAAAAAATTACACTTACGTCTTTACTATTTTTCTCACATTCATTTGCGGTACAGATTGTTACATTGCTAACAGAATTATTTAAGAGTCTTCTGTGTTGCTGACCAGTGAGGAAAAAATGAAAAATTGAATCTCATCTGCGCTTAAAATATTGTTTTATATAAACAAAGTAGTTATCAAAGTAACCCCATTCTACGGGATATGGAGAAAAATGCCGCTCGAAAATATAAGAATTCTTGTTATTTTTTTTAGTGAACTAGAAACAGGAATATAATATTTGTAATATGAATTTTTACATAAAAATACGGAAAATTACGAATATCATAGAAACATTCATAGGTAGGGTTGAAGTTTTAAACGCTGAATGTTGAATTTTATAAAGCATATAGTAAAATTCAGCTATTGATTCGTAATCGCCCTTATTTTTATGTAAAAATCCATTTTACAAACCTTCCTGTTTCTGGCTTAGCAAGCAAAAGGAGAAAAAGTAGTATATTTTTTTCTCCGTGTATCTCCCTAACACCTATGTTGAATTTGTCCTAACAAATGATGATATTTATATGATATTACTGGAATATTATGCAGAATTTTCGTCGGATATTATTGTGTACAGCTGAATAAATGTTCAAATGATCTACACTGTGAAAAAAATAAAAGTGCCATCAACCATCTAGTGTAGTTGGAAAATTTTGAAGTGAATCAATGAATTTTTCGTTGAAACGACTTGGAATTTGTAGAATCAACTACAACGCGTTTCATTGTTTCAAACCTATCACTTGATTGTATGAACCAACGCGAATGAAATTCAAGGAATCAGAAAAAATTCTATTCAAAATCGCAAGTAGTTGAGTCAACCTCCCAAGCAAGAAGTGAATCAACTCACGTGAACAGTTGCATGAACAAAAAATGTTTCCGTTTACAAACTTCAGATCATTAATTGAATGAAAATAATTGATTATTCCAATTGATTCAATTGTTTGATTTAATGATACACCAGGAACTAATCAACATTATTCTCGAGTTCAGGGTATTCAGATGTCCAGTTGATTGTTTTTTTTTTCAATATATCCACAAAACATGACCACAGCATTTGCTTGAAAAGAATTTTACTTCCGTATTCATTCTACATATTTTTCAATCTCAGGAGATATTCAATAGAAATAAATTTCAGAAGACACACTGAAGTATTTTATAACAATGTCTTTGAAATTGGTTTTTATTTTTAATGACGAGGTACAAGATACTAACAGGGTTTGGGAATGACTTGCATTCTGTGTCACGAGAATCGTATATCGTCGTATAGCTACGTCAGTTAAAGCGTGAATTTGATGAGGTTAGGTAGGCACGTAGGTAGGTATAGGTTCGATTCTCGATTAGGGCTCCAAACTCTCTGTTCTGACTGACAACCCGCTGTACTTCTTTATCCGCCGTTGGTGGAGGAGAGAGAGTCTTCATCATCGGTAAAAGAACTCCCCTTCCATTAAATGGTTTATGTAATCGAAATTTTTTATTTGTTTTTTCTCGTTATTTGTACATTGGACATCAAATACTATTGGATTCAATGAACTTTTTTGGAAATTTATTGCAACCGAGTGTAGAATTGATTCAACGACTCTTGAAAAACGATTAAAAAGAAAATCTGAGTTGATTCAGAAATTTAAAAACTTGGGATCAATTGTTACGTGCATTTGACACAAAAATGTAAGATAGTATGTCAAGCACATAATGAGTCTAAACAATTATGTATCGTTTTATGTCAAATGTATTAAGATACTGGACGGAACCAATTTTTTATTGCTTCAACCATCCACGTAGTTGACTCAACGGAGTCGGCCAACTTGGTGAATGATTTAATTCAACTTCCAGAGTTAGGTGAACGTATCTAATCTCCTGGCGTAGTTGAGTCAACTACATTTTCGTTGAGCTCACAAATTTTTTTTCTCAGTGTATTATTTTTGTATTAATATCAATTAATTGAAGTTTAAATTCAATATGAATGTATCATTAATTTTTCTATCAGTCTTGACATCTGGAAACACTGTGTTTTTCCACTGAAAGTTTCTCTGAATATCTATGAACACCTCTGAAAAACTGCACTGGAAGTCTTGAAGATTTTCAGAGATTCCCAGTGAAATTTTTCCACCAGGCAATTTCCAAAATAAGACCTTATACATGTATTATAAATTGAGAGAGATATACGGCTCTCTTTGAAGAGGAATTTTGTCCTATGTATCATTTTGCAATACTCCTTTTCTTATATTTCCACATTGGAAAAAATCACTCCTCTCACAAAATTTGTCTGCTACTCTTTACATAATACCGAAAAATTTGCTTTTTCAGTCAACCAAGTCGCGCTCCCAGCAATCCAGTTAGCCGTGACAGGGAATTTTCAGCTAGATTAGCGGAGAGATTTGCTACCTTGATTTCCTGCGTTAGCCAATTTTTTTTTCCACGCTGAGCATTGAGATTTCTCTTCTGTTTTAAAAAATCTTGCGTCCCGATTTAAATTTTCATGGTTTTGCATCACTGGTCGGCAGAGTCAGTGTCAACTCATTTCATCTCGGTGCCTCGTGGCATACCATCGTCGATATGTGTCTTTAATCCAAATGGAAAGAACACACATGCTGAAAATGACTCAACCAACTGGTCGACGTGTGCGGAGAACCAAACGGGGACGAACAACACGTACAAAAGACCGGATAAAAGAAATCTCCTGTCGTTAAAGTAATGATGATGATGAGGATAGTAGAGAGAATATTGAACGGAAATGTTTTCAAAATTTGTCTTTTCAATACCAATTTCCAGCATATTAAAAATCATATTTCAGAGAGTATGAAAAAATTGATTCCATGTACGTTGAATCCAGTATTTAAATTTGAAACACGTTATTTTTCTTGAGAACTTTATCCCACCGAATGAGAAACATACGAGAGGTGAGCAAATCGTACGCTAATTACAAATTAATTGCCTGCCTCGTATAAACGCTCAAAGGACTTCTAACTGCATTCTCTCTCATTCTCTCTTTTATACGTAAAACCGGTCTCTTTGCTCGCTTTCTCGTTTTCAACACAGCCCCCAGCATTCTCAAGAGGACTCAACGTTTTGAACAAGAAATGATATTCTTGGAGTGAGTTTTTCCTTGGAGCAGCTTGTAGAAAGATAATCTTTCGCTTCTTTTGAATGAGGAAAAAAAATTCATAAGAAAAATTTGAACGAAGTTGGTAGGTATTTGAATTCGAAAGTAGAAGATTCGTAAAGTGTAATCGTTTGGACAATAATTTAATTCGGTATAAGGATAAAATCTTTATCTAAGAATTCAACAAAAGTATTTTGAAATTGAATATCATGGCTTTCTCGTTGATTCTAAACTATTCATTATTCATTTTACCTCGAGGAATGTTTGTTTTTCTATTTCGTTATGCACGTGTACATGCAATTCGTGAAACGAACGAGTCTCATGAATTTATGAAAGTCCGTATCTCAATGATACGTATAATATCCCCTGACACTTGCGTTGTTTGCAAAAGTAGAAATTGTTGGGGTAAAAAAGTGGATCGGATCAAAATGAGATATCCCGCTTCATTTTGGCACAAATCCAATCACAAAACTGCGGGCGACTGATAAAATCGTTACCACTGAAATTTTCGAGTAAAACGTGGAGGAAATGTTACATCGATTGGGTTTGAATCACCTTTCACGGAAAGGATATATATAATATTTCTGAAAAAGAAAATTGGATATTTTTTTTATGAGTTTTATTTTTTCGAAGAGGTCGACACTTTGATAGATTTTTCCCTGGAGAAACAACCACCCTGATGCGTGTAATATGATTCAGTATTTCAATGATTTCGTATATAATAACGGTACTTTGAATTCTCTCTGGAGAAAAAAGTACCGAAATCGATTGGCGAACAGGATATGCTTTAGATTCGCTTTCAAAATTCTCTTTGACACCGGTAAATTTCATAGGCCACGTTGAATGTGTCTACAGGTCTATACTGTGTAACTCGAAACACCACGACGTGCATCAATAATGGATCAATTATTATATAATACAATGTTCGTGGGTAATGCATCCATAATGGACACATATGATGTGACATCATCGTACGAGTACCGAGCGAGCAGCAGTTCTTTCTTACATTGATATACGGACAGGATTGGAATCCTGAAAAAGTAGTAGGTACGTATTTATATTAATATTCTTGCTTTGAAAGAGTTCTTCCGATCACGTGCAAGGAGAACTTTTGAAATTGGCCAATCTTATTTCTATCTTCGGGACATTTCTTCCCTTTTCCTTTTTCACATGCACGCACATCTACACATTCGCCGCGGAGGAAAGGTAATACAAGAGACACGTATAGATATACAATATATTTTTATACATAGTAAAGAGAAATGGTGGTCCATTGTGGAATCATGCTGGATATCGTTGTCCAATCGTATTCTCCACGCTCGCTTATCCTATTCCAGATTCTATCCTGTGCTAACCCAACCTACAGCCCTCGTCTCGTTCCAATCGATCCGGTATTCATCGAGCGCATGTAATGCGCTCAGTCGCTTCGACGACCGTTTCTCAAAGTGTACGCATTTCAGTTGGAATACAATTTCGCTCAAAATATACGAGACAGTTCGCTCGTAAAGTATAAGTTCTTTTCTATGCATGCTACTCAGTTCCTATCCGCAGAGGTGGAACAGGGAGAGAGAAGGAGAGAGGAAAGTGGAAATAAGATGAAGGTCTTTCCGTACATACTTTTGTACATATTAAGGATGAAAAGTCTTGTTCCTCCTTCTCCACCTCCTCCTTCTCTTCCTCGAAGAAGGATAATATCGATAAATTTCATCCAACTACCAACGAAAATTCGTTCCTACGAATACAACGTTGTACTCTTAATTGATTTTTCTTTCAAAATATCGAGAAAATGTTGATGAAGATGTTCGATCATACGTTATTACGTTCACGATGTTTTCACATTTTTACACACGGTATACGTGAACGAGGGAAGGAATCGCGACGAGAGTTGTAGATGAAAACAGTTCTTGAGAGACAATAGGTGGTCGGTTGGTCGGTCTTGGCCCATATCCTACGAATGGACAACCAGAATCTAATAAAGAAACTTGAAGCATCCAGCAGGCAGTTTTCTCAGTCTCAAGCGTTTTTCCTCCCACATCCTCGTTGTATTCTTCTTCGCTTTATACGCTACTCTACTCTTTTGTCGTTGTATTTTGACACCATCTTTTTCCTTCCCCGCCGCAAAAGGTTGACACAGCGAACAGAGTTGGAAACAAGGACGGAATACGGATTTCAGAGACAGTAGGTGCACAACGAGCTTCTTGTTCTTTTAATGCCAAATAACTGAAATAATGAAAGAATACAGCAATTTGCTCCTTTCAGAAAATCATTTTGCATTCCCATTCCTTTTCCCTACGTTGGAGAGAGTATGAAGAACCTCGAAGGTATCCAATATGTCGACTGGGGGAACGACAGATTTTGAATTACGACGTCTTTATCGTAAGATGCGCAAACATTATATATTATATGGATGCAACACACGAGTGCGGCAGTTCCTTTTCCTCCCACCTTGCTGGCTGTTGTCTGTATGAAGCTATAACGTCCCGGCAGGTTGTACCATGAACTGAAATTTATGATGTTTTTATGGGGATTTTTATCGGCTTGTAAACTATGCGATATCCTCTTATATCCGTTTCCGCTCTTACGGATGGTCGCGAGTTTTATCCTTCCCCATAGAATCGAGTTAGCTTCTCTCTCGAGAAGATGAATTTTGATAAATCGTTCGGCCGTCACCCAATCGTTAAACAACGTTTACTTTGTGCATCTTGTCACCCTTCGTTTCGATTTTATCGTTGCAATATCTAGATGTTTAGAGTTGATCCTAAATCGACGCTCATCGTCGAATTCACGTAATTTGAGAGTTTGAATTTGATTTCCCATCGATTATCGATAAAAGCACTCTCTAAATTCCTTGGAGTGAAAATTCACTCTTGCCGAGTGAAAAATTTCACTCTTCAAGAGTTGAGCTCCCACTCCGTTCTAGAGTTGCAGTATTTTGACTCTTTGAAGAGTGAATATTCACTCCAAAGAATTTAGAGAGCATTTCCAGTTTGATGGGGGAAGAGAAAGGAAGGAAGAAAAACGAGGAAGGGGGAAAGTTTTGGGTACAATAATGCGATGCGTAGCGAAAGAAGTGGACGAAAACAAAAGAGAAGGGAGAAATTGAACTCGAGATGAAGGAGAAGAAGAAGAAGATCGAGAGAGGCCGAAAGTTAGCCTTCCGAAATTCTCCAACGCTTCTGCGGCCAACAGTTTCGACGAACTTTGACAATTTATATCGATTACGAGTCCATGTCTCGACACCTGGCCACCTCGGTGGAAAACTTGCCTCCCGTCCATGCCTGATGTCGAGTACTCGACATCGCTCGATGTGGTCGAGAGAACGGAAGCCTCGATCTTTCGTTTCTTGTATCTGTTTCTGAGATCACATCTTTATTATAAAACTACCTACGCAAACTACGTTGCGTTCAAAGTTTCGCACCCGGTTCGATACCTGACAGAAATAATACCGAGGGTTTGCGGTGTTGTGCGAGTATATTAGAATATTTTAAATTCTAGAATAACATGTGTTCGTTGTCTGATGCTTAAAACAACGAACCGATACTCGAATGAGATTGGTTTTCTCATCGAAATCATCCTATATCAGATGATAAATCGTGATTGAAATTAAATTCATTATATCTCTATTTCGAAGGAAAATATGCTTTATTTCGAATTATATATATATATATATAATGCTAACAGAAGGTATATAATGGGGTGCGAAAACGGATGGAAATTCGATTTTAATTTAGCCTCAGTACCAAACGAACCATCGTTTTAAACATTTTTATACGCAGTCACGGCGTCAGCTGTGACCTCGCGGTACAGCGATGAAAAATATTGCCAATAAAGTATTTGAAATGTACGGAAACGGTGGCTATAGCGCTGTATATCGAATGTATATAATATGAGATATTTCGTATCACGGATTCGATTAAAACTCTCCATTTGATTTCCAAGATCAATATTATTTTTTTCCCTTCTTCGAATGACAAAATCATTCTTTTACAGGATTCTCTCGCAATGAGCACAACTAATAAATTCTCGGTTTTCTAAACTCCTTCGCCATATATTTTCCAACGAATTTCACATCTACGAAGAGACAGCACATGAAATCAACGCACGTGTAATTTCAATTTCCGGCAACAAGGACAACTGGGAATGTAAATGTGTGTACGGTATACGTGAAACGTAGTTGGTTGGTTATGTGACTAGTCCAAAGTGTTACAAAGTCTGTGCATTTAGCATTGACTATTGTCAGCTTCGCCACATTTGCGGTAACGGAACATTTCCATTCTCTCCTTCTACGAATCCAATAAAGTCCGGTATCAAACGTTATTTGTATTACGGAGTTTTATTCGATATTATTATACGTTTGAAAAAGATTAGAGAACGAGGGGTAATTCATATTCAACTATCATTCCAATTGACGAGTAGTTTCCGTGAAAATGGTAAGTTTCATACTTGGTTCGATAAAAGATGATATTACGTGAATTAGAAATCGTTCTACACCATTTTCTTACCCTTAGGACATGAAATACCATTCCTCTCTAAGTACTTTACCGATTTGTGTGGAGAAACGAGTGTTCAAAGTCCTCTGAACTCTCTTTTCCACTTTTCTGTCGTCACCGTCGACGTCGTCGTAGACATTGTCGTATTCGCTCTCTCTCTCTCTCTCTTTTATTTGAAACTTCATCTTTTATAGAAGTAGGGATAGAAGTAGAAAAGATGTTCTTTTCTGCTATTTAGTTGAACGTTTCTTGGTTCGAGCTGAATAAGCATTGACGTGAAAGATTTGTATCATGGCAAAATATGGGACGAGTTGATGGAATTTCATCGGAAGAATTTATTCAGTCGTGTGTCAGTTCTCACTCTATAAATGATTTTAGAAAATCGAATTTGTAATTTCGCACATGTGCGAAGTATCCAACTAGTAGGGGATGAAAGAAGGGAGAAAGATAGGAGTATCTACGACCAAAGTTTGGAATGATTTACCGAGTGGTGAGCATAGTCTGAAAAGGCAGCTTGGAAGGGACCATCGGAACTCGCATCTTTGTTCTATATTAGATTCTTCAACTTCCAACCTTCCTATACCTCTGGGTTTCTATTATAAATATATGATATACCACCCCTTTCACTGCATTTTCACGTTTCAAAGTTACTTTGCGAAAAAGTATAGTAGGCCTCAAAACTGCCTAGAAAACGTCACAACGAATATTCATAGCCAACCTTCGAGATCACATAAAAGGATCGAATAATCGATATTCGTTCATGAATGTATGTCCAACTAAACAGATCCCAGCTGTCGGAATTCTGGCAAGGAAGCCAGAACGGAGACTGTTGCACCATCCTCGCACACCCCGGAACGTGGCAAACTATTTTCAATGTATCTTACAACCGAACACATAAGTTTTCAAGAAAAACTAAGGCAAAAGGAAGAGTGGAAGCAAAGTCAAGCTTTTTCCGCGTGTGCGAGTGAAAGAGAAAAGTAAAAAGAATGTACGGCGGAGGGTAAAAAAGGGGAACGAGAAGGGAAAAGAATAATACACGTACAAGAGATACGAGAGAACACACGGGAAGGATATTGTCAATGAAAGTAGACTAACTGGTTGGCTGGTGCTCCTGCTGTTGCTTGGTTGGCTGACTTGTTGGTAGACAAATTGTGAGAATTTCAATGTAACCCAGTCGAGTATACGTAGTGAACAAATAAAGTAATATAGCACTCTTTTCCGCAACTCGGCTTGTATGTCGTATCGAATTCTGGATGTGTGTTCCATCCGTTTCGGTATAGAAAATTCTACAAAAGGGGGAATAATATCATGACTTTAGAGCATTGAGAAAAAAAATCACGTGCTCGGGGTGTAACGAATTTACTCTTCAAATTTGAAATACTCGGGAGAGAAATGATGGTTTGTTTGTACGATTTATAGATATTGATTCCATTTTTCGTGAATTGAATAAACCTTTTTTTTCCTCCCGTATCCACAAAGATGAAAAAAAAAATAAAATAAAAAAGAAAGGAAAAATATTGCTGTATCGAGACCGAATATCGTACGATCAAATAGGATTTCAGGAATTTTGATACGCTAAAACAAAGAGTGGTATAAAAAGTGTTCAAACGACATCTAAATATGAATATATGCTTATCCACCTTGGGTTGCATTCCGAGCGCGGAGTCTGTGGCTGTTACCGTTTACCGTGTCTCGACTAAAACAGAGAACAGAATTTGCTGTCAACTTAATAAAGAGAAATGTCGTCGACAGAGTGTGCGTAGAGATAAACACGTGTACGTAATTTGGCCCTCGGTATACGTATGGAAAGATATATACGTAGAGGGAAGACCTGCGACGATGACGACGACAGAAATACGACAAAAAGTTCCACCTCTCACGACATGGAGGATGTATAGTAACCCAGTGACGCGCGCAAACATTTTTCGTTCAGTTCAACAATCTTCCAGAGTGGAAAGAGTTGTTTTTTCTTCAAGTCGAAAGGTGGAAACTAAAACAAACGATCCAAGCTGAATTTTTAATTCGTTTCCTGAATTTCCCAGTTGCAGAATGAATAGATTCACCTCGAAGATATCCGAACGAAGCGATGTGCATTGTAATCAAAGATTCGAAACATTATGGACATTTGCAACGAGGTATCGTTACATGCCATTTATATACACTCAATCGTAATATACATATCCAATTAGTCTCGATCATCGATAATTGATATTCGAACGAGTTTTGATATGAACTATGCGATGGTGGTATCAACGATGGCACCGAATCCCGAAATGACCATAACCAATTAGGAACCCTCGATGGTGAGCAATGTAGCAGTACCCGGTACATGACGTTCTGTTATATCACCTCCTCATGTTTCGACGTTGCGGTAACATTAAAACAACCTGCTGCTACCTTTAAACGGTTACACGGATAACGGTTCGTGTTATCATGTAAGTCGTCGATGCGTTACAAACCCGATACGTCGAATCGTGATATCGGAAACCCGTAATTTGATTCAAATTCTCCTCCTCTCTGGATTCCTCATTGGATTAGATACTGAATTCATACATAAATTTCAAGTGGAAGCAGGGGGAGAATAGAGGAGAGAGAGAGAGAGAGAGTGATTTTTCAATTCAAAGGAGATTTCTCCAAGTTCGTTAGGTGGAACGTGAACGATCGGGGTCAGGTCATTGTAAGTAAAAGGAAGATAGTCGAATGGATGAGAGAATGATGCAATTGAGAGGAGCGGTGAGGCTTTGGAGGGTCGCATAAAGGACGTTAAGCCACACCGAATCGAGTTTGAACGTGGACGCAGGTGATAACGAAGCTTATACCACGGACCACGGCGTGTGATCATCGTCCTCGTCGTCTTTCTCAGGGGGGGATGAAATTGCACATGAATGTGCATAACACGTGTAGATGCAGGAGATCTGCAGTAGATGCAGGAGTATTGAACTGGCAGGCAAGAATGAATGGAGTTTGAGGCGGGCTTTAAAGTTTGATATTATCCTGGCAAGTGTCCATGGCAATCTTATAGTTCAAGTACCCGTTAGCGTGTAAAGTATACATACACGTTTATACACCTACTTTTATCACGCTTTTAGGTGTGAGTTTAACTTTCTACAACACATTCGGTTCATTTTCATCATTGGACGTATACAATGTTCACCCTTGATTCAAAACAAACATCACAAAGAGAATATTGGAAGAACGAGTATCATATTCTCCTCGGAAAAATAGCGCGAGAATAAATAAAATACGTGATTAGGATAATTTGTTGTTTCGTCGAATTAAGTCATACGGAGAAAATATCACCGAGTCCGCACATTCATCTTAACTGAATCATAATACTTTTATACGTTCTCTTTTCAACCTCTATTTTCCACCTATATAAAGTTGTTATGAGAGGAAATAAAAATGCACTCTGGAGCGAAAGGTACTCCAAAAGACCGTTCCTTCTCGGTTCACTTGACCATTCACAAACGATGTAGGTTGAATTCTTATTTGACGAGAAGAAGAGGAGGAGAAGCGAGAGTTTCGAATAATACGGATGACACTGGATGTCCTCTAAGGGGTGGCAGAAGGCCGATAGGAAAGAGGAACAGTAAGTTTTTCTTTCGGGTCGTGGCGAGTTTCGAATCGTGCATCTTTGTCCGATATGCGCGAGAATGAAAGGAACGGACCAGACCACGGGGATAGTTGGTGGAAAAGTAGGGGAAAAAAGCGCAAAAAAGTGGAATAGGGAAAAGAAATGAGAAAAAAGTATGGTCGAGATGAGGGAAGATGGTAGAAGAGAAGAAGAAGAAGAAATGAGGACTGTGCGGAGCAAGGCTTGCCGCCGCGAAGTTTTGCAGATATTGAATATCTCGGACCATCAATCACCCAAGCGTGGCAATATCCGAAAGTATTGGCTTTATATTTGTTTCTATAGCGAACACCGATTTATGGACAAAGCACACACATTTCAGAACCATCCGTCCTTCTTTCCTTCCTATCGCAATCAGGGTTCAGACAACTTTTGTTTTATCAATTTCCCTATGATTTCCCTGAGTAAAATCCCAATTTCCAAAAATCTTCGATATTACAATCTCATAGTAAATTGATTTTCAATCCTTACAGAAATAGTGAACTTTCAAACAGATTCAGTCGACCCAACCACAGTGAAGTGAAATACGGAGAAAGTCGATATGCGATTCAATTAATTTTTGTACAGGGTAGATTGAATCACTGCACAACAAGTTTTGCCGTATACAACCTCATTGTAATTGAATCAATCGAATATTTTTTCCAATAGAAAAATGAAAAATCTATTATAAAATAACTTGATGTCTAAATAACATGATCGTGTTAAGTAAAGTGTTATTTTATATAACACCTTACATATTATCTATTCAAGAGCACTGGTATAAAACATTCTAGTTCCTATTTTGGTGCAAACAAGGCACAAGTGAGGCATTCTACGTAACTTTTCTCTGCGTGTAGTATTAAGGTCCACTCTCACGCCAAAGGTACGCCTAGAATGATTTCTACTGAGGTTAGTTGGTTATTGGAGAACATATTTGTAATGATTAGTTCCCCAGAAGCATCTCCAGGTACTTCATTTTTCTGGAAGTTTTTATCATAAAACTGTTATCAAATGTATTTCTACTAGGATACAATGAAATAAAATGAATTATGTTTCTCTAACAATTCATTAATAGATCAGTATCAGAAAATCACAATGATTGAATGGATTGTCAAATACAGATATTCACTGAATAATAATTACTTGATAAATATAAAAACTTATGAGGATTCATTTTAATCAACTTCCCAAATCTAGCAGTTCAAAATGAATAAAAAATGTTTTGTTAAAACATTGTTTTGCCACCACTGGATTATGATGACCGTGATATCGTATCTAAAATTATAGAAAATTGATATAAACCAAACTTTGTTTTTATAAACTCTATGTTTCACTACTACCAAGTAAAATGAATAATAAATTTGAGAAACCAAGATTATAAAGCAGTGGTCGAAGTTTATTCGTGCTGATTTTTCGGCCAGATCCTAACCATTTTCATGAAGCTGAAACTGGCAGCCGTAAAGCTAGCAGTCGATTGTCATAATTTCTTACATAACATTTTTATCAAAGATTTAAGTATCTGAAACGTTTAGTGGGATGCGACTTAATCGATTCCTGATATAAACGAAGCTTGAACAATGTTTAATCAAAAGTTGCAAGAACTGGCTGCTATTTTCAGCTTCAGGCCATTTTGTAGGGTTATACAAGAATCATAACAGCCAAGAAGTTTCATATTTCATCTACAAACCCATCATCAATTGGATAAGATGATATCAAAATAAAAATTGTTGAATGTAGTGCTCGAATACTTTGTTCAATAAGTAAAGAAACCTAGTACATGGAAAAATATTCCATTGGAAAAAAATTAAAAATAAATTTGGTGATTACGATTTCTTCGTATTTGATCATTTGAAACATAAGGTCAGAATTCATTCCAATTACTAATTCCTTTTCATTTCCATCTAACAATTTAAAATTTTAGAAGTGTGAAACCTAATTCTCAATTTTTCCAACGCCTACGGTGTGATAGGTTGAAGGGAATTTTTTCCTAAATGTATGATTTCTAAGATTTCACCAGTACTAATTCGGAAAATATGTTGTACAAAATTAAAAATAGAACTGACGAAGAAATTTTAATAATTTCCGTGTGATTTCCAGGCTTTTGAGAATTTTTGATGATTTCCCTGAGAATTCCCGGAGTTTTGAGTCAAATTTTCATTTCCCTGAGTTTTCCCGAATTTCCCGGAATTCCAGATCTGTCTGAACCCTGGCAATCCTTCGAAAGATCATCATCGTTCTTGATCTTGCATTCCATGCACACATTTCCTTTGTTTCCTCAGATTTCGTGGTTGTTCTTTTAGATCGTAGATCTAATTAGATTCTCATTACTCGCACCTGCTACAATCCCAGTAAACACACGCACGTTATAAAAACGTCAAAAACAGTTAATAACCACACGTTGTGGATTATTAATATTTTTGCGTTGATTCAACGTAAAAATGTCGCGGCAGATCACGTGTTTTTCAACCATAGAATAACGTCATATCAACGGTTTGAACATCGTTTAAACGACGTCAAGTATTGACGTGTCCTAATGATGACTCTAAAACGTGAATTGAATCCAACAAATTATTTTGAAAACTTTTCATTCAATATCGAGAACAATATTATTTCTGAGTATGACAGAATTTGGAAAGTATGCCACACTATTTACTATCTTGCTTTTTGTTGGAATTTTAACCATTGTTCGGTTTCGTTCGATATTTTTAGCAAAATTTATCTTCAATTGAAGTTCAAACACAAGGTGTTATATACACATTTTAAACGTGTGATTTAAACCCGTTTAAAGCACGTTTTTTGATGGTTATTTTCGAATATTAGTTTGAATTACACGTCATCAAAACGTAATCCCTGGTCGTCTATTTCCCTATCAAATTTCAACTAAAAATCAACGTTATGAAATCAACGACGGACGTCCGTTCGACAGTCTAACGTTCTTTCAACGTTGAAATAACGTGTGTGTTTATTGGGAAGCGCGAATCACGATACTTATCGATAATTTTGATCGAATTCACTACCTAAGAATTCTTGAACATCGTAATGACCTTAATCGAGATGGAATTGTCAAAATTTTGCATACATCAATGGCATAATCAATTTCGGAATCATTTTCCTCTCGACAAGGCAAACAAATTACATTTCGAGTCAAAATTATCTAAAAAAATCAGCTAAACTATCTCACAAAGCACATCACATATACAATCCAGGAATTTGAATGTCACGTAAAATTTCACGTTGAATTTAATTTCATCGCAATCAAATAAAGCATTCATTTCTCAAAATTGAGGAACGTTGAATAATTGAAATGTTATGAACCTTGTTCCATGCATTGTACATTTTCAATTAAGATGACGAAAGTACAGTTTTATTACGCATACATAATTTTCAGGCAATTTCAACGAAAACATTGTGATACAAAAACCACTACCTCGTACTCCTCGCGCTGTCCTTTTATATTAATCTATGTCACATGGAAAGCGTATCATGAAAGTATCGCGTTACGTATTCCGCCACAATTTTTGAACTGTGTCGTATGCAAATTACGTTTTACGAGAATCGTTTGGACATTATTTGAATAAAAATCATTTGTTTTCAAGAATTAAATCCAATTTCCAGAACACATTTCAAATGATGGAACGAATACGGTTTCACAGAATTTTGATTTCTGACGAACATAAAAATTGTCGGAATCATTTGAGGAGTATGACAATACGATGCGCATGAATTTAACTATCTCTTTCGTTAGGTTCGATCTTTGCGAGCAGAGAGAAAACAGGTTGGTAACCTAGCAACCCCCTCAACGATATCCCAACTTCTTTCGACACCTTAGGTTTCAATTGCACTTATCATCGACATCTCTACTTCACGCTTCGTGTTTCTTAATTGTTCAGAAATGAGAAACGTATACAATCCATCTCTGAAGTTGAATTAACGACCATCGTATTCCATCGTTTTATTTATTTTCTCTCGTTCGTTCCCCTCGTGTGATGGAAGTGATGGAAACCAGTCAATTGTCTTACCATACCACCCTGCATAAACATCTGTTGCGATCAATTTCGATCGATGTCTCGTCAATTTGGTTGCAACTCTGCGCGCTTCGCTGGGATTGCGATGTAAGCGTGTTTTGAAGCTGTTTGTGGAAAATGCAAACCGAAAAACAAATTATCAACGATTATCTAATGTCGTGGATAGGTAACTCCAAGCGTAAGTCATATCTATTCTCCTGGATTATTATAATGAGGCCACACATAGGGTAACTTTACATGGGACTTTGGCACTGAGCCTAGCGATATAACCACTTTTCGTTTCACACTCCGTCTATTCTATCTCTTTTCTTCTTTGCGTGTATATATATATATATATATGAGTGGGGATATGAGGGAGTGTAAAGATAGAGAGTACAATCCAAGTAGAGACATAGGATGATAGTCATACATATATGTATAACACGTATATATGTAATTCCGAGAAAGGCCAATAGGGAAAATTACTTACGACTATTGCTTTGTCAGAAAAGAAAGATGATCTTATTATTCCTCTCCTACGATTTGTACTTCTGTATTTAAAAATTCGAAAAATAATCTACTGTATCGATAGTCTAGGGGTGCACGAGACTCGAGACGATACTGCTATTGTATTTGGAGTCGAGACGATACCGAGACCGGATATTCGATACTCGAGAATATCGTCGATACTTGGGATGCACAAAAGCGCGAGACTAACATCGGTATTGTTTTGGAATTTACATGAAATTGAGAATAAAAATCCAATATTCGGACATATCATCGATAGTGTTGATTTTTTTCAATGTGGAAATAATATAAAAGGAGTATTTCAAAATGATACATGTGACAAAATTCCTCTTCAAAAAGAGCCCTCTTATATGGTCTTATTTTGAAAATTGCCTGCTGGAAAAATTTCACTGGGAATCTCTGAAAGACTTTCGGGGCAGTTTTTCAGAGGTGTTCATAGTTTTTCAAAGATGTTCATAGATATTCGGAGGGATTTTCAGTGAAAAAACACAGTGTTTCCAGATATCAAGACTGATAGAAAAATCAATTATACATTCAAATTGAATTGGAACTTCAAGTAATTGATATTAATACAAAAATGATAGATCATTCGAACCTTCATTCGGCTGTACACAATAATATCCCACAGAAATTGTGGATAATATTCCAATAATATCATACGAATATCATCAGTTGTTAGGACAAACTCAACATAGGTTCCTTTTGCTTGCTAAACCAGAAACAAGAAGATTTGTAAAACGGATTTTTACATAAAAATAATCAATAGCTGAATTTTACTATATGCTTTATAAAATTCAACATTCAGCGTTTAAAACTTCAACCCTACCTATGAATTTTTCTACGATATTCGTCATCTTCCGTATTCTTATGTGAAAAATCATATGACAAATATTACATTCCTGTTTCTAGTTCACTAAGAAAAATAACAAGAATCCTTATATTTTCGAGCGGCATTTTCCACCGTATACCAGCGTAAAAAACATTTTGTCTGTGAGACTTCTCTGTACCGAATTTATGGAACAGTCTACAATTTTCAAAGAATAATCTCCGATAGCGCAATACATAGAGTATCAAATGTTATTTCCTGAAAATTTCAGACTGTCCCTGGTGGAAAATATTGAAACAAATGAAGCGTAAAAATCTTTCAATTTCCGCTCCTTTGCGCTTGGATACTGTTCCATTTACTCTCCCGCGTCGCTCTATCCGCTTCATTTTTACCAGGGGTTTCATAAATTCTGTTCGGAGAAATCTTACGAGAAAATTTTTATTCGGATGATGCGCTGGTATCCCCTTAATGAACTCTGATAAAATAATTCTATTAGAGAATTCACTTTCAACTTGGAAATTTCTCGAAATTGTATACTATTCTGGAGAAATTTGAGAGTTCCTCGCTGAGATGGAGACCCTCCTGCTGAATAAAGTGATTACATACAACTAGGCTTGTGTTCCAAAACTTTGCTCCCGTACTCAGAAATATCGGTTTTCGATGTCTTTCTGAGCAACCTGCGCTCTGTTCATTCGACCAGCTGATACTTCTACACTGATATTCAGAGTATAATGGTGGAGTATTGTTACTTTCATGAGAAATATTAGGCGATGCCGATACCGTGTCCAATGATACCCCGACGATACTCGCATCTGACAGTATTTTTCGATACCGAGACAAGACTTTCAAAGTATCATCGAGAATCTCGTCTCGTGCACCCCTAATCGATACATTTCTTCGGATTTTGTAGGGATTAATTTTTTAGTTGTTGAAAGAATTCCGGGGAGTCTCATTCACTTCAAAGAGTTTTTCCAGGTTCGATGGGATTCGAAGATACCCTGCTAAAAATACCAGGCAAAACCGAACAGAAAATTGTTGTTAAGTGTCAAACGGTTCCTTTCCCAGGTCATCCAGGCAAAAACTGATGGAAAGGAGGCGGTGTAAAAAGTGCCGATTTTTGCCCATTCGTGCAAAAATGAATGGTGTATGAATTTGTATGGTTTTTGACGTGCTGAATTCGATAGTAATCATAAAAAACCCGTACACCCACGGGAAAGTGGAGAAAACCCGAGAAATTGTGTGAAATATACGGTTTACAACAGACACAGTGATGAGGTCTGGTATATTCTCGTGTGAGATTGATTAATAAGGTAATCAGGGTTTTTTCTCTCTTTTCCATGGGTTTTCAGGTTTCTCGGTGTCACTATCGAACTCAGCGACGTGGAAATAATAAATCTGATACCCCGATTACCTTAGTAATCAATTCCACCCAAGAATATATCAGACTTAGTCAATGAGTCTGTTGTGAACCGTACATCTTATACACTTATCTCGGGTTTTCTCCACTTTCCCATGGATTTACGGGTTTCTTATGGTCACTATCGGATTCAGCACCTCAAAAACTATAAAAATTCATACACCATTCACTTTTGCACGAATGGGCAAAAATCGGTACTTTTTACAACGCTTCCTTTCTTGCCAGGTTTTGATAAAATGTTAGAATTCTGTCATTCCTGACAAAATCAGGTAGAAACTTTTGAGTTTGTTGCCTGGATTACCTGGGAAAGAAACCGTTCAAAGCCTGACAACAATTCTCTGTCCAATTTTTGGGGTTATTAAATCGTCTACCACATCAGAGTTGCCAGATCAGGGAATCTATTAGTGAAGGAGACCCTAGCTCCTCTTAATCTAGCGGTACTGGACAATGTACACGGAGAAAAATGTAGGTCGAAAATATAGTAATCTTTAATAAAAATTTGAGAATATTTCTTGAAATCTGAGAGTTTTTCTTGAATGCATAATAAAGACAAAAAACAATGAAAAATTGTCAATAACTAATAAAGAATAGACAAACATATGAACTTTCCAAAAGTCGCATACGAAATTTCACAAAGTGAATAGTAGGATATTGAAATTTTGTCACTATTTTTGTAAAATTTCACGCGCAACTTTTGGAAAGTTCATATCTTTCTCCACACGGAAAGACCGGATCTATTGATATTCAGAAAAATGACTGCCAATTTAGAGGAACCGAGGATTGCTGAAAAATATTCGTAGTGAGTCTAATAAAAATTCGTAGTCGATGTATCAACAATTGACAGTTTCACTGTGAAAAAAAACAATGAAACTATCAACTGTTAATATTTTGACTACGAATTTTTGGTAGACTCACTACGAATATTTCTCAGCGATCCTCTTTTTCCCTAAATTGACAGTCATTTTTCCAAACGTTGATAAATTCTTTCTACGTATTAATAGACCAGGTCTTTCCGTGTATTCTTTATTAAGTATTAATGATTTTTCATTGTTATTCGAATAAAATTTTACAAAAAGTGGACCGTTTTGTCTATATTATGCATTTAAGAAAACCTCTAAAATTTTAAGAAATATTCTCAAATTTTCATTAAAGGTTACTATATTTTCAACCTGCATTTTTCTCCGTGTACGTCCAGCATCTATGAATCCAAGTGATAATATTTCATGACGATCAATTAAATGTCCGCATTCTTCATCAATTCCAAAAGAGACAGAGAGTACGAAACATTCGACAATTCGATAAACGTATCGATTCTATCTCGCGGATATCTTTTTTCCTCGGCGTTCGTTTGTAATACGTATCGATGCAATTTTCATTCCCACCTATTCTACAATTTCGCCGAATAATGTCGGACTCACTCGATTCGAGGGGGTACGTACTCGAGTTAACGACTTCATCTGGTGGGGCTGCAGTGGTACATTTTAGCGACCGAAGAAGAGAAGGAGCGACAGCATGGAAGCCTTGTCAGCTGTAGACGTTGTGGAAGAGAATTGGGAACCTGACAAGAAAGGCTTCCCTCCTCTCTTCCTCTTTACGTACAAGCACGAAATGGTTTGTCGATTGGGGTAAAGAGAAGGAGGAGAACAGGAAAGGGAAACGAGTTTTCGAAAATTAATTAATTCATTCATTCATTAGGAGAACCAATATTGTTTCAACCTTCGAGCCGTTTCGCACGATGCCAAGGATATTGGTAGATTATAGGTGTACAATTTAGGACGATGTTACACGGATGCACGATATCTCATATCTTTCCTGTTGAACAACTTCCCTAGGAGAAATCACTCCAGTCCCAGAGTATGTTATTCTATTCACGGTATATTTTTTTTCATTCTTAAATATCTGCGGCTGACTATCACACACATTTTTCACTGATTTTTCACAGTAGTTACGCTACGAGTTACGAACTACACACGTCCCCTGTATATCAGTCACAAATTCTTTTTCCATCGATAAATCAATCTAAATTCTAATCCCACATATATTTCATTGATACTAAATAAATATTTCATCAAAGTGAAGGCTCCTTATTTGACAACCACCCCTAATGTAACCAACGATTCCAACGTTTCAAACGAACAATTGTACAAGTCAATTCCAAGCCTATGCTAGTTGATTCAGTCGTTTTAATCGATGAACCGATATATTTGGTCAATTGTTCAAAAACGGTTAACCGCGCATCCTCATTTTCCGCACTACATAAACGACGGCAGTTTATATACTTCCCGTGGATTCGATAATTTCCCTGCCACCGACAAATCAGAGTACAGATACCTACTATATATACTGCGGTTGTAACGCGTATATTCTTGTCGTTTTTATCCTTCTCCGGCCACCAAATTGATGTTCTGACACAACACGAGCGTTTTCATTTTATCAAAGCCAGTATATGTTCGATATGAATGATCATTTCAACGAAAACCGATTTTCCAAAATCATAGTTTAGTATTTTCATACGAGAAGTTGATAAAAATGTACAAATATAGAGAGGATACAAGTGATACAACTGAAGCAAATGTGATTACATTGAATATGCCGGAGGGATATAAGATTGAAAAGAGTATAGCGGGAACCTTTCGGCATATACGTTCTTCCAGAAAGGTTAGAAGTGGAATGTTGGGAGTGGAAGTTGGAATAGAAAACGGGATGGGGTAAGATTCGTTGCACACAATGCACGAGATTCCGTCCGGTCCATCGGAAGTCCCGTCGCGTTTCCATAGGCAGCTATTAGGACGTGGAAGCGAGGGGTCCAGGGTGAAGTAACTCAGCGGGACTGGGAGCTAAAGGCACAAGAACCAAGTCTATATACGGAAGAGGGTCGTCGAGGGATAAGTAAAGCGGATAATTTGTCTAGCGTCGTCTTCTTCCTCTTCTCTCTTCCTTTTCTGTTGCCGTTGCCTCTTCTTTTCTTCGACTTTCGATATTCGAATTCTCAGAAAAGCAGGACAATCTCGTACCTCTGCACCGAATTACAATTAGATATTGGATATTCGTATGTAATTTCATCGAGGATCTTTCCTCGAAATATGAAATCTCTTTGTATTCCAAACGGCATGGATGTCTCATATTTTTCTATATTTCATATATTCGTGATATTAAAAAAAAAATTCTATTTCTCCTTTCGCAAACAGAATTCGAATTATAAAACACATCAAACGAAACGAATCGAATGAATTCGATTATTTATATTCTTATCACGCTTTTGACAGGCCACCGAGTAAACTACCTTTAATTAATTAGGTTCGTTGAAATCCGATTAAAGATAAACGACGGTCTTCATCATATCGCCGTGAAAAGAGCTTTATGAGAAAAATCTTTAAAGGAACAAGAAAGTAAATGAAGATGTACGTGTAGACAAGGAGAAGCGAGTGAGAGAGAGAGAGAGAGAGAGACTCGATGTAACCCCCGCGATGGTAGTGAGAAAAGAGAGTTCTCGCCGAGGGGCAACTAAAATGTACTTAGCCGAGAGGTTAAAAGGTGGAAAGTCATCGCGTGATCGTGGGACGTTATTCTGAAGTACATAACACACAACCACAGCAAAGAGTCGGTCTCTCCAAACAAGGGCGGTTGGTTTTCTCTTTGGGTAGATGAGAGACGGTGTTCAGAATTCAAGGCGCTTCTTGGTACTTACGTTTGTGCATGTGGTGGATATATATATATATTATGTATGTGCGTTTACACAAGTAGCGAAAATGTCAGAACTTCCAAGTGCCAAGTTGAAATTTCAAGATAAAACAAAGAACACTTCGGAGTAATCTTAATCAGTGTCTTTAATATTCCAATTGATGTTTGTACTCTTGTACGGGAGAGTTACAAGTCTTTTGACGATATACCATGTTTGAGTTTCATTCCATCCAGCGGGAGGATTTTCAACAATGATTAGAAATTATTATCAACTCCGTAGGTGTGTATACGTATATAAATCCTGTATCACGCAACGAGCACGTATTAATGATCGTATTGGATAGGTGTAAGTACGATTGTCAACACAAAGCAATTTTGGCACGAGTTACACGGTTGGAAGTAACGACCCCGCCGCACTATGCCGTTTCAAATCTTTATTGCCCTTCTTATTTATTTTTCCACGATATTTATGCTACGATACGCGACGCAATACGAGCAGTCACCGACAAAATTGCCTGGAGACGAGACTCTTAAACGAGCTGGGAAAACGTATATAAGTCTTGGGGAGCAGCAGTCCGAGTACGAGCACCCAGCCATAGAGTACGTCGGCCTGAAAGTGATACATAAACCAGGCATGTATCGGAAATCAAAAGATAAAAAAAACTAGAAGATGAGGTATGAAAATGTCATAAAGATCAATTCTTATCGTTTTTCCTTTCCTTTTTGTATTCAACGATATTCTTCGTGTCGTATCGGATTTTCTTTGGTCTTCTTCAGCATTGCTGCAGGTTAATTGCTTCCAGTACGATACAGGAAGGTTTCCGTAGTTTTTTTTTACAGTAAGTAGGTACACGGAGAAATATTTATTTGTAAAATTAACTCCACAACAGTAGTCAAACTTTTCAAGTAAATTTGACATAATGTTTGTTATAACTCACACGTTCTACCCGAGTAAAAATAGTCTGATCTCCCATTGATCAATAATTGATCACATAAAGATTAGTTTTCAAGAGTATAGCTTCTGCTCGAATCCCATACCAATATGGTCATGAATTCATTGGAATCACATTGGTTAACCAGATACAATTAGGTATGGCTCAAGTCCAGGTAAAAGGAACAATGAAATATTCTGCATATATGCTGTTCAACTGGGGTGAGATTGATATTTTTGAAGTGAAATATAGCAGGATTTCAACGAAAATATATACTCTCCATAGTTTTACGACATGAGTAATGCGATTGATATTCATTTGAAGTATGGAACGTGTCGATGGTCATTCGAAAGGAAGAATGAACTTTGCAAGATGCAATCGAGCGTTTCCCAGGGCTGTAGGAGACTGCGAATGGAGTTTGTGTCAAAACCGGAATTATTCCACGAGGTCCGTCAAGAGTCGCGTCGAAATCCACCAAAAGTAATTTCTCCCTAACTTCATATAGACTTTGGATGTACTTCTGAGAGATCTCATTTTTCAGAAAGTCCGTCAAAAGTCGCCCTTGAGTACACCATGAGTTGAACATGATTGACCTTCCCCGGACGTTTCCTGTACTTTCGAGTAACCGATTGTCTTTGGAGTTCTTCAACTATCACTCGAAATTTCATCAGGTATTCTTGACAATCGATTTTTGACACGACCTCCATTCGCAGTCTCCTACAGCCCTGGGAAACGCTCGATTGCATCTTGCAAAGTTCATTTTTCCTTTCGAATGACCATCGACGCGTTCCATACTTCAAATGAATATCAATCGCATTACTCATGTCGTAAAACTATGGAGAGTATATATTTTCGTTGAAATCCTGCTATATTTCACTTCAAAAATATCAATCTCACCCCAGTTGAACAGCATATATGCAGAATATTTCATTGTTCCTTTTACCTGGACTTGAGCCATACCTAATTGTATCTGGTTAACCAATGTGATTCCAATGAATTCATGACCATATTGGTATGGGATTCGAGCAGAAGCTATACTCTTCAAAACTAATCTTTATGTGATCAATTATTGATCAATGGGAGATCAGACTATTTTTACTCGGGTAGGAATGATATTCACTTTGACCTGTGGTGAAAATCATTCCAAAATTATAGTCACTCAGTTTAGTAGGGTATACTTTTGAAATAGTAGTTGCAACAAATCTAAAAAGTACTGTTTTCCATAGGCTAAAATTGTTTTCTTCGTGATTATGCCACTTCATTTGCGATGTAAAGATTACTTCAGTCCTAAGTAGATTTTATTCCAATTCAAAGTATTCGTTATTATGAATTTTCGAGCACATTACGACGTTGTATATTTACTTCACACGTATATTTACTTCAACATTATCAGCGCTGGAGTAGTTTTCACCCCTTACGCACCCCTCACATGCGAATCATACATGTTATAATTGCAAAATTCACTTCATAACAGTAGTGAAAACTCTTCCTTCTTTTCGATTCGAATTCTATTCGAAATCTGTATATTATTGCCTATCGAATTCACTACAAAACTTGAATTCTTTAGTACAAATTTCTTCGTTTCAAGTATTTTTCTTCGTGTATAGGCTGTGACTCTGTCGGTATACGATCGGACTTCTCTACTCGATCAGTGATGATTATCACTATTCATTCTTCCCCGTGTGAGTGATTATTGACGTCTACAGCCGATTAATAACACCTACACGGAATCAGTCATCGCAAACAGAGTAGATATTTTTAGAGCCACGCGCGAGTTTTGAATAAAGTGAAATAAATGACAGAAAATCCGCATGGATTTCACCTTTATTTCATCTGATACTTCACTTTCAGTCGAATATTTTCCCTTTATCCTTCTTTATTTATTGCTTATCCGATAATCGATTTCCTTTCGTTTCTTTCATTGTCTGCACGTTCTTCGGGCACAAGTACGTACACATTGTGCGCGCAAGTCCACAAATGCTTACATGCAGACTGCAGTGTATTCTAATACCCTTTGTTCTTCTTATATAGCCCGTCATGTAAGTTCCTTGCGGACTTAATCCACCAGAATAATACATTCTTATTACCGAATACACCGTAACACTTCATTCCGTGTGTGTTTCTTGTATTCCTTTTTTGGAATGAATGGTCGATGTATCGTATTTTTACATCCCATATTCTCTACACAGCGGTTGGTCGAAGGGAAAAGGAACAAAGAAAAATATTGTTCGAGAGGCGTATGTATTTATTTTCACTTTTACACCTCTCTTAAAATACCTTGAGTAACAAAGTTATGATGGATAAGTCACTTTTCCGTGTTCTTCTTCCTTTGAAATTCAATGTCAGGTTTGAAGCTTTGAATATATACATCGTCTTGGAAAGTACTTTTATCTCATCATTCGCACAATCCCCCCCCCCCTCTCCCCCCTGCTTCGAGTAATTTCGTTATTGCAAAGAAAAGGCATAACGCTCGAGAGGGTAAGTTTCATTTATATAATCGCATCTTCACGTCAATTGAAAAGATGCGATGGTAATGGCTGAGAATTCAACATTTCCGAACGATGGTGTGCAAAGTATGAGATTGAACCTCTAAACACATATTTTTCACTTTTGAAAAATATTTCAAAAAGGTATAGATGCGAATCTAGATTCTGGCCTGTGTGGGGAATTTATTGCTACCCATAGATTAAACCTTTAAACCTCTTTCGAGCGATGTATCATACATGATACATGCCTCGAAAGCCTCTCTCGTGATCATAGCAATTCGTGTACCCAATTGATTTCAATTTTTCATATCTTCCTCGAAAAATTATACCGATCTTTGCATTCGATCGATATTCTTTCCAAATGATTTCTGTCTATTTTCGGAGAATTTAAGAGAGACATCCTCGATTCCAAACTCGATTGAACGAACAAATTGTTTCCTTCGTAACTAGACAAGACAGTTACAATGAAATTCTGTGTACGAAGGTAGTTACGTTGAATATGCATTAGTCGCGGGAGTTACAGCGTCGAAGGAGAGGATAAAGGGTTTGCAGGAACTCATATTGTGACCAGAATAAGGGAACTGTACGAGAAATGGAATCTGTTTAATGCACAAAGTGAAAACGGAATATCATGCAGAAATGTATGACGAAAAGTGAACTTTTCGTGTATATCCGAATGATCGATATTTGTATTACCAGAATAAATACAAAATATTCGAGAACGGGAGTAAAGCTTTATTCAACGACCCGGATTTCGAAGGTCTAAAGGAAATCCCCTTACCATGATTATTATGATTCAACGAGGGATGACCCTTTCTCGAATTCGTTGCTGTTTTTTTTTCCTTTTCCACGAGTTTAGAAAATTTAATTAAAATATTCGCAGTTCTCTAACCTTAGAAATGATGATTTTAATCAACGATTGAGATTCCTCTGTCACAACGGTACGTCATCATCGAATTTGCTTTATTCTCAAGGGTAGAATAATATGTAGCGCGGTACATTTCTCTATACAGGGAATAGGTAGGAAGGTTGTTGCCGGTGGTAGTCTTCTCTCGCGGTCCACGAGAGACACAAAATTGTATATTGCGGAACTCCTGTATACCGGTAACAGTCTAAAATATATATACACACGCATGCACGACGTGCTTACGTTAAATTGTCCCATAGGCAATAGCGGTCCTCCTCTATTTCTCTACTCCCTTGCATAATCTATTGCGACCGAGTCAGGAAGAAAACGCTGTACCGACTGCGGAACAATTTCAGATCATCTTTCTGTGTACGTGTATACAAAATACTACTGCCACACATATTTACGGATATTTATGTGAAGATTTATATACGTGTCCGACATTCGCGCGTGAATATCAAAAATAAATCTATGTTCGATACAAATGAATAATCCTCCGGTACACGTGCGTATGCAAATTTAAATATATGTTTGAACAAGCGAAACCCTACATCGTCACATATTTTATTGAAGGTATTGAATTTCCAATGAGAGATTATTTGTAAAGTGAATAATTGATGAGAAAAATGATCATATTCCACATTTCGCGTGACGTGTTTTATAATTTATACAGTCGGCTGGATGATATTGTATTATGAAATTGTAGGGTGAGAAATGCGACGGTACGTTGAAAGTTTGGATGACGCGAAAAACGCATATCCGATGAACAGCGTTAATTCGTTTCTTGTCAACTTCAAAAAGGTAGCGCGATGGGATGAGTTATTCAGTCATTTTTTTCATACAAAAATTCAACGAGAGTTTGAATTTGTTTGTTTTTTCGTTTTTTCAAATTCTGTGTGAAAGAGGTGTGATATTGTATTCTATTGTCGAATTTGAATAACCGATTGAATCAATTTTGCGCTTCCGGAGTGGATATCGGCATTGATACCGCCCTGAAGAAGCCAGCTGCGATGATGGCGAAACGTCGGCAACCAACCGATACAAAACGCAGCGGCTCCACTCCGGGAATCTTCATAGCATTCATAGCAATGATTGATTCAATGTTCCAAATCGTCGACTGGAAAAGAATAACAATCGATGGGTTCCAAATAAAATAAATGAAAAAATCGCCAAGCGGAGTAATAGATCCGAATAATGTGATACTGGAAAAATCTTGAGTAGAATTTATGCGCTTCCAAAGTATACAATGTCGAAAATGGACAAGATGAAGAGATGAAGGGAAAGAAGAGGGGCAGGGGGGGGGGGTGGCGAGGAGAAAAGAGAAGCAAAGAAAAATGAGTGGTGGTAGAAGCATTTGAGGAGGATGTAACGTGAAACCGTCTACTCGCTACGGCTCATAAAACAGCGCGTTTTATGCTGATGGTCTGCGCTGATGTCTTCAAGACATTGTCACGAGTCGAGGACGAAAAGAAAAGGGGCCGTGAGCACGAACGAAAGCAGATGATTCTTCAGCAGGAAGAAAGGAAGAAACGAAACGAAGGGGGAGATGAAGTGGGTGGAAAACGATGGTTGGAAATTCTCTCTTTCAAGGCGATGGCGGCCTGGCGGCGGACGACTTAGGCGCATGATGGTTAGGCACGAGCTCCAGGAGAAAGTGAAAAAAGGACGTGAGTCGATGGGCTCGTTCGTCTCTCGAGATGATTTTGGCATCGGAGCCAAATGCAGACGGCAGGTGTTATCCGTGCGAGATTGTTCGTTTTCAGCAACGAATCTCGTTCGATCTCGCTCCTCTTTCTCTTTATCCTCCCTCTATTCCTTCTTATTCATCTCTGTTACACACCTCTTTACTCATGATCGAGAGGGAAGTATGGCTCTACGTGCCATTGGATATCGTCGTTTGGCGGACGACGAGCTTGCAATTTTAAAGTACCGCTCCCATGAAATCTTTCTCGCCTCTTCTCTAGACCTCTCCAAAAGTGTACCACGTGTATGCACGTATGTTAGAATCTTTTATAATCTAATTTTATAATCAGATTAAATAGAAATTTGAATTTTCTATTCACAGATGCTTTCGTATGTATACGATACAAGGTACTTAACGTTTTATTCACAGTCGATGCTCGACTTGATCCCCGTAACGCCTTGAAGTAACTTATAGCGAACATCGAGACGTAGCTCGAAGATCATATCGACTGTGAATACGGTTCTTATATAAATCCGTACATAGACGGAAGCTCAACTCGGAAGGTAATCTATTTGAAACTTGATTCATACTTGACAAATGTTCATCGGATGAATCATCTTCGACTTTGTATTATAAGAGAAAAAAAAGAAATAATATTCTTTCATCGCTGAATGGTTGGGTATTTGAAAATATCAAGATATCCCGCATCATTCATTCATATCAGATGAAGTGGTATTAAGAAGGAATTTTCGCGCTTACTTATGCATATTAATTTCAAAAGTTTAATACAACATACGTATAATAATGTACGCATCCACACGTAGAAAGATAAAAGAACCGCAGAGGAGTGGTAAAGCGTTAGGTAAAAAGGCATTAAGAGGATTAGTGTCCTAATGGCAAGCTCGTTGTAAACTGAAATAAATATAGACTTCGTATTCCGTAACAGGAAAGCGGTTAAATGCAATTATTCTATTAAGTACCTCGTGATAGCTGTAAAAAGAATAAAACAAAGAAGATAATTTTTTTCACCGCAAGGTTGCTGAATTTCTTTACAGGATTAAAAATGCACTTTTCATATTAATCCATGGGAAGATTCTCAAAAAATACTGTACGATGAGCGTGAATT
This sequence comes from Gonatopus flavifemur, assembly GCA_018340375.1. Taxonomy (NCBI): domain Eukaryota; kingdom Metazoa; phylum Arthropoda; class Insecta; order Hymenoptera; family Dryinidae; genus Gonatopus; species Gonatopus flavifemur. Next base: position 14,285,619 of record JAFFJZ010000006.1, read on the forward strand.
TGTTCGTTAATGAGAATCTTATCGAAAAAATGAGCACACAGGGAATAAAACAGGTAACCACTTTGGATTCAATTTGAAAAATTACCTATGTGTCGAATAATCAAAGATTTCTTTAACTTCGGAAGAAAAGAATACAAAAAAGAAGAAAACGCAAAACGACTCGTACAGTTAAAAGTTGAGAAAGTGCGTTAGCGTGAAACTGTTTCGGATGTAATGGTCAAAGTTCTGCCACATCTGCCGTTGGCCTATACCTCCATTCATCGCGACCTTTATTATTTTATATTTCGTGGCAAGCTACGGCCGTTGAAGATAACAGAAATTATATTCCCGTTTCAAAGTGAAACAACCGTTAGCGAGGACGCAAAACTTTAATTCGCCACACTGCAAGTGAACCGACTAACCGATTTCATCTCTCCGAAAATTCAACCTCTTTCTTCGTTGCCAGTCTAATTTTATCTAAGAAACTACGAAAACGTTCTCTAATTTCTTCGAGAGGATAAAGAAAGGGAGACAAGAACCGAGAGGAAGAATCAGATATATACATGTATAAGCAAGTATCGAGGTGAGAAAACCTAAAACTCTCTTCATGGATTGAAATCCATGGGGGAAATGAAATGGAATAACGTCTGGCGTATCCTCCGGAAATCAAGAAATGTCCAACATTTTCATATCGTTGATGGATCTTATTACTTATAATTCTGTTCCTCTCGCTTTTGTATGAAATATTTCATACAAATTTTCTTTGAATAATTGTTGAGAATATTTGGATGATTGAAACAGTGGAGTGTAATAATAAGAAAAGTTAATGGAGTTTCATATATTTTGCCAGGAGAATTGTTTATACCTAGTTGCAGTAGAACACGATGACCTAATACAGTAATACAGCTCTACGGAAAATGGTGTATCTTTGAAGATTGTTGTAATACATGCTACGAGCACGCACTTTACGTTACGATTAACGATATAGTAATACGTTACACTGAAGCACGTTCTCTTTCGAGAGCTAATTGGATATGAACACGTAACAGCAATCTTCCGGATTGTCCGTGTAAACACGCACGGTTAGTCTCATCACAGATATGCGAGATACACACGCAAAATTTGCTAAAGTACACACACGCACGATCTCTTATACCGTGAGGATTCTCAACGGTATGACATCAACGATATCCAATGATTCTGTTTCTATTTCTTATGAGTGGTATGAAAATGTATGGGATGATATTATGGTTAATGATGGCATCCAAGAGAATTTGCCCAGATGTAATAATAGCGAATCTGGTAATGATCGCTGATGTAATCATAGATAATCTAATTAATTACCGAACCATATCGTCCTGTCAGGCTATTAGTGATCGAAATATAACTCAGGTACTTAGCGACGTAACAACATGCTGTGTAATTATTATATAAACACATAGAGTACCTTAATTATCTTGATGACAAGCACTTGAGGTGAGTGTTGTCGTTGATCTATCTCTATTCTCTTTAAAAATCCCCCATCTTCCCATAAAATTTATTTTTCAACTGTTTATGATGATTAGGAAAAACAACCTAGATGAATGTTCATGCATCACAGAATTATAACGTTGAATTACAAAAAGATATCCATTTACTTGAACGCAGTATATAATGACGAATCTGTCGTTGGTCGCTGATGTAATCGTAGATGGCACGATTAATTACCGAACCATACTGTTCTGTCAGGCCATTAGCGATCTGAACACAATTCAGATTCTCGTTCAAGTGGAAATATCTTTCGCATTGTACAAACTCACAGAAATGTCGTGTATAACACAACCGTGCGACGACCATTCGAACATCCACACACGCGGATATCCAGAGAAAAGAGCGGAAAAAAGAATAGTTCCTGTTTTCGTATAGAATACTCGTTAGAATTTTTTTTCATCCATACTTTTTTTATTCAGCATTCGTATAGTAACGTGATTAATTGATGTCGTTCTTGCTTATCGCACGCTCGATAATATCGATTTATTTATACATTCGATTTCAAACGTACGATACTGAAAAATTTATATCCAAAACAATGTTCTCTCCGACTCTGTACACTTTGACAGTATGAAATAGAAGGATTTCAAGTTTCCACCAAGTAGAATATGAGAAAGGATATTCTTGTTATTATAAAGATAATAAAGAATCATGTTCCTTGAACTCCTCTGGGATTCTTTACAAATTTTAATTCAGCTTTCATTTGTATTTAGCGAGGAAGCAAAAAAAAAGCCCGAGGAGAAAAAAAAATTCAATTTCCTTTTGCTTCGTTTTTTCTTCTCTCCTCTCGGCTAATTAATGAGGCAAGTTTAGAGCTATAAAGCACACTCGGTAAATTTCTGTTTTCCTTCTTCTCTCTTATTTTAGAATGGTCCGAAATTAAGAAACTCTTGAGTAACTTCGTGCAACGATGTTAATTGTAATGTAATGTATGTAAAGCTGTATATGGCCTTAAGAGTCGCAAGGACTAAGTGGCGGCGCTTCGTCGAAGAGTCGCGGTTAGAGATCCGCGTCGTTCAGGGTTGGGAAAACGAGAAACTGAATGCGTCCAACCAACACCGCCTCCGCTAACCGTTCCAACCGTGAGGAATGGATAGGGTGAAACGGAGAAAGAGACAGGATACGTACGAGAACATGAGAGACATAGGGTGAAACGATGAGGAGTAGGCAATAATACCGTAGACTCTTGGAGCCTAGCCAAAGTGTCACCCGTTATGTTATAGCCATTACGTGAAACTTACCAGAGATGTACGTCGTGCGAATGAACATTTTATTCTCTGAGGTCTTGTATTTTGCATGCAGATAATATATCTGTACATATAACTGTGTATAAAAGAATACACGCCTTCGGTATAACGATCTCTTCTGCGCGACGTATACAGGTTTTAAAGTAAGTGTTGAATATATATTTTTGAAGCCAGGATTCTTCGAGTATGTACAACGTACAGCGTACGAGGTACAATGATGAATGATTTCGATGAAAGGCTGGAATTTTATGTCCTTCCTTAACCGCCGTGTAAAGTCGAAATGAACAATATCGTGTCGTTTGGTTTCAATTTGTAATCACCTTGACCCTGCAACACATCAAAATATCAGGAATATAACATCAAATAGAATAGAAGATGCTAAAAATTTCGTAAATTAGAATAACTTTTCATTTGTAACTACATGCACACCCTAAGATCACTGTAACGCAATAATTTAGCACATCTTGAAACAGAGAACACCCTATTCTCATTACCCTCGAAGAGAGGGTATTAAGAGAAAAAGAAAGAAGTGTATGTTAGGGAAAAGAAAAGCATAGGGATGGGGAAAAAAAAGAGAATATCTTATACTAGTTGCAGTATGCACGTGAGAGGAAAACGGAAAGAAGGATGGAGAGGAAAGGGCGAGAGGAAAAAAGACGTGGTAGTTGAAGTATGCGAAAGAAGCTTCACGAAACGTTGGTATTATCATAAGAATGGCTGAAGCCATCATCCCTTCTGCTCACTCTTTCCTTTAGTCTCCCTTTCAAACCTGTTTTCCACTTTTCATCACCATGCTTCTTCTCCTCTTTCTTCATTTCACTCTCAAAATGGGATGGGGGAGGCACAAGGGAAGAGAAGAAGAAGAAGAAGAAGGCTTTGAGAACCACCTTCTAATAGCGCTCAGAGCGACTTGTACATTTACAAATTTAAAATGATAATTTTCCCGTGGGTGTGGCAAACCGAGGTCATTTGCGCCCATTCACCATCTCTGAGAGCTTATTCCTTTATTTTTCACCCTCGAACACAGTAACGGCATGCGCGCGGCAACCCCGCGAGCAGATTATGTCGTTTGTGTGGAGGAAAAAAAAGCGGCACAGGAAAAAATCAGTCGCGAGGGATTTTGGCACCGAGCGTTTGTCAAATGTCAAGAACAGATGTATTTCTTAAATACAACTACAAGTTCAGCCATTTATAAAATGAAAAATCTCTCCTCTTACGTCGGCGGAAGAGATGATGATGATGAATTACACCTTGGGGTATGATATATACACGTATATAACAGGATTCAAAATTCTCTACGTTTCTGATTTCATATCATTACAAAATGATAATGATCACATTATAATCGATTATTGATAATAAATCCCGGAAGAAATCTTACTCCATTTTCATTTAAAATATGGATAACTTACCAACAATTCCCAGTCTGCGTCGTTGATCAGCACCAAAATACCTGGCCGTCTGTGGAAAAGAAAATTAACACTAAATTATTACTTCAACGGAAAGCGATGTACTTGAATTTGATAAAAAATGCTTGTCCATTCTATCCAATTTTGTTCAAAAAAAGTTCGAGAGGGTTGCGTTTGCAGTTCACAACTGTAAAACTGACGAAAATTTCCTTTATATCTATGTTCCAATTTGATATCTCTGGACAAAGTCGGGTAGAAAATTTGACAGTTTTAATCCATAACATTGTCAGCAAGGTCGATTTACAGACGAATCGCTTGAATTTGCACTCTATTTGAATGCCATTAGATTCTCTCCAACCGAAAAAAATATAAAATTCTACTTGTTACTTCATGGAGAACAAAATAAATGTTTCATTTATCCCTTGAAATGAACTGATCGTAAAATTCTGATAGCAAATCTTTCGCTCGCGGAAGCGAATGTTGAAACAAATAAAGCGATTGATTTATTCTTCCGCGATGCTTCATACGCTCTATTTTCACCAGAATCGATATTCTCATAACATCATTCAAAATCTGCACCGAATTGTTCTAAGAATCTTATTCTTTTCCATATTGGATCTTGTCAAATAAAATTAAATCTTGTACAATGTTCTGTTTGAAGCAAATTAAAGAATTTTCAGTGACATTAAATTAGAATCACCGCGCTATTCCACGCGAATTATTCCTTTGTCTGAAAGATTTCTATTGGATATCTTAAAGATGTCTTATGCGACATTTTTCACTGTCTTGAAGATATCTTTAGAAAGAAATCTAAAAAAAAGGGCTCCTGAATGCCAAGACAGCCTGCAGTGGACAGCCACTTGAATCTTTCAGACAATGAACATTCAAAAAATCTTCGCGATGTTCTTGAAACATCTTTCAAACGTCCAAGGTGCATCTCAGATAACATGTAAGCTTGTCAAAAGCTTGCCAGACTTGTCATTGGATTGTTTTTGACTTGTTATTAACAACCTTGTCAGTGTAAGGCTGCTACAACTTTGCTAGAAGGGTTTTGTAAGCTTGTACCATTGATGTGTATCAACTAAGAGTCTTATGTCAATCTTGTCGCAAGCTTTCCTGACAACATTGCAGGAAGGTTAAATTGCTATCTGGGTATAAGTTTTTTTTCAATTAAGATTAAGGATTTTATCAAATATCCAAATTTTAAAACGAATCATGATACTTTTTCTCCCAACTTAGAATCTGAAAATAACAAAAACAATGATTTTTAAATATTATATACTGCATTGAATGTCACCGTAACGCATTTCAGTAACAATACAAGGATACACTTTCCTTGCATTCAAAGGAACGATCAATTCATTCCCCGTAAACCCGAAGAGTGATCGTACGCTAAACTCCATGTTGCTGACATCTACGGGCAAACGATTGAACACACTTCGCTTTACGCCATCTCGACTTGGCGTGTCAGTCGCATATTTACAGATTGTGACTTGCAGATGCAATTGGACATCGGAGTGTCATAAATTTGCTTGAAATTATATTATTATTAGAAATAAAGATTTGATGTATAATCGATATAATCATCGATCGATTATCGTCGCGAAAAACGTTATCCCTCTCCGAATACTTCTGAACATGGTTAGGAAACTTGTCCAGTGATAAATGTGTAGCAAACTCACACGGTGTCGTCTTGTAGGAAAAGTTCCGGCCGCTCTTTGAGTAGGTTATCTTTAATCCAGTGTAACAACATACTTATAGTCCCTGCAATTCACAACGCACATTCAATTTGATAATTCATAAAAATTAGAATTATCCAAGAACATTTCAACTTACATTCTCCGTTCGGTAAGTTTACTTCATGTTTCTTCTTTTTGTCGAACAACAACTCTGCCCCACCCCTGCAACCAAAATTCGATTTATTCAAAACGAAAGACAATGGAAAATCAATTAAACTTTACCCAAATTCTATTGTCAACGGGAGCGTGGAGTCTTCCGAATTCATTTGAATGTCTATTGTTGAAGATCGTCAAAGGAGAGAAAGTACGATCGTTTCGCGTGATATTCAATACTTCTTCGTATAACCAATCAATTTTCAGCGATGTTTCCTTCCTTCGTTGCGCGAAAAAACACTGAATGATGCTTTCGAAAAAATGATATCTCTCCCGCCTAATTCCACGTTCCTCCGATTCAAAACACGTGTTGGACGTTGGGATTTAGTTGAGATTTTTTATTATATATTTGCTCGGAGGACGATGACGACAGAATTGTACAGGATTTCGATTCGGTAAATGACGAATTTTATTGCTCTTATGACTCTAAATCGGAGGAATTGATGCAAGCTCGACGATGATTGAATCTACATTGTTTACATTTAGAGGATATCAACGCCGGGACGTATAGGCTATTTTTTTGTACATGATAAATGACGATTAGGAGCGCTCGAGTGCACCTCGAATGTAATCGAACTCTCGCTGTATATTTATATAAAATAATATATGAGAGGAGTTAATGAAAATTAATGAAAATAATATCGTTGGAAAAATGAAACAGTGTTTTTTGTTCTCACGATGAGTTTGTCGATCAAAACACAAAAATTATTTTCATATGAGTGTTCTCAAACTCATCAAAATTTAAATATTGAGACTTTTTACTCACCGTGTATATCGCATGGTATCGATCCTCTGTCTTTTCAATGAATTGAAAAAGAGCTAATTGACCCTCCAAAATGGTACCTTGAATGTCTTTGAATTCTGCCTTATTATTCATTTTTTACGTAGATTTTTTCCAATTTTTTTTTCAATACGATAGAATGAAATAAAAACATTGCAAATCTTCATTTCGGAACGCAACCACAGATTACCGGTTCTTACCATTTTGGAACACCATCCATAGCAACTACCGAGGACACGCAGTTTGTGTAAAAATTTTATGATCCGTTTGTTCCTTGAGGTTATATATTATCAAGCTGATGAATTTGGGATTTATATAATTTTAAACCTTCGCTGAGTGATAACTATTCAAATCAGTAATCAATGTAATCTCAATCAAGTACTGTGGTAAGCTTATTTCGTGTTTTCTCATTCATAAAAGAATTCCGCCCCTCCACCAATTCGTTTACAACATATTCTCTCTTTTTCAGCCTTCTTTACCTTTTTCTTCTTTGAATTAGGTCAAACGAGAATTTTCATTTGATCCTTCCCAAGAAATCTCGTTTATTTTTCATCGGGAAACATTGTTTACATCATTTGAAATCTGTTCAAATAATTTCAATCGGTATATAGGTAATTAATTTATCTATTAAAATGAGTACACTTCAAGTATATTGAGAATGTTTTGCAATTCTTGCAATGCTTGTGTTATTAACAACAAAAAATACAACATTTATATTTGTTTACAATTTGTATATACATGTCAAAGTTGTTTCCAAATTCATATAGTCGATAAAACAATGCCTAGAATTCCAGAGAGTATCTATACATCCTATTAAAAACTTCATATTTTGATTTTCTCTGAAATCAAAGAATAGACATTACAAACCGAGCACAATCGAGAAGGAATATTATTATTCGATCTGAATTTGAATTATGCTATTACAGTATCAACCATGTCAGAGCAAAACGATCATCCTTCGGAGGATAAAAATGAAGAAGAAACAAACCTCGCCGTCGATAAAGAAAAAGCAGAAAAAAGTCAGTCCAAAACAGAATTAGAATTAGCTGTACAACAGATAGGTCCTATGTTGGAGGACGAAGAGATGCCTTCTTGCGTTAGTATATCCAGTCACTCTTGTGGCGAAGACTACGATCCTTCTGACAATCCTACACAAAATTCTCAACAATACCAGAATCAAACAATTCCATCGGAAGAACACAGTCGAAGTCCTTACGCGAGCGATGATCAAGAAGGAGGAAGTATATACGTCGTTTCGTCGAGAGAAGGCAGCGAGCATCCTCCGTACGATGATGAAGATGGAGAGGACTACGAAGACAGCGATGGTAAACGTTTTTCTTTTCTTTCTTTCCCAAAACTATACAAAAGTCATATTGAAATCTAAATTTTAATATCACTCAATTTAGATCTTGGTCAACGAATGTACGAAGACGAGGAGGAAGACGATGAAGAAGATGAAGACGAGGAGGAAGAGTATCATCGAGGATTAGCGAAAGATCAATACGACGACATGCAGGTTTGTTACGATGAAGCTCACATGGCTGCTTACGATGATTTCATGGTCAGACATTATAAACGCTGGGAACCCCATCATAAAACGAAAAGTTTATCCCTGCAAGACCTGAGTACTTGTAAACAAGTGGGTTACACCTCGTTTAGGAAAAAACAACGAAGTTTGGATGTTCTAAAAGAAGATCCTATAGATTATTCTTCAAATATCAGACTGTATTCTCCCTACAAAAGAAATCCGTCGTCTGTAAAATACAGACACGTGGAGAGTAAAGTTAAGCGTTACATCAATAACATAAAAGAACAGAATAGACAATCTTTGGAAAGGAAAATGAAAAAACAAGAACCAATTGCGATCAACAGCAACCATTCCGAAGTCAGAGGTGAGTGATTTGTATATATATTTTATATTTACAAAAAAGAATGATCTATGAAAAATTCTGATCACTTTTTTTTATTACAGATCCTCTGGACGAAGATAAAAAAGCACCATCTCTCACTGTTAAAATCTTCAAAGATTATGCTAAAAAAGTGTTTGAAGAGTTAGAAATCGAGGAACTGTGCGAAGTGACTAAAACTGAAGAATTGAAAAATGGAAAAGATGTGCAAATAGCGAAAATCGAAATTGATCAACAACCGAAAATCGTTGGTGAGAGAAAAGACCTTCCCATAAAAGTGAGTTGCGAGAAAATACCAAACGAGGAGGAAAATTTCAAAGTAGATGAAAAAATGGATAAATGTAACGGAGTGATGGAAGTCGATGCGGAAGATAACGTAACTTCTATCGCTTCTGTGAAAATTTCTAAACTAGGAAACGAAGCTTGTATAGCGAATGGTCACGAAACTGCTCCAATTTTTCATAATATGCGTTCCATGACTTACGAGGAGTACATGCACGGTGGTACCGATGTACCCGTTTTAACAACGGTCAACGAGGAGGTGTATCCTTTAAAAATTGCCAATATTCAAACAATACCAACGCAACATATTTCCCAAGGTTTACGACGCGCGGATCAAGAGTTGAGTGAAATGAATTCCGAATTAGATAAGAAAAATGCTGAAATTACAATCTTGAGAGTACAGCTTGATCAGAAAAATGTTCAATACGATAATTTAAGGGACACTTATCAGAGAACTTTACAAGAAAATTTGAGAATGAAGCAAGAATTGGATGAATTGAAGAAAGCTTTGATCAAATGCGAGAAGAAAAATCAACCTCGCGAAACTGAAGTTGCGGCAGTACAAACGGAGATAATTATACAAGAACCCGAACCGACTCCGGATACACAGAAGATCCCTTCGACGCACAAGTTTTCGGTTACCAGTATTGGATCTGCTTTTAGCTCTACCGAACAGTGGCCGGAAAGTTCTATCGAAACAGCGGATAACATGTCTCTCGAACCACCTAACATAGCGGGTTTGAATAGTACCGATAGCAGTAGTTACGTCATTGGCACTCCTAAAAATTCTCGACATCTCTCTAGAGCGTTCATCACTTCTTCTCGAATTTTGCAAACCCTTTCCAACATAACTCAAGGGAAAAAGACTAAGAGCGAAAATTGTGCGTCGCATACGCTTTGGCAAACCCCAAACGATCATTGTCAAAACACCGCAACACCTGTAGATCAGCCAGCGGGATCGAAAAAGCGTAAAGCCACTGAAATGTCGGAACACAATAGTTTTTCACAACCGTTTAAAATTCCCCACACCACGAGTGGACCTCGTAGAAAATCTATGTCCAGCAACGATAACGATTCGACATTCAAACACCCGGAATCTTTTAATAAATCTTCCAAATCCCAATTAAATTCTTCTATTCCCTGTAGCAGCGAAGGTGGGGACGCTGAATCTTTGAATTTTTCTAAAAATCAAAGCAAAGGTAACAACGAGGCTACCGTCACCGATGATACCGACGACAATGTCAAATGTTTCCTGTATCGCGAAGACGACGGTAGCGAAGACCGAAGTTTCTTAATTCAAGCTGGAGAGCCCAAAGGGAGTAATTTTGACGAAAAAAGTCGTGTAAGGGAATGCGGTCCTTACTTACTTGGCAATATGGAAATAAGAATGTCCGAGGCGAACGGATTGATCAATATCTGGGGTAAAGAGCTCAATCAAACTACTGTGATCGAACAAGAGGATATTGAGATATCAGAAAAAATTGATGACAATGATAATCCCCCGCAAATGAGTTCCCGTATCGCTTCGATGACCTGCTCTACTGGTAAAAAATCCAAATCCAGTCCTCGAATAAAGTACGATGAGTATTCGCGATTGAGTTCCGGAAGTGCTATGAAAACGTCAAATTTAATGAACGACGATACAAATGGCACACAATACCATCAAATTCCCTCTAGAATGGATTCTCGTGTACGTTCTTGTGAACATCTTGATAATTCGTCTAAGCATAGAATCCAGTATTCATCGTGTAACAGACTTTCTCAGAAAAAAACTCGTTCCGATTGTTGTGACGAGTACACGGAAAGAGAGTGTTGCTGCGGATGGGAGGAAAAAAGACGCAGTAATAGTCCTGTTCATAATAAAATCAAACAGACCCTCTTAGAAACTTGTAAATATCTGCACAGGAATTTTGGGTCGGAGCCTAATGTGGGTTCCCATAGGATTAATAACGCTGAATTCATTAACAATCAAGTATGCTGTGAACACTTGGGATATGAAAAATATCGCAGACGCTCTGTCCACGTTAATGATGAAGATCCAAGATGTCAATCCTGTAATCATCACCATGAAAGTTTTAATCAACCTTCGACAAGCGCGAGCTGCGGTAACTGCACTTGTAATCATAAATCGATGAACGAGGATGAACAAGTTCCTTTAATTTCGGTCAATGAAACTCCTGAAGTAAGTGAAATTGTTGTTTCTCACAGATAATATTTGTTCGTACGTTTATTTCATGTATTATTCGTGTTTCGTAGACGAGACAAAGAAGACTGAGTGGAAAGAAAGTTAGAGGTATACTAATTGATTTCCTGAAGGGTTGCGGTGATTGTCGTACTTCTGATCTTAATTCCTCGAATAGAAGAGATCGTTCACACAGTAAAAATACACCATCCTGTTCGCCTAAAGTTACGCCACAAATCAAAGTTACATCGTCCTGCTCGGATCATTCCCATTCCAATGAAAGGTACGTACTTAATAACTTTTGTTTTATCCTCGTTTTAAATTTACGTAACAAAGGTTTCATCCGTTGCTTTTGATGCTCCAGACCATCGAACGAAACCAATAAATCATAATGAATGATTTCAGATGCTGTCGTCAATACGTTCATCATCTCGAATCTCAATTAGAACAAGTTCGCGTGGAAATGGAAAGGGTTCGATCGCGTTCCGACGACATCCTCGATATGCTAAAAACACTTCATTCCCTCGATGCAAACTAATTTAAATAATTAGCTCAAAGGTGTTAATTTTATACGTTTTCCAATGTACATATAATGATTTATTTTCTAATTCCTTCAACTTAGGTCACGTATTTTTCAATACTTCTATATTTGTGCTATTCTTTTTTGTCATTTCTGCCTAGAATTTATCATATAGTATATAAGAAGAAAAAGAATATGCCGACGTCTCATCAAATAAACAACATGCATTATTGGCTATGAAATTTTCCATAATATATCGTCGTTGTAGTATGAGTTTCTAAATCAAGAACAGGGCAAAACACAACACTCGTGAATGTATAGGTATGGATGAATTTATTTGAATATTAAATAGAAAATCTAAAAAAAAAAAAACAGAATTATTCGTTTTTCGTGATTTCACAACGACAATTCGCAAATTTTTCTTTTTATTACAAAAACGAAAAAAAAAGAACAAGTACATACGTACAATATATGATCAAATTCGACTCGCTAGAATTTTATTCGATTGGAAAGAAGCTTTTTGTTTGATACCATTGAAATACCACGTGAGAAGAAGAATCGAAGAAGAAAGTCAATAGTTGCAATCGCACGAATCGTATCCACCTGCCAAAGAATCTCCAGGTACGATGGTACTGGTAGGAACTTCTCCTTGACCTTTGAAGATGTTGCTGTATGATGTTTTTAGATAATCCACGTGACCTTGAAGCGATCTAATTCGACTCTGAGCTTGTTCGAAAGCGTCGTTCAAATTATTTATCTGACCCTGCATTTTCTGTCTGATCTGTAAACAACGTGGAATGTTAAAACTATATCTTTTCATGTGCAGAGATTTGAATCACTCTACGCATAGAAAAATAACTAACCTCGTCTCGATCTTTTTGAGCGGCTCTTGCCGTGGCTCTACACTGAGCCAACTGTCTTTCCATTTCAGAAATTTGGCATTGCATGGTTCTTCTCATAGTTTCGCATCTCTCTTTTGCTCTCGATACTTGCCTCGCAGAATCTTCCCTCACCTATGATCAATAAATGAAAATATATATTCAAACGATATTTTGTACATTGATATTATATGTGTATAATAATTTTCAATACTTGTTCCAGCATCGCATTCAATTGGGTATTTTCGTGCATTTTTTCGTCTATGCGTTTCTGAAGTTGAGCCTCGTGCTCTTCGAATCGAGCCAGAGCATTCTTCATACGTTCATTCTCGTGTCGCAATTCGGCATTACATTTTTCAAATTCTTCACATCTCGCACAACAACTGGCTTTCTCTTCCTGTTGAGATACACATAATACAATTCCAACCGAAGGAAAAAAATCATCAAAAGATCGATATACTATACCTCGAGCAATTGATATTCACAACGCAGTTGATCCAATTGACTTTGCAAATTTTGAATCTGATCCTTACATCCTAGAATCTCTCTGGACAAATCCTCGCAATTACGTTCGGCGACCATGCGCATCTGCTGCGTCTCCTGGAGCTTCATTTGCGTTTGTTTCAAAAGATCGGGTAACGGGGCAAGCTCCGACAGCTTCTCTTGGAATTGATTCTATCGAAAATTAAGTATCAATATTGATCTTTCGATATCAATGTTTATTCGTAAAGTACCTTGACTCTTCCTATCTCCAATGTTACATTTTCGTTCATCCTGGCGTTATCCATTTCCATGAGATCGAGTTGTCTGCGCTGTTCCTCCACCACTTGCTGAGCCTAAATTACGTTTGGAAACATTCTTTTCTTGTTGCATAGAATAATATTGCTCTAAAAACATGTTGTTTAAACAAACCGATACCAACTTGCAGATACTTATTACGATAATCTTCGAGTTGAGATGTTTGATCTTGAACCAACGAACGTAACTCTTCTAATTCGTCTTGGGATTCGCGAAAACGTTGTTTAGCTACAATCAAAGCCTGCTCCTGTTCCATCAATTGTTCTTTACTACCTGTCGAGTTGACGTTACAATACTCCATGAAATAATTCAAAAAATTTATCTATATTTTGCACTAGAATCCAAGAAATTTACCGGTAAACTTTTCTTTTTCGATTTCAAGTATTTTCAAACGTTCCTGCATATCTATCATCTTGATTTCGATTTTATCTTTCTCTTCTCTCGCGTGACGAGCCTCTTGTTTGATCTTTTCGATATCGGCTCGTAAATTCGATACCTCGCATAATTTATTTTTATAATCGTCTTGGAGCCGAGTGTATTGTTCACGTAAATCACGTAATTGAGGACAAGCGTTCGCCCCCTTTGCATAAGATTATTAAAACCAAGAGGACTATTGAAAAATACAATGATGATAACTAAATTTTCAATGCTCACCGCTGGGGCATTCGCGCAAACTCCAGGACACGATGATATCTGTTGTTGACCCATCTAGTTCAAAACGTACAAACGATATGATTGATTTGTTTTTCATTCGATATGACGAAATCATACGACGCGGTGTGATTCACAGAAAATATTTAAAAATGAAATTGAAAAAACATGCGGAACATTATACTGTACATAATTTTGAAAACAGCCATTTGAGGGAATATGAAATAATCATATTTTACATCAAAGAGGATCGTTCACGATATTTTATAGAGCTTTGTTTTTTTTCCCCAAAAAAAAAAGAGAGAAAAATTACGTACAGAATAATGTTGCATCTCAAAAGAAGAACGAAAGCTCGTTATTTGATTTTTTGTTCTGTAAAAATATGTTTATTTCATACAAATGTTGTTTTCATCCAGCGATAACAACTTTTCAATTTAATTAGAATTCAAAAATGTTGTTATGTACAATAATAACTTTGATTAGGATTGACCTAATTTATAGTTTGACGAAGAATAACAATTTTTATCATCGGTATTATACGAATTTGACTCTTCCGTGCGTTTCTCGATAGTTTCATGATTCTTTGAATCGAGACATTTTAAAGATACCTTGGAGTACGGTACGCAAGACGCCGACGCCGACGGAGCCATCAAAGCTGAAGTGGTTTGAGGACTCCCGCTAGCCGGTGGACAACAACCACATGGAGCGCAAGGTCCGGTGCATTTGAGCAATTTACGTTGTTGTTCCAATTGTTGTCTCTCGCGTTGTACGTTAGCGAGTTCCATTTGCATGTTACGTACTTCGCATTCCATACTACCTAATTGTTGTTCCTATAACCGAAAGATATATTGAAACAATTGGATCATCATCCGCGGACTATTTGATAATCACCAATTGTTTTGTACTGTTGCCGTATCCAATTAATTTTTCTTCTATTTCGGCAGGACATGTTCCCATTCTTGCAGAGAGACCCGGACAAGGGACCTTCGCCACAGTGGCGGTCATGGTGGTGGGACTGCGACAACACATATCGTCGGTTTTTACCGAGTCACCACCCACAAAACATGAATTCTCAAGATTCGATCCGCCGCCGCAAAGTCTTATTCCTTGAGAAGAAAATAAAAACAGAGGAACAACATGATGTATCTACAACCCTCGTACGAATCCTTGAATTTACCTTCGAATTCACTGATCAACTGCGATTGAGCACAGCACTTGCACTTTTTGGAATGACCGTTGTCGTCTAGAAACAGCGATTTCGTGCGAGGAACCTTGGATCTTGGAGACTTTTTTATTTCTCCTGTATAGCAAGAGGAACTGGTAACGCGTTGATTCAAACAAGCTACTTGACGATTCAATTCGGAATTTTCGTTGACAATTAATCGCATTTCAGCTTGCAAGCCGCATACCTTACGTCGAAGACTCTCGACAGCCGAATCCCTCTCGAATAAAGCTTCTTCGAATTGTTTTCTATGTATATATGTATAAAGAAAATATAAAACACGAAGCTCTTGGAACTTTCAACGCGGTGATCAAAATTTCATGTTATCATTTTTTCGATAACGATCCGTCAAAAAAGTAACATTTTATCATGTTTTATTTTTTGACATAAAACAATATGTGTATAAAAAAGAAAAAACAGTTGGTCACAAAGGCGTTACCAAGGTAACTGAAGATTCCAATTTTATGGCTGTTTTCAGAGAATGACTAGAAATAATTTGCAATTGTGTTTTGTTTTTTTGTCCATGTAGGATTTTTGCTCTATCTTCAGATTCTTTTCATGACAAAAAGTTACAAGTTTTTGAGTCGTGGGAAAAGATGAACTCAAGAAAAAGCAGAAATGGGCTAGTGATGAAAATTAAAATTCTTATGAACAATTTTGGGAAACGAATTTTGTTGTTTGCTAAAAAAGAACAACAGCGATGAAACGTGATAATTGTATGACTTCTTTCTTATGACGTTTTAGTTTGTTCAAAATCTGTGAATTGACAAAACTTGTTACGTTTCGTATTATACAGTATTTTTTTTCACAGATTCTGTGTGAAAAAACAAAAAAATAGTAATTGAAGAAAAACAGAAATATTAAAGGGATACTAAAGACTGGGCCAGTTGAAAATTGTTAATTTTATATATTAATATGAAATCCCTCATGGAAGCATCAAAACATACCCTTGTGAAATATAAAAAAAAAAGGAAAGAACAGAAAGAAATAATCCCCTCCGAGGAACAGCAAATGTAAAATAATATTCTCACAACATGTGAAAAACATTTGAAGCATATTTGAGTTTTTACCTGTGTATTATTCAAAATATGAATACAACATACTTTTCACTCTCCCAAGATTTTCCGGTTACAGCTTGCAAGCCAGTTGCTTTTTTCTTCCCCTTGCGTTCACTATCCGCCACAACGATTTTTGGCATGGCATCTTCCGTGTTGCCACAAACTATGACTCTTGGCAATCTAAATCGATTGACATAAATTTGTATTTCACATTCCGGATTGTATGGAAATGAAAAGTATAACTCACTTATCCTCGGGATATTCTACCGGTATAGCGTCAAAAAGATTTTCAGGCGGTATCTTCGGACCGATACAGGATTTCTCAAATTCCTCCTATTTCAAAAACAAACACAAACATTTGGAATCTTCGAAATCGTTCTTTTTTCGAAATTTCAAAACCAATTTCTATCGCTATGGCTTCTCTAGAAATGATTTCTAACGAATAATTCTTTTATTGAATTTAGTATAGAGAAACGACATTAGATATCTCGAATTCGATAGTATATTATGATGATCATCGTTCAATAGCGTAGGAAGATTTGGAAAGAATGGGAAGGGGAACTTGCGTCTTGCAAAAGATATGTCCTCGAATGTACACATTTATGTATGCGAGGATATTGAAAAAAACCGGTCGAAGCTCGATAGCTAAACTTTCTAATTTTTGCTCATCGATATTTTTCTGCGCAATCCATTTTTTTTTGGTTTTGTCGTGATAATGTTTATGGCTATTTAACTTTCGTTAGGAATCCAAAACAGATTGGAGAGTAGGGGATTTAATGATTGAACTATTAAATTCACCTCAACGGTTTTTGAATGCGGATAAGGCAACATTTCGAACATGCGAGCGAACGTAACGCTGGATGGATCAGCTAATCCTAATAATCTTTGTAATTTTCTTGTCATCATTTCGAATTCTGCCAATTTTGCCATAATGCTTTCTTGTTTTTCGTGAATCGTTGCTATGTCTTCGTCCGTTAAATCTGTTTTCTATGAAAAGAAAATTTGTGTTGAATCGTTCATCGAGTGGATAATAATTATTCAGGGGTTTTTCTTACTTCCGTTAATACAGCTAATTCACGTTTGAGTTGTTCGATCTCCCTAGCGATGTCTTTGCATCTTTCGTCGGCGGCGTTCATATCTTTGACGATAGCGGGATCGGTAAAAAGAGAAGCACTTATAACTGATTCCGCACGTCCTCCAGATTTTATGGAGATACCTATTTTACATTTCAAAATTGATCGACAAGCAGATGAAATATAGAATATATTCGATGTTATTTATAGTTATAGAATACCTTTAGCAGCATCAGGTGGTACAGGATATGGAGGAGGTTGTCCGATATTAACCACCTCTACATCCACTTCAACATTCTCAACCAACACGGTTTGTCCATCAATGACATCAACTTCGACCTGTTCCGTTACTGTTTCGATTATTTCTTCTTGCGCGCTCGCCATTTTTCTATAAAATTGTATGTATCGTACATGGAATGAAGAGAAATTTCATGGAATAATTGTATTCTCGCGACTTTATTATTAAAAAAAAAAAAAGTTCATATACGTACGACGAATCTGTATCGTTTATACTTTCAACGACACGATCAGAAATTTGAAGAGACTCAAACGCCTCGATATCTTCGTTGCTTATTTCGAAATCTTCTTCCTATCGCAAAGGAATTCAAATATCAATTCGAATAAATAAATATAAATCCAGGAAGAATGATTACCTTTCGTGAAGAAATATCTTTATGGCGATTCGGTAGAGTTTCAGAATAGGATTGAATGAACAAATTCTTGACAAACTTCTCATCTATTCCATCCAAATGATCAGAGACCTTTGGTTCGGTGGAATTCGGAATTTTTTGATTATCAGTTTCTTTTTTGTATTGATTGGACAAAAAACGTGGTATTTCCGATAAATTTAAACGCTTCTTCACATCAAATAAAGTTTCTAGCGAGTCGAATGCTACTTTTTTCACACGGGATGGGTGATCGTGATCTCCATGGTCTCCGGTTTTTTGCCGGAGTTTCGAGTTTCCTCCTTGTAAACGTCGACGCGCTAACTGCTGGAGACTTTTGTTTCTAACGGGGAAAGATTCGGATGCACGAACATGTGAAGTTCCTGATGATTGTTTTGTGATTTGAGATTGATTCCTCCTATACAATCTTCGCTCCTGAAAAATGTTGAAGTATTTTCAAAAAAGTCAAAGAAATCAAGCACTGCGCAGAGGTGCGGAAACTAAAATTCAGAAACAAGACATTTTTTTTCTTTTTATGAAAACGCGTTATATTACCGTATTCGTTTTTGAGAACTTTTATTCATAATTTTACCTTGATTCTTTTACCTTCGAGACTATATCGTTCCATTTTTAAAGTTCCAGAAGTTGACTTTTTTGTCCTCAAGCTCGTTCAAGTGTTACCGCACGCAAGAGTCAAAAGTTTGTCATTCGTTCACACGGAAAATAGGATGGGTTGAAATTACGTGGTCACCTTGATATCCGATAATTTGAATTTATCATTAAAATACGAATAAAACTTGGTAAATGTTTTATTTCAAACTGAATGCATTGGAATGAATCATTTTATTGGGTGCAAGAATTGAATTTTTGTGGTTGAAAAATCATGGTAGGTTTGGAGATGTATTTTATTCACATTGGAATAAACGTCAAATCTCTCGAAGGGTGAACGATTGTCTGCTATTTAGATCGCACTTCAAAATGTGGTTTTTTTATGTATATATATATACAGTGTTGTTTCGGTAATTTATTGATCTTTATTGTGGTAGTGGATTACCGAGACTACCCACTGAAATTTGATTGCAGTAACAAAAACTTGATTGTTATTCTTCTCGTATTAAAATCATTCAAAAAAGTCTGCGAACTGCCATCTCCCGACAGCAAATTTTCAATCTTATGAAAGTCACTCCCGCTCATTCAAACAATTAAAATAAAGGATTCAAGAATATTGAACCTATAGTGGAGAGGAATTGACTCTAAATTTTTGTTATCAAATGTTCGTCTGGTGAAACCCTGATGAAAATGAAGCGTACAGCAAGAAAAAGTGCGTTTGCGAAGTCAATTAATAGAATATAAAGAGTTCAGAAGGTGTTCTCTAAATTCTTTGGAGTGAAAAATTCACTCTTGAAGAGTGAAAATACTGCAACTCCAGCCCTAATAGCACAATGTGTCTCTGGGACGTTTTCTGAACGTTCAGAAAACCTCCCCTACGTTGTATAAACCTTCTATAAACGTTCCAGTAGCACTTTGTGTGAGGAAAAGTGAGATTCCACTCAATAAGAATAGATTTTCACTCCAACAGAGTGAAGATTCAACTTAGTTTAAAGAGTAGAATTTCACTTTTTTATAAGAGTGAAATCCTCGCTCCAAGAATGTGAAAAATTCACTCTTATGGAGTGAAAACTCACTCTATAGAAGTGGAATCTCACGCTTGTTGGACTTGCAGAATTTTCACTTAAAGAAACTCAAAGAGTGTAATTTAGTTCTTCGGGTAATCGAATTCGTGACGCGTTTTTACAAAAACAGGATTCGAATGGAGTTTTCAGCACGTTCACAAAACGTAAGAATTAAAGCATGCTTGGACTTTGAATAAACGTTCATCGCACTTTTTGCAAGAAATTGTGGAGACGTTAGTTCTCTTGGGGACCCCTGGTAAAAATGAAGCGTTGAAGCGCAACGAAAGCGTGATAAAAACGCAAGAGAAGAGTCATCTGAGCGTCACAAAGAGTCACCTCAGCGTAATTTAGGAGGGAATTGAAACATTTTCACGTTTCATTTGTTTCAATATCCGCTTCCTCCGCTTTTGGATTTTCACCAAGGACCCATTGCAGACAGCACAACTGATCATTTTGAATTCACGGAAACTTCTCAAGGAATTCTTAAACAGTTCCCGTTATGACGGTAAACATGAATTCAAAATGAATACATGTTGGATGTCTGAATAGTTCTTGATGAATTCACGATATGAATGCTTCCTGAACAACCGAGTTGTTCATCAAGGAATCAAAGTATTTCCAGATAGCACAAGAGTTCTGAAAGAGCTCATGATGAATACAAGGTATTCATATAGAACTTTTTCAGAGCTCTTGTGCTATTTGGGTTCATAATGAATTTGAGCTCTTTGAAAGAACTCTTGTGCTGTATGGGGAGTATCTAATGGATTTTGATGTATCTTACTAGTCATTTTTAGTTACAAAATGAATATTAAATGGAATTAACTTGAAGGAATTGATGGAATGTTTTACCCTGATAACACCCCAAGAATTCTTTTTCAAAAACAAGAATAAAATTCTTCAAGAAATCTTTTTGAACTAATGAATTCATAAACAGCTCTGGAGGAGTTATTTGAGAGTACTAAGACAATACTTTCAGCATTCTCGAAGAACTCGTTATTGTACCAAACATTGAACTCCTTCAGAGTTCTTTATGAATTCAATAATTCGAAAAGAGTTCTTGAAGATGTCTATTCTTGTTTTTGAAAAAGAATTCTTCGTGTGCTATCTGGGTTAATCAAGACTTCATTCTTCTCAACAGAATCCTAAAACGTGTGCCATTCATGAAATCTAAATTCGAATCTAGGAACATGAAAATTTACTTTCTCATGAAAATCTCCGATGAAAAAATTGTATATCCACTCCGGTAGGGAAATTTACTACATTTTGACCAAAATGCAAAAAATTGGAGTAAAAATGAAGCATTTCGGTCCGAGTGTAGTAAATTTTCCTAAGGGCTGTTTATATTCAGAATATTTTTTATTAAAAAATCGCAGAATTTCGTACAAAATTCTCTCCACTTGTTTGACATCCTTCAAATTTTCGCTCTTATATCTATACTCGTGCTTTTCAAAGATAAATTTGAATATTCAAATAATGTATTACGCTTGCTATATATATTTAAACCAGTTCGAATACTGACAATAGTTCCAAGCGATTTCACCTGCAGGTATCGGTACAATAACGCACAACAGCGCATAGTTTTTCCTCGGAAAAAGAACTGCGTATACTCATAGTATACAACATATATATATATATATACATATTCAGTTCTGAATTTATTTTCAATCATTTTAAATCAACAATATCGTTCGAGTGGATGTTTTTTTTCGCAAAACGATATGATTTCAACAAAAAAACTTGTCGTATTTGAATTTTTATCATAAAATCGTATACCAACGACTTAACCTCTATTTCATGTTGTTTTGATAGGATCACGAATTTAGTAATTAGAGATCTTTAGCTATATAACTATATTTATTTTCAATAAAAGTGTTTATATGGGCCAATAAACGAATTAAAAAAAAGAACAAGTGTTGATATCACAAAGCATGGAGGAGGTTATGGAATATGGTTTGTATTTTCATCAAATTTTATACAAAAGTCATTGAATTGTCAACAAAAACGAGATTTCATCTCAAAGTTTGTCAATTAATTTACCTATGCTTTACAAACATTGAATTATTTATCGTATACTTTGTAGAGAATAACGATGAAGCACCGGGAGAACAAGAGATAGTTATATTAAGGGTACAAGAAAATCCTCCTGTGGAGATCAACAACGATGAGAACTTGCCAAATGATCCTGTGGTAATAGAAGAAGAATCAAGCGCAAACCAAACTGAACAAAGCGAGCGTAACGAGAATGAACCGAATTCTCAGACAAGTAAGTATTCGGTACTGAATTTCAATAAAATAGATACATCGAATTACATCATGAAATTACAAATATCATTGGCATTATCTCAGATCCACCAGTGACAGAGGAAATAAAAAAAGATGAACCACCCGTACCATCCCCCGTGAGTAAAATTCTTGATGAAAGTGACATAGACGGGGATCAAACTTGTCCCATATGTATGGACTTATGGACTAGTTCTGGAGAGCATAGATTATGCTGTCTACGTTGCGGACATTTATTTGGACATAGCTGTATTTTAAGATGGTTACAAAATTCCTGCACGAGCGCGAACCGTCGATGTCCGCAATGTAATAGAAAGGCTTTGATCAAAGACATTAGAATGTTGTACGCTAAAAGATTAATGCCCATAGACACCACAGAATTAAACAAATTGAAGAAAGAATTAACTGACGTTACCACCGAGAAGAATCGCTTGGAGGTTGAACTCGCGACGAGCACCATCCGTCAAAAATTATACGAGAACCAATTGGATGCTTTGAAACTCCGAATCGTCGAGCTCGAGAAGCTACAATCGGAGTTAAATCCAAAACCCAGTCAGAACAACTTGCGACCTGTGAATAAGAAATTCCATCTCGAAAGGTCGTTAGAAATCTGCAAAGATGGGGGTTGTCGCGTACTGGATTACAATTCGTTCTACACTATGCTGGTCGTATCTCAAAAATCCACCAATAATTTGTTTCCCGGTTACGGGGTGAAGAAAGTGGACTGTGAAAAGTTCCATCAGAAAAATTTCGTTCCTCTTCACTCTCAGGTCATAAGAGACTTGAGTTTTCATCCATCTCAACATTCGTTACTGCTCAGCGTTGGTTTTGACAAAACCGCGAAAATGATGGACGTGCAGAATAACGTTATCGTACAAACTTATCCAACGCCTTACGCTTTGTGGAGTTGCTGCTGGTCGGGAGAAAATTCCAACATTTTCATAGTCGGGGCGCAGAACGGTTCGATGATGCAGTACGATATCAGACAATCCTCGGAAGTAGTGGCACATTTGGATACCCCCGGAGATCCTTCTCCCGTTGTATCTTTGGCGACGGTTCCTTCGCATCCCGAAAGTGGAATCGCCAGAGGAGGATTCATATCGTGTCATTTGAATACCTGTTACGCCTACGAACATAAAGAAACCACTTATGTACCTAAACAAATGTTTCTCGAAGGTCCTTTTATTTCCGTTTGTTACGACGAGAAGAATAAACACGCTTTAGTGTCTTGTCGTCCCAACGTCAGACAACCCCATGCCAGGCACATAGTATGTACAATAGAAAAATGTAGCGAAGACACGATAGTTTGTCATATTGTTCATACTTTCAATGCTGGTAATTCCCAACAAATAATGTCAAGACCGTGTCATATAAACACCGAGAATGATACTTTGATAGCCGCTCATCAAGAATCGTCCAGCAGCATACCTTTATGGAGTATGTCCACTGGAAAACAATTACACAGTATTCCTGTGTCAGATCCCGTAGTGGATATGCATTCCTTCAAAGTCAATGACAATTTATTCTTAGCTACTCTCTCCGCGACAAAACTTCGACTATATACTTATGGTTAACTATGAAATCCCTTGTAAATTACTTCCCCGTGATCTCTTCTTCTCGTCTTGATTCAACACCGAAAAATAGGTTGCATCGAAAATCTACCTTTTATACAATTTTTATTATTCTCTATTATTGCATCGAGTAGCAACAAAATTAGAAAAATAAAAATACTTTTATACGCAGAATATAATATTACAAATATAAAATCGAATTTTCAAGTTTTGTTTTTGTATAGTTATCATTGTTCACGAATGAGAATAGAATTTATCAATAAAATATAATAATCGTAAATATAAAAACCGGGTTATACAAGTGAGTTGAAATGTTGATTGATATTTTGTACTTTTATACACTTTCAATAATGTATATTTACTGCCGATTCAATTATTTATACGCATCCTTTTTTTATGGCGTTCATACCACGTTCATTATAAAAAGTATTGTATGAATTAATTTAACACAAAAAACATTCTTTACACAATGAATTAATTAATTCGTAAGTGATGTATATCAATCGCATCTCTCTATTATAAGGTGTTATAAATTCAATTATTGCTGTTATATTCAATTACAATGTGATACAACGAATCCATGCAATTTCTAATGATTTCCCATCGATCAATGTTGTATGATGAAAAAAAGACTGAAGCTTTGATTCAACATTGAAATGATATTTCCCACGATTATAAAACCAGTTTTTGGTATTTCATAAGAGCAAGGAATTTTCTATGTTATTACAATTCTGATACGTTTAGTTTGAGATTTTGAAAAAACGTCATATGAATCGTCATGATCATGAGAAAATTCTTGATTTATTTTTATAGATTATCAAATTACCTTGACGATCTATTCGAAGAGATTCGTAAAAATTATAATCATGTATCGTAAGAATTTATAAACGTATTTTTATTATAAATTTCTCATGAAATAGATTCGTTTGATAATTTTTTTTTTTCAATCCTGTAATTTACAATTCAGATCCTCCTTCCCATTGAATCACGTAGGATTTTCTCGTAGGTTTGAAGGTTCATCAATTTCAGTTACGAAAACAACTAAATTACAAAGTTGATAATCACTTTATTGATCACATACAATTTTCAAACTCATCAAAATCTAATTTTATATCTTATTCAAAGATCATTTTCCTCTCGATTTTGTTATAAAGAATGCATGTGATTCATTTATAATGAGAATAAGGATTTTGATGCAAAATAATGAACATCGCGATGTCACATTCACCTCACACAAATATTTCCAAAACTTTTTGTAGCTTTGAAAAATCAAATGAGTATATTTTATGGGAGGCACAATGAGAAGGAATAAAATTGAGGTACGTTTCGGCAGTTTACATAAAACAATTCATGTTCCTGAAGTTTGAATCGTTTGTTGAAACGAACAACATAATACACAGTTGTTTGGAGATCCAAAATCTTGCGATACATTCCGCAATTGATTTCCTGGGAAATCAATTCACAAGAAAAAAGATGAATAACTATCAGATTTTTTAGTTGAGTTTGTACAAACGATTCAAACTTCAACAATATAAACAATTCAACATGATGAATGATCGTATCAATGTTGGACTCGTAGGAAGACATTACATGTTCTCTATCTCTCTTACCATGAATATATCCTGAAGACAGGAAATAAAAATACTATATATTCATGTAAAAAAAAACATATAAAGAAAGATCTTTCAGTTCTAGCAGCGTTAGCCCTATTCAATGAAATTCAATGAGATCAATTTTGATTATTTGTAACACGATTACAGAAAAATGTTTCAATTAGGATTAAATGTAATAATATGTGATGAATATCCTATTGAAACATGCTTACACAAAGGAATATAGTATCATATTCAATGACGAGTTGCGGTATTTTTAAATTTCATTACAAGTCCAGGTACCCCAGGTTGCATATTTTGTTCAACTACGATTCACTGTCTTCAAACACAATGTTTGGATATATTCAAAGTTGGAATCATTCGATTGCCGTATCGTCCATCTCTTCAATTTCATTAAACAAACGATGCTAACGTTCAAGTGTTCTCAAAATATGAGAAGATTAATGCGTTCCGCGTAAGTTGAACCCATGAATAATTATAATTCACATTGAGGGAAGCATTGAATTGTCTTAACAATAATATGTATTTCATCACGCGCACAGTTATTCGCTTTAAATATGTGCTATTACGACTGTTAAATCATAACTTATAACCCTGTGAAGATTATATACAACAGAATTCTCATACGGACTGAAAAATATTAGAAAGTATTGAACTTTTATTGTAGAATGGAATGAGAAATTTTGCTCACATGCATTCGGTAGTGTATCGGTATTTATAATTGGTGAAGAATAAATGCAACTGATTTCCTGAGCCTGGAATGTAAATCAATGACAAATGCGTGTGTGTGTGTGTGTGTGTGTATGTGTTGATGTGTGTGTAAATTTTCATACATGCGTGATGATAAATAATCAAGTAATAGATATATATCTATCCAACACCGAAAATGTACAAAGTGTTTAAATTATAAAGCAACAAAAAACATGTGTAAATGTAGAATTCTTTTTACATATAAAACCTAATACATATAAATTCTATTATCTATTTTGAGAATGTACATATTAACTCTAACCGAACGAAGGGTTTTGCTATTGTTATTTCAATTAACAATTTGCAGAAAATATTCAACTGCGTCACTGTGACAATACGTGACAATGTGTGACATTGGATATATAAAAGCATAATACTTATATCGTTTATCGTAGTATTATACACAAGATCGTAATTTTTTTTCTAGTGTTGTAGATAAAATATTCAACATACGCCCACCGTGTCAAACACGCCGTTGTATTATTAAAATTTAAGAACGGTTTTGCTTTTTTGATTCAATCGATCACTGAAAACAAAAAAAAATCAAATATACAAAACATACCTTTTAACCTGCAGTTTACAGTTATTATATATATATATATATTTATAGTACAGATACAGTACTTTTTCTCGGGAAACAAATGACTATGATGTTGCAATTTGAAAAATGTCTATATGTCCCGTATAACGAATAACTATTCAAATAACGTTTCATAAACAAAAAAATATCCATTGTTGGATTTTATAATTTTATACAAATTGTGTGTATCATTTGATCATATATATATATGGAACTTGATATTCAATTCCCGTAACATCTGAATATGATAAAAGAAAAATCTCAATACAAAAGTAACATGATATATATGAAAAAAGAAAAAGACGTTCGTTTCGTTTTTTTTTTAAAAAAAACCAGCTATTGCGTGTATCATTTTTTATTATGAATTGTTTTCTCATGTCTATATTACAAATTGAATAAGATTTTCTTTGAAACGTTATTCCGTCCTAGACATATGTTTCATTCTAATTGTTTTGTATTTTTACTCGATTATGGTCTCGAAGAAATTTTTTCTCTCTTATAGCAAGATGGGAGCGGGTTCTTTTAGTGTATGACAAATTAACTATGTAGTTATCACTAACTAAAAAGTTGCTCAGTTGCACGTTCCAAATCCCAATTGTATGAAGATAAAGCAACTCTAGCGTTGTGTTCTTCTACTCCCATATCCGTTAATCGTCTTATTTTATCATCTAAATCTGGCATTTTTGCTGGTCCTGATAGACAAAAAAGAGACAATGACAAGACGAATGACAAATGATTCATCCATTCGTTTATATGATCAATTTCAGGAAATACATTGTTCAAAAGCAACAAAATACTTACCACCTGCATACACGGATGTCCAATGTTTTGCAGTTTGCCGAAACATTTCAGGTTGTTCCTTGTATTGTTTTGCTACTACCGCATCTTGCGGATCATCGGGTTCAGCCGCGGACAATAAAGCTTGTAAGGATAACAATACGGTGCGCAAAGTCATAGCCGCTGCCCTGAAATCCAAGGATGAAACAATTTCATATCTCTTAATACAAATCATGCACAATTTGAATGGAATTCAACTAAAGTGGGTAAAACCACTCTAGAATTTTGTGAAAAAAATCTGTTTCTTTTACTCCAATGATGCTTCGGAACTTCAAAACTGAGAGCGAAACACTCTTTGTAACCCTTTTCTGAATAGCTGTTTTTGGAAGTTTAGTGTGGTCAGACTGCAGCGGTTTCAGATTGGTTTTCAACAAAAATCACTTACCCTCTGACTTTTCATATATATATTTCATTTTTAACCATCAGAAAATTGAAAGTCTTATAAAACTTTGAAATGTGCTGTTTCGCCCGATTGAAGCTTTTGAAGAAAAGAGGAGATCAACAAAGAAATTCTGAAAATTTGACCTTTGTATCTAACCTTTCGATTCCAGAGCAGCCTCACCCCTCAAACAATTTCACAGAAACTTCTAAAAGATATTTCAAGAGATCTTGTAAAATAAGAATTTTTAGAAATTTTACGAACTCCAATATTCTTCAAGATTATGATATCTTCAAAATTTCTTTGTGAGCAAGAACATTGGTGAGATATTTCTTACCACTGATCCTTTAATATATCCAAACAAATGGCTCCGGTAACGGAAGATATGTTGGGATGCCATATTTTTGTGATGAAACGTACCTAAGAACGAAAATACAAGGATCAAAAGCTGTTTTTGAGCACTCGCAATTTCAAACGAAAGATTTTTATTTGCAGGTGTATGCATATTGAACAGGTATTAACTTACAAACTGCTTACTTTGGGAGGATTGAATGGATATGTCTCGGGAACTTTGATTTCCAGTACGAAATTACCTCCCTCGTATGGAGTATCCGGCGGACCTGCGATTTCACCTTTCAGTTCTGTTAAACTGTCGTTCACTAATTCAACTTTGATCGCACATTTCGCAACCTATAAAAAAAGGTGAATATCAAAAGATCATAGTTTATTGATTTGTTTTGAAACAATTGAATGCAATGTTACAAAAACACAATTCGATACGATACAATGATTTTTCTCTCGATTATTACATCTTGTTTGAATTCAATGAAATCGTTAAACACCGTACAACAACAAATTATAGGTAATACTCGATTGAATTTTGAGATGATCTTTCAAAATGAATGTAGTAGTAATCGACATAACCCTTGACATCAATGGATATGATAACAAAATAGTATAAACTTATATCTCATCACAATAATAATTTCAGACTGCATAGTGCAATACTTATGCATATCTGAGATTCAAGAAAATTGTGTTTTATCGGTACAAACTTTATCAATGTAAGTACAAAGGATGAATCCAGCGAGAGAGCATAGTCCCTCTAAAGATCTTTGTCATTGTCAAGAATCTCAGGATCCTGGTATGTCATAGTAAATCAACTCTTTTATTACAATTTTTTTTCTTCTCATTGAAATTTTGAATATCGAATATAGATATCGAGAATGCCAATAAATTTTTCAGAAATTGAACAGGATCGTTGCATAATCATAAAAACATTGATATCGTTCGTGAATGTAATTGGATAACTTAGAATGTATTGGAATAAAAACTTTTGGAATTGAATTGCAAAGTATTGGAAAGTGCTACTCTACTCGCCTCTTCGCTCTTTATAACCTCTTTGAATTCTCTTTTGATTCGCTGCGCCGCGATGTTTGCCATGGCTTCCAAATCCTCAAAACGGTCAGCACACTCTCATTGTTGTCTCATTCAAATGAATTTGAATAAACATTCAATACCGTTTGTGGGTAACGGGCGTTGAATCAGCACAAATCCTTGGATCGAGCGAACGTTCAATTTTCCTCCTCGTTGAACTGTTCCCTGTATCAATTATGTATATCCTAACCCACAAATTTACCACTGTTGCGAGAACACTTTCAATTTTGTACAGTTTGTATGAACGCCACCGGCGTCACACACGTTGACGATGAGAAATAAAAACTTGCGAAAAAAGCTGACTGTCACTCGCGTGTTCAACCCATTAAATTTTGACTAGGATCACGTCGTTGTTGTCGTCGTCGTCGTTGTACGTTGTACGACCAGCGTTGGTAGTGGTGGTGTTGTTGTAGCATGTAGCTTGATGTAGCTAGTCTCGATAGTTTTTACAAACCCATTTATTATGATAATGGCGGGATTTGTACACAGCGACGGCGCCAAATTGTGAATAGCCAAGAATTTTTTTTGGATGTTGGATTTTACGGCATATCGAACGAATGTCAACGGGTCGTAGAAAATCAAATTTTATACATCAGAATCAACGGAAGCATCTTGAACAAAGCTTATATTTTGAACGTATGTGAGAGAACGGATCTACGATTGAGGTATGATTTTGTGGTTAGATTTGATTCTGGATTGATGTTGATTTAGAAATTATTTGTCAACGATCCACGAGTAATCGTGAATTGAATTCGTATATTATTCCTTTTTCGTCTAGGAGTCGTGGAGTTTATCATTCTGGCCATATCTCGAGGCATTTCAAGAATTTTATGCATTTTTATTGAACTTTGCCTTATATATAGTGGCTGAATATAAGTAAATCGAGCTTCTTTCGTCAAATTTTGATGAGTTTAGGAATTCAATTCTGTTGGAAAAAGAAGAAATGATTTTGTCCCTTTGGTTTTTTTTTCAAACATAGTTTTCTAGATTCTTTGCAATTCAATCCGCAAAAAAGTTATCCAAATACCACATCATTGATGAGCAAATTCTGTAAGAGCTCTTTGAAAAATCCTAGAATACATTGTATTTATTATAAGTTATTTTAGAACTCTTTTGTTAACTTTGAGTTATGTGGGTTTTCAGAAATGAGTTTGAGAATACTTCAGAAACCTATAGGAACTCACCTAGATTTTTCTTGTAGGGAAATTTCAAACGATTCCTCATCTGACTCCAATAAATATCTTAAAGGTATCAATGGCTGGTGATATATTCAAGAACACTAAAAAATACTCACAGCCTGTAAGTTGAAGAAAACTTTGAGCAATCCCTCACAGCGCCACAGTCCCAGAAGAATGCTTAAAGAATTCATAAAAAATACAATCAGTTCAATAAGAATTCTTTATGAATTTTTTTGGGACTGTGGTGCTGTGTGGGATTTCACATGAAGACTTCCAAAAGATATTTTTCCGTGTGTATTTGTATAACACATCATTTAGAGAATACTCCGGAAGAATGTCTCAGAATTATTATCTTGATTATGTTGTTCTTGAAATTTACAAACCTGAGCTACTTTCTAGCAATTCCTCTGATAACACATAAAAATCACAAATGAATCCTGAACAAAAAACCTCTTCCTGAACTCTTTTGGAATACGAAAAATTCGATTCATCAAACTTGGCGAGTTCTTTTAAAATTCTTTGAGAAGTCTTGAAAAATTTGAAAAGAACTCGCAAATATTTAATGAATCAAATTTTTTGTGTTCCAAGAGAGTTTTCAGAATTTACAGCATATCCTTGCGCATTTAACGACGAAATTTCCCTGCAAATTGTCGTAAATTGTTGTTCAGTGCTTTCAAGAGCGTGAATACAATACTTTTCGAATTAATTGATTGATAAACAGTTCTAAAAGCGTTCTGTTTCAGTGACATTAACGAATTCTCAGGAGGGACTTTCGAAGTAGTTTATCTAGGTGATCGGATCAGCTTTTCAACCAATCAAAAAAGTTGAAAAGTGATCTGGATCACCTAGATTAGCTACTTCGGAAGCCTCCTAAATTATGAAAAGAGCTCATAGATAAATTGTTACCATTAGTACTAGGCCTGGGTTAAAACAGAATCCCGTATGGAAATATTTCGCTGAATAATTTCTGAAAAATTCTGATTTCCCTCTGCAAAAGTCTGATAAAGTCTGAGAAACTCTGAGATTTCGATAAAAAATCTAATATTTCCCTGGTGGAAATTCCAATTTTGAGAGTTTTTCAGAAATGCTCAGAATATTTTCAGAATTTTATAGAGACTTGCAGAAATTTACAGAGAATGTTCGAATTTTGAGAGAAAACCCGAACATTGGACGTACTTTTTTCAGAGTTTTATCAGGAATAACTTCATAAGCATCTATCTGAAATTTCAATGAAAAATCTTTGATAAACTCTGAAAAAACTCTGAGAACGATGTCCCAAAATCCTGATGGAAATATTTTTCTGAGAATCTCTGAAAAAAAGTACGTCCAATGTTCGGGTTTTCTCCGAGAGCTATCTTTTTCCGAGTTCATTAGAGATTCTTCATTGAAATTTCAGATCAATGATTATGAATTTATTCCTGATAAAATTCTGAACAAAAAAGTGATAAATCCCTGTTTTCCTGGACAGGTAAGTAAAAATAATCAAAAGCGAGTAATGTTTAGAACTTTTCTCGTAACTTTTGAATTGAAACTAGTAGCCATAAATCTAGCAGACGATTGTTCTGACTCTGTATTAAATTACGTCAAATGTCACTCATGTTTCGTGGTTTTTTTTTTATAGCTTTCAGAGGAAACAGACATTTATCATACTCCTTCTCAGGGTTTCATCAGGAATAAATTCATGATCACCAATCTGAAATGCGGATGAACAATCTCTGATGAAAAATCCGAGAAAATTCTGACAATTACCCAGATAACACAATAATTCGTGAACTGTTCCAAAAGAGTTCTTGAACTAAATTCTGAAGGAATTATTTTTCCAAACTCTTGACGAGTTCTCAAAGAGTTTTTTGAATTCTAAAAGAATTATTTGACAGCTCTATAATAAATTCCTTGGGTGTTCTATAAGAGTATTGAAAGAACACTTTGAGATAACTTGAAGGACTCTTTAATGTCCGCTTGTTAGAACTCTTTTGAAGCTCTGTCTCTGCTAAAGAAGAACTTCCTACGAATTCAATGTACATGTTGAATTCCCGTAGATTTCTATGATTGTGAAAAAGCGTTCAGTAAGAATGATTAAGTGATGATGATTGGTTCGAGTCCATAAAATAAAGAAATATGTAATTAATAATATTGAATGAGAACAAAAAAACTAATCATATATATTTTGTTCTTCACTCGTGTAAATTACAAACATTTTCGCATCCATCGATACTCAAAATTTCAATGATTGATTTGGTATGATGAATTTTGTAGGTTATATTTTTAAAAAGTGCCTGAACTTCAATATTTTCTATTAAGGGACTAGTACCGGTTTCAAGACTAAAAAACGACCCATATTTGAACTTTTTGTTTCTTGTTTCTTTTATTACAAAACTTTATACAAGCTTTTGCCTTCAATTTGTACATCTTTTGGGAGTGTATACAAATTTTTTTCCCTTTTTTTTTATCGATCATTATTTACTACAAGCCGCCAAAGTCGAGTCCTCGAAAATGAGACCATCACACTGCGCTGAGATAATCTCAAAACTGGCATGTTTCAAACAGAAATTTCAAGAAGCATTTCAAAGAGGAAGGTAGTTTACATCGTAATTCACCATTTATTTATGAAAAATTGAAAAAACAAAAAAAAATGACGGCTTTGTGAAAAAACACGTATTTTTCCACCTTTTTTCCCTTTGCCAAATTTTTTTTCACCAATTTTTCTGCAATTTTCTGGTGAATTACGGTAGAGGAGATCAAAATAAACAAATGCACCAAGAATAAAACAAATCTATCCAGTGGTTGCGGAGAATAAGTCAGCGCAGTTTGAAAAAATGCCATTTTGAGTAAAACGCGTTTGAAGTTTTTTTACGATAAATTTTAAGAACATTTGAATTGCTAAAACTCTCCAAGGATGGGCATTTTTGTACTCTCGGAGTATTTTCAGTAAAGAATACTTCTTGTTGACCCCATATGACAACATATTTTACACAATGCAAGAAAGTACCCCACTGAAAGTACTCCAGGAGTACGAAAATACTCCCGGCTGCCCATCGCTGCAACTCTCTTATTTTTTCGAATTTCATTATAAAATTTTAGGAGGTGATTTTCGAAGGTATAAGATTACATGAAATGTTATTTAAAAGAAATGCATTTTTTCAAAATTCTAACCGGTACTAGTCCCTTAATTGAATGATCGTTCGATAAATAAAAGCTTGATAAACGTAGAAGATCTGATGAATCAATCATTGAATAATTATCCATATACACATAATATGTTAAAATGATTTTTATATTTGATAAACACATGAGTTCCGTGAGAGTTCTTTAATGATTCATGTCAAGAGTTCGCAGTGACTTCTGTCAATTAATGGACCGAGGTCGTCAAGAGTTCTATCAACACGATATTAACGACTTCTTAGGGTAATTGAGAAGAACACTGGTCGATTACTTTAGAATTCTTGATGAATGCTTTTTACCAATGCCGAGTTCTTCAGGAACTCCTCAAGAATTTCTTGTGGTATCTGGATTACTCATATTTCATGATTTTTTTATATCTCCCCCGGAGAAAGCACGAACATTTGTCTCAATTTTTTCAGATTTTTATCAGGAATAAATTCATAATCATCTATCTGAAATTTGAATGAAAAAACTCTGGGAACAATGTCCCAAAAATATTAGATTTTTAATCGAAATTTCAGAACTTTTTCAGCGAAATATTTCCATACGGAGAGTTAGGGGGTCCTCAGGGGCTGCGGTGTTGTTATTGGATAGGCATCGCACGATCAAAAAATGATATTGTATCTAAACTCGAAACATAAAATGATGTTGATCTTTATCGTCAGATGACGATAAATAAACCTAGACAGCATACGAAAATTCCAAATGAATTCTGAAAAAAAGAACTCTCTCAAAATACAAAGTGTTCTTAAAGAATTTGAAAAGAATTCGATTCGTCAGACATTTCCGTTAAAATTCTCAAAAAAAGTCTCATAGAAGTCTCGCAAATGTCTGACGAATCGAATTCTCTTCAAATTCATTTGGAACACTTTGTATTCTAAAAGAGTTCTTCAAGCTTTCTTCTTTCAGAACTCATTTGAGATTCTTGTGTGCCGTCTAGGAACATATTTCAGATTTTCAAGAACTCTGTGGATAATTGTTTTTCATAGTGAAAGAATGATAGAAAAAATAACAAATATTTTACATCGTATTGCGAATGGACGACGAGAAGTAATAAAAAATAATAACGTAAAAACTGTAAAAAACATGTTGTTACGGGTAATTTTCCTGGAAGACTGATTGATAGCGCATAATTTTAAACCTTGAATCTGAAATATATCTTATACATCATATTAGATTTCGTATGAATAGCATATTCCATAAAATCTCTTTGCTCGATTTTACTGAAATAACGAATCAGGGCCGGCGTCAGACTTTTTTTCAGAGTGGGTAGCGAGTTTGGAGGGAGGGAGGGGGGGGGGAGGGGTTAATGCCAAATCATTTTTCACAATGTACTCATATGAAGGAATAATGCTTGAAAATTTCGAGTGGGTAGTGCTACCTATACTACCCACGTGAACCGCCGGCCCTGTAACGAATTATCATCCCCACAAGCCCGGATTAGAGGCGGGGCCAATAGGGCCAGTGGCCCCAGGATCCCCACCACTCCGATTTTATTTTTCTTCTTCTTCTCTTAGAAAATCTTCCACTACGAATTCTTCTTCGAACGTTTGACAAGTTGATGACCTTTGTTTTATAAAATATTCAACAAATGCGCTGGATATCGAAAGTGAATGGATCTTTTTTTAGAAAAATCATGACGGTTTCATCTGTAAAGAGGCCCCACGTGCTGCTTTCGCACTATAAATAATCAATCCAAATATTGTGTTAATTTGGACTGATTTAGAAATTTTTCAAGGGTAATTAAAACACCTGTAATCTGTTGACTTGAAATAAATCTTTGACATTGAATTCTACTTGTCACAAATCGAAAATTATCATGTTCTGAGGATTTTATATCTTTTCATGATGAATGAAGATATATTATGACCCAGTAAAAAATCTGGGATAGAAAAGGATAGGAATTTCTTATTCTTTTCAATTCTTTCCAATTTGAATTCTCCAAAAGAAGAATACATATGAATAGAAAAAGATTGAAATATTTAGATTTCGATATCATGTATGAATTCCAGTTGCTATTCTGTATTGAATTCTCCTAACAGAAATGAAAATCTTGTATTCAATATCGTGAAGGTATTTCATTGACTATATAGAAGTTGTTATTCTAAATTTTACATTGGAAAAATTGAATTTGAATTCAAGATTTGGAATACGATTTGACTGTAGAATAGGTTGGAATGGAGGTGAATAGAGTTTCTGTAAAATCAATTCCATAACTCTAAAATTCGAATTCAAATTCTTGAATGTCAATTCGATATTTTTTGCTGGGGAGTCATCAAGGAGGCAGTTCCCTTTCATGGTTGCTAACTTTCCCATACAAGCAAAAATTTTGCTTTGTCTAAAATATTTCTTATGCAACAGTTTCCACTGTCTTTGAGGTGTCTTCGTTTGATAAATCTAAAAGATGTCTTTAGATCTCTTTTGGATGTCTAAAATATTTCTTATGCAACAGTTTTCACTGCAGTAAAAAGTTTCACTGTGAAAAATTGCTTCCTGAATTTCATATAAATTTATGTGAAGCAATTAATATATAAATTTTGTATTAATTTTCAAAACTTTTCTGACTTTTCATATTAAATTTTATGATATCTCGTACAGAATTATCATTTTTCATGCATTTTTATATGAATTTTGAGACATTTTGCAGTAAATTTCATGAATTCATCATTGAACTTGATTTCAATTACAAGTTTCAGAATTTTCATATTCATCTGATGCATGAAATTTCACATTGTTTTTTACAGTGTGTCTTTAAAATGTCTTCGTTTAATATATCTGAAAGATGTCTTTACATCTCTTTCAGGTGTCTTTTAGATTTCTTAAACTAAGACATCGTAAAGACAGTGAAAACTGTTGCATAAGAAATCTTTTAGACAAAGCAAAATTTCTGCTGTATGGGTTTATTACACCCTGAGAAGAATTTTCTAATATTCCTGGGAACTCGACTTCACTTTGAATTTCTTTTGCTAAAGAATATATTCTATCCCAGATTCAACCAGGGTAAAAAGGCCTGTACTGCATCTGTAACTTAGAGATCAGCACACTTCAAATCTGGAGAATAATTCCAAATGAACTCGTTATAAAGTACTCACAATAATGTCACCAAAGCTTCCAAACGCTTTTGGAATTCTTTATTGATTCTAGAAGAATTCTATTCGCGATCTTGAAAATCTTTCATCATAAAATGTATGTTTTCTTTGCACGATAAACATAGATTTAAAAAAAGAATTTTTTAAATCCCGCTGAATTGAAAAATTGATCAACAATCCGTAATTGTTCGTTCCACTCGATCGGAAGTTTAGAATTTTGAAATCCGGTTGTCCAGCTATCGCTGTGTGTTATTAAAATCCACGCGCTCCTCGAAGGTTAAAGAAATATCTAGAACAGCAAAAATGATGTTTTATCTCAGACGATTGCACAGTTATGCAAATAATACTCGTGCTTTCAACAAATAAAAGAGGATGAATATTTCAAATTGACGATACAAGTTATACTTTGACAATTGTCTCTATTATTCATCGGTTTGTATCGAGTTTCAGGTTAAACGTAAATATATGTATATGTAGATATCACACGCTACCGGTATCAATGAACTTTTTCTAACTCGTGGAGAACGGTTTGGCGAACCTGTATCTCGCCGTAACCAGATCTTATATCTTTGCTTAATCGACAAGATTCTTCGTTGATGAATCCTCATTTGCAACTGTTATTTACACACCTTGGTTATGAAAATACCTACTACAACTCGGCATATCGATCGATAGAAACCGCGATTGATCAAAATAGCAGTACTTTGCGTCAGAAAACGTGATCCTCCCCAGCAACTATAAGTTGTATCAATATTATAAAATTTTTTCTATCCTCGATACGCAATTATAATGTATCCAAGATCAACAATGACGTTGATTTATCATTGCGCTTATGAAATTTATTATTAATCTTGCGGTTATCGTAAATTGTTTTCATGAGTTTTAACAACATAATAACAAGCGCAAAAAAAGGAGGGAAAAAAGAATGTGTGGTTTTGCGTGTTTTTACGATAAGAAACAACAATTTCATAGTTTGGATGAGGGTTTCGTACACACTCGCTCGATCGCGCTCGGTCGTCATAAACACAACGTTAGGAGGCGGAGTTAGATACTCTCGATACGTCACGTCCGGACGAGAAAGAGCAGTTCCCATTGGTCGATCATTCTGTGTTTTCGGTTTTAGTGATGCCCGTCTCGCAGCCAGTGCGTGCCAAGAGTTTGTTACGCGCAAACTTGGAGAATTCTCGTTGCCGAGTTTTGCAAAGTAGAATGCCGAACATCAAAGTATTCAGTGGCACCTCGCATCCGGATCTGGCACAGAGGATCGTCGACAGGCTTGGCATTGACATTGGAAAAGTTGTCACCAAAAAATTCAGCAACCTCGAAACATGGTAATATGGTCGCACCGCGACGAATAGACAACGCGCCAAGGCGCGCTTTAATTCTTTTGTAATGTTATGTCGAAAAGACACTCCAACACTTTCGGTAACCACGTGTCTAACCATCTAATGCGTTTCATTTTTTCAAATTTCTCTCTTTCTGACAACATTCTTTTCTTTCCTCTGTTATTCGCAAATATTATTTTCTTTTTTTCTTTTACTTTTTATAATGTTTCGTCAACGCGCAAGACCGGTCTTCGTTTCTAATGCATGTTCCCAAAAATCGAAAATATGAATTAACACTTCTATAATCTCACGTTTCCAGTTTTCAATTATCAATCACGTTCTCCTTGGAAAGATTCCATCATCTTTTTATGTTCATTTTTCGAATTCTAAGTAATTTTTCTTACGCACGATAGTTGAATTTTAATAACATATAATTAGATAATTTGATTGAGATTCGTCGACCATTGATTCTCTATTCAAAGAATCTTGGAAATAGATTCACTCGTGAGTTTTTTAATATAATAAAAAATAAAATATGCATGGTTCTTGTTGCAGCGTGGAAATTGGGGAATCCGTACGAGGAGAAGATGTATATATCGTGCAAAGTGGAAGTGGAGAGGTGAACGACAATCTCATGGAGTTACTGATTATGATTAACGCTTGTAAAATAGCATCCGCGTCTCGTGTCACGGCTGTTATTCCGTGTTTTCCATACGCAAGGCAGGATAAAAAGGATAAGGTATGGACGAAGTAACATTTTTCTATCAAACTTAATTTTTATTGATCGATTCAATTTCCCTGCAAATTAAAAAAAAAATTGGATCACCGAGAATCTTGGATCCATCATCACAACGATAAACGTGTATTTTACAATAATTTATGCAATTTATTTACATAATCACTGTATCTTGGCGTACGTGAGTCAGATCAACATAAATTACATTAATCGACAATTTGAGCTTATGAAAAAAAAAAAAAAATGTCATAATTTATCAAGAATACATAACAATTTTTTTTTCCTCGTGACATGAATAATTATTATTTCACCTCTGAATGTTACGCAAACCTTTCATCATTTGAAAATTTATAAATTCACGTATGTATTTTAGGACAGACCGAACTAAATTTCAAAATTGCATTCATGAAATCCGT
The DNA here is from genome assembly GCA_018340375.1 of Gonatopus flavifemur. Lineage (NCBI taxonomy): Eukaryota > Metazoa > Arthropoda > Insecta > Hymenoptera > Dryinidae > Gonatopus > Gonatopus flavifemur. The sequence continues at coordinate 14,324,719 of JAFFJZ010000006.1, forward strand.
TACACTTGGAATATGGAATATTCTTTAGGATAAAATATTTGACTGATCTTTTATGTACTGTGTGATATCTTCGCAGGGCGGTGATGGGGACAAGTCGAACTCCACTAAGAAAAATGTTGTCATGAAGTCGAACGAGTGGAAATTCAGGGTAACTTCTGACGACCTATTGTCTCTTTTCTCTACTACTTAAATATTATTTTATAGCTTAATCGTAATGGACCAGTGGAGTTCTAATTCATACATGTTTCTGGAACGCAACATTTCGATATTTCATTTGTCATGTTGTCAAAATTGCTTTTAATTTTCTTCAGCTTTATACAATTGGGCTGCGCCGGATATAGCGTACCGTTCATACCACCCTGGAGTTTAATTATTCCCTGGAATTGCAGTTAAACGTTTCTCTTATATTTTTGTGTAGTAATATTTTGTAATTAGAATTTAGCTGAAAACCCTAGTTTTATTTTCACGATTCTCATTCTCGCATGTTTTTCAATTCAAACAAAAAAATATAAATAATACATAAATTTATGTTTCAAAGATGAAATTCAATTAATTGTAATTCAAAGAGTATCTTGTATTCCAAAATTACAAAATATTACATAATCGTACTAACAAATATGCACATACGGAAGTATTTGACATTTGCACAAGGGAAATACTACTGGAGGACGTTATTTAGGTATCAAATATTTGTTATTCGTACGACGATACATAATTGCTTTCTCCTTTTGCAAATTTCATATTACATTTACATAGAAAATTGAATATATAAAGCTACTAATATACCAATTTCAAATGTATCAGACGAAGGGTTCATTATGTATATTGTTATTTCATTTGTCAATTATCGCACACGTTTATAGTGAAATTTATGAGTTTATACAGTCATTTTTTTCACTACGAATGTGTGGTATAATGAACATAGTTGTCACACACCGAGCATGATTGGGTTTTCGATAGTATGAGATTATACATCACACGCGTATTACGCTCCAATCAGTCGTGAATACTGGCGAGGTAAATATTTATGCAACTATTAACTATGAATTTTTTAATCTGTATACAAAATGAAAATTCATCTTTTGACAATAACCATGAGGTTATCAATCGTCAGATAACCTATGTCATTGTTGCGAAACCTGATGTCTGCTTTCATCGAGGGGGGCAATTGACGTTTATCTTGAATGAGACTCCTGCTTTTCTTGGGTCTAATCTTCTTTCCACAATTGCGGAAAAATGGAAGATAAAATCGATGCATAGTATGCTATAATCTCAAACTAAGTCATTCAAAAAACAATGTATCATGATGGGAGTAAACGTTGCATGATGGAATAACAAAATTTGCCTATCGATAATTTAAACTTCGAAAGGAAAGACAAGCGAAATTTTTGCTCATAAATTCATACAATATATATCTAAATTTCTGAACAGTTGGGTATTTTCAGGATGTTCTGCCCGACCTGTCTACAGTGAGTATTTAATAAAGAGCAGCAAGATTGTCGAGTGAAGCGTTTGTTTATTATCATAACTCGGAGATTATTCGATTTTGGTTTTCTCGTTTTTTTTTCTTTTTTTTCCATTTGAAATTTTTCAATAAAAGAAATTAATAATGAAAACAAATTTTTCTATGTAGGACTAACAAAATTTGTAATCGTTGCTGTATGGCGCAGTGGCACCCTTTACGTATGATTGATTGAATTTGAGTATCGGCGGACGATAAAACAAAACCAGCAAAAAGAAAAAAGCATATTCACGTACGATCGAGAGGGCAAAATATTAATATAATAGCAGCATTATAATTATTGATTATTATTTATTATGGGGTACACGTGCACACATACACACAAGCACACGTAAAGTACAGAGACATGTATGTTGGGTACTAATTTCAATACGGTCCTCGAATTGAATGTTCATTATATTTTGAACGTATCCACTAATATATTTTAATACGCCTATTAAATGTTTTTCTTTAACACAGCTACTACGCTTAAACTTAAAAATAATCATTTTGATAACTGTGTTGTCTTGACAGCAAATCGAACAGCTACATCACCAATCGTAGAATTCTTATAAGCAAAGTCTATTAATTAGATACTATGTACGAAACGTTTAACACAACATCAAACAGCTTTTCAGCGATGATGTTTCACTATTTGGTGCATTTGAATCATATATTTGTGTACAAATTATTACAAAATCCACCCACACAATGCATTTCGCTGCATCAAAAAATGCACGTATCTTATTTTATTATAGTTGTAGCTATCTATCATCCATCCAATTAACTCGATTTTCAAAAATCTTGTCATTCAAAAAGGGCTTTTATCGACTATAATAATTGACGTTGTTATTGTTGTTTTTGTTTGCCCTACATTTTGATTAATTCCACTTTTCCTTCAGCACGGATAAAAGAATTGAGATGCATTGTGTTTTTTTTTTTTCCTGGTAAAATAGTAACTCGAAGGAAAATTAACTTCTTGCTTCAATTGCAGTTTTCTTTTTTTTTTTGTTGAGTCTAACTGGGGTGCATTTGCAACATTTTTCTTTTATACATAATATATATATATATATGTATATCGTATCATTATATTCATATTTTGTCCCTCTGTATTTGAAAAAAGACGTTTGACGATCAGACATTGTGCCCATGAAACAAAAACAAAAACACGAAAGAAAAAGAAACTCTACGTATCGTAAAATATATAAAAAGAAAAAAGAAATTCTTTTTACGTTCTACGTAGTTATCATTAGGGACATGCTCAAGGGACCAAAATTTAACAGGTTTTTTTTCAATTACAGGAAATTGCTAATCCAGTTGCAAATGGACTTAAGAGACTCTTGTGTTATCTCTCGTTTAAATCGAATATATTTTCTAAATATTTTACAGAGTCGTGCACCCATATCAGCCAAATTGGTCGCAAACATGCTGTCCGTAGCGGGAGCCGATCATATTATTACGATGGATCTGCACGCTAGTCAAATTCAAGGTTTCTTCGATATTCCAGTCGACAATTTATTCGCCGAACCAGCTGTTTTGAAATGGATTAAAGAGAATATCGTTGAATGGAGGAATAGTATTATTGTTTCTCCAGATGCTGGTGGGGCCAAAAGGTATGATCACCTTTTAAAATCTCTCCTTAATAATCAATACCATAGTTTTTGTTGTTGGATTTTTATGAATTAAATTTTTGATTTCTCCTTATTAGAGTGACATCGATCGCGGATCGATTGAACGTAGAGTTTGCCCTTATCCACAAAGAAAGGAAGAAGGCTAACGAGGTGGCTAGTATGGTGTTGGTCGGAGACGTTAAAGACAGGGTAGCTATTTTGGTCGACGATATGGCCGATACCTGTGGCACGATCTGCCATGCGGCTGAAAAATTACTGGAAGCCGGAGCTACGAAAGTTTACGCGATCCTCACGCATGGTATTTTCAGTGGTCCAGCGATTAGTAGAATCAATAACGCGTGTTTCGAAGCCGTTGTAGTAACCAATACCATCCCGCAGGATGGACATATGAAAGATTGTCCCAAAATTCAGGTAAGAATCTGATTTTTCTTATATATTTTCATGTTCTCATGAACTCTAAAAAAACCAATTCGAAATGTCATGTTGATAATGCGTGATAATTCGAACGAAATTCCAATATACGTGTTATCACAGAAAGTAACTTTTCCGAATTGTTTTCGCCCACGCAATGCAGGTGTGGAAAGGCAAATTTTGCGAACCGTGTTAGGTGGAATATTCTTTTCTCTAAACAAAGCATAGTTTGATTTATTCTAAAGAGAGCATTAACGTTTAAAAAGTACTTTCCATATGAAAAAGAGAATCATTCATTGAAATTTATTCCAGTGCATTGATGTGTCAATGATGTTTGCCGAGGCTGTAAGGAGGACCCACAATGGAGAATCTGTATCGTACCTGTTCTCAAATGTACCATATTAAATATGGAAAATTCCTTTACGTACTATACACGAGCGTTATCTTATTATGTTTGTTCACTGTTACTATCAAAACCTCAAGTAAATACGCTAGAGTGGATGAATTTTCAAGATATACAACAATTCCTGTTGTTTCATCGATAATGATGATACATAGTAGTCTGCTCAAATTCATCAACAATTTTTTTTTAATGTTTTTCCAAATTTTCAGTGTATGTTTTTTCACACTGATCACATTCGATACGGTTGACTCACATGATCGAGCAGTAAATATTTCATTAAACGTTATGTAATAGAATTCAGTATTCAAAGAGTTAACCGACGATTAAATTGACAGTATATTTTTTATTGATTCTGAAAACAAAACGCAACCATATCTTTTTTTTGTACTTCAAAATATTAGAATGTATGCAACGGAAATTTCATTGGTCTGCCTTATATCTTCTCGTAACAATATACAATTATAATTGAATGAATTGCAACTCTTGAGATACCGCAGCTTTAATAACAACACATGGATCAGTGATATGCCTAATATACCTCTGCTATTTAAGAAACACAATACTACGGAGGATCAGATATTTAATACTGTTCCTATAATATTTTTGTTTTCTTTTTTAATTTATATACAGCCCAGATCTGATATACACCTACGCAAAACAATTTTTATATCAAAAAATAAAGTACCAAAAAAGAAAAGAAAGAAAGGGAATTCTCTTGTAACAGTTTTATTACTCGGTGAAGCTAAACGTAACTGTCAAATTATGTGTAAAAAAAAGATATTAATCAAATTTGTATATAGATATGATTTTTGATTAAGTATATTCTGTAATACCGAATTTTAAGCAAACTATTATTACGAGTTCAATCATGTAGTTCCAATCCCGTGATATTATTTAAAGAAAATTTTATTAAAATATCTTTTTCTGGCTTCATTTTGTTGTATAAAAACTCGATACAACGTGTAAGTATTTACAGTATTGTATCATGGGTCAAATAAATTCTTAAAAACAAATCAATCGATTTTGAATATGAACATATAACATCGTGAATCGTGGTGGATCTTATTCAGTTTATGAAATTGAATATTTTCGAAAATCCATTTATTTTTGTTAACTTTGTGCAACAAAATTCATTATTTTAAACATGTTTGTTACATTTTTGGGATAGTTTAACGAAACAGTACAATCAAATAACAAAACCTTTTTCTACGATAAGAATTGTTTTAATTAAAACAAAAAAATATTGCAGACAGTACATTATGAGATTTTCGAAAGCACTGCGGTAGTTTTTATTGATATATTTTGCAATCAACTCGAAATGTTATTAAATATTATGAAAATTGATTATCTTTGTGTTGATTTTCCTGCTGCATTCCACGTCCCATCGAAACAAAAAAACATATCGATCTAAGATAAGCTTAAGATAAAAAGTACAATTATTTACATTCCTCATGAAAAAAAAAGAATTTCGACTACAAGTTCAGGTACGGAAAATATTTCAAAGTACAATTGAGATTGTATGTAACTAAAATAGGAATGTTCTCAGTTATGAGGAGTCAAAACAAGGTATAAAATATGACTCATTATCGATTAATGACTTGACCATATTTTCTATTAAATTAATTATAAAAAGCATCATATTATCACATCTTGTTACTCATATTTTAATCAAATTCATGTTTATTTCGAACAAATTATATCAAAATTCATCAATAAGTTTGTCGTCACTGACAATAACTAATTTTCCTGGATTTACAAATTTATGGCGGGTGATGCTGTGCGTTTTAAACAGAAATTTTCTATCTTTTTATTTACAAAACCCTAATCTATGTTTAATTCTTGTGTATCATCACATCAGTGTTCGTTCTTCCTCATTGGCAGTTCCTTTCAACGATATCTTTTGATACGAAGATAAGTTAAGTTATACTTGGAAAAATTATTTTCAATCGTTTTCGAATTTTGAAAAAGAATCATTTTTTTTTGTTTTCTTTTTTCCTGACAAAATTTCATTATGTATAAAAAATATTTGAAATAATGATGAAACACTTCATTGAAACGTGACAATTGGAACAATCCATACCCGTTTTTCCAATATCGGTGTGTTAGAATTTACAAATATATTCAAAAAGATCTAACAAAAACCCTAAAATTGTTGTTTCACTATAGAAAAGAGTCTCTAATATATCAATTGATGTACGTAAGTGGTGGTACTAATTCATCACAGAAGAATTAATTATGCTACAGAACATCCTAAGATTTCGATACCCCAGGGGGTAATTTTATATCAAATACTATAGGTGGATTACTCGGCAAGTAATTGAGGTCACAAGTTGATGCATTGATATAAATGATTTGTCCATCGGAAGAGATGCCGTATCCTGGAATTGAACAAATATTATTCGATCATTCCGGTGAATGAAATAGTATACAATCTACAAATTTCAAACCAACCCTCGTGTACATGCCCGAAGACGTGATACTTCGGTTTGACGCGCATTTGCACGGTGGATAACAATTCCACGCATCCAGCTCTGACTCCGCTACAGCAAAGATCTCCGTGACCTATAGGAGGTGTATGCGTTATTAGAATATCGGTATCCGACGGAATCAAATCCCATTTAGCGAGACAAGGCGCTCCACGAGGCACATTGAAAGCCCATTTACAAAATTCTGGTTGCCTGGGTTGTTTAAATTATAATATATTTAAATACATGATTTGATATAAATTCTTGAAAATTTTATTGAAACTTGTATTCACCATGGAGTGCCGTATATTTTGATTCCATGAATTACAATCTCCGAATCCTCTAAGTAAATGCAATTTGTTAAATAATCCTTAACGTTTGAAGTTTGAATAGCCTCTGCGATGGTATCTTTAGACATTCCTAAGGTTGGTATATTATCTAGAATACTGGTCCCTGTATGTTTCTGACGATTCTTATTGATTTGAGTAGAAAAAGGATTGGTGAACGTTGGATCGAAACTAAGTTCATGATTACCGGCTATGACTATTTTATATTTATGCGGAAGGTTTCCTGAAATTGAAGAAACAAAATTATCATTCCAGTATTTTTGAAAGGGGGAGATAATTTTTCAATGATAACTTACCAATCCAATTGTTGAATTCTATTACTTCGTGTAAACTACCGCATTTTGTGAAATCTCCGGCATGAATGAAAACATCTCCCAGAGGGATATCAAATTTGATATACGGAGTGAGCGAGTGAGTGTCACTCATACAAACCACACGAAGCTTATCGTTTGGTGCTTCGGTTGCTGGAGGTTTAACATTGATTTTAATAACTTTTTGTTCCCTTGAGAGTTCTTGCCAAGCAGCGGTTGGATTACACGTCAAGGGATGAAGTGTTATATTCATTATTTCAATCACTTCTCAATTACGAATATTTAGAATTTTAATTGTTATGGAATTTCTTTTGTCGCATTTTATTTGATCGCTATACGTTTTTTATTTCAATTTAATATTCCATTTCTTTTGCATTGTCGTTATATTTCATAACCTCTTTTCTTTTAGCTTTCATATTTGCCTTGTTTTAAATGACTTCCACGTAGAAATATGTGTTCTATAATTAAATGACTTTCAACAATACTGTCTTGAGATCTCGAATGATATTTCACAAAATAATGCAACTACAAAGCGATGCGCCGGTCTAAAATGCAACTTGCATCAATTCGCCGCGAGTTGTTGCCAAGTTGCAACATGCACAGCTGTTTTTTTTGTGAATTCAAACAATGATTAACAAAATGAATAGATGAAATCTGATGTGGATTGTTGCGTATTTGAGTTTCATTTTTGTTGATTCGAAATTTTATTCTAAATCACTAATATTTTCTATATTTTCTTTTAGTACGTTGTCGTGTTGGTTGGAATCGTTGCAATTTTGGTGCATCGAAATTATGTTTATTTTATAAAACATTCTTGCATACGATCGGTAAAACAGTATCGTTTTGTTTCTTTCCAACATCAGAGATCGAAAGAGAAGAGTCATACTGTTTTATCGATTGTATCGTTTCTATGAATTTATCGACTGAGCTCTCATTATTACTACAGTGTAGAAAAGATGTCAAGAGAAATCGTTTTATGAGAAAGTAAGATGCTGTATTTGCTACTACCTTCGCTAAAAATGTTCATTTGCGTGAGATATATAGCGAATTCGACTTGATTTATTATTGGGCTCGCTCGAGGTGTTTCTGTCTTTTCTTACCATCGTTGATTGGAAAGAGACAAAGATATCCCGAACACGTTTCAAAAGCGCAGAAAGTTGAATTTGTTAGTCCATTTGTATATCTGGCCAAACTGTTTGAACATAGTTTTCCTTGAGTCGTCGAAAACAATATAAATTGCGAATACTGGGTCTGGCTTATACACGTTCATATTAAAATATGGAATGAAATAATTACATTAGCAAAGTCACATTCTTGCATATTCATTCGCCTTCTCTGTTTCTGGTACAACCTTCTCATGAGTATAAACTCCAAACAGTGAGTGAAATTTAATATTTTTGTTCGAACACCAATTAGAATTTGAGTATATCAAGTATAAAGTTCAACCAACATTGTACTTTAACCTTATCTTTTCGTTTACGCACAGTAGTAATTGTTACCGGCTGTGAATTACTCTAAGAGCAAGAGCCATTTAAATTTGTGTTCAATTATAATACGTGCTGGTCATCCGAAGTCTTTCATCAAGATGCTTTGTAAGAAGGTAAGAGATCGATGTTCTTATTTCTTCATTTTAATTTCAATATTTCAGCCAATTTTTCATTGTCCAGGAACAAAATTATATAATAAAAGGAGCAGTTTATAAGGAACATTGCAAAAATTAACCATACGATTCTCAGGCTTTCTTTTGTTTTTTTATTGAAAAAAAAATCGAATTTCCATTATTTGCAAAACGGAAAAAAATGGTTTCAAGCCAAAAAATGTTATGTAATAATCTTGATTTAATGCATATTATATATATCGCTCAAGGCAATATATCATAATCTATTGTTACGTTACCCTAATCAGTTGTCAGTTTATCTACATTCTTATCATATTTTTAAATATTTATTCAACGAGTTCAAACAGTTTAAATCTTTTCCAACAAATCACCAAAGAATAATTGAATAGTGAAATATGCTAGAATAGTGGAGTAACATGGAAATAAATATGAATATATATATATTTTTATATATTCAATTTTCAGTTAATCAGTTCTCCTGCCTGCCAAAGAATGGCAAGATGCTTTTCGGCTCAAGCGCAAGATGGCATGAAAGGATTCAATTTCGGTAGGTGTAATAATCATAGAAAAATTATTATCGATGCTCGAGTATTCAATACCGAATCATTTATACTATGTTTTAACGCAGAATTAACCGATACCCAGAAGGAAATGCAAGATTTGGCAAGAAAGTTTGCTAGGGAAGAGATTATTCCTGTCGCAGCCGAATACGATAGAACCGGAAAATATCCTTGGGACATTGTCAAAAAAGCTTGGAGTTTGGGACTCATCAATGGACATATTCCACAAGAATTTGGTACATGATTTAGATTTTTCTCTCGTCACTTGTTTATGTATCACGAACGAAACTCAAAGTGGATTTTAAATACAGGGGGACTCGAATGCGGTGTTTTCGATGGTTGTCTCGTAGCTGAAGAATTAGCTTACGGTTGTACAGGAATTTCAACTGCTCTCGAAGCGACGGGTCTTGGGGTATGCGTTTATCATTCTCTCAATTTTGCATTAGATTTATCAAGTTTCAAGTTATTTTCATTGTCATAAATTTCAGCAAACTCCGGTCTTGATAGCGGGAAATAAAGAACAGAAAAAGAAGTATCTTGGAAGATTAATAGAAGAACCCCTCGTGGCTGTGAGTGTCATAAATTTCATATCACACCTATGATTTTAAACAAAAAAAAATAGAAGAAAACATAATCATCTCTTTTTAGGCGTATTGTGTAACAGAGCCCGGAGCTGGATCAGATGTGGCGGGTATTAAAACGAGAGCAGAGAAAAAAGGAAACGAATGGATTTTGAATGGTACCAAAATGTGGATCACAAACGGTGGTGTTGCTAATTGGTAACTAACGTGATGATAATTTTTTATTTTATTGAAACGTTGATGAACTGATTTAATGAGATTTTAATTAGGTATTTCGTTCTGGCGAGAACGAATCCAGATCCCCAAGTTCCAGCTGGCAAAGCTTTCAGTGGTTTTATCGTCGAACGAGAGACCCCAGGTGTATCGCCAGGTCGTAAGGTGAGTGAATAGTAGATATAATCTATGAAAAAAAAAGGATTTTCTAATTTTCTTGTTACTACGAGAGATCAAACCTGAGAGGATCGAAGTGGATATATATTTTATCAATTCCTTTCTGACGATCTTTGCAATTTTAACGTGAAAGATCTTTCTTGTTTCTAGGAAATTAATATGGGACAAAGAGCGTCCGATACCCGAATGATCACTTTCGAAGATGTGCGAGTCCCTGAAGAGAATCTATTGCTAGGAGAAGGACAGGGTTTCAAAATTGCTATGAAAACTTTCGACAAAACTCGTCCTCCTGTAAGATTACATATCATTTCAATAAACGAATTATCCTGACGATATAAAAGAATAATGCACTCTCAAGAGAATGGAATTTATGTTCACCAAAGGTCGCGTCAGCAGCCGTGGGTTTAGCGCAAAGAGCAATGGACGAAGCTACGAAGTATGCATTGGAACGTAAAACTTTCAATAAACCGATAGCTGAACATCAAGCTGTAGCGTTCATGCTTGCGGATATGGCTGCTGGTATCGAAACTTGCAGACTCGCATGGATGAAGGCTGCTTGGGCTGCCGATCGAGAACTTCCGACAACCGCCTACTACGCTAGTATCGCCAAATGCTTGGCCGCTGATGTGGCCAATAAATGCGCTACCGATGCAGTTCAGGTATTTGAAACTATCGATGCATCTTTTTAATTCACATTCAACTAATCATTAAAGCAATTTCAATTTTCGTTTGCAGATCTTTGGAGGAGCAGGTTTCAATACCGAGTATCCTGTTGAAAAGCTCATGAGAGACGCTAAGATTTATCAAATCTACGAGGGTACTGCTCAAATTCAAAGAATGATCATTTCTCGTTTCATTATTAATCAAGCGAAAGGAAAAACTGGTTGATCTACGTATTAATTCATCAATTATATCATAATATGTACAGTTCTGTGAAAACGAAAAGAAAATATTTTTCTCTTGGAGGAAAGTTGGATCGCCTATTGCATCTATTGTGAATTTATATTTTTATATGCATATTCATATATATATATATATATATTTTATACGTATGTCTTATCTCTTGTTACCACTTTTCAAGCAAAAAAACTTTTATAGTGGTTGTCATTCGATCCTTCGAAATAAAAAATTTATCATTATGAAAGATAGGTATGATTTATAATCATGTGATTATTTTTATAATGATTTTATTAAATATCTTTTTTAACACGTTGCTTTATTTGTACCATTGCCCTGGTGTGCTCGACGAAACTCGCAAGAAGTGACTCGCTAAGTACGTTCATATCACATTCGAAACATCTATTTCGCTCTATCCGATCTTGAAAAGCGAGTCTGTCCGTTTCCAGTGGTACCATTCTTTTCGAGGCAACTCTCGTCCTTTTGGAGTGAAAAAAAATTACTGTAAAATTGAAGTGCTTGTAAATTTCTAACGCGAGCCATGGAGAAGAGCTTCGAAATGCTATCTGGTTGAGTGAAGGCGCATTGTAGGGGGCGTTCCAAAGCAGAGAAGGGCGGCTACCTTTCTCCCAGGAGTTGAATTTTGTATTGTATTTTGACCACCCCCGCCCCCCTCCCCCCGTCCGCTTCATGTCAATTATTCTGGGGAAACAAAACCATGTTGAATAGACTTGGAAACAAATTGATTTAACATCGATGCCAAATTCAAGTAGGGCTGAGGCTATAAACTGATTCAATGTGATTTTATATAAAATCAATGTCAGACACTGGTAATAGGGAGCAATGAAGGAGAGTCTCCATTGAGGCAACGAAAAGACGACGAAGAAATGTCTGCCGACTGTGTTCAGGATGAGAATACCTATCCGAAGGAAAATTCACGCCCTTTTGATCAGAAATGAGGTGAGTGAATATGTAAATCTACCTGTATGGATTCTATTGGAAATACATTGGGTGGAGCTAGCGATGGAGTGATGTAACTTTTGAATCCCTAGCGATTCCAAAGTGACCAATTTCTTTGATTTGGTAAAAATTTGGTCCGTTATTGGAATATTTTTGGTATTTTTGAGGTAAAAATCACCAACTTGAGATTGGTTGGATTTTTGTTGAAAAAAATGTTCTAAACGACCAACAAGTTACCAAAACCAAGATTTTCACCAAAATGTAACCGAAATTTTTGATCGCTCGTCGGTTCACCCAGATCCGCAAGGGTTGCACTTGATTTAAATATTTTTCATACCGAAAATTGATCGGGTGACTTCCAAATATTGAATTTAGCTACTCAAATGAGGAGGAATTGAAAACTGATGTACACTGAGAGTGTAAAATTGACACTCTATTGAGTATATTTTCTCGAAAACAGTCGCAGAAAAGAAATCTCTTGATCGGACAATGAAAGTTTTCCAAAATCCTAACCTTACTGTTTTTCGAAACAATGATTCTCAAATGACTTTATCTAAAATAAATCCAAAAATGATGTTTCCATCAATCACAGTATAGAATCTATGAATTTCTGTTGAGGAGAAGCTTCCGAGAAGCTTGGATTTTTCGTGGTACAAGGATGAATTCAAAGGTTGCCGCGTGGTGATGTATGGATGGCGCTGCGAGCGTTGCTCGAAGAAAACGTTAGTCAAGTTATTGTTCAATGAAAACGGATTTCATCGGATTATATCTTTAGTAGTGTAGTTTTTACATGGTTATATTTGGTGAAGTCGTGCGTGACGAGTTGTGCAATACATTCGGTGCAAAAACCCCCCCATAATAGGACTGCCAGATATTGTGACACATGACCTACTTAGACCCTAGGTGGTCATATCTAATGCATTGGCATATATCAATAAGGTAACCAAAGTACAATGACAGAAAAGCATTTGTCAAGCTTACCGATTTTCAAGATATATAGATTTTTTGTCATCGAGGTACTCTCGTTGGATACTCGAATAAACAAATGCCAATATTGCGTCTTTCCGTCATACATGCACTGTTCAGTGATGTGTGAGTATTATTCGGTACCCGCATTGTATACAATTGTCTGCTTTCGCTCTTTATCTCCTTCCTCTCCGACTCTTTCTATTTATCATCGTTGTCAAAATTTTAGTACCGGCTTTGTTAGTCAGGCATCGTGAGTCATGATTCCCGCGTTACTTTCGCGTTCAAAATCACAACTTTTCATCATGTGTAGAAGAGTTATATATCCATCTCGATACTACTATCATAAATACAGTCAGTCGGTCTATGTTTTCCCTTTCATTAATCCAACATCGTAACTACTTGTTGCGGTACCACGTGCAGGATTCGCTTACATTTTCCTTGTATTTTTGTTCGATAATGATTCAAGATATGCGAGTGGACGAGTGTGACGCCATTCGAGCGGATTTTTTGCTAACGTATTCAGGCGAAAATTCGATCGATTCGTTCTGTGTTTTACGATTTTCAGGTCTCAATCTTGAATCTATCCGAGAGTCGTTTTAATTAGTTTCTCCCTCTTCGAGGAGAAAAAACTTGTTCGTTCGTTGATCAGAAATTAAGATGAAATTGAAATTAATTGCAATCCGGTTGAAACTATCGCTGTACGAGATATATCCTTCTCTGGGAATTTGAAACGAAAAATATCAGTTTCAAGTGCTTTTGTTTCATTGGTTTTTTCTAACCTACAAGTTGTAATGGAAATAATGTTTATGTATCATCATTGTGAATTAAAACAAGCGATAGAGTAAAATAATTAAGTTGGAAGTCGAATTTTGCGGGATTTTTGATGATAAAAATTCGCTTAGATGGCGGGATTTGTTATGTGTCTTTCACATTCACCAGCCCAGATAGCACACAAAGAATTCTTCTTCAAAAATAAGAACTAATGAATTCGTAAAGAACTCTGGAAGTGTTTAATGTTTGAAACACCTCCAGAGTTCTTTGAGAACACTAACAGTATTGTTCAAGTACTCTCAAAGAACTTGTTAATGTCCCAAACAATCAACTCCTCCAGAGTTCTATATGAATTCATTAGTTCGAAAAGAGTTTTCGAAAAATTCTATTCTTGTTTTTGAAAAAGAATTCTTCGTGTGTTATCTGCGAGTATATTGGAATGTAATCTTGAATTCTTGAAGACTTCTCTGAAAATTTTCCAACAGTCCCTGTAATGACTATGAAATTGAATTCAAAATTAATATATATGTTGAGTAGTGCCTTAGAAAATCTTTCTGAACAACCTATGAGGGAGGCTCTTTTATTCTATGGGATGTTGGTGAAATAAAATATTTCCATCTTGGTTAGACGAAACCATCCAATTTTTGCAAAATGAAATGAAAATAAACAAGATTCAATGGAATCAATAGATTTTTAATTAGATCTACATATAAAATATTGTATCAAATTCATTAAATTCAACGAGATTCAGTATAAGAGTCAATAGATTTCTCCAACCAAGGAATTTTCTAGATAATTTATTTGTTCATTTTTCTGTTGAATTACATTCCAAATGCCACACCAGAATCACAAATGAATTCTGAAAGGAGAACTGTTTCTGAAGAACTCTTTTAGGATATAAAGAATTCCAGAAAAAAATTCGGTTCATCAGACTTTCGCGAGTTCTTTTGAAATTCTTTGAGGCTCCTAAAAGAATTTCCAAAAAATTCGCAATATCTGATGAATCGAATTCTTTGTATACTCAGAGAAAATGAATTCAAAAAATATAATTCAGGAAAAGTTCTTCTTTCAGAGTTAATTTGTGATTCCTTTGTTATCTGGAATATTTTACATCATCCTGCTGCAGATGAATTCTGAGAAAATTGTCAGTCTTTAATATATAATCTCAATTTGACTTGAGCACAACAAATTTAATACCTTTTTTGAATTTAGAGCTGAATTTTGTTGAAAAAAATCAATTCATTCAACATAGTTTCAATTTTTCTCTCATTTTATCTCCCATCGTTAATCACAATAAATTTAAAAGAATTACACGGAGAGAAATTCATTTGGAAAGATGACCATTTTATTCGTAAACTAGAACTATTCGGAAAAATCAGACAATAATTTATAGCATAACTCCTAATCATTGCCAGCTGTGATGGTAAAAATCCAAAT
The DNA here is from genome assembly GCA_018340375.1 of Gonatopus flavifemur. Classification (NCBI taxonomy): domain Eukaryota; kingdom Metazoa; phylum Arthropoda; class Insecta; order Hymenoptera; family Dryinidae; genus Gonatopus; species Gonatopus flavifemur. Next base: position 14,339,971 of record JAFFJZ010000006.1, read on the forward strand.
TAATCTCGATTTTTACCATCACAACTGGCAATGATTAGGAGTTATATTATAAATTATTGTCTGGTTTTGCCGAATAGTTCTAGTTTACGAATAAAATGGTAATCTTTCCAAATACATTTCTCTCCGTGTATTTGAGTTGCAATTCCATAAGTTGACGTATATTTACAATCTTCTCTCTAAATCTGATTTTCACTCGTTTCACTCTTTTAGAATGAAAAATTCACTCTAGAATTGGGATGATTGTGAGTTTTTAACCTCAAACCTTAGAATATCACTCCGAAAGAGTGGAAATTTCACTCAAAATTTCGACAGGCTCACTTTTGGCTGGCTGAAGAGTGAAATCTCACTCTAAAAATTTCAGAGAGTTGTAAATCATGGAATTTTGTGTTTTCAATAAGTCTTGAGCATCAAAAACAGCATACGAGATTTTACACCACTATTTCCCATGAATTATATACGAGATTTACAAATTTGTTCAAAATGAAGAACACCAAGAAATCAAATTGAGGCAATTATCAGTCTCCTTCAACATGAAAAAATATTTCTAAATATTTGTACAGAATACTCCCTGGTGCCAAAATTTTGTTCACTTTTCGGTTTTCATTGAAAATTAACAAAACTCAATAGAAATCCTCAAACTTCAACAAACTTCAATGGAAGTCAACAGATTTCAGTAGAAGTGATTGAATTTTATCGAAATTTTGTTGAATTGCTGCTGTAATTTTCCATGAAAACCGACTGAACGAAATTCAACGGAATTTTTCGACCAGGCCTGATGTTGCATTTTCTTGGAGTTGCTGTGTATAAACAAAAGTATCTTGAAAAGTGCAATGCAGAGTAAAAGGACAAAGAAACGATGAAAATAAAGACAAGAAAAAATGTCCAGGAATTGGTGATGGTTTTGAACAAATTGTATTTAATTCTCTAATATTCATAAATAATGAAAAAATACACCAACAAGATATGTTATCATTCATTTCAAATTTGTTTTTATTAGATAATTCATAAAAATGGTGGACCCAAAGCGAGTTCAAAGCAAAATTAGAGATTCTTGACTTCCCTTGGAAAAGAATAAGCAAGAAAAAAAATCTTTGACGAACAATTAAATTTGGAAATGAAGAAACAGGATAGAAATATGACTTAATTTATGAGGAAAACGGGTCATGGAAAGGAATTGGACGAAATAAAGAGTTAACTTGAAGCGTTGAAAACCATATCAAAATGGTAGTCAATGGTAAGAATGGACTGAACATTGGATTGTAAGATCGAGAGCAAACAAAACGTTGAAAAAGCAGACAGTGGTGTCTGTTTTTCGATGTTGTCTCTTTCCACTACTGAACTTTGAAATATGGTATCAGACGCATAAACTTTCAGATAAAAAATAATGTATTAGAGAGACATCGGTGAACCGAATGAATTAAATTTATGAAAAAGTAGAGTGGATAGCCGAAAAAAATCACTGCAATAGTTGAATTTTAGCTACTATAGGAATAACTTTTGTTGCAACAAAGAAAAATACAGTTAAAATTACTGTGGTAACTCACTATCCACGGACCAGATTGCAATTGACAAGAAGAATTATAGTGTTTTCATCTAATTCTAGAAAACTCCACAGGGAATTTTGACTAAATAAGAAATTTTCCTGAAAATCCATGAATTTCTGAATTTTATCACAGGAATTTTCAGCTTTCCAAATATCAGCAGTATCACTTTTTTCTGTATTCCGTTAAAAAAGTAGTGGAGCGAAGTGTACAAAATGATCCCTCAAGGTGAAATAGGTCTAGAAAATGCCACAAAAACCATTTCTAAACCAGGTTGGAATGATTTCGCCTTGAAAATGCTGGAGTTTGGAAAGATAAGGGAAGAGAACACTTATATTTCACGCGATTTTTTTTTCCAGAAGGTAAGCAATTGATACAAATTTAAAATAAATAACGATAAATTACTTCCAATTCGACAATTTGATTTTTTAGCCTTCGGAGATCATTGGGCAATTCAAAATTTTCGGTAATGTGCGATCTCGAGTATTTAATTCATTATTATTGTCTTTGAATTTGTATCAATTACGTACTTTTGGAAAAACTTCGCGCAAAATTTGACTTCTCCCCTCTCCCCCCTCTTCATGCTCGAGTCCCGTTGAAGAATCAGTTTGTACAATTTTCCTCTCAATTCATTACAAGATAAGTTAAAATCTGCGATAAAATTTGAACAGTACGGAATGACGAGTGTCTCTGAATCTCGTAAACTGCGCAAAGTTCTTGATATATTCCATACTGTAAAGAATGTGGGGGTTTTTCCACCACTTTGAGGAATTATCTTGTTTTTTAGGCGTTGAATCCTCTAGAAATGAAGGAAAAGTCCACCAAATTATGGTAAAAAATTCCCCACTTATGGAGGAACTTTGCAGTCACCATTTTCTAGGGGAAAATTCCACAATCATTTTTTTATAGTAGACTCAATTTGATTTGAGTAGATTTGAAGGGTTTTTTCCAACCAAAAATGGCTATCATTTCATTTCCCAGACAAAAAATTCTATAGAATTTCTATAGATCTTCCACATAATCATGAACTTCGTATGAATTTTTTATAGAAGAGACATTTCTTTATAAAACTTCTATAGAAATTCCATATAATTTGCGTAGAATCGAATCATGACATAAATTCCATTCAAATTCTAGTGATGCCGATTTTCAAACAGATTCGATTCTTTTTTCTGTTATTAAAAAAAAGCATTCAATTTATATATTTATTTAAAAAAGAATTGATTCTCTCAAGAATTGACATCGAAGCTATATTGCGATTCAATATGATTTTATATAAAATCTGTATCAAGTGTTTATTACAAACTTTATATAAAAATTTTATATAAAATCACATGGAATCAGATTATAGCCTCTCAGCCCTACTGGGTTATTTCAACGCACGTATCTCATTTCTAAATTTTAAATAGTAAATATCATTTTTTCGACGCAAGGTTTGTTTGAAAAAAGAAGTGTATCACATTTATCTCTCATATATTATTTTCTCCGGTACTTTGATTTATCTTTTGACTTTCATCCGAGAGTTTCAAAGACATCTACGCTATTCCAGAAAAATTCCCTACACGTAGTCGAGTGCATTAAGGGAAAATTCTACCGAGTAGAGAAGATATTATTTTCACTCAAGGTCATTCCCAAACTACACTACGTGGAGTCGTATGTATTTCTGTTTCACTAGGGGGAAGAAAAATATATGAAAGTACTCTACAGTTATTATTATAGATGATGCGCTTCCACGGTATTACTTTCTTATTTTCACGTGAAAATATTGCAATGAGATTTGATTTTTGAAACTGAAGCCTGCTATTTTTACGCTCCTTTGCAATTAGATATGAGCCTAAGAATTGCCTATCATCCTCAAAAATATCTCGAACTCAAGGTATTCCACTGATTTCCCTACCTTAGAATCCATCACCCTAGTTCAGAAAAATTTGATGAAACTTCAATTAGGGTTCAATGAATTCATTACGAAAATTCTTTCTAAATCTCTATCCTGTGTACACAGAAAGAATAATTCAGCTGCAGCACCTAAGTGGTTAGCACGAACATGGACAGCTATTAGATTAGCTCCTGTAGCTAAGTTTTAGCTGTTACAGCAAAAAAATTGCATTTGTAGCTAATTTATTTACAGTAATAGCTGAAATTTAGCTTTGGGAGCTAGTTCAATGGCTGTCCGTGTTCGTGCTAGCCACTTAGATATTGCCACTACACTGCGAGAAATAATTGCTAATACCAAGAAAATGTATTCTTGAATTTTTTCAAAAATTTTAGAAAATATCTTTCCAATTCAAGAATTATATTCTTAGCTTCAGAAAAATTTTCTTGTATCAAGGATACATATTTCTCAAGCAACGGATTTCCCCGGACAAGAAAATATGTTGTTGGTGATAGTAATTATTTCTCTCAGGGTAAATTATTCTTTCCATGTAACATCTATCCGCATAAAAACCGTGTTTTTTGAAATCATGTCAAAGAGATTGACATTTCATTAGATTTCCTAGATGGATTCCAACGAATTGTATCGAATTTCGTGCGGTTTTTCGCTTGGAATTTAATAACGTATGAGCAAGGTACTTCGAGCAAGGCGTTTCAAATTCAACTGATACGCTGTGATTTCTCACCCATGTAAATCACATTTATACAGCACTTTCTATTTCATCAAATCCCTACAGAGTGTAGACACAGTGTTTCATCTTTCTTCGTATAACGATTACATTGACGTTATTATATTCCATATTCGATGGGAAATTCTTGCATTCTTTTATTGACATCAATTTTTTCTTTCCCAGTCGTAGCAAAACGTGCGTACAGCGAATACACGAATGAATCGATAAAATTATTCAAAATAACCAGCTGCAGTTCCTTTGATCGATAAGCAACGTGCAGCTGGTGAATTTCTATTACATCGGCGATGCATTTTTGATTAATGTTAAAGTACAATCAAATGTTGACAAAAGAATGACAAAATACACCCTAATGTTCGGGTTTTCGTTTGGGTGAATGATATCGAGATAAAAGTTTTGGAATTTCGAATTCGCAAAGAAGAAATTATACCCTTCACCCTGAATGTTTTTTTTTTCTTTTGCAGTTGCCATTGAAGCTGAGGGGATGAATTCTTGATTTTCCTGCAAATTGGAGACAACAACCCGCATCAACGAGATCAAAGGGAAAATAACAAAATCGCGTGGCTCCCAATATGTAGACTTACATCCCTGAAACATCGTGGATGTGTATGTGCTGTCAGAGACGTTGCTTCCTCTCTCTTACACTTGCGAGCCGAACCACACCAACTTCAACAACGACAACGACGACGACGACGACGTTTATGCGGACGCTCGCTTGACTAAGGGAGTGCCCATCTTCCCGATGCAAAGTGTAAGTGAAGTGGCCTACAGACCTACATTTGTCTAACGTTCGATTTTTTCCCGAAGCCGGCAAGCAAGTAATCTACAGTACGTGAGAATAGAATATAATCATCGCGGCCAAAAGATATTTCATTGTATTGTTAGAAAGAAGAGAGTTGTAACTCGTAATATGACGTTGTCGTGGTGATATTTATCCATGGTTGGTTGAAAGGAGGTGCAGTTTTGGAACGCTGCTCGCTGCTGGCCGGCGCGCGCGCGCGCGGGGGGAGAGTAATATTGAGGAGGAGGAGGAGAAGAAGGGGGAGGAGGAGGAGGAAAAAGAAAGAGAGAGTGAGTTTTTAGTACGTAAGAGGAAGAGAGATAGGTACATACATACATACATACGCACACACACACACACACACACACACGTGCGCGCTTATAAACGGCAGTAAAGAAAAACATCGAGGCGAGAGAGTGTGATAGACAGACAGACAGACAGACAGACTGACCGGGCGGGGGGCAAACAGGGGAGAGAAGTATACGGTAGATGCTGTCTTTTTTCTCTCTCTCTTTCTCATGAAAAGTGTGTACCTAAAGAGAGGAACCCCCGTCTGTCTGTCTGTCTGTACCGTGGCTGAGATGCACGAGGGCCGAATGGATGCGAATGGGACTGCTACGGGTGGGGACCCTATGGTCCTCGGGAATAATACCAATGTTACCGTCGCGGCCCTTATCACGGAATCTTCGTCTTCCTCTTCCTCGACAACGTCGACAACGATTCTGACAGAAACAGGGATCACGGGGACGAACAGTACCTTATCCTTGCTCGCGAGCAACAATATTCTGTCATCGGAAAGCAGCCAGCAGCCACCAACGAGTCATCATCAAGTTCTGCAACCACAGGAGCAGCAACAGGCGCAATCACGGTCGAGGATTAATCTGGTGGTGGCTGAAGTATCCACCAACGATATTTCAGGTAACCTCAAAGTCTTTTGTTTATGCTCTAGCCGTCTGCCACCGTCGCTGCCGCTGCCTAGCGTTGTGTTGCTGTTGCTGTTGCTGTTGCTGCTGCTGCTCTTGCTCTTGCTCTTGCTCTCTTTCTTTCTTTCGTTCTGCAAGCCTTTGTTGCCGCGCTCTTTGCCGCTTGCCAAACCCCTTTCCACCTCTCTTTTTCTGTTTCATTATTTCCTCTTGTCTCTCCAACGCTGTAATTCCCGCTCTTTTTCTCTTCTCTCGCGAGATACGTACGAGGATACTCGATTCTCGGTCAACCTGCAAATGATGCAGGTATTTTGAATTCAGTTGTCGATCTTGCCAACGCATACGCTTTTTTTCCCTTCTTTTCCTGCCTCGGGAATGCATTCGCTTTCATGAATAGTCGCGCTATGAAGAAAAGAAAACATTTTCAAAGGAACTTCTTTTGATCGTCGAGGAAGGATGTTGAATCATTCTTCTCATTGTAACTTTGCAGAGATGAACTATTTGGGAGTTGGTTTTGAGTACAAGAAGTGGGAATGTTGAAACTAAGTTTAGAATGTATGGATTATTTTCACATTAGAATTTATTGAAAATAATAGAAAGAGCTGAACAGAGTTGAATGAGTTTTTGTACCCTATGCAATTTTTGATTTGCAAAGACACCCCTATCGATCGAATATTCCGTTGTTATAGAAATTTGCTGCAATTAGGGTAAACATATATCCGGGTTTTTGACAATATTGGGGGGGGAGCGTCCCGGTTTTGATTCGAAACATCCCCGTTTTTATCGATGACAATGAATGAAAAGAGAAGTATGCTGTTTACGAAGAGAGACACTGATGCTCAAACGGTTTTTTCGAGGGCATCTGAAAGTTCAAAAATTTCTGAATTTCTCGCCTACCCCAATTTTCTTCGAAAATGATGAGTACATGCATTGTCTCTGTGATACAAAGAGAGTACGTTTATCGAGCTCTTTTGATTTCATCCTCGTCTCTTCTATGAGCACACTGAGAGAAAAATGTAGTAATTTGGAAACTTTGGAATTCCCTTAGAACGAAGGTTCTCGTCTGTCGGGTTAGAGAAAAATTTTCAAAATTATATATAATTAAATTTTATAAAAAATTATATATAATTTCGAATTTTCTTCCACTCTGGGGGAACTGTTCCGGTTTCACAGCTCGACGATCTGGTCACCCTAGAATTAATGGGAAAATTGATGGAATTGAAGATTTAATGGGTTTCTATGAGGGAATATCCGATTCGATGTACACGGAAAAAATTATATGAAAGGTGAGGTTACGATTACGGTTTGGATCTTATGTAAAATTTATTACACAGTCCTGTTGGATTTACATTATTATCATAGTTACTTCACAGCAACACTACTCCCATTTACTTCAGTAACAATGTAAATTTCACATTAGTTCCTTTAGGACAGATTTCCTCATCCATGCCAAATTTCCATATTTTTTCCCCTATATTTTCCTCAAAATGGCAATGCACAGGGGAAACTTTTCTACCCGTTCCAATGTAAATTTTACTCCAATTGTATTTATGCGAGCAGTTACGTCAAATTAACAACAACCAATGTAGAATTTACATGGGACTTTTTTCCGTGTAGAATGGAGATAGCTCATGAACTTCAGATAAGTTGTGCTCCTATTCTGCACCAAACGAAAATTGCATCCCTACTTTTAATTGACTTAACTCTTAGCTGCCACGCTGGGGTCAGACTGACCTCAACATGATTCAATCTTGAATTGCCATCAAGAAACCCGACAATTCGAACTCTGCGCACAATCTGCTGCCACTTTGGAGTTTCTTCACCTCACTCTACCCCAGCGTGATATGATTTTCCATGTTTCTTTTTCATGATACAGTGATAATGTCTGCACACACGAAATGAATTTTTCTTTAGGGAAATTATTTGATTGAAAATGGAAGTAGTTTTGGTACTCTCTGAAATTTTTTTCAAGACATATGCATGCATAGCTTGGCTTTGGTGTACGTTTACAGGTGGGGTCATAATCGACCCCAGTGTGGCAGCCTACTGCTGACCAAGAATTTCTTTTTTCAATTTCTTACGCAATAGACACGTCATTTCTGATGCACAATTTATGCAACGTATTTGGACCTTCCTTATTCCCCCCAAGCCAAAGGGTAGGCTTTGAACGTAAGATATTGGGTTTCTCACGTGTCGTGAACTACGTAAAATACTTGAGGTGCCATTCCTACTACCTCGAATCGTCATTCGATTATCGTCCCATTTAGATTAGGTAATCCGCAGAAACATTTTGCCATTGATTCGTTGACAAAAATTAGAATTTCATCTATGAGAACTGTAAACAAAATTCCGATAAAGTATCCGGGAGAAAAATATCTATTCTATTGACATTTCTGATAATTATTGTATAGCCTCTGTAATTATATCTATTATTGGTGCTTGATCGTAAAGCTATTGACACGGATTAAATTCCTTTCTCTTTGGTAGTAGTACGCGATAAAAGTGAAGGTATATTGTAGCATTATTTTTTATGAGCTCAAAATTTGACGACTCGTAAGAGAATTAGAATTCTTTCTTCACGAAGCAGAGACATTTAATTCTTCATTTTAATTTCAAAACATTCTTTTCTGTTCCAAGATTGAACGCGAGTGGTGAAAAATCAATACCCTCCCCCCCCCCTCCCCCCTGTAACTATACACTGTAGAAAAAAACTCCGGGAAAATTCCAGTACCGTACTGGAAGCAATTAACCCGTACATTCCCCACAAACAATGATTACTGGCGTTTCAATGGGCTGCTGATGGTCCGACAATGCCGTTGAAGAGCCGTCACTGGTCCTTTGAAACGCCAGCACTCGTGTTTGCTGGGTTTGTATTGAAAAATTACATTCAATTCATGGAATTTCATGTAAAATACGGAAAAATTCCGGTACAACAAGAATTTCTTTTTTTTTACGTAAACCGAAAAATTCGTCATGGACAGAAATTTTCCAGTTCCTGGGAAATTCTAATCCTTTTTTAATAGTGTATCAAATGTACTACGTACAACGATTTTTCTTTATATTCGTGATAGATATGTAATAGTTAACATACAACAATTCAAATCCATACTTGGTGATTTGATTTTTCTTAGCGTAGAAATGATTGATCGAAACCGCAGTGGTAGTTAATTTCATTTACGATTCATATGTTGATGCATAACTCCAAGTGGGGGGAAGTCCAAACAGTATTTGTTGGTGGAAAAAATTGTTTCTAACTGTTTTGAATTGATTATACCTCATCGTCTTTCCTCTATTGAATACAAAAAAAAAGGTTAAGAATATGAATGAATTTCACATTACCTCGGAGATGAAGAGATTCATCAACTTTATCCAACTATAAAAGCAGAAGAAAAAGAAGAAGAAGTTGCAAATAAAATTCTAATTATAGCTAATCGAGGTTCACGTTTGTACCTGCCGTACGCATTCCTCGAACTTACGTATACTTACACAGCTATAGATGTTATGAAAACTTCACAGCGTTTGAATATAAAAATCATTAACAGTATACAACTTGCAACTCGAAGATTCTAAATACTTTCCATTCCACTGCTTCGTTATTAATTGTATATGAGGTTACATCCACTGTGGATGATGGTAGCGAAATTACTCAGAGAGTCTCTTCTTCTGTCTCTATTATTTATCGCATTTACAAAATTTTCTCAACGTGTTTTGAAATTAAACCTGTTAAAAGCAGCAGAACCATCGACGGGGATCTGGTGGAGTGTTCAAAAGCTTTCTCATATTTATACATTGTGAGAGTGGAAATTCTGTTTTTGTACGACTCGCGTATATGTGTCATTGACACTGGTAGCACGTTTGACTTTTATTTTTTGTCGTTTAGTACGTATGCGTCACTGACACTCAAGGGGTTAATGACTCTTTTTGTACAACTCCAAGTCTTTCAACGATATTTTTCTTGACGAGTCTTTGTATTTTTCAACAACATGTTTTCCTTAGGTAGGACTCGAAGTCGTTCGATGACTGTCATTTATTTAAGGATTCCAAGCTTTTCTCTCTTCTCACATTTTGAAGAATCTCTCAGCTTCTATCGCTCTTATTTTCACTATATGCACTTTTCTGTTAATATCATTTCCTACGAACTCTCCTTCGCTTGCAATTAAAATATCTATAACATTAATTTCGGAGTACCGATGGAGGGTCTATCATCTCTAATCGTCGCTGACATTATTACGCGAGATCTGGAACATGTACTCTTTAAGAGAATCGATTTTTTTCTGTTTCTTTTTATCAGAGATACACGAGTCGACCACGATGATGACACTTCCTGCAAACGAAATTCATACTCTCATCATTTCTCAATTGAATCGTTGTTTCTTACTCTAAAAATGATACAAAAGTCGATGATATTCATCGTCAAACGATATGCAACAAACACGCAACAGGCGTTTGACAGTCCGAATCTCGCTCTTAAGGAGCCCCAAACGAGATTTAGATCGTCCCGTATAGTAACTCAAATTTAGAACAGACAACCTTCAAGCGTGTTTCTTTATGAATGTCTCGGTCCCTTCGCGAATAAAATAGCCGTTCTACGAAACGTCGTCTTTATTTAACGTCGTCCCTCTTCTCTTTTACTCTTTTTCTACATCACAACAAATCCCATATCTTCGTATTCAACCCCTGTCAGAATTTCCTTTGCTTTTCCTTTCCTCCTCTCGTGAGTTACCAATCAATTATCATCAAGACGAAAATGAATTCCCTCGAGGTTTCAAAAGTCAAGTACAAAACAGCGATCAAAGAAAATGTTGAATTCAAAAATAAAATGATGATAAAATTTTAAATACACACAAGGATCGAACGTGTCATATCGCGTTGCGTAATGCTTATTCTTAATGTGTGCGCGTTTTTCATGTGATTTCAGATCATTATCATATATTCTTTTCCTTCCTTTCACATCGTTTCTTACCCGAAAAATGTTTTGACGTGAATTTTGATGTTTAATTTTGAAGTATTGTATGTAAGTCAAAAAAGAAAGTTCTTTATTTTAATTAATCAAAATTTTGATGAAAGAAGAAATTCAAATACTTCTCTCTAACTTTCATCTTCCTCGCCATTTATATCGAAGAGCCGTGGTAATATATCTATTATATAAGTTGTGTGTGTATAAAGAGAGCCCTTTCAAAATGAGATTGCCACATTACTAATGGTGCCAGAAGAGCTCTTTGATTTCACCATACTCGTTCTCAATTTCCACCCAACGTCGTTTGTGAATAGAAGAAACCGATTCGGTACTCACTGTGTTTAGCGATTGATAAAATCTGTCGGAGATTTATGTTGCAATGTATCGAGTATTATGATTGATAATACGAGAATCGACCTAGACCGTTTTACCGAGTGGAGGAACTATTTAATATTCAGATATCATTCAAACCAATAATTTCTCCTTAGGATATTGTTGAGATATTCTCAAGTTGTGTCTCTGAATCTATTTTTGTGATCCCTTAATTCGAATGGTGAAAGCGACATTCGAGCACATATCGCATGAGTTTACGAATGATCCTTCCCCCCTACTTCTTACCTTTTTTTTCTATCCAATTACGAACCTGCAGGATTTTGTAATGACGCGTCGTTCGAGGTACGAGAGGGAACGCAAACAATGCCACACGCTTACATATTTTCTATTTTCCCGATCGACCTGTTTTTACATCGGGTCCCTCGTCGGCCCGGATAATCGTGATTTACTGTTCGCAAATGACGTTATATACACCCCGAGAGGGAAGTGCAACAAGTGCGTTCGGCGCAGCAGGTAGATATGACGTCGTAGCGACCCTATTGTCAACGCTCCGTGAATTGTGCGTAATTGAAATGGTGGTATCGTTTCACCGTTCCCCCTCTTTCTCTCTCTCTCTCTCTCTCTCTCAATGATTTTCTCTATTGAGAAAATACAATGAGAGAGGAAGGTACTACGTTTCGTCCTTCTTCTTCTCCTTCTTTCTATTCGCACACCGATCGAAGGAAAGGTAAAAGGAAAGAGATGGGAGATTAGGTTGTGCCATCTCTCGAAACGAATTGGTGTTTGGCACGCGCCACCACGTTTACCGAAAACACGACGGAAAGTTTGTTATCGGTATTTCTTTGGGATAGTTCTAAAGGGAGAGGGCTTTCTCTTGATCTTCGCCGTAAAAACTTGATGCGCTAATATTTTATTACCTGCAATATATAATTGGTAAAGAAATGAAATATGATCTACGTCGTATAAGAGAAAATCTTTTATGCGCTTGTTGTGCAACTACTCCTACTGGTATTACCAACTTGAAAACTCGGGTCAATATCGGATGGACCTTGGCTCCAGATTCGCGTATATTGCATGCTCTTTAGATTCAATTCCGAGATCAATTGAATCCGAGAGAGATTCCTCTGTCTTAAATTCAGAGAGCGAAGATGGACAATGCGTTGGATAGTCGTAGAGGAAGTTGTGAAGTGTAAGGGACTAATAGAGTCTTCATAAGAAATTAGTTTTCTCTCTTTTCGTTAATGAGATCCTAAGAGGCACGAGAGAGTTCGGAAGTAACACAGGTCGCACGACAATAATGGACACGGTCCGTCCCTTCGTTCACAATCTTCTGCTTAAAATCTTTTCACTTTTCGTCACAACGAAATCCCTCATCATTTCGAAGTGTAAATACACAAGAGTGTCTTCTCTCTCCCACTCTCTTCTTTCTTCTCTCACCCGTCGAAGCGCCGATGTTATATGGCTTGTTTACAGCCCCCTGTCTTCGGCTTGGGCAAAATATGTATACACATTCTTCCTAAATTTCCCTTGTTTTCATTGTGCAATGGCTGGCATTGTTGTCCCAACTCACCCCAGGAAGAGAAAATGAAAAGACACCCGACGAGCGGTAGTAGACCGAGTCGGCTTACTCTTGTCTTGTCGTCTTGTCGTCTCGTCGGCAATATTTCCCTGCAAATTTATGACTGAACCGTATCTTACCTGCTGTGTAACTTTAATGGACGGAGAATAATTGTTCTCTGTTGTAGACTACCTGCCGGGACATGACATCTCCTTTACACGTATCTCACGGAAGCCTCCCTGAAAAATGAGAAAATCATATTCATAAATTATTTTCATCATCGTTCATTAGTATCGGGGATTTTCCTCGATCGATTCTTTCCCCTCGGAACTGAATTGATATTATTTCAACAAATCAATATCCAGGAAGTTGGTCAAGGAATTGCGGTTCGACGTCCAGGTTAATTGATATAATTCCAGACGATCGGAGTTTGTCAATATTCCTTTATTTGATATGAGATCGAAGTTTTGCATAAAATTCACTCAAATGATTTTATAGATTAAATCGAATTAGAATTTAATTCAATATCATTGGAATTGGCACTTGTGGGTATATCGCATAACAGATGAATTCAGGAAACTCCGAAAGGAATTTATAATAATGTTTGTTAATCAATAACGAACCAGAATCATTTACATGTGGATTGGTATGAGATACTCGTAATAAATGTCTAAAGATTTATAATTCTCGACTAATATTACATCATTGAAGATTTCCTCAATGAAATTGGTAAAAATAATGATGTATCGATTTTGCATACCTGGTTAAATCGACTATAACTCTATTCACAATCAATTTACTTACGTCAATATTTAAATGATTTTACGCCAAGTTCTTTTATCAATTAGAATCACATGACAATTGAATATAGGAACGACAAATACTCCTGTCGTCCACATTTTTTAAAGACTATTTACTTTTAACAGTGTTCAATTTGATTTCAAGTGGCATAAAATTCAGTTCGCTGAACTCAAAATTCAAGTAAACGTGAATACATAAATTCTTCATTGACTAAGAGATTTATTTGGACCTAGCTGCCCTGTCACGAAAATCCAGCTGGGATTCGACGTGGATTCCAGCTCCGAAATTCACACGCGTTTCCAGCTGGGATTCCTATTTCCAGCTACACAGAGAAAACCAATGTATACATTTCAATATATTGAAAAGTCCCATAATTTATTGAAGATCAGCGCCAGTCTGTGACGGATAAAGTTATCTACCTAAATTCACTTCTAAAAGTACCATAATTAGATATATTTCTACAAGAAATTATGGTACTTCTGACGCTATATTCAGATCAATAATTTTATCCGTTACAGACTGGCGCTGATTCTCAATAAATTATGGGGATTTTAAAAATGTATTTTCCTGCGTGTAGACCCTAGTAGAAATTTTGGATGGGAAAATCTCAGGGCTTGACGAGGCATGCCTGATTTCTTATCAGGTCCTGCTCAGGTTTCGTTACGGTTTTCCCTATTTCGCTCGATTTTATGGAAATCTCATCCGAGCCCTATTGTACCCCTGCGCTACAACCCTATTTGAATCCTATTAGGGAAATCAGATAATCCCCTTGTAAGGGCCTCATAAAATTTCTCTTATTCACGGATCCCAGGTGGAATCCTAGTCGGAATTCGAAATCCTACATGGAATCCAGTTGGGATTCTTGATTCCAGGTGGAGTCTTAGCTGGCAACGCAGGTAAATTTCGGATCTGGAATCCACGTGGAATCATAGCTGGATTTTTGTAACAGGGTATGGGATGACTCGAAACTCTCTAAATCTGGAAGAGTGAAAAATCACGCGTTTCGGTCCACCAAGTCTCAGAAATGAGCCAGTCCGCTTCGAGTGGGATTCTCAATCTTTTAGAGTGGAAAATTCACTCTGAAATTGGAGTGGTTGAGAATATCTAACCTCGAACCTTAGACTTCCACTCTAAAAGAGTGGGAATTTAAATTTTGACAAGCTTACTTCTGGCTGCCTGAAGAGTGAAATGTCACTCTAGAAAATTTTGAAGAGTAAATGGGAGTAAATCAGGCTTTAAAAAGCATTTTATTTTATTCCAGCAAGAGTTTCAAGAGGGCCCCTTATTTTTCCACTCAAAATTGAAACCCGTGAGTTAATCAACGGAACGGATTAGTTTCCACACTCTGGAAAATTCTATGAAAATTTGAATTGTGGAAGTGTATTGTTCTTATACTTGAACATCAGCCATTGATAATTCTACAAATCACATGTAAATTCACCTTCGGCCCAAGTAGATTCATTCATGCGTTAGACAAGTGATTTGACCATAATACTGTAAAGGTTGTTTGTTGTCACCGTTGCCCCTGGCTTCCAGCAGAATTACCATAAAAATTTTCCACCGCGTATAGCTATGGTATGTAAATAATCAAATAAGAATTGAAATTCTATTCCATATGGTAATTCTAAACTTTTATTTGGATCTTTGCTTGACAATGTTGGTTGCTTGACTGACATTTAAATGTAACGATTTACCATATCGAGTTCAGAATTGTGGAAATGTATTTCAACTATAGTCTCTACATTATCGCCCTGTTAGAAGACAAAACCACTAAATTCGCTACCTACAAACGCATTATTTTATTCAAAAAATATCTCAAACTCGATGCGCCTCTAGGATAGTTGAAATTAGATCGAGATTTTGAAGTTTCTCACACGATACAGGTCTATATATAAATAATTATCGATCGATGCGAATCATTCTAAAACAATTCTACAACAGTGGAATCTATTTCTCATTTACTTGAATTATATCCAAATGAAAATGAAGTGGTTTTGGCTTTCGATATCTGGCCTATCGACATTGCATTAGTTTCTCTGGTAATGTGTCTTCGGCTATTCGTGTATATGCGTTTTATTGCATGTAAATGTGTATACGTATATGTGTAAATGTATACGTACATACAATCGAAGAACGTGCTGCGGCGTGAAGACGGTGAGTCGTTTCTCCTCCACGACGGCGGTCGCTATTGAATCGCTTGACCCACTTTGATAAACTCGCATTGGAATAACTCAATAATACCACAAGCCGAGCCAACAACAATAATTATTATTCAACCTTCTCTGTGCGCGTTATTGCAGAAACCAATAATAGTAGGGGGATTAGGTTGGTAGCAGTAGGAGCAATGTAAATGCATCAGTTCTCATCGCTTTTACCCTCTATTTTTCAAAATTGACAAAAAACAAAGTTATTTCAATGAGGCTTTTTGAATGGCAGAGACCGAATTCGCCGAATAACCACACTGAAAAAAAAATAGTTACTCTTACTACAAATTAGTTCCAGCAACTAGATACAGTTGTTGATATTTGGATAACTAAAACGGGCGTTGGCTCAACTAAATTCAAATTTAATTTCTCTGACTTGAATTGCTGTTACTAATTTGAAGTTGCTTTTATTACTCGGAACTCATTTTTACAACTAACTTCAGTTCTTCGGTCAAATTATTTTCTTCGGTGCATAATTTGACATGCGCTATAGTAATTTTTAGTGATTACAGGAAAGTGAATAGCGATTGTCAAATTACATTTTTTCAGCGAATTCACCCTCTACCTTCTTGAATGGTTTATTTTTATTCGATTGATATTTATTATATTTCGTTTGTTCCCCTCAGAATAT
This sequence comes from Gonatopus flavifemur, assembly GCA_018340375.1. Taxonomy (NCBI): domain Eukaryota; kingdom Metazoa; phylum Arthropoda; class Insecta; order Hymenoptera; family Dryinidae; genus Gonatopus; species Gonatopus flavifemur. Next base: position 14,356,321 of record JAFFJZ010000006.1, read on the forward strand.
TTGTGTTATTTGTGGGAAATGGGTTGAACGCGGAAAAAGATTCACCTCGTTGAGTTAGGACTGTGTTCGATTAAAGCATAATTCCTGTATTTGAGTTTGAGAAAATGGATTCGTTCCTACTTGTTCCGGTGCCCTTCAGATTCCAGCCGACGAAGTTCGATAAGTCATGTGAAATAGTTGTAGAGTCATTCTCGAGTACATTTACTAACAAATGAATGTATGTACGTATATACATACATATATATATACATATAGGAAGGCATTTCCTATCTTTACGACTTGCTGGCATGTCAGAGACGCGCAAATATGCGAAAACTTGTGAGAATCGATCTTTTTACCAGTACAAAGCATCTCGGTAATAAAGAAATAATGAAGAGATCTGTCTTTATTTGACAGATAATGATAGATGAAAATTTAATCGATTTATTTATTCATATTCACAGAATAAACCCTTTAAGAAACGAAGTATTCGAAATGGAAATTGCCGGGGACGAATAATTCTTGACTCGGTATTGTTGGGGATTTATTTGCCAGATTCTAGCAAAAACAAATAAGCTGTTATTACATCCTTACTGTTCTTTTTAAATTGACGCGATTTCCCAGGTAGAAATACAAATCGGTCCATTCCAGGCCCAGGATGGGCCAATTTTTCAATCGGGGAGATTTCTATCCGGGTTGTCTTACGAATATCATATTACCCTGGACGATGTGTCGGTCAATTGGATCAAACTCATGTCTTCACAACGGCAGAATGTGTCTTTGACCTAAATCATTCTGAAGTCGTTCCATCTACCAGTTTTATATGCGCAATTGTTCAGTTTCCCAGTTTGGTGATGTTCGAAAACTATACAAAATCAGTCTAAAAATCAAACAGGAGGACAAGAGGAGGAGTCAGATTTCATTCGGAAGAACACAGATGAGAATAATTGTCATTCGTTTGATCTCACCTATCACAATTCGAAGGATTTAATTCTCAATTTAATCGGCAAAATAAATATATATATACATAAATAATTTTCCTATAATATACCGTCACCGTACACTTGAACGGTTACATCATTTTATATCTCTATCCGTTGAATGTTTTTTTAATAAAAAATTACAATAGGAAACGTGGCCTTCGCGTTTTAACTTGTTCAAGGTTGTGTCCTGAATCTTAATTGAAATTCATTCATCGGTCTGATCGATTCAGGTTAATGCGAATAATTATTGTAGAATTGAAGTTTTATTTAAAAATTTGTATAATTCTCTATAAACCATGTATCTCTTTTTTCCTTCTATCGTTCTACATCTTCAACGAGCGAAAATTGAATAAATGAAAATAAATATCAGAGTGGGAGATAATTGAGATCTACATTTTGGGTTGACGCGAATTAAATATCACTTGTTGTTGCAAAATTATCATTTTGAAATGCACCGAGGGGGTACTCGAAATATCATCCGTTATTTCGATCGCGTTCAACATTATTTATAATATCAAATCATACACCGTGCGCTCAATATATTTATATATTTAATATCCCATCGGAGATAGAGGTTAACTGCAATATATATTTATTCAACGTTCTATCGTCACAATAATTTATCATTCCTCTTCGTTTACACTTAACGATCGATCGAGGTGAATTTCACGTTTTCAAAGTTGACGTGTAAAAATGGATATCTTAGAAATATGAATTGTGCATGAATAATCAAGATAGATAATAAAAGTTGTATAATCGAATGGATATGCCAATGATTTATTTTAAAGAATATAGATTCGATATGAAATATTTATTTCTGTGAAACGGACGGTTATCATCCGCCGGTTTCGCGGAAAGAATATCTCCTTGGGTAGGAAATTCTGTATTCCACGAGAAGAAAAGATTAGTTGAAATATCTATTTAACTTGTAAGCGCGTATGGATTTATTTCTTTTTTTTCGTTAGAATAACAAATTTATTGATTGTTTGAACCAATTTACAATAATTTACTAACAAAATTAGTTGAATCAACAAAAAAATCGGTGGATATGCGCTGGAAATGGAAACACGGGTCGATACCGGCTGAGTACTGTTGCCAGAGTTGCCAGTACTGGCAAATGCACCCTCACCATTACAGAGCCAGTTGAATTGACGATACTGACCCGGAGTCGAAATGATAACATCGGTAAACGTAAGGGCCAGAATAACATTTACCACTGTGTCAGTACTGGTTTTTTATGAGGGCCTGTTATGGGGGATCTCTGGCGCTTTAAAAGGACCAATACTCAGCCAGTTGTTTTGCCAGAGCTAATCAAGAGATCGGAAGGAGTCGAAATGATAACATCCTATCTGCAAATTCAAACCCGACCCAATGCTGGCACAGTACCGGTAACCAAAGTTATCCGTGTTATTATATTTCAAATAATAAACAAAATTAATCAAATTTAAAATTCTTCCAAACACATTTTTCTCATTATCGTTATCAAAGAAAGGGGCATTTTGAAAAGTGATTTCTTGAAATTTCACCTAATGAGGATCGAACCCGGGTCCTGCGAGTGAGAAACCGAGTCTCTATCACATCAGCCAATCTCCAATGCGTTTACGATAGATAGATTACTCAAATTGCCATTTATTGTAATAATTCCGTAGAAGTCCGACGATTCATCATAGATGTCGTAGTGAAACAAAGTTCTATCAATACTGGCACAGTGTCGGTGCTGTCTCACAAAAACAACCGTATTTACACACTGTGAAAAATAATTAGAATTTTCTTATACGCAGCAATCGGAAAATTTCAATCATGCAATAGGAAATCAATTTCTCATCAATGTATATGAAATTTCCCATAAATTTAAGTGAAAATTCCAAACTTTACGGAATTTTTACTATCATCTTCCAGTGATGATACAGAAAACTCCTAACGCGTGTATGTGTTAATTACTTCTGAATATTCATGCGAAATTTCTCATATAAATTTTTTACAGTGTAGACCGTTGATTGGAACTTCACTTCCCCATCGATTCCGTAGTGAGACAAAGTTGTATCAGTACTGGCATAGTGTAGTTTCTTTACGGTATTTTACGTCTTTATAGAGTCTGGTTTAGTGCTGGCACATCTCGATCTCATCGGAACAGCCTTATTCCTAGATCGTTGGTTGGAACTCCGTTCCTCTATCGATTCCATAGTAAGAAAGAGTTGTATCAATACTAGTACAGTCTCATATCTAGTCTCAGTCTAGTACTGGCACTGTGTTGTTTCACAAAAAGAAATGTGTCGTTACGAACTTAATTTTAACTCAAATTCACCACCGATTCCGTGGTAAAACAACATTGCATCGGTACTGCTGGTATATTGTCTTCTCGTGTATTCCGCAGCGTTATCAGTCCTGGTTCACTACTGGCCCAGTCTCGTGTTAGAAAAGTAAACATACTACTACAGAATGAATTTGGTTTCTGATCTCTTACCAATTCACTATCAGGGTGACGTTACAGCAATACTGTTAGAGTATCGTGTACTCATGTATTTTACAATGTAGTTAGCGCTGGCTCAGTCCAGCATAGCCTGAGTCTATTGAAATAAAGTTGATTTGGATTCTGATTCACGACCAATTTCGTAGTGAGACAATGTCGTATGAATACTAGCTCGTACAATATTGCGAACTCTGGTTCGATACTGGGACAGTTCCATTTTCCTAAAACTTGGGTCTTTGCTCAACGGTAAAGATTGAGTACTGGAGCAGAATTATTTGTTCAATTGGTGCACTGAGAAAAATGAAATGTGAAAATAACCTCTGTTTCGTATATTTTTCACCCGTCAAATAATGAAAACTGAAGCCAGCCTTTGAAAAGTGAAAAGTACCTTTTCAATGTTGAATTTCACCGTACATTCTGTTTGATTCACCAAAAAGATGGTATTTATCACCTAGCTCATGGTAATAATAACCAAAATAATGTATTTTTCACCGTCAAATACATTACTATATTGAAACATGATTTCTACAATGCAGATTTTTCTCAGTGTGCCAGTTGAGAAACAGTAATGACCCTGGATAGAAATCATTGTTTCTGCCGTACTTTCGGCGCCCCTTGACAATTCTGACAATTTTCACATGGGGTTATTTCAACTAATCTGTTTTTTCCGTGTGAAATAAGATTTTTTATACAATTATTGTATGATACTTCGTTTCCATTATTGAACGTTCCATTAAAGTATGGTTCCGTAAACGCACACTGTAGAATCATATTCAATTATGAATTTTATGTTGCACATGACCCTTTCACTTAGACTGAATTGTACAACGAGTCACGACGCCCCGTGTATTGGATTTTCTTCGTGATTTCATTATAAAAGAATTGATTGAAATTTTCAATCGAATCGTACGCTTCCATACACGTATTTTATGAAAGGATCAATTCAATTCGATCAAATTTCCAACAATTTCTTCACAATCTGTATCAAATTGACAATATCAAATAGAATAATAAAATCAACCGAAAAAGAATCGAGGACTTCGCAGAGCAAGGAAGAAACTCCATTTAACTTGGTCAGTCGTCTCTGTACACCGCTCATTCATTATTTCCGTTAGAGTACCTTTCCTTCCTGTTCGGAAATAATAAAAATAGAAAGTTACCGTCGTCAAAGATGGATCTTGAAACGGGGGAAATAAAAGAAGATTCGAAAATAATTTACGGCTCTTGACGAATTTCGCAACAGGCTATCATCAAATATGAAATTTTCATTCAAAATCTTTAATTAAACCGACAATCGATTTTTCAAAATCCTACATTACGTATGTATCTAAATACAATCCTCGAACATAAACGTTACAACACATGAATCCGATAAATAATTTATGATCATCGATTTCGTAAGATCATATACATATATGTATATAATTGACTGTATATCAAATATTCTCATACCTACTTGTGTACGTATGTACGCACGAACGTACGTACGTATGTACACGGATCGGAGAAACAGGTTTCTACGTAAAAGTGAAATTAACTCGAGTTGGGGGTTTATCGTAGGCAACGTACATTTTGCGCCAATTTCTAAACGATTATTCCTTGTTTTTGTTCCCGAAAGGGGTAGTAGTAGAAGAATAAGTGCGTATATTTCTCGTGACAGTTCTGTGGGATTCGATTGGGTAATATAGCTCCAGCTATATAAGCAGCGGTGGCGGCAGCAGTTGTCGAGGCATGAGAGAAGTGACGCCACGGGACACGGTCTGTGGTTTTTAATACGCGTCCTACTTTCCGCTATCTTCTCTCTCGTTCACTCCATTTAACAAAAGAACGAGAGACCAGAAAGAACGTGATCGCGCGTGGATCTGTCCATCTCGTTTCTGTCGCTTCTCCCTTTGTCTCTTTTATTTAGCGTCAACTAATCGCTGCCCCTGTGCGAACGTAGTAGGGGCAACGGCAGCAACGGCAATAGCAACAGCAATGCACAACGAGAAAAAGAAGCGTGACGCGATTGGCGCGTGTCGACACTTCCCCTTCTTATTTTTCTCTTCCCCTCACGCATCACTACATTATCGAAAAAGAGAAAGATAAATGGGGTGAACTTGTATGACGTGTTTGAGGGAAAGAGAAGCGTGAGGAGGCATCACGAGAGATAACACCGATACGTGTATATGTAGATCTCTCTGTAGTATATACACAGATGGAAATATATATGTATATATATATATTTGGTGGCGTTGCTGTTGCTCCCAGCTAGAATTGAAATTGAAAGTGGTCGCGTCCTAGTGGCCCACTGACCTGATTACCCACTGACAATGACACGAATCCTTGCTTTGCCCTCTCTTCTCCCAACCGTACCACTTCCTCCCCGTCCTCCCTCTTAACCGCCCTCCTCGATCAACGCGGGGAACGAGGAAACATACATACACATGTATATATAGAAACGCACAGAGTTTTCGCCCTCTTCTCGCCCCATCCCTTTTGGCGTTTCCCTTCCTTCTCGTCTCTTCCCAATGCAGGCGCAGGCGTAAGTCGCTCATGTGAGTGGATCTCTCAATGATCACTGTTGAAGGGTTTTCCAAATCTTCCTATACGAGTATATATCGTTAAGAAACCCCGCATCGCTCTACATATATATCAACACAACGCCGTCTCTAGAATAAATTTACGTACACAAGTATATGTCTGGTGGGCTAGTTAGGAGGTTGCTTGATATAGTTTTATCGAATAAGGGTGTGTCCTCTGCAGTCATTCTGTGGAGGGAAAAGAAAGAAAGAAAGAGAAAAGTTACCGTAACGTTTAATTTTGTTATTGATCCTCTTCAAGGGTTTTTTTTTATTACACAAATTGGATTGACTCGAATGGAACGAAGGAATCGTTGACATGGAAAAAGAAAAGATTATGTAAACGAGACTTGTACTGTCACGGTTTATATCTCTGACCCTTATTTTTGGTATAAAAAATTATTATGTGGAATCTAGATACGTTTTATTACATAAAATACGTGAGTCGAATTCAGAAATGATGATTTCTGTTGGATCGTCCACGCCTAAAGAGTGAGTTTTCACTCTTTGAAGCAAGTTACAACTTCCAGGATGTCTAGCAAAATATGATTTTGGAATTCCCGACTTTTTCCAGGATTTTTTGGGAAATTCCCGGATCGAAAATGAAATGCACACACGTCAATTTCAATTAACATTTTCGATGGCATAATACAATCTGATAAGGAAAATGAGTTCGAAATTAAATATTTAAATATTGATCATTTTAAATGAACATGTTTTCAATCAATAATCCAAATCATTCATATCCAACTCGGCTCCATTCAATTATAATGCGTTTTGGAAATGAAATCAAGTATATTCAATACATCTTAAAGAAGTCAGAAACAGACTATTTCACGAACATTTGAGAATCCTTTCGAAAATTCTTGAAACAGTCGCAAGACCTCTGAGAGAATATTTGAAGCAACTCTCACATCTCCCCCAGGTAGAAATATTCTATTAAATCCTATTCCAAATGGTGAAATCTCTGATTAAATATCATTGAATTCCATTGAAACCTATTCATTTTCCCATTCGGCAATGAGATTTTATAGATTATTTGTAACAGGGCCGTGAAATAGGACTTCTTGAGTTGTGTGAGGTTTCTGGAATTCTTTTTCGAGAATTCTTCAGTGAATAATTAATTGCTGTTTAGACCTGGCTGAAGAAATTATTCTGAAAATATCTGAGAAGCTTTGCATAACTCTCAAAATTATAACAGAGAATATCAATATTTAATATAATCAATATTCATTTTAATTAAGATTCAATATAATCAATTATTCGTCGATGGGGAAAACTTTTCTAAGTTCAAAAATTCTGCACACACATAAATTCAAAATATAATTGAAAAATTCCCGGAATGTCGTTCATTTCCTGACGTTTTCCCGACTTTTCCCGACGAAAGTACAATTCCTGACTAATCCCCGACTTTCCCGGAACTCCCGACTGCTAGACACCCTGAACTTCACTCTAGGGGTGCACGAGACGAGATTTTTGACGATACTTTGAAAGTCTCGTCTCGTCAGTATCGGTATCGCCTAATATTTCTGATGAAAGTAACAATACTTCACCATTATACTCTGAATATCAGTTTAGCAGTATTAGCTGGTCAAATTAACAGAGCACAGCTTTGTTCAGTTGATCAGAAAGACATAGAAAAGCGATATTTCAGAGTACGGGAGCAAAGTTTTGGAACACAAGCCTAGTTGTATATAATCACTTTATTCAACAGTAGGGTCTCCATCTCAGCAAGGAACTTTCAAATTCCTCCAGAATAGTATACAATTTCGAGAAATTTCCAAATTGAAAGTGAATTCTCTGATAGAAACATTTTATCAGAGTTCATTAAGGGGATACCAGCGTACCATCCGAATAAACATTTCATTGTAAGATTCCTCTGAACAGAATTTGTGAAACTCCTGGTGAAAATGAAGCGTATGGAGCGACGCGGGAAAGTAAACGGAACGGTATCTTAGCGCAAAAGAAGCGAAAATTTAAAGGTTTTTACGCTTCATCTGTTTCAACATTTTTCACCAGGGACAGTCTGAAATTTTCAGGAAATAATATTTGATACTCTATGAACCTGATGATCCATTGCATATAATGAACGAAATTGTAAATTAAAAATGAAAACTCACATATGACAATCAAATATAGCATCATCGAACTATTGGTATAAATATTTGGTATATTTGCAATCAGAAATAAATTAATCAACAAAAACTTTCATCTTATTCTAATAGGAATCAAGAGAACACAATTTATTTCATCGTAAAAGAACATGGAAGAATGAATTGAAAAATCTCATCACATGTATAATCAAACAAACTTCACTTTTTATTTGAAACTGTACTTAAGAATTCATATCACGTATTTCAGCAAATATGTTAGTACAATACTTTTAGTTGGAACAAAAATAAATTTCCAATCTGATTCCAAATTAATAAAACTGTTCCAGCAGGGTATTGTATGTTTATGAACATATGTTCAAACTCGCCGAAATAAAATACACGAAATTCAATGAAAATTCTTCTCTCAAAAGGAAACCATAGAGAATTATTACAGTACGTACATAACAAAAATAATCATTTCCTTGAATAAAATGAATATAGAAGATTCAACAGGTACAAATATTCTTATGATACACAGTGGAAAAAATATTTATTTGTCCTCTCTCCATAGAATATTTATTTGTAGAATTAGATGTGAAAATTCATTACTTATGGTGAATGAATTATTTATTCGGGGCAAGCATTCCATTATTCGATTCGATTAAATATTTCATTAATCCTGAGAAATATTTGATGGAGAGAGGACAAATAAACTATTTATTTGGTTGGAAGAAATTTTTTCTCAGTGCAGGCGAGTTGCTTCCAAATTAATTTGAGAAATATCCTAATCATATTTTTTTCATTATGTTCATTATAAAACTTACTTTCTTCCGAACGTTTAATTTTTTTATTAATCGCTTTTCTCTCTTCTTGAAGTTTCTTGAGTTCCTTCATTGAAAAACGAATTGTACTTTGAATACATCCGAATAGACATTCGAACCTTTCTTCTTTGAGAAGAGTCAACACTTTTTTATATATAAAAAGATTCACCATTCGCTGTTGTTTTAGAATAATACGTTCATTTATTCTCTGAATTTCTTGGAATGAAAATCCACTTCTGAAGAGTGAAAATACTACAAATCTGATAAGAGTGAGCATTTCACTCTCATAAAAAAATGGAAATTTTACTCTTCGAAGCGAGTTGAAATTCCACTCGAATACAGTAAAAATTCATTCTTTTGGAATGAAATCTCATTCTTTTTGAACTTGCAGTGTTTTCATTCTTCAAGAGTGGATTTTTAATTTTAAGAAATTCAGAGAGTACGGTCCCCACTTTGAATAGTGCCGAATAGTGTTTTTTCACTCCATAAAATGAGAGAAGGATCTGCGAAACTAGTTGGAGAGCGAACTGCACAGTTGTTGCGACAAGTCCGATAAAAGTTATAACGAAAATATCTTTGGATGCGTTGTTAGTGATGAATTTCAAATATTTTTCTTCGACTGTATATCATTATAAATGTTTCTTCCATCACCCTGATGAATGAGAAATTCTCAAATCACAGCAATAACATGATATCTGAAGATTTTTTCATTAGAACTGTATCGGGCTTGTTGCAACAACTGTACATGAAAACGATATTTTATTAATTAAATTATTGAATAATTTCTTAAATTCGGAGAAATACTTGTTTCTTTGCACATCTGTCAGGCATTTTTGAAAATCTTTTCTGTCTAAAGGGTAATTTCCTTGACTTTCCCTGGCCGAAAGTCGATTTCCCTGACTTTTCAGGTCTGTGGGAACCATGGATTGAAGTTTTAAACCCTGAACGTTGAATTTTATAAAGCATCTAGGAAAACTCAGTTATTGATTCGTAATCACCCTTATTTTTATGTAAACATCACATTTTCTGGTGAATCGAACCAGATTTCAAGTTACTGCGACCACGAATGTTTCAACCAGGTCGTTTTCATGTCAGTGTATCATTTTGAGCTACTCCTTTTTTATTATTTCCACATTGAAAAAAATCAACACTATTGATGATATGTCCGAATATTGGATTTTTATTCTCAATTTCGTGTCAATTCCAAAACGATACTGATATCAGTGTCGTGATGTCGAGACGATATCGAGACTATATCGACTCTGATCTCGAGTCTCGTGCACCCCTACTTCACTCTTTCGGAGTGAAATCTCATCCTGCTTGAAATTGCAGTATTTTCACTCTGCAAGAGTGAATTTTCCACCCCAAGAAATCTAGAGACTATATAGAACTTCTTTTCTCGGAGTGTTGATAATACTCTTCAACACTTTTCGCCATATTCGATTCTCAAAACACAAAAGATAGAATTTGGAATATTCCCGTCCAGTTCTACCATAAAGTTCCCTCACTTAAAACAATTCGTTTCGCCATACTCAATTTTTGTCCTTGGTCTTGATCATTTCTCGGAAGATTGATTCTCATGTTTTTTTTTGTATCTAGTATATTCGTGAGCGAAAGTGAGACACAATTCTACGCTCCTAATTCAGAAGAATTTGGAGCAAAAAATCACAGTCTTTTTCAACACGTTCAAACCACAATGGATCTTCTGTACGATGGAGTATTGAATATTCGTCCATCGAAAACATAAACCAAGCAGGGCAGAGTTTTTCTTTCGAATAGAGTAAATATTACAAAAAGATTGAAGAAATAATGATTTTAATTCCCTATTCAACCCTCACTAATTTTTCTCAACGCTTCGAATGAAAGGAACCAATCTCTTCCAAGAATATTTTCCTCATTGCATTTACACAGGGTGTTTCATAATTCACTGAAAATACTTCACAGGTGTTATTCTGCAGCCAAAATGCAATAATTTCCCGTTTGGAAAAATTTTTTCGACGCTTAGTTTTTGAGCTGTAAGCATTTTTAGATTTTTTTTCAAATAACTCAGAAGCATTATGTTCTACATTTTTGAGCTTGACGCCATTCTCTGAGTTGAAAAACGCCGGATCTCTGGAAAAAAAAACTCAACTATCTTATCATTTTTTGTTTCGGAGCTATAGTAATTGAAAGTTGCTGGATTCTGATTGGCTAGAAGCCAGACAATTTCAAATGGCTGTAGCTCTGAAACAAAGAATGATAGGATGGTTGAATTTGTTTTCCAACTCAGAGAATGTAGAATATAGAGATGTGCGAATCACGTTTTTAGACCCTCGAATCGAATCGAATCTTTGACAATTTTATCGAATTCGAATCGAATCGAATTAAGGATTTCGAATCGAATCACAACATAAAATCAATACTGGATATAATAATCATTTGAATGGAATTTAAACATTGCATACGTATTGTACTAGTGTAGATGTACCATTCAGAGGCTCTTTAAGCCTTCTCAGCCCATTGAATTCGTCTTAATTTTTCATATTTTAAAGATAAAAAGTGAAGTCCTCATATTCGCTATTTTATATTCGTGAGGAATTCATATTTATTAGCTTGATTTGTTAATTCACAATCATCGATCAAAATGAGATGAAAAATCTCTGATAAACTTTGAAAAAACTTTGCCCCAATTCCATCATATTTTTCATCGAAATTTGAGAGTTGATCAGACTTTTTCGGATTTGTTCAAAAAGAAGTCCGAGTTTTTTTTCTAGAAATTATAGAGAAATTTTCAAACATTTCTTCTTATTGAATTTGCAACCCAGATAACACAAGAGTTCTGAAAGAGGTCATAAAGAATATGAAGTATTCTTATAGAACTCTTTTGGAATTATTTTGCTATCTGGGAAATTTCGCACAATTGTCGGAAGCACCCACTGTCGGGTTATTATAACCAAACTTCGGGTTGTTGTACCTATTTTTTTTCAGTGCCTATAGCGCTGGAGTATTTTGTTATCCGGTCACTGATTCGTTCTAATAAATGATTCAAATTTCAGTAACATTGAATTTTTCTTGAAATGACGTTTCTTTGACTAATGGGTTCTACTTGGATATAACTGCGATAATACTTCTTGATACCCCATGGAAGTTCAAATGAAGTTCAAAACAATTCATAAAGAATTTCCAAATTTCATCAAGAATTCTTTTGAATAGTTGTGTAGTATGAGTCGCACAGCCAGTAACATTCAACAATCTTTCGATGATGAATATCCAATAGAATTATTTTGCGAACAATATGTTGTACACATTCTCAAATCAGGTACACTGAAGAAAAATGTATTTGACTCGAATGAAGTTTTTTTTTCAGTGTAACATTGATTCGGAATCGAATCATTGCGATTCAAACATTTCGAATAATTCGATTTTAGATTTTTTTGATTCGATGACGAATCGAATCGAATCTACAAAAATTCGTTCGATTCGATTCGATTTCGAACTATTCGCACATCTCTAGTAGAATATAATGCTTTTGAATTATTTGAATTTGAAAAAAAATATAAAAATGCTTATAGCTCAAAAACTAAGCCTCCAAAGAATTTCTTCCCAACGGGAAATGTTTCCAGCGAATTATGAAACACCCGATATATTTGATGATTTTCATGCAAATATGAGGGAAGTGCGAGGGAACACACGTTTCGTTATACGAATATAAATATTCTTTTCCCCGCGTTCGTGTTCGTTTTGCACACATATATGCAAAATGAAAAATGATACACGTTATCTTTTTCCGATTTATCAACTTCCTCGTGATTCTCGACAATTGTTAACATAATCAACGTATAAATTCTGTCGTACACGTGGATGTGTGAAGTAATTTATTTGTGAAACAAAAGTGTATCTTCTTCCTTTCTGTTGGAACGGAAATCAGAACTTATCTTTCTGGAGGATTTGATCTTTCTTTGGAGTGAAATTTCAACTCTTTTCGACCCTTCGACGCTTCTCAGAATTGCACGGGTTTTTAACTTTGAAGTGAATTCTATATCCGAAGTTGCTGTTTTACCATTTTCGGTATCGCTCTTTCGAATAAAGTTGAAAGAAATCGAAAACCTCACCTATTTCATCAAAACAATCCAAGCGGGTGGTTGTAGAGTCCTTTTTTTGGACTAAAAAAGAACAAGCGAGACACTCCAAGCAATTCTCAGGATAGCTACTTTATTACTGCCAACGCAAAAAGAAATTCTCAGTTACAACATTCGCAACAAATCAATATTTGGGATTTTATTAAACCTCTTCAATACTTTTTGTACATTCTTTCTTTCGATACTTCTAACGTTGTTTACAGTTATATCTGAATCCATCATCGATTTATATCGGAAGATCCTTTGAACTATTCAAAGATCAACCATTTATCATTCATCGCCGCTGTACGGAACAAAGATTCCATTGAAGATCGGTAGACAGAGTATAGTCAATAACAATAAAAGATAACCCTGTATATTCTTAGTAACACGTACACATTTGAAAACTCAGAGAAGATGATATGGTAAACTTTCATGAACCGCAATAATAAAACACCAAATTGTTTTCGTGTGAGAATTTCGATAATTGCCCCAACATCATGAGGGCATTTTGAAAGAAGCAATTGAACGATTATTTTCATACACGTAATAAAGTTTCATAATTGAATTTGCGGTTCGTGCGAAGGGACAGGTCGTGTTTTGTACGTGTTGTGTACGTGTTGTGTACACGATTCGGCAGGCAGTCGTTTCGTTTGTTCGTGTCTTGGGTCTCTCGTTGGAGAGTTGGGCGATACTCTCGCTTTCGGCACAAAAGAGGCGCGCTTTCGGCAGACTTTCGCAATATTTTTCCCAACCGTCCAAGCCGGCGTCACATGTTGGTCGGTTTGATTCTCCACTCAACTCGAAACGACTCGGCTCGAAATGTGATATACATACGCGGCTCTCTCACGTACTTATTATATCCTATCTACCTATCTACTTACCTTTGGTTGTTCTATGTGTGTGGTTGGGCTCGTTGGCTGAGAGGCTCAACTGTGAGGTCCCTGTTGCTCGACCTGCTGTTGCCGTGTGTTCTATGGTTCTCGTATACCCGCCTACTTTCGCTAGTTTGCGTAAGAAATGTATACTTATTCGGTTAGCTAATATATTTTGCGGCTAGATCAGGATTTCGCTAGGACACTCGAACGAAGATATTATTTAATCGTGCGAATTAGTCGATACATCACCCCCTCCCCCTGCGATTACTTATATTTTCAGAGCAGAATTTACATTCTTAAAAATTCAATTCGGAATTTTCATGGTATAGCCGTGTATTCATGACGTACCTATACATTCCCTCATCGTATCGAATGAAAGTGAAATTGAATGCTGTGTTGTACGTGATACATAAAACAAGAGTGGGGAATCTGAGTAAATGAGATTAAACGTAACGAACAAAGTGGTTATCAGAAAATCGATCGTGCTCATTTGTGATCCACACAGTTTTTGTAACGTAATACTGTTGTTCGGTGTGTACACGTACGCACAGCTCACCGATATTTGATTGAAGATTTCACAAAGGGTACACATAATGTTACGCATAACGATGTAATTTAATGCTTTTTTCTGTAGAAAAGTCGTTGGACAAACAACTTGGAAAATCAAAGAAAACTTGAGAATCCGTGGTATCATCTTGTATACAAAACATATTTCACATGATTTCCCTTTCACGTGAATACGTGTAACCAATCTCGATTCTTTTCACTCTCACTTTCTTTGAGCGTCTCTCGTGTTACGTCTTCCTCCTTTTATGATCCAACGATCATCACCGTTCCTGATGATTTTATTGTTTTCTGTTTTTTTTGTTCTCTTCAACAAGTATGACGTACCTGGCGTATACCTGAAGTTCTTGCCACCACTAGGTTAATTATTATTCATTCCACTCGAGGTCTGGAAGAGGGATTCGTTTCCTTGGAAAATTACATATTGCGATGAGAATCTGTGATTGCCCTGTAGCATTGCACATGTGCAATTGGAGGTCTTCCCGTTTGAAAATCGAAGGACAATTGCGACGGCCTTGCGTCGGGACACCTTTGCTTCTCTCGCTCGGAAGCAAATATTGCTTGCTGCTTGCGTGCGTACGCCGCCACGCTTAAAATACACCACGCACTATCACCCCATCCATTCCATTTCGATGGAGGTCACCCGGTAGCTTAAGTGGGTCTCGACCACTTGGTTAGTGTGTCATGGCATACTCCTTACTGAATAAACTTAATCTCAATACCGCTGTTAATAAGTCTCTCCTTTTCGCACTTGCTGGCAATTCTACTCAATCGTCTCACGACTTGATCCTTTTTTTCTCTTGCTCTTCTGACTTGTGACCTGCATTTTTCGTCAATATGTTTGTTGTTTTTTTGCCTTCTCTCCTTCGCTCCGTTTGATTCATTACGTGTATATCGCAATACGCTACGTACTGCCGCTGTTGCTGCTATTGCTGTTGCTGCGTCGTTGTTGTGTCATCGCGAAGATCATACTTCTCTTTTTTTTTCTTTCTTTTTCATCCTCCGGTCTTGCCATGTTCGTGCGATTCCTTGATAGAATTGAGTTTTCATGATAAATTCACTTGGGGACGGTCAGGGTTGACCTCAATGTCTCTCCGTCTTCTCTTTTTTTTTCCTTTTTATTTATTCGACGTTGTTCTTTTTCTTTCTTTCGCCGTAAACGGCGTCAATGAATATTTTCTTCGATGTATCGAGGAGGAAAAGTATTTGAAATTCATGGTGTATCGGGGTTTTCTTTTGCATCAATAACTGCGAATTATTTCATGTATATTCGATCGAGAGCTGAATAAAAGACAAGTGGAATGAAATAGTTGTTCTAACGCAAACGTATTTTGCTTCACAAAGTACCAGATAAGAATTATTCTCTTTCCGAGAGAATAACTGAGATTTTCATCCAACACCCTTCCGAATCTTCGACATCGTTTCGAGACGTCAACCTTGAGCCCGATATTTCGATCCGTTTCAGAGATATCACGTTCTCCGTATAAATACATATTTATCTTTTGATTTTGCACTTATATATTATATTCGCATACACCGGTATTATTTCTCTCTTCTTCTTTACTGGCTACATGCATCGTATCCGTTTAATGTGCATTCGATTCATAAAAAATTACACATCAAGAGGTAGCTTCGATCCGCATGTATTTATTTTTTCATCTTTCATTGCAATTGTTATAAATTCGTGAAAAATTGATTTTCTCGCGTATAAGGAGAGATTATAATCATTTATAAATTTGCAGGCGAGAGGAAAAGTGCAATTTATAGATACAAAATACGGTGTACGTCAAACTTAGAAAGAGTTCATGTCACAATTCAAAGGAATTGTAACTTGGACGAGGTATAGTTCAACTTGATGAGTTATAAAGGGCAAAACTTTGCGATCCTTGACAGAAGAGGCGAGTCGTGATTAGCGGTAAACGGGGTCATTCGTCGTCTTGGCTGTAATATAAAAATCAGATTAACCGATAGATTTTAGAGAATTCCTCATCGAATCCGATGATACGGTTTCGGAGTTTGATAAACTTTGAAACGAATGAATTAACTCGTCGTATTTAAAATTCGTCGATAAAAGAATTTGCACAACTTGACTCCATAAATAATGAATTCCCATGACGATGATCAAGCGAAATAAGAATCTAATATATATTCATGACTGTTTTAGTCGTCTACCTATTCATATCGACACACAAGCCATTCGGATGGAACAAAGAATATTAGAAATTTATGGTACAACGACTTTGATCTATCCAAGTTACTTTACATTACCGTATAATAAATGAAACTTGAGTTACGCAAGAATTGTCAATACCAAGCGGCTTGGAGTGATTCGAAACGTGGGAGAGAAGAAACCACTTGTGACCCATTTCTTTGATCATGAGCGTTCCTTTCTCTTCAAATGAGAGGAATAGTGGATTGTTTCAATAGAGAATGCTCGTAGATAGAAGTGAGAGTGTGAGTGAAAGACGAGTTACTATATACTGGATAAGAATGTATGTCTAGTTTAGTGGGCAAGTAGGCCGTGTAAAGGGGAATCAAGGGGGAGGTTACGCAACACGATTCCAGTGTTATACAACTATTGACTCACCGGATTAACAAGTAGCTTGGGTGAAAACGAAAGCTGAGTACCCAAGTTCTCTGTATCGCTTGCCTTTTTCCCTCCTCTTCTTTCACTCTCAACAGCTCTCACCTTCCATATCTCATCGTTTTCTCTCTTTCTCATTTTCAAGGTATTCTCACGATTATGGGCCAATTTGACCACCCTCGAATCTATAAATACTACAACCCATGGAAATCGACGGGACGATTTCATGGTACAATTTTCGAAAACCTCGTATTCGAGGAATACATATTCGCCCAGAACAAAGACATTGAACTTTATCCAGAAAAAGCTCTTTCTTTCGTTCGAGTGAACGAATAGGTAGTGATTCGAGAGTTTATTAATCCATTAATTCTTACACTCTTGTGTCAGAGGGACGGAGAAAAAAGAATTAGGTCGCGCGATGACGATGGCGGGTGGCGGCGGCGGCGGCAATGTGAATTTCTTTTTGCGTAGCGTACACGAAGAAGGCGAGCTATGTAAATTGTGACACAGAAATCACCACTGTGTTGTCACTCAATTATATGAATTTTTTTTCTCTCCACTTCCCCGCGATGAAAGAACTCAAAATGAGGAAATGTCCTCTATCGTATGAAAGTTTTTCTTTAATTATTTTCAATTTATTCTGGGTTGGGAGTTATGTAAGTTTCGTGAAATTATGCGCATAGGTTAATCTGGTCCTGAACTGATTAAGCGATTCTCATAATCGATTTCAAGGGAATTTTCGATGAATTTCTTTCTAATTCAACATATCAACTAAAATCGATTTCTATCAGGGAGAGCTCTTTAGAATATTGCTGAAATATTTTAAAGACATTTCCCTGATTCTTATCTGAATATTAACGTCTCAGGAGCGTTTTTGGGGAACCAAATCTTATGATTATCAATTCATCTTATTGTCTTTTTCGATAATAATTGTTGATGTCGATTCATCTAATCACAGCATATATATACGAAGAGACGATAAATTTATATGAAAATGTAGAATGCAATTCAAATATGTATTTAATAATCAAAAATTCTCCAAGTTATTCATTTCAACAGCATGTTATTAGTTTTATCTTATCTATAGAAATGATTCTATTTATCTTCTTTCCTGAGTTGTATTTCGAGTCATGTGTTATACTTCATCATTACTTTATATTCTTCAACATACTTTACTCTGGTATCAAATGTTTTCTAATGTATTATAATATATTTTATGAGCGAGTATTGTATTTTTAAAGGAAACGAACAAATCAACTTTCAATCCAACTCTCGGTGATTCGAAAAAGGAAGAAGAAAGATTCCCAATAATCATTCTTCTCGAGTAAACATCTTTGTATAATCGATGATGGATCGATTACGTAAGTTTTCGTTAAATTTTTGTACGATGATGTAACCGGCTAAGAGAAAAATCGACTTTGAAATATTAGGCAATGAAATACGGTTATGAAAAAATAAAGGTTCGTGTGGGTTGAACGACGAAATAAGAGTACGCTGCTATGGGGATCGTGTCACGTTATATGAGGTACATAACGTTTCCGATTGGTCAATGAATGCTTCATGGGTCTAATGTAGTTACGTTACGTAACGTGGGCTGATTTAAGCCCGATTTCACCACTTCGGTTAGAGACGATCGTCCAAATTATAAAGTCAAACTCTTCGGTAATACGAATTCGTTATTTGAAAGCCTTAGTTGGATTTCGTTGGGTGCACGGATATTCATTATTTATATTTCAAATACAACACATTGAAATACCCTTTTTGAATTTCAAATACTCTCCGATCAAATTACTGATCGATTCAACTATCGAATTATCGTTCTTCTTTCGTCATGGAGAGAGAAAGAGGTGTCGGTGGTGGTGGTGGTGGTGGTGGTGGTGGTATTAAAACATTTTTAAGAAAACAATTTCATTCAACTATCAAATTACTTTAGCTTGGGAGATTAAACATCCATTTACATACTCGATTAATTGAAAATTGTCAACAAAAAAACAAAAATAATAAGGCGATTGCAACAGTTTGTTCTGCGAAAGTTTGAACGATAAGTGCTGGCTACCACGAGGGGTTGTGGGCGGATGACGGATCAATAGCGGTGACATAGTTACCGAGTAAACCTGGCCTAGTTTCAACTCGATCTCATTCCTGTGTTATTTCTCTTCCTTCCTTCCTTCCTTCCTTTCTTCCTTCCCATTCAGCAGTTGACATCAACCATCTCTCTAGATCATTGATCATTCAAGATTCTAGACGATGTTAGACATGATCAGAATTGTATTGAATTCGTCCTACTCGACGTAAGAATATCACATTAGTAAGAAAATACTTGATCTACACTGAATAATAAGATGAGAGAAGAATATTACATGCATAAAAAAGAAAAAAAAACAAACTCACCTAACCAGCGAATCCTTCGATCTCACAATCACATTTGTGGAAAGAACCTGACCTTTAAATCGTCGTTTTATCGTTGATTCAATCGATAACGTACAAACAGCGTTACATAGAAGTCCTATTTCTAACATACGAATCAATCCATCATGGTGATTAACGATCGATATCTTCTTACACGTTACCCTCGAAAATCTTGCTTCTTCGTGGTTTTTTAAATCATATAATCCATTCGATCCTTGCATAACTATTCTCATTCATTCATCAACGATGTTGCTGAAGTTGGAATCGTTCTCAAAAACAAAACGAAGATTCAAACACACAAAATCTGATGAATTATCCTTGTTCAACTGTTCACATTTATCGCTTGAAAAAAGTACTGCAAAATCTGGAACTGTCTTCAATATTTGAATATTTCGTTATTCGATTATCAATTCGTTTCAATAAACGATCGAAAATGGAGAATTACGACAAATTCAACAATTCGTCCACGTTCTATTCTTTGGAACATTTGATAATTTCGATCATGGCAAGGAATTGAAATTTTTCGCAATAGTTCTCTATAACACTGAACGTAAATCGTTTTCACCTATCGGGCGTGAATGTGAATTTTAAGTTTTTCAGGTAGCGTTTTATTTCGTCTCACTTCTTTTTCGCTTCATTTGATCAAGCCAACGGCTGTGTCCGTTGCTCTCAAAGAATACATAGGTATTACATATAGAAACTTGAACGCGTCGTACGCGCTTTCCCTTCTTTTTATGAACCTCGTTCAGACAATAAAGGATACAACGATAACGATCTTCCCCTGCTCTTCGCTATTTAAAATTCTCTCATCTTTTCGGCGGTAAAGCGGTTGGAAGAGTATAGCCGTAATTACGTCCATCATTAACTAACTTTGGGAAGAACATTACAGCGATGTAATTATGCGTTCATTACGTCGATCTTACTTGTCGTCGTCGTCGTCGTCGTTGTCGTGGTTACCGTTGTTGCTGCTTTACCTTTTTACCCTTCAATTTCTCGACAGTTTTGACTCAGACCGTGGAAAATTTCAACATCCTTTCCTCATTGATGTACATTGTTGGGTTTGGTACATTTTTCGTTTATTTTATAGATCTGACAGGGCATTTATCCAGCTAATGCACTTTAATGCTTTTGAAAAATTCAACAGTTTATATACTTGTTTCACGTTTATTTTCATCCTAAATCGTATACATTTATGTCTTACACGAAAGTGGAATAGTTACTTTATTGTATCGTAAATTTCATATACTCGCTGGTTTATGTTTATATTCGAAGATTAAAAAGTGTTGGATACGTACTAAGAGAATCAACTATGAGTGTATGTTGACATTTCAACCGTCATAAGATAAACGACATTATAAACATTAATATGCATTGAGCAGATAGAATTTCTTCATGTACAATCATTTGATAACACGCATGTGATAATTTCTATTGAATTCACCAGTGATTTATCATGAAGTGAGCACAAAATAAGCGCCATTAATGGTCGAGATTGGAAATACTACGAGGGGGGCGAGAGCACCATTTGAAATATTATTATATGGCAAACGTAGGGAGCGCCGTTAGATTACGAAAGTGCGAACGAAGCGAGCGTTATAAACTCTCAAGATTGCAAATAAGGGTTCATGAAACGGCCAGATAATAGCGCATATAAATAATCACACTTTAATGGCATTTACTAATGGATCATCAAGGGTTGATTACTGCCCAGACAACACAAATGATCATTTTCAATTCATATAAACTTCTGACAGAATTCTCGAACAGTTCCCGTTATGTCAATAAACATGCTCTCTAAATCTGAAAGAGTGAAAAATCACCCGTTTCACTCCACTAAGTCTCAGAAGTGAGCCAGTTCGCTTCGAGTGAACCCTCACTCTCTTAGAGTGAAAATTTGACTCTAGAATTAACTATATAAAGAGTTGAGAATTTTACTCAAAATTTCCACAGGCTCACTTTTGGCTGGCTGGAGAGTAAAATCTCACTGTAAAAATTTAAGAGAGTGAATTCAATGAACTCAAAATGAATACATATTCCCATAGTAGATTAAATTATGATTGGGAATTAGATGGCCCAAGCTAGTTTTCCTAGATTTTACGTTGGTTTATGGCTAGTTTTGTAACAAATTTTTTAGCCTGTGCCCGTCCAGATGTCCTAGAGATGGGAATTACTGGAATGTTGTTCAGATTAGTAATGAGAAATGTGAAATCATGTGTTTTCTGTAAAATCACACCTATGAATGAGGTAACAATGTATTTAGACATATAATCCTCCAGTCAAGAACATTGCTTTTGAATTTATTTCCATAAAAGAATCCCGAGTGACAAATTCAAACGTTGGGGCTTCCTTTTATTCCTCTAACCGTGTTAATAGACTATCAATGTTACTGTACGATTAGTTGACGCATAAAAAATCTACACAAACCAACTAAATGTTTTATTCGGTTGCCCCCACGTGGGTCCCATATAGTACGTGGATGGTAAATGGGACGCCTGAATGGTTCTCGATGAATTCACGAAATGAACTCTTGATGAACAGCTCAGTTGTTCATCAAGAATTCAAATTTAATTCATAGTTATTGTCATAACGGAAGCTCTTTGAAGGGACTCTTGTGCTGTATGGGTAGATGATATAACATAGGTTCAGTAACCCACCAGGCGTGAACCTATTCGAGTAGAAATAGCTGGGAACGAA
The DNA here is from genome assembly GCA_018340375.1 of Gonatopus flavifemur. Classification (NCBI taxonomy): domain Eukaryota; kingdom Metazoa; phylum Arthropoda; class Insecta; order Hymenoptera; family Dryinidae; genus Gonatopus; species Gonatopus flavifemur. The sequence continues at coordinate 14,378,454 of JAFFJZ010000006.1, forward strand.
CGAACAGCCCAGTAGATAGATAGATAATTTATTTGACATGAGAAGGTACAATCTCTGAACAAAGAAGGTACAGTGCAAGCACAAAGTATGGTATTCTAATTTATATTTGCAGCGTTGAATGGAGAGTAGCAGTGCGTTCTACAAATCATAAGTTCATGATCATAGCTCGCCTGATCATTCACGATCTGGTAAAATTATGAATTCTTTTGATATTCAGGAATTTTCAGCAACTCAGTATGGAGTGCAATTTATCAGAGTGGTTTTTTTTTCATCATCTAATACAGGCAGAGAAGAGTTAGCTGAAGAATTACTACCCTTTATAGTAAAGTAGGGACAAAATCATACCCCTGGTAAACGCGAATAGAAACAGATAGAAATATAATCCATTGTTATTCGTTTCAATCCTATTTTTGTATCCATCGGCGAACTTTTATCCGAATCTATCCGCCAAAGATTTTGGGGTTATGCGTTATATTTTGTCATCAAAGTTACTATATTTTCTAGCGAAGGGGACAGAATTCTGTTATTTACTGATAGAAAGTAAAGTAATTTCCATGACAAAATGTGATTTTGCGCCTACTTTACTGTAAAGTGTGGTAATTTTTTAGATAACTTTTCTCTGTGTGTATCGATGAAAGGAATGTTTTTCTGAGAACTTCATGAAAGAATATGACTTGTATCGATGGAGATTTGTTTGTCAGATGTTGGTGAAATCAATTACTGATTTCCAAATATTGAACCGAATAGCACACAGTTGCTCGATGGTCTTTGTTCTTGGATAAATTTTTACAAACTCTGTACTATCAAGGAAATAACACTGTATGTCAAAAATCACGAGAGTTGTGACAATATTGCACGAAAACTCGCAATTCCATACCGTCGCAACAGCGAAATGTGTATTTGGAAATATTCGTACTTGTCTATCGCTGTCTCATCATTGTTTGTTTTTGACATTGCTGAGATACTTGCCCGGAGGCCACAATCTCTCCTCGACATGGTAAATTTCACGATACCTCAATAGAATTCGATATAATCGATTCAAAATTACAGATAGGGGAAGAATGTAATCACAATCGTTCGCATGAACAAAAAGTTACGACACTTCAGGCTGACCCTGAGCGTACTTATCTACTGAGGGGAAATATCACTCACGACGCAAGCACGTTGCTTTAATTATTTTGCATAATTTTTTAGGCATTATCGTGCGAGCGCACGATATACAAATGTCTTTTTCCGCTTTGATATTTTTCAAATCATATATGTCATGCATATCACGTGAGAGAAATTTACCCTTCAGAGAGCATCGATCATCGATAATTCTACTCAATCTTTTCATATTATATTATATTTATATTTGAAATGAAAAATTATAAGGGTTGACTAACGCATGAAACGAAACTGAAAGTATTTGGTGTTGATTCCAGAATACCAATTAGGTAATATCGCTCATTGAAATTCCACTTGAGCCTCAAGTGCGGTTGTTGCTGCAATCGGCCCTTATGGCAACTCACGCGTTCGATTCGAATTATCAATTTTACTAAGCCCAAGTATTGTTTTTTTTTTTTTTCGTTTTTTTTAAGAGAGAGTCGAAAAAGATTATAAAGAGTTTTTTTTTAAATTTAAATATTAATATTTTTGATAATTATGAATTACTGGAAGTTGAAAAACAATGGTATTATTTCGTATTCCGGTTTTTTCCGTCTTGCTCATAAATACTGAAACACACTGTATACGGCAAGCAAGAGAGCTTCTCTTGCGGGTATAGAATTGTGTCAAGGGCAGAGCTAACAGAGCACCGGTCCGTGACGAGCCGAAACGAAATGAAAGAGAGAATCCAACGACGAGAAGAGTTTTACCTGCCCCTATATGTATATTTATATACATATACATAGATTTATATATCCACCAATTTATGTGTATTCATGTATTTGTACATGCTTTAAAACACAGCGTCACGGAGCATGCTACGAAATCTTGCTCTTGCTCGTTCTCTCTTCGGAGATTATTGCGTTAAGATTGTCGCGCCAATATGTAATGGAAGAAAGAAAGAAAAAGTGATCTGTCCGTGTTCACAAAACGGTATGGGATGAGGAAACAAAAAAAAAACCACGAAGACCGTTTTGCGCAATGGGCGACAGTTTCGATTTTTCTGTCTCTCTTGTCTTCTTTTCAAAAAGAATCACAATTTGGAAATTTTTTTTCTTTTCCAAGACTCGGTCATATCGAAGTCGGTCACATAAACATATCTTGTAACATCAACGAGAATTTTCTTCGGATTCAAATGTCCGAGTGCGTGTCTATATTTTTTTTTGTATTCTTAGAGACATGATTTCGTGTCTTATATATATTTTACTTGAATTTTAATACGGTAGAGTGAAAAACAAAAGAGAAGAGGAGAATAGGAGGGTTGACATGTATGAGTCTCGGATAGATAAAAGCTGAATGAATATTGTATGAGACATTTTGACGAGTGCATACGAATCGAACTACCATTACCATCGGACGAAGCGTTTTCTTTCTTTTATTTGATTTCATTTTGCTTTTAGATATTTTGCTCGAGATCCTTTTGTCTGGATTCGAATTCAAATTTTTGGTTACACAATTTGATGAAATTGAGAAAAAAAAAGAAGGTTGTTGGTGGGTCTTTCGTGTGTACGATAAATCCGTGTAATACGTATGAGAGATTAGATTGAAAACGGGGTACTCTCAACCTCCAACCCCGGAGAATTGGAATTTGGATCAAGGAGGGCTCTGCTTACCGAGCGTGACGCCTTTATGTAACCTATACACGGAACTTACGACCTATCGCTCGTTGTTCACCCGCGCAAACTCTGCTCATACACATATGTAACTGGACTTGACAAATTCCCTCCTGTCTTGGTTTAGATAAAACGAAAAGATATTCGAATCTGACTATATACGCGGCTACGCTAAATCTTTGATCGATGTCTTTAAGATCTAGATATAATAAGTGGCAGTAATGCCACAGGCTTTAGGGGATATTTGCGGGGTTTTTAATATTCTATATAATGCTTTCCAACGTGTTTCGCAAATAGATAATATAATATTGAAAAGATTCATTCCTTTACAAAGAATGTGTGTTTGATTATTTGAAATTTGGTCCTTTCCCTCGCGGAGAAACACGTGGGACGACGACGACGACGACGACGACGACTACAACCATATCCCTCCTACTGCTACGCGAGAGTATACAACACAGCAATGCTATGCGGAGCAACTACGAATGTGTAACGCGTAGAAATTACATTGGTTATGGGTCAGTTGAGATAGGTGAGCTAGCCGGAGATTAGTCTATAATAGACTTTTCTTCGTAATAAACACACGAGGTTGTATACGAGCGTATAGAGAACAGATAAAACACCTAGATCATTTTCAAGCACATACACAAGACACGCGTTTCATACTTTTCCAACAGATGTCAATGAGAAATAAATTTGAACTGTTTAAATCGCTTGTTAAATTATATCAATGGTCAAGAGATAACGAACACAACAATGATGTATTATTATTTTGTGCGTTTCGCGTGTATTTGCGACGCGTACAAATTATTATGCAATGTAATCGACGCAGAAAAATATCCTCGGATTGAGTAACTTTCATGAGACTTTCTCAATATCTCTTTTTTTTCTTCCTCTCCTCCTCTTTGTGAAATTCGAACGCGCAACGATGTTTTTGGGATAGAATTTTTATCGCCGAGGAATATTAAAACGGAAGTACGGGAGATAGAATTTTCCTAGCAAGTTCTTCGGATATATAGAAGATATACATCTACCCTCGGATTAGGAAAAAAAGGATGTGCAATAGCATGAAGTACGATACTCATCTTCGGTTTTCATTTTGTTTTCTAACGATGATGATGATGATGATAATGATGATTATTCATTGTGTTCACGATGTGTCCAAACCTCTACTCTGACTCAGCGTTCTGAATTCATTTATCGACTCAACTCGCGATGATTGGGAATTCACATGGTGAAAGAATGTATTCTATTTCAAATAACGTCAATTATTAATTCGAGTATTATCTTGGCATATGTGCGGAGCGTTCCAACGAGACTATCAAAGCAAATAAATAAATTCTGTGTATGATTCTGTACGGAGTGATGTACGCATCATAATTTATCCTTGTGCCGCTTGGAAAGGTTCGATCGAACGACTATTGAATACATACACGGTATTCTTTCGCTTATATTCTATTAATGCTTATAAAACATTTGATGTGTTCTTGATCGTGAAGTTACAACAACACGTGAAGATGCACACACGTTTTCTTCTACAGATTTGACATCGCAACGATGAAATAGTTCTATCTTGCAGCTTATTGTAACCGGAAAACTTTCGATTCGGCTGAATCTTTCTTCCTTAATTTGAAAAAAAGAACCGTGTACAAAGTGACGGAATTGGAGCAGTACGAACGCGCAAAACGGTCGTTGCAAAAAGGGGAATTCGTGACGGCAGGTTACTTAGTCGCAAGTTTTTTTTTTTCTTTTCTGCTTTGCTTTTTCTCTTTCCGTTTTTCGTTTTTTGTCCTTCTTCTGTACAGAGAGTGCATAGAGGTGCAGGATAGGCGCACCGGAGCGGAACGCACTGTCTCAACACAAAACTCTCAGAACTTAACGCTCATTGTGCGTGCATGTAAAACTGTGCCGCCGCGCTTGCACGCGGACTTGAGAGAAAAAAGAGTTGCTGTTTTACTCTTTTATGTTTATCTGTCTGCCTGTCATGGCTTTTTTCTCATACTCTTCGATATTTTTACTCTTTGTTCCAACGCACGGGAAATAATGTGGGAAGGTATGGAAGTGGGATTTATTTGAACATTCCTTCGAAGTTTACAAGTTTTACTTTGAACTTTGAATGTGGGTTTTGTGGGAACTAATGGGTGTCGATTTTTTTGCAGGATTTGGGCGTTTATTTACGTAACAATATGAATTATCTTAATAATCAAAGTATTGGCCATCATTTGCTATGACTTTCTCCCATTTTTCTGGCAAAGCATGGATTCCTTGCCAAAAAAATTGGGAATTTTTTGAGGCCAACCATTCATCGAGCCGAATTATTCACTTCTTCGTAAGAATGTAAATGTTGTTCTGAAAGTCCGTGCTGCATCGATCGAAATAGGTTTGTCTAATGTTTTCCAAATAGTTTTTCACACTTTTCGCAACATGCGGCCGAGCATTATCATGTTGAAAAACGACTTTGTCGTGTCTTTGTGCGTATTCTGGTCGTTTTTCTTTCAAAGCTCTGTTCAATTTTATTAATTGCTGCCGGTACCGATCGCCGGTTCGTAATACACAGCTTCCCTATTATCCCACCAAATTCAAAGCAAAGCCTCTTTTCATGTACATTGCACACTGGTTGTGATATTGAAGGCTGGCCTGGGTCTACCCATGATTTTTATCGCTTTGGGTTATCAAAGTAAATTCACTATCCATCACCGGTGATGACTCGATGCAAAAAACCTTTTCTTTTCTGCCTGGCAAGCAGAATTTCACAAATGGTTTTTCGTCTTTCAATTGATATGGAACCCATTTCTCTGCCTTCTGGATCTTCTCCAATGCATGTAGCTATTCAGAAACGGTGGATTCAGCAACATTTAATGCATTTGCCAATTGCTTCAACGTTTGACTAGAGTCTTCATCCAATAAAGCTTGCAAATCTGCATCTTCAAACTTTTTTGGCTCAGCTGGACGCTCCTTGTCTTTTACATCGAAGTCACCAGTTTTCAACCGCTGAAACCATCGTTCACAAGTTTTTCGGGTTATAACATGTTCACCATAAGCTTCAATCAACAATCGATAACTTTCAGTAGCCGTTCGACATTCTCAAAGCTATAAAAACTATGTTTTTTGCACACTGACAATTCAGGACAAATTGGCTTTTGATGACGTATTTTTAACCTTCAACAAACAAACAACCAACAAACGTATCAGTAATATCGTCTCTTACCGAAATCGACATTATTAACCGAAACACCTACTATCTTCATAATTTTGACAGTGCGCGAATCGAGAGTAAGGACAAATCAAGGGAATGTTAACCCTAACAGCAGAATGCTGAACAAATATGCAGCAAATTGTTGAAAACGTACAACAGTTTGAAGCAATTTGCAGGGACGTTGCGTCGCCAAATGCGCAACAATATGCTGTAAATTTAGGATTTTAGCTTGAGTTGTTATCGTGTTGCCAGGAAGTTGCGTGGGTTCACGAAACTCTCAATCACATGCATAGCAAATTCCCAGCAACTTTAGGGAAACTTGATAAACAACTCAAAAGCAACGATTGCACAGCAACTTTTGTTGTATGGGAACAATTTGTTACGACAGGAAAAACCATCCAGATTGGCCGAGCAGTGCTTGTTATTGTAAAAGCCAACGTTCCGCCCAGATACTGGGCATTTTCAAGGCAAAGATTCAACGTAAAGACGAAGTAGAAGACTCCATCGTTGAACCCACAAAAAATGGATGGAGCGATTCAAATATCGAGTGGCGAATAGTATCGTGCTCGGAGTGGCGCCATCAAACAACAAGAAAAACCATCCAAATTGGCCGAGCAGTGCTTTTTATTGTAAAAGCCAACGAGCCCCCATCCATTTTTCGTGGGCTTAACGATGGAGTCTTCTACTTCTTCTTTACGTTGTATCTTTGCCTTGAAAATTCCCAGTATCTGGGCGAAACGTTGGCTTTTACAATGAAAAGCACTGCTCGGCTCATTTGGATGGTTTTTCCTGTTGTTCGATGTCGCCATTCCGAGCACGATACTATTCACCACTCGATAATTTGTGACGAGTTGCAGAAGTTTTGTACAAATTCTCAACACTTATCGAAATAGGAACTTGAAACCCCTAATGTTTTATTACCCCAGCGGAGAGAATCAATGTTAAAAAGTGGTCCAAGTTTGCTGAAGCTTTGGGAGGATAATTTCGAATGAAGACAAAGATCAGTTCGAGCCAATCAAGTTTTATTCAGTTGTTTTTCAGTCTGATTCCGCAAACATGCTTCGTGGAGGCAAAAATCATGTAATTTTTCACGTGATTTGTAATATGAAAAATCATATCAAGAGTGACATAAAGAATCACGTAGTTTAACATGATAAAACGGATTTTAACCGAAGCGAAGCATGGCAAAGCATGGGATATGAGAGGGATGGCAAGAATATGGGAAATCAGATTCGTAAAACTCGTGGCCGAACTTCATTTCGCTTGAAACCCGTTTTCAACTTTCGACTGACTTTTCAGTCTCCAGCCCGACTAAAAATATTCACTAGCGAGAAATTTGTTTATGGATTTTCGGATTATGTCGTGCACTGTAAAAAGTTTCCATGGAATAATTCCTACACTGAGAAAAAAGAAGTTGTAAAATTTACTTTTCGCGGAGTCAATATTTGGATGATTAACATAATTCGAGCTATCACAATTTCAGTTAGTTTTACAACAGCGAATGTGAGATATACTACAGCTTTTGTGAATCCTACACGGAGAAAAAGGTATCTTAAAAAGTACCATAATTTATGGATTTTCTGCGCTGGTCTGACCGAGTCTAAATATTTACCTGAAAAAACCTCTAAAAGTACCATAATGTCTTGGACTTTTATACGAAAGGTACCATACTTATTTCAAAAAGTCCAAGAAATTATGGTATTTTTAGAGATTCATGCAAGTGAATATTCCGACTCGGGTCAGACCAGCGCTGAAAATCCATAAATTATGGTATTTTTCAAGATATCTGTTTTCTCAGTGTACATTACCAGTTGTAAAATCAACTAAAATTGTGGTAGCTCAAACTATTTCTTGAAATCATCCATATATTGACTTGAAAAGATGTAAATTTTACAACTTTTTTTTCTGGGTGTATAAGTTTTTCGTACTTGTCCGGAAATTTATCGCTATATACAGGAAAATTCAGATTTTTTTTCACAGTGTGGTCCTCGAGGAAATGAACGATGCCCTATCCCGCGTGGAAACAGTTCGCAAAATTATATATAATTTAAAAAATTTTTCCACTAGGGATAAAATTTTCGTTGTATTATAAATCTTTGAGTGATGCAGATTACAATTAGAGCATGCATGAATTGAATATTGCTTAAATAAATCAAAATAGATAGTATTTAGGTGCCGAATAATTCTAATTTGCATACGAGTGCTCATATTTCCACTCACATACAATTTGTTTTCCGTTCTGTGCAGATCATCCACTTTTACTGGCTGCGGATACTGGATCCAGAGAAGCAGGTAAAACTAATACACAACTCTTCAATTTATATTGTTTACAAAAAATTAGGGATATTTTCCTCCATGAACAAATGACCGTGTATTTTTTCTTGCTGCGAAATAGGAAGAGTTCTGAGTTCAGACTTATATCCACGGAAAACCCGAGGTTATTGATATTTAAAAAGCAATCATCAACATTTAGAAAAGTGACTGCCAAGTCTACCAAAAATCAGTAGTCAAAATACTGAGAGTTGATAGTTTCATTGTTATTTTTCATATTGAAACTATCAACTGGTAGTATTTTGACTACTAATTTTTGGTAGACTCGCTACAAATATTCTTTAGTGATCCTCTTTTTCCATAAATTGGCAGTCACTTTTGTAAATGTTGATGAGTGCTTTTTAAATATTAATAACCTTGGGTATTTCAGTGTAAGACCTTTTTACCGCGATATCTTCAACGGGCCGTCCCGGAACTAGAAAAGGGGGTTTGCCGAAATTCCCCCCGATTAATTCCATTCATTGAAAATTCATTGGATTCAAATTGGCTCCTGAATGTCATGCTTTCCTTCCCCACGTGAAAAGAAATATCATGCGGTAAGGGGTAAATCAAGTCTGCATTTTTTTAACATGAACGTTTGATTTTTCAATGGGACAATGTGGGATATAAAATAATGAGAACAATTTATTTCACTGTGGGGAATAATACGTTACATTTGTGAGAATTTCTTTCATTCGAAAGCACATGAAAGACAAAACAACAGAAAGATATTTGAAAAAGCAATGTAAAATGAACGAAAAGGAGCGATTACGTATCCGACGTGAACTACAACGTTCTAGAAAACGGTGTTTACGTTACACAAGAAAATTGGAAGATAATAAAACATGTTACATACATACATGTCGTATGCAAACGTAAAATATTCTTCGAAGCGAGAGCGAGTGATTGGTGGCGAAAGAGAGGCGGGGCTATTAATTTGTTGAAAAATAAAAAGAATAAAAAGAAAACATTAATCACTGCCAATAAATTAATCGTGTAATTCCTATCGTGAGAATCGTGGTGTTCCTCGGCTGTGTGTGCGGTGAGGAACGAGAGCAATCGCGTACCTGTGGCTCGCGGTGTAAAAGCGGAATCTAGGCCGATATAAATAGGCTGACTTGCCGCGGAATAACAGGTAGCCTTAAACGCCAGACTACACTCTCAGGCTCGCGAAGTATATACGAAAAGGCGTGGGTGTCAACAAGAACTCGATAAATGCTGTACATATGTAGATACCTACACGTATGTACGTTTACGTATATTTCAAAATGTTTTGGAACCAACTTTACGTGGAATTGAAATATTTCTAACGTATCCAAAGTATCATCGCGAGCCGATGAAATATGGAGAACAATATGTACTGTGAGAAAGGATCAATATGAATGACTCATTCGATTCTCGAGTATTTTTCTTCTCCCCCTCACGATGCGGTAATATAATACAACATTGATGATGATGTAAGAAGAATTTCACTCTGAATGAACAGGGTGATTTTTGAAATAAATGCTCATATTTCAATTTGATCTGATTCGATCGAATCGATCGATATAGAGATTGGACAGGAGAACAGGAGAGTAGAAGAACAGGTAGCAGGCAGGCTCTCGATATCGGGAGACCGGCAGTGATCAGTAAGCTGTACGAGTAGTTAGTTATACTCCGTTGTTGCACCGGTGCAGCCTTGAGCCTATTCCACGCACGAAAGACTCTGCCGCACGCCTGGCTGCACGCTCCACACTTCACGTCGAAAAAGACCCCAGAGTAAGACCTACTCTGTACACCATCGACTCCAACGACACGAAAAAAGTGGCAGAGAAAGAAAAAAATAACAACAACACTCGATACATGCTGTTAAAGCTTTTGCCTCGTCGCTGTCGCTGTCGCTGCTTCTATTAGAACGTACGTTATCGAACTGCCGATAAATTTAGTACGGAGGTTAAAAATACTCCACGCGAAAAAGAGATAATGTCCGGCCAAAATCTCTTTTCGTATTCCTCGCACGGGTGGGATCGAAATTCTATAGCGACTGAGCCCAAAAGATGAATGCTATGAATTGTGCGAGACACGCCATTCACGTGTATTTTACGATTAGATTGTTAGATCTGTTTCTAAAACTGTCTGTTTTTCGCCAGTCATAATCTGCCTTTCCTTCTCCCCTTATCTCTCTGAAATCATCAAAATTTCAATACAATCGGCGGAATGTAAATATGCGATAATCAAACATATAAATCACATCATACACATTTACTTTCGTACGATCGCTTAATCGTTTCATTGATTCACTCGAAATTCTTATCAAAATACGAAATAATAAAGGAAAAGAAGAACAACGAAATCTTTCGAGAGATTCTTTCATTCCTACATGCATAAAATCACGTTCGAAGAATAAAACTCGTTAATCGAGGACAAGGTATTATTCGTAATCATGAAATCCTAGTTACCAGAGTCGAGAGAATCCATCGTTTATGACTCATCGTTCACTCGATCGTTCCTTCGCGCTATTATCGCAGGAACAGGGAAAGCAAAAGGGCGATCGATCGACTTTAAATACTTTTATTATCGAAAACATTGGGTGTAAAATCGATAACAGATGGAACGAAACTGAGGAAAAGAATATCGCGAAATATTTGAAATCGCCCGCTTTTACTTACCGTACTATGTTTGCTACTGAACGACTAAAAATATATGATTACATAATACAAGAGGCATCGTTATTATAGAATATAAAAAGTATTAAAATCGAAAACGAGGACAGAAAAAAGCTACGTGGAATGTGCAATTCTTTTACGAGTGATGAATGATTGTGTGATTCTTGTAATAACATGATCGTTGATGTGAATTAATTGATAGATTGCTTGTTCTTTTCTTTCTTTTTTCATCTATTTATAAGTTTGTATGATTTGATTGATCATCGAGTAATGATGCTACGTTTTATGGAATTTTATTTTCAATGTAACATTGATATCGTGATTGAGTTTCGTATGGAGACAGGCGGCTAACTAAATGGAAATCAGGTAAACTGATTTCCATTTAGGATCCTCACTTGACGAGATTCAATTATCATCTCTCAAGTGTCTTGGATTCGTGCGGTGATGTATTCGAATGTCCTATTTATTCATCAACGAAATAAACGATTCTTTTCTAAATTTTCCGACATTGAATACTCGTGGCTCGGTATTGGTAATGATATACTCGCCAGATCTTGAATTAATATTATTTTTTAGCCCTTGTCGTTTGTTCAGGGAATAATCAACCAGTATTGAACAATGACAATGAATGACCATTCGAGAAGACAGAAAACTCTGCAGGATTTGGTCAGATTTCCTTCCGTAATTAGTGAATGATTTTATATTCTGAAACATTGTATGGAACCATTCTTTTATCAGTTTTTTTCTACACTGAGAAAAAGGCGACGTGGTTACAGCAACCATCCTCGCATGGTTAAAGACTTATGGTTGCAGTGACCTGAGATCCTGGTTATGATAACCAGGAAAACCAAGACAAAATCACCTGAATCTGGTTGTGGCAACTAGGTGGGATAGTTAAAGCCAAAAATAAGTACCGCACCTGGTTACTAGATTTTTCTCCGAGTGTATGGACCCAATGAAGTGTTATTAGAGTATTACACAATTATCCCAGTATTGTCCTTGTATCATGCCTCTACCGACGATGTTGAAATTCCAATACTAGACTCCACATTGGCCGTTGTTATGATTCCGATACTAATCCAGCACTGGAATACAAACTGGCTCCTCCGAAATGCTCCATTTTGCAGCAGCCCATGTTTCGGTTTCCACATGTAACATTGAGAGTTATCAAAAAATGCTCTATTTTAAGGATGAAATACCTTTACGAGAAATGAAGATAATCATACTAATTAGGCAGACTAATTTCTGGATATGAATAATAACACGTAAAAGTAGGACGAACGTACGAATGAATGTTTACTCGACTTAATGATCATCCAAAGTACAAATGACATTCCTTTTTGTCTTCTACATTCGTCGTTCCTCGAACATGAGCTAATTGACGTCAAAAGAGAAGAGCTCTCAACTTGAAATCGGGATCAAGTTTGTGCCGCTCATCTATCTCTTCAAGTTTATCGACCGTGCATCAATAATAATGCACTCACGTGTTCTAAATTTCCTATTATTCTTTATCACATTCGTCTGATTTGAATAAAAATCAAAATATCATAGCATTCAGTCGCACGATCTCTTCTTTTTGCTTGAATTTTCAATGGAAGATCGAAAATTCATCTTTCACTTCGCAACGCATTATATTTAGATTGATTTACATCACCGGACTTATCTTACGCATATTTGTAATTCGTAAAGATAATGGTTTCAAAGTCTCGGACTATTTTGCACTTAACAATACGCAATATATAATGTGCGGAATGGAGGCTATTCGATGGCTGCGATTGCTCGCGGTCTTTCAGAGTAAAATTATTGATACCAAAGATAGATCGAAAGACTGGATTCGATATTTATTGCCTTTCCAATATCCTCTGAAATGCAATTGTGATTCAACTTCTTTGGAGAAACTTTTGGAAGTCGTAACTCATTGTTGCATCGTCACGCGTAAAAGTCGCGTAGTTGAATCGTATGCATCTGTGTAGAAATTGCCCAGTACTGCGTATTTGATAGACTTGTTCTTCGAATGACATCTAGAATTTTGAGAGGCTTGTGAATCTAGGCGAACTAGAATTAATATCAGTAACTGGAGATAAAATTTTCGGTTTCAATAGGGAAAGAGGGTACCAAATGATTCATGGTGCTCATTAGCGTTCTTCGGGACCCGATCAGGGCACAATGAGGTCCGAAAAGGGTTCATCGGGTCTCCAGAACCTATAAGATCTAGAAAATGTCAAAAATCATTTCATGATTTTATGGGGTTTATGGGTTGGGATCATTTCATACACCATCGTTACATTTTCTAGTACGCAGGCAATTCTGGCTACGATCTGCGCCAGTAAGGAACTATTTTACAATCTCCACATAGGCGTTTTCATAATCAAATTGTTGAACACATTACGATATAGGGAAGAACGTCTTCGTGAGTTGGGAGTACATTTTTGACAAGAGGATATGCGATGCATGAGGATCAGCATACGCAAAGGGCGGGTAATACGAGTAGCGGTCAATTTCCATATTCGTAACATTATAATACTTACACGCTAGAAAGAGTACATTTACGCACATTTTCATGTAAATGCGAGTACGTAATGCATTTCTTATACCATTGGACGTGCATTAATTGGATGGTAACCACAGCACCACAGCACAGCGGTCTCCGCATAAGCGGAATTCCAGTCTAGTAACCATACGCTGGTCGCTGGTTCGCTCTTTAAAATATTTTTCCCAGAGAAAATAATATATTGTATGATTGATTCGTCCGATGTACGAGGAAATATCTCGAGATATCCATATATATCTTGACATCCTCCTCATCGTAGAAAAGATTCACATTCATATACATTTTTTTATATCTCTACGGTGACACAATAACATATAACAATAATCCCACACACAAATGTACTGATATTCAAGATAAAATGAAATTCTCAAAGAATCAAGTCACGCATCATTTGAGTTATTCATATCGTTCGTAAACATATTAAGCTTGGGAATCAGATTACTACATCGTCTTAGTTCCAGCTAACTAGTTCCTAGGTAAACGCCTCGCCTCTTTTTATTACGTGCAATCACCCTGTATCCGAAGAAACGTCGTGAACGCATGAATGCTCTAATGAAACCATTAGAAAAATCATTTCCCACAATAAATTCGTATTCATGCAATGTTTATTAATCCAAGAAACAGAAGTAGCCAGAATCTTTTGAATCGACTTTTAACCACGCTAATCGCGATAAATAGTAAAAATTAACATATTCATATCGTAGGCGTGGGATTTACTTCATTGTGGCGATAAGAACCAGAACCATACAAAATTATAGTTCCTATTGGCATAATCGGGTATATCCCACGAGTGCGATACCGTGTCTAATACCCTTTGATATAAACTCTTCTCTGTGTACGATCAGATATTATATATTCATCAATAACCGACACTTGTGTTGACAGATTCTACCATCCAAGGAAATCTTTTATGATTCAAAATATGTGTAAATTTGAAAATCTACCAGCGAAGCGTCGATGGAAAGATGATAGATAGTTCATCGACCTATCGACGAGTTCAAGTTTATGTGTATGACACACACAATGTTTACTCAGTTAGAAACCATTCAAGAAGCTGGATATTTATAAAAATTTCTTCCGCGCAATTAGTTCTCGCCTAGCCCGTTCTCCCACAAATATTTATTACGATTCATTGAATATTTTCCTGCGGATTTTATGGGTGCATTCGAGTCATCTAATATCAAATCGAGCGTTCAGTTTGGATATGGTAAATATTTGCTGGAGAACGAATTGAAATAATTTCTCGGTTAGATGGGGTTATAAATTGGTCTTCGAGAAAGAACAGTGTTACGAGGTTTTGATGCGATGAGAACCTACGCGGTATTCAACTCTTCGATTACTATGTATAGATACGTAGAAGGGAAGACATAAAACAAGAAGGGAAGTAACTTGACTCGAAGGGAATTCAACGTTGTTGAAGAGCCAAGTAGTTATCTGTCGGAAGCGCAAGGGGGTTACGTTATCTCAAGTGGAGAAAGTTATATGCATGCTTGTTATTATTATAATGAATACGTAACTCCCTTCGTTTTGGATCCATATATACATTCTAAAAAAAGGCTGCTTGCTGCAATCGGATTCTTCTTACCACAAGTGGAAATTCCATTCAATATTCCATCAAACAAATTTCGGATTCGCCGAAGAAGAATTTCTACTTATGGCAAATCCGCTTGTGAGAAGAAGATGTTAGATTGCATGAAGAAGACATTTTGGTTCTTTGTAAGAAGAAGCTTTGTGATCGTCTTGAATCAAAACGTTTCTGACATCTCCAAAAACAAAATGGGTCCGACCTGTGTCTGTTTGTCAACAAATAACCGAATTGAAATTCATTGTCATGATCCGAGTGTTTTCATCACATTTAGGGTTGATTCCCGGGTAGGTTACAGCTCACTTGGTTGGGAGGATTCTCGTGGAAGTAGAATAATATGGTGGAAATTTCAAATCAAGTGTTAAGTGTTAAGATTAATGATGTTGATAATTGATAATAACAACAACAACAAGAGTGAGGAAATCTAATAATCGCATAGAATCTGTTGAAATTAGGAATTTTTCTCTAAGAATTGCCCAAAGTGTTTGAAATTTCCATGTAAAAGCTGTATACCGATATCTGTCATATAACTGTGTTTTTTCCTAACCAATATAAACCAGTTGATAACGCTGGTGTATTCCTCAAAGTTGTCGAAGATTGCTAATTGAACTTGACAATTCCTCAAATCCTTCTTTGATTGCAGTTTTATAAGATCTTCTCAGACCCCTCCCTAACAGCAAAATGCTGAGCAAATATCCAGCAGTTCATTGAAAACATACAACAACAGTTTGAAGCAATTTGCCGGGACGTTGCGTCGCCAAATGTGCAACAATATGTTGTAAATCTGGGATTTTAGCTTGAGGTGTTATTATCGTGTTGCTAGGAAGTTGCTCGGTTTCATGAAACTCTTGTTACCTGAACTTGATAAACAATGTGAGAGCAACAGTTGCACAGCAACTCTTGTTGTATGGGATCTACCTTTTCAGAACCTTCGTTCAGAAACTGATCAAAAAGTTGTAGAGGGCTCCGCGTGTAAATTGGTCTATTGATTTTATGAAATCAATAATTTAATGCGGAAATTCAAAATGATCGATGAGGAAATGAAAATTACTAAGAATCACCCTTTGCAACGATAATATTTTGAGGTCATGACTCGGCCAACTGGATGAAATCGCCACTACCTGGATTTTTGAGGGATTTCTTGGTCATATTGTGAATCGGATTTCTAGGGAAGAATGTACCAGTCAAAGGGATTTGGGTTATTTATTCGGAATATTTTGAAGAATGTAAATTGATTGAAAATTCGACATGTACAATTTATTAACAAGTTGAAATCAGGTATTCTCAAATTACATAAGGTGTCCAAATGTTCAATTATAATATATTATGTAAGAACAGTTATCTCCTGGAAAGATGTGTTTTGTTAAAGGTCCATATGATGACAGATTCTTTAATCGGAAGCACTAACCAATCATTGGTCTTCTTAGTCCAATAAGCATGTATGTGAGAATTGAATCCCATAGTTGACCAAATTCTCAGAATAAAATAATACTCATTATCTGTACGGTGAAATATATGATATATTCCCATAACTGTAGGTTGAATTCCATCGTTTGATCAACATACAATGAAATATCCCCTCTCATATAAATATTCATTGACTTTCAACCATTTCATAGATAAAACAACATAATTAGAAGGAAATGATAAATATTGTTTGAAAGAACTGTAATTTTCTAAATCTTTGATCACTCTTTCCTCACAAGGCCCATATTTACGTTTATTCTGTGCTGATTTAGATGTCTTGAAATCACATGCTGATGAAATTTGATTCTTTGTAGCCAATGTTAACGGGACATTTCTATGTTTCTTACAATTTTTTGCATACGAAAGAAGAGCACGATGCTTTACAACAGTACAAGAGGTCCTGATTTCAGTAATACATCAGGGTAATGGAGTAAGAAATGATGTTTGGGCTTGAATTTTTCATTAGGAAACAGCTTCATCCGTAATTTCAAACATGATGTAATCAAATATCTCATCACGTGATAGTTTCCAATTTCTATAGTTCTGCATAAAATGAGATCCGTCAATGGACGAAGTATCAAAAACCATTCCCATACAGGATCATCAGCAAGAATGACATCCCCTAATATCAGAGGTAAATATTTGATGAAAGTCATCAACGGAAGTGCGGTGATTCTTTCCCTTACAGTGTTCACAATACTATGAAGTTGACAGAGGATTATGAGTTACGTCAAGTGGATAATATTCCTCAGTTCAAATTGAGTATTCTTGGACTCAGTATGTGATAATTTTTTCGGAAACTGATTCTTCTTGATACAAGAAGGATAGTATTGCAGGAAACATATTATTTTTTAGAGTGTATATGAATATATCATCATTTATTATTCGGAAGTACAAAACTTGATGTATTTTTAAGGTTTCCGAAGCTTATCTCTCATTAATAAGTTGGAATATATTTTCAAGATGTACCGAGAGGGATCATTTTTCTTCAGATTCGTCTAATTAATTAGGTTTCTTTAATTAATAGTGGTGTCATTGTATTCTCAGTTCAGTTGATGTTTTACCCTAGTGCTTCGAGCGTGACAAACTTGATGTGAAAATTTATTCAAAAATTGCATTTATTGTTCTCCCACGCTGTTTTTTTCTTTAGAGACACCCTGAATTATAATGAGTCTTCTCTATTTATTTTTGAAGAGAAAGTAGAGGGGGAGGGGTTGATCGATCGAATAATCCTCGTTCTGCCGTGAGGATTAGGTTCATGCAAGATTATCTCCCTCAGGCTTTTGGATTAGTGAGGTGAAAGTAGCTGGAATCATTCCTCAATTCTGAACACCGCTTTTGTGTTTACGGTTTGAAAGATTCGAGACGAAATATTGGAAAGAATAGAATTCACCAATCTATGTAGAATGATTGTAGTTTTCGAAGATCAAGCGATATTCGATTGTCCCACACTCTAAAAAATAATTGTGAAATTTTCTTTCGAGAAATGGTGGCAGCATAATTCGGTAAAGTTTTCCTTCACTTCTTAGGGGATTCAACACGTAAAGAGCGGAATAATTTTTCAAAATGAAAAGAGAAATCTTGTATGTTAGATAGAAAAAATAACGAGACGAGACTTTCGACGATACTTTGAAAGTCTCGTCCCTGGTAGAAATTTTCTCAAGTAAACTTCGAGGCACTAGCAAGTTCAACTTTTTTCACGGTCACCCAGATAGCAAGAAAAGAATCCTTCAAATGTCAGTGAAATAAGACTCTTGAAGAATTCTTTTTTTGATTCGTAAATGATTCAAAAAGGGTGCTTTTTCCAAAATTTTGCTATCTGGGTAAGGGCCTTGCGAGTGAAACTTACAAGTACCTTGTGAGGCATGTAACGCTTGAAATGATGAGGCACTCACTAGTTCTACCCATCGAAAAATAGTGAAAAACTTGGGGAAAAAGTATACATGAAAAAGTTACACGGAGAAAAAATGCCAATGAAAGATGTAGTAATCCTAGATAGCACAAGAGCTATAAAAGAGTTCAGAATTAATAGAATGGATTCATCAAGAACTCTTTCAGGACTCTCGTGCTATCTGGGAAGACTTTGAGAGGATACCCGTATTTGGGCTGACGTACATTCAGGCGTATAATCTTTCAAGTTTCTGAAATGCGAATGAATTCCAAGTTCACGTCATGTGGCTGTATCTAGGCTCACCGCGAACTAAGTGTCGATTAATCCTAGCATTGATGTCTGAGGTGCTGTTAAGGGTGGGTGAGCTGTGACAGGCCAAGCATCAGTCGAGATTTGGTTAACGAAAGTTGAATCCAACACGGCAAAATATGCTAGGTCCTATCATTGGTATCTAAGGCTCTATCAACGCTCACTCAGCTACGGTGGGCCAAGCATTGGCCAAGGCTAGGCTAACGAGATTAACTAGAATTGTCAGTCTTGGCATGACTTTCCTGGGAATGATTCCTTCAAAGAAACATTCGATCCAATTCTTTCTGTACAGACGATAAATTATTGCCTACGTAGACAATAAATCATTAGATTCTCTTCGGAATAATTATATATGTTTTTTACAATTATACATTGAATACGCCAACGTGGTGAATCCCATATGTATAAATTTTCAAGGTCATTTATCAATGTCCATCGTTGATACCAACGTTAAAGAACCACCTGCCTTTTTGAGATTGAAATGTGTTAGAAAATTCCAGTGCTCCCGTTTCGCGCTAAGAAGTTCATCATCTTAGCAGTGTAGGGTCTTGTCCTACAAAATAATGGGAATTCATAAAGAAGAAGAAGAAGAAGAACAAGGTTCATCCCACGTACAAGGTATTGTAGTTTCTTGAAGTTGAAGCAAGGGTCGATCGGAAGGGGTTGTTGAGATGTATTTTAAGAAGGGTGTTATATCGAAGATGACGACAACATCGTTGACGATGACTACGACGACTACGATAGCACTAGCGTCGGCACATGCGAATGGTGGGAAGGAGGTGCATGATGGTGCAAAAAGGGAGAGAGGGATGAGGTGGTGGAGAAGGAGAGAGACGAAGTGCGGTCAAGTGTAGTGGGTAACTGGGTCAATGAGAGAGAACCGAGAACGAAGCTGTTGCGCGGGAGCTCGAACGCGCGACCCGCGAGAAAACCATGCGCGTGGTGTTTCTTTCCCCCTTATCCTCCTCTTCCTTCTGATATCTTATGCTATTCCTGCCATTGCTGTTGGCGTTGATCGGTGTCGCTGTTGTTGCTGCTGCTGTTGCTGCTATTCTGCTACGATTATGCATTTTTACAGCGTCACTTAGCATTCATCGTTTTACATATTCACGCTTATCGAACACGCATTACGCCCGCAACGTTTCTGTCGTCGGATTCAAGAATTCCAATATGTATATCAGTTTTGAACGATTACCGTTTAAAGGGAAGATTCGAAACTTTTCAACTAATATTATTCTTGTCATATATGCTTCGCGCGAGGGAGTTATTTTCGGAATAATCTAGCGTACCAAAATCGAGCTCGAAGATTTCCGAAGCAGCTACATTGTAAAAAAAATCATGAGGAGTTTTTCTTCGAATTAATGGTAGATTTCATCCTGTGATTGTGAAATTCAGTTGGCTGTGAGAGCGAATTGTTAGCTAGGTTAGCAAATTTCAAAACATAGTTCGAGCTGCCACACTTTTAGTTGATATCACAGCGGGGAATGTAACCCTAGTGGAAGCTCTAGCAGCTTGCAGCGAAGCTTGTCACTAGAAAGGGCCTTTACATTGGCTATAAGAAAGCTAGGGTCATTCGGCTAAAGTCAACTAAAAGTGTGGTAACTCGAACTATTTCTCGAAATCGTCCAAACATCGACTTCGCAATTTTTCAATCTATTGTACGGATATTTTCTTGCCACAATGGAAATTATACAGGAAGTACTCCAGGAATTATAAGTAAAATTATGCAATATTCGAAATAGAAAAATTTGCAACGATATCGTTATCGGTCGATGGAATTTATTTGAATTCACACACCCGAACGTATTTATACTTCCCCTCGACCGCACCCCCTCGTATAAAATGATTTCATTGAACGTGATAATGATATATGAATTCGAATATCGTTGATCGTAATCTATCCACCTTCACACGTAAAGTTCCTCTACACGTACCTAAGTACAAGAGTTCGCACGTGTATCTCAACAATAACGACATTACCTCTGATCTCATTCTCTAATAACGCTATAATAAAGTTTGGATTATCCAAGTGAAATATTTTCTATCCTAAGTGAAGAATTTCTATAACAATGATCATTGTTTTTGCTTGTTTTCGATCAGATATTAGATTGATAAGTGAAATCATGTCCCCCTTCTTCTGCATTCTAGATTACGAGACAAGAAATTTTATCTATACCGTTCGATACGTACAATCTATTTTCGTATCGATTCTTTATATATGTGCGTGGCGAGAGATTCGAAAGTTGAAACGATTGTTCTTGTTGTTGATCGAATGTGTATAAGGATCAATATCAACAGAGAGAATTAATTAACATACTTGTGTGATTCTCATTTGCGAAAATCAGAAAAGCAGGGGTTATGGTTTTCTTCTTTTCCTTATTTTACAGGACCAATGTATTATATTCGATTCAATGTTAGATTCTTCATGAACTAGATTACGTAGAATATTAATAGAATCTTATTTTTTTCCTATTTTTTTACTGAATTCCAAGTTCAATGAACTTTGTGAATCCACTTGTGTCGGATGTTTCCATTTTCCCAGTTGACATTTATTCAAAGTGTGGATTCATTGATTGGATATTGTGTGTCAATTCGATTCAATTCCATGACGAAATCGACTGTGTGGAGAATTCATCAGTTTGTTTATGTAAACGACAATGGTCGCATCATTAAAATTCATCTATTTATATAGAATATGGGCGCCTCTTGATACTACACAGTTTCCAAATACACCATTCCAGGTAGCATAAACATTCCACACTGAGAACTCGATTTCTTAGATTTAACAGGATTCAGACAGAACTGGAATTCCGGGAAATTCGGGAAAACTCAGGGGAATAAAAATTGGACTCAAAACACCGGGAATTCTCAGGAAAATGATCAAAAACTTCCAAAAACCTGGAAATCTCAGGGAAATCACTAAAATTTTTTCAAAATAAAAATTTGTTCGTTAATTCTATTTTTCATTTTCTACAACATATTTTCTTAATTTTTAATTGTGGAATCTTAGAAATTATACACTGAGGAAAAAATGTTTACGGACACATTCATGATTTCTGGAAATTAGAATTTTACTCAGGGAAATCACAGGGAAAACTCAGGGAAATTGATTGAACAAAACTTGCCTGAACCCTGTTTAAAGAAAATTTCTTTGCCCTCATTCTGATAAATCTTGTTTTCAATGAAAAAGATACTTCATTCCAATGAGAAAATTTTTCATTGAATTGAAATTATATTCTTCGAATTCAAGAAGGAATATACTTCTTTCAATCTAATGAAGAATTTTCTCCTTGAAAAAAATGTTGATTAGAATAAGGGCGAAGAAAATTTTCTTTCAATCCAAAAAATTGGGTTCAGATTTTCGTAGTTCAATTTTCCATTTACTCTCTGTTTACCTTGAGAATCCAATTTCATTGACTGGGAGGAACTTTTTTTTGTTCTCATTTCGATAAATCTTTCTTTCAATGGACAAAAATTCAGATTGAAACAAAAATATATTCCTTTTTGAAATCGGAGGAAGTGTTTTCCATTTGAATTGGTTTTTTTTTCCATCGGAAACAAGATTTTCTCTGTTGAGTTTCATCTGATGTGGAAACAGTTATCGTATAATTTTGTGCAGTTCAGAACCCTGTAGTTCAATGATTGTACAGTAAAATGATCGTTCTGCATTCCTAAGTGTAGTTCAGGTCTGTGTAGTTCGAGTTTTTCATGTAATCTCCGTGTAGTTCAGAAGGCCAGTCTGAAAACATATTGCTCTCGCCAATGCTAACAATAGAATATACCTTGGCGCAAGGCTGATTGCCAAATCTTGGCAATCTATTTAGAAATCAAAACATGACAAAATCCTGTACCATTATTGGTAATTATAGTGAACTTGTTTTGTCTCAGCATCCACTTGAGTCTGGGGCAAGCTATCGTCAAACTTTGCTCCAATGCAGACGGAAACAAATTGACAAATGTTGTGTCAATCTTGAATCTAAAGTTGATGTTATCATTTCACAGTCCCGCCACCCTAGAATCGATAGTCAGCTCAGCTCACTAGTCGAGTAACCTATGGCCAGACCTATAATATTTATTCGCTTCATTAGAAATAATTTGTTTATATAATAATTTATTTATTGGTGTGCTAAAGAACAAAACTCTGAACTGCCTGCAAGTACTCGATTTGTTCGAGCACCATTACCAAAAGGAAATATTTACAGAGGTGTGAAAATTATTAGAATAATTGTTATTTCCAAAATAACTTTTGCCTCAGATTTTGCATTTATCTGTGGGGAAGTACTATTTTGTCTGATTATTGATATAATAGTTTTTCATTCTTCCATTTCTGAGTTAATAACAATTGTAACAATTTTTCTTTCCAATCTTTTTTTCACTCCAATGATCTCAACACCTCGATCTCAAACTGAACAGTATGTGACATAGATAGATACCCGCTGGGAATTTAGAATAGTTAACAACAAATTCCGACCGGGATTTTTATTGGTTTCATCGTAACTCAACTATCATTCCTTGTCGTGTATATAAATTTTATAGAATGAAACACCAGTTCTTAATATCAAAATATTGCACATTGTTAGTTATTTAAAGACATATGAAGGTGCTCATAATGAAAAAGAACTTTGTACAAATGAGATTGTTGATATAGTAGGTAATCATGGAATATTCCTTCGTTCAAAAATGGAGGACTTGAGAACTATTTATATCGAGAAATAAAATGAGTACTCCATGAATGATTGCATTCCCTTAGAGGAAAGTTGGAACAGTTTTGGAAATCACAATTATTCTAATAATTTTCACAGCTCTGTAATTTGAGAATATCTATTGGCTTCACCGCTGGACTACTACCTTGTCCCATACCGTTGACATCGTCGCGGATTTAACAGAAACCATACATCGGACGATACACGTGGTTCGAGATGAAAATACGTCTTTGTTTTACGCAATCCCAAGCATTCATCGATCTATCCACGTCTTCGTATGCCACGTGTATGCAGACACGTGTGGGTGCGTATATACGAAAGTGGTCCAAGTGCACTGGGTAAATGGGTCAAACGAATCAGTTCAAACTCGGTAAAGCTGAACCAACACTCTTCTATTTTCTACGTAATCACACAACTCGAGAATATTTTATTCAAAGTATTCGACAAAAAGTGTTGATATTTGAACATTTTTCAACGATAAAAACGAATGTAGTGTGAAATTTCTATACGCGGCGGGTGTGAATACATATATATATATATACACACAGATATATAATCCTTATCGGGAACCTACGTTAGTTTTATCATCAATGACTTTGTTGTCTCTACCAAAACGACGTCTTCCGGAAAGACGACGAGGGCAAAAACTCGTGCCTGTAACGATTGTCTTATCGTACAGAATAAATACTACACCAATACCCAAGCTTGTTTGTATAATTGCATAAACTCCTATGTTAGCTTCGCGTTCGCTTTATGAAATTCATTTTATAAATTTCATCAATGTACAATCGTGAAAGGAGAGAAGGAAAAGAAAGTTTGACAATAAGTTCCTTGTGTAGCATCACTACAGTAGATATCGTACGTGTATTGATAAAACCTACCGATAGATAACATTACCTCTTCGGTGTTATATCATCGAAATAATAAAAAAAGAAATTGAACGAATTTTGAAATGATGTTACAAAAATTCAAATCGAATTATATACTCCTTCGTCGAGGTGGAACCACCTGGGTATAGCCTTTTCCACAGCAGGAACCACGGACGAAAAGTATATAAACGATGTTTAATTCACAACAGAGGCAAAATTAGAAGAATCATCGAACAAAGATTCTACTCACGGAAACGATATCGAGAAGAAAAAAGAAAAGAAAAATAAAATTTATTCATCTGGTTCTATTGATAAAGAAATCACTCAAGGATTCGCGTCTGCGGATAAAAATAACTCTATATATGGGTCAAAGCAACTACGAGATTACCCTGATCCATACATCCAAGTGTTGAGATAAAACTGTGTGGGTGTGTGTATACGTACTCGTTGTTCGTTGTGAGTATGTAATGCTCTCTGTTAGTGAAAGCTTTGTGCGTGCTTGCACGAAACCTCCAATACACATTCTCTCAGTTAACCAGCCGCCACTGCCATTACTTATCGTCATAAGTATGCGTGTACTTACCTTGTAGGTATATTTATAAGGAACATACGCGAACGCAACGTGTAATATAAGCTCTGCATTATATTTCTGACATTTCGCACAAGCCCGAGTACACGTTTATACTTTGATTTTTGCTTTGGTATTGAATTCATTTTGCTAAACTTGAGATTCAACATTATGTTGTGCGGTTAACTATCGTAACACTGCCAGTCGTCAATTCTCTATTCATCTCTAGTTTATACATTCATAAATTTCGATTGGTCACATTTAGAGTAGAATATTATTCTCTTTTTTCCACATAAATGAGTATCATTCCTGTGAATCGAGCAAAGGTATCATTATCAATCTGTAATTATTTGCGCGGAAAGTTCTCGAGAAGCATCGGCAATGAGATCATTTTTCAATTTCATTCCAATTACCGAGATAATTTTCAGATGGTTTAAATCATCTTATTCCTCGCATTCGACAATGACGATGGGATTATTTTGAAATTTCTCTATCACGCGAATGCGTTATATCGAAATAGAAAAGTATTTATATTTATGAAAAATATATATAATAAATATATATATATATATATATACGTAATACTTCATTGTACGAGTACGCATGCGGATCTATACACCAGTGTGGTATAACGCTGTGCCTGCTTACCAGCCAGCTAGAGAATCAGGGCACTCGTATCAAACTGACCTACATACTGTTATCGCTCGCGTTATCACCTTTGATAAAGCCGTTTATTAGCCGTGCGGTTATGCCAGCAAAAGATTCTAAGGCGTCTCATTCTCTCTTGCTTATATGCTTCTTGTCTTCTTTTCTTCTTCATCGATTTAAAATACTCTTGAAATTGTTAATTTTCCGTATCTCAACGAATCTTGTTAATTCCATTGCTAGATTGGTAAAAGGAAATGTAACGATGAAGACGATGTAACGGTGATATGCGATAGAAGTAATAGGTCTATGTTGAAGGCATCTCTCTTCCCCTCCCCTCAGCCCCTCTTTCTCTGTCTCTCTCTCTTCATATATTGCCAAAAATAACTCGCCAACAACAGCTTTGTAAATGACCTCAACCCACAAGCTGCTTCCACCATCTACACTCCTTGCCTTCCCCGGTATACTTCGAACTCTTCAACTTGACCCAAATATCATGTTTACAACGGACTATCGTAATCCCGCAGTTTGTTTCTACTTATGAAAGTGATATGGAGATGTAAAAGAACGTACGGGAGGGTGGTTGAAAACAAGTATTCCGTACTAGATATTATACTTGATGAATAATGCATTTATAAACTGTTCTATTTGATGCTGTAAGAAAGATATTTCTCTTGATATTTTCTTCTTTTCTTCGGTGAAAATTTCCATGTGGACTTGTCAAATTTGTCAAATGAATTTGGTAACGTATGAAATACCAACCTTGAATCCAATGGAATGGTTGTTCGAGTATTACAACATTCAAAAATATTCCTTGGTCCTTAGATTTTAGGTTATGTTATAGTAGCAGCTATGTGGACATTGAAATATGGGCCTGTGCTGAAGAAGTAGTACCGTTGCCAGAGTTGCCAGTATGGGCAGATCAAAGAGGGACCATTCACAGTAAAAAGTAAAATTTACTTCCCACCTTAATATCGGCTTATTTTAAGATGCAGCCAAAACTAGCCATATTTCAGCTGGAAGTAAGCATCCAAAATAAATGCCGACACAATGGAAAAGATTGAATTTCAGTCAAGTTTTCAAGTAAGATGCAGCCACTTTCAATCAGACTTTTTACAGTGTTGGGAGGGGTTAGTTTACGAGCCAGTAGAAATAACTTTAAGAATTGGTGAGTCTTGTATCGCTGCAGTAGAAGAAAACTAGACCTTTCCAAGTGCTTTATCAAAGACAAAAGCATCCCTGCTGGGATAGAGTAGATCTAGAGTAGGAATAATAATAACGTCTCACGTGAGGCCTATTATTGGAATTCTAACAATGCCAGAACTGGAAGTCATCAACCAGTACATTGGACTTAGAGGTGCACGAGACTCGAGACCAGTATCGGTATCGTTTCTGTATCGTTTCGACATCACGTGACGATACCAAGACGATACTGTTGTATTTGGAGTCGAGACGATACCGAAACCGCACGGAGAAAAAGGAATTCGCTGTGGCAGCGAAATCTACTTTTGCTGGGTTCCTTCTGCCAGAGCAGCGAATTTTTTGCTGTGACAGCAAACTATTTGCTGTTCCAGCAATCTTGTTAGCTGCGACAGCGAATTTTCAGCTGTGGCAGCAAAAAATGTTTGCTATCCCAGCAAAATTTGTTTGCTATTCTGTATATAATACTGAAAATTTGCTGACAATTTCTTTCCAAAAAGAGCCCTCTTATATGATCTTATACTGTGAAAAAAATTTGTTGAATTCCAAACAAAAATGCTTGGAAATTTACAAACTTGGTTTGGAAGAATAATTTCCGAACCTTTTTTGTAAATTGCCGAACAAAAGTTTGTGAATTTTCAAAAATCTTCGTGAAATCACAAAATTTTTTGAATGTTTACAAACGTTTATTTGGTAATTCACAAAAAAAGTTTGTGTAAAAAACTGCCAAACTTCTTTGGCAGTTTAGGAAGTATATTTTTTAAAGTGTATTATGAAAATTGCCCGGTGGAAAAATTTCACTGGGAATCTCTGAAAATCTCAGAGACTTTTAGGGCAGTTCTTCAGAGATGTTCATAGTTTTTCGAAGATGTTCATAGATATTCAAAGGAATTTCCAATGGAAAAACACAGTGTTCCCAGATGTCAAGACTGATAGAAGAATTAATTATACATTCATATTGAATTTAAACTTCAATTAATTGATATTGATACAAGAATAATAGATCGTTTGAACATTTATTCGGCTGTACACAACACACGGAGAAAAATGCAGCTCGAAAGGATAGTAATATTTAATAGGAAATTGGAGAATATTTCTTAAGATCTGAGAATATTTCTTAAAATCTCAGAATTTTTTTTAAGTTCGTAATAAACATAAAACGGTTCAGATTTCTCCTCAATATTGCTCGAAAAACAATGAAAAATGATCAATACTTGACAAATCATAAAAACAAATATGAAGTTTCCAAAAGTCGCGAATGAAATTTTACAAAGTGAATAACAAAATTCTGTAATTTGAAAATGAGATTCCGAAATTTTGTTATTTACTTTGTAAAATATAATGCGCGACTTTTGGAAACTTCATATTTTTTTAATGATTTGTTAAGTATTGATCATTTTTCATCGTTTTTCGAGCAATATTCAAGAGAAATCTGAACCGTTTTATGTTTATTACAAACTTAAGAAAAATTCTCAGATTTTCAGAAATATTCTCCAATTTTCTATCAAAGATTACTGTCCTTTCGAACTGCATTTTTCTCCGTGCAATATTCCACGAAAATTGTGGATAATATGCCAGTAATATCATATGAATATCATCAGCTGTTAGGACAAATTCAACATGGGTCTTGAGGAGATACACGAAGAAAAAAATATACTACTTTTCCTCCTTTTGCTTGCTAAACCAGAAACAGGAAGGTTTGTAAAATGGATTTTTACATAAAAATAAGGGTGATTACCAATCAATAACTGAATTTTACTATATGCTTTATGAAATTTAACATTCAGCGTTTAAAACTTAAATCCTACCTTCGATGACTTTTTCTACGATATTCGTAATCTTCCGTATTTTTATGTAAAAATTCATATTACAAATATTATATTCCTGTTGTCAGTTCACTAAGAAAATTAACAAGAATTCTTATATTTTCGAGCGGCATTTTTCTCCGTATACACGGAGAGAAAAAATTTGCTGACGCGGCAAATCGAGGTATTATATATAGAATAGCCAAATTTTTTGCTGACCTAGCTAAAAATTTGCTATAACAGCAATCGTGTTAGCTACGAAAGCAATTTTTTAGCTGTGGCAGCAAAAAATGTTTGCTCCGCCAGCCAATTTTCAGTATTATATATAAAATAGCAAACAAATTTTGCTGGGATAGCAAACATTTTTTGCCGCCACAGCTAAAAATTCGCTGTCACAGCTAACAAGATTGCTGGAACAGCAAATAGTTTGCTGTCACAGCAAATAGTTTGCTGTCGCAGCAAAAAATTTGCTGCTCCGGTAAAAGGAATCCAGCAAAAGTAGATTTCGCTGCCACAGCGAATTCTTTTTTCTCCGTGTACCAGCGTAAAAAACATTTTTTCTGTGAGACTTCTCTGTACTGAATTTATGGAACAGTCTACAATTTTCAAAGAATAACCTTCGATAGCGCAATACATGGAGTATCAAATATTATTTCCCGAAAATTTTAGACTGTCCCTGGTGAAAAATGTTGAAACAGATGAAGCGCAAAAACCTTTCAATTTCCGCTTCTTTTGCGCTCAAATACCGTTCCGTTTACTCTTCCGGGTCACTCCATCCGTTTCATTCTCATCAGGGGTTTCATAAATTCTATTCGGAGAAATCTTACAATAAAATGTTTATTCAGATGACACGCTGGTATCCCCCAATGAACTCTGATAAAATGTTTCTATTAGAGAATTCACTTCCAATTTAGGCATTTCTCTAAATTGTATACTATTCTGGAGAAATTTGAAAGTTCCTCGCTGAGATGGAGACCCTACTGCGGAATAAAGTGATTATATACAACTACACGGAAGAAATTAGTGATCCGAATTTTCGGTGACTCGAGAGGAATTCGTACACTGGATTTTGATAATTCGTTGACTTTGTCCATTGTTTCATCAATTCGATTTGATTTTCATTCTGATCGTTGAGATAATGGAAAGAGTCAACCTATTATTAAAATCTAGTGTACGAATTCTTCTCGAATTTGCGCTCCGTCCCAAAGTGACATACCAGTCAACGAAAATTTGGATCATTAATTTTGTCCGTGTGAGGTTGTATTCCAAAACTTTGCTCCCGTACTCTGGAATATCGGTTTTCTATGTCTTTCTGATCAACTGAACAAAGCTGTGCTGTTCATTCGACCAGCTGATACTTCTCCACTGATATTCAGACTATAACGGTGGAGTATTGTTCCTTTCATCAGAAATATTAGGCGATACCGATACTGACGAGACGATACTCGCATCTGATAGTATTTCCTGATACCGACTCGAGACTTTCAAAGTATCGTCGAGAATCTCGTCTCGTGTACCCCTAATCAGGGTGACCAACTTTTTGTACGAAGATTATGCCTTGTCGAGTGATTTTATTATGCACTTTTATGCAGTTTTATCTACTGCCAAATTATACAGCAAAGGGTAGAATTCAGCAATACCGAATACAATGGAATAATCCCGAATAGAAATAAGGCCGAATAACCACTACTAGTCACTATTGAACTATCAAGCACGTCAAAAGTTCCTAAAATTTATCCGGGTTCATTTCTATTCGGGATTAAAAGTATTCGGTATTGCTGGACCCTACCCAGCAAAGTAGTCAATTATGCATAATCCATACACTTTTCCTTTTGAATTAATCCATCACAATATCGCATTGAATCAATGAGAAGAGTTGAAGGTAGAGGTGCACGATATCCCGCGGTATCGATATTTTGTAAGATTCAATATAAACTCGATGAACTTTCTATAAAAATATCGATACCATGAAATATCGTGCGCCTCTAGTCGAAGGATGTATGCTGGTGGATTTTCCCCCTACACGTAGAGAAAAAATTTGCTGACGCAGCAAATCGAGGTATTATATATAGAATAGCAAAATTTTTTGCTGACCTAGCTAAAAATTTGCTATAACAGCGATCGTGTTAGCTACGACAGCAATTTTTTAGCCGTGGCAGCAAAAAATGTTTGCTCCGCCAGCAAATTTTCAGTATTATATACAGAATAACAAACAAATTTTGCTGTGATAGCAAACATTTTTTGCTGCCACAGCTAAAAAATTCGCTGGAACAGCAAATAGTTTGCTGTCACAGCCAAAAATTTGCTGCTCTGGCAAAAGGAACCCAGCAAAAGTAGATTCCGCTGCCACAGCGAATTCCTTTTTCTCCGTGTAAAAAACTACAAAATCGTTGCAATCGTTTCACGTCCCACATAACACACGAAGATTCTTTTTCAAAAACAAGAATGGAATTTTTCAAGAACTCTTTTCGAACTAATGAATTCATAAAGAGCTCTGGAGGGGTTCAATGTTTGAGACAATAACGAGTTCTTCGAGAATGCTGAAAGTATTGTCTTAGTACTCTCAAATAACTCCTCCAGAGCTGTTTATGAATTCATTAGTTCAAAAAGAGTCCTTGAAGAATTCCATTCTTGTTTTTAGAAAAGAATTCTTTGTGTGTTATCAGGGGCTATTAACGGCCAATCGATTACAATCAATCCCAAAATTCAGAATCAATCCGAGATTATTTAGAATAATTAATTACTTTTCTCTCAATTGTTCACATTTTTTCACGCTATAATAAGTAAATAAAATTTGCAGTATACTGGATTAACTTTTATGCACTGATTTCTGAAAACTATGCGCCACATTATGCATTATGCAGTATAATCTTGTTGTATGCAAATTGACATCAAAATATGCACTTAATGCATAAATCATGCAGTTTCACAAATTTTTATCGAAGTTTGGCAATGATCAGATAAGGCCAAGTGTTTGGACCAACGGGTTTTTCAGGCCTGGTCCAGTTGATTCACCAAGCATTAATCCATTCTACTTTGATTCTGTTAGAATTGTTTCATCAACTGATACATTGTAGACAAATTTTGAAAACTCATGATTTTAGAGCATTTCACCCCTCGGAACGAACGATAGTAATAAAAATACTACACTTGAAATTTCAGGCTAAAAATTTCACACACATAGTACAGAAAAATTCAATCTAATCATTCTACGACGCATGATTATTCGCAAATAACGTACAAACCTTATCATCTACAATTTTCATGCAATCATATCAAACTTGAAGTGTGGAGAACTTGAAGAAAGTTGCGAGCGAGTAAACATTAGTATCTCTACATATTTTCTTGTGGAATATATTGCATTGTGAATTCGAATATCATTTATTTATTTGATAAACTCTTCATGTATCGAGTAACTGCAGTATCTTATTGCCCTACTAACCTCAATCGAGTATATTCCCGAAATGACAAAATAACAAGATTCAAATTGAAAACGGAATAAGCGGGATTTAAAGACTATTCAATGATTATGAAACTGGAGAACTGATATTTGCGTGCATCAATTTTTTCCCTGATCATTCGAGACGACTGAACACAAGATCGCGGTATAAACCCCTGTATAAAAACGGAATGGCCTATTTCGATCCACACTCGTTTTTACGAGAAAACGAGAAACAGAAGAAGCGATGTTTTTTCCTCGTACATTGAAATTCTTCAGCTATCCTCACGCGCGTATTCGGATTTATATTCATCCATAGGCCTCTTCTTTCAGTTGCCAAATAGTTGGATTGTTAGAATTTGACGTGGTTACAAAGAGTCGTGAACGAATCTCCGGCGTTCTAGTCCATAGGAGGGTTTCACACCGACATCACGAATTGCACGTGCCTTACATACGACTGTACGTACGTACGGACGTATTTACGTACATATTCGCGCGTAAATGCACGTAAACGTGCCAATTTCGTCATCGTGTGTACAAGGTATAGGACTAGATGCAATCTTTTACCTTCGCAAAAACACACACACACAATTCTGAGTTTAGAAAGAATTTGAAATTTGAATTCTTTCCTCAAAATATTCCGAAGAATCTGCTTTGCTAAATTAACAAAACGGTTGCTGCACGCGGAAAAATGATACAATGAAAATTACAACATTTCCTAGTGAATTAATACTATTAGGTCTCATACCTTGACAAGTACTCCTCAAATATGGAATAAAATGTTACAACTGCAATAATTTTTACTACATTCGGTAAGAAAGCCTCTGAGACCGTCAGGCAATATTTTACTATATTATTTTTCTCCGTGTGGTACAGCAAAAATATTGCTATTTTAGCAAGATATTTGCTAATTCATTTTGAAATTAGATTTTTTGCTAATTCAGCGACGAGTTTTGCCATATCAGCAAAGCAACTTTTCTTTCTTCCAGAGTAGACCACCGACGTAACGAACTGAATTTTTCGTGCGTGATCTTCTACGAAGAGAAGCTCCGAGGGGTGGATACAATATCGTGGCTTGAAAAGTATTCTGGTAGTATGAAAGATCGAAACAGTGAAAGTGTATTCCTTTTTTTTTCTTTGTTTCTTTCCGCATCTGGATATATCTTTCTTATATATATTTGCCTTCTTCGTCCCTCCTCTATTCTCACAATCGTAAGACTTTTATCCGTTCTGTAATTCTTTCTCTCTCGTCACGGGCGAAAAGTGGCTCATCCGCTTTTACTTTCTACAACAGCAGCTTTCATTGGCAATGGTACTAGTTACGGCTGTTACGTTAAGCGGTTACGAGAGAAAGATATAAGAATCCACCTCTCTTCTCGTCACTCAACTCGCATAAGCGAGTTAAGTGGTGTGTTGTAAAGTGAACCATCCTCTTACTCTCTATTTCTATCTGCCTCTCTTTTATTTTCACTCGCATTTTCGTTCATACGACTCGTGGTGTAACCGCTCGCACACACGCACGTACACGAGAGAGTACAAATTCGCTATCACAAAGAGTGAAATAATGATTATTCACAACGATTTAAATGTCTTTTTCACTTTTCTACCAGGTGTTTTATAAACATCATCAAATTAGATTCAAATTAGATTGTTGTCCGCTTATGGGGGGAGTGGTTTTTTAGTTCATCTTTTGTGCATTTTAGATACAAAAGAACAACAAAAGTTGGAACGATTTAAGGTCAAGTTCAATGATATATTCTACTTGAAGAATGAAATGAAATGATTTGTGGGTCAAGGAGTTGCAACTTGAATTCAGGAATAAATGTATATAACTTAACTTCTATATTATGGGTAAACAAAGATGGAGAAAAGATGAACCTTTCAGGAGAATAGTGACGAATAATAGTGACGATGTCAAAGGGGAAATTTTGGATCTCTGTGAGAAGTTGATCTTCTCTCTATCACTGACCCTGTTAAGAACTTTGATACTCCAAAAACTGTGAAAAGTTACGAAGTATTCTTTTTGTTTCTATATCCATTCTTGTATGGTTCGTTCCCTTCGACCGATGAAGATCAAATATCTATACATATGTCGCTTTCCATCAAACTTTGAATAATTCCAATATCCATTCATCGATTTCTACGTTAAACAAATAAGAATGATACAATTTAGCCGAATCAAGGAGATTTCTATATTGAAGTTGAACCTCTTATCTTATTCAGAATGAAATTAAAAAAAGATCGTTCTATTATCGTTCTAAAATATTGATCTAGCTTTAGGATGTGTGATTATTTCACGTGTTTTTAAATTTGTTTTTTACGAAAAAGTATCAGGGGCTTCAAGATACACACATTCGTTGAAATATATGAAATTTCAGAAGAATGTACACGAGAGTATGCCATTATCGTTGTTATTTGACATGAGAGTAGGTCCATGATTCATAATTTCGTCTTTCCCGCCACTTGAAATCGTGATGAAAGTGAAACCGAAGTTTGGAGAAATGAAAACGAATGGAAGCGAGGTGTAAGCAGTGTTGTAAAATCTCCCGATTTCCTTTCCTGTTTCCCAGAATACCGGTTTCCAGCTCAATTCCAACGGCTTTGTGAATCATTTCAACGAAATCTACTGTTTTTTTAATCAAATTCACAAATTACAAATTCGTTCTCCCCTGCAGAAATATCCAATTTTGAAGACTATGTTTATTAAAGGGCGATTGATAATTATTTCTTAATAGATTTCTCTGCACCGAGGGAAACAATATTTAATTGAATAGTCACAATAGAATAATTTGTTATTTTGAAAAAGTATCAATATCCGGTTCATGCAAAGGCTAAACTACGCCAGAGTTTTGATTTTCAAGCAAAAGAATCCTTCTTCCCTGGTGAAAAAGACCCCTGCCCACACAGGATTCATCAATTGGCCCAATAATGGCACGTTACTGGACTACAGACGGCGTTCTTTGCCCGTTAATGGCACCCATTAATGGCTCATCAATGGTTAATTGCTGGATGATAACGTGGGTCCAGTAATGGCAATAAATAATGGGCCATATATAAAATTATTGATTGGCCCAGTAATGGGGCTGAATGATCCCAATTTATGACCAGAAATTTCGGGATAATGTTCGAATGTCAGCCATCAATGGCAGATTACTGGGGCATAATAATAATGATATCCAATAGTGATATGACTGCGTTCCAGAATAATCGGTTCAGTATTAGTTTAAATGAGTAGTTAAGTGTAACCCAAAACACTTTTTTGTTTTTGTTTTAGGGAAATTTCTCATTCCAGTTTCCACAAGTTCAGAAATGGATGTTTTTTTTCCCAAATAGATTTGCATGCCCGATATTTCCACAATCTCAAATGTAAAATTACACGAGTCAAAAGCACTCTCGATAAATCAGTTGAATTCAGTTGCTCATTCCTTCAAATTTTTTGTTATTTACATGAGAAAGTAATTGATTATCTATATAAATGAGAATTCATTTGAATCATGTAAAACGTATTTGATGGATGTGAATTATTTATTCAGCGTAATAGAAATAAGGCCAAAACAAACTTTTTTCACGGGTGATTACGAATGCAATACATTCAACTTTGAAATCCATTTCACTTAGTAATAGAGCATATTTCAGCCAGTAACGGGGAATCAATTGTTGGCCGTTTACCATAGCTATACATCGGTTGATTATCGGCTGTTTTCATTGCTGGTCTTTCTTATCAGCCAGTGGTGGGTCACACTTGTGCCAATGATGTGAATCCATTGTTGGTCATTCCATGGTAACCATACATGGACCGATTATTGGCTGTGTTTACATTATCGGGGTTTCCTATATGGGTGAAATCCTGTTAGAAAAAAAATTA
Source organism: Gonatopus flavifemur (assembly GCA_018340375.1). Taxonomy (NCBI): domain Eukaryota; kingdom Metazoa; phylum Arthropoda; class Insecta; order Hymenoptera; family Dryinidae; genus Gonatopus; species Gonatopus flavifemur. The sequence goes on from JAFFJZ010000006.1 coordinate 14,414,261, forward strand.
AGTAATCCAATAGGAAAATATGAGGAAGCTCATTGAATCCCATTAGTTATCTCATCGCTCAACTTCTCTCTATGAAATATGAATTTTGAGTATTCGGTAATAAATAATTTTATTTATTAATGTCCCAAGGAACACTAATGTCAATGATTGACGATTTCTATGGGAATACAATGTGTATAGAATGATACAAAAAAATTATCAAAAAATCAAGCGATAAGAACCCGTGTGGAAATCAATCCTGGGCATTCTAAGGTAGACCCTGACCCTGTAGGGGTATATTTTAGGCATCCAATAAAAGGTTGCTTACCCACAGCGCATATGGGCTACGGTTGGGGTTGCCAGTATATTCCAGGAATGCCCACCAACAGCCCTTATAGGCCCAGCTACCATTGTTTTGGCTGGATATTTGATACCATCATGGGGCCTAAATTGAAAAGCGTAACATTCCAAGTTGGGGCTACTTTTCAAGTAGGGATTATAAACGGAAAAAATGAGTGATCCAAATTTTCGTTGACTGGTATGTCACTTTGGGACGGAGCACAAATTCGAGAAGAATTCGTATACTGGATTTTAATAATTCGTTGAAAATGAAAAGTTAATTCCATTGATGAAACAATGGACAAAATCCAGTGTACGAATTCTTCTCGAATTTGTGGTCTGTCCAGAAGTGACATGGAAGTCACCGCAAATTTGGATCACTAATTTTTTCCGTGTAAACCTGGCCCAGATCTGAGCCCGGGAGAAATTTGCACACGGGAACCCATCATTCAAAATTGAATGAGTGATGGTTATTCGAACCCTTTTATAATTCCTGGATTCATTATTTTCATTTTGACTCATGAATTGTGCCATCTCGAGAACTGCGAAGAAAGTTCTTGTTTGTTTTCATCTGTTTCTATGGGACTAACTTCATTAAGGATATCAACATTATGAAGGATTACTCTCATTTCCAAGAGTCACGGTACCATAGGAAAGAAGATGTGACTTCTTTTACAATACATGCATTAGAAAATGATAGTTCTCAGCATTATGAAGGGGCCCAAGTAGCTAGTGATTCATTCATTTCAAATTATAGGTTTTCATTAGGGATCCTTCAATGAGGGATAAGACAATCAGCTTTTTACTTGTCGCCATTAATGGGATAGGGGTTGGTTTGCGTGCCATTCAATGAATAAAATTGAAGAATTCTTTAAAAACATGACGGAAAAGTGCGATTTATATTATATTTTCGATGGATTACTCAGTTTAATTCATTGAATGACCCATAAATTAGTTATGTATTTTTTGATTATGCCATCAATGGCGGCCGTTGTCTCATCCCTCACTGGAGGGTCCCTAGTTTTAATTGCAGTGTTGAACTGTGATTCACACTGTTAGAAAAATCTGCCTGAAACTTCATAAGAATATTATGAAGTTTTTTACATAATCAAAATATTGAATTCTGAATGTTGAGAATTTTTGTCTCAATGTTGATAATTTTGTTTCCTCATTGTAATAATATATTGGTGAAATTTAATGAACAATTGTTACATTTCAGAAAGAAATTTTGAAATTTCATCATCAATATTAAATTTAAGAACTATTATTGAGTTCAATATGAAAATATGGTATTTCATAAAGAATTTCGTGTTAAATTCATAAAGAATATAAAAAAAATAATACCACATATTTTCCTATTGAATTTCAATTATTTTGAACATCAAAAATAAGGAAATAAGGGGGAAATGACAAAAGCACACCTCATTTCCCATTACTCATGTTTCTCCTGATAGGATTTAAGGGGTCTTTTTTACCAGGGTTCCCTGGTATATTTTTTCAAATAAAGGACGAGGATCAAGCATATCCAATACAAAAATGTTGACATCTTGATTCTTCTCTAATCGAGAATTCAAAAAACAAACGTACTTGAAAAATAATAAGGTTTTCGATGAAAAAATAATCATGATAATGTTTCATCATTCCTAACGTAATTGAACCAATTTCTCTGTTTCTTAAGGATATAATCTTCCAGGGAATCTTATATCACCGCATCTAACTCGTTTTTCTCTTCTACAGCGAAAAGAAATTGACGTAATCGCATATTACCATGGGAATTACAATATGCCCTAACATTGAAACGATATTATACAAGCATTATCTACATATGAAACATATATTATGTCGACGTCGTTATGCGAGTCGTCGTGAGTTTCATACGTATAACGTACTTGCTATACGTGGGTACGCAAGGTGAGGTATTTGTATGTCCAGCAGGGGCTGCTCACTCACCTCTCCTCTTTCTCCTCTCCTCTCCTTTTTTTCTTCCACTGTCTTTCGTTTGAAATTATTTCTACGGGGAAATTACCGGTCATTACATTTGCCGATCATTATTATCGTCCTTACTTTTCGAAGACTCGTTACTCGATATAACCGATTTACTTTCCAACCTTGGAAATCATCTTTATTGTGCTAGAAAAATCTCTATCTCTCTCTCTCTCTCTCTCTCTCTGTCTCGTGTATTATACGTCGCGTACGCGACAAACAGATGATAAATAAAAAAAAAAGGAAAAAAGAAGGCTCGAGCGTATCTTTTCTGTAAATAATCTATTCTGTAAATAATTAAAAGGTCGTGAAGGACGGGGGGAATAATGATAATAATTATGATTATTATTATCGATAGGGTAATAACGGATGGTGTTTTATGATAACGATATGTCTCTCAAAAAGATCACAGAAAGGTGTGTTTTTAAACGTGTCAGATAATTTTTCGGTCAAGGTTAGCACTATACCTTGACTTCTTTTTTTATTGTGCTCGATCGGTAAGAACAAGTTGTGTGCAGTATGCGTGTGTGTATTATGTGTGTGCATCGAAAGAAGAGAGATACCAGGAGATAGCGAGAAGATCGGTTAATGTCCATTTCATATTTTCCGGATGAACCGTAGTTTGTTGTGTGTCGTTGAAAAATTCATTTCAGGGGTTCAAGTTGAAAACGTTTCGATACATTCAGGAAATGGTGCTTTATTTCGAAACCGTACAAACACACACACACACCGACCTGAACCTGACAGACAAGGTGCATTAATTATTAATGGGAAATCGATCGTACGATCGATATGTCTCGAATAGAAAAAAAATAGAATATAAAAATCAGAAGAATCATCACTCATCACTCTCATCACTTGGTTCAACAGAACAACAATAATCACCTCCACTTTTTTTTTGTTACATGCAAAATTCAATACGAATAGATTGCACAATACCTTATTACCTTCCAATGGACTATCATCATAGAAGGTCTCATTTATCGTTCATTATGATTCTTCGTTCAAAGTTCAGATCTAGTGGTAATATCGAGGTTGTCTGCAAAATTATAATTGACCCATATATCGAAGATTATCTCTCTGTCTCACAGCGAGTCTTTTGTCGAATAATGAAGTCAAAGAGAAAGAAAGAGAGGAATGTAGGAAGGGAAAATGATAGTCTAGCAACAATGTTGAAACTCTATCTTATTGTTGAATAAGATTCATTTCTTCCACTGATCAATCCTCTGTGTTATTGTGATATCAATCATCTTGGGAATGTAAAACATTCTTTTCTTTTTTGTTGGAAGCATTTTCAACAACGGAACCGATTTTCTCTGGGTGCATAAAACGAAAGTGAAAAGTACAACAACGGCGAGGACAGTTAGTTGGCATCGGGGCACTAGGTCAGGAGGAACTCCCATTGAGAATTGCATGCTATAATTCTGGGGATCCGTGTCTCAAAATATTTACACCAGTCCCTAATTTATGACCAACATAGAGCGCGGTACGCTTCTTGCCCTTTGAGATGGATGTAAACCGACGACGAAATCTCTTTCTCTCAGTTGCCTAGCCTGGAAGAGATGCGCATCCGACACGCGATGCCAAAGGTAGCCAATAAACGGAAAGGGAAAAAAACGCTCAGGTCAATTTTACTCAACGCGTGTGATTTTTCTCAAAGAGGAGAAGAAAGATTACTGCGTGGCTGAGTTGTTCTTTCAAAGAGTTTTCTTCTAGTTGAGCTGTAAACTTGACACAGGACACGTTCCATGCAAAATGAAAATTTATTCGACGAGAAATGGGGTCTCCATGCCAATAATTTACAATAGAAAAATGGAGTTTTCGCAGCAGGAATCTTCGTAATTGTAGCGTGTACCTATATTATGCTTAGCGGAGCACGGAGAGAACAAAAATTCACTGTGATAGGGACAATGCATTCGCCGCTATCAATTTGTTTGCTGCGACAGTAAAAACGATCGATTGACTAAGCTAAATTTGTTTCCGATTCGTGGGGAAATTTGAGAGCTGAGAATACGAAGCAGAGAAATGTATAATAAAAATCGTATCGAAAAATATAATCAGTTTTGAGAAGTGAAAATTCCACTAGAAAGGAAAGATATTAAGAGATTTTGGGGTGAAAATTTACTCTTCAAGCAGCCAGAAGGGATCCTACCTCTTCATTCGAGTGGTAATCTCACTCTTTCCAATTTACAGAGTAATATATTTTTATAATGAAACGATTGAATTGAAATTTACTGAAAAATATAATAAGCTTCATACCCTGATCATGATGAATTATAATACACTGAGAGAAATGATCTATTCAAGCATTTGACAGCTAAAGAATTTAGTCACTGTAAATAAAAATTTTGTTGCGCCAGCTAAATTTTATTTGTCATAACTAAATTTTTCATTCCAATTGAATGAACCATTTGATTCATATTTCAGACAGCTGAACTTTTATTTACCCCAACTAGAGTCTAGCTAGCGCAAATAACTATCTACTCTCTAAAATCTTTGGAGTGAGATTTCACTCTTCAGCCAGCCAGAAGTGAGCCTGTCGAATTTTCGAGTGAAATTTCCACTCTTTTAGAGTGACATTCTAAGGTTTGAGGTTAGAAATTCACAACCACTTCGACGCTAGAGTGAATTTTGCACTCTAAGAGAGTGAGAGGTCACTCGAAACGAGTGAAAATTCCACTCGAAGCGGACAGGCTCACTTCTGACACTTAGTGGAGTGAAACGTGCGATTTTTCACTCTTTCAGATTTAAAGAGTAGCTGCGGTAATTAACCTTCAGGTGTCCCAACTAGGTACCTTTCTCTCAATGTACAGCCAATAAAATCATTCAATGTAGACTTCCTAAACGCGTCAGGGGTAGCGCTGATAATACTTCGAACTTTGAAGAATTCATAGGACGCGTAGTATACTCCGCAGTAGGAACTTAGATTTATTCATTCACTTTTCGTTCATTGTAATAAAAATTTCTGAACATTTCAACGTGTTTTCGAGTGATCGAATGTGGTCCTGATATATAAGAAGATGCGAATATCGTGCAAGGGTTGTATAACAATCCATTGTCGAGAATAGAATGTTTTGTCATGGCAAAATACTTTGAAATGTCGAAAAAATTCGACCCTCGACCTCGAAATGGTGTTTGTTTATCTGTCTCGAAAGGTGTTTCCAAATTTCTTTGTTTCAAGATCATTTTTGTTAAGACGCTTCCAAAATTTTGGGCGTAGTGAGGAGACGAGAACAGATTGCATCATTTATTTTGAAACTATGAGAATCGGTGGATACCCAAACTTTCGTTTTGATTGGCTTTTATGAACGAAAGCGTGACCAGAAATGAGAGTTATACTACTGTGTCCAAAAAATAAGGTGACATAGCATTTATTTTCAAAAATCTTCATTCATTCTTCCACATCAAGCTCATCGCCTTCGAAGTAATCCCCTCCGGATTCAATGCACTTATGCCAACGCATTTACCAATCTTCGAAACAGTTGTTGAAGTCAGTTTTCGGGATGGGCTTCGGCTCTCTCTTCGATTCGGCTTGGATCTCCTCTATCGACTCAAAACGGTGTCTCTGGAGCGGTCTTTTGAGTTTGTTGAATAGTCAGAAATCGCACGGTGCAAAATCAGGTGAATACGGTGGTTCTGGAACGATATGGGTCGAGTTTTTTTTGCGGAATAAGCACGACGAATCAATGCAGTGTGAGGAGCCAGTGCATTGTCGTGGTGCGAAAACCAAGAGTTGTCTTGCCACAATTCAATTCTTTTAAGGGGATACCAGCGGCTGGGCTTTTTAAACATTTTTTCAGGACGAACTGCATAAAAATACGTACATTCGTTCCAAATATCTCTCTCTACAGCATTTCTTGAACTGCTGAAGAAGTGCTGTACAGAGAGATATTTTGAATTATTGCGTGCATTTTTTTTAGTTTGTCCCGTAAACATTACAGCACTGGTATCACGTTAAGGCGAATAGCTTCACGTAAACGACGCATAACGCTCAAATAATATTCTTTGTTGACAATTTGACCCGGCGGAAGGAACTCAAAATGCACAACACCACGATAATCGAAGAATCGGTTTTTTTTGTTTTGCCTCGCCTTAAGTGCGATATTCACTCGATTGATCGGTTGTTTCCGGGTCGTAAGCATAAATCCACGTCCTTTCTCCCGTAACAATGCGTTTCACCTTGTCATGATAGTCAGAACGCATTGTTTTACACACTTCAACGCGACGATGTTTTTCCAGGAAATCCAGTGTTTTCGGTACCAATCGAGATTTGACGCGTCTGAGGTCTAAAACATCCTTCAAAACTGGTATTGACCGATCCTTTTGAAATGACAACATCATCAGCAAGATCTCTCATTGTTAATCGACAATTTACGAGCATCAAATCTTGGATTTTTCGGACCTAAACTTCGTCAGTTGAAGTTGATGCTTTTCGTCTTTGACACGTTCTCGACCTTCTTGGAACTCTTTATATCACTGTGAACATTTTTTTTCGACATAGTCGCATCATCAAAGGCTTTCTGCGCCATCCTCAACGAATCAGCAGCAGAAAATTCATTCCGCAAACAACATTTCATACAAATTTTTTGCTCAACAAATGCAGACTATATGAAAATCGAAAAATTCACTTTCAGCAGCTTACAAAACGAAGCGTATCTCAAACACTAATGAATATGTTGATGTGACCCTTGGCACGGATATCAAAGACGGTCTTACTAACCTAAAAATAAGAAGAGCACTTCCCCAAATCCATTTGCGCACAGAGTTTAAATTCAAATGTCAGCTTACTCTTTGGACACAGTATAGTATATGATTTTCTACACTGCAAACTGAAGTGTGTTAAGATTTACTACGAGAACACGGATAACCAGTGTTATGATGCACGGGTTATCTGTGTTAAATACTATTTCAACTAGTTATTCACGGTTTCACGGACTTGTTTTCACGGTGCATGTAGTAAATATCACATTTTAAATGATTGTGGTACATCATTTTCTGCAGATCATGTATGAGAATTATAATAGAAATTGTGGTGTTTCCTCTCAAATTTGATGGAAATCCCATAATTCCTGTTATAATTTTCAATATGGAGCGCGAATAGTAAACTACAATGGTCATCTCAAATGCAATATTCTTTCCGTTTTTACATTTTGATTTTTTCATATTTTGTATTGATAGTTTCATAATAAAATTATAACACCCTGTATAACCCTTTCCGACACAAACCTATATTTGTGGTGATGTGTTCTGAGACTTTCTACGGTACTTCAGAGGCAAACCAAATCAATTGGCACTATTTTTGCCCATTAGCTAATGTATCTACTAGAACCTTATCAGGGGTGGAGCTACTGTAAATGATTAATTCATATTCTACAGTTACAAACGCTTTAAAAAAACATCGTCCCATGTATGGACTAAGTGTCGGAAAGAGATAAGATAGTTCTGATACACAACAATGTACGGTATGTACTATGTGTATTATGTTGTAAGATAGTGATGAGTATCATGCCAGATAGCTGTCCCTATTTTTACCATATTTTCAAATAAGGGCCATTACACGGAGAGAAATTTGTAGTCAAATTTACTGACTTTCTGATGAATTTCACAAGGCTATATTTCCATCAATGCTATATAAATTGTTACTTCTACTACAAGCACATAGCAATTTTTCAATCATCTCAATGTAATCAATATCAAAATAAATTTCACAGGAAACTCGTCACAAATTGGAAATGGAACCTTTGTTGATTTCACAATTTCCATGAAAGGTTGTACTATGTTGTAATATAAAATTACTATGTTTCATGGCGAAAGTGAATATTTGAAAATATTATTTCAAATTCGTTCAAATCTTACGATACGAACATTGTAATTCGCATAGAGGACGTAGTAAATTCCATGATATGAAAAAGAATACAGTAGTACTGCGCCGACGCGAGCCGGCAGTTGAGTTGACGCGAATTCTGTAAAAGATTGAGTTACAATTTAAGAAAAAGTTCATGTTTCTCAATTCAAGTGATCTCCATTGATGAAGTTTTGTTCCGAAGAAAACACAGAAAATTGAACTTTAGATTCAAATCTTCCAAATTATAAATCTACTCAGAATCAATTGAAGGTTATGCTCGCTGAAGAATGTCCAAGAGTCCTGGAACACCCCTATATGCATGCGTATGTAATTATTAAAACATTTTTTAATTAATGTATACAATCATATATCGTATATGTATATGTTTATGTATGCTAGATGTCCCAAAAAAATTCCAAAACCTTTCAAGGCGTGATTTCTCAGAGAAATCAAAGACAGTTTTCCCTCTGAACGAAATCCTTAGTTTCAGAGCTGATTTCAATCAATCATGTAGGAGCATTTCCAGAAATTATTTTATTGAAAAAGGGCAAAAAGAATCTTAGTTTTGTCTCAGGAATTACTCCTTGGAAGGTTCAGAATATTTTCTTGGACGCCCTGTACATACATTCATATTACACATACATACTATTCTGAAATATCCCAAACGATTAGACACATAGTATGCTATGAAGCATTTAAGGGGGTCCTTAGAATTAGACAAGCCAAAAAGACGTGCTAAAAAAATTTTTTTCATCAGGAAATTCTTATTCAATTAAACTGGAAGTTTGTAAGTTTGTTAACATAATATCAAAATATATAAATAAATATTTTCTGTAATTTTTTATCGCAAAATAGGATAGCTTAAGGTGATACCAGCAACTTCTGCAGATGCAACCAGAAGCATTGATTAGAAAAGGACACGACAAAAACTATTCTGACAAACTACTCGAAAACGTAGAAACGAAATGGAAATATCGCTCTGTACAGGTCTTCTTTAATCAATCAGGATGGTCTGTAAACAGTAATATTCGCCTCTTATTGCTTTATCTTCGAATAATTTCTCAGAAAAGATTTGGCTCGGGTTGCATCGTCAGAGCTTGTATCCCCTTAAAGATCACTCATAAAAAAATCTGCGGGCACTCTTGAGATCGGAGTTTTTATTTAAAACATTCCACCAAAAGAACTTTTGTGAAAAATAGTTACAATTGGTCGGTAAACCTAAGAAAACTGGAAAATTTCTTTTTCGATATCAATTTTGTCGAAAAACCTCCGCCAATCTTTGGACTTTCACTATTTTTCATTCTGTTCACGTTTAACGACAAATTATCAATATTTTTCACAACAGTTTTCTTGGTGGCATGTTTCAAACAAAAACTCCGACCTCCAGGGTTCCCGCAAATTTTTTTTATGGATTGTCTTTGAGCTATCCTATAACCGCAATTTTGAGATGAAAAATTACCAAAAAGAATTCATTTATGTACTTCAATATTATTTGATTAAACCTACAAAGTTCCATTTTGATTGAATGAAAACTTTCTGTGAAGAGAAAATTTTTTTACAGGCGTCTTCTTGGCTCGTCTAATTTTATTGAACCCCTAAAAAAATTGTTTTCATATATATCAGGAAAATTTACTATGTTAGATTGTAATGAATGATGTTAACTATCACGATGCAATTTAATACGTTGACTATTCTGTTCTACTTTGAAACATTGTAATTTGTTCTATGTTTGGAACTTATTTCAATCTATTCTAAATTCACTATGTTCCACAGTGAATTCAACTGTAAAAACAGTCTGTTCCTCCGAAACTAGAAAACATAGTAAATTTGTGAGGAATCCTCAAATAAATATAACTACAAATTTCTCTCCGTGTATAAATCTAATGAGTTTGATCATACATTTCTCTCCGTGTACACGATATAAACGAATAACAGCCAAAGCTTAGAATAATTTATGTCTTCGTACATGGATTCACATTTGGTTTATCCTCTTTCCAGTTGAAGCTGTGAATTCAATCAGAATAGGACACAATAAAGTGTTACGCGATGAGATGACGGTATAAAAAGATTTTCACATTACCGGAATATCCAATGAATCAGAGATGTTTTTTTTGTTGTTTCTTTTATTCCTCGTGGTAAAAGATCATTTTTATTTTTAAATGCACCCTAAATCCTGCCGCAATGGTCACGGTTTAAGGTCCACCTCGTGTGCCGGCGATGCGTCCCAGTTGTACTGTTATAAAAAAAAAAGAAAAAAGAAGGAGACAAGAGAGATTCGTCTATGAAAAATATGTGTGTAGAAATGGAAAAAGGGGACATACAAGTGTGAGAAGAGTTGCTTGTATGTAATTACATCATCCCTACGTATATAAGAGCACGAACATCCGCGCAAGCGTGATTTTGAATCTTCATTTTCTTCTTGTTCTGCTTTTTATTTTGATTATTATTTGTTTCTTTCTTCTCCTCTTTATCCATATCTCTCGCCTTCGTGGTGAGATGCGTCGTTACATACGTAATATACGCAAAGGTGGAATGGTGTATCGGTGCGCGCGCAGATAAAAACATTTTTTATAGGTATATATACGTGAGTATGTGTATAATATACGTACTAGAGTCTCGGGGGTATCCCATGTGGGTAAGTATGTCAAGGACGTGCGAACTAGGTTGTAAAACGACGATTTGCGTTTCGTGGATGAAACGATTTTTCTCTCTTTCTCTCCTCTCTCGCGTTGTAAGAACAGACAAGACAAAACAGCACCACGGAGAGTACCAGTCTCTTTCAGAATTTGTATTTATTGCTGGAGAACTCGGTCAAAGAGTAAACGCGTATATCATCCAATAAAATAATCCGTCGTCTGAAAAATGATTTCAGGATATGATGATGATGATGATGATGATGAGGAGGATGATGATGATGGTACGATGCCGTCACCCGAGGACTTGAAATCTATACATACATTTTATTTGTTTATCTCGTTCTACGCTCTCAATGTCGAACGATAGGAGAGAATCGAATTGTAGCAAATGAGAGAGATCTCTCGTGCCTTCGTCAAAATAAATAATCCCAAGTGTGATTTCATGTACACTTTCATCAACGATTACGCCTGTTAAATCGAACGAGACTCGGATTCGACTGGTTTGGAGTAGGTCAGGTCTCTTCTTCGCGATATATTTTCGCGCTAAAAGGATTTATCTGAATTTGAAATTCCGCTCTTCATCTTTCTTGTATCGACGTTACAACGAAAGATAATACACGCAGAACAGAGCGATCCTTTTCATAATGAAAACAAGAAAAATTAATATCGAAGCGCAAAGACAACAAACGATGACAACAACAACAAGAACGATAATCGAAGGTTGTTCGGTGTAATTTGTATTGTACAGGATTACGTCTCTTTGAGATCGAACGGCTCAGATTCAACTCGGTTGGAGTAGGTCAGTTCTCGCGATTATACAGTGGCAATAAGTATTCTACGCGTCATACCATCTATGTATCCCAATATTAATCGGATGAATCGATTAATTTATCTAATGTAGAAACGATTAGCGCGATGCCATCGTCAATCTTGTATCTCAAACAACGAAAGAGAAAAACAAAAAAATACTTATCACAGAATTCATAGAATTTATATTTGTGTTTCGAATTGAGGTCAAAATAATGTGACGTTTTTATGCGTATACCGCTGAAGATATCGCTTTGAGTTGTTATTATCATTCGATATGTAATGATCGTTCGATTCACGATCGAGGAAAAATTTGAATTTTCTCACGAGATCTCGTGGGTTCCCGATATTCACCCAAATCAGGAAAATTCGATCGTCGAAGTTGGTTGGGTTTTCATTGCAATGAGGGAGATTGCACTGATTTAAATTCACAGAGTATCGTATCTATGTCGTATATAAATTCCTTTGTTTCTTTTTTCATACCAAAATGAATGCGGGTCACACGCGATGGCATTGGCGAAAAGTGATGTTATCTCTCAATGTCAATGGGATTATCAATGAATTCTAAAACAATAGGAAAGTTGTTTTTGTTTTTTTCTGAAAATGCATGCAAAGTCGATAATAGGATTCATTTTCACAATTTCGCTGTGAAAATTTCAGGTTCGTGATAGGCTGAATAACGAAGTTGTGCAGGTGAAATTATAAAACCAAGTTTCAGTGATTACCTGATATCTTGTCATTTGATTTGCTTTGGTTGAATACTTTGGCGTAGTCTTACACCGAGAGAAATTTATAGTTGAATTTACTATGGAATTATAGGAATGGAGGAACACACTACTGACTGCTGATGAAATTTACTATGGCATAACAATAGAAACCTAATCAAATTTACAATGTTCTATCATAAATTCCATAGTAAATTTAACTATAAATTTCTCTCGGTGTAGATTTTTATTTACGCTAGCTAGACTCTAGTTGGGGTGAATAAAAGTCTACACTGAGAACCCAATTTCTTAGATTGAAAGAAAATTTTCCTTGTCCTCATTCTAATAAATCTTTTCTCCAATGGAAAAAAATTCAGTTCAATGGAGAAAGTTTTCATCAGGTTGGAACAAAAAATGTTTAAATTGAAACAGAAATATAATCGTCCTTTGAATTCGGAAAATATAATTTTAATTCAATGAAAAATTTTCTCATTGGAGTTAATCATTTTTTCCATTGCACTGAAAACACAATTTGTTCCAACCAAACAAAATTTTGGTTGAAATGAACGCAAAGAAACTTTTTGGTTGGCTGAAATAAAATTTATTTGCGGTGAAGAAAATTTGGTTCACAATAATTAAGGCTTTCATACAAACAAATAAATTTTATTTCAGCCAAGAAAAAAGTTTCTTTGCGTTCATTTCAATCAAAATTTTGTTTCGCCGAAACAAACGTTTTGTCACGAAGCAGGGCGAAGCAATTTCCTTCGAGTTTAAGAAATTGGATTGTAGCTGTCTGGGATATGAATAAGATGGTTTATTCAATGGGAATGACAAATTTACTCGGTGCAACTGAATTTTTATTTAGAGTGAATGAATTTCCTAGCTGTCGAGTATTCGAATAGACCTTTTCTCTCGGTGTAGATTCAAGTTCTATCTCAGTCCGAATCAATAAAAATCACTGGAAATCAGCAAAGTTCGATTGAGAAACAGCACTAAGTGTGATTCAGCCAGTCCAAGACTGTAAAAAGAAAGTCTTAATTTCAGACAATGCTTTTTCCATTGTGTCTGCGATTGTTTTTTCGGCTTAATTTGTTTGCATCATAGATTCAGCCATGAAATGAGCGATTTTAGCGATTTTTGTGACCCAGTGTTGTTTAATATCTATCCGGAAAATGGCACAATTGAGAAACAGTAAAAAGTGCAACTCACTTTCATCCTGAATATTAGTTTATCTCAAGATGCAGCAAAAACCAGCCCTGTTTTACCTGAAAATAAGGACCGAAAACAAATGCCGACAAAATGAAAAAGACTGAATTTCAGTCAAATTTTCGAGTATGATGCACCCACATTCAGTCGAACTTTTTAGAGTGTTAAAGGTTGAGTAACGGTCGAATTGTTTCCGCCAGTACTGTGCCATTCATTCTTTCCAAGTGATTTCCACATGAATCTCACTGTAAAAAGAAAGTCTTAAATTCAGCTCATTTCATGACTGAATCTATGATGCAAACAAATTAAGCCGAAAAAACAATCGCCGACAGAATGGAAAAACCATTGTCTGAAATTAAGATGCAAACAGATTAGGACTTTCTTTTTACAGTGTTAATTTCACTTTTGGCATAGAGTCTTATTTTTTCAGAATGAATATCACTATTCAACTCACTATACCCCTTGATATGAGGCAAAAGGCTCATTCTGTAACAGGGCAGTATTGGATACTCGATTTAAGAAAAGCAAAAGGAAGAGGAAAACATTTCACTAAAAATTGGATAATTTTTGAAGAACTAACTAACCGTTTTTACATTTTGAGACTGATCGTTTTCTTTTAGAACTATAACTTCTTGGTAAGAACTGACCCTTATAATATGCCCTATTGTTCGGGTACCATATAACAGAAACCATACTTTTACGGATTATTAGTTAGAATTCTATCAATAAATATTTCGTGCGAAAATTTGATTGATCCGAACCATTGATCCCACCCACGCCTTTCGAATTTTCGTTTCGAGTGTGTATATGTAGAAAAATCACATGCCCGAATGAATCATTCTTTTTCGCATTCCGAGTTTTTAAATCGAAGCAATAACGAAAATAAGTCTCACACCGCACCGAGGACAAATTCGAGGCCTCATTTCGATACGTCTTTGAAAATCGTAAACTAGTGGAGTAGGTCAGTTTTTAGGTCACACGATACTCATCTTTTATACACACAAAACATAACACATTATTTCTGCCAAAAAAATGTTCATCGACCATTGGGAGAGAAGCGTATGGCATATTTTTATCGTTGAATTATTCCTCGATAATCGTCATACGATATAGCACGTAAGAGAAAATTCATCTTTGCGTTGGAAAACTTTTGCGGAATTGTGAGAAAGGAGGGAAAAAAAGAACCAAAAATTCGGTCAAAAAGGTGTGTAACCTAGAAACGTATCAGATAGAGATAATAAAATTTCATACGTGTGCGTACGTGCGTACGTATAGAACGTTTATACACCTAATCTTTCAATGTCAAAAGGAATTATCGTTGGATCTGATAATAACAAAACACTTGCCAAACTCATTGGAACGAAATATTGTCAAATATGGTCAAATTTCGATTCGATTGCTGTACTTTACGTGGAGTTTTAATCCATAGTTTGCGATGAATTCTAGTTCTAAAACATTTTGTGATGATTCAACAACGATCTTGAAGAAATCTGGCTGATACCTTTTGTCAGTCCGTTGAGAATGTATGGAGAAAAGTCCCAAATCCCATGCCCAAAGTTGGCCTGATTTTATCAATTTCTTAAGACTCGAAGAAAATTTCTTTGCCCTCATTCTGATAAATCTTGTTTCCGATGGGAAAAATAATTCACACTCACAGAAGGGATTTCTCAAAATGAGAGCATTTTTCTTGTCGCTGAGACAAAACTCATTTTTTTTTCTTGAATCAAGAAAATTTCATTTGAAATCAAAACAAACTTTTCTTGATTCAAGTAAAATTTTCTGGGCTCAAGAAAAAAATGAGTTTCGTCCCAGCGACAAAAAAAGTTGGCTCATTTCAAGAAATCCTTCCTGTGAGTGCATTTGATTGGGGACATTCTTCATTGAGTTGAAACCACGTTCTTTGAATTCAAGAGGGAGTTTTCCATTTGACTGAATTTTCTTCCATTCTGCCGTACCAGGCAAAAAAGTTGTCGACTCAATTTTTTTCGAAAATGAGTTTTTCATATCATACGATTCAGGGAAGCAGGGCACGTTCAACTGCGTTAATAGAAATTAGTTATCGTCCCTAATTTTTGCATGATAAACATTTTTCTTCTCTGAAAACGAGTTGAAAATTAGACGATCGAATCGAATGTAAAGCGAACTATCATAGCATAACGCTCGAGCGCTGTTTAATGGAAAAAAATAGGTATTTTCGTTCACCAAACACCCTTAATCCTCAGTTACCCCACAGGGGGCTAAATAAGAGAACAAGAGGTTTTAGGGAATCTGATGTTCTGTTTATAGGGATGAAGAGGGACGATTTGAAACCAAAACAGGGATGGAGTTGATTTAGTTAAGGTAGCAAAGATTGAGTTGATTGCAACGCACAACGAGAGATTAACAAGAACATGCAAAAATACTGATTTTTTTTTCAAATAATCAAAAACAGCACCCCTTATTTGCCCTAGAACCGCTTTAATATTGTTAAAATATTAGTTACATCATTCAATTTTGATGTGGAATAGTTTTTCTCGGTTTTCTCCGTACGAACGAATTTGGAGTTTACAACTTTTTTGCCTGGGACGGCAGCATTGAAAGAGAGATTTATTAGAATGAGGGGGAAGAAAATTTTCTTTCGATCCAAGAAATTGGGTTCTCAGTGCAATCTTCAGCCACACTGTGAAAAATAATCGGAATTTTCCAGTATACGGCCACCGAAAAATTCCAATCATCGGATGGGAAATCAATTTCCGATATTAAATCCGATGAATTCTAAATTGCATGGGATTTTTACTATTATTTTACAGGAAATTTCCGAACAAGTATGGAAAATTCCTAACGCATGTACATGTTAATTACTTCATATAAATTTATAGGGATTTTACCGTGGAAATTTTTACAGTGCAAGTTTGGTCAAATTGGTTGAAACAAATGGCGGAAATGATCGTACCAATGTTTCATGCATCACCCATGACGTGGTATGGGTTTTCGAGTATTCAATCCTCATGTGAAGCTAGAAAAACTTAAAAAAAAAAAAAAACAGAACATCAAACTCGTGATCGCGTACGAAACATTTAGTCTATAAAGAACGATAGTCACATTACATTCGCGCAAATCGCATATCGTCGTCGTCATCGTCGTCGTTCGCTACCCAGCCTTGAGCGCACAAATTTTCTCATCGATTCTTTTATAACTTTCGTACCAAAAAAATATGACGTGATTCGCACAAAATCTGAAATTATCATTCGAAAACTCGGTCGAAAGGATGTATTGTGTTATAATACATGTCGTACGTAAAGTTATCAGAGCGTAATAATCGTGGAACATTGATATTGTCTTTGACAAAATATTATCCTCCCAACGTTCGATCGTTGTTTGAAAACCGCGATGTAGGATCCACACACAAAAAAAAAACCCGAGTAATAAATCTGTATATTCATTGTTTAAAGAACGATAACCGTTTCGAACAGTTCTCACGAGTTCCATCGGACGCGCCCGGACACCCGGTCGCCTCTCTTATTAACCACATCGATATTTCGTCGAAAGAGAAAGTTTTGTTGCTCTTTTATTTTCTCTTTCTTCATTTTCGCAGATACCGAATTCCATTATATTCTTCGATGATCGATGATCGAACATTTTTAAAACAAGGCATTTTTAATCCTGATTTCTAGGACAATTTGTGGTAGAAGGTGTATATACCGTAACCAACCTTTCTATCAATTTTCGATACCGAAATTTATACATCCATTCTCAAATCTTTGGCAATTTATAATTTATAATACTTTGGTACTTCGGGATACGGCGATTTCTGTTAAATTATTGTTGTTGTTGTTGTTGTTTTGATATTACGTTGATACGCGAAGAAAATATCGTCCAAGGATTTTTTTTTCTATTATTGCACTTATTTGTTGTATAATGAATAAAAAAAGTTCATATATATGTGTATATATATATATATATTACGATAACACTTCGTGCAACAGTACAATGAGTTAGATTTTACTTTTAGTTTCGAAAATGGGATTGTAGAGTGGGGTAGACCTTGGCACACTTCACACACCGAGACACACTGCTTACTTGGAGAATGAGAGATAGAAAGAATTGAAGAGGGAAAGAGAGAGAGAGAGAGAGAGAGAAAAAGTGGTAAAGGGGGAAAGAGAGAGAGAGAGAAACTCTAGCTCGCTCTTATGTACTTTGCGACGAATACCTGTTACCGAGTCTGTATCATACCTGCATAAGTAATATCATATTATAATAATCATGTCGTGACATTTACTATTTTTCCCAGAATAATAGCTACATGTACAACACCACGGTAGAGTGGTAGGTCCTCTCGCGTATCTCAAGAACGAGAAGGAAGAGGGAAAAAGAAAGAGAACTCTGTCAAAATTTCTATTGTCACACTGATTATAGGATAGTCCGTGGATGGTTATGAAACTCGCTAGATTATAATTCGCTCTGGCATTTTATTCCTTAGTTTTCTTTTTTACTCTCCAACCGCGCGAATTTCAACCGCCGTGGAACAATCACATGGATGTGGATGAAATCACAATTCAATTACATTCATTGATATTCCGATTCAAATTTTCGAGTCGTGATTCTGACTCACTTATTTTCATTTATGATGATTTATAATAGGAATTGCGATGATTCACCATTGTTTCCAGATAATAATAACGCGTAGAATGATGAAAAATGAACACGGCATTGTTTTTCGTACGCATTCGTTCATAGACGTCTGTCTATTAACCATTTCGGTTCAATGTTTGGTAATTTGGCACCATTGGGTAAACTAGTTTTAAATAGATATCGGCGATGCTCGGTCAGGCTGTGCTCGCGTTAACTTCATCGTATGTTATTTCTTCTTCTTCTACCTTTCGAGAAGAATTCTGACCCGATTGGAATTTTATTGACTCTGCGCCTGATTAGGCGAATCTCGAGCTTCTTCCAGTTCCGACAAGGTTGCTTCTAACGCTTGACTACCGTTGGAATCTTGTTAGTAAAACCTTGTTTAAATTAATCATAATTACGGTATGAAAAATTACGTAGAGCTGGGATTTAGTACACTGAGGGAAAAGGTTTCTTTATAGTTAACGAACAAACGTATATTCATTTATGGGGAAATAACTATTCGTTTGAATCAAATATATTTCGTTGATAATGAACAAGTGATATTTTGGAGAAACTTTGTTGATATCGAATGAATCATATCTTTGACAGAATCATGATGTATTTGCGTGAAATCAACTACACTAGGATTCACAACAAGCTAAACTTCGCCTACAAGCTCGTTATATGATAAATAACTAATTCAGTTTGCGAGTGTCGATCGTTCTGAATCTGCTCACTTTCGCCTGAAAAATTGATTTTCAATTTTCAAAGCTCTTGAAATCACCCTAATAGAAATTTGATCAAGCGTTCCCTATTTTTAATAAGGTCCTGATCAGGTTAGAATCCGGAAACCATGAATAAGGAAAATCTTATTAGGCCCTTGCAAGGGACTTATCTGAGTTCCCTAATGGGATTCAAATAGGGTTGTAACGCAAGGGTTCCATAAAATCGAGCGGAATAGGGAAAACCGTAACGAAACCTGATGAAGACTTGATAAGAGATCAGGCATGACTCGTCAGACCCTGGTATTTTCCCATCCAAAATTTCCACTAGGGCAGTTATTGAATACCCCGCTATTGGCCCAGATGGAAAAATTCTGTACAATTCTGATTGAAATTTACCTGAAAATTCAGAAAAAATTACAATCTTTTACAGTGGATTTCATTTTTTTAACAACGTTGTATCGATATTTGTGCAATATTATATGTTGCTGAAGTTTGAATCGTTTACAGAAACGAAACGAAAATTTCCACTCACAAAATCTAATGAATGATCGTTATTTAACTCTTCAAATGAACGCTTTGGAACTGAAAACACCGCCTCAAAAAAGTAATACAAAAGTTTGGGTTGTTAATAATTGAGTATTCCGTTGTTCGATTACTAATTCGTTTCAATAAAAGATTCAAACTTCGGCAACATAATATTATCCGAAGAGTATTGATCCTACATTGCCCCAAGATTGTTTGCCCACACTGAGAACCCGATTTCTTAGATTCAGAGAAAATTTCTTTGCCCTCATTCTGATAAAATCTTGCTGACAATGAAAAAAATTATTCATCGAAATGGAAGAATTTTCCATTGAATTGAAATCATATTCTTCGAATTCAGGAAAGAATAGATATTTGTTTCAATTTGAAAATTTTTCGTTTTAGTTTTCTCCATTGAACTGAATTTTCATAATAATAAGGGCAAAGAAAATTTTCTTTTCAAAAGCAAAGAGTTGGTAGCATTTGGAGAACGAAGACTCTACCTACCCTGAGCTAAACCGGCAATTTCCACATTATAGAACCACCCTGTTAGGTTCTTACGGAACATCGATTCGACCTGATAAAAATTTCCACCCAAGTAAGAAGATTTTTCGAAAAAAAAAAAAGGAAGATGATTAACCCAGAAATCATATATCCCTGATTATTTTATCAATAATGTATTTTCCATTCATACGGGTGAGGAAAGATTAACACGCTGGCGTGTGAGTCGCGCCGATCGTTCTCGTTGTATTGTCTTCTGTTTGCCATCGTTGCATTTCAATCTATCGCGAAAGATAAATCTCTGATACTCGCGATATGTTCAATCGAAATAAATCGAATTCTTGTTTTTCACCGTAATTAAATTGGGAACGAACATTCGAATCGGAAAGTAATTAACAAACAAAATAGATTTCGTATTGATTATCCCGTTCACTGCATCTTTTTTGCTGCTTTTACAAAAAAATTTTCCTGCATAAAACTAAAGAAAAGTCATAATGCTGAGACATTTTAACGAACTATTGGTATCAGGGAACGTTATAACAGGCTGCAATGAACTGTTCACTGCAATAGACGATGTAATGGTTTCCGCGTAACTTAAAAATTTTCCTCAAGTGAAAATACTGAGAAAAAATCATGTTTCCCTCCTCAAATTGACTGCAAACAATCGCAGGAACAGGAGGCACCTTAAAATATCAATACGGCAATTTTCAACACTACACGGAGAAAAATGAATTCGCTGTGGCAGCGAAATCTACTTTTGCTGGGTTCCTTTTGCCAGAGCAACAAATTTTTTGCGGTGACAGCAAACTATTTGCTGTTCCAGCAATCTTGTTAGCTGCGACAGCGAATTTTTAGATGTGGTAGCAAAAAATGTTTGCTATTCCAGCAAAATTTGTTTGCTATTCTGTATATAATACTGAAAATTTGCTGGCGGAGCAAACATTTTTTGCTGCCACAGCTAAAAAATTGCTGTCGTAGCTAACACGATTGCTGTTATAGCAAATTTTTAGCTAGGTCGGCAAAAAATTCTGCTATTCTATATATAATACCTCGATTTGCTGCGTCAGCAAATCTTTTCTCTCCGTGTATGCTCTGTGAATGTAGATTTGATGGAGTATTGAATTTGTTGATTCGACACAACAAAATGGCCCCAAATATAGATAATAACAAACCGATTTCCGTACTACTGTTATTTTCGTACTCTACAGATGTCGTTTGAAACATTTTCATCGCACCGATTAATTTGAAAGATCATTGATAATTTTTTTGGCATGATGAATTACGTGCCCACTGTAGTAGACAGATACAGTCAACGGGTTATAACAAAACATTCTGCAAGTATTCTTGAGATAATACACTGTAAAAAATATTCGGGATCTTCCGATACCTATGTCAAGGAAATTTCCTATACTTGTACGGGCAAAGCAACTTCCCATGAACGTATACGAATTTTCACATAAAAGTATATCAAACTTGCTGTTTTATGGGATTTTTACTGCAAATTTATAGGATTTTTTCCAAAATTGATGGGAAATTTCCTATCCATGTACGTGTTAATTACTTCACATGCATGTTTGTGAAATTTCCCATAAAAATTGTTTACAGTGTACGCGAGAAACGACTCGATGAAAAATTGGTCAATGTATATCGAAGTTTGAAGGATACCTTCCTTATTCGTTTCGACCTTCGAATGAAGATTTCTAACAAGACAAATGATTACGCATCAAAATCAAATGTCAACCCTCTAACTTTCACCACGCTATTCAAAAGGTTAATCATCGTGGATTCGTTAAAAATAGTTTTAGAGTTCTATAAATTTGACAGACCGGGATATAAAAATTCAGAGGCAATGGATGAGAGAGATTTTCGTATTTTATTGTTGAATGTGATGAAGACGGAACAAAATGATGTTGTTGGTATTTGAATAGTTGAAAATTGGTTATGAACAATTTTTAACTTTCCAAATATCGGATTTTTCCTATGAATTGATCTGAAAATTCCAATCACTGATTGGGAAATCAATTTCCGGTACATTTGTATGAAATTTCCTATGAATTTATCTGGAAATTCCAAAGTTTATGGGATTTTTCCCAACATTTCACAGTGAATATTCGGATGAGTTCGGAAAATTCCTGACGCACATATGTGTTAATAATTACTTCACATAAATATATGGGAATTTTTTCCTATAAAATTTTTACAGTGTACCATAGCTGATTCTTAGCTGCCATAGCGGATTATTCTTTTTACGTGAAATTCAATAGCTTAGTTATGGAATTGTATCTTCGCCGACGGTTGTTCGTTGGTTAAAAATTGATCATTTGCGCGACAAAAATGAAATACACAGAGAGAAAATTGCTGTAATTATAAGGACAGCATTGAATTGCTGTAAAATATACCGAAATTCCTGTTCAATCAACCAAAGTCTCCGATAAAAATGAAAATTCGCTGCAGTGGTTACATAAATTGCGATAAATCTAATAGATTTTGCGGTATAAATTACAGCAATTCTATGTTATCCATATATTCATCGGACATGAGGGTTATTTTACAGCAAATTTTTCTCTGTGCACGGAAACGTGCTCTGTGATCCAAAATTTCGTTGACTAGTATGTCACTTTTGGACGAGGCACAAATACGAGAAGAATTCATACACTGGACTTTAATAATTCGTTGACTTTGTCCATGATTTCACCGATGGAATTCACTTTTCATTCTGATTGTCGAAATAATGGAAAGTGTCAACGAATGATTAAAATCCAGTGTAGGAATTCTTCTGGAATTTGTGCTCCGTCCCAAAGTCAAGACATACTAGTCAACGAAAATTTGGATCACTAATTTTTTCCATGTGTAGCTGTAACAGTTACTCACTCTTTTGGTACCCTTATTCACTGATACGGCTAAAATAATTGCAGTGGTAGCTATTTGTTAGCTACCACAGTGAGAAATCGTAGCTGTAATCGCACAGGTTTTGTGGTTGACATTTGATGATTTACCTGTTGAATTTTCGCTACGGCAGCTACTTTTCTCGCAGAGTGCGTAGCTGTGACAGCTAAAAAATACCTCCCGAACAATAGCTAATTATTTTTTCTCTGTGTTACTCAAAGGATAAAAGCGTTCCAGAAAAATAACGTCATGTCAAGCTTCGCCAATATTTTTTTTTTTTTCAACAAAGAACTAAAAACCAAGCTGTTGCCATGTTGCTGAAGTTCGAATCGTTTATTGAAACGAACCAATAATTGAATGATTGAATATTCAGGTGTTCAAGACCAAGAATTTTGCAGTATATTTTTCAAACGATTTCTCTGGTTCCAACCAGTCAATTTGAGGAAATAAATAACGATTCGAACTTCAACAACAGGCTGTTGCCAATATTTGACGGAAAACTCGTGTATTTTATCTCAGACTCAAACAAATGCTAAGCTGATACCTACATGCAGAGAAATTTGTAGTTAAATTTACTATGTTATTATTGTTCCCGAGGAACAGACTGAATTCTGTCGGATTTTACTATGAAGGGCATATTTTTACTATGGTACAACAATAGAATGCTGATCATATTGACTATGTTTTATGGGGGAACCCGTCATAGTTCAGTCTGTTCCTCGGGAACAATAATAACATAGTAAATTTGACTACAAATTTCTCTCCGTGTAGTGGATCAACAAAACCCTTTCATTGACTACCGTTATTAATATAATTCATACTATATTTGTTTCTATTCATCCATTTAATATCCATGCCACATATTTTTTTTCTGCCTCCATTCGATACGTTGTATAATAATCTTCAAACAACGGTGCAATACTTTTCGTCTTGGACACTTTTTGAGTGAGTTTCTGGGTCACTAGCTTTCACTTTCTTTCGTTCTTCTCCCGTGTTGTATGCCCTGTTCTTCCGCCGTATATCGAGTCGCTTCTCCTCCTCCTCCTTCTCCGTCGTCGTCGTCGTCGTCGTCCTTTTCCTTTCGTCGTATGACCCTTTTTTCATCTTCCATTGAGCCACCACCCGCTCTCTCTTTCTCTCGATCGTGATTTTACCCTACTTGCCCTGCCTCGCGCACCTACGTACCGATTTCTTTCTTATTATTCTTGACGAAATAATGCAACCAAAAAGAAGTACTTTTGAAGAAAAAAAAAAGAAAGAAACGAAATTGCACGTGTTTTACATCGCTCACTCCGTTCATACGGCAGGTAATAACGCACTCGATTCTCATTTTTCCGTTTTATATAATACCCTAGTCGGGGAACAAAAGCAGCGTGAAGCAGCGTCGAGGAAGGTAGGTAGGATGTATATTTGGGCGGTATACCTCGGTACCATACCTTAGATCATATAGGAGAGAGCACTACAATAGCTTGAACAGGAAACTCGATCGATTCTTTGAAGAATGCGTACCCCGCGTATGTAATTTTTTGTCCCTCTTTTCATTATTCGCGGTCTTCGATTTGTTGTTTATTGTTATCATGATTATGATGTGATCGTCATTGTTGGCAAGAGATGTTCAACCCTTGAACATCTCTTCGCACAGTTAGTTGCGTAAGTACTTCGAAGGAAATATAGGGTATCCAAGGGTTATTATTTCTTCCTACACTGTAAAAAAAAATCTGAAATTTCATGCACCAGATGAATATGAAAATTCTGAAACTTGTAATTGAAATCAAGTTCGAAATCATGAAATTCATGAAATTTACTGCAAAATGTATTAAAATTCACATAAAAATGGATGATATCATAAACTTTTTACAGTGTACGGGGATACAAACAGGCAGGCCATCGTTTACTCGAGGTTTGGTTCAATATTTTGGAAATATTGAGTTTCGATACAACACGTGTGTGTGTGTGTATATGTATGTAATAATACCATATTGTTGTTTGAAAAATAAAGCGAATATAATGAGGCGTGAGTTCCGTATCATAAATTATACGGAACTGGGTCACGTTTGACAAATGTATCTTCTCGCAAACTCCTGTACAACATGAATTAACAAAATAAACACAATGTATACATATACAGTCCGACCTCTCAAGGGGGGAAATACAAGCAAATGAACACTGGAAAAAATATTTATTTCTCCTGTCTCTCTCTCCATAAAATATTTTTTGTAGAAATTGAATATTCAATTAGATACAAAAACTGATTACTTGTGGCGAATAAATAATTTATTTGGAAGACTAATTCATTCGGGGCAAGCATTGCATCATTTGATTCGATCAAATATTTTATTGATCCTAAGAAATATTTCATGTAGAGAGGACAAATGAACTATTTATTTGGTTGGAAGACATTTTTTTTTCAGTGTACCTTTTTTTTGAAAATTTATTACAATTCATTGGTTGAAGATGAAGTAATGAAATTAAGTACACACCGAAAGAAATAATTCATTTGACCGAATGAACTGAAGTTAGTTGTGAAAATTAGTTCCGAGTAATGAAGGCTGTAGTGAAGGCAACTTCAAATTAGTAACAGCAACTAAAGGGGGGATTCTGGTTTAGACACCCGGATTTTTGATATTTTTTCGGACACCATAAAAATTATCCAATAAATATTTTGACAGGGTATGATTTATGCACGTAAGAATCATACACGTATTGATTGTACACGAAAAATAAAACCCAAAAGTATTTACACTAATAACTTTTTGTTCAATACCTCATATTTAACACATAAGCTTTGGTGCACGTAAAATTATTTGATAAGAAAATTGTACACTAAATATTTGTCATGCTTGAAAATCGTACACATGTTTTTATGTACGGACAAAAAATGTAATTAATTAGTGTATAATGATTGTACACCTAATGGAATTCATATGAGAAATTTTTTCCGTTGTATTGACTGATTACTATGAATTAGATTAGGAGTACAATAATTATACACCGATTAATTTTATTTTCTGATCGTGCATCAACAAATATGTGTACAATTTTTGTTGATTACATTTTTAAAGCTTGTAAAATATTTCGTGTACAATTTCTATGTCAATCAATTGAACGTGCACAAACAATCATTGCATAAAATGTTATGTGTTGGACAAAAAGTATTAGTGTGAATACTTTTGGGTTTTATTTTTCGTGTACAATTAACACGTGTATGATTCTCACGTGCATAAATCATACCCTGTCAATATTTTTACTATCCATTCTTCCACTGACATTGACATTTTAAGATTATAAAACATTAGGAATATTAGGAAAAAAATCAAAATTGAGAAAACTGCAGACCAGCAAAGGTGGGGGCTCACACTGAGAAAAAGGTTTCCTTCTGACAAATCAACGCATTTGGTTGAACATTTTCAAGAAGTATCATTTCATACAAATAAGACATATTGATTATATAACCAAACATTGTGTTGAGTCAAGAAATTCATATTTATTAACTATAACCAAATCATTCATTTGATTCAAAGTGATTGGAGTTAATGTAAATGAATATGAATTCTTGTCAAATTCAGATCTATCGAATCATAGTCGGTATGAAGTTGACTCAAAGAAATATGTGGTGTATTCAACAACTATGTGATAAAATGAATATTAGTAAATATTTCTTTGCTCGTATCCAAATATACGATTTATTTACTGTAAACAAATCTCATTTGAGTCAACGAATCCTTTTTCTCAGTGCATAAAAAATTGTTGTGACCTGGTGTGCAGGATTCTAGTCCATCCAATGATCTGAAGAACATTTTCTTTGTAAATTCCTGAAGAAGAGGGATGTAGCTATCGCACTACGAAGAGTTTTTTTTCACAAATTGGCGGCGATTTAAAAAAAAAGTGACGTTTGTTCCCTGATTTTTTTCGCCCATTGGGATTTGAAGGAAAAAAAAGAAAAGATTTCTAAAAAAATCTGCAATGTATGAAGGAGCTCTGTACCAAATTTCAAGTAAATCGGTCGAGTAGAAGTTGAGATATCATGCACACCGTTTCGAAAAGAGCAGTTTCTCTACAACTAAAGAGTAAAACTTGCTTTCATTCTGCATATAAATTCATTTCAAGACGCAGCCAAAACCAGCCCTGTTTCAGCTGAAACTAAGCGCTGAAAACAAATTCTGACACAATGGGTTAGACTGAATTGCAGTAAATTTTTCAAGTAAGATGCAGGCGACATTAAGTCGGAATCTTCAGAGTGTAAGTGTTACAATGGTACATTATACTCACATTTTCTTACAAAACCTTCCTGAGAATTTAGTTGAGCTAACGCCCATTTTAGTTATCCAAATATCAACAATTGTATCTAGTTGCTGGAACTAATTTGGAGTAATGGTAACCGATTATTTTCCTCGGTTGCACCTTAAAATATACATTCAAAACTATTTTTACAATTTTTTTGAGACAAAAATATTTAAAAATGGCGCGGAGCTACGATTTGGCACCTCGTTTTTACGCGGTGCAGCCCACAGGTCTCAATTTTGATCTAAAATCAAAAAACCAAAATTCTATCGTTAAAGTATATCAAAACGCACAACTTGACGGAAAGAAAAACACAAAATAAAATTTATTTACATCGCTTTTTCCAATTTTTAAATGAAAAACAAAAATGTGTTTTTTTCAAACGCTTCTGAGTTCTCAATTTTCGATTTTTATTTGTTTTGACTCCGTCAAGTTGTGCGTTTTCACATATTCCAACGATTGAATTTTGGTTTTTAGATTTTAGAAAAAAATTAAGGCCTGCCCTGGCGATTCCAAAGTCAGAAAATGGTAACCCAGATGATTTTTATCATATCATTACCTGTTTGCGATCGAAAACTAATTGTTGCTTAGAACAAATCTGCCACTAAAACGTAACCAAAAAATGTGGTCAGTTTTTGGAATCTTTCTGGTATGTTTGAGGTAAAAACCCAGAAAATTACCATGAAATAACCGAAAAATCACCAAATTGAGATTGGTTGAATTTTTGTTGAAATAAATGTCCCAAACGACCAACAAGTTACCCAAACAAAGATTTTTCATCAAAATGTAACCGCAAATTTTGGTCACTTGTCGGGTCACCCGGATCCGCTCGGGTGTAGGCTGCACGCCACAAACCCGAGGAACCAACTTCTAGCAGCTGTAGCTCCACCATTTTGAAATATTTTTGTTTCAATAAAATTATTATGAAGATAGTTTGAAACGTAGATTTCAAGATGTGCGTTATTTTTCGTAATAAATTCTCAAACAACGGTACGTTTACATGTACTTCCCCCCCTTACTAAGAACGCAAAAGCCCCCAAGGGGAAGAATTTTTCCTCCGTGCTGTCTGACGCTTGCTGTCTCTGTCTCTTTTTCCGTCATGCAAACCTCTCAATAAGAACGCTTGAACGCTATCAGTTTCTCCATGGCACCCATATAAACTAGTCCTAGATTATAAATTAATACTATTTTATGCAATGCATAAAGTTGATGTACATCAGGGTGTTTCATTTTTGGACGATATTTTTTTTCTCTGTCCTACCTGAGAATTTGATATTTTATAGCGGAAATAAATTATTCCCGTTAAAAAAAAAATTCCAAGTCAATCAGAGGCATAGCTCATCCAACAATTTGATTTTCTATATGAATAACACAGGAAACTGGTGAACTTCGAATTGAACTAGATTTTTCAGGGTTAAAAAATTGTTTTCTAAAAAAATTCATGTGACCAATAGTTCTGGAGTTACAGAGCATGGAAGATGGACTTTAATGGAAATCGACATCAAATCCTTCATAATTTATATTGAAATTTACATTCACTTACTGGATTTCAATTAGTAGTCTCTAAATTTATAAATTTTTGAATCTTATAATGTGTGTTATAACTTAATTTTTCATGTAAGATCAATAAATACAAAATTATAAGGGACTTGATATCGATTTTTATTGAACTTCACGTTCCAAGCTCTGTAACTTTCAAACTAGCGTTTTTGTAGGAAATTTCATGCCCTAAAAAAGTATCATATGCATTTTGTCGGAGAAAATTTGTTCAACCCCGAAAAATCCAGTTGAATCCAAAGTTAACCAGTTTCCTGTGTTATTCATATGGGAAATCGTATTTTTGGATGAGTTACGCTTGTAATTCACATAGAATTCTTTTCTGACGGAAATATTCTATTTCCTCTATGAAATATCGAATTTTCAGGTAGAATAGAGAAAAGAAAAATATTGCCCAAAAATGAAACACATATTCCTAATGTACATACTATTCCTAGGGTCTTCTGAAATATGAATTGTATATCGTTTTATTTCGTGTATTTAGAAGAAAATGTTGAAGAATCCATTTGCCTGAGACGTCATCTTCGGTGAAAGAATTCGGTTCCCTTGAAAATATTCCACCTGCAGTTGAATGCGTTGCGAATCAAAATAATATTCAACCCTTCGACGAAAATCATTTCAATTATTTGTCTGAACCCTTAGGAAAGTTTTTCTCGTTCATGCAAAATTTTCTTCAAACATGGGAAATAATATGAAAATTTTGCAAGTTTATGAAAATGGACAGGGAATCTTTGGCTATTTTATACGAAAATCTTCAAATACACACATGTTCGTTGAATGTGGATAGAAATAAAATTTATACAATTAACTTGAAGAAGAATGGGACGGACGGGATTGATTCTGCACTGTTAGAAATTTCTGATTGAACTTCCAATTACATGTAATGGAAGCAAAAGTTATTCACGTAACTGAAAAATTTATTGAAATTTCAGTTACGAGAATATATATATATAATTGTATGATGTATTGTAGCAAAAATTTAAAATTCAGTTACGTGGAAATGAATTCTCATCTCAATCACCAAGAATTGGAAATTTCATTTGTAAATGCATATGAAGCATATAATGAATTTGAAGACATTTCTGACGGTGTGTACACTGTTGAAAATTGTTTGAAATTTCATAACTTTGTAAATTCCAAATTCATTTACGAGTGATTGAATTTTCAAATTTTTACTACACTGTTAGAAAAGTTCTCAAATTTAATACGAAATATCATATATTTGATTATTAAATTTAATGTGAGTCATGAAATTTCACAATTTCTTACCGAAATGTAATAATTATTTAATCAATTTCACAAATATGTTATTAAAATTAAGAAGAAAATTCTCAGCATTAAGAATTATGATATTGAATTCAACATTTTATTATGAATTCTGTTGAATGAACTGTTCATGAAAAAAACTTCATAACTTTATTAACACTGTATATTATTACATCACACATTTATGTATATTTTCGTTTCTGGAATTGCAATCACATGTACCTTAAATTTTCAGTTACCTGATTGGAAATTGCTTCCATTACGTGCATTTGAAGTTTTGTCCAGAAATTTTTACACAGTAAAAAGTAAAACTTAAAGCGATCCCGAATATCAGCCTAAAAATGCAGCCAAAAGTAGCGCCTATTCCAACTGAAAGTAAGCAATGAAGAAGACTGAATTTCAGTCAATTCCATCTTACTTTGGAATTGAGATAGAATTCCATCTTAATTTCCAAAGTAGGATGGAATTGACTGAAATTCAGTCTTCTTCATTGCTTACTTTCACTTGGAATAGGCGCTACTTTTGGCTGCATTTTTAAGCTGATATTCGGGATCGCTTTAAGTTTTACTTTTTACTGTGTAACACACGGAAAAAATAATTTAGCTGCAGCAGCTAAGTAGCTAGCACGGACACGGACAGCCATTAAATTAGCTCCTGCAGCTAAATTTAATGGCTGTCCGTGTCCGTGCTTGCACGCAGAGAAAAATTCTTGCTGAAAAAGCGATTTCGAAAAATCTGCTTTGCTAAATTAGCAAAACGGTTGCTGTTACAGCAAAAATTCTGCTATTTTAGCAAGATATTTGCTAATTCAGCAAAATGTCCTAATTGTCTGTATATCTACAATCTCGGATTGCTGAATGGCAAGCGCTTGTTAAAAGAGCAAGATTTTTGCTGTGACAGCAAATTATTTGCTAATTCAGCAACAAGTTTTGCCATATCAGCAAAGCAAATCTTCGAGGTTTGCTGTTTCAGCAACTTTTTTTCTCTGAGTGTGATAGCTACTTAGCTGCTAAATTATTTTTTCCGTGCAGTGTACAGCGAAGGTTTTTTGAGAGTGTAAAGAATTATTCAAAACGATAACGTACATTCAAGTGTTTATTTCATTTTACTCTATATACGGCCGTATGTCAAAATTTTGATGTTTCGAGATATCAAGCATTTTATTTAAACTTGGACATGTTGAATGATACAAATGCCATGATGTCTAAATCAGCTTTTCACGTGGTTTTCAATGGAGTGAAGATTTTCTCAATTGAAACGCACATAAAAAAGCTTTTCGAATATGAATATGTAAAAACCGGAGAAAAATGTTGTTGACATACGGTCTTTTGGCTGAGGACGCCAGTATAGTTCTACTAAGTTTCGGACGTTCTCATTCAGAGGTTCGCACGCGACTACCCGAAACTTGGAGTTGGAGTAAAAGTTGGGGAAGTACTCGAGCGAGAAACTAGGAAAGCGTTCTTATTAGGAGGTCGGCCTGTAAAAGATGCATGTTTATTATTCGAAGTTCGAAGAAAGCTCGTTGCTTCAAGAGTGAATACTTGAAGAATGAAAATCATTAAAGAGAAAATTATAAATGTGTTATCTTTTATAATTACATCATCTTAAATTAGACGAATGTAGGTCACGCGGTACACGTGCATCATCTACTAAACCACCGCTGCTGCTGCTGCTACTACTAATACTACTACTACTACCACTACTACTATACTAGTACTACGAGAGATTCTATACAAAGAAAAAGAATGATTTTCAAGCATGTGGAGAACAGAACTGTAGAGGAAAGAAATGTGAACGAGGAATCGTTCCTAGATTCATAAGTCATTATTATTTTCATTACAGATATTCTTTTATCTGAGATTATACAACGTTTGTGTGTATTAAACGATTCATTGGATACAACGTAAGAGAAAGAGTGAGACGATAATTTCGATGATAAGGTGATAAAAGATTCACATCGAAGCATGGAGAAGGAAGTAATTGAAAATATCAATTTTATCGTAACGTTATAACGAATCTTGAAATGTAGGTCACTTTTCTTACGTGGAACGAGAGCGAAGGAGCATCGTCTTCGAGGAACGACAGAATAATTCATGAATTTGATATTTTTAATGGTAGATATATCTTGGTGATATAACTTGTGATGATGATGATGCTCGTTGAAAGATAAATGAACGTGAGAAGATACATGTGCTTCGATGGGATAGCATTTTTCATTGCACCGAGAAAAGAGTTGGTTGATCGATTTCATTCCCCTCTGAGTTTACGTTTCCGAATCTCGAAAATTTTCTGGATATTCGATATATCCAGACAAGAATAAAAATATATTTCTTCCCGTACTTCCCGAGCCACATCAAGAAATCGATCACCCCGTGCTTCCTTTCCAGAACAAAATATTTTTAGATTCAGGGTAATTTTGAAGTTGTTTTTCCGAAACTATGTCAGTGCAATTACCGTATAATTCACTGTATAATTCCGAGGGATTGAGAAATATAAACGTATGAAATGTTCGAATATTTCCCAATGGTCGTTGATTCATCAAATTTGAATCCCAGATTAACAAAAGAAAAGGGAACACCAACAATAACAAACGAAGTTGTTCCTTTCTCCAATTCTCTTTTGTCGAGAAGCATGATAATTATCTTTATGATGATTGTATGCACCCAACCTCCAGACTTGCACCTGATAGAACGACAATGATGATGATGACGACGACGACGACGACGATGATGATGATGAGCATGCAACAACGAAGGCACAGGTTTATGGGACGAGTATCGTGCTTTCTTGCTCGCTTACGAGGCGCGCGTGTGCATTCATCGATGACACGCGTATTGCATACGTGCATACGCAACACGTTCTTCTCGTATACGCGTATTAGGTATAGGTAAGAGACTCTGCCATTACGGCAGAAGTGCACGATTACTTGGATGGAAAGAGCACGCCTCGCCGGGTATTACGAGTACGACATGAAGAAGAGAGTGCAAGTGAACAAGTCGGTACAAGACAACATTCGTGTATACGTGCACGTGTATGCATATACACGTCGGAGAGAGAGGAGGGAGACGTATCGTGTGCGTGCGTGTGTGTGTGTGTGTGCTGCGGCGTTGAAAGGAGGGTAGGAGAGGGATGGAAAATGAAAGAGAGAGGGAGAAGTTAATGGAACGTTGGTATAGAAAGGGAGAGGAAACTGAGGTAGGAGAAAAAGAGCGCGATGTATGTATTATTCGTTACAAAGGAGAGAGAGAAAATGTATTGCAGAGGTAAAAAAGGATGGGGTTTTGCTTTGGAAAAGGACGAAGCAACGGCAAAAGAGGTAGGTGCGTGGCCAATTCAAAGGGAAGAAGGAAAACGAGAGAAAAAAAGAATGTACGTGTTGTGTGTATGTTGAGAGAAAAAGTGTGTTAGAGAGAAAGAGAGGGAGAGGGAAATGTATAATGAAAGAAGAAGTGAATTGGCTGTCGCCGTCGTCGAGTGCCCGCGCGAGCGCACGGCTGCGTCATGTTCTCGGCAAACTGGGTCAGTAGGTCTTCCCCCTACTAACTTTTCAACCGACTCTACCGAGTGTGTGTATACGTGTATTATTACAAACACCCATACATACGTTGAAAGACTTCAACACACTTATCGGGATGTACGTCCATACGTGTACGTATACGTATAGTCTTCGTCGCGAGGAGTGCCAACGGCGTTACTGTTGACCCAGCCGCGCGCGCCCTACCGCACACTTTTTCCACGTGTGTATATATGTGTTCTGCACGTACGTCCTACCTCTCGTTGGGATGTGCTTCTTGGCCCAGCCCGAACCAGCCTGGCTCGTTCGTTCTGCGAAAGGAAGAGTTTTTCAAGCTCTCCTTGAACACAGCCGTAATGACTGATTCAGTTTTCACTGTTCACATAACACAGATACCTTCTCTACCTTCTTCGTCCGATCGTTCCAACTTTAAAGAATCACGATCACTCGCCGAGCGAAGAAATTCTTACGACAAAAACACAAAAGCGCTTTTCTTCCCTTTTTCTCGTCATCATCATCATCATCATCTTTCAACAATAATCCTCATCAACGTCGTTATTATTTTCTCTACTCCCGGTTTATCGATTTTCTTCTTCTCTTCGTGTCTCGTATTCTCAAAAACTTGTCTTCATATTTCTGTATGCATTTTCAAAATTATTACAATACAAAAGGTAAGGTTTCGAGTGATTCGGAAAAGAAAGAAGCGATGACCTCCTTTTTTTTCACTCGACAGTACTGCCAGTTGAAATGCACTTTAACCCTCTCAATGCGGTGGAACAATTTCGCAAAAAGCAGGACAGTTTGGAGTATCATCCACGAAATCCTAAAGTGAAATCATGAAAAAAATATACGTATCGTCATTAGGATTAAGGAAACAACAGCACCTAATTGACCCTAATTCCTCGATAGCACGTACCGTAAGCAATTAATGAACTTAATACTCCTACGTATAAATACTAGCCTCGGACGGCAGTCGGTTCGTATTTCCCTATTCGTTCAACATCAATCGGATTTTCTTTCATCGAAAATTATGTAGTTTACATTTTAGTTTATATTTTGGATAACCAATCATGGGACAGCATTGGACCATAACACGTTAGTCCTTAACGATCGATAGTTCGCCACGAGCGTATTATTACTCGATAATAATGCCTAGTAGAAATGCTCTGGTCATTGAAGAGTTCTGTAACGCTCAACTAGCCGAAAAACTAGATGATTGCGAGTGCCTCGTACTCTCTTGAATTTTTAGAGTAAGATTTCACTCTTCAGCCAGCCAAAAGTAAGCCTGTCGGAATTTTGAGTGAAATTTCCACTCTTTTAAAGGTTAGAAAATCACAGCCACTCAAATTCTCGAGTCAATTTTTCACTGTAAAATAGTGAGGATTCACTCGAAGCGGACTAGCTCACTTCTGAGACTTAGTGGAGGGAAACACGTGATTTTTCACTCTTTCAGATTTAGAGAGTAGGGTTCTGGCGAGGTACTTGCAAGTGTCTAGCTAGTTAGCGTTACAAAACTCGTCAACAACTGGAGCACTTCTACATGGGAATAATCCGTATAGCAGTTCCTTAATTTTGTCAATATACAAAACTGATTGTTTAATCTCGGTAATCTATGTGGAGCCAATGTTGATCGACTTATCACAATATGATGTACCAATATCGGTACTTGGTAAATCGGTTCTTCCAATCTACGATTAGTTCCAACAGGGAACTACACTGTACAAATGATTGTGGAATTTTCCCACAAAAAATGGTGGCAGCAAAGCCCCTTCACAGATGGGGGATTTTTCACCATCATTTGGTGGACTTTTGCTTCATTTTTGGAGAATTCAACACCCAAAAACAAAATCATTTCTCAAAGTGATGGAAAAATCCCTGATTCTTTATGGAAAAACAATTCCCCCGCGTTGAGAGGAGAACATTTTTGACAGTGAAGGTAAAATACACTGTGAAAATTTCGATCAATTTGACGAGGAATTCCCCGGTGATTAGGCGGCGATTAACTCGGAAAAAAAAAACTCGGGAAAATTACTAGTAAATATACCAATTTTGCGGTAATTTCCCTGAAAAACGCGATAAATTTACCAAATATTCAGGAATTTTCAAGTGCTTCGCGACAAATTTCGGTAAACCCGGGTAGATATGCGAATCGGCCCATTCTTGGCGTATATTGAGTTTACGGGGGGTTAGTTGTATGATGTGAATTTCAAACAAATCGCAATTGGAGGAAGAAAATTTGAAAATTTCGTAAACATAGTTATCATGCGGATAACTTCCGTTCCTATCATCCAATTTTCATGAAATTTTCACCACAGCTTTATGCAGTGTGGATCGCTGTCCTGTATAAATTTGAACCTGATTCTCCAAGAAAAACGGGAGAGGGAAAGAAAACATGTTATCGAAAATTGTGATTTTGCGACCGAGCATGTCTTCGCTTCTTGTTATCCGATGGGAATGAAATTTTTACCACGTTCCAACATTGTGATCCGATAGTGTTCCCCAGGTGGGAATTAACAAATGGCCCAAGCTTGGCCCGATCTTGGCCCAATTATGACTTATATTGGGCCAGAATCCATGAGGAAAAAACGGCCCAAGCTTGGTGAAAGCTTGGGATGATAACCTCGTGCCAGGCTTGGTGTTCAATATTGGGCCAGAATGCAATGCCAAGCATGGCCCAATGTCTCATGATATATGTATTATGAGTATTTTGGAGCTTGGCTCATACGATTAAACCGGATATAGCCCAAGTTGTGTATTTCAACTCTTGCCGTGCTTCAACCTGATTCTTCAAACATACTTCTTCGAGAAGAAAATTACGTCATTTTTCATGCCATCCCTGCTAAAAATTTCCTATAGAAAACGATAAGATTTTTAGCAGGGATATCGGTACAACTCTGTAAAAATCACAAACATGGAGATGTGGCATAGGTTCTCAAATAAACATTGGTTGTACATTGGCTCAATATTGGTTCACCATGCTTGACAGTTTAATGTTTTGCCAAGCTTCAACCACTTGCTGTAATTACATTCCCTACGAAACGTGGTATAGATTCTCAAATAACAAATGGTTTGATATTGGGCCGATAGTGGTTCGCTATGCTTGGTAGCTTAATGTTTTGCCAATCTTCAACCACTTGTTGTATAGGCGTTCCTTATGAAACGTGGTGTGGGTTCTCAAATAACAAACGGTTTTATATTGGGTTGATATTGGTTCGCCATGTTTGGGAGCCCAATATTTTGCCAAGCTTGCACCAGTTGTCATATTGGCATTTCCCATGGAACCCGGTATGGTTTCTAGAATGAACAACGGTTGTATATTGAACCAATATTGGTTCGCGATGCTTGGCAGCCCAGTATTTTGCCAAGCATGGGCCAGTTGTCAATATTGTTTTTCTCGATTCTTTTCAACAATAACGAGGAAGCTATGTGTCGATTGGCAGAGTTTTTTTTGATACTGTACATTGGCTGTGCGTTGATTCTTTGTTAACAAATTTATATTTGGTTACGGTGAAATGAATATTAATTTGCCGTCAATCTATCATGAGTCTTAGGGGGCGTCCATTAA
Organism: Gonatopus flavifemur; assembly: GCA_018340375.1. Lineage (NCBI taxonomy): Eukaryota > Metazoa > Arthropoda > Insecta > Hymenoptera > Dryinidae > Gonatopus > Gonatopus flavifemur. The sequence continues at coordinate 14,451,170 of JAFFJZ010000006.1, forward strand.
TTACATGACGTATTTTTGAGGATTTTTTACCTCCCCCCCTCCCCTCCCCCCGGTAAGATTTTGTAAGATTTTCCGTAACCCCCTCCCCCCTCTCATAATGTCACGTGAGATTTTTCAAAATTTGTGATTATTAAGGAAAAATAGGATCACGTTTCGTTCTATTAGTTTCATTTAAGACTACTTAAATACGAATAAAGACGAATTAAAATATTCGTAGTGAGTCTACTGAAAATTCGTAGTCGATGTATCAAAAATTGATAGATCACTGTGAAAAATAGCAATGAAACTATCAACTTTTCATATTCTGACTACGAAATTTTGGTAGACTCACTACGAATATTTTTCAGCGATCCTCTTTTTCCCTAAATTGACAGTCATTTTTCCAAAAGTTGATAAATTCTTTCTAAATATTAATAGACCCGGTCTTTCCGTGTAGCAAAGATCAGTATTCGAGAATATCAGCGTAATTTGAAATCACAGTGATGAAATAATTTCACAAAAAAAAACTACATGATATTTTCTAAGACCCCTTCCCTTCTCCCCCAAGTGAGATTTGGAAAGATCCACCTTGATCTCCATTTATCACATTAAAGAAGTGAACAATGATTTTAGCCAAACAAAATTCCGGGAGGAGACGAGAAAAAGTCTATTCTCGTCTTGTCTCGTCTTGCGGCATCACCAAATATCACTTTCTCTCAAACATTTTTCTAAAACCATGAATCATCTCTAAGAGGAACAACGCATTTTTTTCTCTGCAAGAACCTGAGAGTCTTTGAGATTTTCATGAGAAAACTGATCAATTTGGGATATTCTGTATAGCATTTTTTGAGAATTTTTCAGAATCTTTTCATTAGTTTTTAAAGCTTTTGCATTTTTTTTCTCAGACAAATAGGAACGGAAATGCAATCTAAATTGAATGAAAATTGAAAAATTTTCAAACGCTCTGTCAAATGTATTTATAGAATTTCAAAATTTTTCAATAATCGGGAAAATGTCTTCACAGTTTACGGTTTCACGGTTTTATTAAAATTTTTTCAGAACGCAATTTTTTTGTTCCTATTTGTCTGAAAAGGGAATGAAAAAAGTCTGCACAGAATGTCTCTAATTTAATAGAGTTTTCGTGAAAATTTCAGAGATTCTCAAAGTTCGTTGGAATTTTTTTCAGATTTTTGCAGAGAAAATGCGATGTTTTTTTTAGAGATGATTCATGGGTGTTCGGTGGCGTAGCGGAGTGATTTGGCGCTCGAGGCAAAGGTTCCTAAAGGAAAGAGTTTCACAATTATATATAATTTATATATGATTCAATACAGTTTATACATAATTGTAAAAATTTTACTACTCGAGTCGCATTTCTCGCCCCCAGTCAATACATACGCATTTCTCATCTGTTTATTCTGGCGCCCCTTTATCTATGTGCCCGGGGCGATCGCCCCCTTCGCACCCCCCTAACTACGCTACCGTGGGTATTCAGAAATATTTCTGTACGGGCAGAATATATTTGATTAACATACTTTTGTCAATTATAAATAAACCTTTCTCTCACCACAGTAAGCAAATTTGTTGATTTATATAAAATTCTATACAAATTATATATAATTCTAAAAATTTGGTTTACTCGGGTCATCATTGCTTTCCTATCGCGAATTTACAGTAAGAGCAAGATACCTAACTGCGGTCATTCTTCAAGGGAGATTAAAAATTCTACCATGACAAATAAAATTTATTTGGCTTAGTTAGATTCTTGCTGAGAGTGACTGAATTTCCCAGCTGTCCAATATTCGACCAAACCTCACTTCTCAGGGTTCAATTTTCATTGAAAACTCTATGGAACACTCAAAGCTGTGTTAAATCCAACAATTCTTCCACAATTGTTTCAATGATAACACGTCATTTCGAATCTTGAATACCCATCCCAGGAATAATTTCAGGATTCTCCGTAGTTTGAAGTTGTATCAAGAATTCTCTTTTCAACATTTTCCACGAATATTCCTCTGAAAAAGTTGCTAGAAAGTATCGAGATGTATCATTTTCATAACTACTCTTGCGCCACTTTCTACCATTTCGATCCAGAATTTGAAACACGTAATCGAAAAAGTATCCCAGATAAACAGATCTCATGCTTCACCATGAAACAACATATATGTAATGTATTCCTTCCTCTCCAACCGAGATAGATAAATATTTTGAAATTCAAATATAGACTTCACCTATATCGATCGTACTTCAAAATCTCCCCAATATTTCTGTGTGATTTCATGAATATTCGAAGATATACCATAGTTTCACGTGTTGTTTTTTCCTCGATAACATTATCACGGGACAGAGAGTTTGTTGTTGCAACGCGAGATATTAAATATATTTGAACAGCCTTATGAGAACGATGTTGAAATTCAACCACATCAAATATCTTCGAAGGTTCACGCATTGGGTTCAATAGAGTTTTCCACGCTATTGAGAATGAAAGTGACCACACGTGGCATGAAAAATACCTTGCGTAATGTATGGATGTCGTATTATGAAATGAGAGAAGAACGTTGTGTACTGCTGCTATCAAATATCGTAATCGTATTACCCATCATTTCAAAAGATTTCGGTTGTTTATTGTATTCTCGAGAAATCAATTAATGTATAATCATCGAATCGTCATTAAAATCGTTGCAGGACGACAAAGAGATATCCTTTGTAATCTATTCATCGTCGTTACGTAATTGTAAGACTTCATTCAATTGCCAGATCGTTTGATGAATTCTTGTGAATTTCTAACGTGTAATCGATTGGCGTGTATCTCTGGAGAACTCGCAGCGAGTTTTCAATGAATGTAAAAATTACTATTGCTACACAGTGGAGAATTTTGTGTCGCAGGAGGTCCATTCGGAGTTTGATTCGGAGATTTTCAGTGTAAATTCTAAACTTATGTTAAAAATATACAAAATTTTTCCCTGTGTATTGAAAATTCAGGAAAGAATTGAACCACGAACTTTGAAATTATCGACCTTTTACGAATTCAGTTTTCTCCGTATACGATCGATACAAAACGTGACTAAACGTTATGTACGTGATACCACGGTTACGTAACATTACAGGCAGGATTACACGAATACAGTTCATACGTATACGTTGGGGGTTAGAATACTTGAAGGACTTTACAAACTACTATACGAGAATTTTTACTATAATTTTGATGAAAAAATCCCCCTCTGTGTTTGGTAAAAACTGCCACCGTCACTAGCGCTGGATACTTTATCGTGAATTCATATTTCCTGGATTTCTCGTAACTCGTTTGAAACAATACGGATTATTACAAAGCAATCCAAATCTGTTACACGTCATTCTTCGGGTATTCAATGCAGCGGATCGATTCTAATCGGTAACGAGGTAGCAGGAGCAGCAGCGGTAGCACGTGTACGCTGTACGAACCTCTAACATCATCGGGGAAGATATCAGGCGTACTCGCAACGACACACGACGTTGATGTCAATGGTGAAGATGACGAGAATGACAATAATAATGATAATGATAATGACAACGACGACGACAACGACGACGATGGTATGGTCAATACAAGTAAAGATGGGCGACAGACCGGCGAGAGAGGCAGGCAAGCCGACAATACTTTTGCCGCCGACATAGACCTGGTTCCGTAAGTAGGTCATCCCCGCCATTTCCCGCGTGTCGTGCAACCTCCTTCTGTCCCGTCGCTCCCGCCTCTCTCACCACTAACACACACGGCGGCAGCAGCAGCAGCAGCAGCAGCAACGGCGGCGGCAGCAGCAGCGGCAACAGCAGCAGCAGCAGTACCCGTTGCCCCTCCGTTCTCTTCGACCGCGTGTTGCCCTGCCTCTCTCGCCCACCACTCGCTCTCAGTTGGCGGTGTTTTGCCCGCGGAGGGGTACCTCTACTCCGACGACGCGTCGTCGGGCACCTGGTCGTATAGCTGTGGCATGCGCTGCTGAATCACTTTCACTTATACCTCGCGCCGTGTTAGTTGCTTTCGGTGGTTTTCATCTTCTGTTTCGAACAAAAAAAAAAAGACATCAAATCGTCTGAAAATTCGGTGTGATATAAATATATACCTTTTACATATATATATATATAATATATACACAAATCATAATCATATCAATCATCATCACCCCCTCCCCCCCACCCCGCCCACATCCTCACGAATCCTCAAAATTTGAATATAAATACACAATCGAGTCGTCCACGTGGTGACCAAGGTTGTTCCACATTTCATTTATTATCCAAATCCCTCAAAAGAGAAGAAAAAAAAACATTTTTTTTTTATCTTTCTCCTCCACCCCTCTCACTCTTTTCTTTCCTCCCTCCGTGTTTTGCCCCTTATCATCAACCCGTTACAGTTTTTCTGTATATACACACACACACCCGGAGAGGTGAGGCGAGAGTGTATTTTCCACTACCTACCTCTATGTGTCTTTGGCGGCGGTAGGGCAATATAAAAGAAGAAGCGGGGAGGGGGCGAACCGACCCTTCGGGAAAGCAACGAGACGGAGAGACATACTAGTCGCAGGCAGATAGCCAAGCTGTCAAGTCGCGCACTTGTTCTCCTCTCTTCTCTCCCTATCCGTTGTGTGTACATACATAAACGTATCTCGTATATATTATATGTGTATATAATATCATGTATATCTCTTTATTCCGAATAATTAGTGTATAAAGAGGGAAAAGAAGGAATTAACTCATCGAAGTGTTGTATTATTAAAATTATTATTATTATCATCATATTTATTGTGAACGTGCGTGCGAACTTGTTTTGTTGGATTACAGTGTGAGGACGACGCGATACAACGAATATATAATACCATACATGTTTATGTATTTATATTTGTGTACAAATGTATATATTTGTATAGAAAGGATGTTGTTGGATTTTAAAAGCACAAGACTAGAGTTTGTTGACATCCTACGAAGTGAGGAAAAAAGGTAGTAATACCTTTGCGATTGAAAGTGTTGCCGAGTGGGGTGTCGTTACAACGTGTATATATATATATATATATACGTATATATATATATTGAAAAAGAATTGTTTATTCGTATGTATTATATACATTTCGGGTGGGCAAACAACAAAAGATAACAATCGCATATATGCTTCGATACGCTTTGAGCAAGTTTCTGCCGAGAGGGTTGTTCATCAGAGGGTGATATGTTATTGGAGATGGATCAACATCCGGGCCTGATATCCCTAAACATGTCGCCGTTCCATCTTAGTCCCCAGAGCAGTCCCCAGGGTGCAACCGGTGCTGGCCAACAGCAACAACAACCACCCCAACAACAGGCGCAACAATACGGTGGTTCGCCGTATGGCAATTGCGCTCAAAGTCCGCCCTCGACTATGTGCCATCAGCAGCAACAAGCGGCAGCGGTGGCCGCGGCTCAGTCCCAACAAATGTCGAATCACGCTGCCGCTAATGCCCAATCCCAACAACAACAGCAGCAGCAACAACAACAACAGCAGGGAGCCGGTAGTAACATGTCGAGTTTCGAATCCGCGTTTTTCGACGCGACCTCGCTCGAGGAACGTTGTCCCATGTGCGGTGATAAAATGTCCGGTTATCAGTACGGTTTATTGACTTGCGAATCTTGTAAAGGTTTTTTCAAACGTAACAATTCACCGTGTAGCAATAAGAAAAATTACACGTGTCTGTTCTCTCCTTCGGGAGGCGGTGGTGGTAGTGGTAGTGGAGGAGGAGGGGGTGGAGGAAATAGTGGAAATAATTGTGGTAGTAATCCATCGACTCTCGATAGTAGTGTTGGTGGCCCTTGTGGTAACAATAAAAAGGTGTACACGTGTCTGTTCTCGCCAACAGGAGCTGGAAGCGGCGGTGGTAGTAGCGGAGGAGGAGGCGGGGGCGGCGGTGGTAACAGCGGCGGCAGTGGCGGGACCTCTTCGACCCTCGAAGGTGCTGGGAGCAGCAATTACCCCAACGTTGGTAATACCGCCAACGGAAGTAACGCCGCGGGCGGCACGGGGGGCCCTAACGCCGGTAACAATCCCTCCGCTGGGAACAATTCTTCTTCGACAACCGGCGGGGGGAGCGGGGGTGGATCCAACGTACCTGTCACTCCCGGCGGTACCCTATGTCATCCCGGTTTGGGCCAGGTCGGGGTCGGTGTAGTCACCGGTTCCATACCATGTCCCTCCGACTTCCCCGATACCAAGGACATCGTCATCGAGGAACTATGTCCGGTTTGCGGGGACAAAGTCTCCGGTTATCATTACGGTCTCCTCACCTGTGAATCCTGCAAGGGTTTCTTCAAACGCACCGTCCAAAATAAGAAGGTTTACACATGCGTTGCCGAAAGGTCCTGCCACATCGACAAGACTCAAAGGAAACGCTGTCCGTACTGTCGGTTTCAAAAGTGCCTCGAAGTCGGCATGAAGCTCGAGGGTGAGTAGTACCTATTTTTTTCTTTTCTCTCTATCTTGTTTCTTTTTTTCCCTCATAACTCGTGTCAATTTGCGGTAATAAAAGTGCTTATATACTCCAGTCGTCGGCGAATCGATAAGAAAAGCACGATGCGTCCGCGGCGGGTATCGTTAGTATTCTCTCTGAAAGGAAAAAAAAACAACCTTGTGCGGATCTTGTCCCTGTCGTAAACAAAGTTTTCAGATATGATTACAAATCATAATTCATCTGAATGATGAATCGATACATCGAGGGTTTTGAAAAATTTCATCACCCACCTTTTAAAATGCTTTGATCGATTGTTGATTTTTCGTAGAGACAAAATTTATACAGAATTTTATATATATATATATATATAATTTTTTCACAAATCGTCAAATGTAGTATGAAATTCATATCCAGAATAGTGTGGATTCTTTGGTAATAAATAAGTTTATAGTTTTCATATCTATGTCCGGTACACGGATAGATCGTTAGTTTGAAAGAAAAAAAAACAACAGAAATATTTGATTGAAAATTGACGACAGAGGCGTCGTGGTTTTCGAAAGAATAATGCAAAATTGAATTGCATTTACCAGAGCGAATATGCGATTTGTATATGACCGTTACATCGAATACCTTATAATGACGAGTCGATGTTATAACTAGCTCCGTTATCAACAACAGCGTTATCTCTTATTTAATAACGTATCTCTCTGTCGCTCCACGTTCATTAACACTTTTTTGACTCGAAGAGTAAAACGATACACGTCAAATGTAATTTTCGCGCGCCGGCGTCTTTTAATTTCTGGTATGTTCATTGATAATCGGTTATTCGCGTGAATCATCGGTCACCGTCGCCCCTCGTCGGTTATTTTCGTGAAAACTTGTTTTTGTTGTTATTATTATCATCGTCATCATCGAATGCAACAAAAATCATCCTCTTCTTCTCCTTTTTTCTTTTTTTTTTCTTTGACTCTACCCCTCTTTCACGGTCCTGTTGTTGTATACAGTTCGACGCCCACGAGATTCGATCGAGAGAAGACAGGTTTATTCCTTTCATTTTCAATTTTAATTGGATAATATAATCTTTTGATCGCAGAAAAATGTAACCCGAATGAAAAATCTTGTTGTTGGGAAAATGATTATTTTATTATTCGATATATATGTAAAAGAGAGAAAGAATTCGTTTACCGCGTACAATGTAATTACGAAGTTTGAGCGTAAGGAACGAGCATAGTACGAATCGTGATACTTAGTGCAATCTAAGTAACTGGGTCTAGGCCCCAAGGCCCAACGATTAAGCGAATCTCGAAACACTCTCTGTCGCAATTGCCGCCTTTTGCACGTCGTTTTTCCATAGCGTTCCACCGGTGGCGGTGGTTTGGCGATAGTGGTGGTGGTGGTGGTGGTGGTGGTGGTGGTAGTAACGAGATTGCTTAACGCGGAAAGTTTCCAAAGTGCTTGCGAACGTTTACGAAAGAAAATGCGCAAGTTTCTTTGCAATGGAGAATTCAGAGATTTCCTAAATCCCTGCAATCTATTCTCGAACACCGCAAGTTGATGAGAATTCAAATATCGATGATAGATAATTGTCGTGACTTTGCTGTTCTCGATTATGAGGAGAAGAAGACTGCACAAGTCGATGGTTGGATTTAGTTTCACCCTGCGCTCTTTCCGGCTGATAAGATCGTGAACATACTCCGGGAGGTGTGGGATTTTTTCCCTATCTATCAGGACAAATCGAAGAATACCGCGGTAAGAATGATGAAGGGAAAAAGAAGAACTGTGTGAGATATTTTATGCAAAGTAAAAGGTATACAATGCCTGAGGGTTTCAAAGCTACGTTTTAATGTACCACCGTGTTGTTTATCGAAGCGTCTTGATAGATTGTTTGTAGGTGGGGTTGCGGTTCGAATTCAAACATCAGAGATATTAGAATCGATGAAAGTGTTTTGACTTGTGAGTAATTGTGCAAATGCAGGAATCCGAAATTCGAAGAGAGCAGCGTATAGATAGAGATAGATAGATAGATAGATAGATAGATATAATACCTGGAACATTGCGCAAACGGTTTGTAAATTTGAGGTAAGACGTTTCGAAAAGAAGAATATAATAAGACCTCCCATTTCGGGCTTTCGTTTGCTCATAACGTAACATATATAACGTGGACGAAAGGTGAAAGCCTTTCCGTTACTTGACAGTTTCTATTAGACGTTATTCGAAATTGTATTTTCTCCTTTGTCGATGATGAAATTTAGAAAATTTGAAAATACACGCATCCTTCATTTTTTATACCCACGATGATAGATAGATTCGATTTATCGTAGGTACTTTTTTCATTTTTATATGTGATACGTGTATTATACCCTCGTTACTCCTCGACTCGCTTTGTGGATGAGATATTTCATGTCCGGTGTGTAGTGATGTGGCATTAGAGAGACAGAAAGAGAGAGAGAGAGAGTGTGCGTACCCGAAATTTCTAACCGTGAATCAAATAATTAGCCTCACAACCGAACAGGATCTACACGAAATTTCTCCCTACCCATGTTCCAGGGAGAACGATATTTCAAGTGTATGTATATAATAGATATAATCACGACTAACGGTTATAGATAAATAGCAAGATAGCGAACTAATTATCCTTTCCTTCTATTCCATTCTTCCATTGTTTTGAATTTGACCTAAGTACCAACTAGAATTTTTACACAGTTCGTGTATATATAAGTTAAGGTGGGCGATGAGCGTACATTCTAAATTGACGAAAATTCTTATGAGAATTCGAGGCAGGAAGTCGAAAACGTGTTTAAAAGAATAGACTATCTCTAGAAGATTAGTGGGATCTAATTTCAGCTCTAATTCTTTATAAAAATGGTTAGAAAACGTGGCTGTTTAGTCGAATTACAGAACCTTTTTGATACACATCGTTTATTTCAAAATATACACAACGGAATATTAGTATGGAAAATTTGTCTGTTCTTTGCATCTGTACGCCACGTGTTTTGTACGTCTAAACTTTTATTACTCGCTTCTCTGACGCCGCGAGGCCAAGAAATCGACCTCTCGGAATTGAGTTTTTCTCTTCCCTGGCATAAAATTGACCATCGTAAAATTTGGGGGAGAAAAGTCAAATTATTGAGCCCACCCGAAGGGATTTGGATACAAAATTTATATGACGGTATCGTAAAGTAATTCGTAACGACAAACGTTTAAACGAATTCCCATCGTCTCGTGCCGTTTATGATTTTTGCGAGGAGAGTTTCGTTGGTTGAATTTTTTCCTTGGCTCTTCGCTTCTTGCGGTTTTCATTATGCAGCATCATTTAATATTCGATCGAGAATTCAGCCTACGGATTGAAGAAAAGGAACATGAACGTGACATGTTGTGGACCCAATAGAGGACACGACGGAAATCATATGCCGTGTTGCGTCGAGTAGAGGTCTGTTTAGAAACTCACCAATTTCATAATTATTGTATTATGTTGCAAGGAACGACGCCGCGTTCCGAGCGCAAGCGATTCTGTTGTTGCTTTTACCTGGCTGCTAAGGTAGAGCCTTTTGCCTGCTAGCTAGCTTGCCTCGCTGGTTGTTCTCTCCACGCTCGTACGTTCGTTCCTTCGTTCGCTCTCAACTCCTACCTCTTTGCCTCATGTCTGCACAACGAAATATATCGATGGTGGGGGAGAAAGGTTAGGTTAAGGCGGCGGGAATTGTGTAATCCCTGGTTGAGTACCACCGTGGAGAGTCTCACCGTCTTCTTTTTCGACCAAGCTTTTATTTCTTTCTCGACTTAACTCTTCTATTCCTTAAATTCGTACGCTTATAAGTCTTTTGATTCGAGTATTATCCGTCAACGAAAGGGAAATGAATCCTAGGTGTGTGTGGGAATGTTTACTCGTTGTATTCAAATTTAGGTGGTTTCTTCATTTTCAATGGCATAGCTGGGGTATCGTTTTAGGTCGAATCAAATTTAAGGAACAGAGGAATCTGAATTCAATTCAAGATACAAGCGCTTTCTAAACGATGCTTGGGAAATTTCTCCCAAAAATTGTGGTTTCAGAGTTCTTTTGTGAACGGGAATAGATTTTTTCTTTATTGTTTGGAAGATTCGATATCCGTAGGGCGGAATGGTTCCTCAAAGTGGGGCAAAAGTGGCCTATTTTGTTTACGAAGAATCAATGCCTCTACGATCAAGGGACGGAATTCATCACTAAAGTGATGGAATATTCTTCATAATTTTCACAGTGCGAATAAAAATGAAGCTGAAACGATATTCTGTTGAATTGAAAGTTACAACGATGTGCCCTTAGTTGCAGGTTTATTGGATAAAAATAAGGCACTTTTCTGTCACTTTGAGAAATTGTTCTCTTATACTTAGGTGTTGGAGTCTTCAAAAAGTAAGGAAAAAATCCAACAAATCAAGGTGGAATATCGTACAATTACTTTTTATAGAGTAGTAAAAGACCTTTGAAGCAAGTTTTTACTTTTCTTCGCTTGACGATGTTGAATATTTCAACGGATAGGAATGAATTTGATTTGCTATAATAGTTCAAATTCAACTACAAAAATCGATTCAGGAAAAATGATTGAATTTTGTTTAGAGCCATTCGATGATACTCCTTTTATTCCAATCTTCCGTTCGCTGAAGTGTCCAGCTGAAATAACTGAAGCACGAGTAATTTCAGATTTATCCACAGGGAGGGTATTGTCTTTCTTCACTCAGAGGAACTATTTCGCCCTTGGATCTTGAATCTTCCAAATCATAGAGCTATCTCACTGCCACTATTTCTCAAATGAAAATCTCAGGATCGCTTCTTTTAGTGTAACTCTTCATTCAACGCGAGAGACAATAATTCTGTTAACCATTCAGAATGAATTCTAAGAAGAATCGTGACTTCTAACAATTGTTTACTCAACAATAAACCGACAGTAGTAGTAGAGGAAATTCTACTTGTCTTGTATAGTTATGAAAAACTAGAATTTCGAAATGCCCTGTGAAAAAACAATTTTGTCCATGAAATCAGGATGAAAAGTGTGCTTTCCTCCATTTACCAAGAACATCGTTCCTCTCCTTTCCAATTCAACTCGATTCTCGATAGAAGGAAACATGGATCGTTCCGTGAATGAAATTCTATGTGAGAATTAATGTTAATCCATTCAAATCCAAACTTAGCATAGGTCAAAGTATGCGATGCATTCAAATTGACACACATGACTTAATGATTGTATCATATTCTGTTTCTCTAGTTTTAAAAAAGTCGCCGAAGTGTGTCAGTACATGAATCGTAACGAATATGCATGAAATTAACATCAAGAGACCCGAACAACATCTGTATATATAATTTTTTTTCTCTTTTTCCTTCCCATTTCTAGCGATATATGGTGAAAAATATTCTTCATTCACATACGTGTCCCAAACGGCTCACGCGAAGTTTGTATTAAATTTATTTAGTAATTTTGACAGTGTGGATCAGAAGATTTTATAAACTCATTTTCAGATTTATTTCCTCTCGTTGTTAGATTCAGTGCACTTTTATGAACAAGGATTTTAGTCTTCGGTTTCCGGTCTTGTCAACTACTACTATTAAATCCTATTACGAATCGTGATATTTCTAAATCAATATCATTCAATTCCATTGAAATCCATTCGTCTTTCCCATTGGTCAATGAGATTTTATAGATTATTTGTAGCAGGGAGCGTATGAATCAACAGAGGAAATAATTTCCACCTCAATGGAGAGATCTTGGAATGATTCTTTCCTTTGGAAAAAAAAAACCCCAGAATGTAGTTTTTGTACATCAAACATGTACTCATTTGAAGTTCCATTACCAAAATCTGTATTCGAAGAGCGAATATGATGTTTCACGCACGCGCGTTGAGTTTTCTTGTACGTCACTTTATCATCGACGCCATTGTACGGGGATTGGATCGTATCGAAGGTTTGGTTTCGTTTCACGGGCTTGAGAGATTCGAAATAACGTGTTATTCATTTTCCAAAGAATACTTTGAAAACAAAGAAGGCGAAATACATGTGTACGAAATCGTTTCCGATGGTTCTGACTATCGAAATTCACCTTGAAAGAATGATGTTCCGTGCAAAGAACATCCACACGGAGAAAAATGCAGGTCGAAAATATAGTAATCTTTAATAAAAATCTGAGAATTTTTCTCAAATGCATAATAAAGACAAAAAGATTCACTTTTTTGTGCAATTGTATTTGAAAAACAATGAAAAATTATCAATACAAAAGTCGCGTACGAAATTTCACAAAGTCAGAATTTCATATGTTTTTCTATTCTTTGTTAAGTATTGATAATTTTTCATTGTTTTTCGAATGAAAATTCTCAGATTTTAAGAAATATTCTCAAATTTTGATTAAAGATAACTATATTTTCGACTTTCATTTTTCTCCGTGTAGAGAGAGTTCGAAGATCATGATTTTGGAGTAACATAATTAGTTGATGTATATTTTTGACAATGCAAAAAGTAATAAAAAGGAATATGTACTCGAGCAGAACCGGAAGGGATGAAGGATCATCCAGTGAACCATCATCATTTTGATGCTTCGTTCTGTCCTCTCGAAGTAAAACAGAAATGGATCCACGTCCACCACGCAGCTTAACAACGTACACCCTGAGGGAAATCACACAGCTATTAACGAAATGAGTCGAAAAAGTATCATCTCTTTTCTAGAATTCTCGTACAAAAGATGATGAATTTGATCAAAATCGTACAAAATTCTATAACCGAAGTTCTACTGCCAGCGAAGTTGAAAGAAAAATTTCATCAACACCGGGGAATTAGAAAGTAAATATTTCGTAATTAACAGAACATATAATGATAAAAGGAGAAAAAAAACAAACAACGAAATTCATCAAATTTCATGACGAAAAATGTTATGTGGGATTCGACAATCGTATTCCACTTTCGAGTATTCTAATGCAAAAAAACCAGAGGACAAAGATGAAAAAGAAGAACACGCGTTACGCCTCTTTTCTCACTTTGACCTCCTACCACTTTCGAAGTTTCAAAATCTTTTTGACAAATCATTTTCTACGCTATCCCTGGCAATCGATTCATTGACGATACCACACAGCCTCCTTGGAATGCGAAATTCGATCAATATCTCATATAATTTATTCCTCCTAACGGAATCATATGCTTTCTCGAACTCTATGAATAACTGATGAACTTAGCGATTGTACTCATATTTCATTCCAAATATCCCTCTAATAACGAACAACGTCCTTCGATCGGGGGGCAAATCTATTTCTTAGAAATTCATCCCACCCGAACTTTGGCGAATCGAAAGAATTTGCTTGCTCACCCACTTGTTTTCAACGACATTTCAATTTCCCCATCGCATTATCGATTAAAATGCAAATTTGTAAATCAACATTATTCAATTGTAATTTCCTTCTCTTCGAATGAACAAGAAACAAAATAAATAAATAAATAAATTAATAAATCAGCGTATCACAGTTTGACCAAACTTATTAAGAAAACAAAAAAACATGAATGCCCGCAAAAAAGAAAAGAATGTAGTCCAATCTCGAGTTACGTTAATTCATTTGTCGTAATCCCGAATAAGAGGAATGAATAACGAGGCTGAATTTCATATATATTTCTCATTTGTATGTATACAGATTTCTTTTTTTTTTTTCCTTCTTCTTCTTGTGACTCTTTGTGCAGCGATTTCGAACACGTTCTTTCTTCTTTTCTCTCCGTCTCTCTCTCTCTCTTTTTTATTTCTTTACGTTCTCTTTCGCAATGTGCGGGATGACTTCACTAACTAACGAAAGAACGAACGAGCGAAGAAACGAAGGAACGAAAGAGTGGACGGACGGATGAACGGATAGACGGACGGACGGACGGACGGGCGCGTCGCGTCGCTGGGCGTCACGGGGGAACCACTCGGTGATTGGTCCAGCCGCGGGCGACGGTGGTCACGTGGTCAAACGTTAATTTCTATGGGGAGGGCTCTGACGTCACTTGGACATACACATACCAATACCACAGAGTGGGTCCCGCTGTACAGTGGACCAGATTTGCTGGAGTGAGTTTCCCTTTCTTTCAACCTACACACACTTTTGGGTCCACTACGTGTACGAGTCTTCTCATGTGTGGATATGAAAATATATATACGTACATGACAAACACTCGATTCGTTCACTCGTTTGTTCACCACTCCATTCGCTTATCGTAATATCGTGTGTTTCGAATGTGCTTGTACGCAAGTACGTGAGTATTCAAGTATGTGGTGGTGGGACTCCACCGAACCGGACGTGGATTGCATTCTTTCGAAGGTTCGATTCGATTCGTGGCACCTTTTTTGTCGTTGATGACGACCTATCCCTCCTTCTATTTGCAATATGCTGCTGCCTATCGTAATAGGCCGCGCGCTCGTTTTCTCATTAGAATTCATTAGACGGAATAATAAATATATATATACTAAATTCAACCAGCAACGCGTTGTGTATTTTTTCTTTTGATTTATTATTATCACTATGAAACTACTTTGTAGGAATTTTGTGGAATTGACAGAATTCGAGACTCGTGAGAAGTTTTCGATTCGTCGGCGCCACCGCGTGGCGTTAAATTTAAGTTCCAGTTGATTGGAGTGATGAGACAGCAGGGCGCGTGAATGAAACGAACATTCGTTAGAAATGACAAAGATTCTTTCGAACGAGTGTAAAAATGTGTACTATTGGATTATATATTTTGAATCATATTCACCACTCGATATAAATGATGTCTATTTATAGAGAATATATACGAAATACTTGGCATGAGAGATGACAAATCTGCATGAAAATGAAATGTGGGTCGATCACCTCTGGCATCGAGTCTCTCGTGTCATAACTCATCGATATGCATTGTGAATTTTATTTCACTTCTTTTTAAACACTCATCGGTATATGTGGTATACCAAGCATTGCACCCAATATCGTACCCTCTGACTGACTGTATCTTCTAAAATATTTGAGTAATCCAATTGGGAGTTCCATAGTTTTTCATTTCATGCAATACTGATTGATAATCCGTGGGGTTGTCTGTATTCGAGATATCTCTAGATCGAGTAGACCAAATTGGAGGAAATTTATAGAGGACTTTCTTCAAAACCTTCCTCGAGGATCATTCAATTTTTATTGCAATTGGACAAGTCCTTCTATTTTTTTAATAATTTTTTTCCGTAAAACCAGGTGCGCCTGGAGAAAATTTTCTCCGCTTCGAATTTCTGTGGTGTATTCTGCAGCCCAAATGCAATAATTTCCCGTTTGAATTTTATGGAAGCTTAATTTTTGAGGGTTGAGCATTTTTTAATTTTTATCCAAATAACTCAACAAAATTGGAAAAAAATTCAATGATCCTATCATTCTTCGTTTCGAAGCTACAGCGATTTGAAATTTTCTGGCTTCTAGCCAATCAGAATTCAGCTTCAACGTCAAATTACTATAACCTCAAAACATAAATTCAAGATGGCGGATCCAATTTGCTGGACCCCATACAGCATCTCAGTTCTAAAAAATATCTGTAAGATGTATAAAAGATATCTCTTTGATGTCTTTTAGAAGTAAGAACTGTTTTAGACATCTTAAGGGGTCTTTCTGGAGAGAAAGATTTTCAAGAAACATTTTTCTCTCATCAGAAAGAATTGAGATATCGTTTAGAAAATTTGTAGGTATGTTTATTAAATATTGAATAGTACAAAAAATTCAAACAAATGTTTTGATCGTTCTACTAATTTAAACGAAAAAACACTGAAAGATGACCGGATGATCCGAAGAAGGGAAAAAACATGGTAAATTATTCCTTGTTGAAGTGGCTATCGCATGAACTAGGATATTTTTGTTTCATCAAAAAATAAGGAAATGGTGGCCATCTTTCGAAAAAATCGAGTTTTGAGGGTGGCAAATCGAATAGAATTTTTGACTAATCGAAAAGATCCTAGTTTATGCGATAGCCACTTCAATAAGGAATAATTAGCCCTTTTTTTCAGATCATCCAGTCGTCCCAAATCACTCCCACCGTCATTTTTCAATTTTTTTGTTGTTTAAATTAGTTTAACGAGAAAGAAAATTTGTTCAAACCTGAAAAAAATATTTTTGTAATAATTTTGTAAATATTTCTACAAATTGTCAAAACGATATCTCAATTTTCTCTATGAGAAACAAATGTTTGAAAAAAGAAAATTTTTTCTCGAAAGCCTGTATCAGAAAGACCGCTTAAGGATGTATTTTCATGTCGCATAAGACTTTCTTAACTTTCCTGAATAGTTCTTCAAGATATCTTGAAGACCAAAAGTGTTGTGTGGAAAGTGATTTTAGTCATTTTTGGATTCATGGACAGATGAAATATGGGTTTCAGGCATTTTTGAGGGTGCTGAATCTAAATTCTGAGTTAGAAAACTAATGTAATTTGGCGGAACCAATATGGGCGGATGTGAATTCGTACTTGTGAACAGATTTATATGAAATATGGGCTGTGTAGGTTTTCTCTGGGGGTGCCATATCAAAATCTGGGATCGAATGTTGAAAAAAAAAAATAAGAAGTTCTAAGCAAAATTGTGAGAAGTAGTTATTGAAACAAATGAAGCGTGACAATGTTCCAATTCATTTCTAAATTATGACTCTCCGTTACGCTTAAGGCAGTTCTCTAGCAATGTTCGGAATCAAATGAGAAAAATTCTTATTCAGGGGACCAAGGTCGAGAGGATTCAATAATCATATTCGTTGGGAATTCTATTCGTATTTATGATGAACAAAAGAAAAAGAAACAAACAATTTTGTAACAACCACACGCACTCTTTCATCGTCCTTTGTATTTTCAATCCGTTCATGACTTACGAGAGCCCATTTTGCTCCTTTGACAAACCTTTCTCGTAGAGATTTTTTATCATCATGACACTGTCGCACACTCTTGTTTATGCGAATGTATTTTACTACTTATAAACAAATGCGTCAAATTTATTTATTGTCAAGTGAATATAGGGACGATTTCAAAATATGATTCGAGCTACCAAAATTTTAGTTGATTTTACCGCAGGGAATGTAATATGCACATCAGCTATATTTGATAATCGTTGTTGTAAAATCGACAGAAATTGTGGTCGCTTGCACTATATTCTAAATCATCCATATATTTACTCAATGAGATGTAAATTTGACAAGTTTTTTTTTTCTTAGTGCGGATTGAAAATGGAAATTTTTTAAGAAAAACACTATAAAAAATTTCGTATGGTTGTGAGAGTTGCCAACTCTGAGGCTTGAAATTACCGGCTATTCATTACTGATTCATGAAAATCGACCGGCTTTGACCGGCCCCATTGAAAATGTTAAGGAAGTTCGGAAAAAACCGGGACAAATACCACTACAAAATGGAAAAAATGAATATTTTTTCCGTCTATTGGCGGTTTTTGTCTTACTCTTTTTCAAATCATTCCAACATTATCAACAGAGAGCCTACAAGAAGAAGATTTTCTTTCGAAGAGGAAAACACAAACAATGACCACTTGTTTTCGTTTTATTCCCAATTCAGCAAGTTCAGATTATCTATTTTAATTTTCTACTTCTACTTTGTATCACATGAATTTTGAGCGAACAAGGATCCACCACGAATTGTATTGGAAAGCATTTTTCACCGGCCGGTGACAAGCCGGTCGCCGGCTTTGACCGGCATCCGGTCTGAGGGTGAAAGTACCGGCCAGTTGGCAACCCTGATGTTTGTTCATATTTCGAGCTTGTTCTTTTTTTATCATAAATACAAATATAAGCCCCAAAGAATACGATTATCGAATCCCTTTAGCCTTGGTCCTCTACTTGACAATGATTTTTCTAATTTGATTCTGAATATTGCTACAGAACTACCTTAAATGACTCTTAGCTGACGCTTTCATCGCGCTTCCAGGCTTCATTTTTACCATAAAAGTTGTCTAAATTCTGCAGTTGTTTAGAAGCATGGTTTCAAATCGTTTGAAGATGGTATAAAGAATGGTAACCAATTAGTTTCAGGCTTTCCGAATATTACACTTGAAAATTTTTCCAGTCGAGTGAAAAACCGATGAGGGCCCTCTGATTCATCCTTTATTTCCTTCAAAACAATTCTAAAGCCCAATATTTAGAATATCTTACACACGATCGGTAGTAATGTTCCGAAAAGATTCATAAGATAAAACTAAATTTGAGTACAATCAACGATGTAGAACAGGATTAGAGTATTTTCAAAACGAAATCTTACCGATCGACTTGGTAAATTCAGCCCCAGAACAAATGCTGTGGGCATTGACGGGTTCTTTAACATTGCGTTAGATGAAAACTAGAAGCTCGCGAGTATTTTGTAAGACATTCACAAGGGTCTAGTGTTTCTCTAGTGCAGGGTTACGTCTCTCGCAAGGCCTGGTGAGACTTATTAATATCAGGGACGTCGAGACTGATATGATAGCTCTGAAGAAACCACGTGTTTCGTCAGAAGTTCGAGAGGAAGACAAACATTTTCCGAAGGATTACCCTAACAGCACCCGAAAGTTTTTCAAACGTATTAAGAATATTCGAACGTGAAGAAATTTCATGCTGTTGAGGTAACTGTATATTCAACATTGACTTGCTGGCATAACAAGCAGGACTGTTACTATAGCGCTTACAAAAGAAACTAGCTGAAAGAGCAAGAGAAATGATTGACACAACTACATTTTTTTGCTGACATAAACAAATTTGTTAACAGAAATTGGTAAATTTGTCTTAACTGCTGGAGTGGATATTTTTTCAAGGACAACAAATCTCTTGATAGGCGCTATAGTGGCAAACCAGTTTTTCTCCGTGCATTATGAAAATTGTAATATGTTCTATGGTTCATAATAATTCGGGCGTTAGATTGTCGCAAGACTCGCCAAGATTAATCGAGTTTAGATCACTAAACGTGGCACAATTCCGAAAGACTGGCAGGGTACTGGCATTTGTCAGGGATGAGTGTTGTTGCGCCCATCTCATGTCCAATGCTCACTTTCATTTTCCTCCCGCGTAACCTCGATAATTCCGAATCCTTCATTCATTCTTCCATGTAATATTTTCAATTCAAACAATGAAAAATGTTCACGTTCTTCCGCATAAATTCATAAACCCACTCACCTCTTTTTTAATCGGAAAATCATAAGACACGCTAGAGATAATTACAAATACTTATTGCACAGTTTTTTCTTATCTTCAAGTTCGCAACACTTTACTCACAATAAAAGTGTTGATACACGTATATGTATCCATCTACAGCATATTTAAAAAACCACTTTCAACCAAGATAATTATATGTAAATAATAATGTATCAATTTCCAATCGTAAAACGGCAGCACGCTTTACATATTTTCCGGCTCTATCGGCTTACTGTTTTTTCTTCTTGCTGCCGTCTATTTGAACTAGTGATCATCGTTACTGATCCTCAACGGTAACCATTAACCGTACTTACCGTTGTTTTGTTACAACGCATTACTTGCACGATGCCGATGATGATAATAATAGCAACGTAATATAAACAACAATCGCGTTCAGTGATCATACGAATGTGTAATTCCGTAACTATGCATTTATGATGATTTTGTATATTCTATGAATATTATGAACAAAAAAACTAATTACTAGATTCCTAATCATTTCCACTTATTAATTAATTTACGGAGAAAAAAGATTTCGCTATTTCAACGAATCCATCTTATTTGCCGAGTGAATTGGATGATCTAACGATGACAATTCGCTGTATTAACAAACTAACTCGCTGTGTTTACGATCTGATTCGTTAAGATTATCAGTCCTCCGCTAGTCTTGCGAAGCTTCAATCGCTGAAACAATGAATTGCCGTTGATTTTGGCATAACGAGTAAATTTCGCTGAAACTGCGGAATTTTTGCTATTCCAAAGAATGTGTTTTTTCCGTGCATATTAAATATGTTTACTAACCTTGCAAGTGATTGCTGAGAGATCAGAATGATCAACTGAAAAGACAAATTTTTCGCTAGACTCGAAGAGAATCGCTGTCACACCCTGAGAATCCAATTTCTTAGAAGGAAAGAAAATTTTCTTTGCCTTCATTCTAAGAAATAGTTTTTTCAATGGAAACATTTTTCATCGCATTAAAACAGAAAAATGTATTACTTCTTGAATTCGAAGAATATATGTTCAATTCAATGAAAAATGTTCTTCTCATTGGAATGAACTATCTTTTCCATGAAAAACAAGATTTATCGGAATGAGGGCGAATGAATTTTCTTTGAATAAACGGCCACGAAAATTCTTAGGGTTTTTTTTACTTTTATTACAAATTCAAAACAAGTTCGAGTTGGATAAGGATCGTACGATAGACGATGCCGATGTGATGAAACAGCGAAGAAATGACTATCATTGTCTCCCAATGAGTGAATTATTTACTAATTCGGGACATTGAACTTCGGGCTTGGCCTACTTTGAAACGTCGAAACTCCACCCATGAAACATATCCGTGCGGTCTCACAGTGTCGAAGGGAGATAACAATACCTCAAAGCACAAGGGGAATTCAAAAACGAGAAACAAGCTTCATAATATACTCTCGGTACAATTTCCAGTTCGATGTTCACGTTGAAAGAATTTTATCCTCTAAATTAATATCGTATGGTGGAGTTTGTGGAATTTCTTTCATCAATTTCTTAGCAATTCTTCGATAAATTTCATTAGTTGCACATAAAAACTGGGTCAATTTCAACTCAGTCCTGGGCGAGATTTATTAAAAATAATTTATCAATCTCTTCTTTTCCATGAATTCATTTGTTTTTGGATCGACCGCAGTCTTTCGTGGAAACCAGAGTACTGTGTTCTTTTTTTCTCATTGTACAGAGAACACTGATTCCCCAGTTTCCTTTTGTATTCAAATTCATTACATGGCAAGAATTCGAATTTAGGTGTTGAAATTTCGTCCTGTAAGCGGGATTGAATCAAGGAGATATTAGCGCCGTTTCAAATTATTCCAAGATGGCTCAATGACATCAAAATATCGCTCAGTGTATCAATTTTTCAAACCATGAAAAATTCCCAAACAGATCGATGTATTGATTTTTTGTAAAGCATTTTCGAATAATTTGGAATGAACGATGTGGCTCGTTACAGTGCGCTAGTTATCCTCTTAAGGGGTAATAATATCGCCTTCCCTGTGCGAGAAAAACCAATAGGCCAAATCCTATCGGAATCAATGATATTCTATCGGTTTCTATGCGGTTATTGTCACAGAACTTGAGGGTTTCCATAAGATTCTATGAGGAATCCGTTGTTCTATGGGTTTCTATCGGTATGATTGGCAAAACCTGATGAATATTGATAGGAATGAAATATATTATCGGTTTCTATGCAGTTACTGTCACAGTACTCAGGAGAATCCATGGGAATCTATTGGAACGAAATTTTTGCCATTTTCTAAGACTTACCACAAACGATAGAAACATTTTCGAAATATGGGGTTTTGTGCATATGAAAGTACTGCACTGTAAAAAATTTTGGTGGGTAACACAACACATACATTGATAGAAAATTTCCTGTAAATTTTGGGAAAATTCTTATCAATTTACAGTGAAAATCCCATAAAACACAGCAATTTTAATATATTTTTTATGTGAAAATTTCTATATGTGTACGGGAATTCGCTTTTCCCGTGCAATTATAGAAAATTTCCTTTACGTAGGTATAGAAAAATCCCGAATATTTGTTACAGTGTGGTCTTTGAATACCAGAAACACATTCTATCATGTTTTCACAATACAAAATGGCGGTATATCAGCACATTCAAAATAAGTCTGTTAGTTCACGTGAAAAGTTTCTCAAAATATACAATAGGATTTTTCCGAAAAACTGATTTTAAAGAAAATGGTATTGATTTGAATTTTTTTAAAAATTTTTCTTTGTTAAACCGATCGAAAATCCCTCATAAAATCTGTCGTATTCAATTTATGGAAAAAATCGTACGATGTTCGTTAGATTTTGGACTATATTTTGAGAAACTTTTTGGTTTGTTGTTCTACATTCATAATTGTGACCTGCAGCGGTGGTACGCCCATGTAAATTAACAGACTCATTTTGAGTGTGCTGATATGCCGCCATTTTGTGATGTAAAAATATGATAAAATGTGTTTCTGGCACTCGAAGACTGGTACTTTCATATGCACAAACCTCCATAATTCAAAAATGTTTCTATAGTTTGTGGTAAGTTTTAGAAAATGGCAAGAAATCTCGTGGACACGCTCTCTCAATCTGAAAGAGTGAAAAATCACGTGTTTCACTCCATTAAGTTTCAGAACCCTAGTAGAAATTTGATCAGGTTAGAATTCGGAAACCGTGAATAAGGAAAATCTTATTAGCCCCTTACAAGGGACTTATCTGATTTTCCTAATAGGATTCAAATAGGGTTGTAACGCAGGGGTGCAATACGGTTCGGATGAGATTTCCATAAAGTCCAGCAGAATTGGGAAAACCGCACTGTAAAAACTCTCTATGGGAAAATTCATATAAATGTTTGGAAGTAACGAACCCATAAATGCGTCAGGAATTTCCCGTATTTTACCGGGAATTTGCTGGAAAATGATAGTAAAAATTCCATGAAGTTGAGAATTTTCAGTTAAATTCATGGGAAATTTCATATACATTTGTCGAAAATTGATTTCCTATCGCATAATCGGATTTTTCCCGTTGCCACGTATAGGAAAATTCCGATTATTTTTTACAGTGCGTAAAGAAACCTGATGAGAAATCAGGCATGCCTCGTCAGGCCCTGGTATTTTCCCACCCAAAATTTCTACTCGGGAAGTGAGCCAGTCCGTTTCGAGTGAACCCTCACTCTTTTAGAGTGAAAAATTGACTTTAGAATTGGAGTGGCTGTGAGTTTCTAACCTCAAACCTTACAATATCATTCTAAAAGAGTGAAAATTCCACTTAAGAATTTCGACATGCTCACTTTCTGGCTGGCCGAAGAGTGAAATCTCACTCTAAAAATTTCAGAGAGCAAGGTGATATTATCCCTCAACACGGATAAAAAAAACAAATTCCTACCGTCTGCGTGTGCTTTGAAAAATTGATTCTCTTGAAAAATGGCGGCAACGAAGTTTCTTCATGAATCGGAAACTCTTTACCTTCGTTTCGAAGAATTCAACACCTGAAAGACAAAATATTTCATCCAAGTGGGGCAGAAATTTCCTATTAAAAGCCTGGCGATGCCTATAGAAAAACAAAACAACTTTTTCCCACAGGGTACAGTAATCGAAAGGGAAACCATAATCTCGTTGAACTCGAGATTTGAAATATTTGTGAAATTTTGTCCCAAATACTACGACGCTCGCAGCAACAAATTAGCCTAGTCGTCTTCATGCTAATTCCGCGAAAATGAAACTTTTCCGGTAGGCGCGCGCACGCGTGTGCGGTCTGCTCATTGAAAGGGTTACATAACAATAGTACAAACGACCCACCAGCACCGCTACGTTGACAACATCGAGGATGCCTTCTAGGTGAGAGAAAACAACACGGTATATTAACGATACTTTTCATTTTCCTAAAAACGACACAACGGCGACAGTGAGCAGAAAGGGAGAAAAAAAAATCCACCGAGCACGAGGATAAAGAATATTGTGTTTCAAATTTTCACACGTTTCGCTTCGTTTAAGTTGTACAAAGCGATTTACAGAATCGCCTTTTTTCTCTCTCTCTCTCTCTCCTCTCCCACATTTTCTCAGTATTATTCTTTTTAATAACAATACCCTGTGCTCTTTGTTACGAACAAATCATTTCGTCATACACACAGGTCTCTTGAATGAGATTCGGTAGCCGCATGACACAGTTTTTTTGCCCCCCCCCCTCTCCCCTTCAAAATACAAAATTTGTGCGAAAAAAAATGTGTGGATTTTTTTCGTCGTTACGATTCGCGATTGATACTCTCGTGGGTTACGAAAGAATTGCAAAATCGTTCACGTACACCGATAGATCAAACGTCGAATCAATTTGCAAGAAGGAATAATTAGGTAACCCTCAATCATGTCACGGAGGTGGACTTAAAACTCGCAATCCTCGCGCGTTTTCGCGATCATCGTGTCTGAATTATTATCTCTCCAGTCAAAGATACTTTTACTTGTCTCTCTGTATACGTCGTGTACAACAACACATACCGAGAGCGGTATGAGCTCTTTACGAACCTCGTCGTTACCTTCGATGTGCTATTGCTATTGCTATTGCTATTGCTGCTGCTGCTGCTGCTGCTGTTTGTTTCACGAGCGAAAGAAGGAGGACCGACCTCTCAAATCTACCAACGGAGAACGAACGCTCGTATATAGCTCGTAGCTCTCGTGAATAGCGTACAGCAGCACATTTACATTTCTGTATTAAATAAATACCAATTATTTTAGAATTTGGATTTCCGTTCTCCAAACGCCGACGGGTAGGTCGTCGTTTCTCGTAAATCGTACGATATTTCATTTCAATCGAGTGGCGTTGATTTAGATGTGGCTCGACGCAAGACACGCGATTTACGGAAATTCGAACGCGGTACGTTTCGACGATCGAATAAACCGATAGAATTACTGTCTCGGAGTAGGTCGATATTACACGTTACATACATATATCTCTTTCCGACCCACGCAAACTCGATGCGTGTGTTTAGTGGGCCCACCCACTTGGTTCACTTTTCACGTTATTCTTCTCTCACACATTCGCGTAAACAGAAAAAAAATTACTTGCTTAAGAATCATCTTGGATCGCGTCTGATGTACCAGTTAAATTGAGAACACATTGCACAACAGTATGTGGTTGATTTTTTTTTTCCTCTCTTTCTTTTCGAATGCACACGGGTAGAAATTTATGTACCGAGATAAAAAAAAAAACGAATAGTATTATGACAACAGCGTTGCATAATTTTCCACAATCGTATGTATTTATAAATTTTTTGACATACAATATATTGAAAGAGACTTTGACTCTCAGGAACGTGATTTTTAGCTCGATCGGTAGACCCTACGGAAACCGGATCGCAAAAAAACAAAAAACAAAAGAAACAAACGGTTGGATTCTCAGTCTATCGGAAATGAATTTTCCTCGATTCTTTCTATTATGAATAGTATTTTCATATGTTCAAAGTTTTGTTTTACATCATTAAGTGTATTCTAATTTATGTGTTCATGTATTATATCATTGCTTCAGCCTTGGTCCACTTTTGAACTGAGCGTTGTTCATACTTTGAATGACATATTAAAACGTTCAATTATTGTTGCCACCGTATTTCGGTCCTCGCCTGTCAGACTTCTTCTCGTTGAATTTTTCATCGCGCGTAACGCCACGGCGTTTTCGTCAATTCTTTCTAACGCTAACGAATTCATCGACGGATAATTATTCGCGATCTCGTTTATTTCTTCATTTGAAATTCATGAAAACTCCGTTGGCGGGAATGATACACGAGCGCGTAATAACCGAGGTTCCTTTAATATACCTGAAAACGCGTGTCGATTCAGCAGCCGTGTCAGACCAGAAACGAGAAAACGCACGTGTACGGTTGTTATGAATTTCTGCGTGGGATGGTAAACGCGGACGAATGGACAACGGCGGAGTACTTGATTCTGTCGGGAAATGACGTGTATATCTGCCAATCAGCTGTTCGTTGTTCGTATCTTTATTCCCGGAGTGAAGAACTCGAGAACTCTTTTCAAACGAAACTCGTCCGCGAATATATCAATCGTTACATTTTATTCATCGAATGTTTTAAACGACTCTTAGCGATGCAATTTCTCTTTCGCCCACAATCTTATCTCATATTATATCCAATGATCATTGTTATATTCTTAATTAAATATATGCATCGTTGATAATGATTTCGCGTTATCGATTTCTGATGGAAGAATTCCGATAATTATTGACTTCCATTGAAGTTTGAAGATCATCGAAATATTCCTGTGGATAAAATTCAACAGAAAAAAATCTTATACGAATGAATTAAATATGACACGAAAAAATTGCACGAAGAAGAGTGAGGTGAAGGAAAGGGTGCGACCACGTGCGGCGCACCCACCAGAGATTTAAAACGCTACCTTTGAGAAACGCGTCGTCGTTCTTCGTCAGCAGAAGAGATGTAGGATGACAATCGGGTGATAGAAGATAATTAGGAGAGCGGAGAAACGAAATGAGAAAATTCCTGTTTATTTTTTCGCGTTGGGAGGAATGAAAAGTCAAGTTTCCGCTCTTTTGTGAATGAAATTTCATTCGGAGGAGTTGAAATGTCGTGCTCATTTACCGTTGAGAATAGTACGCTGTTGAAAGTGTTGTGGCTTAAATTGGCTGTGTCTTAATCTGAAAACTCACTTTCATTGTATTAGCGATTGTTTCTGCTCACTTTATACTCTTAATAGGCTACTTTTGGCTGCGCCTTATAGATTCAATTATAACATAATACGAATTCAAGACTTGTTTCAAACTTTTACCCCAATTTTGGCTAAAAGCGGCAGAAAAATTCCAGTTTGTTGGGCTATTTTTGCGAAATTTTCTTGGAGAATACAGATATTCAAGGATTGAGATATTTAGGGATGAAATTCTCGAAGAGGATACCAGCGATCCCTGACGATGTCGAAATAACGCGATATTTTGATTTCATTCCTTCATTTTGGAATAATTTGTCAGAATGATCGGGCGCTGGTATTACCTTGAAAAGACAGTTCTTTGAGAACACAGAGATTCGAGGATACAGTTCTTTAGGGAGACTATTCTCGAAGAATACAGATATTGAGGGATTAAATTATTTGAGAATACAGTTATTTTTGTGCTTTCAGAACATGGATATTTAGGGATACAATTCTTCTAGAATACAGAAATAAAAGATACAGTTCCTTGAGAATACAGAAATAAATTATACAGTTCTTTGAGAATACAGATATTGGCAGAACAAGAACTGTGTCCTTTATTTCTATGTTCTTAAATAACTGTACTCTCAGAGAACTGTATTCTTAAATATCTGAATTTTCCAATAACTGTTTTCCTGAAGAACTGTATTTTTTAGGAACTGTATTCTTGATACCTATATTCAGACGAATTACTATTGAGAAAGTGTTGTGGAAGGAATAAAAATCGATGATCAAGAACATTTATTGCAACAATTATTGTATAGCTGGAAGACAAGAATTAAGAACTGCTCAATAGTCTAAATATAGGGAGTCAGAATACAATTGTTAAAGAAAGTAGTATATGAAAAATACATATATTCCAGAATAAAAATATTCAAAAATAAAGTTCTTCAGGAAGACAGTTTTTTGAGAATACAGAAATAAAAGATACAGTTCTTTGAGAATACAGTTTTTCAAGAATACAGTTCTTTGAGAATACAGATATTGGCAGAACAAGAACTGTATTCTTTATTTCTATGGTCTTAAATAACTGTACCCTCAAATATCTGTAATCTCTAAGAACTCTCCTCTTGTCGAACTGTATTTTTAAATATCCGTATTTTCCAAGAACTGTCTTCCTGAAGAATTGTATTTATTAGAAAATGTATATTTGATAACTATATTCAGCCGAATTACTATTGAGAAGGTGTTACGGAAGGAATAAAAATCGATGATATAGATTATTTATTGCAACAATTATTATATAGCTGAAGGACGAGAATTAAGAACTACTCAATAGTCTAAATATAGGTATTGAGAATACAATTATTAAGCACAATAGTTCATGGAGGATACAGATATTCCAGGATGAAAATATTCAAGAATACAGTTCTTCAGGGAGACAATTTTTTGAGAATGCAGATATTCAAGAATACAGTTCTTTCAAAGTACAGATATTTGAGGATACAGTTCATTGAGAATACAGAAATAAAGGATACAGTTCTTTGAGAATACAGTTTTTAGAGAAAACAGCTCTTTGAGAATACAGATATATTGGCAGAACAAGAACTGTGTTTTTTATTTCTATGTTCTTGAATAACTGTACTCTCAAAGAACTGTTTTTTCTAAAAACTCTATTCTTAAATATGTGTATATTCCAAGAACTGTATTCTTGACACCTACATTCAGACGAATTACTATTGAGAAAGTGTTGTGGAAGGAACAAAAATCGATGATAAAGATCATTTATTACAACAATGATTATATTATTAATTATTGTATTCATTATTATATATGAATGACAAGAATTAAGAACCGCTCAATAGTCTAAATATAGGTATTCAGGATACAATTCTTGAGGAAGATAGTTTATGGAGAATACCGATATTCAAGAATACAGTTCTTTGAGAGTGCATATATTTGAGGATACAGTTTTTCGAGAATACAGAAATAAAGGATACAGTTCTTTAAGAATACAGAGATAAAGGATACAGTTCTTTGAGAATACAGTTTTTGGAAAAAAAAAGCTCTTTGAGAATACAGATATTGACAGAACAAGAACTGTGTTCTGTATTTCTATGTTCTTGAATAACTGTACTCTCAAAGAACTGTTTTTTCTAAAAACTCTATTCTTAAATATGTGTATATTCCAAGAACTGTATTCTTTAGAAACTGTATTCTTGACACCTACATTCAGACGAATTACTATTGAGAAAGTGTTGTGGAAGGAACAAAAATCGATGATAAAGATCATTTATTACAACAATTATTATATTATTAATTATTATATTCATTATTATATATGAATGACAAGAATTAAGAACCGCTCAATAGTCTAAATATGGGTATTCAGAATACAATTCTTAAGGAAGATAGTTTATGGACAATACCGATATTCCAGAATAAAGATATTCAAGAATACAGTTCTTTGAGAGTGCATATATTTGAGGATACAGTTTTTTGAGAATACAGAGATAAAGGATACAGTTCTTTGAGAATACAGAAATACAGGATACAGTTTTTTGAGAATACAGAAATAAAGGATACAGTTCTCGTTTTGCCATCGGTATTGTGCAGGGAAATATTGTGTAGAATACAACAACTGGACCTCAGAGTGCGGGATCGGGCTCACGTCGAATAATTTTGTGTCGAATGAATGTTTTTGCTCGTGGGTCTTACAAAGGAAAAAGAGAAAGAACTTGTTTGAGAGATCTCATTACAACTCACAAATAAATGTTACGTATCAATTTGTTTTTGTTTATCAAACGTGTGGGAAATCTAGAAATCCCGCCAAACCGTATCACACCTGTATTAATGAATACAGAACAACGTTGAATTGGCTTCGAAACAACAAAAACAACAACCAGAACAATAGAGAGAGAAAAAATCTAATCCTCGTAATACGTTACATATTTAAATGGGAATTAATATCCAGCATGTAAATCACATTTACGATCTTCACGTGCCCCGAATATGAATGAAGAAAAGAAACATTCTCGCTTTAATTGAATTATACCAGTGTATAATCGTGGTCTTCCAACTCGATCCATCGTTTGGTTTCCTTTCTTTCTCCGTATCCCCTTATTTTTCCTTCACGATTATTATTCTTATAAAATGATGATATTCTGTTATACGTACTCGTGTTGTTCGTAGCCGTATGTCATTGATAGCTAACACAATTCGAACGTCGTTGGGTTGAGTTGGTAGGTAGATAAATAGGTAGGTAGGTAGAGGTAGGTAGGTTGGTTGGATGGCTGGTTATTTGGTTGTTTGGTTGGTTGTTTGGTTAACGCGGCGGCGTTGGAGGCGGCAATATGGTGCGCGGTGGAGGGCGGCGACGGGGGGATGAGGTAGACACGAGGTCGGGGGCAAGGGAACGCGCAAAGAGCGACAACAGAGCGAACGAGGACTGGGGCGGGGTGTTGTGGGGCAGAGGCAAAAGCAGCAAGGCAGAAGTGGACGGGCAAGCGATTCAACCTCCTTTCACTTTCAACCAGCGCGTTGCTGCTCTATTCTTTCCTTGTGTGCGATCTGAACACGTTTATACATTTTCTACAAACATACAGTCGTCGTTTATAGTTTGAAAATAGGTAACACCACCTTTTTTATTCGCACGTCTGTCCTATAAATACATATATCATATGTAGAGAGAAACATTCGAATCTCGTCGATTCCGTCTGTTCTCGTTTCTCCGCATACATCGTATCTCTCTCTCTCTCTTCACACAAGACCTTTTACGTACAGTCGTTTTTTTCCACAGGGGCTCGGAAAAATCTTGATTTTCTCTTAAAAATCGATCCGAGGAATCAAAGAATATTCTTTCGACATTCGTTGGATTATGACCACACATTTTCGGTTTTTCAAGGAAAACAACTTGTTTCGAGTCGATACCTACTCGGTGGCTCTCTTTTGTTTTTCGAAAGGGAACGAAGAAATTAATCGATCCCTCTCCTCTCTCGTATCAACGTAGGGAAAATTCTATGCTCCAAGAATTCCTTTGACCTTTATCTCGTTTTATTTCTATTACTGCCGTGAAGTACTACCTAAAATTCGAAGTTTATAAAATTTGTTTTTCAATTTGAAAAACAAGTTTCTAATCCATCTGTATAGATATTTCGTGTTGTATACGAGCAAGAAAGTAACCCTCCACAGCAACCAGCAACGTCTCTCTAGCCATCCCTTATTTACGATGTGTAATTTATTCTGAAAATTCCTGGTGACACGGAAAGAGAGGTTTTATTTTTAAATCCATCGGCACTCTCGTTTCGTGTATATGGAAAGAAAAGAATCGAATCGTGGTTAGAGTTATCTAGGGCAAAGTTTGTTCCGACTGTCGCGTTGAAATTTATTAGATACCTCAGTTTTATTATTCTTATATCGCACGTGTTATTGTTTTATTCTTTACTGTTTTTTTTTTGTTTCTTGTTCTAAAACTTTATAAATAATTCTTCTCGTAAAATAAATACAAAGTTGATAAGGAGTCGTTGAAAGTAAAAGTGAGGAACAAAAAAAGCAACACAACTTGGGTATCATTTTACCGTAGTTGAGTGGTAAAATATTGAATATTATTGCGTTGCAAAGAGAGATAGGAACGAATTCAAGTTTGTATACGGTCTCTGTACGCTTTTGTCCTACTTCGGTGCAATTAGTTGGGACTTCCGCTTTTGTCGATTACAACCTTCGAGGATAAATCTCCCAAGGTTGTGAGTGTTTCTCTTCGATACTGCCGCGTGTCAAGACATTATTATACAATTTGATTTTCATCCTTCGCGAGTCAATGAAAAGTATTTATTATTCATTCGAGACAAAAGTGGAATATCATATTCGTACTCGAATGAAAGTGTGAATGATGTATTATCATCATCATCATCATCAACATCGTAGTTCTACTCGTAGTTTTACTCGTAGTCGTAGTCATCATCCGTACAATGCAAAGGATTAAAATTGCCAGTCCTTGACCTACATCCAATCAAATTGAATCATCCGTACTAACAATTTTACTTGGCTCGAGTTTAATAATTTCGCTATCGATCCGAATCATTGTCATGGCTTTTGGCAGTATCCATGTCTAATTCGTGTCAACGATTGCCCAATGTGAATATGAATATGAATGAATTTTCGTGCTTGGAATCTCTCTCTCTTCTCTTACAATTCTTTTTATAAATGAAATGAATTTTTGAAATTCATATTTTGAATGGAATTGTTCGAACAACCTTAGAAACAGCTGGAGGAATCGTTGTAATTCATCTTATCGTACACAAGTATTTGAATAATTTACAATAAATCGTTACCGAAGGACGATATAAACCCCAGTATACACACAACGTGTTGTAACACGCCTAGCTTCAATGTCGAATTTCCAATACTTGACAACTATGCATGGGAATTTATTTGTTCTACGTTGTGCCTCGGTTATCAAATAAACACGCTATATCTGTTTCGAATACAAATGATAATTTTTGTTCAAGGATTTTTCAAGCATCCTTCCTTCCTTCCTTCCTTCCTTCCTTTCTTTCAAATAGTCATGTATATTAACGAACGATGATGATTCTTAATGTTTCAGCGGTTCGAGCTGATCGCATGAGGGGTGGAAGGAACAAATTTGGACCGATGTACAAGAGGGACAGGGCGAGAAAGTTGCAATTGATGAGACAAAGGCAGCTGGCACTGCAAACGATACGAGGAAGCCTCGGTGACCCATCGAATTATCCATCCGCGGTAACGCCCTTCCTCCACATCAAACAGGAAATACAAATACCTCAGGTCTCGAGTTTGACGTCTTCGCCGGATTCGAGTCCATCGCCGGCGGCGGTCGCCGCCGGTCTCGTCACGACGCAGGCCGGGAGCGGGGCTGGTCAACATCAATTGATCGCCCCCTCTTCCCAACCAAATATGTCGGCCGGTAATCACCTGCACAACCTCAACCCCGCGCTGGATAGTAAACTTTGGGCCGCCAATTCTACAACCCCGAGTCCGAAGGCTTTCAACTTCGGAGAACAGTCTACGGGTCAGTCGCATGGCGCTGGGGGCGGTGGGGGAGGAGGTGGAGGGACCAATACCGGTTCCGCACCCTCGACCGCGGCATTAAAAACTAGTCCAATGATAAGAGACTTTGTGCAAACGGTCGACGACCGGGAATGGCAAGCATCCCTCTTTGGCCTCTTGCAAAATCAAACGTACAATCAGTGTGAAGTGGACTTGTTCGAACTTATGTGTAAAGTGCTCGACCAGAATCTGTTTTCCCAAGTCGACTGGGCGAGAAATTCTATATTCTTTAAGGATCTCAAGGTAAATCTCATGCTTGATCGCCGTGGTGTTGGGTATTTTTAACCTTCGTTCTTCTCGAACCCCGAGTGTCGAAAATATTCTCTTCTTTCGTTCGAATAGTTCAGCTATATTCTTCCTTTATGTTGTGCTTTATATTGCTTCGAAACTATACCAGCCGAAAATCAATGGTACTGAAATTGGTTGAAGAACGAAGGTTATCAATAGAGTATAATTTATAATGTTATAGAAAAGAAACGAAAATTCAAATTCACGAAACTAACTTCTTGGAACTAAAACCATCGTTTAACCCTCAGTCTACAAAATTCAACATAAACTTGCTTTTTTGTCCCCTAAATAATAAAGTGGTGCTAATTCATCGATTCATGTATAGACATTGAAACTCATACTTTTTTCAAACTCCGTATGTTTCAAATCCTTCCTGGGTTACGCTAACAACCCTGTTTGTAGGCTGAGATTCAAACAATGTAAGATTTTCTGTCTTCAAAAGCTAAATATTGTGTTAGTTTTTGGAATATTCCAAACTATCGTTCGAAAAAGGAAAAGCTTGGAAATTCTGAAGAAGAGTTAGCTTCGTTCGATCAGAAAAATAAATGATAATATTCCGGGTATTTGAATAATGTATTGAAAATATTCATTTATAAATAATTAATCAAAAGCAGAGAGGAAAAGTCGTTCCTCGATGCATTATACACTCGACGAACGAAAATAACGTGAGAACATCCTATTGAAATACTTATTACACACGACAATAAAATGATTTCTTTCAACTATTTTTATTCGCGTATATTATATTTATTTTTCTCTCTTCGAATTTGTTCGATCATTATTCGACTAGAGAAACTGTCATTATCGCACGGATTGTATTATTTTAAATGACAAAAATGCAATGATTATTGAATCTTGACACAGAAATTAGTTCTTACCGATAAATAACTCGTTGCTGGCCTGTCGGCGGCGTGAGTAGCGGGGATGTGAGGTAACCAGCAGCATTGCACAATCACTGAATGATTTCAAGCATCGCCTCATATCTAGGTCATAACAAGATACGTTTCTGGGTTATGGCGATTGCCCCAAAGCTGGCCCGTGTTAATTATAAATTGTGCGCTTGAATAAAATAAATTATTATCATGATTTTTTTTCATTTTTTATTTGTTTTTTTCTTTCTCAACTGAAAAGCTCGTTCGTTTGTTGGATTTTTATTCAAAGATTGAAAATAAAATTCACTTTGTTTGAAAGAATAGAATTGAGAATATACTGAAAGTGAAATTTTGTGAATTTCAAGGTGGATGACCAAATGAAACTACTGCAGCACTCCTGGTCAGATATGTTGGTGCTCGATCATCTTCATCAAAGGTTACATAATAATCTACCCGATGAAACTACGCTTCATAATGGACAAAAGTTTGATCTCCTTTGTCTTGGCCTACTTGGAGTACCCTCTTTGGCGGATCTCTTCAACGATTTGTCGTTAAAGCTTCAAGAATTGAAATTCGATCTCTCCGATTACATCTGCATGAAATTTTTGATGCTGCTCAATCATGGTAAGAATTATTCTTGTTATTGTTATCTTAAATATAAAACAAATTATATATTATTATATCGAAAATTCCTTTGCTCGTAGAAGTTCGTGGATTGGTGAACAAGAAGCACGTGCAGGAGGGTCACGAACAAGTCCAGCAAGCACTTTTGGATTATACGTTGTCGTGTTATCCATCGATACCAGTAAGTTGATATCATGAATTTTTCTAAATCAAAACCACCCTGATGCATCCATCGTGGTGGTCCATGTCTGGTTCATGCGGTAGGGGAAAAGAATCTGACGTTTGTGTTCTTGTTTGTTCTTTCTCAGGATAAATTTAATAAACTGCTGGCAGTATTACCGGAGATCCATATGGTAGCTAGTAGAGGGGAGGATCATCTATATCAAAAACATTGTAACGGTGGAGCACCGACTCAAACGCTTCTCATGGAAATGCTTCACGCCAAGAGGAAATGAAACGATCAATCTCTTTGGCAAATTTGCCTTTGGATGAAATTTGTTGCTAATATCTGAAGTCTTGATATAGAAAATAAATGAAGTAACGAAAACAGAAGCCCTTATTAAGCGTCAAACAGAGTGGACCTCAAAAAGTACCTATTAATAAGAGCTAGAACGTTGCTGAGGTATATTAATCTCGGACCAAGTTTCAAAGGGCGCGCTCTGGTTCCAATAACGACAACAAATATAAAAGCATACCTTTGCAAAGCAAAAGAAAAAACAAATCAAGTATAGAGATGTGTGTACACGTGTGCACACGTACCACGCGTATCGCGGGGGCTATCGAAAAATTCCTTCGTACTTTTTTGTTTTGTTTTTGTCAATGATTTCCCGATGGTGGAAATGTGTAATCTCGTATATCGGCTTCCTCGGTGTTTTTTAAAATAACAAGAAGCTTCGAGTTTCGTTTTTAAGATGAACAAAATTTTGTTCTCTCACGCATAATCCGATGGAATTTCTATGCTACGGTTGGAGTTAGTTGTGAATCAAAACAGGCTTTGGGTCATCATTGGTGAATAGCTCAACGACATCCGTGTGAATTCAAACCGATAAATCGAATGTGGGGAAGGGGAGAAAAAGACTGCCAATTTATAGGAACTTTGCGATACGATGTGATACGTAAGTGCATAAGTTCGGGATAAATTGCGCTAAATTATCATGTAATTTATACTTTTATATCACTGATTATATTATAATAGTCCATGTATGAATCCTATGTGCATTCTGACAAATTTTATAGATAACCGAGGAAGGCTATACCTACACTATGATTCAAAATTGATGAATAAAATTTGAAATGACGCGGATTTTATTTTCGTACGAGTTGTGAAATATTTTGTTTTCTATATCAACGATATTTTGAAAATTTCGTTGTTCAAATGTATTTTAATCGATTTGCAAAACTGTTTGAGGTACCTGAATTGCGAATGAAATTCTGACAAAACACATTTCCACCAGGGTTCAAACGAATCACACGATTTAAATTCAAAGCTGATTTAAAAAAGAAAAAAACACACACATGAAAATTCAAAAGAGAGGGAAAAATCAAGGGATATATTTTGAATAAAAAGAATATTGGGCTGTTTTATTTTTGTACGAGAAAATGTGCAGTTATTAGCACTAACTGTTGTAAGTAGAAACGAGAACAACAGTGGTTCATATGCGTTTTGCGAAATTTCGCCTTGGGGATGATAGTCTGGCAGATGATGATGTTTCGCACGTTAAGAGATGCTTTCTGGCAGACTTTCCGAGGTCAAAGATGACCGAATATCGGCATTGATTGGAAACAATCCACGTTACGCAACAAGGTAGATCTCTAAAGTATTAATACGTGTTGTTGAAAAAATATGTGGGGAAGATCATACGGACTGTGATTTCGCTTTTTATTATAACAAAAAAAAAATCAAATTCTTTTTGATCCCAAAGATACTAATTTTATATCTTAAAAGAAAATAAGGAGAAGGGGAAGGGGAAGAATCAAGTGGAATTGAATAACGGAAAAAGTACGAACGAATTGTATATAATAGCCATCCTAACGCATATACATAATATATGTATTATAAAAAAAAAAGAATGTATCTAAATATATAAAACATAATGACATATATTTTCTATATTTGATGTTGAAGTTTTAGAGATGTATCCATGGAGGAAATAGAGCCCCCGATGAGACGGGGTTTATATTTAAACGCAGGGAAACAGTAAGCGAGATGCCTTGAAAACAGTACAAAGGGTGGTTAGCAGAAAAAAAGATAGCAAAAACATATTGGTCAAAGGGCAGGCAACTTTTGTCTAAATAAGTGAAACTATTTTTCTAATACTAGAAAGAATTAATCTTAAGTGTATACCACTGAAGCCTTGCTCTCTTTCTATCTTATCTACTATCTATCTGTATCTTTCTCTCCCTTTTTGTCTTCTTTTTTTCTCTTTTGTACACAACACGCTACGAACGAAATCAATCTATTTCTATTACCGATTGAAAACAAATCAACCAGACTCGAGTCGATTGTGCTTTCGCAAGGGATTTAATGGGCATACTTGTACGCGAACGACAGGGAAAAACTACCACCGCGCGGTAAAAAGGACAAAAAGCAAACGATGCATGTGATATACTTATATGTAAAGAAAAATAAGAAAAAACAACAAGCATACATGTTGCACAGCCACCTGGGCATCCTTATAGAACTCGAACTTCCTATGAAATTCTGCATTTTGTGACACTTACTGCACACACGGCGCAGGGCTACTATTATATTTGTAAATACTAGTTAACACATTCCAATTATGCTGTATAGTATAATGAAAAAAATCATGTTGAATATGTAATTATGATATTTTGTGTATAGTTTAATGAAGAATAAATATATTTCTGTTGCTTATTGAAAGGAAAAAAAAACACGAACATCCACGATCATTAGCTACTTAATATACTTCACTAATTTTTAGAATTTATTTGTTTATCGCTCTTTATAATTATCATTTTTTTTTCTCCTTTTTGCTCTTCTCTCAAAATAGGTGGCGGAAAAAAAAACAAAGAAAATAACCAGAAATCGCGATATTTTATTACTGTACATTATACCGTAAAATAAAGGATTCTGATTAATATGAAATAAAAAGAATCATTGGAGCAAGGTTTATGTGGTCCTATAATATTGTTTAGTGATTAATATTATATATTATATGTATACATATATATATATATATAGATATATATATACATATGTATATATAAATATATGCATAAGAGTATAATATTTTGTCTTATCACAGTTGTTAAATAGAGGAATATTTACTAAATGTTAAGATAATAGCTATTTTGAATGTAGTAATTTTTCACTAATAGATTATTATTATTATTATTATTATTATTATTATTATTATTATTATTATTATGATCATTATTAATTATTATTATTATTAAATCATTGTTTAGTCAATAGTCAGAAAACGTTCAGTGCTGTGAAGGTTGTCTTTTTTCGACAAGCCTGTGGTACCTAAACCATCGGTTATTACATTCAAAATCAATCCTTCCTCGATATAACAACAATATACCACGGCGTGTATTTGGAATACGTATCATACGCGCAGGCTTTGCCAGGTTTTAGGAATTTCCAACCCCTGCGACTTTTTTGATCGTTTTGATCCATTATCAAACAAGTACCTGGGAAAAAAGAAAATGCTATTTTAATATTTTCACTTTTGCCACCGATTTTCGCCATGCAATTAACAATGAATGAATAGACGGATGAGTGAATGGATGAATGAAAATTATAGTAAATTTGTTAATGTATGTGAAACTCGATGTTGTATTAGATTAAGGGTCAAATTTTGGATTGGATCGGAAAAAGAGTGGCAGAGGGTTCTGTACGAATAAAATCAAACTACCGCAAAAGTTTAAGGAAAAGATGATATGTTTTATTTTTTTGTTTTTTCTAAATCAATCGACAAATTTGCATATTTCGATGTTATATTACCATACTGTCGGTCGTGAAATGTTAACCATTTTGTCATGTTAACAAAAACTGTGGGTAAAGATTTAATTTCGTGTACATACCATTGTCACTATTGTTCAATTACTACGAATTTTTACGTTTTATATCGTGGAATGAAATGATGTGAAGTTTTATTTTAGAGTTTGAACATCGATCAGAGAGAAAGGTCGTTAAAATGAGAATAGCAGCGTATACGGTGTTCCGTAATAATCAAAAAATTCTTGAATTTATAGTTTTCATGAGTTGGAAAATGATGAAATTTGGTATTATTTTCAATGAATTAGAATGATTAGATTTCGTTGAGATTCAAAGAACTCTGACAGGAATGCGATACGCTGGACTGACCAACCTTGAAATTTGGTTCAAATCGAAAAATGAGAGATCTTGTAAAGAAAGTATTTCACATCGTTTCACAAAATTACATAAAATCGTAAAAATTTCCATGTTTTATGCGAATGCAGGGTGTCCTTTAGAATTTGTATCGATACAAACAACATGAATTAATTTATTTTCAGTATCAAGATTTACAGAGTATATCATTGAAAATCTGGAAAAGGAAATTTGTTCACAAATTCTAAGACATATCGCATTCGTGTATACTTATATTCAAACACAGCACGCTTTCAACGTGTTCCCAAATTTTCAAATCGTCTGGTTCGTTGAATTCATGTTTAAAAAGGTACTCAAAAAGAGTTTAATACCCTTGAATGATGATTTCCTTCGAGACCTCATCGAATCGTCATAGTCTTACCCTTTCAACATATTAATTTTTATTTCATTCAAATAAGGATATGACTACCTCTTCATAACTGTATTAAGTTTTTATACTCTTACATTTTTAGTAACCACATACCTCAGAATAGACACCCCAAATAGCGATTTGAATAAATTTTATCGAATTTTTCTCGTGCAAAATTATTTTTTGTTTTGTTTTTCTTTTTTTTTGTGTATATATATGACCAATATTTACACGTATATAAGGAAAATATAAAATGTAATAAAGTTCCATTGTAATTATTATTAATACGCCAATTGTAAATCTCTATGTAGTAAATCTTATTTGTTATCGATTATTTGCTGCAGATAAGTTTATATATATATATATATATATAATGCATATATATATTCTTTTGTTATTCACCGATGTTCTTATTTTTAATAGCACATAAAATTCAAATCGCATTTTGCTGTTTGGGTAAACAGTTTAAAATATAATCATCTTATTTATATTATATTATTAATAACCCTCAATCATTTACTCACAAAAGCTTCTAACTCTGAACATGCCGGTCTGATAATTTAGGAACCACAGAATTTGATTTGAAAAAAGAAAAAAAAAGAATGTCTTTCTTTTCTTCCTTGATTTTTCAACTTCCCCAAGCAGTTTCTAAATCGACCTTCGAATTGCGTATTGATTGATTTCTGCGAATGAAACAAGAGAAAAAAGAAAAGAAACCAACACTCACATATTTATTAATTATGATTGTAATTAAGAAGTACATTGTGTTAAATATTAATGTACAGTTACCAATTATAATTGGCAAATGCTCTAATTTAATGATCAAAGTAATTCTCCTTGATTCAAGGAAATCAGTAGAATTAGCTTTGAGGGATACAAATTTTTATGTGTTGTTAACACTGCCATTTAGAAACTGGCAATTGTAAATTATGTAGAAAAACGAATCATTGATTGTAAATATATCTTTATTATTAACAGACGAATTGTTCCTTTTTGAAAGATTAACATACATCATTCTTATTCGTAAAAAAAAAACATACACACACGCACAACACACGCTATAAGCGTGATATAGCATATTTTTGTCGACTTTATTATTCTTTTTTCAATAACACTTCCATTCCTCCTTCAGCAGGAAGAATTCAAAAAACCAACTTCATTGATTGGTTCAAGATGTGGAAAATCTGATGAATGACGTTTCGTGAGTAGCACTACGGCAAAAGCGATCAAAGAAATCTCAAAGGGAAGTGATAAACGATTAGAACAACCAGAAAGATGACAATTCAATCAGGAAGATGAATCTCCAGAAGAAGTTTCCCATTGCCATACAAGGAACCTCCATGGGCAGGGATTCCAGATGCTAAATACAAATTAAAAGTCCTGAAATCTGGTTTCATTCTTGAAATACCTATGAACAATCGCTGAAAAAACTCTGACAAACTCTGAGAATTTCTGAAATTTTGATGAAGAATCTAATATCTTTTGAACATTCTGTACAGACATTTTTCAAAGCTTTTCAGAGTTTTTAATGTTTTTTTCAGATAAATGGAAACGAAATTGTACCCTGAAAATATTCTGAAAAAATTCAGAAAAAGTGCTGACTGTTGAATCTAGA
Organism: Gonatopus flavifemur; assembly: GCA_018340375.1. Taxonomy (NCBI): domain Eukaryota; kingdom Metazoa; phylum Arthropoda; class Insecta; order Hymenoptera; family Dryinidae; genus Gonatopus; species Gonatopus flavifemur. Next base: position 14,492,103 of record JAFFJZ010000006.1, read on the forward strand.
TGAATTCTCATGTTTTTCCATAGGAAGTTCGAATGTTTTCCTATGAATTTATTTAAATTCCATGATTTTCTACGTGAATTCCTACCTGGTTTCTCAGATAAAAAATTTTTTCATAGATTTCCAGAAGTTCCAACTGGATTTTCAAGCTTCCTATGGAGATTTCGGATGGGTGCCTGGATTATTTCCACCTGCATTTTTTCAATAGGGATGTGAAAAAGTGTTTGAGAATAAAAAAATGTTTGTCAATAATTAGAAAAATGTTAGAAATTTCTCAGAGTTTTGTCAGAATTTTATTCAAAGTGCAATTTCGTTCCTATTTGTCAGAAAGAAAATTGAAAAACTCTGAAAAAATTCCGTGAAGAATGTTCCAAGAATATCAGATTCTTCATCGAAATTTCAGAAATTCTCAGAGTTTGCCCGATTTTTTCAGAGATTATTGATCCTCAGTTACCCCACGGGGGTCTCAAGGGAACAAGAGGTTTTCGAAAATCTGATCTTCCGTTCATAGGGGCGAAGAGGTACGATTTGAAACCGAAACAGGGATGAAGTTTAAGAAACATAGTATCTTTTTGATCATGGAAAAAGCTTCATTTAATTGATTGCAAAGCACAACGAAAGTTTAACGAAAACATGCAAAAATACGTGGGGTAAGTGAGGGTTAATGGTTATTACGTGGTTGGAAGATTGCTTACTCGTCGTATCCCTATGGCCCATCCAACCATCTCCGGATACCATGCAGTTTTTCAGTACAGATTTGTCGGCAACGAGGAAAATTCTCAAGGTTTATATTTAATATGATCTGGCAAGTAATCATGGTACATATTCTGGAATTGTAATCGTGTGAGACCTACCCTGCTGAAAATGCCAAGCAAATTCGGATAGAAAAATAGTTGTCGGGCTTTGAACGGTCTTTTTCCCAGGAAATCTGGTCAAAAACTGACAAAATTTCGACTTGGTTTTGTCTGGAATCGCCAAATTGGAATAATCCTATCAAAACCTGACGAAATTCTTTCTGTCAGTTTTTGACAGAATATTCCATATTTAGTGATTTCGGACAAAACCAGGTAGAAATTTTGTTAGTTTTTGACCGGATTTCCTGGGAAAAAGACCGTTCAAAGCCCGACAACTATTTTTTGTCCGGATCTGCCTGGCATTTTCAGCAGGGTAACGTTCATGTGAGATGAGGAGATGAGCGTATGGTTAGATTTGGAGGAAGTCAAAGGGAATATATCGTACAAACTCCAATTGAGGTTCAGGGAGAGGAATCTGATTTCTCTGTTACAGAACTTCAGGTATCGCTATCTTCAATTCGACGATCTTTAGCTTTAGAATAGTGCATCGAGGACTGGTTTATTTAAGGAAAAAAGAAAATTGGAATTGAAAGGAAGGGAGAGATTGGAAAGAGAACAGAAAATACTGGGAGAAGAAGAAGAAGAAGAAGAAGAAGAGATTGGGTATCGATTGGGGGATGGGAGAAGACGCGGATGAAGAATCAAACTTGACTGAAAATCCTCTCGCTTCGATGTGCGAGGGAGAATTATTTTTAGATGATCCTAAGACAACATTGAGAGGATGGGTTGAACGTGAGGGATATGATTTACAATATCAAGCAGAAAACAAAGGATTTGGACAATTTTTATGCTGTGTTGGGTATGTTGATTAAATTAAATATTGATTATTTCAATATTCACCCTGCTTAAAGAATCTCATTGATTCCGATGCAGAAAATCGATTCAAACCCACTGAAAATTGATTCTCAATGGGTTTGAATCAGTTTTCTGCATCGGAACCAATGAGATTTTTTAAGCAGGGTATACAAATTTTCCAATAATTAAGGGCATTCATCAGCGGCAAAGTTACTAGATCTCTCCCCCCAGTTTTCTCAACGATTAATGAATATAATCGATTTTAATGAGCAGGTGCATCTTCTTAGAATATCAAAGAAAGTGCAGCTACTCTTTATTTTTCATTGTATTTGTTCGTTTCTGGGAAAACTGGGGGGCGATTTTGGAATCTAGTAACTTTTTGGGAAGGTAGTGAATGCCGTTAAGGGAGTGCTCTGGTCGATTTTTTCACCAAAAAACTACTAGCCCAAACAGCACCGAAAGTTCTCAAAACGTTTTAAAAACGTATTCATAGTCCCACAGATGTTGGTTTCCAAAAGTATATTTTCTAAACATCTTGAGAACATTCATCCAATGTGCTGGGGAACACGTTCTGGGGACATTGTTCACAAATGCTAGGGTACGTTTCCAGAATGTTCTTGAAACTTTATATGAAAACTAAGTATTTTATTCTAACCTATATAAATTTATATTTTTGAAAAAAAAAATAAATTTATATTTATAGTTTTACCAGGGACGAAAGTATTAAACAACTATAAAAGTATGTTTTGTATTGAATATTTGGGAAGATTTCATTTCAGAAGTTCAAAACTATTGGCAGAATATGAATCATCAACAATTAAGTCAATATATTAAGATTCACATAACCTCAAAATTGACGCGAAACAAAATCTCATTATATACAATGTATTAACAAGATGCAAATGTAATTTATTGATTCTATCGATAGAGGCCCCACCGCAGTTCATTTACATCGGCTCCAAATGAAGAATATTGAAAGATTTGGCACAAGTTTGAACATTAACAAATTCTCATTTTCAATGTCTCATAAACATTCCATGAAAACCTAAATAAAACTATACCAGACATTCGTACATCCCTGGTATTTACATGCGATGTTTCCTGAACGTCCCGAAACATTTTCAGAACATTCCAATGTTTCAGAAGACGTTCCAAGGATATTGATAGAACCTCCCGGTGCTGTATGGGAGATCGTTTCAACCATTTTACGTCAAAAATATTCAATCAATTGCATTAAACTTTGGATCAAATGATTCAGAATCAATCAAACAATCCGGGTCTGGTCTGTTTGTTGTTCAACTAACTCGTGATAAATAATGAGAAAGAAATCCCGTTATCAGCCAATAAGAAACCTTTTTATTCAGTTTTGTTTTTATATTATAATAAATATAATCCATGTACAATTATTTTGAGACCAGACCCGGCATCTCTGATTTAATCTGGATTTTTCAATCAACTCGTGATAAATAATGAGAAAGAAATTCCGTTATCAGCCAATAAGAAACCTTTATTCAGTTTTTTTTTATATTCTAATAAATATAATCCATGTACAATTATTTTGAGACCAGAGCCGGCATCTCTGATTTATTCTGGATTTTTCAATCTCACCCCAGTGAAGATCAGCATATGGAGCGACATGGAAGAGTCAAAGAAGCAGCATCTAAGCGGGAAAGAAGCGGATGACACGCTTCATGTGTTCCAACATTCGCTTTCCACGAGCGGAAATTTTCACCAGGGCAAGCTCGATGTAATTAGCTAAGTTCGTCTACCGATGTCCCAAGTTACTCCAACTCGCTCCAAGTATTTTGGATTCGCTACTTCCAGTTCAAGCCAGGAAAAGATGGGTTTGGTACAAGTTGGAACAACTCAGAGCACGTTTTCAAAACGTTCAAAGAACTTTCTGTGCTGTCTGGGATTCGCTTTCCACGAGCGGAAATTTTCACCAGGGCAAGCTCGATGTAATTAATTGAGTATTTAGTAGTTTTCTAGTGAAAAAATCGACCAGGGGACACCCTTAACATCGTAAGCCATTCGGTTAGAGCCGAAGCTCTTGTCAAGGGGTTCTGGTGAAAATGGAAGCGGGAAGGAAGAGTAAACGGAACGTATGTTGGAGGATAACCGAAACGTCAATGAAAAGTCCACGGAGCTTCATTGGGAGGGACACAAAGGGTATGTGAAGAGGGAATTGAAGCAAAGGAAGCGCATAAAATGAATGAAATCTCAATAAAAAAATTGCGCTCCATAGCGAGGATCGAACCAATGACTTTCACACCACAGCAGACAGGGGTTTGATCCACTGAGCCATAAATTATCGTTGGGATCGACCGCTTAAGTGGATACGAGCGTTCACTTCGGACATCTTTTTCTATTGTATAAGTTTGTCTTTTTCTAACCAACGTGCTCGGATGGTAAACGCTCGTATCCTCTTTTACGCCCGTATTAAGGGGATACGAGCGGCTAGGCTTTTCTGAATTTTTTCGAGACAAAGTACGTGAAAATGCGTGCATCGATTCGAAATATCTCTCTGTACAGCATTTCTTGAGATGCTAAAGAAATGCTGTACAGAGAGATATTTTGAATCGATGCACGCATTTTCACGTACTTTGTCTCGAAAGAATTGGACCGCTCGTATCCCCTTAAGGGGATACCAGCGTACCATCCGAGTAAAGATTTTGTGTGCAAGATTTCTCCGAACTGAATAATCTTTGATACTTTATCAATCGCTGTACAGAGCTTGAATTTCAAATTTCGAAAAAAAATTTTCTCTCACCGACTGAGCAAAAACATTTGTTTTTTCGAAATTAGAAATTTAAGCTCTGTACAGCAATTGATACAAAGTATCAAAGATTATCCCCTGAAATTTTCAGACAGTTCCATAATTTCAGTTGAAAGAAATCTTGCACACAAAATCTTTACTTCCCATACAGCACCGGGAGGTTTTCTGGACGTTCCGAAAACGTGCTTGGTTACACAGAGAACGTGCAAATAACGTCTCATGGTGTTCTAAAAATGTACCCAGATAGCATTGAAAGTCCTCTGGACGTTTTAGAAACATAACCTTAGTTCTGCGCGCTTCGTCTCCGGGGAGTAGGTTTAAGTACGTTCATTTTTGATGCACCTGAATACGTTCCCAGTACGTATTTTTCATTTACCACGGGACGTTCTCGTTACGTTTCCCAAACGTACTTTCATGGAAACTAACCTTTACAAACACATGTGTAGTATCGCAGAACGTCATTGACATCTCCCCAAGAGAACACAACCCTGGTGAAAATCGAATGTCAGATTATGTCAGATTTAGTGTAATCTGACATAAGCTGAGTTCGTTTACCGATGTCCCAAGTTACCCTAACTCGCTCCAAGTATTTTGGATTCGCTACTTCCAGTTTAAGCAACGAAATGATTGGTTTGGTACAAGTTGGAGCAACTCAGGGCACGTAGAACGAACGAACCTATTATATGACATATTGTTCCAAAAACCGGTCAGTTTTCGTCAGAATCTGACAAATTCTGACAAAAATAGGCCATATGTCATAATCTGACCGGTTTTTGGAACAAATGTCAGAATCTGACATCCGATTTCCACCAGGGGAACCTCCAAGAACGTCCAATAGACGTTCAAGTACCTCCGTTGGACGTATTTGGAGGTTTGTGTTCTCTTGGGGCTTTATTGAACACATCCCCAAAACGTCGCTTGGTGAAGATAAATAGAACATTACAGAACATTTGTATGTCCCTGGGACGTACATGCGACGTTCTTAGAACGTCCTGGGATCTCATTTGAACGTTCTCTGCGTGAGCAAGTACGTTTTGTGAATGTTTAGAAAACCTTCCGATCCTATCCGGGTACTCAGTCGGTAGGCTGGTATACCCTTAAAGGTCTAGAATCAAAGATTCATCCCTGAAAAATTCAGACTTTTTCATGTGTTCAGTTTCGAGTATTTTGGTTGAAAACAAAATGCCCTCAGATGGAGCCGCCTGTGCGCTCGTATCCTCTTAAATGCCAGTCCGCAATGACTCCCTTCTGATAAGGCTAGTCTCATTTGAGAGGTAATATACGAGAAGCTCGATCAGTGGTCACAGATCCGAAACGTCGACCCTTAAGGGCATTCATCAGAGGCAAAGTTACTAGATCTCTCCCCCCAGTTTTCTCAACGATTAATGAGTATAATCGATTTTAATGAGCAGGTGCATCTTCTTAGCATATCAAAGAAAGTGCAGCTACTCTTTATTTTTCATTTTATTTGTTCGTTTCTGAGAAAACTGGGGGGGCGATTTTTGAATCTAGTAACTTTTTGGGAAGGTGGTGAATGCCGTTAAGGTGATTCACCACAAGCCAAGTTACTAGATCTCTCCCCCCAGTTTTCTCAGTAATCAATGAATAGAATCAATTCTAATGAGCAGGTGCATCTTTTTAGGATATTGAAAAAAATGCAGCTACTCATTATTTTTCATTTTATGTGTTTGTTTCTGAGAAAGCTGGGGGGAGGAATTTGGAATCTAGTAACTTTTGCAGGAAGTAATGAATCCCCTTAAGCTCCCAATTCATCGGGCGTCGAGCATCGAGCGTCCAATTATTTCCCCAGATTTTCTCGACGCTCCAGCGTTGAAATTTATGAAGTTGGTTTTTTCCAACTTTCATCATTTCCAACGTTAAATTGATTTCCATAAATACCGAGTTTTATTCCTAGTCCTGGTTAAATTCATTCCCCTTTAGTAGTAATTTACTTTATTGCTTAATAACAGCAATACATCAAATGAGCATATAAATTAATTCCTTTCTGGCCTATGAGGTTATGTGTCAATGTTGGAATTGGAATTTACTATTTTGATGCTCGATGCTTGACGCTCCATGAAAAAGTACCTGTGGCATTTCGCAATTCAGCGTCGCAAAAATCTGGGGAAATAATTGAACGCCCGATGCTCGACACCCCATGAATTGGCAGCTTTACTCATACGGACACAAGGATACATACCTGTGAACATGCGATACTTGCGTGTTTTCACATGTTCATATCGTTAAGTCTGTATGAGTAAGGTCGGCGTTTCGGGTCTGTGACCACTAGTAGGGTTGCTAGAAAAAACCGCCCAAACTTTGATCATTGGTGAATTCTTTTGAAATGAAAAATACGATTGGTTGGTTATACAAGAAGCAGCCAATCATTAGAGTTGGGCGGTTTTTTCTGGCGAACCTAACCACCGAGTCCGATTGGTAGTATTCTCCTCGACTGCTTGTCATTGGCTAGAAACTGATTATCTCTGGTGAAACCACTAAATATTACCAGCGATCCACCAATGACAGCGAAATCGGGAATGTTGTTGTATACTACCAGCCTCGGAACAAACTTGAGTGCATTTTGGAACATTTTTGAACATTACCTGAACACAGTTACAAGCGGTGGCACGTGCGATAGTGACGGTATTTTTGAAAAAAATCTCACTTCCCAAACCGAGTATTAATGAATTTTATTGAATAATTTAAAGTAACGCTATTATTAATTATAACTCTACTCAACGAATTTTATTGATCGAATAAATATACCGTCAAATGAAATACCGATAACAGTATTGCAAGATTATTTAAAAAAAATTCTTTACGAGTGTTTTCAATTCCAATATCCGATTGTTTGATAAACACATCAATGTAGTGGATATATATTGATTATTCACATTCAATGGAAATATTTATACCCTGAATAAATTAATAGCGCATCATCATGAACAGCCAAAGACCAATTTCTTGTGGTTTAGACTTCAGTGCTGTTCCCGATTTGAACAATTGTTTACTAGCCGCACAATCTTCGAGGTACAATCCGAATAGGCACACATGTATCACTAATGTTCCCACTAATTCCACTTGAAATTTATTGTTTTTAGATTTGAATTCATATGTACGCCGTTATATCATCCGTCATTCAAAAGAGAATTCATTTCTGGTGCTGCCAAAAATCGTCCTGGTCCTCCCACGAGACCGGACTTGGTTCTGTGCGGTTCAGGTGAGAATTGAGATATCCGAGGGATGTTATTTCCAAAAATTTAATCATTTACTCCACAGATTGGGCTACTTTGGTGATCGGCAAATTATCGCCTTACATAGACGTAGACTCAAAACTCCCAATAATAAGGAGGAATAGCGAACATACATTGAATCAAGAATTGGCATTGGCTAGCCATTTAGGTCTTGCGGGAATAACCCTCAAATTAGCAATGAAAAAAGAAAGAAATGTCAATTTAGCCAGGATGATATATAACAAAGTTATGATTCCCTGTAATTTTCAGGTACGACATCTGATTTTTTTAAAATCAAAATACTCGAACGACAGCTCATTATTTTATTCTTTGTGTTAGGTGTGGGTGCAAGTGCCCATGGAAAATCCTATGAAACAAGCTTATTACCATAGAAACGAAGAATGTACCGAAATAATGGAGAATCCTTGGGATGTTTGGAATGCTTTCAGAATCACTTGCGATTTTGAAAAAAGAATAGGAGTTGCGTTAATCGTTAGCCATGATTTACCAGATTCGACGGAAGTGAGTGAAAGAATTTTCAAAATTTACAAACACAATGCATCGATATTGATATTTTTATATTCCAGATCGAGAGGTGGTTGGGAGAACCAGTTAGATGTTTAATTTTACCCACCACGTTATTTATTACCAATAAAAAAGGATATCCAGTATTGAGCAAAGCACATCAAAACCTCATAACTAGATTCGCTCCGTTAGAAATTCAATTCATTTTAACGGGAGCGAATCGGTATCAAAATATGAGCTTTTATCAGAATTATCTGAATTATTTATGGAAGGTATTTAGAATTTATACGCGACTTTGTTTGTTCATTTCATCGAACGTTTGATGTCACTGTTAATGGATTTTTATTTGAAATTCAGGGATGTCAGATGAACGGACCGGTTGAAAAATTTGCTCGTGGATACGAGGATTTTTTGCAGTGTCCCTTACAGCCCCTTATGGACAATCTCGAGTCTCAAACTTACGAGATATTCGAAAAAGATCCTATCAAGTATGCTAGATATCAAAGCGCCATACATCAAGCCATTATGAGTATTAGGTCAAAATCGAGGACTAAATATGATAACGTGTAAATATTATTATTCAAATTTACAATCTAAATATATTGTCATGTAATTTATTTGAACATTGAATATGTTACAGCGTTGTTATGGTGGTAGGCGCTGGCCGAGGACCTCTCGTCAGAGCGGCTCTAAACGCAGCGTGCCTAGCCCAACAGAGAATCAAAGTTTACGCAGTTGAAAAGAATCCTAACGCAGTATTAACGTAAGTCAAAATTACTGATCCTTTAAATATTGGAAATTGAAAAACAGAGGATAATATTGCATTTCAAAATTAAGTTTAGAAGCTCTTCGGAAGGATATGTGGTGTGACAGCGTAGATGTGATATCCTGTGATATGAGAGATTGGAACGCACCAGAAAAAGCCGATATTCTCGTGTCTGAACTATTAGGATCGTTCGGAGATAATGAATTGTCACCCGAATGTTTGGATGGGGTACAAAAGTTCTTAAAAGGTAAAAGTTTGTTTCTCGTCGCAACAAGATTGTTCATATTGGAGGAGAATCAGTGGGTATAATATTCCATTTTTTCTTAGACGGTGGAATTAGCATTCCCTCTTCTTACACGTCTTATATCGGACCTGTACAATCTTCTAAATTGTATAACGAGCTCAGACAATGTAAAGACAAAGACAAACATCCTCTGGCTCATTTCGAGACAGCGTACGTGGTTCATCTACAAAACAAATACACCATAGCTAAACCTGAACCTCTCTTCACATTCCATCATCCCAATAAAGGTAAATTTTTTCTCTTTCTTTTCTTACTCGATAAATCAAGATGATCGATTCTACATTTCAAATATTTTATATCATTTCAGAGGAGCCGATAGATAATTCAAGATACGCGATAAAAACATTCAAAGTTGAACAAAACTCTGTACTTCATGGATTTTCAGGATATTTTCATACAGTTTTGTTCAACGATGTTACTTTAAGTATAGAACCCAGTACCTACAGTATCGGAATGTTTAGCTGGTTTCCAATATTCTTTCCAATTAAAGTAAGTTCATGTTTATCGATATCGAAGTAATCGATAAAAACTTCACAACATTCTTTTATTCAGGAACCAGTGCAACTGAAAGCAGGAGATGAGATAGAAATTCATTTTTGGCGGAAGTGCAGTCCTAAAAATGTGTGGTACGAATGGTGCCTTAGCAAACCAATTCCAGGATCGATTCATAATCCGAACGGAAGATCTTACACCATTGGTTTATAATTCATAGTTTTCTTAGGTATTCCATTATCGACTGTTCATCTTTTTGCTTTTATTCAACGTTTTACAATTTTCATTTTTGTTGAATCAAAAAGGGATTTACGATCAATCAATTTAATCGATTTCCTCATTTTATAAATTTATAAGTACTTGAGATTGAGGAAATCGAATTATATTGACTCGCTGTAAATCATGGATGTACTTCTGAAAGAAGAAAAAACAATGCATCGACAAAAGTTCCTCGAACATTCCTGAATAAGATTCTATTCGAATTTTCGTAAAGTCTCAATTTGTGAGTAGGAAACTTGGTTCGTTCGATAGATCGACAACTCGTCGCGAAAAGAACGATTAGAATCAAATTCATTCGATTAATCATACCTAAGATATAAAAAATGAAATTTTATATCAAACGATATAAATGAGCAGCTTTTCATTGAATAATTTTGATTGATAATGCGAATACTCCGATGCATTTGAACCAAGAATTTGCAAATACAGAAATCACTTATTCTTGAAAAAATATATATTTTAATTTTTCGACGTCTCGATTCATGAATTCTGAATTTATAAAATACAATCTTACAAGGTGAACAAATTTTCTTTTCAATTTAATTTCTAATGTACATTTTGATATTTGAGAATGAAATAAACGAATGATAAGATGAATGATTTGAAAAATGAAATAAATCTAATATTTCCTTATTTTATTGATTATATTTGCCATTGAAATCAGAAAAATCTTTTGCAATTTGAATTTTCATAGAATTTTTAGAAAAGTATGAGAACAGTTTGAAAGAAATGCTTGAAATTTGCAGATGTAATTTTAAAATGATCCCTATAAAATTTCCTTGATGTACTTCTGTTGGCATTGAACCGACGATAGGTCATCGATGATAACACAATTGAAAGGGGTTATCTGCAAAATGTGTGGTTGTCACCTTCTTGACTTTGCATGATTGATCAGAGTACAGTTAAGCTCAAAGAATATAAACGTACTGTTCTCAATATCTGTTACATAAAACAATAAAAAGTTTTCAGATTTTATATTTTTCTAACAATCTATAATCATTAATTGATATGAAATGAAAAATAGAACAACAATGACGCAACATTTCCTGTTCGTTCATTTACTACTGCTGTAAAAAGAAATATTTTGTATCGTTAAAATGAAACATGCCGATCTAGAGAATAAGAGACTACACAATTTTTTCCACCATCCACGCTACAACGTACAAATAATATGACCATCATTGAGCCTTCCACTAACCGATCGAGAGATGCATCAAAAAGCAACTACACTTTAAAATTGATTGAATAAGGGAATAAAAATTAACAAAACTCCCATCATAATGTATTTATTAGGTGAAAAAAAAAATCATTCCACGATGATAGTGGAATGTCAAAACGAATTCTCCCTGTTGGTCTTTGGGAAGATAAGAATATCCAAGCGACGCCAGAAATTGTGGAATAAACATAGCAAACATAGTGATAGATGATTATCGTCAATGAATCTCGCGTTGTTTCATTCGTAGTCCTTGTGTTGCGAGATACGGTATACAAAAACTAAATATAAAAAAGTCTGACCAGAAAAAGAGAGGTTAGGTTTGTTTCTTAGGAGGTTACGAAAGCAGACGATAATTCTCAAGAGAACCAACTGTTTTTTTAATTATAATATTAATATTAAATCATCACTCCTTGCGCGAGAAGAACAATTAATAATGGTAAGATCGATAGGTCGTATAATTACGAATTGTGGGTTCAAAGGATTCGTTCCTGGAACTATGACGAAGAGTTGTTCTTTCACCACCAGCAGCACCCCTTCGTTAAAAAGTTTCTTCTTCACGACACATCGTTCAATAACCACAACCGGATTTCTTAAAACACCGGGTAAGATTGAATTCATACAAAAATTAAACAAAAACAATTATGAAATTTAAAATTACAGAGAGATGGTATACGGATAAACACGAGTGGATTACGATAGAAGGTAATATTGGAACCGTTGGAATATCCGAATATGCTCAAGATGCTCTCGGAGACGTGGTATACGCTCAACTTCCAGACGTTGGTTCGGTAATCAAAAGAGACGGTATATTGAAAACTAAATCTTTCAAATTTTATTCGAATAGGAGATGAAATATTTGAAAGTACTAAGTAAAATTGTGATATACTTGCAGAGGAATGCGGTGCTTTGGAATCGGTCAAGGCTGCTTCAGAATTGATCAGCCCGGTTACCGGTAAAGTTATCGAAAAAAACGAGGCCGTCGAAGGTAAACCTGGTCTAATCAATACATCGTGTTACAAGGAAGGTTGGCTCTATAAAATACAGTTAAGCGACACAGAAGAGGTCAAGAATCTCATGAACGAAGAGGCATATAATTTATTTTTAAAATCTGATCCTCAATAATTAACGAGTTATACCAATCACCCTGGACTTTGTTCCAAACTTTATTTATTTGAAACCTCTGTAGTCGATGGGCTAATTTATTTTCTTTTGTATAAATTTTTATGATTTTATTAATTCGAATATAATAAACTCAAAAACAATTATTCAATATTATATATAAAAAATTAGACTTTCGTTAGTGATCCAGGGATTCGATGCAGCATGCTTTTCAATGGGCTTGAGAAGCAACGAGAAGTACATTCAAATCGATTAATAATGCGATGGAATTTTTCATTTTGTGATTACTTTCAGTGATATTTCATTATATTCATAAACTATTCTTAATTCTTCGTAAGATAAAATATGAAATTTATAACCTCAATTTGAAAAAAAACAAGATTAGATTACGTACAAATTAAAGACAAAGGATTCTCTTAATCGACGTCGTATTTAATAGAATATATATATGTTTATAATGTATTTGAATCATATAATTCTACATGTGGGAGAAGTGCATTGATTTCATCGATTTGAAAATTCAATTAAAAAACCCATACAGCACCAAAGATGTCATTAACCTTTACGTGGTAACGTCATTTTGGATAGCTCCTACGATTGGCTCTTATTAATGCTGCTTACGAACTAAAGTGATGACACTTGGGGAGCTTATAGTCTCCTATAGTGTACAATTACTTAGGATATAGTCTGCTCACCCTTCTCTTCAAATTAGCAAGAGGAGAAGATTTTGAAAAAGCATGAGTGACCCGACGTTACCTCGTAAGGATTAAGATTGCAGAATCTAACATTTGAAACATTGGAATATTTCTGTGATATCGCTGTATGTCACACTGAGGTTCCAAAGCGCCTTCAGAAACATTGCAATGTCCGCTAATATTACATTTCAAACAATATTTCTGAAATATTTCATTGTAATATTTCCCTTTTGATATAATCTAAGATATTGCAAACAGCTAACATTCCAATTGACAGATTTTTGACATATTTCTGTGAAAGGATACTGAACCGTAATGAAGATGAGAGATCAAAATCTAATTGAGACATTGCTGTATGGGAAGCCACGTCGATTACATTATGCTGTTCTACGAAGAGACATTCAAATTGCAGAAATTCTCCTCAATCAAAATGCTACTGACAACGTCCTCGATGCTTTCCAAGAAACTCTTCTTCATAAAAGTATCTTAAAAAGACCATGCTTTTGAATGATTGAATTGTGATTAAATCAGGGGTGAAAATTTGTTTAAAACGTTCATCGTATAAGACAAACCATATTATCATTTTTTTTTAATTATTAGGGCCAATTTTATAGAAACATCATTAAAATCATGGTTCGTCGCTTGGATTCCCCAATAGCAAAATGCTAAACAAATATGCAGCAGATTGTTGAAAACGCACAACAGTCTGAAAGCAATTTGCAGGGACGTTGTGTTGCCAAATGTGCAACAATATGCTGTAAATCTAGGATTCTAGCTTGAGTTGTTATCGTGTTGCTAGGAAATTGCTTGGTTTCATGAAACTCTCAATCACATGCGTAGCAAATTCCCAGCGACTTTACGGAAACTTGATAGACAACTTAAGAGCAACGATTGCACACCAACTTTTGTTGTATGGGTTATTTTCCGAAGCTGTTTTTCCCATGAAAACACAAAATGATATGAATATATTGAAATTACTTGTTAAATAATACGGCGCGAATGTAAACGAGCAAAACCCAATAGCGTGGAGAATACCTCTTTATATCGCTGCGATCACTGGAAATGATGGATTAGTGGAGTCAGTTGTGTTTGTTTACTCATTTTTCAAAATAGCCATATTTATTTGAGGTACATTCTGAACTGCGGGGGTGATCCTCTCCTGAAGAATCGAACCAGTTTGACTCCGATGGAAGTAGCAATGAGTTATTTATTTATCATAAATTCATAATTATACAAATTTCAACATCTTTTATCTCAGGCGAACTCAATGAAGGGAGTGCTCTGGTCAATTTTTCCACTAGAAAACTAATAGATCGTTTCAACTGTTTTTCGTCATCAATATTGAATACATCAAACTTTGGATCAAAACATTCAAAATTAATTAAAAAATCCGGGTTTGGTCTGTTTGTTGTTGAACTAAATCATTAAAATTAATCAGAGTGAAATTTCGATATCAGCCAATTAGAAACTTCCATTTAGTTTTTTTTTAATATTATAACGAATATAACTCGTGTACAATTATTTTGAGGCTAGAACCGGCTTATCTGATCTGAATTTTTTTTATCTAAAGATCATTGTAATTGATTGAATATTATATATAATGATGTAAAACTGTTGAAACGATCTAGTAGTTTTTCTGGGGAAAAATCGACCAGGGGACACCCTTAAAAACATTTTTTGATAGTAAAATACAATTTTAGAGCTTTTTGGTTCCAGTTCTTGGGGCCCAAGGGCTCAAGTGGGGCTCTGAGGAACCGTCAGTGGTTTAATGGAGATTGCTAAAATGATATATGAAAACCATGGCCCAGTTTCCGATTGTCGATATCACGTTTTCCGTTTATCCTTCCATGCTGATTGGCTTAAAAGAAAAATTGGATCAATCACCCAGCCAACCATGGATTGGTTTCAATCATTGGTCAATTTGATTGATTCCAATCGCATTTGCTAAGAATTGATCAATTATTTGAGAATTATGTAGGATCTCTGTGCGCATGTCCATTCATTGAATAATGATTGATCGAAAATTGATCATTTTTGGAGGACCAATTGTTGGTCGCCAATGCGGACATAGAAATGGACAATCATTGATCAATTTTGTGGTCCATAGAATTGGGCAAAAATTGAGCATTTAACATCCGTCGATAATGGAAAATCTGAAAATATAAAACATCACTTACTTTCTATCGGTTGTATAGAATTTTGCATTCTTGAGGTCGAGGACAGAATTATTCATTATTCACGTATTGTTTGTTACAAAAAATTGTTGTGGTTCATCGGTTATTCATTCATTTTTGTCGTATTAATCGCAACTTATTCGAATTTCGTATTATTCGTGGTGCGGTAGGACTGTCGCGATGAATTGAGGTTATTATTCATAACTTCAATTTCGTAGCATAGATGTAAATTCTTATGACTGAGTGAACTGATTGAACTGCATTTCAATCAAAAAGTGTGTTTTATATTTGAATTGGCAATAGAGTAAATTGCAGATGATTATATGTTATAATGTGAAATAAACGAATTCAGTGTCATACATAACCATAATTTGTGTGCGGTTGTTATTTTCGAAAAAGACATTACAACTACACCCAAATTGTTTAAACAATAAACACCTATCAAAACCCTTCAATAATAAAAATAAATTGCTTATTGATTCAACCTTTCACACTATATCAATTAATAACCCAGTTATTAGTAAATTTTCTATCATTCTCAAACCAAAATAATTGGCCAATAATTGCCAAATTATGGGTCACTTCATTTTACAGCTGATGGCAGCACTTATGCCCATGCCATTGACCTAATATTGCCCCATAATTGGAAAATCCAATGGTCCACAGAAATTGACCAATAATTGGTCGCCAATGCGGACATAGAAATGGACAATTATTGATCAATCCCATCCAATCTCATTGAGTAATAATTGACCAGTTATTTATCAGCTATGGTTAGCTGGGCATATAATTTTCTTCAAAATAAAAAAAAACCTGATACGGACCATGATTTTAACATTACGTTAGCAATCTCTCCAATTCATCCCCATACAACACACGAAGAATCCTTTTTCAAAAACAAGAACAAAATTCTTCAAGAACTCTTTTCGAATTAATGAATTCATAGAGAACTCTGGAGAAGTTCAATGTTTGGGATATTAACGAGTTCTTTGAGAATGCTGAAAGTATTGTTTTAGTACTCTCAAAGAACTCGTTGATGTCCCCAACAATGAACTCCTCCGAAACTCTCTACGAATTCATTAGTTCGACAAGAATGCTTGAAGAATTCTATCCTTGTTGTTGAAAAAGAATTCTTCGTGTGTTATCAGGGTCTCTGGCTGTATAGAGCGATATTTCAAAAATATGAAAGTATTTTGGAGAAATTTTACACGAAAAATTCGGCCAATTCCTAAGAGCATTCGGAGATTCCTGAGACTTTCTAAGAACGTGCGGACATGTTTTGAAAGTTCTCAGAACGTTTTAAAAACATCCAACGAACTTTGTGCTGTCTGGGATGTCCCGGCACTGGTATACCCCAATAAAAACCGAAAGACAATCGACCCGAAGACGAGCGTCCCCAAAGTCAGAAAACCCGAAAATTGAAACCTCATGGTGCGTTTTCACACTCATAATCATATCGCTATCTTTGTTCATCTTTCAGCCACAATAATATGTTAAGACGGCATGATGTTTCAGTTTTCGGGTCTATCATGCATCGGGCCAATTGTCTTTCGAGTCTATTGGGGTCTACTTAGGCCATTGAACTGTATAATATACTGGAATGAGCACCATCCAAAAATTTTTCGTCAAAGAGAGACAGTTGAGTCCACTGTGCGAGAAAAAGAAGCAGTTACCCTTTGCACTCATCATCCCTTTTTAAGATGCATGTATTGAAAAGAAACAACGAGTATTTCATCTTGCATTTCACACTGACGAAAGATCTCTTCTTCCATCCTATAGGAAATTTCGCCAGTGCTCTTTCCAGTATGTTATATAGTTCAATGACTTAAGCTGTAATTTCATACAAGCGACGAGCGACGAGCGATACCTTAGATAAAGGGAGAGGTCTCACATTACCTCTCTTTTTAGCTAATGTATCGCTAAAAGCTAAACCTTGTTTAGCTTTGCATTAAATTACAACTTTAGGCTGCTCTCCCATGCATCGGAATGGACTACCGGAACGGAACAGGGGGCATAATCTCAAATGGAACATTCTCAAACGGATTTCAGCGCTGCCGTACGATAGTACAGTGAATTATTCGCCATAGATACAACTAACACAAACAATGAACGAATCACACCGATTTTCGAATTAGTGTTAGTGTATACATGTAAAATAGTTCACTGTACTACCGTATGGCGGCGCTGAAATCCGTTTGAAAATTTTCTATTCGAGATTATGCCCCCTGGAACGGAACAAAGCTTTCAGTGACATTTTAGTCCCCGTTCCGTTCCTTCGAAATCGTATACCTTGTCGCACATGATCCGGAACGATTACGACCGGAATGAAAATTGACCAATTATTCCTCGGATTTCTTTTAGCAGATTCTACCAGATTGCTATAAACCAAGTTTCATTAGTTATAATAATATTCCGTTCCAGCACATTCCGGTCCATGGGAGAGCAGAGCGACTGAATTGAACGGAACGTATAAGAAACTGAAATTCTGCTGAGATCACTGTTCCGTTCCAATAGAATATTCCGATGCATGGGAGAGCACCCTTAAGGCCTAAGCACACAAACGCATAAACGTGATGCATAAAGCCATAAGAACTTATGCAGCCAATCTTAGTAAAAACATAATACCTTATGCGTTATGCTTTATGACTATGCGTGTGTGTGCTCTCAGGCCTTTACTTATCCCGGGTACCCATGCTAGCGACTGTCTCGCGCGCGCCATCATTAGAAGAAAAAAGAGATCCGCGTTGAAAACATCCTCTCTCTTCTTTCTTCTAATGGTGCCGCGCGTGACAGACTATGGAGCATCCCGAAGTAGTTGATCCAAGTGATCCGGATCACTTTCCAACCAATCAAAATGCTTGAAAAGTAATCCGGATCACTTGAAACATCTACGTCGGAAGGCTCCTATAGATTCGTTCGTTCTACCTGTCCTGACCCAGATAGCAAAAAAAGAATCCTTCAAATGTCAGTGAACTAGGACTCTTGGAGAATTCATTTCGAGCTATGTAGCTCCTATTGGATTCTCCAAGAACTCTATTTCACTAACATTCTGAGAATTCTTTTTTGAAATCATGAATGACTCAAAAAGGATCCTTTTTCCAAAATTTTCCTATCTGGGTGAGTTGCTCCAACTTGTACCAAACCAATTAATTCGTTTCTATAACTGGAAATAGCGAATTTCAAATACTTGGAGCAAGTTGGGGTAATTTGGGACGCCAGTAAACGAACTTGGCTTATGTTTCCACCAGGAGTAAATAAAACAGGATTGAAATGCAATTATCTAATCGTAATCCAAGCATTCTCTTGTAAAAAATGTACTCTCCTGTTGAGCGGTCATTTCCCGTGCTTTAATCCCATTTCAATTCTGTTTCAAGTCCGGTGGAGCAGCAGTCACAGTCGCACCCTTAAGAGGATACTAGCGGCCTGGCAGCAGCCAAAATGTTTCTTCCAAATTATTTGAAAGTGGTGTAATAAAACCAACCAATTGTCATCCCAGACAGCACAGAAAGTTCTTTGAACGTTTTGAAAACGTGCTCTTGGTTTTGCGTGTTTTGGTCCCGCGGAAGCAAGTTTTACAAACATTTAGAGTACCTTCCCATTTGATATCCTTGAATACGTTCTAAGCACGTTCCTTTGATCTACTACCAGACGTTTTCATCATGTCTTCTAAACGTACTTTCATGAAAACTAACCTTGAAAAACCACAAAGTCACAGGGGGACATAGATAGAAGTAACCGAGACATTTGCATGTCCCTGGGACATACATGCGACGTTTTTAGAACATCCTGAGACGTTATTTGCACGTTCTCTGTGAAATCAAGCACGTCTTCTGAACGTTTAGGAAACCTCCCGGTGCTGTATGGGATTTACCTACCTGATATATGTGTCAATATAGGTCTCTAAATGAAAATTAATCAATTTTATTGTGAAACTTTCAAATAATTTAAAAGAAACATTTTGGCTACTGCCACGCCGCTAGTATCCTCTTAAACGTCAGAACGAACGCGCAGGAACCTTATACGAGATCTGCGCAGGTTTCCGTTCCTTACGTTCACGTTCACATAGCTTGTATGTCTAGGCCTTTAAGGGGATACGAGCGGTGTGGCAGCAGCCAAATCGTTTGTCACAAACTATGGACAAACACTTCATATTAATTAAAATATCGCTCTGTACAGCACTTCTACTTGAATCAGAGAAAAGCTGTACAGAACGATATTTTAATTAATATCAAGTGTTTGTCCATAGTTTGTTACAAACGATTTGGCTGCTGCCACGCCGCTTGTATCCCCTCAACCCCGGGTACTCATGCTAACGATTGTCGCGCGCGACATCATTAGAAGGAAAAAGAGATCCAAGTTGAAAACATCTTTCCTCTTTTTTCTTCTAATGATATCGCGCGCGACAGTCGCTAGCATGAGTCTCCGGCCTAAGACCCGCGTCACATGGAGCTGAAAAAGGGCGAAAAGCGGAACCCTTGGTTAAAGAGAGGAGCAAATATTCACCTCTCCCTTTAACCAAGGGTTCCGCGTTCCGCCTTTCTTTCCGGCTTAAGGTCTAAAACCATTCTGAAAGAATGGATGCGCAGGAACCGTATGCGAGATCTGCGCAGCTTTCCGTTCCTTACGTTCACGTTTACGTAGCTTGTGTGTTTAGACCTTTACCGTGACGCTACGTTTATCCTCCATTATCCCATTTGCTGGTAGACTTGGTATAGCACATAGCATCGTTCTTCGTTCCAACGCCCCGGTATACAATTTTTCAAGTAAGTTACTTATTTCATACAATTCTTTCTCTTTCAATCATTTCACACCTCATAAACCTCGTTCAATGAATCCCTAATTCGATCAATTGATATCAGAAAATAAATATAAGCGGATAATAAATGCATCACTTTGAAACTTGAATCGACACTCCATTGCCTTCAAATCCGAAAGTTTCTATTCGCAAAGCATCATGTTTGAAACAAAAGTACTGTATATACGTATTAAATCGATTCTTTGTTACTCGATATCTTTATATTTCCATTCCTCAAAGTGATTTTTTCAAGTCTCAAACGAACGCGTAGTTTTGTTATGACATTGGAAGAAAAAAATGCCGTGCCGCTCGTTGTCGGGAAAGCGCATGACTGTGATAAGATGATTTAATAAATTCGAGACAAGTGATCATTTTATTCATTACTATTTACTTCTAGAGCTGCAATGTCTTTCAACCGTGGAGTGAAAAGAGATTCCTATGGGAATCGACATCCAGGAAATCGTATGGGTGGAGGTAATCGAGGTGGAAATATGGGGCTTGGATTAGGGAATATGGGTGGAGGTGGTGGAGGTGGGGGAGGAGGAGGAGGTAGCGGAATGAATCCATGGGAAAGCGGAATGATGCCTGGAAGAGGGATTCTACCTACTCCTAGCAATAATCTTTCCCTGGCGTCGCCTCAAGCTCAACTGGCCATAGCTAGTAATTTACTTTCCAATTTGCTACGTACTCAACAAGATCCCCAACCACAGGTAATGCAATGTCTCTCTAAACATTTTCATCCTCTTTTATACTTTTTATGTAAAATTTCCATTTTTAACGTTCGTCAGGTACCGTCGCTTCTCAGTCTAGGAAACAATTTTGGCGGCCCAGGTCCAAATTTTGGTCCTCAGTCGAATTATTCTTCCGGCCGCATGAATGACCGTGCGGGAAGAAATCAAATGAAGAATCAACGCGCTCAACCGTACAACAAGGTATAGAAAAATCACATCATTTTAGTTTTCATTCGAACAACTTACTACAGGCTCTTGGACAATTACAATCCTTATTACAATCGATAATCATTCAGTCACCAAATTCACAAGAAAAAAGTATGAAAAACAAAAGACAGTTTAGGATGACATTTATTCGAGTAATAGCACAAAATTTCTATCTTTCTCTTGACCACAATTTATTAAGAAAACTCATCTTCCGTTGAATTATTCGGTCTCCCGTTACTCGATTCATTATTAATCAGGCAATCTCGCAGAATACTTTTTTTTTTTTCCATGAAGTTACCAAGATGCATCAGAATTGTGTTTTCTAATTGTCGTACTAAACCGATGGGGAAGATTTTTAACCAATGTTCATCTTACTCAGTTTCATAACAGTTGATCTTTAGACGAAACATCTACAAACTTTAAATGCAAAATATAAAAGCATATTTTCGCTCTGCGCTTACTTTTGAAGTTACACTCGACTTTAGTCTTCCGAATCCGCTATTGTTTCTATAAGAAAATTGTTTCTAATATCGATGCCGATGGAAATTTTGGATGAAAAATGAACAACGGTAATACGAATGTGACTTCTAAAGCTTTTTTTAAACTTCTTCGTCGTACAGTTATGATAATTGTTTTTCTTCAAATTTACGCCAATTCTCATATCTTCCACCGCATTTAATGCGGGTATGGAAAGCCTCGGTATACTTCATTGAAAATACGTCCTGCTTCCGTATTGAAAGAACACAGTTTTGTCCCTTAAGATCTCCTCTCTCTTGTGGTTTCCCCGCGAAACCACAAACAATTCGAATTTTGAGAAGAATGATCGTTATATCGGATACTTCTCATGATGGTTTGGTCATTTTTGACCTAAATGATTAGATGGGCAATCGAGCCCGAGATGGCCCCGGTGGGCGACGTGGCCAATCCGCACAACAATCTCGTGCGTCCGGCAATCAACGTATGAATGGAGGCCAACGCAACGATAAATCTTCTAAACAAACTTCTAAACAAAATCAAACTGCCAAAAAGGAACAGCAGGACGTTAAGACCTCTGATAAAGAAAAAGCAGAAACACCTAATGTGAAAAGGTAAGCTCTCCTTCCTGCTCAAATTGGGAAATATAGTTTTTCTTCCAAACTTCAGTAAGTTCTCATAATTCTCTTTCACTTTATGATCCTTTTTTATACATATATATATATATATATACATATGTTTCTTAGCATACAATTATTTACCGTTTGCATACTCAACATCCTATCTTTTATCCTTATATACACACGCATATATATATGTATTCAAATTTATAGAAACCCATTCATTAGTTTTCTCATCAATGATGCGATTTTCAATTCATATTTCAAAACTCGAAGTTGATTAGAAGAAGCGTATACCGAAGCCAGCACGCTGAAGACGTAACACACGCCGACTAGACAATCGTTTATTCTCTTCCAATGAACCTGCAAAGCAATTTCTTTATAAATTTTCATTTTCCAATCCATAGCAAATTCATGCCATCTCCTTTGAGCAAACAGAAAACATACGTATACACGTTCGAGGTATAGAACGTACGAAAAGAGACAAAGTTGCAATTCTCCCACGATCATACCACCCTCGATGATGATTCATTTTTCTCATCGTTACTACAATCTTGACAAATAATTCTTCCGAATGAAAAATTTATATACACGCACGTTAACACGTATAACACGTTATCGTTGATTCCTCTACGAATAGCGTGTTTTCTTTCTCTTTTTTCGATCATGATGATGATAAGAATAATTAAAGATTATCAGATTAATAAACTGATTCATGCAGTTATTGTTGTTGTTGTTGTTGTTATGATATCAATCTCTTAGAGTTTTGAAAAGTTTTTGTACGTCAATTTGTCTGCAATTCGGTTATTCGATCTCAAAACAAAAGAAATAAAAGAAAAAAAAAGAACATGCGAGTCTTGTTTCGAAAATTGGGAAAAGAAATTGAATAATTCATATGGGATGTAATTAATTTTTAATTAGTGAGGATGTAGAGGAAACCGAAGATAAAAAACGTGATTGGAAAGATGAAAAGAAAGAAGGAGGGGCCGGTCAGGCGAACGCTGAAACCGAAGAAAACGTTGAGGAAGGTTCAGTTAAGAAAGACAAATCTGGAGCGAAGGATGATAAAACTGCGGATAAAGAGAATAAAACTAGCGGCAAGAAGTCCGAAAGTAGACACGCTGAAAGCCGTTACGCCGAAGTACCTATGAGTCACATGTTTTGCCATGTTTGCAACAAACACATGTGGGATGGATCTGTAAGTATTGTTGAATTTTTCCTGAACTCTTCTTGCGTTGTTGTTGTTTTTGTTTTTTTTTTACTAATCAACACATTCACATTACAGTCATTCGAGAATCATTTACGTGGTCGTGCTCATCTGTTGATGATGGATAAACTAGATGAATCTTACAAACTGAAAGTTGATCTCATGCGACATGAGCTGAGGGTGGCGGAAGAACAACGTGAAATGACTTTAACCAACTCGAAACGTCGTGGTAAAAAGGTAAATTCTTTCTAAATTTCATGCAAGTATGTTCATGAAAGAATGTTAAATGTCAGAGTTACAACGTTATTTGTTTGTAGCTTTCCGTGGACCTCAACGTTCGAGAATACTGCACCATGTGCGATTTGAACTTCTACGGTACTTTATCAACGCATCGTAAGAGCGAAAAGCATCAGCAATTGAAAACATTTTTACATCCCAGATGTTTTCCTTGCGTCAAAGAGTTTCCTTCGCGCATAGAGTACGATGAACATTGTTTAACACCTTCTCATATGAAAAGTGCTGTGCTTGCCGAAGAGCAAAAAAAGAATAAGAGAAAAGGTAACTTTATATCCAGTCTAGATATAGAAATTTCAATAGAAAATACATTTTTCCCCATAATTACGTTAATTTTGTTGTCGTTTGAAGAAAAACTGGCTAAAGGAGAAAACGAGGTTCGCACCGCCGAAGATGAAGAAAAAGATGTTGGAACGCTACCCGACGCGAAGAACGACAAAGAAGAAGAGACTGGAGATGAACAGGATTATGTTATTGATATTACCGAAGATCTGAATTGCGAGAAGAAACCCAAAATACCTAGTTATAAATATTGCAGACAGAAACAAATTCAAATAGGTATGTTTCACAAATGAGATTTGTGGATTTGAAAGAATAAAAAGAAAGATATTTATGAAAATGATTTTGTTATTTAGGAAAATCTATGATCAAAGAAGTTCAAGGATATTACTGTGAGAAGTGTCGTAGATTTATGCTCCAACCCGAAGATATGAATGCTCATCTTCGAAGTCTGACTCATCATAGAAATTTCGTGCAGGAAGTCAAAGCCCTGACCACTCCGGCGGAACCTGAAAAATCCAAGAATAGCGAGCAACCCGCGGAAGAGGTAACGATCGTATAAAATTTCATTAGTTTCCAATCAGCGTTGCCAGATCTAAAACAGAAGATTTGGCAATGCTGTTCTTGTAGTAGAAATAGATTAATTCACCATTTATTCGCGTATTTAGGAATCCGAACTCAATACGTCAGAGCAGAATAACAAGGAATACGATGGAAATTGGAAACGACGCAAGGTCGCGGATTCCGAAAATGAGGATAACTGCGAGTCGAAGGAAACTCAAGACAACTGTGCGGATGAATCCGCGGAAAAGAAGACTTTTGACGGAGAGGACAAGTACGATCCGTTGGAAGCCGATGCCGAATCGGAGGAAGAAGCGGCAAATCAAGAGAATAGAGAAGAAGGGACTCTCGATGAAAGTGCGATGGAAGACAGCGTTGCCGAGGAACCTAGTCAAAATAACGATACAAGTGGACAAGATACGCAAGAGAACAAATCCACGGTGGAGAGCACGGATCATGAGAAGAAAGATGTCGAGATAGGTAAATTGAATGATGAAAAAGCGTCTAACGCAAATGAGAACGTGAAACCAGCCAAACCAGAAAACGTTCAAAGTGATGTACCGAAATCATCGCCAATATCAACATCATCGCCTCGCGTTGGTGGTGGTGGTGGTGGTGGTGGAGGTGGTGGTAGTATGGGCCCCGTTGGGGGCGGTGGCAACCCTGGAATGGGTCGAAATTTCAATCGTGGCCGAGGAGGACCTAGAGCACGAAGATCTAGACGATAAACGAGACCCTATCGTAACCAAATGAATCTTTGCTTTAGCAATGAATATACTTTTACCCGAATCAATTTTGAATAACTTATCATTGATTTGCGCAATCAATTACACAAATTTTATATCAATCTAATTATTTTTTTAAATATACAATACATATTTCTATATATGTATTTATAGAAATAAATTTGACAAAGATTCACTATGGGCTGTTTTCTGATTCAAAGTCACAACAACTCTCACTCACCGATGGCAATGAATGAATCAATCGATCAAGCCATAACACGTGAGAATGATTCAAGAAGTTTGAAAATCTTTGTTCATTCTTTAACCGTTCATCAATCATTTCCAACTCGAATGCAACAAAGGTTTTTGTTTTTATTTTTAGAAACTTAGAACATATGAATATCCTCTCTTAATAATTTCCACTTGAAAATCTAAATACAATATAGGTTTTTAAACTGTGTGCAGCCACTGAGAGTCGACAGATCAAACTCCGAAGTCCGTCTATCCGTTTGGTGAGAATCGAAAAATAAAACGAAACAAAAGAATAGACATCTGTGTAATAATAATATAAAATTTGGGAGAAAAACATTGTTTCATCGCGTATAGCTTATATCGACTTAGAAAAAGTAGAATAATGATTATGAAAAAAACAATTTTGAATCTATTCAATTTACAAATGCGTTTAATTTGTAACTGATTCGTCATTATCGAGATGACTGTATTGAATATTTTATTGGATTTATTATATATATTGACAATTGTCATAGAAATTAGGTACAATATTTATATGTACGATTATTAATTTGAAAAGTTATGGAACGTAATTATTACGTTTTAGATCGATTGTCAGTTTTCAGGAATTTTTGGTAAATCTACCCGCCATTTGCGATTTCAATATAAGTATTATAATGGATATGTAAATAAATAATTTTGACGATTCATATATACAGTCGTTGTGACGATATTTTGAAATATGAAGCGACAATGATTTTCTAATATCAGTTCACGTACAGCCATATATTATATATCAAATTGATAAGTATCACTCCATAAAATGGCATATGAATTTTCTGTAATGTACGTTGTCCCATTCCAACACATGTATAATCGAATTGATAACAATAAACGAAAATACGTGGAATGATGAATTTTTGATAAATTCCTCCCCTATTGTTTTATTTATCTCATGTCTGTAAGTCCAAAGTTACATAACCTCGAATGAAAAATTGGGAATTTTAGTATAAATCGATTATTAGATACTTTGATTAAATATGAAATATGCTTCTGTTGATGGTTTATCCATGCTTCAAATCATAAAAGTATCCAGCTTACGATACTCTACTGCCCAATATATCGGATGCAAAGAATATCTCTCACAAGTGACGATACAAACAGTGCCATACATTCTATCTATATCCACGCAAAATAAAACTTACCTGATTCATTGATGAAATTCGGAAAGAAACGTTAATAAAACTGTAGGAATTCAAAAATTTATGGACTATACGCAATCTAACTTGTCTAAATCGTCTGAGAGAAATGGAAACATTAATTCAAAACAATTCTGGTGGATTGGCAAAATTATTAAGCAGGTTATGTAGAGGATAAAGGTTCCAAGGATTAAAACTATAATTATGCTGATCTCTACACCGAGAGAAAAAGCATGCTTTAGAAGCATGACACACTTCAATGCTTCTAACGCATTTGTTACAACGTACTTTTAACGCTCGGGACTCATGCAGTTAACGCACGAGACCATGCTTTTTGGGTATGTGTCACGTGCTTCCTAAGCATGGGTATCGAGCGTTGGAAGCACGTTATGACAAATGCATTAGATACTTTAGTGCGCCAGACTTCTGCAGTATGCTTTTTCTCTCGGTGTAGCCATAGGGAGACTCATCTTGCGCATAAAAAATCTAAGGAACTTGTGATGTACTCTTTCAATTATATTAGACAACCGTAGAGTGTAAGGAGACCACACAGTGTGGCGTTATATTTGAGAATCGGTCTGACAAAAGTTCCAGAACATTTAAAATCGCTGATTTAATAACAAACACTCAAAGCCTTATTAAATTCCAAAGATAGTTGAAACAAAGTACAAACAACTTTCAAAAGCAGTATAAACTCGACTTGGGTTTTATTTATTTCATCTCTTGGATAGTAGAAAATCAAATATATACAAATGTAAATTTATTGCCCATTGAAAATATCGATCGCATACGTTACGTAGGAGATAAATGAGTGGCTAAGAATTCGTCTACCGATTCTGTGTTCCATTTATGTATATCTAGAATCTCCTCTACATTGTCATTTTCGTCTAGTAATTTGATGAATGGATCTGAACCTCGCAGATATCTGATTTTCAAATTTTTATACTTATCTGGACGATCGCTTTTGACAAATGCTGAAAAACCAAATATTGTTACAAGAGTACATTTCAATTTCACATTGGACATCCAATAATTAACTGTACCTTGGATTTGCGGGTATGCGCCAAATTTACAAGTACAAACTTCGAGAACCGCTTTTGGATATCGCTTGGAGCTAACGCTGTGATTATCCTTCAAGCAGCATTTTTTACAATTATCGCTAAACATGAAAAATCATAATAAACGTGATTAAACCAAATATAGAAAACTTGTTACAGGAATTGAGATCATTTTCTCGCACTTACAGTATTTCTGTGGCGTTATATTCAGTAAATAAATCACACGTAGAGCACAGTAAAATGGCTTTGTTGAATCCTAAAAGTTTACAATCATCCGCTGAGAAGTCTCCAAGAACAAGAGCCTAAATAAAAAACATATTTTTTTTAGAATGATCGGAAGTTTAATGCGGTACTTGTCAGAGAGTAGTAAATTTTGAACGAAAATCAATTGTGTACAGATGCATTGTTTATATTTTTACCAACCATCAAATTTGATAGAATCGCGTACGAGAGAACTGAGGGTTTCATGATTATGGATGGTATAATTTCAAAATTTGGTATTTGATACACAAGAATACGTCACTTATCTGTACATTTTTCGACTAAATTCAATAATATCACGAAGAAGCGTTGAAAAAACCACGTAGCAACGTTGAATAGGTTAGAAACCTTATCGCTAGATGCGTTCCGAAACACTGAAAAATAGTTCTCTGTGCTTTGAAGTGGTGGCGTTCAATGAATGAATCAGTGATGCCAGTATTCCCTAGAAAAATCTTCAGATTTTTTGGCATTGGTCATTTCTTTCTAAATTGAAAATATGATTGGCCGGTTATACAAGGAATAACCAATCATCAGATGCTGAAGATTTTTCTAGGGAATACTGGCAACGCTGGAATGAATTCTATGAATGAATTCCCTAAAGTTTGATTTTTGTGTTCATAAAATAAAATTTCAAGATCAAAAATATTTGAAACAATATTTTATCAAGAAATCAATTATTGGGGACTAGTTGAATTTAAAAGAAAAATTCATTTCATTTGTTGATTATTTGGAAATATTCAACATTTAATTACAAGCGCCCTTCCCTGATAACACACGAAGAATTCTTTTTCAAGCACAAGAATAAAATTCTTCAAAAACTCTCTTCGAACTAATGAATTCATAAAGAACTCTGGAGGAGTTCAGTGTTTGGGACATTAACGAGTTCTTTGAGAGTATTAAAACTCGTTAATGTCCCAAACATTGAAGTTCACCAGAGCTCTTTATGAATTCATTAGTTCGAACAGAGTTTTTGAAGAATTCTTCGTGTGTTACCGGGATTATCAATAAATAACTAAAATGTGACGTTCGAAACCCGTTGTTTAGTGTACTTTGGAATGTATTTTTAGTTGCTAATTAATTTTCATCTTTCGATTGAGCGTTTTTGCGTCAATGATCACTCTGGTGAAAATGAAGCGTTGAAGCGCAACGGAAACGCAAGCGAAGAGTCATCTAAGCGTGATTTAGGAGGAAATTGGCACATTTTTTCACGTTTCATTTGTTCCGATGTCCGCTTCCTTCACTTATGGATTTTCACCAGGCCATGTCTTTTTTATTGAATTTGTTAATCCCTGTCGCGTTTTAAATCTTGATCTTGATATTATTAAGGAGATATTAGCGTTACCCATCCGAGCATGTTGGTTAGAAAAATACACAGCTACACAATGGGCAGGGAGGTCCGATACTGTTGCTAGCACCCCCTGAATTGAATACGAGCTTACCATCAGAGCACGGTTTTTTTTGGCTAAATTACTCGAAACTGAATTCATGAAATAATCTGAAATCTTCAGGAATGATTCTATGAGACTTTATCCATCGCGTTACATCGCCCGAATTGTGAATTTCGAGGAGAAAGTTTGTTACCAACTGAGAAAAAAATGTTTCTTCGAAATTAAGAATTCGGACGATGTACTACGATAGATAAATAAGTGAAGATTGATTCGTGAAAATTTCATACTTCTTCATCAATTCAGTTCAGAGTATTCTTGCCGAGAAAATGTGTACTCAGTCGGTACGCTTGTGTGGCGGATTGCATCCAGAGGGCATAATCTGAAATAGAAAATTTTCAAACGGATTTCAGCGCCGCCATACGGTAGTACAGTGAACTATTTTACATGTATACACTAACACTCATTCGAAAATCGGTGTGATTTGTTCATTGTTTGTGTTAGTTGTATCTATGTCAAATAGTTCACTGTACTACCGTACGGCAGCGCTGAAATCCATTTGAGAATGTTCATTTTGAGATTATGCCCCCTGATTGCATTTGCGGAAATCCTCGTGAGGGGATATCAGCGTACCATTCGAGTAAAGATTTTGTTTGCAAGAATTTCTTGGAACTGAAATTATGAAACTGTCTGAAATTTTCAGGGAATAATCTTTGACAATTCATCAATTGCTGTACAGAGCCCAAACTTTGAATTTCGAAGAAAAACATTTTTTCTCAGTCAGCAAAATAGAAATTTTCCCCGAAATTCAAAATTTGGGTTCTGCACAGCAATTGATGAAGTATCAAAGATTATTTCCTGAGAATTTCAGACAGTTTCGTAAGTTCAGTTCGGAGAAATTCTCCCTGCTTATGGGAATACCAGCGGATCGACTGAGTAAACATTTTCTCGATAAGAATTCTCCGCACTGAATTTATAAAAAGGTTTGAAATTCCCAGGAAATAATCTTCAGTACTTTACCTATTGCGGCACATCGCCCAAAATTCGAATTTCGAAGGAAAACTTGTTTTCTCAGTCGGTAAAAAAAATTTGTTCTTCGAAATTTGAAATTTGGGCGATGTCCCGCAATAGATGAAGTACTAAACATTATTTCCTAAAAGTTTCAGACCTTTTTTTGAGTTGAGTGCGGAGAATTCTGACTGAAAAAATGTTTACTCAGTCGGTATTCTGGCATCCCCTTAAAGAATCTCATTGATTGCGATGCAGAAAACTGATTCAAACCCATTGAGAATCAATTTTTAATGAGTTTGAATTGGTTTTCTGCGTCGGAATCAATGAGAAGCAGGGCTTGCAGACAGAATCCTTACTCGATTTGACGAAAACTAACAAACTTTCTACCCGATTTTGTCCGAAATCACCAAATTGTAACATCCTGTCAAAACCTAGCACGGAAATTTTCGTAAGTTTTCGATTAGAAATCGGATGGAAAGTTTGTCAGTTTTTGCCTGGACTATCTGGGATAGAAACCGTTTAAAACCTGACAACAAGTTTCGGTCAGGTTTTGCCTGGCATTTTGAGCGGGGATGTTGCTTGGATTTCATTGTTCGACTACATTGCTACTAAATTAGCAGCAAATATTCTTTAGTATCCCTGCTTAAAGAATCTCATTGATTCCGATGCGGATACCCGATTCTAACCCATTAAAAATTGATTCTCAATGGGTTTGAATCAGTTTTCTACATCGGAATCGATGAGAATCAATCGATTCAATGAGGGTGCAACCTCATGCATGATAAAGTACACATTTTTACTACATTATCCAACAATAACAGTGGTATTTTCTCTCATCCCGCCAATTTAGTAGAAATTTAGTAATTTTTGAAACTTCATTTTCCTTTCTCTGCTTGAAGAATCTCATTGGACCGAATCATTCTAATTGATTCCGACGCAGAAAACTGATTGAAACCCATTGAGAATCAATTTTTAATGGGTTTGAATCGGTTTTTTGCATCGGAATCAATGAGAATCAATCGGTTCACTGAGATTCGTTGATAAAAATACGTAAAGATGTAATTTCATGGGGCGTCGAGCATCAAGCGTCAACATTAGAAGGAAAGAGAAGAACTGTGTGACCTCTCTTTTTTTCTAATGTTGACGTTTGATGCTCGACGCCCCATGAAATTACAGCTTAAAAATTGGCTAGCGTGGTATAAAAATTAAAAAAATTAAACCAGCCTGTACACCACAACCACCGATCCTCCACCTAGGACTTCGGTGGAGAATTGGTGGAGACATGGGAGCCGTGGAAATAAGGGAGAAGTGAGGGAGAGTCTCCGTTGAGGCGACGGAGAAATGTCCACTCCTTGAATTTTCGATATAATTCATATTGGTGCATTTACATAACCAAAACTGGATGTATGAAGTCACGAATTTGAGTTTTATTGAAAATACAGGGGGCGGACATTTCTCAGTCCCCAAGCAACACAATAAGAGGTTAAAAGTGCTAAGAACGTGTTTGGAGAATCCTACGACCCATACAGCACCGAATACTCCAGTAATGTATCAGAAACGTCTCCGTTACAAAAGCGGACATAGAAACGTGTTTGGAAGGTATTTGAAAACTTTCTGAAATGTTTCTATGTCCGCTTTTGTAACGGACACGTTTCTGATACATAACTGAGGTCTTCGGTGCTGTATGGGGAACACGCTTAGAACTTCCAAATAAGACTATGCGCCTCCATAGAATATTTTGACGAATTTATCCAAATTAGTCTCATTTGCACATTCTTTTCACATTCAGTGTATCATCATAGAATATTTGAGAAGTTCTTGTGTTGCTTGGGTCGTCTCTCCGTTGCCTAAACGGAGACTCTCCCTTATCTCTCTCTGATTTCCACGGCTCTTATTTCTCTACCAATTCTCCACCCCCAGGTAGAAATATTCTATTGAATCCTATTACGAATGGTAAAATTTCTGATTGAATATCATTGAATTTCATTGAAACCTATTAATTTTCCCATTCGTCAATGAGATTTTATAGATTATTTGTAACAGGGCTCCAGCCCAAGTAGCACAACAGGTTAGAAATCCTAAGAAGGTTCTTGGAAATTCTGAGCGTGTTCTATGATTATTCTCAGAATCTTCGAATGAGACTGTTTCGGATAAATATGTTCCATGCACATTTTGAGAATGTATTTTTCAGATGTATCCAAAACAGTCTTACCCGCACATTCCATGCATGATTTCAGAACGAACGCAGAATGTTTGAAAAGTTCTTGCGCTACTTGGGAGTCCACCGAAGTCCTGCCCCAGACAGCACAACGTGCCACTGGAACGTTTATGGAAGGTTTATAGAACGTAGGAAAGGTTTTCTGAACGTTCAGAAAACGTCCCAGAGACACATTGTGCTGTTAGGGTGGGTGGAGGATCGGTTGTTGTGCCGTACGAGAGAATATGAAACAGTCCGTAAAAATCTGCCTTAAAAATGCGAACACTTGATCACTTCTACAAAGAAATGTTCGTAACAATGCAAGTTTATGTTCGTAGGTGAATATTTCATCCCCAACCAAGGTGAATCGATACAGGAGTAGCGAGAATAAACATCTGATTTCTCTTTCCAAGACAAAATTGATGATCCATAAGATTTATGAGAAGTTTTTCGAAACTCGCATTGATCGAATGATGTTCATTATTGATTACAACAACGCCCCACGCTATTACGATGATAAAGCAAAGGCAGAGTACTTTTCTAACTCTGATATAACAGACTTAATGGCGCCAAATAACTCTTCATCGTCTCACTTTTTCTCAACATCTTTGGGAGATAGCCTTGACACAACTAAAAGATTTATCCAGAGCGGAAAGTAGATCAAAAGTCCAGATACAAAACTTTTCAAACGAAACACGAGCTCCCAACGATAGGACGAAGGAAAATATTTGACCGTATAATGTGAATCGCAAATCGTTACATCTCGATTAGATCTCGTTTTCTTTTTTTTGCTTCTCATATGTTTATCTTCTCCGGTGAATCTGAAATTTGTCAATCAATTCAACGACGGATCCGTTCACGTTCAAGCTATTCCTTTCCAATAATAAATTCTCCGCAAACGAACAGAAGTTATTCCCAATTTTCTGATCAATTGTGTTCGTCACGGGTAACAAATGGTCGAGAATTGATTGGAATACAATCACATGGATCCAACAGGGGATCGTTCGTATAGAAATGATACAATGTTCGATTCTTGGGACGTAATTTTCGAAGCAGAGGGGAGCAGAGGAGTAGGAGCATATTGTGGTATCATTGACGAGAGTTCTTTCGGTCAGCTTGGTCATCATCGACGCTTCGAGGTAGGATAAAGAAAGATTAAGGGAAGAAAGATCAAAGTATGTGTGTGTGTGTGTGTGTGTGTGTGTCATATAGATGGCCGCCAGGTATGCGGTGGGAAGAGAAAAAAAAGAACTTGCACCTGGCTTGGGTCGAGAGGACCTGGTTGGACGAGTGGATGAGTGACTCGAGTAACTTGGCTCGCTCTCTCCCGATCCTTGCCTGTTTCGCATCTAAGACTTTTGACTGACTTTCGTCTTCGACTCACGCCTTTTGCAGGTCGTCGGCTCATCTTCTTCTTCCCCTCGATAAAGTCTATTCCTTTTTTTCTTCCTCACTCACCTAAGAAACACCAGGTGTGATTTGAGGAGGAGTATAGGTTTCACTCTCATACCTTTCGAGACGTGGCGTCTTATACTCCAAACTTCAATATGTTCTGTATCGATTCGATAGAAAAGAGAATATTTAAAATTCGGGGTTTGTTTTAGAATTGGAAATATCTTGATCAATCAAATATAAATGTATTCATCACGAAAGGTTGACCTATTTATATTTATTCTTCTTTCTTTTCATCGCAGAGATGTGGATTACAATTTTCTACTTCTTCAATGTTCTTGCGATACTTGGAATGAATCAAATGAAAAGTTTTTATGCGAGAAACGTTAAGAACGTATTTAAAGCAACGAGACCGCCCCGGGGCTTCCATGAAATACAGGTTTGTTTTCTAGTTTTAGTTACCAGAGGCAAAAGTGTCGGAATGCTCACTTCTTTTTTTTTGTTTGTTCGCGCCCGCGCGTACAAGTTATTATTATGCATAGACGGATGATGTCGAAAACAATACTTTTACTATTCGATAACATTCTTGTGATATATTACAAAATATGTATAATCGCTGCTGTGTCGAATCAATCGATTCGAAAATCACAATTGAAAAGGTAGATTTAATTGATATAAAATGAAATTCGAATTCGTGTGTGTGTGGTTTTATTAAAGCTGGTTACATAATTTATCATTTTATTCTGGATCCAATTTACCGGCGTGGAAATTGAATTGATTGAATGACATTGAAATGAGCGCCCTGTTCACCGACGATTCCAATGAAAAACTTGAATAATTGAATAATTGTTTTAACGCGTGCGTCATGTGAAAATGAAACGTGTATATGACTTTATGTACACGAAATCCAGGGAACAAGAAAAGCAAATAATAAGAACAGCACTTGTTGTCTAAAAGATATCTTCAGAAATCATTAAGAACAGTGCAAAAAGTCTTATGCAACATGAATAGACATCTTTCAATAGAAATTTCTAAAAGGTTCCTGAAAACGTTCTCGAAGATATCTTTTAGAAATAAGAACAGTTTGAGACTTCTAAAAGATGTCTATTCATATCGCATAAGACTTCTTGCATTGTTCTTAATTATTTCTGAAGATATCTTTTAGACAACGAGTGCTGTGTGGGAATCGAATAAATCGAAGATAAAGTACCAATTATATGGGTAAACCATTATTATTCCACCTGTGGAAAGATCAAACTTGATGATCGATGCGACGTATCGAACAAGATTTAGTGGTCCAACCTGCCCCACAAGGAGAAAACAAAGAAGAAACGAGGACATTAATGTCTCCAAACGATGTCACTTTAGGATGATCCTTTCTTTAAATATGAATCCAAGGAACTCCCACTTGAGGGAACAAGTGAAGCGAGGGTTGGCCAGAGGATGCCAAAGGACAGCAGAGAGGAGAGAAAAAAGCATATCCTCGTACGACCTAAGTAAACGTGTTTGTCGTTGACTGTCGTCATCTTTTTGCTTAACCAAAGAACACATTTGACCCGAAACTTTTCTCGATCGAAACATCGAAGGTCATTTTGTCCTTCTCTCCCTCTTCTATCGTTTTCTATTGGCTCTTTTACCTTACACTTGGAGGAGGAGGAGAAGAAGAAGAAGAAGAAAACTTTGCCGGCCACGCGTGTGCATTTAGAGGAAACCGAAGTAAAGGACGCGATTCGTATTCGATAGGATCATCGCTATGGGTAGAAAGGTGTCGTAAATAAAAGTTTTTCTCCTTGTGAAGAGAAGATCGTGGGCTTCGATTCGATTCCGTCATTCGGGAGAGAGAAAGAAAAGAGGAAATTGCACGATGCTTCTCGAGGTCCACGAGGTCCGACACCTGGCGCCTCAACATCTTGCAATCAGCATTAAAGTCCAATAAAACTTGAGGGGAAATGAAGCTTGAGAGGAGAAAAACCTGTTTTTTTTTGCTTTTTAATAGAATTGGAAGGATTGAGAAAAAAATGATCATTATAGACACAAATGAATAATTGAAATTCGAATCTCAATTGTTTTTGAGACAATAATAATGATGAGCTGAAAAATATCGATCAAGGGCACCGGGAAAGCGATAATTGATTATGCTCTCTACCGTATTCATTGTGATGGTACACGGTTGGTGCTGTTGGTACGTTTATTTCTCTGGAGATGGAACGTGTTGAAATGCAACGTTCAAGTGAATTTAACCTCAAATTTATTACGGTGGTGATATTGATGATTCACTGTTGCAGAATGTACACGTAATTCATGCCGAATGAATCATGGGATTATTCAAAGTGCCTTTCGATAACAAAGATAGTTTATTCGTTTAATCTGAAATAATTGGAAGGTAATTATATGGGAATATTGTTAATCGTTGGAGAATTAAAACTGTATTCTATACGAGCATGATTATGATATCGATATCGCGATAATGGAAACTTTATATACATCGCTATGAAATGATTCGGATGTTCTATCGCTTTCGAATGAATAGAATTGCAATTGATTGAAATTCCATCGCATATTTATTTGTTTACCTACAGAATCGATTCATTTTTTGTAACTTTTTTAAATTTATGATTATTCTGACATTCGAATAGCTACCCGGGGAAAAAAATTGAGATCCAACTAGATCTCATCAGATCTCATTAGATCCGAATTTTGGCCAACAAGATCTGATTCAGATCAATTCAAATCTCAATAGATATGACTAGATCTGGACAGATCTGGTCAGATCTGAATTTAAAATCACATTTGATCCTAATGAGCAATTGATTGTTCAATTAACAAACATTTTCTGATATTTTCCCATCTATGAATTGAAATTTGAACACGTGTGTTGACAAATATAAGCTAGAATTGCAGTTTTTCAGATCTCAACTTTTTTCCCCGGGTAGAAATTGGCTATCCCAGATAGAAAACCATGCCCTAAATATTTTGTAACATAATGTGCTGTAAACACACTATCATAAACCTCGCTCAGATTGCAATGATGCATAAAATGTAAACATTATGTCTTCATTATGGTACCATCACCTCGTTTTGCTACCAATAACAATGCTTTATGCGGAAACACCTTGGCGCCATGATGCAAACATTTCTTGGCGTGCATGTCACCATTATGATGGTATTATTGAGACATTTTTCTAACTGGGTATGGCAATAAAATTCATTCTTATAGTACTCTCCAAATTCCTAGGAGTGAGAAATCCATTCTTGCCCAGGTAGAGATATTTTATTGAATCCTACTCTGGTAAAAAAATCTCTCTGAATCTCTCAGAAAATTTCACGTCTCAGAGAGATTCAGAAAGAATCAGAGAAATTCAGAGCAATTCAGCGTGGTTCAGAGAATTTCAGAGACTAGTGGATTGAGAGAACTTGTGCTCTGAATTTTTCAGAAGGATTCAGAAAAATTCAGAGGAACTCAGAGAGATGCAGGGAAATTCTGGGAAATTCAGAGAGGAACAAATTCAGCTAAATTTTGGGTTCAGGATTCCAGAGGTACTCAGGGAGTGTCAGAGACTCACAGAGAAAGGTGAATTAGGGTAAATATGTGCGTAGAGCTTTTCAGGAATATTCAGAAGAGTTTTCGAAAGGTTCAGCGTAATTCAGAGAAATTCAGAGAGAAATTAATTCAGCTAAATTTTTGGTTCAAGATTCCAGAGGTATTCGGGGAGTTTCAGAGACTCACAGAGACAGGTGAATTAGGAAAAATTGTGCGTGGGATTTTTCAGAAGAATTCAGAGAGATTCAGAGGAATTTAGAGGGATTCGGGTGGGTCTGGGAAATTCAGAGAGGAATGAATTCAGTACAATTCTTGGTCCTGCATTTCAGAGGCTTTCTGGAAGTTTCAGAGACTTCCAAAGGAAGATAAATTAAGAAAAATTGCGCGTGGAATTTTTTAGAAATATTCAGAGGAATTTAGAAAGATTCGGAGCAATCCAGAGAGATTCAGAGAAATTCAGAGAGATTCAGAGGAAGCTTTGAAATCTGAATACATTAAATTCCGGAATATTTAGAGGAATTCAGAGAGATTCAGAAAAAATCAGCGAGATTCAGAGAAAATCAGAGAGATTCGGAGAAATTCAGAGAAACTCAGAGGAAGCTTTGAAATCTGAATACATTGAATTCCGGAATATTTAGAGGAATTCAGAGAGATTCAGAGAAAAACAGAGAAATTCAGAGAAATTCAGAGGAAGCTTTGAAATCTGAATATATTAGATTCCGGGAGATTTAGAGAAATTTAGAGATATTCAGGTAAATTCAGAGGGAGCTTTGAAATTTAAATATGTAAAATTCTGAGGGATTCAATGATATGCGGAGAGATTCAGAGAAAGTTGAACAATTCAGAACGTATCACTATCGGAAAAGTCTCTAACTTCCTCTGAATTACTCTGGAATTACTCTGAATCTCTCTGAAATTTGTCCCAAAATATAGAGAGATTCAGAGAGATTTTTTTTACCAGGATATTACGAATGGTGTAATTTCCGATTAAATATCATTGAATTTCATTCAAACCTATTCATTTTCCCATTCGTTAATGAGATTTTTTTAGATTATTTGTAACAAGGTGAAGAGTGAAAATACTGCAAGTCCATGAAGAGTGTGAGATTCCATTCCTAAAGAATGAGTTTTTATTCCATAAGAGTGGAAATTCAACTCGGCTTAAAGAGTGAGATTTCACCTTTTTATAACATTGAAATCCTCACTCCAAGAGAGTGAAAATTCGCCCTTATGAAGTAAAAACTCACTCTACAGGAGTGGAATCTCACTCTTCCAGGACTTACAGTATTTCCACTCTTTCGGGGTGAATTTTTGCTCCAAGGAATTTAGAGAGTAGCTAAAATTTAGCTATCACAGCAACATCTTCAGCTATCCAAATATCGAATGCACGAACTAACCACCGACCCGTTGAAAAAACCCAGCATGGTCCAACATGGAAACAATTTGGTCCCAGCTGGCTCACCTTGGTTCCCGTATAACACGTAATGCGTGAAACATATGTTCGGCATGTGAAAAATGCACAATCTCATGGACAACGGAATATTCTAAACAAGATATTCCTGGCATATATCATTTTACATCATGTAGCAATATTGTAAGAATTATATTCAATCCACATGGCAGGAAGATTTTTATGAACTCAGTAAACTATAACCTCTCGTTTGCAAATAACCGATTAATTCATTGTGTTGTGTACGCGAGTCGGAATGAAATGGTGATGTTTATCTTTATAAATTTGTATACTGTCTCAAAACTTTTTTTAAAGTTTTGTCGAATGCACGGAATTATCTCAGCCTCATTTGGATTAATTTATCGGATTTTTATCCAAATCACGGAGATACAGCCCCAGACAAAACTTCCCGGGTGGGCGGGATTCCCAAATTCCGGGTCAGGTTCCTGCTCGAGTCACCACTTGGCTGGTCTCGGGCGGGAACCTGACCGGTCCCGAGCGTGAACCAGAGGGGTTCCAGGCAGGACCTGGCTCGTTCTGGGCAGAACCTGAGTCCACATACGAATTTGGGAATCTCACCCACCCGGGAATTTTTGTCTACGGCGTGCACTTACGAAATATAGCTGTATGATCATGCAATAGGAAATTTTGAGAACAAACGTCTACAGCAACTCGGCACGTATTTTTAGTGACAATGTTGAAAATGTATAAGACGAAACTACAATTGATATTTATGAAAGTTCAATTATAGTAACGTGTAGTGTTTTTCGTCAGTCATTAGGAGCCGACAGAAGAGGTTACGCAATTCTAAAACACTTTCGAAAGATATTTCATGCAACATGAGAAAAGCCATTTAACAGTGATTTTTCTTCTGGAAAGAATTATGATACTGATGCTGCATAAGACATCCTGAACATGTTGACAGAAGTCTTCTAGAAATACATAACCTCTTTTGTAACACGAAAACTAGATGTGTATGAGATGATCAACAGGACATGCCTCCCATATTCTTGAATTCGGGTCTTTGGGCGGACATTTCTATGTGCATGAATGTGCCTAGAATATGGATGGCACGACTTTACACATGTATGGCATGTTCCTATGTTCCCAAAAATACGTTCCTCTCATGAACTTGACACGCCATGTGCTGTACGGGGTTCCAGATGGACCAACTTGGTCCCAGCTGTACCAAGTTGGTTGCATGCAACTCCTAGAAGTTTGAATATATGTGTTCTCGAAGTTTGAATCGTTTATAGAAACAAAACGAAAATTAAAACTCATGAAATCTGATAAATCATCGTTACATATCTTTTCGAATCAACTCTTTGTTGCTGGAAACATCGTTTAAATAATGTACTGCAAGATTTTTGGGCTTTGATAGTTGAATATTATCTTATTCGATGGTTAATTAGTTTCAATAAACGATTCAAATTTCAGCAACATGAATATATCAACTATATAATGATTTTACATTCAAAAATATCCACATCTCAATTGTAAGAATTCATAATTTGAACAAAATATCTTGCGTCAACATTGCTGGAAATCTAATTATTTTGTTGTCTATTACGTATGAATACTATATATAGCGTAAAATAGTATACAAATACTGTACACTAGATATTTTGAAAATATTTCATTTTATTCGATTGAAGACGTTTCTCTCCTTCCCTTGTGAGTCAACAGGAATCAGTAGGACCTAGAAGAGCTCCATTATTCCTCCACGGATGATCACCAATACTGGGAAAGGATGATTAATTCCTACAAGGAACGAATTAAATATCTTGCTTCTACTGGATCCAACTACACCCGAAAATCACTATCATAACCAACAATTGGAAATGTTGGAAAATGATTCTTTTTGAATCATTCACAAATGAAAAAGAAATCTTGAAATGCCAGCGAGATGAAGCTTTAGTAAAATATAATAAACATTAAAACTCCTGGGTAATTCTGCTTCATACTACTGGAGTTTTGAGGATTCACTTATCGCTATCGAATACGGTTTGACTTGAG
The DNA here is from genome assembly GCA_018340375.1 of Gonatopus flavifemur. Classification (NCBI taxonomy): domain Eukaryota; kingdom Metazoa; phylum Arthropoda; class Insecta; order Hymenoptera; family Dryinidae; genus Gonatopus; species Gonatopus flavifemur. The sequence continues at coordinate 14,532,962 of JAFFJZ010000006.1, forward strand.
CAGGTATTGGGGGATTAAAGTTAGGTACAACCATGCAGGATAGTGCGAACCTAGCTAAAACCATGCTGAGTAGGATCTACCTATAGGGGATCTAGGTAGGACCATCCCATACAACAAAAGTTGCTGTGCAATCGTTGCTCTTACGTTGTTCATCAAGTTTTCGTCAAGTTGCTGGGAATTTGCTACGCATGTGATTGAGGGTTTCATGAAACCAAGCAACTTCCCAGCAACACGATAACAACTCAAACTAAAATCCTAGATTTACAGCATATTGTTGCGCATTTGGCGACGCAACGTCCCTTCAAATTGCTTCAAACTGTTGTTGTACGTTTTCAACAATTTGCTGCATATTTGCTTAGCATTTTGCTGTTAGGGATGTTGGTCCCATATGGGTAGGTCCTACCCCCAGCATGGTCTTACCTTCCCTGGTTCAACCATGTAACCAAATTCCTGCTGGTCCTACCCAGCACAGTCGAACCCAGCTGGGACCACCAGGCTGGGGTTTTTCAACAGGGCACAGCCAATTCCCAGCTACCATAGCGAATTATTCTTTCTCCGTGTATCCGTACCTCACAAAAAAAAACGAATACATCACCGATTCTGTAGAAATAACCCTGGCAAAAATCCGATGTACTTTCGCGCAAGAAAGTGTAACTTTTACACTCCCAAATGCACGAATTTCCTCTGGGTGTACATTCGCATTCAATTTTCGTAACACTTCGTTGCATTATTGACACCTTATTTTCACCCGTCAAATTATTAATTTGCGCGAAGTGATTGCATCTCAAACGAGCACGCAACCTAGTTTTGAAAGTGGGTGTAGGAATCGCGGAAATTCAACTCCCTGACAAGGTGTTTCAAAATAAAACTCGAGGCTGGTTACCGGAAACGAGGAAGCGAATCGACAATTGAAAATAATCCTCCAGTTGATAATTGAGGGTAACGCATTTGGTTGGGAGATTCCATAATACGCTGCTATTAACATTTCAGAACTCATTACACGGCACAATTTAAATTGATGAAATTCAAGAGCCACGTTGTATACACAGTTTCCCAAGTTTTATTGTGAAATTTAAGGTGAAATCTTCTGAAGGTGTACTTGAATTTGTACGACCTACGTCATCGTTATTCGCATCATGTTAATGCGCTCAATGATATTGGAGTGCATCTTGTAATTAAGATGACGTTTCAAGCAACAAGATAGCGGAATTTCTAATGAGAATTACGAGAGTTATTAATGTTAGTTAATGTTCCGAAGTTTTGATTTAATTGTGATGAGATTCGCTTGGATTTCGTTGTATACATTTTTGTGTTGAACGTCGAGGTGACGTCTTCGATGTGGATAGAATTTGCCACGGTGACGATGATTTTATTGTATACAATGAAATATACAATTTTCTTGGTTCTTTCGAGATTGTTGTTGAAGTTTGTACGTACGAGTCAAGTATATTTTTTTATTACCGGGTTCTCACTTCGCTCGAAATTGCTCCAATTATCTGTTTTCTCGTTTATCAACGGGGAATGAAATAACCACTTTGAAAAATCCGTTTTGCTGCTCTTTTGTATAAAAAGTATCGAATTTTTATTGAAATTTATAAACATTATATAATTCTTTCCTATAAAAAATAGCCCCGGGAACTATTTTTTAGCTGTCACAGCAAGATTAGCAAGATTTGGTAACTGAAAATTTTGTGGGTTCAATCGAAATTTGGTCACGTTAAACAAAAAAATCCTACCAAATCGCTTTTAGTGCAGAGAATCAAACGTGATTCGTTCAACGCAGGCAAATTTTTGTGCGATCCACTGAATTTTTAGTCAAGCCAAGAAATAAATTCGATTGGTAGAACAGTTCGGGGGAATCTTTTATTTCGGAACAGATTTCAGAATTCGAAGAACAAATTTGATCCCATGTATCCTACTCCACTCTCTAAATCCGAAACAGTGAAAAATCACGTGTTTCAGAAGTGAGCCAGTCCGCTTCGAGTAAACCCTCACTCTTTAGGGGTGAAAAATTCACTCTAGAATTGGAGTGGCTGTGAGTTTTTCACTTTAAAAGAGCAGAAATTTCACTCGAAATTTCGAAAAGCTCACTTTTGGCTGGCTGAAGAGTGAAATCTCACTCTAAAAATTTTAGAGAGCAGTGATCTAAAAATCTTGTTGTTATCGTTCTATTATAAAGGGTGGATGCAAAAAATTCAAATTCTCTTTCCTATAAATCTGTGAGTGGATTCACGTTGCTTCTCATTGAAACTTTACCATCGGAGACCGAAAGAAAATTCTCGCTTACCTCGGAAAGCAGAGGAGAGAAAAAAAAATGAAAAAACAACGACAGGTAGAGAGTCGCTGTATTACCACCACTTCACAGTTTTTTCTTATACACAGTCATTAGTATTCCTGAATGAAGACGAAGAGAGGTGGAGGGAAAGAGAAAATATTCAAGAGTAGACTACTTCCAAATGAGTATATTTCACGCACTGAGAAGAGACACGTCCCACTTGCCGATGCTACTCTTCCTCTTCTTCTCTACACTCTTTCCTTCTCCTTCCCCTTTTTCCACCCTTCGTGTGGGTAAAACTTATTCCAAAATGAGAGAAAGGGAAGAGAAAAAGAAAAACACCAAGGAGAAAAAGAAGAGAAGAGAATGAGATGAAGAGGAAGGTGGATGCTGCAAGGTCTTTCCTTTTCAACGAATGCTTTTCTTCGCCACTTGCCATCATCGAGCTGAAGAAGAGCTAGACTTGCGAAACGCGAACCGCTATATGCGTGTACGTATCCAAGTGGGGCTACTACTACCCTTTGCGCTGCTGCGCTACTTTTTTGCAAGAAGCGCGGAATTAACGGGGGAACTCGTTACCTGGAGATAAATCCACCGAAGTTCTTCAGACGGTGCTTGATCTTAAGTGCTTTTCGCGTAGATTGAATCTTTCTCTTTCTTTCTTTTTCGCCTTCTTTTTTATTTCTTTTTCTTCTTATTTCCCCCCATACTTTCTTCCTCTATCAAAGAACAATAATTAAGTAAATACAAGTTGGAGCATAGAGAGGGAATTGAGAAAGCCAAAGGAAGTAATATCTTTCAAGATTGATTAATACCTACTCATACCTCGAAACTACTCGAAGACTACGAAACTACGCGAAATATATATATATATTCAAAAGAATATTAAAGCGATCGGTTGGTGGGGCTATACACTCTTCAGATTAAAAATCATCTAGACGTTTAACTTGGAGGAAACGAATTTTAATTACCAAGCTATACCCTCGACCGTGGATCAGTATGTGAGAGATCTTTGTAGTTCGCGGTTGTCTTCATCTGGAAACAGTATAAAGAACAAATTAAATTTACAGCTTTATTTTCTCTGGAGTTGAACTTGTAAGGACCATAAATATGACACGTCGCGGGTGAAAATCATCCAGCATCCAGTGCTTTGGTATGCCAGTTGCATTTAGTACTTGAATGAAAGTGTCACGCTAAACTACTGAAGAAAGGTGGTATTTTTCCGTGTTGCATTTCTTATACGAGAATGTGTATATATATATATATATATATGAATGAAAAAAAAAGGAAGAAGGTAAATCCCTGAGGGATCAACAAACTATGCGAAACTCGACGTCGACGTTGGCATCGGTGTCGTGCAAACAGACAAGACGCCACGAAGGTTAGGTATATGACCGGTTATGGTCGTATAGGGAATACAATTGTTTCACGATGGCTGGCTGTATCTACATTTGTACATCTACACATTCGAAGATACGTATATACGTTCACGTTGAGAAGACTAGGGCACGACTACCACTTTACATCGCATCTTTCGTTCAATCATTTTACCTTCTTTTATATTTGCTCGTTGTAACTCTTAAAAGGATGAGTGATGTAGGAACATCGTCATCTCACCTATATAAGGTATGTATGCGTGTATGTATGTTGTTAGAAAAACACATAGTACGTAGGGGAACATGAAATATATATATCTATATATGTGTGATATAGTTGAATGAAGGAGAGCGTAGAGCAAGAGAATATATCTCGCGAGACTTGTAACGGGTATGCCAAAATTGCACGATGTTGGCATACGAACTATATGTAATGATCGTTCGAGCTAATTAACACAGTCTTGTTAATTTTCCGCCGACGTTAGGATGTTAAATATAACACACTAAACTACACAGAATGTTCTCCCGAAGCCAACTTGGAGCAATGAGAATATATCCATCTGATTATATATCTCTGGGTTCGGAGAAACCTACCTCCTTTAGAAAAATTCAATACAATCCACGTTCTAATCGGATATCATGATATTACTTCCATCAACCATGGATTTTGTATTTCCTTCTCCACGGAGGTAATGAACATTATCAAGGTTTCGAATTCAAATCCATTCCACAGCTCTCAGCAAGCGCTAATCTACCTGAAACATTCTATGAATATTCATGAGCCGTTCGAATCGTTCCATACGCATTCGTATAACATAAATATTATTGCAAATTCGAATTTCCGGTTCCCATGGTATCCGATACATCCACGTTTCTTTTATCATATTTTTTCTCGATTTTAACCCTTTCACGACCATAAAATAATGGCTGTTCGTAGAGAAGAAGAACGGGAAATTTTTATAATCCACATCCCACCCAAATAGGATAAATATGTTGCGTTTGAATTTTTAGCTCCTGTATTTTATCAGATACAGTAGGGTAGATACGTATTTGGGGCTGTCATCCTGGAAAGATGTTTCGCCCTCAATATTTTAAGGTGAATACAAAAGATTTCTGTCATATATTCCCACTGAGCATTTCCGTTAGAACCTTGCATTAACATCGCAGTGATATTGATGTGATCTTGAAAGTACTTGTCTTTCAATTTACAAATGCAATATCACAAAAGTAACTTGCGAAAATATCATTGAAATATCACCTGACAACGCAACATTGCTGCAATTTATTTGTAATTGGATGTTGTAATATTACTGTTGTAATTCTCATAACAGGTACACTGAGAAAAACAATAGTGGAGCGAAACTCGTAAGCATTTGGATACGGCGAATGTCGCCGCGAGGGTTCAGGCAACTTAATATCAATTGAAGTAAATCTCCGCTTAATCATCTCTATCGATATTCAGTTGGTATTCACCGTATCCAAACGCTGACGGGGTTGAGCCAAATCTGGTGTTTTCTCAGTGTACTTTCAAGATCGCATCAACATCGATGCAATGTTAATGCAAAGTTCTCTAACGGAAATGCTCAGTGGGTTGTTACTGAAATTCAAAAGTGCAAGAATATTTGAATCATGCTGCTGAGAAGAACATTTTACATTAGTATTTTACTAAAAAAATATGAATAAAATGATCATTCTCAAAACTTGATGAATTTATTGAGTTTTTTTTCATTCAAACATACACTGAGAGGAAAAAATAATAATTTTCATTCAAAATATGGATGAAAAATTATTATTTTTGTTTCCAAAACAGAGACATCGCGGACCATGTCTGAAAATTACACTCATAATAGTAGCAATCTGGATTTTTGACTGTAGAATTTATAATACAGGATTAATTGAATTTTGCAATTGCAGATAGTAATTTTTATTCAATTGAGTCAACTTCAGAGGGTTCAAATTTTGGAATCGAAGATTATAATTTTTATTTCATCGTACACGGAAAAAAGTGCCATGTAAATTCTACATTTTTAAGTGTTAATTGAACATAACTGCTCACATAAGCGCAAATGGAGTAAAATTTACATTAGAAACAATGTTATATTTACATTGTTACCGAAGTAAATGAAAGTAGTGTTGCTGTGGAGTAACTATGATAACAATGTGAATTCAACAAGACTGTGTAGTAAATTATACAACAGATCCACATTGTAATTGTTACCTCACTTTTCATGCAATTTTTACATGAGCATTTTTTTCCGTGTAGGGATTCAAAGAACAATGTAAAAAAGAGAACTGTTGTAGTTGTTCTACTGGAATCTAATTAATCGGAAATTCACATCAGCTTACACACGGGAAAAAGAAAACACTACTGGTTAATGTGAATGACAGCGATCGGTTGAAAAACAAATGAAAACACGCTTGGATAATAATGAGGATTCACGCGATCGCAGTAATGGTTATTGCAATGAAATTCGTCAACGCTGACTGAACAGTAATGAGCCCTGGTGAAAATTCAAAAGTGTAGGAAGCGGATATTCAAACAAATGGAACGTTGAAATGTTTCGATTCCCTCGTAAATTACGCTCAGGTGACTCTTTGTCACACTTAGATGACTTTTCGCTTGCGTTTTCATTGCGCTTCAACGCTTCATTTTCACCAGGGAGGACTGGGAAACGCAGTACTGCATGGAATGAATTTAAGTTTCAATATATTTTTTTGATTCACAGTACCCGTATGGAAATATTTCGCTGAAAAATGTCTGCAAAACTATGAAAAATCTCTGAAAAAAAATGAAAAAACTCTAAGAAACTCTGAGAATCTCTGAAATTTTGATGAGAAATCTAATATTTTTAAGACATTCTTTACAGACTTTTTTCAGACTTTTTTCAGAGTTTCTCAGAGTTGTTTCATACTTTTTCAGAGAAATAGTAACGAAATTGCACTCTGAAAAAACTCTGACAAAACTCTAATAAATTGTTGACATTTTTTTGATTATTGAAAAATCCTGAAATTCAATAAATACATTCATATGCCGTATTCAAATATCATGTGTGAAAAAGTGTTTGAAAATTTTTTAATTTTTTTCTAAAAGTCAGAAAAATGTTAGCAATCCATCAGAGTTTTGTCAGAGTTTTTTCAGAGTGCAATTTCGTTACTATTTCTCTGGAAAAGAATGAAAAAACTCTGAGAAACTCTGAAAAAAGTCTGAAAAAAGTCTGTAAAGAATGTCCCCCAAAAATATTAGATTTCTCATCAAAATTTCAGAGATTCTCAGAGTTTGTCAGAGTTTCTCAGAATTTTTTAGAGATTTTTCATAGTTTTACAGACATTTTTCAGCGAAATATTTCCATACGGGTAACCATTGTTGTTTTTTTTCCGTGCAGACAAAGCCTTGACACCTACTCACTATACCATATTCACGGATTCAAAGTTTTACAAACTATATACGTTTTCCAATCATACTATTGAATTAACACCTGTATTATTGACAGAATTTGGACACTTACATTTCGTAGAAAATTTTGCTTCCCAGGGAGACACGAACTCTGGTTTCACGCAAGTGATTGAAAGATAACACGCGAACCGCTGAGCCAATTCACCGCTGTGAGATTGGGGAGTTTTGGACGATCCTTGAAGGCATTCAAGCATCAGAAGAAGCGAGGCAAATATTGCGCCAACTTTTTCCATGAGTTATGCATTTACGGGAAATTTCAACTGCATAACAATGCAATCCACGATGAAGATCAGTTTCTAAATATAAATTTTAATCTTTCACTGATTCCTGGCGAGTATAAAAGGGGTTCAAAAGTAATAACCTACTCTGTAAATCCGAATCAGTGAAAAGTACTGAGAATCAGTGAATTTCATTGGTAAATCAGTACTAAGTCTGTCACTGGTTGCTCTCTAAAATCTTTGGAGTGGGATTTCACTCTTTAGCCAGCCAGAAGTGAGCCTGTCGAATTTTCGAGTGAAATTTCCACTCTTTTAGAGTGATATACCAAGGTTTGAGATTAGAAATTCACAACCACTTCGACGCTAGAGTGAATTTTTCACTCTAAAAGAGTGAGAAGCTACTCGAAACGAGTGAAAATTCAACGAGTACAAATATCAAAATGTTTGTAAATTTTTTTTCTAAAACAGTAGAACCTGGATTATCCGAGCTCCGATCAACCGACGCTCCGCGTTATACGAGGCCTGAACCGCTTCGGATTAACCGAGCTGGATCCTCGGATAATACGGAAAATATGTGCATATGAATTCATCTCAGTTCACTTGTTTCAACGTGTAGGAGCTCGTATTGTGCTTCTTAAAATTATAGAGAACGTTTGAGATTGTATCATTAAAGAGGAAAGTTATGTATAAAATTATTTTCATAATCATATAAACCCTTAATTACGTAATAACCCGTCTTGAACTTCCATAATAATTCATCATGAATTTATAATGCAGGAGAAATTGATAATTGTTTAATATATATGTATCTGGTTACACTGAGAAAGGAGTTTGGTTGTATTTATGTTATTTTCGGAATCTTTGTTTTCTACAACCAAGGTTTGGTCGTTTTAACTTGAAAATGTTTACTGTTACTCAGATTTGGTAATTATAACCACACGTATTAGTTGTTAGACTTAATTTGATATCTATAATTAAATATTTGTTTGACGGTATCCAACTATGACATTTATGGTTATTATTACCAAATCCTGGTTATTAACCAAACTTTCTTTAGGAATGAAATAAATCGATGGGTTGATGGAAATGAATGTGAGCATGAACTTACTGATGAGGAGATTGCGCGATTGGTTAAAGCTGAAGACACATCTTCAGATGAAATTGAAGATGATGAGAGGCCAGAAAAACCACGAATTCGCCACGAAGAGGGTTTCAAGGCTTTTGAAGTGACTCTCTTATATGTGCAAGAACAATCAGAAGTGACTGCACCTGATCTTGTATCGATAAAAAGATTGAAGGATACCGCAGCTCGAAAACGGATAAGCAATTTAAAACAATCTCGCATCGCTGATTTTTTAAAATAAAAAAAATTTGTAGTAATGCATGTTTGTACAAATGATGTACCAAAGATTAAGACACATCCCTGTGCGAAAAAACCAATAGAAACCGATAGGCGAAATCCTAATGGAATCAATGATATCCTATCGGTTTCTATGCGGTTATTGTCACAGTACCTATGGGAATCCATGGGAATCTATGGGACTTTTCGGACAGGGATTTTTTTTTCACATTCATATTTTAATGTTATGAAGATTATAAGAATATAAATAGTTCAGGAATATGTTGAATAATATTTATGTAATATATTCAAACCGCACAATAAAGATTTTAAATACTTGAGGGATTAAATTTTCTCAAAAAATATATATTTTCTGTATTATCCGAGGTGAGCTCTCCCCACATTACCTCGGATAATCGAGGTTCTACTGTACCTGCAAACCAAAAGGAAACCTAATTTTATATTTGAAGTTCAATGCTAGGTGTGCAAGTTCCTGAAATAACCACTATTTTTCAGAACAGAGAATTTATAATAATCTGAGTGATAACAATATGTTATTATCACATGAAAAATCTTGAATTTAATCAATCCTAAAAAGTATTTCGTGGCTGTATCTAAGTTTGAAAATTGTCCAATGAAGATATGATAATGAGTTTTGAAAGAGGATTGATTTATTACGTGTCCAATGTCTTCTAACTCTTCCATTCTTGTCATATGTAGATTCCGCCGGTAACAAGTCAAAAACAATAAACTACGATTGAGCACCACGTGACGCATGAAACATTTTGTTGCGCTCATTTTGAATGGAATCTGTGATTAGACCAATCACACGCGAGTTACTGAAAATCACAATCTATATTAACGAATTGTGTTGAAAATATTGTTAATAATGAAACATCAGAAATTTGATAAAAAATTACAGTTTAAAAGTTCAAATTTCAAATATCCTTTATTCAAAGAATGGTTGGAATCAATACAATATTTTGATTGGAACTAGTGATTTATTGGATTCATTTATATATTTTTCAATGAATATGAATATTCTAATCATAGATTGTAATTTATATAAACGATGTTTACTATCTTCAAACATCGTATTTTAATTTCGTAGATTTTTGTTGGTGATTCCCTGGTCAAACAAACCCATTGATTCTTGCAAATCCTATTCAACCATTTTCAATGATATTCAATCAGATGAGTGTATTTTTTCAAGGTAATTCTGATTGAATCTTACACAATGTTCCGACCAAATTCCATGAAATTTCATTTCGTCAGATTCTATTGATTTTTTGAACCAGGGTTGTGTACTTTTTACAGCAATATCCTTGTTATGTGAATAAAGATTGTGATTTTTGTTCTTTTTTTCTCCCCCAGTGTATATTTTTTCAGCGAGAAAAATCATAGTGCATGCTGGGACTTTTTTCTTTGAGATAAACCACAATGAAAAGACCTTTACGGAATACACTTTTCTTGAAAAATTTCAAAACTCATGTCACAAATATGTGTCAGCGGTCCTGAAAAGGTTAAATAAAATTGTAGTAATTATCTTACAAATTTTCTGCCCTGAAGTTTTCGAAGAATTTTGAAATTCAGACCTTTCTCTTTGAACTTTGATCTCGATGTTTGAAATATATGCATTTGACTCGATCAAAAAAGTGAAGGTATCCCCCGCAATACGCAAGAGAGAGAGAGAGAGAGAGAGAGCGGAGTGTAATTGTAATTATAAATGTTCCATGGAACACCCAGGTTCACGTGTCACGTTTAAAAGGACAAGAAATTAAAGATTATACTGATGCATAAATATGCAGTTATTCCTCCTTAATTGAGCATCCTCGGGGATCCCGAAGCGCGATATTATGGAAAGTGTAATGCTAGAGACCGTTCCCTTCCACTCTAATAACGAACCGTTTGAAAGTCAAGAATAATTGTGAATCCAGAGAATGTGCAATTAAGAAGAGTTGACTGTATTCTATTAAATGGTTGATAGAGAATATAAACTTTCTTAATTAATACTATCTGACCTTAGGATTTTTTTGTTTTTTTTTTTTCATAAAAATACGTCTGTGACGTGATGAAGTTTTATTCTTTTATAGGGTAGGGTTGAATCAAAAGTCATTCATCGGGTGATGAGGCATTCGGGTTCTACGAAGGTGAAAAATCTTTGAAAATTTTGAAAAACGTGCAGATCAGTTGGATTTTCTTCAACAATTTACGATCTTGGATTTGGACGTTGAGGAACATGAGCTCATATTAAGTGAATCAAGTGCATTCATTACTGTTAGAAGTTTCCATGGGTAACTGATGTTGCAAACTCTCTAATATAACTAAAAGCAACTTAGTCTCCTACGCAAAGAAGATGAATTGCAGTTGCACTCGTAGTGACAAGTCAGCAACGCTCAGTAAACAGAGGTCGTTTGTCGTAATTATGACGCATGTGTACGAGAAATGCTTCAAATTTTGTGTAGCTATGGAAAGAGAATATTGATAAATCTAGCTTTTTCTTTTGTTCAAAATTTTCAACATCCCGTGTACATAAAGAGCTTAGCAATGTAGATACACTCCCAGACAGCACACAAGTTTTTTTAGAGTTCGCAGAAAATTCAGAGTAAAGAATACCTATGGAATTCATTTCTATGCATTCATAGAGTATCAAAAGAATTCTTGAAGAGTTCTTGAAGTATATACACATAAAAAATGCACGAGGTATTCGTAAAGACTACCCGTTATGACAGTGAATATGAATCTTTATGGAAGTTCAAAATGTAGTCCTGCTCTGCCCACAAGAATTTATAACGAATACCATCAACTTCGATCAACAAGAATTCACTCAGAGTTTTTCTGAATTTGCAAAAGTCTTTGAATAAAGGTAATGTCCGAGATACAATTGGTAATATATTTTCTCTTATAAATTCATTGAATAGATGCGTGTACGAGATTTTGAGAGTATTCGATAGAGTGAAGTGAATTATGCAATGTGATAATAATCAGTTAGTAATTCATTTCGGTGCAAAAAACATTTAATATGTGAGAATAAATGACATATGATATGATTTTAAGGTTAAAGTTTTGTATACAATAAAGTGATGTAACTCTAAAAAAGAGAAGTGTGCGAAAATTCATGAATTGTTCGTGGATAATGAAGTAAATAATTTATTAACTCAAAATATGTGAATATTGACTGTAAAAATGCATTCATACAAACAATCTTTCATGTGTGGAAGAACTGATCGATTGTGATCTCGATGAACTCTGTGATCTCTATCTTTTTCGATAGGAAATTTGTCCGAGACTTGATATTTAATTACAAAGATTTATTGATTGATGAGAAAGTTCAGAATGCCTGGAATATGGATATTCCAGTACATGTACAGAGAGTTTGTTGTTACGTTACTGAAAATTTACCAACCATCACTGAAAATTCAGTCATTGTACTGGAATTTTCAAGTTTGAGATGATGTACTGAAATTTTGCCATGATTTCACTACAATTTTATAGTTCTTGTAAAAATATTCCTCAAAAGGACTTGAGAAAAATTTGGAATTTAGAAAAAACCTAATCGTTGGTATACTGGAATTATACAGGTTTTTAACTGCAATTCTCAGGTTTTGTGATGGAATTTTCCAGTTACTATGCAATTGAATTATACAGGTTTTGAACTGCAATTTTCAGGTCGTGTGATGGAATTTTCCAGTTGCTATGCAACGGAATTTAATCACTGTTGCACTGAAATTTTCCACTTCTATTGGACTTCGTCATTTCTGGCAGGAAAAATTTCAAGTCTTTATATTAAAAATTTCCTGATTGAGATTTTGAATAATAATTGTAATTGTAGCCAATGAAATTGATATATGAGGTTTTTCAAAGACTCATCCTCTTGTGTTCTAGATATTTCAAATCCTGTTAGGTAGACATGAGTTTCTGTCCATCCAAATGAACGATCAAAAGTTTCTCAATCATCTTGGAACACAAGGACCCTGCAAAGTCACTTTGCGTGAGCAATTTTTTTTCAATTTTCATGGATATTTTCAGCATTAATTTTCCAGTACATGTCCTAACGTTTGCACTGAATACAAATGTGCTGAAATTTTACAGTGTGTTTTGTAGTATGTAGATGTAAATGCATTATGAATTCTTTTGGGTAGATTACGTGCTCTTTCTGAACTTCTATATGTTTTCATTTCTAATCACATAACATACTGGTATACTTTGGAAATTATTTTCGGATTCAAATGAATGATTCTTCTGTGTATTCTTAAAGAATTCTCTCAAAAAGCGTGGCATTCGAATGGTATTCTCTGAGAACTGTTTGAGAATTAGTTGCGCTGTCTGGGCTGAGAAAAAACTGTAGCTGAAGACGAGCCCAAGTGCATTTTTGTGGTCACAGTAGCCATATTTTCCATTGAAGTAGCTGTGAGAAACTTTGCGATAGTGAGAATATACCCTGGTGAAAGGGAAGCGTGTCATGAAGAGTAACGGAAGCGTAAGAATGTTTCAGATGACTTTTCCAATACTTTTTACATGCTTCCTATCCACTTTCCATACGGTGTTTCTTCCCATACGCTTCGCACACTTCAAATATACGTTCGAACTACCCTTGATGTCCCACTTGACGCTCGGTATACGCTCAAATCCACGTTCCAAATACTTTCCAACTGTATACGTTTCTGACACTTCCCAATACACGCTTTCCTTTCACCAGGGTAGCTACTGTGACTAAAAACTGTACTTGGGCTCGTTTTCAGCTACAGTTGATTCTCTCAGTGCAGGTATATACAACTTTTGATAGATTTTCATAAAAATTCGATCCTCTTCACGTTACGAATCACCCACAAAACAGAAGTTTATATCGTTGTAGTTGGAAAGCATCCTCGATAGATGATACGATTTCTAATTATCCGTACGTAATGCACTTATCCGAAGCATTTCAATTACCTTACAAATAGAAATGTGCAATTAGAAAGCAATGATCCTTGTATTTGTCCTGCAGATCGATTTCCCTTTTATACGAGTTCGAGTAGTTGTCGCACGGTTCGCTGCCTGCCCTACCGTATGCCATTAATTCGTAACTCAAATCCTCCCGTTTGCCGAACTTTACTTCGGGAAAACGAAACCGACGTTAGTCGGGGGACGAAGAAAAAATCTAGAAAGAAATCGCGTTGGTTCAAAAATCTGGGTTGTGGATTCAAAAATAAGATATCGAGGATATCATCTCGTCGTGCTCTCGCTTCTTTCTACCTCCTCGAGTCAAACTCCGGAAGTCAAACTCGGAAAACTTGGGTGAAGTTAAATACAGTTTTGTAGAACTTAGTCTTAGTTTAGGTATAACCATAAAAAGTAAAACATGTAAAAAGTTTACATGTTCGAATACCTTGAGAGGATTCAGGGACAATTTATAGATGTATCTCCGCATTGTGGAGTGAAGAGGAAAGCCGAAAGAGTGAAGAGAGAGAGGAGAAATGTCCTTTTCCGGGGTGAAAATGATGAGGTTTCGAGTGTTTCAATCTGTGTCTTATACGTATCAGGAGTTATACGTGAATTTCAATTGAAAAGAATTCTTATCATGTTGGAGAGTATTTGCCTAGCGATACCGTGCGCGATGCGTGTGACTTTGTTTAAATATACAGATATCTCTATCGATCGTGTTAATCTTTATTAAATAATTCATCATTTTTGATTGACTAGAAAATCAGAGTTTTGTTGATTTAGATCCGCGATTGTTGTTGTCGTTTCGTAATTCAAATAATTCGTGAAGATATCAGTAGTCTCTCTGGGAATTTGGAATCAAATTCGAGGGCTAAAGTGGATTATTGAAACTTGTACTTGGAGTGAATGTTCGATTCCCATTCACCAAATTTTTCCATTCAATTAGAAACTAAATTTAAAAGATTTAGAAACAGAATTATGGCTAGTTTTATCAAATAATCGTCTGGGTTTTCTTGGTTTATTGATTCAACGTCTCCATTTGCACAGGCTTCCAAATTCCCCCTTTCGTTATAATCTAAGTATTCATAGAACTGATTTATTCAGGCAGAGCCATTTCAAGGTACCGGCGGAAGGGGTGGTTGTCGGAAGTATTATCCACGGCGGGATTTTTGATCTCTATATCCCGAGAGGAACAATTCTTGAAATTATATATAAATGATATACACATTACATATAATCTTGAAACTTTTGTAAAATCCTTTCATAATTTCTAGATAAATTAAAACCTGACGTCCTTTCCAATGGACATAGAATTTAGCAACTTATCAAAATCGTTCCACAAATCAGAGCAGTTTGAAACCCATGATATCATCAAGGTAAAGGTGTCATAAAGGTTTGAAACGCCTGTTTAAAACGCCGTGAGGGCCCCCCAAATTTCTTTTGAAAATTATGTAAAAAATATTGTAGCACTCCTTCATGATGTAGAACAAAATTATAGGGTGGGCCGTACAGAAAACTTGTTTGTTGACAACAAAAAAATCAAAAAACACTATTTATATATAAAATAAGAACCACCCTAATGTACATGTTCATAATGATTAATTATTTTATGAATTTATGAATATCATTGATATTTGTTTAATGTTATCGAATATTTGCTTGGTCGTATTTAAGGATATATATTTGATCACTGTTGCATTCGGTGGATTTAATCCATTCCCTGCAAATTTCATCAACTCAAGAACACTCACAATTAAATCCCGATTGTAACCATAATATTTAAATTCAAAACTTTTGAACGATCTCGTCGATTTACATGAATTATTTCTCAAGTGTTTAGGAGTTCGGAATTCAATTTTTATCAAAAGTTTGTGAATTATGACACAGTTTTCCACGACTCATCGAAAGTAACAGGGAACGGATTGAATCCTTTCTTTCAGTGAAGATGAACGAAAATTGATACGAACGAAATTCTTACGGTTGTCCGACGTATAAAAATTACTAGAAATTAATGATCATGTTCCAATGGATTTCAAGATAAAAATCCGTTACAAGGAAGTTGTAACTCTCTTATAACATTGGAGTTTTTAGTGGTATCACTAGGACTGTGGAGTCGGAGTCGAATGTTATTTCATAAAAAAAAACAGTTAGTTTTCATGAAAGTACGTTAGAAAAACATTACGAGAACGTCCTGTAGTATATGAAAAGAACGTTTCCAGAACGTGTTTAGCTGCATTAAAAGTGAAAATGCTCTAAACATTGGAAATATGTGCTTTTGGGGGTCAAGACTCGCAGAACCTAGGCTATGTTTTTAAAAAATTCAGAGAACTTCATGTGCTGTTTGGAATACGTCTTCATTTCTTTGGCTCATTTTTTCGAATACACATATTCAATCTTCTCAGGTGAATCTCAGGTGCATCAGTTGAGAGATGAAATTTGCATGCAAAAAATTTGTTCAATTTTTCTCCAACACAAACGAGTAATCCATATGTTAATTTATGGACAATGTATCTTCACACCTTGATTCGAAGTTCAAAGTGTAATGTTTCGAAATCAAATGCATAGAATTCTCTGTTGACATAAATAAGATGAATAAAAAAATGAGAGTAGGAATTGATGTGTTTGTTTTCATAATCTGAAAACTGAGATCATTCAAAGAATTGATTCTTATCAAAATGAAATTCTTCCAATGAGAAATGTACAAATTTCAAATTACCCGTTTCAGACTCAAATGATTCTGAATAAGTTCGAATCATATTTTTGATCAGAGATTTGCACTATCAATTCGTTGGAATGATTCCGTTTCTGCAGGGAGACCTAAGGTTGTTGCAGCACTGAAATCCCATATATACGGCATAGGAGTTGAAAAAGAATTCTTAAGAATTCATGTTGAATTCATCCGACCCCAATTGAATTCTCTGCGCACTCTTTCTGAACTGATTTACTGTATGGGATTTCTCTCTCTTTTTATCAGTATTACAAGTTTGCGATAAATACGAAAGTTCCAAATGAAAGATAAGTCCGTAATTATTACCTAATTATTCAAAAAGCTCCATACTGCTCATTTCCAACGAATCTTGCTATCACTCCATGCTTATTTGTTTAATAGATTTATACTGCACTTATTCTCATTACCAGAACGGAAATCGTTTTGGAGTTGTTTGAGAATCACTCGCAGATTATGTTGATTCATTGATGTTATCAGAGATGTGACAGATTTACAAACAATAGAAAAAATATGGGGAGTTTTTCCTCACTTTAATGGCGGATTCCATCCCCTGGTCGTGGGAGAATTGTTTTTCCATCAAAAATAGGGGATTTTCCCTCCATTTTGAGGAACTATTCCGTTTTTTGGGTGTTGAATCCTCCAAAAAGTAAGGGCAAACTCTACCAAATCAGGATCTCAAGTTCCCTACTGCTGGTGAAAGATTTTTGGTGAAATATTCCACATTTATTATAATAATCAAGAAACGTGCTTTTTCATCCTCCCTGTTGGTTCTAATTGGTCAATAAGCTGCTGCATATAGAAACATACAAATTTATGTACTGCATCGGATCAACGGTTCATGAATGAAAGTTTTAGAGAAAATTCTTTGTCGAAAGTTGTTGACGAAGTTTTTTCTAACATTTGGAATATTTATATCTGTTGAACAATGTTGATGGGAGAAATAATTCATGCATACAATTTTGAAACAGAACATTAAAATTAGTTACGACTTGGAATTCTGTTATATTGTTTGCATTTTAGCCTCGACATATTTAGCAATTCAAACTTTGATAATATATCAATAAATAAAGTATTGAAACACAGGTCGAAAAACCTCGATAACGAATAACGTCTATCTTATGTCCAAGTTTGGTTCTTTTGGAATTTTTATTCATGAGAATAAACACTAGAGCCGGAGTCGGCTATGTGAAAGCTTCGACTCCACAGCCCTGGACTATCACTGCAGGATGTCCAGCCTCGGAGAATTCTAATGGAATCAATCAGTCATAAAATCAGGTTGAACGAAATGATCAATGAAACAAACAGAAAATTCCCGAACTGAACACCCTGCACTGATAATACTTTGCATGTAGCGTCCATATGCTACGTAAGTTGAACTTGAAAATAGAAAACAAATATACTCTGTCTTGTTTCTAAACACTCATCAACAGCCTGTATTTATAATTAATTAATGTTTCTTTTGAAAGAATAACCTATTTCGTTGAAATTCTTTGTCATTTTCGTTTGATATATCGAATCATTGAAATTTATTAAAGATCTATTACGAATAGTGATATACAAATCTTTTTAATATTCGAATGGACATATCAGTAATTCTTAATCTACGTTACTAAAAATTTTGTAAAAATTCAGAGTTCATACTAGAAGCTATAGAAACTATTGCCTATTGAAAAAAAATTGTGATCATTACCAGAATTAAGCCAGGTCAGAAAGGGTTATTCATTCGAATGTACCGAATGATGAACGATTCGCTCATCCCATCAAATTACAGTTAACAATGAAATATAATTTTCTTTTTGTAATTTCAACTTCCGATAATGTTATGCACATAAATTACAACTACGAATAACGAATATCTTTCGTATCTTGTATCCAGCACAGAATTTCCGTTCTTATCATAATTCTCCTCTTTGAATTCTTAATCGAAAAAATTCACATTTTTCTAAATTTCCGAGTCCGAGATAATTACGTTGTTTCATTTTTTCTTTATTTTTCCTCTTTTGGAACTCTAATTTCCTTCCTATAAGTTACATCTTCCTTCAACGAAAAGCCAAGTGCTGATGATTGTAAGTGAGCAAAGGAAATTAAGAAAAAATGCAGAGCGCAAGAACGTAGAGAAGGAAAAAAATTCTTGCGTCTGGATACAAGTCGTGGATGATCTTATTATTTTTTTACTGAACATCAAGCGAGATTCGAAGAATACAGTTTTTAGTGTATATTTGGATAATCGAGTTTTGTAATTTGAAGTTTTATCTTTCATATCAGCGAAGAATCTGGGTATTCGAATTTGTCATCGGAGGATTCAAACGGAATAGAAGAAATTTAGTTTCACCGGTTGATCACAATTTTATGCAAAGGACGGAGAAACTGATGGAATAAATTAAGACATGAGAAATTACCTCGTTATAAATTACCATTGAGTTTGGTACGAGAAGTAACGCAAATTATGTCGAATTGTACTAGCTTTGCGTCACACAGGATCATTTATACAGCGCTCTTATGGAAAAACAAAGCACTCCGAATTGAACAAATCTGTCGATTATGAACTGTGTTTACAAATCCACTTGATTATCAGAGATGCTCGAGTATTTTGATATTTGGAGCGTGTGGAATATTCCTGAAACAATTTCTTCTCAATAATTAAGCGAAGTTCATCTCTCCACAAGGTGTGCGCGTGTATTCGCAAAATATTCATGAGTCGACGTAGCACTTTGAAAATTTTAATATTCTGAAAACGTAATTCAAAATATCACTCAACTATGAGTGCACGAAGGAATATATTACCTTGTCATAAGCTGTATAAAAATCTTCTTTGCCTTAGTATGGCATTAACCGTGATGTCCTGATTTTTCGTCACATTAAATCTTGTATAATGTACCTTACCATATATACATACATATATACATACATACTCACATAAAGTAAGTGCTTGCAAGAAATGCCACGGCATCTCTAATCGATTTTACATCGTCGGGAGAGCTAGAGCGCATGTAAGGCAGAAGAGAGGTGTACTCTTGTATCGTGTTATAATCTGAGTTTTGAGTGTATGAATATCGTGCATTCTTCTAGAAAGCCGTACAAAGATTCCTTTCGCAAGTGGTTCGAACCATCGTTCGTTGTATGGGCCGAATAAATTTGTCGTTCTAATGGAAGTACAGAACGATGATCTATCATAAAAAAACAAACATAATTTGGTTATTTTCTCGGATTATCTATTCTCTGTATTAATCTAAAAACGAAAGCTCACAGTCAGGTGCTGATAATGGAGGCCGTATAGCTGCTTTTTATCTGCGGTCTGCTTTTCAGGTCGTAAATCGTAACGTTTGTTGGGGCGATAGAAAGTATTTTGGCGTAAGGCAAGTGGGAGAGCGGGAGGGAGGTAAAACTCTAAGAAGGGTTTGGGAGTTCTTCTTTTTTTTTTTGCGATACCACGGAAAAACCCATATCAGATCTCTTTTTCTCCTTCCCTCTATCTCTGGGTAACAGCAGCGGGTAGCAGCCGCCGCTCGTCTTGGTATAACCTCCTCTCCACTTCCTATCTTCTCTGCTTTCAAACTTGAGCGTTTATAGGTTCTTATTCTAGTTTTCAAACAAACAGAACGAAACTCAAACACAGTTACATGTACCTTCTTCCATCCTTACAAAAGTAGGATAAGATACCGTCTTACTCTCTTAAGAGGCTTTGTTTCCTTTTACTTCGGAGAGGCATCATCGGTATATCCTTCGAAATATTTCAAGGACACTCGATGGGTTGAATGGACACGTGTTGTAATTAAGTTACCACATTGTTACATATACCATATATGTACGAAATCTTTTTTTTCTGTATAATTATTGATCAAATTACGTGACGCGAGACGTGCGACGCCAAGCATGCCTATATATATATGGGTCATTATACTTTTAAGGTCCAAACGTGTGAAAAAAATCAAACTTGAGTTTTTTCACATTTCATGTGATATTTGTTTAGATACACTCAAATATATGTGTATGAGACTCTCAGCAGTACAGTTTTGCCAACAGAAGTGTTTTTTTTCACTCCCTCTCCTTCTGAATACCACGAATTCTTACTTAGGTTTCGACTTCATAATTTTTTATGAAAAAAGATCATGGGAAAAATTTTCAATGTAGCATTTCTGATAGTTCAAAGCCTCCTCTTTCAAATGCCGTTGAGTGATTCAACGTAGAACTCGATCCGGAAAAGTTATAGACATTTTTCCCCGAAAAATCATCATTTTTGGTGTTTTTTTTTTCAATCTATCTCTGTAGTACGAAAAAGTTTCAATGTAATATCCAATTGACCGCATATGAAGGTATGGATGTCCATTCTTTCAAACCCAATCAATTATTCTCCAGGATTCAATATGGTGGTTCCAAGATGGCGCCCAAAAAATAGGAAAACCATGAGAAAGCCAGTATCCTTGTATAATTCTTATATAATCCTTCATAAACTCGTGAAAAATGTAATACTGTTGATATGGGATATTGTTTTTTTGGATTGAATTGAATGAAAAGGAAAACATTATTCTTATTTAAAGGAAAACATTATTTTTCCAAATTTTAAGAATGAAGCACAACTTGAGGTGTATATGTTTCCTAACAGTCGTGAAACTACTTCATCTGCTATTCCTGATAAAACTCTGATTGCATCTTGAAACATATTTTTCAAAATTTGTAGGTATATTTATTTTGAAAGATATGAATAAGGGGAGTGTGGGGATGTAAAAATTCAACAAGCACAAAGTTAAGATATGAAACGAGAATATAATTATACAATTATAAAATTTGAACAAAAAACATGAACAATCATACTTTAAACTTTAATCAAAATGTATGAGACACGATCCTTTACTCGAACGAAATGAAATCTATTATTCAATTACTCCTTCAACAGAATGACTGAAAAAGTAGATTTCCCTTCGACGTTTTATTTTTATGGACGGGTTTTCCAATATTCTTATAATATTAAAATTTGATGAATTTTTGGATTCAAACCCGCCATATTGGATCCACCATATTGAATTTGCAAAATATAATTCCAGATTCGTAATTAGCAATCCCGAAAACCCCCAAGTACGGAGTTTGAAGAAAATTTGTTGAATTCTGAGATTTCGGTCGGCCATATTGGATCCGCCATATTGAATTTTCAAAATCTGACCTCAGATTCGTAATCAGCGACCTCAAAAACCCTTAGACACAAGCTTACACATAAATCAGCAATCGCCTCATGGTTTTCGGCAGCTTTTGCGGATTAGCGTCACGTAGTGGTGATTCATATAGAGGGCATTTCTTACAATAACAATTCTTACATCGAATTCATGCAATATTCTCATATTATTGGTACGTTTATTTTATCATGACCAATTGATGTACCATACAAAAAATGGCCAACCCAATATATCAAATACTTACCGAGAAAACCTCCGTCACGTAGTGGTGATTGATAAACACACGCTCGCATCCAACCGTACAAAATGGCTCTGACTGACGCAATTATTGACTACAGCGCCATCATGCGCTTGAATTCTGAGTTGAAAAGCACTGAGATGTTTATTCATATGTAACTCTTTGGTAATTAACGTTTCATAGGAAAATGGCACTGACTTAAGAACGTCGTAACGGAAAGAACTCAAAATAAGTGGACAAAGTTCCGTTAAGTTTAAAAAATATATCGAAAAATATTTCATCAATTTTGTCAATAGTATTGGAAAGAATAATTAATTTTGTACTCAAATCCGGTCTGCAAAGTCCTGGTTGTTGGAAAAATCATGAATAGATCCAAGGTTTTACTATAAAAATACGCGTGTGACATGCTGTTTTAGAACAGTATGTCAACTTTGATCTTGGATTTGGGAAGTAAGAAAAATTTTTTTCAGTAATACAAAAATTGTTTCGCATTATTCAATTTGTACTATTTTTGATTATCCAAGTCATTTTCCATTGCACACATCGATTCATTGCTGCATTCAATGTGCAAGTTTAGGGAAAGTACGAAATTCGAGGAGACCTTAAAAGTATAATGACCCATATATACCCATGAAATATATAATTGAATATTTAAAAAATTATATTATTAAATAAAATTTCTCTCAAAGTTGTCGTTTGTTACCCTAAAAAAAAGTCCAAGAGTTTTGCATCATTCTTTGTGTAATACGTTATATACGTATATATAAAAATCTCAATCGCAGATTTCGTATCCTCTATTTGGACGTAGGATTTCCAGATGGAGCTTAGTTACAAATAAGGAAGAAAACGAAGAAAAGAAATCCTAGGAAAACACAGCTCAAGGAAGACAACGCATCGTATTTGTCGAATTGGTATTAGTCAAGCTCGTACATCCAATATCCTGTTACTTTCCTCTCTAAAAGGAAAACAGAATTCTGTCTCTTCTAAAGAGATCTTCATTTTTTATTCGAATTTCGATTACAATCGCTGAAGAGAAAAGTCGGTCGAATGCCGAGATTTCAAAGGATAACTTTTTCTTTTTTTTCCAATAAAATACCATTGAATGACTTTATTAGAAATTAGTGGATATGCGATCTTTGCAAATATGTAATAAACAGACGATTTTTAATCCCTGCTTATAGAATCTCATTGATTCCGATGCAGACTACTGATTCAAACCCATTGAGAATCAATTTTTAATGGGTTTCAATCGGTTTTCTGCATCGGAATCAATGAGATTCTTTAAGCAGGGATACTAAAGAATATTTGGTGAATCATTTATTCTTCCTACACTGTTTAACAATAACAGTGGTATTTTCTCTTGTACTGCCAATTCAGTAGGAATGTAATTTGTATGTAGTAATTTTCGACTTGTGATTTTTCTCCATGTGATAATTTACCATAACGAACAATGAAATCCAAGCAACATCCTCGCTCAAGATGCCAGGCAAAACCCGACCGAAAGTTGTTGTCAAGTTTTAAACGGTTTCTATCCCAGACAGCCCAGGCAAAAACTGACAAACTTCCTATCCGATTTCCAATCAAAAACTGACGGAAATTTCCTTGCCAAGCTTTGTTGAGGAAAAATCGGGTAGAAAGTTTGTCAGTTTTTGTCAAATCAAGTAAAGATTTTGTCTGCAAGGATTCCTCCGAACTGAACTTATGAAACTGTCTAAAATTTTCAGGAAATGATCTTTGATACTTTATCAATTGCCGTGCAAAGCCCAAATTTTAAATTTCGAAAAAAATTCTCTTTTACTCACTGAGAAAAAACATGTTTCTGCCACGTTTGTGTGTTTTTTTTTTTAGATACCAGTGATTCCCGCAGATGGAGCCCAATTTTCAATGAGTTTGAATCGGTTTTCTGCATCAGGATCAATGAGAATCAATCGGTTCAATGAGATTCTTTAAGCAGGGATTACAAATCGTCTGTTAATTATATATTTGCAAAGATTGCATATTCACTAGTTTCTGATAACGCCATTCTATGGTACACTCAGAGAAAAAAAGTTGCTGAAACAGCAAACCTCGAAAATTTGCTTTGCTGATATGGCAAAACTTGTTGCTGAATTAGCAAATGATTTGCTATCACAGCAAAAATCTTGCTCTTTTAACAAGCGCTTGCCATTCAGCAATCCAGAATTGTAGATATACAGACAGCTAGGAAATTTCGCTGAATTAGCAAATATCTTGCTAAAATAGCAGAATGTTTGCTTTCACAGCAACCGTTTTGCTGATTTAGCAAAGCAGATTTTTCGGAATCGCTTTTTCAGCAAGAATTTTTCTCTGCGTGGATTTCATTTAAAAAATTAAAAGAATCAATTGAATCATTGAAAGAATCATTGAGAATCAATTTTTAGTAGGTTTGAATCGGTTTTCTGCATCAGAATCAATGAGAATCAATCGGTTCAATGAGATTCTTGAAGCAGGGATACTTTTATTTCAGAATGGTTTGTTATATTTGGAGTAAAAAAGTATACGTGCGGTCTTTCACTTGCTTTGGATCGACAGATATAGAGGAAGAGCGCGTGTACGTGCCTGAGAAAACGATGGAAGATTGGCAATCAAGTGGAAGGGTAGACGCAGCTCCTTGTTTGCTCAAATAATGTGATTTGAATAATTGAGGGTAATCTTATAATAATAATAATAACAATATTTTAACGTTATTCTTCTTGGTTTCGAATATAAATAAATGGATGAATAGATAGATTTTTGTATTCAAATTTTCAGAGACAGGCTATCGGACAGGAAATCAGAGACCAATCGGATCTCACATTGGTCAAGACATAAATTTGAAACTAATCGAAACCTTCGGATACTCAATGTTCAAAAGCAATGGAAAACACTCATTTGGAAGAAATTTTATTATAATATAACAACGTGTGAAATACAATACATGTTGAACGGGGTGAATGGGATTACGAACGGAAAATGAATACGAACATGTTAAATGAATTCGTAATATTCATTGTTCGAATGATAAATTGATGGATATATTACGAATTTACTCTTCCTATTAATCACATAATTGGTTCCCACGCAGCATTTCAGTTCTAAAAGATATCTCAAGCCAAATTTAAGAAGTCTTATGCAACATGAAAATATATCCTTAAAGAGATCTAAAACAGATTTCTATAAGATGTCCAAAAGATATAATCTCGGAAGAGAAGTTTTAGATCTTCTAAAAGATATCTTTTAGATGTCTTTTAAAAGTAAGAACTGTTTTAGACATCTCAAGGATATCTTTTCATGTTGCATAAGACTTATTAAACTTTTCTGAACAGTTCCTCAAGGTATCTCGAAGACCAAAAGTGCTGTGTGGGTTATGACTTCATTTAACATCGTTTCTGAGTAATCCCATTCACCCCGTTTTACGATGCATAAAACACCTGTTTAATCAAAGCCCATATAAAGATAAAATTGGATTTTAATTATGAATTGACAAGTTCTCGGTATCCGACGATCAAACCGAATTGAATATTCCGTGAGAATTTCCATCATTCGATAAGTCGAATGAATGTAAATGACCGTAGAAACCAGCTTTGCTGGATGTCGTACCTGACAGTCCTGACACGTGTCGAGTGTCAAGAGAGTGAAATGATATACCATTGATATTGCATGCTTCACAAAAGTATACTATAGGGTTTTATATCAAGATGTTCTTATTATAATTTTGATTTCTCTTGTCACACTCCGAGCGACTCTAATAATTCAACGCGTTTAACGAATGATTGATCAATTTGATTAGACTGATCGAACATTTGGCGGCCAGTTTGTTCTTCCCGAAGAGAACATGAAGCTCCGACAAACGTTCAGAATAGATCAACATAGATCAGACTAAAGCTCCGTTGGAGCTCTAGTTTAGATTCATACACGTTCGACGAAGGTCTGATGAACGTTACAATGTCCGCTTGAGAATACTTTCAAGGAAGGTTTATTAAACGTTCATTAAGCACCAAAGATTCATTGGAGTTTCAATTATGTTTTTTTCACGAGAAATTAAAAACAATAGGGGGAATTATAATCATAATTGTAATTCCCTCTGAAATATACTGAATTGAAGATCAAATGCATCTTCTTAGAAACTTGATTAAACGTTCTACGAACCTTTCTTGAAACCATTCTCAAGCGGACATTCTAATGTTCATCTGAACTTCATCGTTTACGAACCTACAAGTTTGCCCCAACAGAGTTTCAGGTTGATCTATGTCGATCTATTCTGAACGTCTCTCGGAGCTTTATGTTCTCTTCGGGTTATAATTCTTTGATTAGGTGATTTTCCTTTCAAAAGAAAATTTGAAAGATGGATTGAGAACGTTTAACACGATATTCGAGTGGTAGCGGGCAGCTGATTTTTCACTGTTACATTCACAGAAGTTTAGTCTAGGCGTTTAAAAACATAACAGAACATGGACTACGTCGCCTCCACGTATAATTGACGTGGAAAACCGATGAAGGAAGGAAGGATAGCTCGATGAAACAAACATCCCCACGTTGCTTCTCCATCAAGCCACCGATTCTTCACTCGAACTCTACGCCGAGGCGATGAACTCCACCGAAAGCGGTGCTCTAGGGTTCTGTCGATTGGATTCGAAGATTTGATCATCCGATGAAACGGAAGAAAATTAACTATCGAGACATTCATCGGTACGATCTAAGAATTCTTGGGAGTACGGAATACCCATGAACTTTTTCAATTTCTAGGATCTTCTAGGATGTGTTTCGATACGCATATGAGTTATCGTGATTTTTCATGAAAGAACTAGAAAATTTAAATACAAAACCCCACAAAACGAGCCCCATGGAGCTCAAGATTGCAACCTATGTAGCTCAGATATCTCAGAGTAAGTGATATGTTCAGGATGTTACAAAATATTCCATCACTGAAATTAGCTTGAAATTTGATGGGGAAATCTAGTTTTCAACCGATTTCTGTGCTAGAAGATATGCATCCAATTCGAAACCACTTCGAATTGAGATTTATTCGATACTTGTTTCCGCGGTGCTACCTGCCAATTCGATCAGAAGGGTTTATTAAACTGAATTTTCACTATTAAGAAAAAGATGACTTACAATCAGATAAAGTGGCTGTTCTAAAGTTCTCGTTGCCATTTCAAATTTGAAGAACGATGGAACATTATTTAAAACAGATAGAAGTTTTTAGATCAGTGGATGAAACATTCAGAGAAGAAACTTTCATAACTTACAGATTTGATCGTTCTGGATTCAGCAAAATTATTAAAGGCTGTGTCTAGAGCCACGTTAGCATGCTCCAATTTCAAAATTCGAGACACGTTAAGTTTCCGAGTTCTCGTGGATACACTGAATGTTTGAGGGATTTTCTACAGACACGTGAAATTTTCCGTGTATTGGATTGAAAATTCGAGCCAGGTGAAATTTTTTGCGTGTCTCAGTGTCAAAAAATTCCAGACACGGGAAATTTGATCTGTTTGTAGAAAATCCCTCGAGGACTTACTATATCCACGAGGATTTGAGAATCTCACCTGTCTCGAATTTAAAAGTTAGAGACAGGTCAGCGTGTCTCTAGACAGAGCCATTATTAAAACTAACACCACCCTCATGTTATTCAATGTGAGGAGAGAAAGATTCTAATTACAACCTTGACTTGACTACGAGAGGCTTCCTGAATCTGCCTTCTTTTACAATACTCCCTGTTTACAGGGGTTACGAAGAACAACCTTACAAATTCAAATGTACCGTGACAATTCCCATCTGTCGATAATTTGTGGGTGCTCGTGAAACTATTGAATTGAAGAATAGCCCGTCACCAGAGGGTTCTCAATAACATCCACGTCTTGCATGATTATGTAATCGAAGTGGAAATAATCGATTGTGTAATTCTTTGGATAATGAGAGAGTGCAGTCAAATGATCCGGACGAATCTTCAACAAACAGAAAATAATTCGATTAGAATTATTTGGAAATATCTTGAAACTAGTAATGAAACAGAGTCAGGTCTTATCTTTACCCCCCACTCCAAGTAATTCAAGTATCAAGAACTACGAATAAGAGCCACGTGGAATGCTCTGAGGGTTTCAAGACATTCGTGGAATTGTAATGATTCTGTAAAATAGTTTGCGTTACACGGAGAAAAACGCAGGTCGAAAATATAGTGATCTTGAACAAAAATTTGAGAATATCTATCAAAGACCAAAAGTCGCGCACAAAATTTTACAAAGTGAATAAAAAGATTTCGAAATTTTGTTATCCACTTTAAGAAAATTTTATTCGGGAAATTCATATTATTTTCTATGTTTTGTTGATCATTGATCATTTTTCATTGTTTTTCAAATAAAATTCAATAGAAATGTGAACCCTTTTATCTTTATTATATATTTAAGGAATACTCTCAGATTTTGAGAGATATTCTCAAATTTTTGTTAAAGATTACTATATTTCCGACCTGCATTTTTCTCCGTGTATTTACCACTCTATTCGATCAATGTGATATCCCACATCGATATCTCTTGGTTCTAGATTATTTTTGCTTTGACTCGTGAAAGAGAATCTTCAAACTCCTCGTGTTTAATTCAATAAGAAGAGATTTATGGAGATATCCGCGCCTGTAACGACTACAAACCGCAATTCAGAGCGAACTTGATTTCATTTGAAATTTTATAACGTTAAAAGAACAGTACAAATTCAAACAATTATTTCCCATACAGTCGGAGAAAATGAAATTGATTTCAATCAGAAGACGTAAATTTTTAATATCACGTGATGAAAAACGGAGCCTGTATAAATCCTTGAAGCTATTAAGTCTCGACGTGAGAAACCACTTCTTTTTTCTTCATCTTCTTCTCGAAGAAGAGAAAGAGAAGAAGAAGAAGTAGCTTGACGTTTTTATTCTCGTCATTGTATGGAATTCGTGAATTTCATATCATCTTTCGTTACAAGAATGAAATGAAATTATAATGAAGAATTGTGAGGTGCTTCTCTCTCAGAGGGTAGTTCATACAACTCTCAAAGTGATTAGAATACTTTTCATTATTTTTCAAGGTCCTGATTAGATAGAGGAACAGATAGAGAGGAACTTTCGATTGATCGAATAATAATCGTGTGAAATTGGCAAAATAAACATATTTGAATTTTTCATATTAAAATGGATAGGTCGTCATATATAGAATTAAAAGAGATCATTGATCAATCAATTGAAAAATTCGAGCAACACTTTCGAATTTTGGGCAGCGATGAATAAATATATAGACGTAAAATATATAATAACACCGAGGATGAACATCTCGGAATGGGAAACATTCCTTAATGGAGTGTACGATCCAAGACCTAAAGTTATTGAGGAATATTACGAGGTGGGTGACCCAATTCTTGATGCAGATACACGGAAAAAAATGTTTCATAAGATTTACTAACGCGTTCAGTAAAATACAGCACTATTTGAATTTCTTACAATATTTATAAGAGTTCTAGTAAAATCTACGATGGTCGCAGTCAAAATTACTACCGCAGTAGTAGATTTGACTACAGTTCTAATAAATATTAACAGAAATTCTAATAGTGCCGTATTTTACCGCCCTCGTTGGTAAATTCTATTAAACAGTTTTTTCTGTGTAACACAACCTATGAATTACATACCGCTTTGAGACAAAATAAATTGAAAAAAACATGCAGGGTATGATTTATTTACAAATGAGTTTCCAAAAAATTTACCAGAAAACTGGGTGCTATACTTGAACACGATGTTTAATGAAATTCTAAGAGAACAGACAATACCAATAGCCTGGTCAAGGATTATTACAATCATGATTTACAAAAAAGGGGAGAGAACTGATCCGAGCAATTATAGAGGTATAGCTTTAGTCGGCTGCATAACGAAGTTATTCACCAGGATTATTCGGGCGAGGCTAGTAAAATGGGTAGAAATCCATAAAATTATCCCAGAGAACCAGTCAGGTTGTTGTCATATTGAAATGTATAAGCACACTTGCACTGAGAGACAGAGACTTACCGAGCAACACAATGGGATTGAAACGAAAAGTTTGACACCCAATTTTTAATTTATTCCGGAAAGTAACTGCTCATTACCTTTGATCTTCCGCATTTTTTGAATTTTCTATGCTCAATTTTTCGTTACAACTCTGAGATATCATATCGCCTCCCAATAATTGGACAGGAGATCAAAGAACTGGCAGGAGGATAGAAAAACTTATTTTCACAGTATCATTACAGTGAATTTAATTAGCGATTTATCAAAAGTTTTTTTTCTCATTTCAACATCCAACCAATTCTGATGACTCAAAAAACAATCAGTATCTTGACGTCTTTATTATTCTTTTGATTTTTGGTTGGCTGGAATAAAATTTATAGGATAATTTTGTTCTCCCCAAATAAATTTTATTTTAGCCAACCAAAAAGTTTTTTTGCGTTCATTTCAACCAACATTTTGTTGGGCTGGAACAAACTGTGTTTTCAGTGTTCTATTGTCCGCGATGTCTTCAATCTGTTAATAAAGATCGCGATTTTTCCACACTTTACGTTCTCAAAGTCGGTGATCTCTGTAGTTTTGAATCTATCGCATCGATCCTTTTGAAATTTGCTACACACTTTCGCTGTATAATTCATGAGGTAGCAATGTCGAGTTTTCTCAAAGTTTGTTGTTATCTTTCGTTTTATAGTGACCCAAGCGTGTGTTTACTACGGGTCCAATTGGGACCCAAAGTGGGTGCCCATGCTACCTAACGTGGGACCAACTCTGGGATGATAACATCGTTTCCAGCCTGGCTGTATCGCTTTGCCCGAGCCGATCTTGGCTCAACTTAGGGCCGAACCCGCACCAAAGTTCAATATTTCTATTTTCTACGAACTATAATTGTATGGGAACAAACACTAGGGCCAAGATTAGTCCAAGATGGGTCCCATTGTCATTTCCCAATACTGGATTCAAGCAAATGAACCCTGCTTGGGCCGATTGTCAATATCGGCAATACACACTTGGGAACAGATATGCCGATTTTTCAAGCGGAAATCACGTTTTTTGTCTCTCCAGTGTCACCAAAAATCGAAAAATTAATGAAAAAAAAACAAACTGGACGTTGTTACCTGGGGAAACTCATACACTGATAGAATCACTTTGGTTTTTTTTGTTTCAGATGATTGAGTCACGAGTTACAGCGATCACCGCAAATCTGATTTTTTAGACGTTTTGAATATTTTGTACTGAAATTTTCACAAAATATTCTTGAAAAGTTGTTCTATAATGCTATGATATTTGTATTGGATAGGAATCAACCGTATGTTATAAATAAATGTTTGAAAAAGTGTCTTTTTTCCACTGTACAGACCGTAGCCTCCCCCCCCCCCCCTTAAGCAAGGCTTTTAGAATTTTTTTTCATTATTTTTCTCAAGGTTTTGATAAAATATTGAAGATTACGAAAAGTCAATGGACACCGCGATATGTTTGTTTTTCAGTGACAACACATGATTATCTTCCATTAGGAAGATATTTACATATTCAAGAACATAAACATTTGAATGAAGCGTTTCGGTATGACGGATAGGAAAATAAATCCCTAGTATTGATGGAAAATTTCTTGTTTTGTTACCCACGAATAAATATTGTACGACATCAATGGAATGAATGTACACCGATAAACCTTTGACGTATTCACAGGTTATCAACCTCAGTTTTGGCATTGAATATATAAGTATCGATCATTCTCAACATATTTGTATTCACGATATACTCACCTGTTTCTTTATAAATAACAACTTTTCACTAAGGTAAATGCCCCCATTTGTGAACCCCCTTAGCCCCCATCAACGAACAATCGTTTATTTATGATATTTTCCCTATGACATATTGTTCTGGATTTATTTACATACCCAAAGTTTACTTAGTGTCCATATAGTCAGTTATGCTTGGATGAGATTGAAACACTAAATGATAAGAACTATAAATCAAAAACTGAAAATGTTCATCAGAAAAAATATGTAGTCTCTGACCTATTTTCTTTTGAAAATAAAAATAATCATATCCGATACTTGATCCAGTTCCAGTTGCAATAAAATTTTCAACCTGATAATGATTCATCATACCCCGTCGTCGAATAAATTCCCTTCATCCTGCGATATTTAAAATCCACCGTTCCATAAATAATACATGATTTCGGTTCACGCAATCTCTCAAACCTTTTTTACGATACGCATCTTCGTAAATATTATATTTTTTTCTCCAAGATGTAATCCCACAATCAGTTATTTTTCTGGTATATTCTTATTTTTATATTATATTCTATATATGTGTATTTTTCCTGGAGGAAATGTCCATAATCGCGATCTCCAGTAGGGTGGAAATGTGGCTATAAAGGAGGAGCGTAATAAAAAGGTATTTTCGGCCCGGCTGTGTCCCTTTTATAACTCTTGGTGACGAAAAACGTGGTATCGCACATCTCGTATGATATGAAACTTGAAAAATATGCGAGTTTTCAAAATTGGATTATAGATTAATTCAAAATTGAATTAATCTATTGAAACAATGAAGAGAGAAGCGTACAAAGGTGTTGGGAAAAGTGGAAGAGGATTTATACAACCAAATGACAAAATTCGAAAAGATCCGATCCATACGAATCGATCCGATTGATACGACAAATCGTCGTCTACGGCCAATACACGTATATAAAACACATACGTGTGTATTCTAGGTATCCACGTATTCCGGCAGTACGCTCAAATCCAATTTTACGACGCTCGAATTCAACGATGGTGATGGCTGAAGGGTGCACGAGAAGAAAAGAAGGGGAAATCAAGTGAGAGATGGAGAGAAAAAGAGAGTGAGTCGTGGAAGCAAAGGGGAAAGTGCATCGTGACGCCAGGAGACCTCACACGGTACTTCTCTCCACCGTATCACGAACAAGAGAGTGAAAGAGAGAAAGATTGAATTCCATAGGGAGTGCAAGCTTTTGGCGACTTAGCCGGGACGACCTCGTCTTGCCCTCGTGTGGATCGACGAGGGTGAATATAGGCGACGAGATACGCTTTCGAGTGGGTGGCGGTGCCTAAGAGTTCCCGCTAGGTCAGATCCCATATACTATCGCCCCTGAGATGTATAGCTACGCGCTCCGCCTTTGAGGGCTTCGTGAAAAAGAACCGTATAAAGACCAAAGGTATGAAACGAGAGGAAGTAAAGGAGAAAAAGAAGAAAAGGGCGAAAATCGAAAGTGTACGGAATACTCTCATTTTTCATTGAAGGGAGCTCTATTAGCAATCTTACAAACTTTCACAGTTTATTCTGGTCGTTGAATTTTAATGGACTTTCGTCCGTTTTAATGTATTTCGATTCATCTGAAAAAACTTATGAGATTGATTCCTCGTGTAACCGTTCTACCGTGATCCTGCAAAATCATCCCCCGAATCCTAGGTTTCGGATACGCATGATTCTTCGTATTTTCCCCTTGAGAGTGTTAATTGAGTTACATATTGAATTCACTCGATTCAAATTCACCGGGTAAGTCAAGTAAAGTTTGTTATCGATGTATAATGAAAAATTCGAACACGTTGCGATTTTCCATTCTTCATTCGATTACATGTTCCATGTCACGTTTGAATTTCTCTTTGTCTGGATTCACGCGAACCCAGGGAACAAAATATTCATACATGTTAACAAATAGGATTATGACTCTCCTACTCTATTCTCTCCTTTGGAGAACTCGGTACGAGGCTCGGGGGAGCGATAAATGAATGTTCTGGGTACAGTAGTTTCATTTCAAACGTGAACTTCCAATTAAGACAATGACCTTGCCGGCATTGGAAATCGAAATGATATTCAAATTACTCGTGGATTTGATTTCTCGCTCCACCCTCGCGTACAGAATTCAAATTTCATACGTTTATATGCGTGAAACGCAACAGCAACAACAACAATTTCCAGATGCAATACACAAAGTAATCGATGAACTAGAAAAGCATTGGTTTGGAAAAAAAAGAAATCGTTTAAGGATTCTAAGGGCGATTCACGAGCAAGGATGTTGTAGCAAGAGCGTAAGAATGCGCCAACTCCCTTGGAAAATCCATGCATTTGGTTGAAGGTATTCGAACGTGATGCTACGATCTATCAAAATATTTCACGTCGAGTGAGAAATGATAGAGAAAGAATTGTATGATATTATACCAAGAGACTATTTTACGTTGTTATTATTACACTTATTTAGCGGTATCCTCGATGAAGGCTTCGATTATTCGAGGGAAAAAATAGTTCCATTGAGAATGAGAGAATAATTTTTTTGTCGAATTCGATCGTGATGGCGGAACAAACGTTTGCCAAACTCGTCTTCGAACCCCAACGAACGAAACTGGATGAAGCTCTTTATTATGTTTGTTTCTTCAGTTCAGCATTTCACTCGTCGAGCGTACTTCCACAAACTCGTGGAGGACCCGTATCGACTACGTAATTCAATTTGATCTGCGGAATATCCTTGTTGAATACTTTGAATAATTTAATAACGCAAATCTTGGTGAGATTTTTGAATATCAGTATTCTTTGAACGTTGATGTCAGGGTTCTTGCGAATTCCACTCATCGATTGTACCTTTGTACACAGGGCTCAAGGTATTTCAAAGTTTACTCTTCGTTGTAGGTAAAAATGTGGAAAACAGTCTTCTTCGTTCTTCGGATGTTCGTAGCAATTATTCGTTTGACTTTGGCAGATTTTTACAGACCGGCAAATCCTTTCGGGGTTGAGCTTTATGCTAATTCTTCTGGTTTTTGCCAAAAACATTGTTCAAAGCTCATTTTCGAACCCAAATTTTCAGTGAATCGGCTGTAATTCACTGTTTACAGACCTAGATATAGGTTCAATTCAACGTTCCAAGAACATCCAAATGTGTTTAAAACACCTCCATGAGTGATGTTGATTTTCACGAAGCTACCATAAACACTTTATCGAATATCTTCAACCTGGAACATCCGAAGAGTTCGGTCGTATGCTATCTATTTCCAGCCCCTTATGGTTTTCCAGCTCATTCAATTTCTCATCGAATCTTCAGGTAACTCTCATATCGCACATCTCTTCTTGTTCTCTTCTTCTCTTTTTACGTGTTATATACTTTGCTTCCCACCTTTTCATAGATTTTCAAAACATCACTTCATCAGGAAATCTTCTCTTTGGGAAAATTGAGGAAAAAAAATGAAGCTACCTGAAGGGTCTCTCTGCGAAGGAATGATTTGGCTTTGATGTTACTTCCGTGCGCTCGGGAGAATCAAACCAAGTGTAAAATATGTAATATAATATTGAAAATTGAAAAACATGATAGCATTTTTCCCCTCGTCTTCATCTTTCTCTTCATTCCTGGATATCTTTTAATTGCAATCAAAATGTTTAAGAGACGTTCAAAGATCGTAAAAAAAATTGATGCTCGCGTTATCTTGTATGGAAATTGTATGGATATACGTTGCTTTTATTCCACGCATAAGCATCTCTTTTGGGAAAGCTATAGTTAAGGGAAGTACTCTCAAGACCTTATTTTAGAAATAACTTGATGTTCATGGATTTTATGGATAGTGCAGGTTGTGAACATTTGTTATCGCCCTTGGAAAATCCTGGTACTTTTGCAAAGAAGCTACTCAAGGCTAATGCTCGGCGTAGAACTTTCGTATAACCATTTTCCTTGTAAAGAGTAACGAGACCGAATGGAATATCGTTTGATGAGAAAATATACCGGAAGGCGGGGTCCGTAGATTGACGAATCTTCTCGTTCGTTACATCCGTCGGCAAGAAAAATCGATCTACTTTCTCGATTCATCTAACGCTTTATTGGATTCAAATTCGTTCACTCGAATATCATATTTGTTCCCCAGACATTTATTTTCACGACAACTCATCGCGAAGTCACGAGTCAATTCCAAATTATCGGAAGCAGATTTCTTTCTCGATTGCATGTCGCGGACCTATTTCATCGAATGAATTATTGAAATCGCAATAATGTTTCAATGAAATAATACGTTCTGAATTGTATCTGTTTTGTGAAAACTCGACAACGCGTGTATCCTTTTCACTTTACATGTACACGGATAATTCTCAATTTCGAACAGTTGTATCGTTGAATTGCCGCTTCGCATGATACTGTTTTCATTTATTTTTCATTAAGCATGGAGTTTAATTGGATCAGAGATTTCTTCGGTATCCAATAATTTATTTTTACGACTCGAGAGTATTAGAATACGTTTATCGAATACGTTTCTCAAACTGCAAATTTTCATATCGTCAAATTCTCAAGGAAAGTTCAATGCTTTAATACAGAACTGAATGGAAGGTACTTTTTGAAAAGGAAAAGAGTTGCTTTTTGTTTGCGTCAAAGGGAGAAAAAAGGAGAAGTTCGCGAAATTCCCAAGATCGTTGAATCTCGTTCGAGAAGACACGATACCGATTCTTCATCCGAGATGATTTTGTTTGAACTCGCTTGGTATCTCGGTTAAATGGCCATTCCGGTATGCATTATGACTGAAATTCCGAAGGATATAATCTGACAAAAGTGGTTCCACGGTTCGTTAAATCTTTCCACGACGAAGTTTACGCTGTGTACTCTATCAATCATCGATGTCGGTTGACATGCAACTGTGAGGTGGGTTTTAAAGTAGCAACGAGAATAACAAGTTGAAATCAAACGACTGTTTTTGCCAAAGCTTTTTATCATATCGCGTAACGAGGAGGAGTATGGGGAATTGTATTCCCTTCGTTAAAAGAATTGTACATTGGAATTCCATCGAAATTATTAGAAAAAAGAGAAGTTATTAAAATTCAACATTGCTATGCGAAATTTGACCACTTCGCACATGGAATCAGTTTATTCCAGTGCACACATAAAACACATATATGGTATGATCAACACAGCACGTTCAGAGATAATGTAATTTCTACGTAGCATCGGTCGCTATTGCGATATCGAATGTGATTCTGTGAGTCAAACGAGTAATATATTCATGAATATTTATGCATACATGATATAACAGCATGTGACTGGAACGATTATATATTTCAAAAGTGATCGAATTATAAACTCATGTATAAAAATGAAAATCAGTTGGTAAACGAGTGGAAATAATCGATGAGATGCAATCAACTATTTTATGTTACATAATTATAACAATAGAATTTATAAAGTTTGTAAAAATACATCAAAGTTGTATGTATACTGGGAAAAAAAAGAGTACTCGGAACAGAGGTTGCGGTTCTATGATTTCTTTCCGATTTCAACTTGTATTACAAACTATTTGTGACAAGGGAGATAAAGTTTCGGAAAATTCATCCTGCATTTGTCGAACTTTCCCATACATAGTTTGTTGCAAATTTCATTCGCAAGATCTTATCGAATTTTCAACGATACAAGGAACACATATATATTCTTGCAATCGATAGTTCCACGTAATCGATTATTCGCAAGAGAATCGAATAAAGAAATAAATATTTTGTGTGAAAATATTCGAATATTTTCTACTTGATTAATTCGGAAGATCGTTCTTTAGAATCCCTAATTATTTTCAACTGAAGAATCTCGCTTAATTTTCTTTCACTTACTTCTTCCATCCCGTTCGCGGCCGCCTCACTTATCCAATATTATTCTACCCATTTTTCCTCACTCGTACATCCACTTCACGCAAGCTTCCGAGGTTCCACATATTCTCATTCGGAAATTAAAATTCTTGAAGATTTATGAAACACATTTTGGAATATCTTGAAAAGCTGATGAGATGTTTTTCCTACAGGGTGAAAAGAAAATTATTCCCAGCGGTAGGATGGAGAAGGGAAAAAAACAATGACGAAGTTGTACGGAATTCGTGTACTTCATTCAAGTAATTCTCCTGGCACTGTGTCAATTTTCGAATGTGTCTACCGAGGTGTGCGAGCCCCTTTCCAATGTTTCCTACTTACAAGAAATGTATTAACTTGACTTCTGTAATATACTTTCTATGGCGTTTTGATTTACTCTCAAATGGAAAAAAAGTTAATAGCAGCGGAGGGAAGACTTTTGTGAAAATTGACTGAGTTGACAAATGGCACAGTTCTGGCAGAGTTGCATTTGTGAAGCTTCGGGGAAAAACTATCTGTGGCTTTAGAGTTATTATTGTTTTTCAATTGGCACCAAGCGTTCGACAATTACGGTATGTTAGAAATATTTCGATATGAATTTTTTACAACGTATATTCACGCTGAAGAATTGAAGTTGAAAATGTGGAAAAATTCTAGTTTTTCAAAACAGTATATAGCACAAAAAAATCATCATTTATCCGTAATTATTCTGGATTTTACATTCTCGATAAAATATCACGGTGTAATGTGGAACGGTTGAATAGAATGTTTCCAACGATAGGAGGTGATATAAAATTGATTTGAAATACCAAAATTCTATGGTCATGATTCTCGTCCAAATCAATCACGTTTTTCGATATCGTTCTTCAATAAAATCTTTCACCTACATAAAATTTCTTTTTGTATGAATATTAGAATTGATAAACATTTTCTTTCTAAGAAAAAGGATATTTTCCTCCATCTTGGAAGTACGATAAAGACACATTCACTGGGGTATATGAAAATTCGATACACAGGACCGCATGAGACTTGTTTCCTTTATTTTGTGCAGGATATGATAGATATTTCACCTGAAGAAGAAGAACGATCCTTCCCTCAACGTACAGGATCCTCGCGATAACGTTTTTGCATCATATATTTGGAACACGAAATGTAGGGCGAAATGATACTCTTCTCAATTGTTTAACATATAATTGATATGAAATTTATTTAAATTTTGATCGCAAAGCTCTACTACTCGTCACGAGTTCTCAATTTTCTAGTTCTCTTTCTTTCTACAGAACAACTATGCAGCGATAATGGTAGATCACTCTCTACTTTGATAGTTAAAGATATCAGTGATAATACATCTGTGACATCTGCGCGTTACTTAAAATATCTATGTAACCACGATTATCGAACCTGTCTCAATCAAATACAATTACGTTGAATCGCGTGATTGAGATTGTTGATAAAATAGTTTTTCATTCGCTCAAGATATCGATAAAACGAAACGACGAAGATTGTTATGTTTGAAAGTAAATTCAGGCTTGAAAACTCAAATATTCGAAGAATATTTGATACTCGCACATCTGCAAGATGAATCCATTCAATTAAAAAAAACTGTACGAGAAATGCTCGAAGGAAAAGATAACGACGTAACTTTTTTATAGTGAGAGGAAAGAAAAAATTAATTAAAGAAAAGTATATGAAATCAAAGTTATGACATATCGAAAAAGTGAACAACTCGATGGGATTTAACGTACACGTATACAACCGTGAGTGTGTCGGTAATATACCATCCACCATCATCCCTCTCATTTTCGTTTATCTTACGGAAATGATTAAGCTGGTATCGTTCCTGGGATCTTTTCTATCCCTCTCCATCCCGAACAGAGTACTTTTCTTTTCCCAACCCCGAGGACGGAGGGCGAACGTATATGAACGTTTTTTAAATCGTTCTGTCGTTCACTGACGATCAATCTGTTACGCGATAAATTGCTCTGTCTCTCTCAGTCTCGTTATCAGTCGGTTTACTTCTGGTACCCAAACACACGCACGTCTATATAACCAACACATCGTATCTCCGTCTCGATTTATCCACCTCCTGCATCCCCTTTTCTCTTTGGTGGGTGAATTGCGGTTGCGCCGACCCTGGAATGGAACGTTGTGCCATTCCCCTTCCGCTTCTGCATCCCTCTTCCGTCAATGGAATACAGAAGAGTGAAGAGGGCAACTACTGCAGCCCCCTGTCAGAATAGGACGTTTGCCTCTTGCCTTGCCAAGAGAGAAATGCGATGAGAAGGGTTCGAGGGGGTGACACATAGAGAAGTGAAATGAAGGAGGAGGACACGGAGTCGACGTGCACGTGTGCACCCGACTACACATGTACACGTTATCCGTGCGAATAACGATCCTGCGGGGGTGGTGGTGGTGTCCATGATATACCTATACGTACTCCGTAACCCCCTACATTTACCACCAGATAACGTCGTAAAAGTTCCAAAATTGTCCTGCAGGAGCGCTTTCCCTCGCTCTTCTTTTGAGATCGAGGAGTAATCTCATCAATCAGCGGGTGGTGTTCTGTAGATGAAAGATTATGATAATCGGAAAAGAATGTAATAATCTTGGATGTGAATTTATAGTCAAGAATATTCAAGTCTTTGATCCACGAGGGAGTTGATTATGTTATAAAAAACACAAATTCAACATTTTTCATATACCCCCTGCCGTACAAACACTGTTTTAACGAGATTATTGTTTTTCTTAGTTCTGAGATCCATCAAAATGATATTTCAATCGGAACGATGATGGCGAAACAATGCGAAAGACTAATCCGATAAGATCCGTTCTCATCGTCTTTTTTCACAATTGGGGGCCTGAGAAACCAAGTGCATGGTATATTTAAACCAAACGAAACTTCTCCCGAACGATGATTGAAATGATAATCATCTTAGATATTAATCTCATCGGACCGTTACTTCGCGTACAACTTCAAAAGAGTATTATCGTTAATATTATTTTGTTTTTATTATGTAATTGGGCTTTGTACGCGATACTGTTCCCTCGTTAATTGAACTGGATAGCGTGGAGGATACCATCGGTATGTAATTTTACAGATAAAGCTGCTGGATGGTCTACCGGTTTCAGAAGATTAACTAGAGAAATGTAATAATCAATTTCATTGCGCACGATTATCCAAAGTAGAATAGAATTGAACATCATAGACAGCATACATTTTATACCGCGATTGAAATGTGCCTGCTGAATGTGTATGAGATATACATAATAGTTCAATAAATCTTCCAACATCTTTGGAGTTTATGATGGGCGATAATGTGTTAAAACGTTGGATAAATTTACAAAATTATGAATTTTTTATATACACTGTCAAAATTAATCGGAATTTTCCTACATGCGCTGAAAAAACAAAATTTGTTCTAACCAAATGAATAGTTTATTTGCCCTCTCTCCATAAAATATTCTTCAGGATTCATGAAATATTTAATCGAATCAAATAATGAAATGCTTGCCTCGAATAAATTTGTTTTCTGAATACATAATTTATTCGCTATAAGTAATCAATTTTTGCATCCAATTGAATAGTTAATTCCTACAAATGAATATTTTATCAAGAGAGGACAAATAAATATTGTCTCCAATGTACAACACCGGAAAACTCCGATTATGGGATGGTTCAAAATTTGGTCAAATTTTCTTTACAAAGTACATCGAAAATAAAAATTCTCAATCTTAGTGTTCAATCACAATTCAATAGTGGTGGCAACTGTTGTTTTTCTAATTTTCAAGATTTTGTTGTAACAAAAAGTTCCTTCGAGTGACTCAAAACCAACGCTAACGCTGATGGATACTCTTCTTCGCAATGTCTCTTGATTTTTCATTAAACCAGTCGATGTGACCCATTAAATGAAGTAAAAGCACTGAAGTAGAGTCCCTTTATCGTGGTTTTTGTTTTTTTTCCCTAGATGTAAAGTCAATTATCACACCTATTTTATTTATTTTATATATAAACGTTTGGTCCATTTTCTATCAGAAATATTCTAGAATGATATTATTCCAAGACATCGAGGTGTTGCTAACGGATAACACGTTACAAAGGGCTGAGTAAACGTGGCACTTCATACATGGTAGTACCATGATGTCGTCCTAAAGTGACAATGTCTCGAAGCAGTATTAGTTCCCAGCTTGACATTCTGAAGTTCATTGTACTAGATTGTTCTGAAACGAAAGATTGTTTAATTCAGTTTTCACAGTTTCTGGTTTGTAGCTGTTTGTCTAAGTTTCTTCATCGCTCAACTAGGAAGGAAAAAAACATTATTAATTTTGAATATGCAGTACTCTTTCCTATGCCTTCTTTTTCAAAATCTGATTGCACGGAAAAAAATGAACCGTTAATTTTACCAGAATTCCGGTTACTATATGGACAGCAAGGAATATCTGTGACTTTTACTGGAATTCTTGTTGAATTTACCGGAGCCCTTGTTAAATTTGCCGGAGACTTGATTCATTTAACTAGAATTCCGGTTAAAATAGCAGTAATTCTTGCTGTCCATATATTAACCGGAGTATTTTTTTCAGTGTGGCTGATGGGATTTCAGAGAGACAAGTTTCGAGTTTTTAGAAAATTCCTTGCTCTGAACTATAATAGTATACTATTCTGAACTATAATATTCTTTCCTATGGAAATTATACCCAAATTAAAAATGTCTAGGTTCCGCCAATGCTGACAATAGAATATAGCTTGGGAATCTATAAATATTCAATGTTGATTAACGAGAA
This sequence comes from Gonatopus flavifemur, assembly GCA_018340375.1. Taxonomy (NCBI): domain Eukaryota; kingdom Metazoa; phylum Arthropoda; class Insecta; order Hymenoptera; family Dryinidae; genus Gonatopus; species Gonatopus flavifemur. The sequence goes on from JAFFJZ010000006.1 coordinate 14,575,058, forward strand.
TTTTAATGATGCACCGATATCGGTGTTCAACGAATTTCGGTTGTCAGCCGACCATTGATTCAAAATTCCGCTTGCTAGGCTCATCCTTGGTGCAGCATTGACCGAACGATAGATTCTATCGAAAGTGAGGATGATTCGAAACTTGGTTGAATATTGCCACCAACTTTGTTCTAGTCTAGAAAAAAATTAGTTTTCGATGTAGCGCCAATCATTGGTAATAGCATGGCTCAATATTGGCATGATCCTTAATTTGACCTTTTGATGGTTGAAGTGCTAGCTAAGTTACCGATCGAGTGTTTCTCGCGAGTAGGAAGAGATGTATAGAAGGAATGTATAAGACTCAAATAATCCTCTGGAAGACAAGTCAATCGCCCGTGTGGAAATTTGTCCGGGCGTCCTGTATTGAATATAGGCCCTGTATGGACTTAAATCGGGTATCCAAACAGGATGGCCTAGCCTTAACCACTAAGGGGCCTAGTCGGGCTTCTGATATTGGGCCTGATTTTTCTAACTCAGGGCCACTCATACAAGGCCCATGTGGGGCCAACATGCATTTCCAATGTTTCCCCCTGTTTGAAAAATTTAGGCGCACCCTACTAAAGCCCGTATAGGGCCTTGTTAGGCTTTCCATATTCTCCCAAAGATTTTAATTTAGGCGCACCCTACTACAACCCGTACAGGGCCTTGCTAGGCTTCCCATATTCTCCCAAAGATTTGAATTTAAGCACACCTGTACACAACCCTCGTAGGGCCGACCTGCATTACCAATATTCTCCTTGTTTTGAAAAGTTAGGCGCACCCAACCTTGGTTGAAAACAGCAATATATAACCTCTTTATTCAACTAAAGTTTTAAACTATTTACAATTCAAAGTCTTTACATAGATCCATTTTTATAGCCAAATTTCTGTCGTTTTGATCGAGCACAGGAATGAAATGCAAGAAATTTTCCATTTGATATTAGATAAAAGTCAATAGTTTCGGTTTCACTGAATAAATTCAATGAGATAAAAATTTTATAATCATTGAATTGATGGAAAATCATAACGATGATTAATACCTTATACTCGTAGACATAACAATAAAAAAAGGGAACGTTGTATGAACTGAAAGGTACTTGATTCATTAAGAAACAATCAAAATAATCATTTTAATATATCAAATGATCAAATTTGACCAGGCCCTGACCAGGCCCTGAATAGAACTGGGGGATGTCATAAATCATTTCTACCCGGGTGGGAATTTTATTCTCTCCTTGCGATATTCATCTGATTTGATAATCTATGCAAAAATTTATTACACATTCAAAGGCCCTAGTTTCAGAGCCTGCATTGGCCCCATCAAGGGTGTCCTACATAGGCCCAAGTTAGGAATACAGTACAGGCCCTGGAAATAAGAGCGTGACAATCCTGTCTAGGCCCTATAAAGGTAACCAAAACAGGGCCTGGAATAAAGTAAGGACGCCTAGTTTGGCCCTAACTGGCGCCAAGAATTAATTTCCACACGGGCGTTCTTTGTTAGATGTTACACCAGAGATCTCCTACCGTTGATCCATATTGTGTATACTTCTCATGGCAAACTTTAGCGACACGTAACACCGAGTTATTTACAGATAAATGAAGAAAACACAATGAGATTCCAAATAACATATAGTGTGAAATGCGCATACTTTTTTGTATATTTTCTACAGTTTCATTATTGGCGCAACATGGATACACAAATTTTCCTATTGTTTGCTAACGATGGTCTATTTCATTGCCATTTCTGCACCAATGATGAGGCTCCATTGGAAAAACACATTGATAAATCATAAAATGATGTTATCATTTCAGTGTTGCGCCATGCTTGGTTGCCAACCCCCGGTCATACTTTATCTACATTGTGCCAAGCTAGCGCCAATGGTAAATTTCTGCTTAAGTGTCGAATAATCTTCATTAATCATCATTCATATCGTGTATCCGTGAGTCATTTCACAAATTTTTCCACTGTATAATAAAAATTCTTTTTGTTCTTCCGTATCATATTTCTGGGAGGATTGATAGCGTTCATAAACATAATTTTCTTATCTTGAAGATAGACTTTTTTGTATTTACTTTTCCGTAGGGTAGAGGCACCAGTCATGAAACGGTTAAGGGTATTGCAATGTTCTTCACTGTAAAAAAACTTCCAAAAAAAGGTTTGAAAGTTTTTTACCAAACATTTTTTAGTAAGTTCACAAACATAGTGGGTGAAATTACAAACGGTTTTTATCAATTGACAAATCTTTTCTGGGAAATCACAAGAATTGTTGGAAAGAGTGACCGCAAAATTCGCCTGTTTTTTTTGCGAGGGAATATCATTTCTTGATAAAATGGATTCTTTTCTATAAAAAAACCTATCGAGGTGTCTTGATTTTTTGGAAAATCATTGAAAATTTGATACTGCTTTACCTGTAAAACCAGTGTTATGCTCACCAGGAAATTGTATATCCTCGCAAATGATCAATATAAAGTATGTTTTAGAATGCATTCTAACCTGAAACCCGCGATCCCAAAAAATAGGCGGAAAAATACTCTTTTTTGCGGTCACTATTTACAGAAAATTTGTGAGTTTCCAAACAATTTGAAAATTCAACAATCTGTAAGTTTTTTACCATACTTTTCTGCTTGGAAATTTACGAATATTTTTTACAGTGTTTACTTTGGATTCTCTGATCAATATTTCGTGATGTAATTGCTGTTTCTCTGTTGTGCCCTCAGTTTCAAAATACGCATAATTTTCCATATCAATCGAAAATTCATCCAGTGTTTTTCTTTATCAAATAAGTGTTCAGTGATGAACAGGCCGGTTCTTTTACAATTCAGTGGATTTTTGGGTTTTATGTCTTTTTTGTAATTTGGCATTTTGGTTATTATTTTTTAGATTCATGCTTTTCATATAGTTTTGAACAATTTTATAGCTCTATTGATTTGAAATCCGAATTGATTGTTCGTTCATATCACGGTTTCACTTCCCATATTGACACATGAAGAATTCTTTCTCAAGAATATGAATACCCTTTTCGCAGTTATGAATTCATGAAGAATTCTGAAAATGTTCTATTCCACTGAAATGCTTTTTAGATCCTTTCATTGCTCTCAAAGAACTCGTGAATGTCAATTAAATAGAGTTCATACTTCATGAATTCATCAGTTTGAAAAGAGTTCAACAAGAATTCTATTCACATTCTTGAAAAAGAATTTCTTGTGTGTCATATGGGATACATTGTGATTTATATCACGTACATTTGATATGACAAATGAAATACGTAATTGAAATTCTACAATTATACTTTACATTTCAATTCAATATTGTCCTTTGAATGATCTCAAAATATTTTCATACTCAACATTAATTATATTCTATTTATGAACTGTAAGATTGATTTGAAATGCGTTTTATTCCACTATGATTCAGTACTTATACCTACACTGTTAAAAATTTCTTGAAATTTCATGTACTTTTCATGTACATATGTGAATGAAAATTCAATTTTTGTGAACTGAAATAGGAATCCAAATACATGTTATTGAATTTTCAAGTTATTGTGCATGAAAATTGAAATTAATGTACAGGTGATTGAAAAAACTTGGAAAAATTTACTCCATTATAATAACATAATAATATCATTTTAATATCATTATAATTGTAATCAAATCAAGGCTGTACTGGTATCCAGCTGAAAATAACCAAAGTGATCCAAGTTGATTTTGATTTGAAAAAAAATTTAAAAATGCTCATGTCTCAAGAACTAATCTTCCAAAAACCGGAAATTCTTGCATTATGGCTGCAGAATACGCCCTTGAAATACAATTTTTCTCACTTGGGTCACCCTGTATACTAACGCTTTGACGAAATCATCCACGTATCCACTTCAACTATGTATTAGTTAGATCACACGATTTGTTCAGTGTTTCTACATCATAAGTACATCTTGATTCACAAGTTTGAAGAATGAACGCAAGGTGATATAGGTAGAAAAATGCATCTGTCCGCGTAAGTGGCGGTGGCTAGAGTAATAGGGCTGTGGCGTCCGGTTCCGACACCCCGCGTTCAAATCTTGTGAAGGTGATTTTTTTTTCAACGATCTTGAACATGTGCATGAAATTTAAATACCTTGTTATTGAATTTTCAATCATGATTTCTCTCAACAACCATGAACATGTGCATGAAATTTAAAGAACTGGTTATTGGATTTTCAATACTACTGTACATTATTTTTCATTTACGTGAGTGGAAATTGCTTCCATTACTTGTGATTGAAAATTCAATCAGAAATTTATAACAGTGTAAGTTATCCTTTGGATTTCACTTCACTCGCATTTGTCTCTTTCAGAAGTAATTTCTTGTGTCTATTGTTCATTATTTAGGTAAATTTTAAATAATTCATTGTAATTGAAAATAACAGCTTCTTCGGTATCTTTTTCAATGTTTTCAGAGTTTTTTGGGATTATCTCAAGACGGCTTTTTCCAGAAAGACCCAGTGGGTAAAACTGAGCTGGGTTATTTTGTTCAAACTCTGGTAATAAAATCAATGCACTTTTTTCGACAACCCTTATCTCAGGGGAATATGACATTGTAATTTCGACGGTGACAAATTCACTGCCAACAAAATTGAATAATGAAACTTGCAGCGTGTCGAAGATATTTCAAATTGTTTGCATACGTTAATTATTGGATTCCATGACTGTTGTTCATTCCGTTACCGATGCTCTTACCTTATCTCTGAAAAAACAATCTACGTGAAAAACTATGTCTGCAAATGATTCTATATATAATTTATATACAATATATACAATTTATATCAAAATTGTATAAAATCATACCGAAAAATAGATGATTCGAATGACGTTATTTCCGTGATTTCGCGTATCCTCTGCCTGACTATACCTCCTATACCTCCGAGACTGACAGGTTGTTGGAATCGCTTGAAAAAACTCAATCAAGAATCGTCCATATTGCGAACCATATCGATGGGAGCATAAATGAAAATTCTGTTACAAAGCGTTGACCCTCTCTTCATCGTTTCACGAGAACATCCGGTCGAAGTTCATACGAAGGCATGTTGTTTTATAGACGAAACCAGAGCTCTGGAACTCGCTCACAGAATCCCTCCTGATCGTCTTTGACCGGCAATGATCGAAGCAAAGAAATTCGAACGCCTGCAAAGTGTATGTGCATACCCTATATACGCACGAGCCACACTCGTAGATGGCGCTCGGATCGGTGGCGCCATCTGAGTCAGCTCGCCGTCGCCCGTCGTCGCTTCTCACACGACGAAACCACGACAGCAGTTTGCCCCCTGTGCCGCTGCGAGATAGGTGTGGATATTTCCCTTCTCACATATACACATTCTTTCTCTCGCGATTGTTTTTATTGTGTCGTTGAAAAAGTATCATCCAAATATCCTCGCGACGTGCACTCCTCGAGTCTCGTTGTATTTACAGGTTTCAACGAATCCTCTCGCTCTCTCTCGCATCGACGAGCCGTCGAAAAGAGATAAACAAGAAAAAACAACACGCGTCAAAAGAGTCCCAAGCGAAAGAATAACAGTATATGATCAGGTTCTTCGGAGTACGGGAAAAAGTTTCCAAGGATCTCTCGATGGTGTGATGTGTTGTCGATCGATCAATTATACCACAACAACAACTTTGGTATCTTGATCTTATAGATATATAGTGGTGTAATCTCGTGTGGACCCGTCGTGGACCGAACGCAAGAATATTTGTTGTCATCGATGGACGATTTTGGAATATGATGCGGTGGCGATGATCCTCGAAGCATCCACCGGTGCATCCGCCCTGACCACTAAACGTCGTCGGCGACGACGTCGTTTGCAACATCATCATTTTCATTCTCTCTACACGCGCATCGTACTACGAAGAGTTGGTAAACTTTTATTCGACGGAGCGAGTATCGATTGAAGATTATTATTCTTCTGTGATCGATACATCGACAAGGCATTGTTTATAAAATCCTGGATTAATCTTAAAAAAACCTCTTCTTAGGTGGTGTGATCTTGTTGTTGGGTTCAAATCAATCGGTGTCAAATATGCATACGTGTTTGTTGTGTTGTTCCGTTCATTGATACAGATAAATACAACAGCATCTCGGTGTTCTGCGCTCGATTAGTAGACTCTTGATATCGATTAGTATCTTGTAAACATAGTGCAAGGGAATTGACCTTGAATTCTAAGTTCCAAGCATGGAAAGTAGTGATTTTTTGTCAGAGTGTTGTTGTTGCTGTTGTTCTTATTGGAAAATCAAGTGAGACTGAAGTTTCAAAATTCTTGTATATTATATAAAAACAACAGTTTAGAGTTCTCGTCCGAGGCGAGGTTCTCTATGTTGCATCTCTTTGTGTGGCTACTACTTCCATTCTAGTGTTTTCGTGATTTTGGTATTGTACATGGTATATAATCGAGTCATCAAAATGGGTGATTTGTCAAGATTGATTTGTGATTTACCGTTGGAAGAGGACAAACAACAGCCACAGGAAGAAAGAACGGAAGAGGAGGAAGAGGATACATTTTTATCCAGGGTGAGGGTTTTTTTTTTATCATCCCATCGTTTACTTGTTAACATCAACTGGGTGGATATATTGTTATGTACCGGTACCGTGAGAGCTGTTTTTTCCACAATTCTAATGATTAATGTAAACTATTTTCTGTTGAATTTTACAATCAATAATTATTCATAGTATCCGTCTATGTGAATTTTTATAGAATTGCATACAAATTTTATATAATTTTTATACAATTCATATATAAATTATATATAATTTTGAATATTGAACTGTATTTTTGTATCAACAGAATATTATGGATTTTTAATACATTGCAGACTATGAACAATTCATATGCGAGTCTTGTACCCCTTGTACCATGAATTATTCCTCCACAGGTTAGTATCTTCATGTAAAATTCTATTTGCGAGACTTACAAGGAAAATCTCTCCTCTCGAGTCTGTATGAACACGTTATCATATTGTTGAAAGATTTATCAAAAAATCTTGACACACTGTTATTCATCCATTAATTTATGTAAAATGAATTATTACCTTTGCATGGATGGATAAATAAACTTCAAATAGAACGAATGGTTTTCCGAGAATAAGTAAATATTTATATGCCGATGGACGAAGTGATATTTATTTACGTCGAAGAAATTTTTGTGTCAATGAGCAAGAAGTACTGCTTGCGCTGTTCGTATAAAGCTCACTGTTATGGTACAATGTACACACAAGTGTGTTAACATGAACTTGTATTTCCATTAGTTGATGTTTATATATCCAACTGGAATTTTGTTCTTTTTTCCGTAGAATTCATATATATATATATATATTTTTTTTTATTCCAGAGTTGTGATGATGTATTTTCTTACTTGCAAATTTTTTCCTTCGGTTCGATGAGAACTTATTATAAATAAAATTGACAAGTCATTGCCGAGAATGCAACGTTCCAATTATCGACGAGAAGCAAATTACCAGTTATATGTTTAAAGATAGGAACTTCATGCTGGGAGCATAAAAGCATTAATCCAGATAATACGATATAAGCTTGAAGTTTTTATCGCTATGGTACTGGACTATGTAATTGAAATTAGCTTGAAATTCGCAAGCATGATGAAGCATAATTTCCAACTCGGAGCAGCATAAATAAGAAGTTGCATAATCATTTAAAAAATCGCGAATTTCAAATTTCCAACAAATTTCGTTTCTAAAATTGGAAACAAATGTCCCTTGAAATTTGGATTCTGTACTGTGATGAATGAATTAACCAGAATTCATTAATTCAATTCAATATCCAGACCTTTGTTTGAACTTTGATTCAAATTTTTCTCAGAATGAGTGATGTATTACAAAAATAGTGCAGTAATCCATCAAACTGAAACTCTTTCCGAGTACTCAAAAATAAAATTAATTAACGTCAGATGAAAATGAAGTCTAAATACTTGAAGCAGTTTGGGGAACCTTTGGGTGCACCCAATGAACTCAACTGTTGAATATTTTATATGATTACGACAGTATGGAATCATATAATATACATATATTCAATAAAATATGAATTATCATCTGATGTCTAATTATCCGTGATGAATATAGCGGTGGAGATGAGTGATAATTTATGTTTGGGGTCATCCTTTTAGTTCCCTTGAAATTGTAGAAAAGTGTGGCTAGCACAAACAGAAGCCATGATTCATTCATGTGAATCTTAGTTTCAGACTATCAGCATCCAAATTTACTAAAATGATGAAACTTCCACATTTCAGTTGTCAAGCTCTGAATTACGTATGTTCGAAGACTGAAAATTCATTGCTTGTGAGTATTTTGCGTCACATTGACTCACATGAGTTATTCAAAATTAACAGGATAAGCATTTTGATAATCCATCAGGGAATATAAATAAATAATTTTGGCAGCAAATAGTGTTGCCGTGATCTTCGATCCGGATCGAAGATCGGCTCGAAATTTCAAACGATCCGATCTTCGAGCAGAGCTGAAAAAATTTCAGTCGGTCCGAGTTTCGAGCTAAGCCAGAACTATGAGATTGACGAGCTAGATCTTTACTGAGAACATTTCCTATCAGACGAAGCACCCTGGTTAAGAAAAACCATTGAATCTCGCAAAATCTCATTGAATCTTGGACAATTTTCTAATCAAATCTCATGAAATTTCATTTGTCAGAATCGGTTTATGAAACAATATCGTGTTTAATGTTCAATTAGTAGCACAGTCGATATTAAGAAAATATGTTTACAAAGTGGATTTTTCTTCATCGCTAATCCTCTGAAGATAGATTTAATGATATATTTATCCAATTATTCATTGGAAGATGCATTCATGGAGTTTTTATAACTAACATTTATGAAATTTGATTTGCCGAGTCATAAAAATTTTGAGAAAACGTTGTTTTATATTTAAACTTCAAGAGCTTCAGAAATACAGTACAGACCAAAAGTTTGAATACGCCCAAAGGAATAACAATTTTTTCAGTTGATGTGTTTGTTTCAGGAAATCAACTTACTTCTTTCACATAAGTTTATTGTTATTTATGTAGTTTATATGAATTAAATCAATTTAGAACAGCGAAGATGTGAAAATGATAGATGTCTTTAGGTTAATTCAAACTTATGGCTTGTACGGTATGCTCTATTCCAAGGAGCCCCTGGTTGCAAGAATTTTTTATTCGCGTTTGTTTTGAACGAGGTAGGATCGTGAGATCTTCGATCTAGCTCGACGATCTTCGAGCCAATCCGAGCTTCGATCCGATTTGCGAGCCGAGCCTGTTTGTCAAAAACAAGAGCCAAGCCGAGCTCATGCTCAGAACTCGGATTAGCTCGAATCGCGGCAACACTAGCAGCAAATATGAGCAGAATTTTGAAAAACAAAGAGCATAACTGAAGCATAAATTACTGATTTCTGCAATCATAAATCGCTCTTCAAAAAAGCAGAAAGTTCCTATCTCTATATATGTTCTTCATTGATGAAAAATATGGAATAGAGACGAATAATGACGCTCTTTGATATTTTCAGAGTGAAAATTGAGGCACACGGGAAAAATAATTTAGCTGCAGCAGCTAAGTAGCTAAATTATTTTGTCCGTGCAAAAGAACTTGCGAAGTTCCCAATAATTCGAATTTTAGAGTCAAGTCCTAAAATTAAAGGGTAAAATTTTGACGAGATCTAAATTCTCTCCTTCGTGCAGTAGCTGATAAAATGATGAATCGATAACATACCTTCAACAATATTCTTCCTTGTTTTTTTTTGGATTTTATAGTACAACACGTTGTAACTCAATCATCAACTGGTTATGTCTACTTTATATATCACAAGATATTTCGCTTCTTCGATAAAGCCTCGTAAATCGAAGCGCAATCCATCACCAGACACAACAAGCGTCGTGAATCGACTAGACTTCTAAAAACGAAAACAAATTGCCTGAGCAAACAAGCGCCATTTCGAAATATTAAATTGCAAACGCTATTCCAAATACAGAAACAACAACAGCGTTCCAGCAATCCATGAAATGACTTCTTCTCCCCAGTAAAAATTGTTACGGATCCACGTTGAAATTTCTGAAAACCTCACAAAGTTTGGTGTTGAAGATCTATGGTCTTTTGAATCTCCAGTCTGGTATTTATGTTCCTTCGAATAGGATTAAATCCCACGGCTTTCTAATTACATTGTGCGGGAAGGGATTTTCTTTGCTTTGACCATAACTTCGGGTCAGGTAGAGAAGCACGAGTTTGGGCTTCCGATTTCATCTTCTCGAGCTGTACTCTCGACTTCATACATATCCAGTAAAATGAATATTTGATTTGCAAGAAATTCGTGATAAGAACAACCTCGTCTTTTACTTTTCAAAGTATGAAAATGAACGAACAAAGAACGAAAATACAACATAATAATAATAATAATAGAATCATGGCGCACGAGTGTGTTCAATTTGCCAGCGGATATAGTCGTTTGTAATCCAGGTAGAAATGTTGTTTAGGCCTCGGTCGAAGCGTATTGTGTTGTCCTAGACATTAAGAGGATATCGACTGCTATCTCGTTTGTACTCCTCGGTCTGGCGTTCGGATCGAAAAAAGCTAGACAAAAGAAACCGACGAAACGACAAAAGGGAACGTGGCCATTTTTTCCAAGCAATTTCAGAACAGGAGTATCGTATGATCGTAGGTTCAGACTAGTTCACCAGCCTGCGTATATAGATAAAATCTTTTCAAAACATGGGTTTAATAAAGTCCTTCTCGTGTTTTCTTCCTCTTTTTTTTTGTTCTTTCATTATTATCGTTGGAATGAATGTACAGAATAGTACATGTCTTTTCTTGTACTTGACTTTGTCCTTGGGGGAACGATTAATCGTGTTTCGATAAAATTCTAACATTATCGTTGGATTATTCGTGTGTACGTTAGAAATCAAGAGGTCAAGTATGAAATCGTCTCTTCTAATCGTATTGATTACGAGGCGTTTAGTTTGCATCGTTGAAGAAGAAATTCAATTGAAATACAAAAATATATCATACGAAGGGTAATACACTTGAGGGAACTGTTGTAGAGTGGAGGAGAGAGCAGATGGCCGGAAATAAAGACCAACTTGACTTATGTGTACTGTACCACCAAAGTTCTAGAGATTATTATTAGGGATAGAACGATGAAACATTTATTACGTGTATAAAAGATGTCATTTCAGAGCTCTCTTCCGGTGAACAATTTTGAAACTCTTTGTTACTTTTGTCATTAATTTGTCACTCCTCTTGAATTCAGTTGAAGAATATTCATGATTTGTTATAGGATTCACAGGATTATCCTGCTGAAATTCATTAATGAAATCATCAATAAGATTCCCTTGGGATGTAGTCTACTTCACGAGAAGTTCGGATCAGGGACGCCTTGTTTGTGGATACTATCCACTATTCTTGCCTGGAAACCTCATAAAATCTACTCGAAAGAGATTTGGCAGGATTCCATAGTACGTTTTCCATCGAAGTAGTCTATTGAATCCAACTAAATCTGATTGAGAATCTTCAAATTAGCTGATATCAGAACATTGTATATGATACAAAATTTCAATTTGATGTAAATTCTCTAGCAGAATTTCATCTAGAATTCTACGTTTAACTACCGAATAACAGTTTCAGCTGACACTTGGGGTATGAAATTTGGAAAGGCCAAACTCAGTCTCAATTATTATTTCATTTTCACTTGGACTGGAAGTTCGAGTTGACATTTATTCAAAAGCAACTCGAGGAAAATGTGAATCCCTCTCGCGAGTTTGAGATTATTCCGAGTATTTGATTACCAGTTGATAATTACGAAAAAGATGCCATGGATTATTAGTTTGAAACACCACCAGTTCTCTCCTTACCGTCTCAATATTGTTCGTACGCGGAGAAAAGAAGCGGAGAGATACGGTGACTAATATCAATAAATATGAACGCTGAATCACAAGATCACCACTTCCGATAAAGCGATTCTACTGATTGTATATGAAAGTATTCTTCGAAATTTGATTACGGATAACATCAACGTTGTTACCGGTATCGTTTCCAAACCGGTTTGGAATACAAATGGTCTGATCTGACCAAATAATTTCGCTATTCGTACCTTCTAATCTGACTGGAATCTGAATTTTTATGCAGTTTCTTAATGAGTTTGTTGGGAATCTTTTACATAGAGTTTTTGTGATAATGGGATGAAGGTATGCTTTGAGAATGAGACTGAAAATGTGAATGGAGCTTGCATTGGTCGCATCTTTTCTTAGATCACGCCTAGAAAAATGATTTACTTGAATATAAAACTTAGGTATATAAGAGAACCTATACCCGATCATTTTCATTATTACATGAATTTACGAAGGAATTTAGCTAGAAGTTTGAACAAATGAAAGAGTGAATTTCTGATCCATTAATTACAAAAAATGGTTTGAATAGAAATTTATTTGATTCAAACAAAATTTAGTCAATTCAAATGAACCCAAGTATGAAATTTTCTCGGGGCACGCTCCGATTCATGAGAAGTTATGAAAAAGTAGGAGCTTCTGTAAATCTAAAGTTAATACGTACTGATAATCAATTCTCTTTGTTTACATGAAACAATTTGATTGATCATTGCATACATCAAATTTGAGATATAAAGTGATGTTCCAGACAGCAAGACGTGCCGTTGGAACGTTTATGGAAGGTTCATAGAACGTAGAGGAGGTTTTTTGAACGTTCAGAAGACGTCCCAGAGACACATTTTGCTTTTAGGGCTGCAAAACATGACTCACAACTACAAAATGTGCAGTCTTTCAGAATAAGTAACATTCATGAACGCACATCGATTTGTCAGATCTTTTCTTTACATCGTAAGATTCATTTTTTGGAGATATTTTATTATGAATTCACATTGATTCGATTATCATTACAATAAAACGAGTTCTAATTCGTCAAATTCAGTTTGACATGAGTTGACTGAGTTTTTGTGAAAACACGTCGTTCACATATTCCATTCGTAGTTCAGGTAATACTTTTATCGATATAAATGGTTGTGAATTTCAAACTGTAACGACGCCCTAAGCTTTACTGACTTGTCACCACAAGCGAAACATGCAATTCATCTTTCTCGTGTCAACTCCAACGTGTATTTCAACGTATTAGAAAGCTTCCAGCATTTACTGCCGTCAATGGATATCGTTGTAACCACGCTGATCAATATAACGACACTACTTTTCTCTTCCTTCAAACAAAAATTAAATTATAAAATTAGTAAGTGGTTGTAGAATGTCCTTCCTTGAACATTCGAATGAATTTGATACCCGTTCATGGAATAATTACAACTGTTATTCAAATTTCAAGATAAAAATCACGTTGTTGAATGAGATTTATATTCTAATCGAATAACATCATTATTCGACATTACACATTTCTTCTCCTCCTCTCTGTGATTTTTGTTTTTTTTTGCTCCCCGTATCTACGATTAGATCTCGTTTATTCATATTGCGTTTGTCTCCACGCTGATTCGGGATTGATATTCGACGCCAACGTCACGTCCCGCGTTTCAGCACTCCATTGAACCGATGAGAATTTATTTATTCCATAGGCCCGTGGTGATGTGCGTATGATTAATGATACCTTATACAAAAGACTCCGTGTTGTTCCAATCTAATGTCACCATCGTTAGTTTTTCAAACGGCAGGGTTCGGGACCCGAGATGAATTCACCGATACATCGCCGGCATGAAAGATACACAAATTTATAGTAATCATCATATTTCGCTACATACATCTCGAAATTCTTTAGGGTTTCACGAATCAGAAAAAATCAATGAATACTCTTCTTCAGCATCGCATTTTATCGACGAACAGCAAGAATGAATGGAAATTCAGACGAATCATTGTACGTTTAGTAGTAGTAGTTGTTGTTGTTGTTGTCCTATTCATCAATAATCCACGCAGAGAGGTGTTTATTCAATCGATGTAAATTTCCAACTCTACGAATAATTTTGGAAAATTCATTTTTCTACAACAAAACATTCTGTCAATGCGATAATCGAATTTTCCACGAATTTGTTAACAAAAAATGTTCACGTAGGTTCTGAAAATTTGAATATTTTCTATAAAACGGGGTGTAGAACTACTACGGGTATTGTGCGAAATTCACAACGCATGAAATGAAATATTTCATTTCGTATACACGTAGGTACCGTACACATATGGGTTGAAAGTATCTCACGCGCAAACATTTGTGAAATTTCGTCCATTCCACCGGTAATACAAGAACAAGTCTAAGTTGCTGTTAGGCACTTCGCTGTTTAGGAATATTTCTCAAAGTAAGTTATAATGTCTACATCATATGAACTCGTAATTGAATCAAATAGTTTGGGCGGTAAACCAGAACACATGACACCACACGAGCGTAGTTACATACGAAGAAGGAAACAAGTATCATAATATTTGCTTATAATTCATAACTACTATACTATGTACGTCGTGTTGAAAATTACAGTTATCTTGAATTTTGCTGACAATTCAATTCGATTTTCGTTATCCGTTTAGTATTCTTTTGATCGAGGGGTAATAAAGAAGTACATATACGTATATATATACGTTTCTCCTAGCTTCCTTTAGATTTAATGCTCGGTTTGAAATTCAATGCCTGGAGAGAAGTATTTCTTTGAAACAAGTGTTATTGCTTTGTCCAATGCTGAATAAATATTCACTCAAATCAAGTTTACTCTCTTGACGTTCGCAATACTAAGCGACGGGTTGTTGGTTCTCGAGGAGTCTTGAGGTCAAAGTACTATGGTATTCCGTTTATATCGTATCTACTTGCACAAAGTATCTGTTTATACAACGAAATTAGTATACTTTGAGATTGGGATATTATAGATTTTTGTTCCTTTGTGCTTAGAAACGTTGGTCGGCATTCTGGAATCATTGTTGTCTCGAGCTTCATCTCTAAGCCTCTTAGTATGGAACAAGGTGCGACGGCTTGCTGCTGTTGCTTGGTTGCTTGCTTGCTTCCTATATAGGTATCCAAGTTCGACGAATCGAAACGTGTACGCCTAACGCGCTCGAATTATTACGCACGACGAAGCTGCCGTGGGCAGTATTGGATCACGTGTTGTTGTATGCAATGCCGAGTAAGTATAAAAGATTAAAAAGCACCAGCCACGAAGCTGATGTCATTCGAAGCTTGTCACACCTTGTAACAAAGGAATATTTTTATACAGATGATTGATGCGTGTTTTTCTCCTTACCACGTACAAGGTGTTCAAAAGTTTCTGCACATTTTAGGAACGATTGTTACTTGTTATCTTCAAATGATCGTAATTAAATATTCACATCGCGTTGAATATATCGCGATATCATTCCTTGTCACAAGATTTTAGTGGATAAAATTTACATTTCCAGCGTTACCCGCTGCCGTGTACCTATTCAATTTTATCTACCATAGTTGAATGTTAAATTTGAGATCTCTCCTGGTTTCTTTTTGTACCAAATTATTAATAAACATGCCGACAGCTCGCATAGATTTTACAGCTCATAAATCTCCGTGTATGTGCGTACCCACAACATTCGTCGAGAAACACTATTGGACTGCGCCACATCACATGTGCAAATCTAAATATGGATATACGGAGCACGTGATTTGCATATGTACTTCGTACTCATTGCCCACCACTGCCACGATGGTGTTCCGTTTTTTTTAACTTGAGACGTATCTTCCAAAATCCTGCATTGTTCTTGTCGAGTTTCAATTTTACAAATGAAGTATGAATTAGATGAGATTATTTGATACGAAAAGTAGTATCTTAGCGTTGTATCAGAAAGAAGTACTAAAAAGAGAAAATGTTGATCCTCTCGGACTCGTTTCTTGTAGTTTATTTTTTTCAATTCCTCTACCATCCCTGTCCCTCATTATTCTTCTCTTTGCCTCTTCAAGTGCATATCTTCTTGTCAGAACAAAGCTCTCCTTTTCCCTTGAATTGATTCTTCTCTTCTCTTTCCTCTTTTATTCCCGTCCTCCCTTTCTTTGCCAACTCACTTTCCTCTCCGTACCTTCCTGTTCTGGTTTTCATATATATTCTCATCTTATCCCTTCTTGATTCCCTTCTTTACCGTACAACGTGATACTTCCCAATCTAACCTCATTATCTATACTAGCTGATTCTCTTCTCATACTATTTCTACTTTATTCTGTATACGTAATAGAGATTTTACCTTATTATTCGTATGAGAATGGTTTTGTTGTTATATAATATCAATCGAAATACTCTGGAGATTATTAATCTTTGGAATCCTAGAAATTTCATCCCTGCACGGAAAAAATCATTTAGCTGCAGCAGGTAAGTAGCTAGCACGGACACGGACAGCCATTAAATTGGCTCCTGCAGCTGAATTTTAGCTGTTACAGCAAAAAAATTTGCATTTGTAGTCAATTTATTTGCGGTAACAGCTAAAATTTAGCTGCAGGAGCTAATTTAATGGCTGTCCGTGTCCGTGCTACACCCAGAAAACAGATGTGTTGAAGAGTACCATAATTTATTGATGATCAGCGCCAATCTGTCACAGATAGAGTTTTGACTTGAATTTACTTTTAAAAACTCCCATAATTTGATGTATTTCTCCAAGAAATTATGGTACTTTTGAAGCTATATTCAGGTAAATAATTTCATTCGTCACAGACTGGCGCTGATCCTCAATAAATTATGGGGCTCTTCAAAATATATTTGTCTGCGTATAGCTACTTAGCTGCTGCAGCTAAATCATTTTTTCCGTGTGGATCTGGAAAATATTCTTTCAATAATAATACGATAATTTTTTACCGTAGTTGGACCTGTATGGACAGAATGGAGCCCATGCAAGCCCCATACGTGTTGAGGATTTTTCGCAAGGCATATTGTAAGGGTCAGTTCTTAAAAAATTACCCAATCTTCAGTGGAATGTTTTTCTTTTTCTTTTTTTAAACCGAATATCCAATATTGTCCCGTCACTGAATGAGCCTTTTGCCTCATATCAAGGGGTATATTGAGTTCAATAATGATATTCATTCTGCGAAAAGAAGACTTTATGCCAAAAGTAAAATTAAGGAAGTATCAAATAATTCAAGAAATACTTGTCACACGAATGTTATCTTTTTTTCCTTTCTTTATAGAAATCGAGTGTCCACCGTTTCGGTTAGTTTTGAAATTTTCTTAGAATATGCCCTGATTTTTTGAGCAGGGTGGATGAAAGTTGAATCTCAAATCAGAAACATAAGTAAAAGGTCGATAAGCTCTATAAAAATGAGATTTCTCTCACCATTATTCCCCGCTCTTCCTGCTTTGTTCCATCATCATCATCATCATCATCATCATCATCATCGCCAACGCTCTTTAATTCTCCACGATTCAGCTGCTTTTATGATCCTTTTTCCGACCCGCTACCACAATTTCCTCATTTTTATTCAAAAAACCTAATATCGAAGTGGAAAGAAACGATCCCCTAGAATTTCTCCCTCTCCAAAATGATGTGAAAAAAAATTCAACACTGCACGATAGCTTAGTTTTGAAGTAGACCTCATTACTTTTTTCCCCATTACGATACACTAATGATAGATCGAGCAAATTTTCATTAGGTTTGAAGTTACCACCGTCACTTGGAAAGTTGGATTATTATTGAATGACACGCGCAAAGCTCGACGATAATAGACAAAGCCGATTCTGTTATGAATCCTTGCAAACTTCAGTAGTATTTGAACAAGGTTTTCCAGAAAATGTAGTCGGGTAATTTGAAGTTTTACTAATTAACGCAAAAAGCGTGTACCAAAAACCCCGGTCTGCTATCTAAACGATATACATGAATTCTCAAGAAAAGACAAATAATATTCAAGAAATGATATCTTTTTCAAGTTCTCTCGAAGAATTATCGCGTGAATGTAATGAATATAAAACACATTCAGACAGATGGAAATTTTAATAATTTCGTAACATCGAATGACGGAGGGGCGAAGAAGAGAGAGAGAGAGAGAGAGAGAGAGAGAGTCGTTGAAAAACGTCAAATTTAACGCGACTTTGTTACGAATTTTCTAAACGACCTTAAACTTTTAATGACCATTCGCTCGTTAGTCGTTACCCTACTGCGAACATTTTTAAATACAGAAAAAACATGGAGGTGCAGAGGAAAAGTGGCCGGCTGCCGCCGCGTTGTCGTTCTTTCCTCTTTTTATTCATCTTTCGTCAAACTAGCAGATATATTTTCATACGACTAAAGTTCATTTGGACGTAAACCGAGGAGGGATCATTTGCCATCCTTACCCGATAAATCAGTTTTTTTTCCTCCTTAATTCCTTTCTTTCTCTCCTCTCATCGCGACAAGGATAATGATATTTAATAATCATGTTACCGAGCGAGGCGCGGAGGAAAGTTGTCTTCAGAAGTTGCTTATTACACGATACCTACATACACAGACAAATCACATTGTGTCTCCCTTCGGAAGGTGAAGGAGCGCGAAACAGACTCCCCGAACAATCTTGATTATTCGTTGAGGTGTGTTTAATTAGAAATGAAATCATTAAAACGTTCGTCGGGAGACAAGAACTTGGATGATGAATAATAATTTTGTATTCCTTGTGTTGAACACATATCGGAAAATATTAAATTTCATACGTACGCTTTCGAATAGGGTGGAACAAGTATTAAGATTTCGTGCATGAAATTCTCAAGGGCTTTTTTTTTCTTGTCTTTTCATATTCGTCTCTCAACGAATGAGAACGGGTGTGAAAATATCAATGATCGAGAATGAATTTCAAGGAACATAAACATAACATGGCCAATTCTTCTTTGATAAAGAGACGCAACAAGGGTACTGTTCTCTGAACTAATGTGACCTTATTTTACAAACAAAATGACATCATTATGTTCAGTGGAAGATACGTTACGTGCACGCTAAAGTGAATAAAAATACATTCATTCCAATTTCAAAGTGTCCGATGTCGCATGTTGTAAAGCACGGTTTGTGCACGTACACAATCATATACGCGTAGTATGCGTCTTGCATAATGTGCAGATAAAGTCGTGATATCTCGGTTGTGCTGATAATACGTGTATGGACTCTCCGAGGAGTTCATATATGAGGGAAAGAAGAGGACAGGCAAGAGAAAAAAACGGCTTCAACTCGGTACTTTTCTTCTTATCTTCCTTGAATACGATATAGTAACGAGCTAAAGACTTAACCGTGAATTAAGTCAAATTGGAACTAATTTCTTCTTTCCTTTTGCTGCAACGACTAACCGACCAACCGACCGACCGACCGACCGACGAGCGATAATTTAATTAGTCGAGGTGCAAGAAGCAACTAACGAATGGACTTTACTTTCCAAATGGAAAATTATTCTTGAATCAAAGCCCTGTTTTTCTTTTCAACCCCCTCGATAAGGGGGGGGGGGCCCTTGCCCTCTCTTAGAGTACGATTTTATGGAATTAGCTACGTTTTATCGGAATTCCGATCACGGCTTTGGTTCTTCTTTTTTCCATTATCGAGGCAAAAAGAAAGGGCGAGAAGGAAAAAGATCGAGAGATGGTAATTGTATCGTTTATAGTACATTGCTATGCAATCAATTCAACAGGGTGAGTAAATTATAACATTTTTATTCCATCATTATTAGAACTGCAGCTCTTGCTTTGACATTCCTATGATTCTAAAATCGCAGAATCATTCTATCTTTCCAATCAAAACGAAAGAGAAGAACGTGACGATTGGAACAGAGACAATTAATATTTCCTTCTATTTTTTGACAAGTGGACGAAGGAAATCCACCGGGGGACAAGTTTCATTGTTCACGACAGAAAATGTGTGTGCATGAGTTCTACATTCTCCGACCGTGTATTCGTCTAACATATATATATAGATATATATATTTCGTACACTCTTTCGTTCCAAAGAGGAGAAGAGCCAGCCCAACTGACTATTGCATTGCCTTATAAACTGTGAAACAAATGCATTTGAAAGGTGTCACGGGTTAAGATATAACTTTTGAGTTGAATAACAGCCGCCTCAAGATACTGCACATACAACTATATATTTATAAATATATATATATATATATACATAGACAGACGATAATATATACATGCTGGATATCGAAGATGTAACGTTCCGTTAGGAAAAGTTCTCAACAACAGTTTCTTGGGGAGAAACTTGGTCCGTTGTAGGTACACACATCTCGCTACGTATTTTTCGATGTGCCTTTGATAAAATATTAAAACTCGTTGAAAATATACCTCAGGGATTTGTCTTGACCTTTTTTTTTTATTTATTATGTGTCTCAAGTTGGAGCCACTGAAGGTTGAAGAAGAAGGAGGGTTTGTTATCGAGGGTAGCAAAGTTATTAGAACTGAAAATTTTTTGTTTTTGCAATTTTGAATTCTTGATGAAAGTTCGGAGGTAACGTCAAGTTCGTTGATGATGATACATCGTTGACAAAAACTTGATTGAATGGGATTTCATCGGGGTAAATCTTTTACCGAACATGAGAAAATCCTGAAGAAATACATAGTTGGAAGTTTTAATGCAACATTTCCAAGTCCATACATCATGGGAAGAAAGTATGAAGTTTCACGATCATCTTCATTTCCATTGTTTTTCTTTTTTTCGTACCTATATATTATAATCGTTCTTAGAATTCCAAACTTCTTTTCCCTCTAACTTCCAAGTCAGAGCTTTTCAAGTTTTCGTCTCAAGTGTTATGGTATTTCACAGTACTTCTTTTTCCCTCTCTCTTTATCTCATATTGCTCGACAGAGAGACATTGCCACTGTTGTTCCGAGTCCGAGTGTGTACAATTTCAAAACTCTCAATCGTAGAAGGTGATGAGGAATGGAATTATGGATTATCTGATGTCCAGGAAATTTATGTTTAGAATGCCACAGTGATTGATTGATTCATTCATTCATTCATTGTTTATGCTTTGGGGGTAATCCTCTTGGGAGATAACATACAATAAATTGAATTATGATACCAAGTATTTAACGTACACAAACTCATCCTTTCTGTCAAACAGAGAAATATACTTTGATACGACACAAGAGGAAGAAAAGTAAAAAGAAGAAAAAACAGATTTTTTATTTCTTTCTCTATGTAAATAGTTGTGTGCAGCGGAAATGAAATATAAGAGCTGAAATAACCTCTAAGTAATAAGCTGATCATAAAGCCGTAAGGTTCTGTACGAACTACCAAGAGGAATATTATGAGAATTGAAATGCAAAGTGGTGTAGTAACGGAATCTGAAAGAAACGTACCAAACACGAAAATACCATGAGTCGATATATATAATGTGATAATTCCAACGTTTTTCTTTCTCTTTTTGTTTCAGGTGAGTTCATTTCACGTATTTCATTGAATCGCGGTAGCAGAAGCCTTGCCGAGGTGAGTGGATTGCTTTGGAGTTTGGAGCCCCTTAGAAATCGTAGAATAGCTCACCACCGGTGCGGTTTTGGTCCCAGAATTGGCATTGCACTGGCAGTATCCAAATCGCAAGTTGTTTTGTTGATACAGATTAAAAAAGAAAAATAAAATACAATGACAAAAATACAGTCTCTTACTCGAGGCTCAGGGTCAGAATTTCAATCTTGCCGGTACTGAAGATCAAATGTTTCAGCGATGGTTCGCTGGATTTTTTTTCGCGACTTTTAAGAAGATACAGATTTTGAGCTTCCGGAGTGGAGCCGCGTCTGGAATCGGTTTGTTGCCGAAGTTTCGCCATCATTGCCATACCGCCCTGAAGAAGCCAGCTGCAATGATGGCGAAACGTCGGCAAAAAACCGATTCCAGACGCGGCTCCACTGCGGAAGCTCAAAATCTGTATCTGAAGATTAAAGTTGACAGTACTGAAATTGTATCCTCTTCGCCCAAACTAATACGTACTGTCTAAAATTGTTTTGTTGAAATCTGGTAAATACAACTTCCCACGTGAAATCGTATAAACCTAATTGAAATGAACACAAAGAAAGTTTCGAATTAATTAGTTCCAGCATAAGAATAATATTAAAAAAATAAATTGGAATAAAAGTAAAGTTTCTACAATCTCTGCTGTCACTTCATCCTAAGACGCAGAAATTTGAAATTTTATTTTGAAAAGTACAAACAGCACTTGGTTAACTTTATACCTTGAATTCGCACATAAAAATCTAAAGATACAGTTGATGTGGGCTGGCGGATGTATATGAAACCAACGGCAGGTTGAGGAAGGAAAATAACACAAGACTCCTGCATAACTTTTACAGCAGTACTCTACTGTTCCAAATGCAACAGCATGTACGGTTGTAGACTTAATAGCAGTTTGCCGTTACAAGTACAACAAAGCCATGTAAATCTGACTTCGCTTTGTAAAATTCTTTTCATGCCTTTGAAAGTTTTTTCATCTTGGTGATGTATCCAAGAGAATAAAAAACAAACGAAGAAAATTAACATCTCTCCCAGTTCTCTGTTCTTTTATTTTATATTCTTGTTTTGTTTTTGTTTTTTAGAAAAAATCGTTTTAGAGAAAACGAAAAGTTTGCGATTTCCCGTCTAGAAGCATCAGAGTAGATTTTATTTTTGTTCGTAAAAGAATTGCCCCGGATCCTGTTTCCGAATCGTTACAGTACTCTTCTCTTTGCGTACGCGAGGGACACGCACTGAAAGTAGGCGGGGTGAGGTATCGAGTATCATGGACTATCGAGATTCGTTGGTTTAACCACAATAATGATTGTTAGCTGTCGTGGCAATGAGGTCGGTGCCGGATATGGTCGACAGCGGTACATAAAGCGAATGCACCATATTGTTTGTGCATATGTACATACGTAGTGAGCGTAAGAGCTCCAATGTCGGCTTCTCTCGCAATGTTCAGTCAAAAAAAGGAAAAAAAACAGAGAGAGAGAGAGAGTTCGAGGAGGTAGGTAAACGCAGGGAAAAAGAGTAAAATAGAGAGACAAAAAAGCAAGGAAGGAGGAAAAAAACAATAGAAGGAGAAAAAAGCCGTAGTACCACCAGCCTAGCTTGTCCTCAGAGCGCATTTCGAAGTGTACATAGATCTCACGTACGTGTACCGTTGAATTCGTGTGCTGAAAGAACGTGTTTGCTGTGTCGGATGTATATACACATCGATACACACAAACAAATACACTAAGAGAGATGTAAAGTCCATCTACTTATGCTTACTCGTAGGTACGAATATTTTTGCTCGCATTAAAAGTGGGGAAAAGAAAAAGGGAGAGAGAGAGAGAGGAAGGAAAAAAACGAGTTGATGTCGAGAAAAAGAAGTTTTCAGTATTATTCTGATTTTGAGAAGAAATATTATAAGCTTCGTACACAAGAAAAGCTTTCTTCTTCCTTCTGCCGGAAGAAAAATTCCATCAATGTTGGTGCATTTACTCTCGTTCGTTGAAGAATCTTACTTATCCTTTCGTCGATCGATTTTTCTAGAATTTTCAATGGTGAATAAAAACAAAGGGTTTGTTTGCAGGTTATTATCGCATCTAGAATTCAATTTCATTACAAATAATCGTCAATTATAGTCGATATTGATTGGATTTTGTTTTTTTCTTCATTCACAAGCTCATAGCTCGAATGGTAAAAACTTTGATTCAAGAAGAATGCGAGTTCGAATCTATACACGCAGAGAAAAATTTTTGCTGAAAAAGCGATTCCGAAAGATCTGCTTTCTGCTATTTTCAGCAAAATTTCCTAGCCGTCTGTATATCTACAATTCCGGAGTGCTTGTTGAAAGAGCAAGATTTTTGCTGTACACTGTAAAAAGGCTGACTAAAAGTGGCTGCATCTCACTTGAAAAATTGACTGAAATTCAGTCTTTTCCATTGTGTCGGCATTTGTTTTAAATACTTATTTTCAGCTGAAATAGGGCTAGTGTTGGCTGCATCTTAAAATTAGCCGATGTTAAGGTTGAAAGTGAGTTTTACTTTTGTCTGTATACACTGAGGAAACAGATATCTTGAAAAATACCATAATTTACGGATTTTTGGCGTTGGCCTGAAAGATCCCATAATTTCTTGGACTTTTATGAATAAGTGTGGGTTTAGAGGCTCGTTCACGTAAATATTTTGACTCGGGTCAGACCAACGTTAAAAATCCATAAATTATGGTATTTTTCAAGATACTTTTTTCTCTGTGTAATAGCAAATTTTTTGCTAATTCAGGAACAAGTTTTGCCATGTCGGCAAAGCAAATTTTCGAGGTTTGAACTTTTTTTCTCTGAGTGTAGTCATTGTGAATGTAGTTTCTCTCCCGATGTGACGCTTATTTCAATTTGTAAATAAAAAATTATATGAAAACGTTGGTTTTAAAAAGGGAAAATAACGCGGATGGATGTTGATTAAAATAAAAATTAATAGAAGATGTCCTGATATACGAGGGCATGAATATTTATTCAACCCTGTACACTCTCAGTCAATGTCTTTCCCATCCTTTGACGGAAAACGTCAAGAGCACAACCGAATCCCTGAATTCGAATGAAGCCAGTTCCCAAACCAAACCGCATGATCGCGACTGCGATTCCCGAGTGTCGCTGAAATCTGTCAGTCCAACAATAGGTCGCTTGGCTTGGGCTGGTTGGTAGGGCAAAGTGGAATGAGGGGTTGGTACACGATAGTGGTAGTGGTAGTAGTCATCTCGTTCCGTTACATCCAAGCGCATAATTCTTTCTGGCATTTGCGGCAGCTCCTACTCTCTCCTACTTCTCGTCGCTCACGCAGCTGTGGTTCACGGATGAGATTGTATTTACTGTTCGTTTGATGGCTCGGTACTGGATATGTGTCTGCTCTCGTACGTGTGTTTTTGTAGACAAAGCCTCGAGGATAGATGAAGTTTGTTTCACCGTGACATGTGAACAGTGTTTGATTTTATCGCCTTGGGATATGGAATCCTTCGATCCTGTAAAGAAGAAACAAACAAAACAATAAGGAATCGGGAAAATAGAAGAGAGGAAATTTCTCAAACTCAAATTTCGAGTTACGTAACGAGAGGGAAAAGATTGTCGTCTTTTGTTTGATTCTCCTTTATTCGATTTGTTGTTTTCTTGGGAAATTTCAAGATTATTACGAGGATTTCATCGATTTGTTGATGAATTTTGAAAGATCTTTGGGGTTTTGGAGGGAGAGGGGGAAAAAGAGGGGCAGCGAGGGATAAAGAGAGGACAAAGGGGATGGGAAATTTTAATGAGCGGAGAAGAGAAAAAATGAAACACTCGACGGACAAAATTGTGAAGTTTAATTGAGTATGTTAGGAGGATAAGTGGAAGAAGGGGAGTAGAGAAGAGTTGAGAAGA
Organism: Gonatopus flavifemur; assembly: GCA_018340375.1. Lineage (NCBI taxonomy): Eukaryota > Metazoa > Arthropoda > Insecta > Hymenoptera > Dryinidae > Gonatopus > Gonatopus flavifemur. The sequence goes on from JAFFJZ010000006.1 coordinate 14,600,360, forward strand.
CAATGAAAATTGTGAAAGAATACTTGGAAGACAAGATTATAAAAGTTCTTTTGGGGTAAAGGCGATGGCTCAACGTTGGCGAACAAAAGCCGAGGAAAAAGGAAATAACGATGCGAGGGATGTATTTATACGAATCGCAAAGATTATTTAAACGGCAGATCAAATTTTTCATGACACAAGCGATCGTTGAGTTTCGAGAATAAGGAGAAAATAGCACAATCGAGAAAGAAAATCATCCGTTATTAAAATCCAAGGAGAAATCGAATTTAGTACACTTAATTGAATAGTCAGGATATTCGAGGCTAATTAAAATCCGTCAGAGAAGACTCCTTTTATGGGGGAAAGAACATCTTCTCGGAGTCTTGAAATTGCATATCGATCAAGCAACAAAACCATATTCAAATGGCCAGCGCTGAAGAAATAAAATCGAGAAAGAGACAGTAGGAATGAAAGAAAGAAATGAGAAAGAGGAGGAAAAAATAAGGAAGAAGAAGAAGAAGAAGAGGGGTTTCCTTTATCCTGGAATTGTTCTAGATTTATGAGCTCCAAGAGTTCAGCCGTTCAAATTTTTCAACTGCTCTTTCTTATCCTCTATAAGACCGCTCTTAGCACTCGACATAGGGCAAAGAAGGAAACCAATATAGAAATGGAGGAAAGTAAATTCCTTTGTATTAGGTAGCCTCGAAGGCTTTCAATATTGATGAGGACTATTAACGGCGGTCTGAAAGTTTTCGATTTCCTCTTTTATTCATCGGTAGGAGACTCAACGACCTTATAAGTTCGAATGATAATCGTACGTTTGCAATATACCACGAGAAATTTTCTATCATCTCTTTTTCTGCGCTAAGATAATATTTAATATATATTTTAATAAGACGGTTTCATGATATCTCGATTCCCAAAGTATCAAGAATGTGTGGGAATAAAGAACGATAAATTTGCGCTTCATGCAACAATAATATAATCTTGATAATTTTTAATGATTTGTCGGAGCAAAGTTATAAAAATCTTTCTCTCTGTCTCACAGAATTAATTTCTGGATAAAATAAATGAAATTCGTTCACGGATTCATTCTCCAGCTTTTCAAAATTCTTCTACAAAAGAGAGACTGGCGCTGATGAGTAGTATTCTACAAAATTAATATTCATACAAATTTATATAAATTGAATGAAATTTTGAAGAAATTAATTAAATGACAAATATTGCAATCACGTCCACCAGTAGATCCTCGTTATGCGTTCTGAATGCTGTTAATCAAGGAAAATTGGATACTCGTGGATTTTGTCATCATGATCGGACCTTGTACGTTCGTAATTTGTGTGTGACGATAATAACTTTGAGGAGACAGCCACGATTAAGCTCTTGTATTGTAATTAGCTAAGGACATTGACGGAGAATCAACACGACGAGGCGATTATCAAAGTGAACTCGACACGATGCATTTATTATAATTAAAACGATACACTGGATTATCGAAGAATGAACAACATTCAAAATATTTCCTCCCTCTTCAGCCTGATTTATTTTTGAAATTGAAAAAAATGAAAAGCGAGAGGGATATCCTTAACAAAGAAACAATAATAACAAAAAAGAAGGTGGAGGGAAAACAATGACAAAAATTCCTCTTCCCGGGAAGAGAATATCAAATTAAATCTTCTTTCTTCATTCTTCTCGTTCATGAGAATCACCATAAACCTCTCTCTTTATTGCTCGTACAGATAATCCCCGTACGCTTCCTCTCTCTTCTCTTTCTATCTTCCTCGTTTCTTGAGCCAAGGGGAGAAGGAGATAACACGGATTATTCTAATCGTGCGCTTTCGCGCGGATAAACCTTTCCGCAGTTTCGATAAACGAATTTCAATTCAACTATCCCATATTTTATACACGGTCGAAGATGAGGAGAGAGGGGAGGAGAAGAAAAAGACTGTATAACACCTTTTTCCCATAACGGAAACGAATGGTTCATAGTAAATTGCAGGAGTTTCTAACTTTTATAGGAGGTTAAATTGCACATTCGGTCGATGGTAGGAAAAGACAGGCAGCTCTTACGTCCACGTATGTATTTACGACACACTTTGCCAGGCGTACTTCTGTGTCTGGGCGACGTGTTCTTTTGCCAGTTGTTAGCACACGTGTGGGTAATATAGATATATGTATGTAATATGTCGCTCTAAGAGTGTCTCATAACTTATTGGTTTGTCCCTCCTTTATTCTCTCGATATCGGCGTGTGTACGCGTTGAACGCGGAAAAAGATGAAACGTTACTCAATTATGACACATTTTAACGACTCGACTGTCTTCGCTTGGCGAAACCTACCAACCTTTCGCTGGGAAAAATTGCGAGATTGGAATTTTATTCAATTCAGAGATAATCAAACCGAATGTAAGGATTATCGTTTACCGTTTAAGAGTTCCGACTTTCCATTTTTAGTAGGGTATGTAATCATATTTATCTTTCCCACGCGTATCCACGTCGAATGGGATTCATAAATTTTCACCCCCTCGTGCGGATTCATATTTATTTTTGCAACAATTTCACGCAACACGCTTTTGGATAGATCGTTTCTCGTGTATTTACGTGGACGGAGAGGAATACCGATATAGCGGGAGGTGTAATGGTTTTATAATTTCATCCTCGAGTCGAACCATCCCATGTGGAATTTGCCAGAATTGTCAAGAGGCGCAGTACTGGCGAGGTTGTTTTTGCCGGAGTACGGCAGAAACAACGATTTCTATTTAGGGTCATTACTGTTTCTCAATCACTGGCACCAATCGTTGAATGGATTTCAGACCAGAGATTTCAGAGCAAAGAACCAAGTTTTAAGAAAACTGAGCTGTCCCGGTATCGAACCAGAGTTGGCAATATCGTACGATTCATACAACATTTCCTCCCTACACTGAGAAAAAAATTAGTGCCATTAACCATCACGCGTGGTTGAAGAATTTATGAATGGATCAACGAATTTTTGGTTGGAATGACTTGGAAATTGTAGACTCAACTACGCCATCTTTCATTGTCTCCAATTTTATGAACCACTGTGTGTCAACGTCAACAAATCACAGAAGAAGTTTCATCCAAAATCTCACGTAGTTGAGTCAACCTCGCAGGCAATCAATGCTCCGTTATTTTGTGTCAAATATACATGGATACTTGACGGAATTATTTTTCATTGTCCCAATAATTCACGTAGTTGACTCAACAGAGTCGGCCAACCTGGAGAATGATTCAATGCAACCTCCAGAGTTGGTTGAACGTATTTAACCTCCTGGCGTAGTTGAGTCAACTACGTTTTCGTTCAGTTCACTAATCCTTTTTCTCAGTGTACGAAATCGGTCGTGAATCAGAATTCGAATCAACTTCATTTCAATAAACCCAGGCTATGCCAGTACTGAGCCAGCGTTAATTACATTGTAAAATACATGAAAACACGATACTCTAACAGTATCACTGTGACGTCGTCCTAATACTGAGTTGGTAGGGGATCAGAAACCAAATTCATTTATTTGTAGTAGTACAGTTGGTTTCGTAAAACGAGACTGGGCCAATAGTGAACCAGAACTGATAATGCTGCGGAATACACGAGAAGACAATATACTACCAGTACCAGTGCAACGTTTTCTTACCACGGAATTAGAGGTGGATTTGAGTTGAAATTAAGTTCGTTACGACACATTTCTTTTTGTGAAACAACACAGTGCCAGTACTAGACTGAGACTAGTATTGATACAACTCTGTCCTATTACGGAATCGATAGAGGGAACGGAGTTCCAACCAACGGTCTAGGAATAAGGCTGTTTCAATGAGATCGAGATGTGCCAGCACTAAACCAGATTTCATAATGACGTAGAATTCCGTAAAGAAACTACACTATGCCAGTATTGATACAACTTCATCTCACTACGGAATCGATGGGGAAGTGAAGTTCCAATCAACGTTCCAAACTGTAAAAAATTCATATGGGAAACTTCGCGTAAATATTCAGAAGTAATTAACCCATACATGGAATTTCACTGGGAATTTATTGGGAGATGATGGTATAAATTCCATAAAGTTTGGAATTTTGAGTTAAATTTATGGGAAATTTCATATACATTTATCAAAAATTGATTTCCTATCGCATGATTGGAATTTTTTGATTGCTGCGTATAGGAAAATTCCGATTATTTTTTACAGTGTAGAAATACGGTTGTTTTAGAGAGACAGAGATGCGCCAGTACTCTAAGCCAGACTTCATATCAACGTAGAATACCGTAGAGAATCGACACTGTGCCAGTATTGACAGAACTTTGATTCCCTACGGCATCTATGACGAATCGTCGGACTTCAACGGAATTATTACAATAAATCGCAATTTGAGTGATCAATCGTCAACACATTGGAGATTGGCTGATGTAATAGAGACTCGGTTTCTCACTCGCAGGACCCGGGTTCAATCCTCATTAGGTGAACTTTCGAGAAACCACCACCACCACCAAAATGCCCCTTTCTTCGATAACGATAATGAGAAAAATGTGTGTTGGAAGAATTTTAGATTTTAAATTTGACTTATTTTTTTTATTATTTGAAATATGATTATTACACGGATAACTTTGGTTACCGGTACTGCGCCAGTATTGGGTCGAGTTTGAATTTGCACATAAGATATTGTCATTTCGACTCCTTCCCATCTCTTAATCAGCTCTGGCAAAACAACTGCCCGAGTCGAAAAATTTGGACGGTTTTTGGCATCGTATTTCGTTTTTAGACTGATTTTGTCCTGATTATTGAATAATGCGGATAAAAACAGTACTTTTTCATGATTTTAGTCTGAATTTCTTCTCAATCACACGGAAAAAAGAAAACAGCAATGGTTACTGTGAATCGCAGTAATTCATTGAAAAATAATGAAAAATCAAATTCACGCCGCTCATTACTGCGTCTCCCAGTAACCGTTAATGTTCAAGCAGCATTGACGAATTTAACTGCAGTACACATCACTGTGATCGCGCTAACCTCTATCATCCAAGCGTGTTTTCATTTGTTGTCCAACTGATTGCTGTTATGGACAGTAATCAGTGCTGTTTTCTTCTTTCTGTGCACTTTCATTCGTTGGAGGAGAAATTCAGACTAAAATCATGAAAAAGTACTGTTTTTATCCGCATTATTCAACAATCAGGACGAAATCGGTCTGAAAACGAAATATGAGGACAAAAACCGTTCAAAATTTTCGACTCGGGTGGTCTTTCTGAAGCGCCAGAGATCCCCCATAGCAGGCCCTCATAAAAAACCAGTACCGACACAGTGGTAATGATGTTATGATTTCGACTCCGGGTTAGTATGGTCAATCTAACTGGTTCTGTAATGGTGAGAGTGCATTTGACAATACTGGTAACTCTAGCAACAGTACTTAGACAGTATTGGCACGTGTTTTCACTTCCACATGGGATAATACAAATATTACGAATATAACGACGTAAAGGCAAGAATTTGAACGATAAAAATAATTCTATTGACGCAGGTTTCATTAGATAAGCTAGAGTTCAAATCTGTTCAAGTATTTCACATGCTTCCCATTCTAACATATCTTCTTCAACTCGATGAATACTTCGCATAACGCCAAGAAATTTTGTACATTCGATTCAGCCTACTACGTTAAAACATGAGAAAAAATCCAACAGACACTTCAGAACTCATGCGAGTATCTGATCATTAAATTTCATATCTATAATTCCTCAGCTCAAAGGAATGATTTTCCTATGATTGGTAGATTCTTGCTCTTCCGGGTTTCGTCATAGAGAGTATCATGCTATAAAGCTGTTGGCTTGAATTCAAGTTAGCGGTGCCGCTAGTTTACCGCATAAGGGAAAGAACGCCAAGTCCCAGATAACTGTACTTGCACAACTGTTAATCCTTTATCAATTCTTCATTTGTCGATAATCAATTGAAATTGAAAGTTTTGTTTGATATTATATTCTATAAATTTGAAATCCCAAATTATTTTCCTTTGGGTGTTGAAATTGAATTGACGATAGTATATTCACGGTTGTGAACTTGGGATTGAAATTCATAAAATGTGAAATTCGTCCAACCCTTAATGGCTTCTTCTTGAAGTTCCCATCGCACACACACACACATACAGTCAGAGCGGCGGTGGTAGTCTCTAGCAATTCCTCTGATGAATATAAATACATATACCAACACGTACACTATACACACGTCCACAAGTCATATTCAATTCTTTTCTTTTACTTTACATACATATTCTCCCTTCTGTGCTGCAACCCCTTTCAAGAGATACGTGTAAGTGCGCGTATACATGTTATATGCATAGGGGATATAGCATGTCGAGTACGTATGGTGCGTGCATATCGCGTCTCGGGAGCTCATTAATGTGTTCAAGATGAGAAACGTGGCCCCTTTGACCTTTCACAAACGGCAACGTACCTGCGTGTGCAGCAATTTGTCGAGAAAAAAGCAAGCTAGCTAGCTAGCTTTCTAGCCAGCTAGCTTCCCTCTTCCTCCTCTTCTCCTGCGTGTCTAAAATTTCAAGCATTTCTCCGGTATGTGTATATATATATATATCCTTATGGGGAGGAAAAATTCTTTACGCGCTAGTCTCGGGGCGTCACAGAGAGGATATTCGTCACGTTCTTTCATCGACGAGAAACAAAAAATAAAAAGAAAAGGGAAAAAGAGAGGAAACAAATTATGAAAACCAAACACGAAAAATCTCATTAGCGGTAGAGACGCTAATATACAAAGTTACTTTTCCATCAGGAGCTCTGGTACTGATGCTAAGCGTTTATTCTTTTAACCAATTATCAACAGATGATACGTGTAATTGCATCGTGATGCGGTAGTGTCCGAATACGCAAATGGGGATGAGAGGAAAATTATGAAGCTTTTTTTTCCTCACCTGCTACCAGCGTCACGCGAATATGAAACGCGTTGAAATAACTGCAAATTTAATATATTTTTAATTTTGATTTTTTATTCGAGAGAAGAGGATATCTTTTTCTGCTTCGGTGAAGGAATGTATACGATATAAAAGACTCTTATCCTATGAAATTGACGGTCGTCCAAGGGCATCGTCCTTGTCGTTGACCACCTGCCACCACAACCACCAGTCTTCCTTTTCCACTTCTACCTTTGAAAAAATCAAGGGAACAAAATTATTCGATCTCGCGTTTTGTAATGCATTAAATGACATATTCGATCGTTAGTTTGTCGAGGTGACAGGAAAGTTTAATACTAATTTTATCAGGGTGTCTACTACACGGAAAGACCACCTGGTCTATTAATACTTAGAAAAATGACTGTCAATTTAGGGAAAACAAGGATTGCTGAAAAATACCAATGAAATTATCAACTGTTAATATTTTGACGACGAATTTTTGGTAGACTCCCTACGAACATTTTTCAGCGATCCTATTTTTCCCTCAATTATTCACAGTCATTTTTCTAAACGTTGATAAATTCTTTCTAAATATTAATAGACCCGGTCTTTTCGTGTAGTCGGGAATCTCAACGGAATCAATGAATCGATAAAGCGGGTTGAACAGAAAGACCAATGAAATAACTTCCAAGCTTCTTTTGGAATGCTTAGAGCATTTCTGCTGGGCAAAGTGTCATCAGGCTTTACAAGTTTCTCACAAGAGTTTGGTAAGGCTTCGCGTCTTCGACCAGAGTGATTCCTACTCGGGTAATAATTGGTGAATTGGCTAATTTTTCCCTGGCGCAAGCGTTTTGTTTTTTTTTTTTCGTTGAGGAGGCAAAACCGTTGTACGAAACATATTCGATCGCTAATGAAATTCTACTTCCTCGATTGTATCATACTCGAGGGTTTCTCATTTGAGTTGACGCTCTTTCAGAAAAGTAAAAAAGGAAGTGGGTGGGTTACATATGTTCTCGACAACATAAAGACACCAAATGAAAACCTAAATATTTCTTTGGATCGTAAATGTCGTTGTCAGGTCGTGTATCGTGATATCCTTCTTGTAGGGTATTGAACTTAGTTGTATTCGCCGCTTTTGTGTATAACCATAACAAGTATAGATATATAGAAATACGGGATGTTACTCTTGAAATGAGCTTGTATCTCGTATTTCGATCTTCTTCTTCTCCTTCTTCTTGTATCACTAGTATTTCTCCCCCCATCGTAGACCCAGAGCCCACCGCAGATGTCCCGCAGTGTTATTATTCCTTTCATTCTTATACCGAATCTGCGGATACTCGAGTGAGAAAAGGAATCCTATCGAAAGGAAAAAGGAATGAAAGGCAACCCATAGCGTTGTCAAATCATAAACGGAAAGAGAAATATCTTCCAGAGTAAATCAAACGAGTAACCTTATCATCGCGCTCGACGTATCCAAACACGTATTATTTTTTTCCTTCCTCTTTCTCTCTCTCCTGGTTCTTCTCTCGTTTCTATCGGTATAAAAACGGTTAATAAGATTTTAATTATGCAAGCTTCGACCGTGACGTGAATCAGTAAGTAGGCGTCAGGCATGTCGCGCAGTCCGAATATAAACAAGGCAGGCTATCACATGAGAGACTCATTTCATTACGCATTCTGTATTATGCTTAAAGTGCTAATTCTCTCCCGACAGGTAGCGTGTATTTCTATGTAGATATGTAGGGAATATATGTGCATACACACCCCATATAACACGCATGTGTATTTATATAAGGGTGGAGATATTATACATTACTCGTTCAGACCTGGTATCATTTGTTACGAATCATTCACATCTGCTGGTAATTGCATTAATAAATTAGTACTCCGACGACCAACCAAGATGATATTTCATACGTTCCCTCTCTAAGATGAGAATTTTGATATTAGATTAAGAGAAAATATATTCGTCGTATATATCAAAATACCTTTCTCATTTGACAAATTTGAATCCCAGTCAGCGATCTTATAGTTGGTTTTGCTTTGACACTTTGAGCACTTTTACATTTTGAAACTGAAGAACCCCTTTGACCTTACGACACGTAATATATATTTATACAAGTATGCTAAGTCTACCACTTGTCTCCCTCTTTGTCTCTACCACCACGGATGTGGTTAACAGAGAAAATAATTTCTCATAAAACAAATACTTACCTCGGTCATTAAATATCTTTATCTCCATGTAATATCGAAAGTTGGTACACGAGTTGAAAACCAACAGAATTCATAATGCGATGAGCCTGCCTCGAGTCGGCTATAACAGGAGATTAAGTTACAACTCGATTGACCAAGCGGACAGAGGACTGTTACAACACCTGTTCTTGAATTATAATGACCGCGTGTATAGCAGTATAGCAGCGTGTTGTGTTGATTAATCCACCATGATTTGGCATAATTTTATTCTCATCGCTGTCGGAGCGGAGCGGATCTTCGAATAACTATTTCGATAAGTGCTTTTCATTCTTCCTTGTTGTATTATTTTCAATCATCAAATTTATTATGTTGATCTTTCTCTGCAGGCACGAAAGATATCATTTCGAACACTCGAAAGAGGATTCAATCGAAGTTCATAGTATATATATATATATATATATATAAAGTATCGGAATTCACTTCGATAAATACAAAGAAGAAAAACAACTTGACATTTACCCCTTTTGCCGCAAATAGAAAAAAAAGGAGAAAAAAACACGGAGCAACCGGGTGGAATACTTTCAACAAACTTTTTACTTTCCGCTTCCGCAGTGGCGGGAACAACGGTAGCGGTGGTAACCAGCGTGCGGGGCAAGAGTTAGTTGCAGAAGCATCGGTGGAGAGTTGGATTCAGTTAAAAGTTCCAGACGTTTATCGCTTTTTTGCACCCCGCCCGTCCCATTTTCTATCACACGAAACTGTTAAATAGAGAACAAGAGAGAGAGAGAGAGAGAGAAGAAGGATACCGTCGAGTGCCACCGTTGAGAAATTTCAAATGCCGTGTAATATAGGTAATTCGATTCAACGGGGTTCGGATGAAAGGAGAATTTTGAAGATTCGTCGCGAAGGGCTTTTGGTTCGCCCAGGGTATTGCGTAAAACTGAACTCCTGGACTAGTAATATCAGTGGAGTAGTAGTTCGTGCGAAATGCGAACGAACGAATGGTGGATCAAACGACTCGAACACGACGAGAATGTTTCTCCTTCTTTGCACCTTTTCCTCTTTTCCGCAGTTTCTCGTATCCAACGAATGAAACTTCTACTTTACCAACAGACTTGACTTCATTTAATTAAAAGTTCCTCGTGTTTATATAAATGTGTGCATGCGTATGTGTTTGTATTTCTCTCTCTCTCTCTCTGTCTTTCTCTTCATGTTACCATTCCTCTTTCACCGCTTCTTATTCTCATCTGTGTATAAAGAGCAATATGCCAAAGGCGTAAATTGTCGTCGTTAATCCCCGACGTTGAACGAGCCTCGGTTATGCGTGACCCAGTCTGTGTACAAGTTCCGTACGCTACGTTTATACGTGTGTACACGGTTAGGTGTATATACATATAGATCTTGTAGTCAACTCTCAAGAGTAATATGATGTATAAATCTCCCTTCGGTACAAAAGGAAACGTGGAATAGAAGGATTCTCCTTCAACCATTGCCACTTCTAACCTATCTCTCTCTCTCTCCCTTGCTTCGTCATATTGTATTTACACTGAGTTTCACTTTGGTTATCGGAGGACATGATCGTATATATATATCTGTACCCTGTATTCACACCTAAATTCTATATTCCTGGAATAATGGTAATGATAGAGGGAAGGGAAATTGAATGGATCCTTTAATTTGAATGAATTTTCTTTGGAATCTATGGGAAAGTTCAGTCAAGTTGATGTGATTTGATAATTCTTGTAGCTAGGTGGACTATTTGGACGTTTCTAGAAGGATAAACGCACTGAAGGACGGTCCTAGATAGATGGAAGTTCACTGTAAACAGTGAAAGTGAAGTTTTCCCAAAATTTAGTGGCAGCAAAATACTTTCGAATAAAGGAGGAAATTTCTCTCGAAATTGAGAAAAATCCTCTCAGAATATAGGGAAGATGAATTTACCCCAAGTGGGGCCCTGCTGAAAAAGCCAAGCAGATTCTAACAGTTCCTGGGACAAAAACCAACAGGACCAGGAAGGCCCAGGCAGGAACTTGTCCAGATCTGCCCGGTTCTGCTCGGGTTTTGTCCCAGGAACTGCTACCCAGGTATGCTTTGACAAATTTACAATGCTTGATGCCAAGCTTGAGTCAACGCTAGTCAACATCGGTTCTAGCTTGGTTGCCAACATTGGTATCAAACTAAATTATTGTCTGGGATGATAACAATGTTCGATGCTCGGCATCCGAGCTTGCTTCGATATTTGATATACAATACTGATTTGAGCTGAATGAGTAGAATTTTCATTGGCGTCCAAGTTTGATTGAACATTCACATTTGAGTGATTGACCAAACTTGGTGACAGGTTCGAGTCAATGCTAGTCATCACTGGGTGTAGCTTCATGGCCAACAATGTTACCAAGCTAGGTCAATATGATAAAAACGTTCTCTGCTGAGCATTCAGCTTTCATATATATCGGAAACCTGACACGCCAAAATATGCTTGGTCCTAGCATTGATGTTCAAAACATTATCAAGGTTTAGTTAGCTATGACGGGCCAAGCGTTGGTCAATGCTTGGTTGGCGAAAATTAAATTAAACACGACAAAATATGCTCGGTCCTAACATTGGTGTCCAAGACTCTATCAACGTTTAGTCAGCTATGACGGCCAAGACTAGGCTAACCAGACTTGGCATACCAAGCTTGACGCCCATCATGGTGCAATTGTCAGTTTTGGCATTACGACTCTGGGTAGGATTCATCCGGATTTGCCTGGCATTTTCAACAGAGGGGATTTCTGCTACCATAAACTCTCGAAAATTTGACCTTCCATAACCACATTTCGGTGTGTATTATGCGTCCATCAAGTCTGTGTTCAAATTTCATTTCCGATTTGGAATATAATCTCGACACAATCTTGGTGTATATACAGGGTTTCCCAGAATTCGCGAACCGGATTTCACAGGTATATTCTGCAGCCAGAATACAATAATTTCCCGTTTGAACAAAATTTTGTCGACGCTTTTTTTTCAAATCCAAATCATTCAAAAACACTGTATGCTACATAGTTGAGCTTAACACCATTCGCTTAATTAAAACTAAAATTAAACTATTTCATCAGTGATAGTTCCGGAGCTATAGGGATTTGAAATTTTTTAGCTTTCAGCTAATCGGAATTCAGCAACTTCAAATCGCTCTAGCTCCGGAACTATCAATGATAAAATAGTTTAATTTTTTTCTCACAAATCCGCCGTTTTCCAACTTAGCGAATGATGTTGAGCTCAACTATGTAGCATACAGTGTTCTTGAATGATTTGGATTTGAAAAAAAATCTACAAATGCTGCTATCTCCAAAACTAAGCGTCGAAAAGATTTTGTTCAAACGGGAAATTATTGCATTTTGGCTGCAGAATATACCTGTGAAATTCGGTCCGCGAATTCTGGGACACCCTGTATAAATCCATCAATTTGGTGCTAATTTTTGTAATAGTAGCATTAGAGGAAAATTCCACATTCACTTTTAACAGTTTTAGTTTCGAAATTGGTCCTGCTGAGGAAGTCTCATGGTTTTGTTGTGACTGATTTTACACAGAGGAAACGAATGTGTTAAAAAGTCCCATAATTTATTGACGGTCAGCGCCAGTCTGAGACAGATGAAGTTATTTACTTGAATTCACTACCATAAGTAGATATGTTTCTACAAGAAATTATGGTAGTTTTGATAGTATATTTAGATCAATGATTTTATCCGTCACAGACTGGCGCTGATCCTCAATAAATTATGGGACTTTTTGAACCATATTTTTCATCTGCGTGTAGATAACGGCTTGAAGGAACAGAGAAAACCGTCGCTTTTGCAGACAGAACTCGGGAAAAAACAGCACCGAGGAAAATTACTACACGACAAAGCAGGAATGTAACAACGCTGCATTTAGTGGCAGCAAAGTGGCACTCCCTACACAGTAAAAAGTAAAACTGACTTCCAACCTTAATATCGGCTTATTTCAAGATGCAGCCAAAACTAGCCCTATTTCAGCTGAAAGTAAGCATCGAAAACAAATGCCGACACAATGGAAAAGACTGAATTTCAGTCAAGTTTTCAAGTAAGATGCAGCCACTTTCAGTCGGACTTTTTAAAGTGTAGAAGAAACGCTCTAGAGATTCATTGGTTTTGTCATACTTATCCTAACGAAAAACCAAAAAACTTGCCAGTAACTTGCAAGTTACCAGCAAATGTCTGCAGACATAACCATGGTTATTCCGTGGGACAGGTGTTACAAAACCAATGAATCGCTAGAGCATTTCTATTAGGGCTTTTCATCCTGATTTCACAGTAAAAAGTAAAACTTAAAGTAATCCCGCATATCAGCTTAAAAATGCAGCCAAAAGTGGCGCCTATTCGAACTGAAAGTAAGCAATGAAAAAGACTGAATTTCAGTCAATTCCATCTTACTTTCAGTTCACTGTGTTGATGAGGTTTTCCCTCACTTTTCAGAGGATTAAACACCTAAAAAAATCCCCTACTTTTGATGAAAAAGCAATTACCTCGCGATCATGGAATAGAATCCACCACTGAAGTGAGGAAAACCTCCATATTTTTTATAGTGCACCCAGTTCGACTTCAAGGAATGGATAAAACACATGTTCAGGATTTCTATCCTCCGCGATATCGTTAGTCCCCGAAGCGTTCGAACGTTAATCAACGTATCAAATAATGTGTATTACGAAAAAATTCTAATCACCTTTATGTGGGAAATTGTCTTGTATCAGCATTGCCGGATTACTTCCAATAACAATTGCACATCGTTAAAGTAAACTCACGGAATGTCGAACGATATGACATCTGTATATCGCCGTTCACATTCATCCCGTCTATATCACATCATCAAACTTGTACAACAGACAACAAGTCTATTTACAGATTCACAACTTGGTTAAAAACTAGATCATGAAGTATAAAGTCTAACTCGAACGTGCACCGTTGATATTTGAATACACGACGATCGATCGCATGCACTTGAGAAGTTGACGTTTCCTATATTTGCTTACAAGTACAAGTACGCAGTTATCTATGTATAAGTCTTATATGTATACATACTCACACGCCCGCGCAAATTCTACGAACACTGTAACAGGTGTGGTTGAGTTAATCAGAACTTATAATGCGTGCTCTTGACAATGTATTCAACCGAATTCAATGCGAAATTGAAATGATCGGGAGTAGCGAAATCAATAATATCACTGTGGGGTTTATACAGCGTTTCCTGATTGAATTATCAAAAAATAACTATTTTCTCCTTCTCTTGTGTTTCAGGTAAGACGAATAATTATCATAATCGAGTTTTAAGGAGTTGTAACAGAGTAAGTGACAATAATCATTCATCGTTCTTTTATATCAATCCTAAAAAGAGAATATATTTCAACGTATATTTCCTCGTTGCCGGGACGACCAGGGAATCCTCTTTTTTTTTGCGAATGAATCATTTCGAGTGGGAACGATTATACAATAGGATGTTTTACAAATATTTGCGCCGAGGGCCGGACAAAAAATTGAAAGATAAGAAAGGGGTGTTACATTTTTCACGCAGAATAATATCGTACCACATACTTTTCCGCTTGCAAATTTTTCCTGGCACACTCTTTGTACGATAGAGCATATAATTCACGCTCGGTAGTATAAATGAGCATCATATATACCTGCGGTATGAATATTCATACGTATATGTGCGTGTGTGAACACGTGTTTCTCTCTACAAAATACACACAATTCAGATATACATAATGTACTAAACGTTTCGTTTTGCGCGTTTATCACCGAGGAAATTCCCACGCGTGTTTTCACACGGTAAACGTATGAGAAGATGAGAAGATGGAGAAGATGGTGGAGGGACGCGAAGAGGAGGTGTAGCAGCAGAGTATTTCTTGCCGTTCGCGGTGATATTCAACGCCGTCTTGTCGCCAATCCTTTGTCCCTTCTATCCCTCTCCTCTCCTCCCTCAACCATCCCTTTCCTCCCCCCACGAAATTAGACTTTGGCCGCGTTCCAACGTGTAACGACTTCATCCTGTGCCACGGCGGCTACACGGAGAAAGAGGACCCAGAAATGTTATGTGCGGAGGAAAATGTATCAGCAACATTACTCTTAACGAGATATCGTTTTAAGTACGGCTACATCCATCTTATCACTGTATCGTAGGGACAGAGAGGAAGAGCGGAAAAAAGAAAGAGAAAGAATCAACGAGTGTGTGAAAAATTGCAGTCTCTTACAATTTCTGGGGAAGTTTATATGCTGGATAATTTAGGATTCTATTGTGTCGATGAATTCCTTTTCCTTATAACGTATTTTGGATGGGAAAATACAAGGGCTTGACGAGGCATGCCTGATTTACTATCAGGTCCTCATCAGGTTTTCGCTCGATTTTATCGAAATCTTATCGGAACCTTATTGTACCCCTGCGTTACAACCCTATTCGAATCCTATTAGGAAGATCCATTGTAAGGGCCTCATAAGATTTTCTTTATTCGCGATTTTCGGATTCTAACCAGATCAGGACATTATTAAAAATAGGGAATGCCTAATCAAATTTCTAGTAGGGTCTTCATAGATGTTACACAGGGTTCAGACAGAACTGGGAAAACTCAGGGAAATAAAAATTGGACTCAAAACACTGGGAATTCTCAGGGAAATGATCAAAGACTCCCAAAAACCTGGAAATCTCAGGGAAATCACTAAAATTTTATCAAAATCAAAATTTGTTCATTTATTCTATTTCTCATTCTCTACAACATATTTTCTTCATTTTTAATCGTGGAATCTTAGAAATTATACACCGAGGAAAAAATGTTTAGGGACACATTCATGATCCGACGATTTCTGGAAATTAGAATTTTACTCAGGGAAATTGATTGAACAAAACTTGTCTGAACCCTGTTGAATCATTCAGAAGTCTTTTTAAATTTGTTTTTTAAATTCTTCTACGAATAAGCTAGTACAATCATCAAGAATCCTCTATGTGAGATTTTGGTGGAATGGGAACGGTCTTCCTTATTTTCCCGGCTTCCATTTCACCAAAGTTCCAGTTGGGGGATCAGTACCTGGTGCTCCACAGACGTTGGAGAGTGCATCAAAAGAGAACTAAACGAATAATTGATAACAGCTGTTATAGTGTCTTCACGTTTCAAAACAAGAATCCACACTCATTTCGGGAGAGCACTATTTTCTCTGACTTTCAGTCAAGCGTAGCGATCATAAAAAAAGACTTCTCACCGTAGTTATTATAAACAATTCACATAATCGATTCAAGATTTTCAAAATACAGAAAATTTATAAAAGAAACGTTCCATGGCTCTTTCGAATAAACCAAAAACTTGAATAACGAATAATCGTATTTCTCATTACCTTGGACCAACGGATAAACGAATTTGTTTCAACATTCTACCCTGGAACATTTTCTTCCGCTTTGAATATACGTTTCATTCTAATTTCATACAAGAACAAACCCATCATTCCAACTCTTTACAAAGCGGAAATGAAAATTACCCGAAAACGAGGAATTATATTCAAGTCACTGATGAGTAAATATTCACTTTGAAAGTGACATTTCTCTCCAAAACAGTTCTTTTCTTTTTTCATCTCTCTCTCTCTCTCTCTCTCTCCCTCTCTCCCCACCCCTCCTCTTTTCTCTTTTACGATGCGAAGAAGGTTTTTCTCTTCCCCTCGAGGTGTAGCTTTTCCTCAATGACATTCTACTGCGATGAGAAAACTTCATACAAGATAATTTGAAACGTGAAATCTAAAACGTGGTGTGCGCATTTTAGAGATTCGTGTGTTGATTCATCAAGGAGAAATGAAAGGAGGGAAATGGAAACGAAGTGAAGGGAACTGTTCATTTGTGTAGGAAAATTGTTTGAATTGAAGGGGGATTCGTTTGATTCTATCGAAAGGGGGAAGATTATTGACGATGTTTTACATCGGATAGAAGAAATTTACTGCGCGAAGAGAAGATCAAGGGTTTTGAAATTGATAAGAATTTGAGAAATATCGTGAAATAAAATTGTGGGGATTTTATGGGGGTACAATAATTTAGATACCAGAATATTGGAATATCGTTTAATTTGGTTTTGTGATAGAAAATAAGGGAGAGTTGTTGAATACTCTCTAAATCTGAAAGAGTGAAAAATCAGTCAGTTTCGAGTGAACCCTCACTCTTTTGGAGTGAAAAATTGACTCTAGAATTTGAGTAGCTGTGAGTTTCTAACGTCCAACCTTAGAATATTATTCTAAATTCACTTTTGGCTGGCCGAAGAGTGAAATCTCACTCTATAAATTTTAGAAAGTAGTTTGGAGAGTTCGACAAAGTGATCTCTCATCGCTATATGTTTATGAAATATACCATCTGAATTTAGCGTATGTTGAATCGAGAAGCATCGGGATGATACAGCATTTTATGCACACCCCCGTTTAGATCCTCGGTGTAAAAACCGTAGATCCGTACGTTCTCTGGGAGAAAATTTTATGGTACGAATATACTTGATGTAATATAAAAGTAATAAGAGTTACGTATACTTCTTCCATGATATACATTACCAGGATGAAGGTTGATTTTCTTTCGCTTTTCTTTCTTTTGTGGATAAAGTGTAAAGTTTTTACGATACGCAAGTACATATCGTTGTATTTTATTATTTTCGATGAGAGAAAAAGAGGCTGGATACATGAAAAATTCACGACAATAAAACGGCAATTGACTTCGTTTGGGCGGGTGTCTCGTACTTATTTTCATTGGATTAACAATTCCCCCTTTTCGTCGTCGTCGTCGTCGTCGTCGGTACCGTTGTCGTCGCTGTTTCATAGCGGGTTTTATAAGGTCAATCGAAAAACTCTCTCTTCCCTCTCTCGAAATTAATATTATTCTCCTCGGAGAGGCGTTTAGTAATCTATGTTTTATGTACAAAGGGGTATCGAATGAAGCGGAAATGGAAGAAAAAAACAGAAGAGCGTGTTTTTGTAGGTACAGAGAATGGAATAAAAAGTTTCAAATTATCTTCTTCTTCTCCCGGTTATGATGTAGGGTTCTTGAAGGAATATTCTTGTTCATCTATATTTGATGAGATATTATTGAGAAAAATCATTAGGAAAGTCTGCTAAATTTAACTATCACGAATTTTATTGGGTCGTAAAAATGTGGAAAGAAATTATCATCGGATGGAGTCAAAACGCGTAATAGTTCCTGAAAGTGGAAGGAAGATCCCTTAGTTTCGATGGAAAAGCAATTTTTCATTCAGCGAGGTAAAACTCCCTATACACTGAGAGAAGAGTTTATTTGTATTTAATAAATCTTGTTTTGGATACGGCGAAATGAATATTCATTACATACAAACATTTATCATTATTCTCAGATAAAGTTTATTAACAGTTAAAAAATGTTCAATGAGGTTTTTTAACATTAATAACATTAAACTCCATTTTCAGTTAGTGAGCCAAATTTATATGTTCTTGAAGTTTGAGTCGTTTATAGAAACGAAACGAAAATTAAAACTCACAAAATCTGATAAATCATCGATGCTTATTTCTTCGGATTAATTTCCTGAAACTGGAAACTTCGTTTGAAGAGTGTACTGCAAGAATGTGTGTTCCTAATAGCTAAGTATTTCGTTATTCAATTACCAATTCGTTCCAATAAACGACTCAAACTTCAGGAACATAAATTTATGTGGAAAAAATATTTATTTCGCCGTATCCAAAGTAAGCTTTGTTAAATATAAATAAACTCTTCTCTTGGTGTACATTTTGGAAATTTCACACTGAGAGAAGAGTTTGTTTGTGACCAAGAAGGATCATTAATTATGAGAAAACCTTATTTGATCAGGATACATTTTTCATAGTGTAGCCTTCTTCAAATACGCTATGAATGCTCCCCGATTTCCTCCCAATATTTAGTGGTTGCAAAGTTCCACCATGAATAGAGAACTTTTCGAAAAATCCCCTATATTCCCTCACGATCAGGGGATGGAATCCACCATTGGAATGAGGGAAAACTTCCCATGTCTTTTACAGTGTGAGATGTCGGAAAGCCGAGTAGTTTCGAGTAAGTAGGTTTTTTCAAGTATACAATACCTTATCGACCATGCAGATGTGTATTGGCGTGTAGGAGGTGTCACTTGACCTCTATGATATATCCTTGTTTGGATATAAGATTACCACATAATTTTCTCCACGTGGGTTTACCAGGGTTCTCATAATATCTTCAGAAATTAACAAATTAGATTCATCGGGAATGAGCTGTAAGGAATTACGAACCATAAAGAACCTTCAGATTCGAGGAATAAGAATTATTGATTATTTTGTTGAGTAACAAAGAGCATCATTTGTTTATAGGGAACAAACAAATGAATTTTCCTCCTCGGCGCGGGAGTCGAACACCACGTCTTATTGATACTCGGTCAAGTGGTGTACCACTTGAGCTATCCAGGCCACCGTCAATACATCCTTGTAGAAATAGTTTTAACCCACATATACTGAATTAATTGGTGAGTGAAGTAGGTCAGTATATAAGCTCAACCAGGGGGATGCTTTAATGGAGAACCTTGTTGATCGTTTCTCAGAGATCAACTCTATACTCAAAATTTGATACCTAATTCACATTTTTTGATTTCACAATAAGCATATTTTTCATCAAAAGAGAAGAAGAATAAATCCAATATCATCGTTACTGGAATTCTTGTGATAAAATAGCGGATATTTTACATCTGGAAAAGGGCAAAAATAGCAACCCTCGCGCAAATGAAGCATCCCTCAAATACGCTATCCGCATTATAAATCACGTGCAATATTGTTTCATATATGAACATATCAACTCGTTATATCGTTACATCGTTTTCATTTGCCACGAAACGGAAATGAATTCAGAAATTCATATAACGAATAATAATCCACTTCAAGTCAAAGTTCCTGTTATTACATTTTCCTGGAAATGATAACAATCCGGTGCTGATTTGCTAGTATAAATACAGTATCAATTATCATATATTTAGTTAGTTGTTTGTGCACGAGTATCAACGTAATGATAAATTTTGTATATTTCGAGGGATTGTCATGTGTACAACAATAATTCTTCTCTTGTAAATTCAGAGTGAAAGTCCCCACGGTTTTCTTTCATTCGTATGATTTCATTAGAATAACGTGATCACGTTGAATCAGGACGACGATATCAGTATCTATACAATATCTTGATTCGTTGGATCGTGTATCATGAAACCCACACTCTAACTATGAAACTTTGAACGCGGGAATTCTTCATCGATATATTTCGAGAACCGCTTGTCGAGTTTGAGGAAAGTTCATGAAGAATCAATAGATCGGGTACACGAATTTCTCGTTATCATTATAACTCGAGAACTCTCGGACATGGAGATACAATATTTCATATTGAATTTATAGTTCAACTCTACGAAGATATTATTATCAATTTCAAAAGCAACTAGTTATGTTAGTTTTGCGTATTCAATGACAAGGATAATCGATATAGGATTCGCGATTATCGAGATTAACGGTAACAAACTTTGTTGTTTTATTATACATATAAAAAAAGGATGGTTGAAAACTTAATTTTGTTTTGTTTTCAGCATTGTCATCGAGTATTCTCATTCTCTGTTGATCCGTTTGGAATTCCAACCACGTCATCGTAGGATACGAAATAAATATTCATCCATCGATCAGTTGATTATTTGTATTTCTCTTGAACCATCCGCATCCTCGGCATCCCCTCTCTCTCTCTCTCTCTCTCTCTCTCTCTATCTATCTAGATAGTAAATCAGCGTCCTTAAAGACTTTGGCGGATCCAGAATCTCTGAATGAAGCCATCTCGTTATATTATCCGTCTGTCCATCTGTTATCGATGGATCGATCTCTCTACCTACCGAGCCTCCGTGCTAACTCACAAAGCGATTCTATACAGACGTTTGACCAAAGATTTATTTTATGCCTTGCCAGATAGAAATTGACGCCTCACTCACAATGAGAATTTTCTTTCAAAGCCGTTCAAAGACGTCTCACGGTCGGCGCTCGTATACATATACATCCCATTATCCTTTCACCAACCACATTCACATTTCCTCTAATTTCTTTGGTTGTTTTTTTTTCTTCTCCTCGATCTTGCCGCCGCCGCCGCCGCCACCGACTAATGGTAAAAATTCTCCAAATCCTTGCGGGATAGTCGTGTTTATCGTGTCGTTTCATTAGAAACGATAAGGGAAATTGAATAAAGATTTCATTATAGATATCGATGCCGAGTATCAGAATAAGTAACATTAATTTTATGCTGAATTTTGAACTTGGGAGACGACGCTAGACCAGGAGCGTTTTAATTTATACGTTTTCGTGATAGCAATTAACGAATTCAACGTAGGTACAGTAAAGACGAAGGGGTAGGAAAAAAGAACGTGGACATACCTTTCTTTCTTTCGGGTTTTTGTTGCTCGTTGCTTTTCTTTTTTGTTTTTTATTCATCCGATGGCAACAACCACTCTCATTCCCTTCTTCTTCTTCTTCTTTGCTTCTTTCCGTGTTACGTTGCCGATGAGTCCCACCCAAATGCTAGTAATTTACTCGAAGCACGAAATAAACTGCCGTTAACTTGACTACCCTAGTCATTCTCTCTCTTTCCTCTTCTTCTATTCCAAACATTACCCACTGTCGTGAGTTTCCACGGTTGTGTTTTTATCGCGAGATATCGCATCGTGCCATCACGACAACGAGAAGAATGAGAGGAGAGAGAAAAGACGGAGGGTTAAGGTTTTTCCTTCCTCATCGTGCAAAACACGCGCGCACACGCCTTTTCAATGCTCCGAACCAACAGCTGGTGCTGCTTTTTATTATTATACGCATATGTATATCTATGCGTAACGCGTGCCATGCGGTTTTTTTCTTCCTTTTTATTATATTATCCGAATCAGCAGACCGGATAAAATGTTATGTTTTTTTTTCTTCAAGTCGTTGATTTCATTTTATGATCCGAGTTGTTATGGCGTTTACCTACACTCTTTCACGTGCATTGATATTATTTCCAAGACGAAGTCAAAGGTGGGCGTACCTTTGTGGTGGGAAAATCAATGAGTAGTCCGGAGAAGACAAATTGTATACCTACAACCCTTTAACTTGAATTTTGAGGGGCTTGATCTTTCCTTTTATCGATAAGGAATTCCTTTCGATCGTTTTGAAATAAATATTTGGAAAATGTTGAGCGTTATGATTTATTTGTCTCTTTTTTTTTCATATAGTATACACACACATTCCTCTTACAATGAAAACAATTTTATAACTGGAAGAAGAAAAATCAATTAAAATCAAATCGACGCGATATGTGTATCCACACATATTTCTTCCATCTTATCGCTGAATCATCTGGATACACAAGAGAGAGAGAAAGAGAGAATTATCGATGTGTGCGGTCGTGAGAATCCCTCTAGTGTTCGGTTCACCGGTATTTATGTTTTAAGAATGATATAGTGGTGATTCATTGTATGATTTCCGTTATATATTTCTTGGTATATAATACGATTGCGATTATCTTCTCGGTATCCAAGTTTATATACGCTGGAATGACATTTTTCCCTTTGTTTTCATAGCTTAAATTATTCACAATGAATAATACTTCTTTTCTAACGACATGTTATTTTGTATCTTCGATATCGTCATTGTTATGCACTCGTATATATATCGGTCTTATGGAACCTTTTATGGTTTCGGTTGATTAATACCCAGTAGTTGAATATTAATTAATAAATGCATCACATATATTGCTTTCAATTGCTCTCGAGTATCACTTTGACGAAACTAGAGTATTGCGTACTGCCCTGTATAATATTGTAACTCTAATATTATACCACGTACACGAGATGCCGAGAACATATATATATATATATATGTATTTGTTTCACTTTATGCTTTGACGAACATCTAATTCCCCACGAACTGTTGTGGAATTCCATCGACGATGAATAAACATACTCGAGCTCGTTCGTTCATTAACGAAGAAATGATCATTCTCGTTCTCGAAAGTACAAATTTTTCTTACAAACGATCGTTGGAGTATCGTTTGAATGAGCAATAATATGACGATCATCATGGCGTTTTTGATACGGCTGGTGGTGGGTTTCACATTTTCGATTCTCCACATACGACATGGCACATATTTACTCATTTACCATTCAAAGTTTCATTGAACCGAGTGTACATTTTCATCTCTCCGTACGAAACAGCCTCATAGTTTGTGTCAGTATTTCACCACCATCATTATAATCAACGAGTCTCGCGTTTGCACAAGGCACAAATACGGGCATTCAAATACATTTAATTCAAATTGAGAGGAAGAAAGAGAAGCGAACAACGAAGGAGGATCCGTGAAGAGAATCGAGTGTGTTTGGGATAATCATATTTTCAAAGTGGCAACAAGTATCATAGGGGTAAGGGAAATTAGATTCATTTGCCGGAACGTTTCTTATTGTTATAATCGTTGTAGAGTTCCTGGGTGGTGCTGTTGTGACATCGGTGATTAAGAAATTCTACAATTTATTTGTAATTTTTCTTTCTCTCAATTAAGGAATTGTTGAATATTCTCGTACTTGAGAACGAGATATATCAAATTACGTATAATTTTCCACGAAATAATTCATATTTGCATTCAAAATAAGAAACAATTATATGTATACGCGTCCAGAGGTAAATACGTGGAATAGAATAATCTTGATTGTATGCTACGGTAATGAGAGATTAACTGGTGAAGATGCAACAAAGCTACGAAACTATCGTATAAAGAATAATTGAGGAATAACTATTTGATGCTCATTAACTGCACATTGTACGAATCTTGGCTTCGCGTGGAATATGAAACGTTGTTGAGGATCAAAGGAGTATTCCAACGAATTTTGCTATTTATGTAGGTCATGAATTTTCATTAATCGTCAAAGAATGGAGCACTCAGGACCGTAGA
This sequence comes from Gonatopus flavifemur, assembly GCA_018340375.1. Classification (NCBI taxonomy): domain Eukaryota; kingdom Metazoa; phylum Arthropoda; class Insecta; order Hymenoptera; family Dryinidae; genus Gonatopus; species Gonatopus flavifemur. The sequence continues at coordinate 14,624,392 of JAFFJZ010000006.1, forward strand.
CCAATTCAAACCCATTAAATTCTGTTTTTTTTTGTGAGTTCGAATTGTGTTCTTGCATCGGAATCGATTGGAGTCAATCGTCTTTAGTTCGCTGTTTCCAGGGACATGTATTTCTCAGAACTCCATCGTGGAAACCGATAACTCGTGATAAGAGTATTGTGGATTCGATGTCTACAAAACTCCCCAAAATTGCCAATAAGGTGGATCGGACCACCTTTTTCCACTTGAACTGCAGTTTTAAGCACCCATTTTTGAATGCTGGAATCAATCATGTGAGTTCTATGTTCTCTGAACAACTATGCCAAAGGAACACAGAACTCAATTGAGACATTTTATTCCCATAAATATGAGGTGCCAACTTGAATGTGACGTTCTTCAAGTATGGATTTTTGTTCCATAAAATGGAGTCTTTGCATCCAAGCATGGAACAACAACGTAGATCCGATGCTAATTTTTGCTAAGAACGTGTTATAAAATTCTAAAACAAACTCTTTGGTCTCTGGAAAAAGCGTTAAACCCTGAATTTATGTACAGTGTAAAAAAGGGTTGTGAAATTTTCCACCAAAAAATAGTGGCAGCAAAGTTCCTCTACAGATGAGGAATTTTTCACCATAATTGGGGAATTTTCTTCCGTTTTTGAAGGATTCAACACCCAAAAAACCAAATATTTCCTCAAAGTGGTGGAAAAATAATTGCCCCATGGCGAGGGGATGAAATCCACCAACAGTGTGAAGATATATTCCCCACATTTTGAGAATAATGAAAATAAATATCCAAACAGATATCCACGGCATACTTTGTTCATGCCCTATAAATCCTTGGAAACCGGATATTCGATGTATCAAACCATCGCTCCCAATCATCGGAAGTTACAAATCCACATGCTGAGAGATATAACGAGGTTTCGTCAATTAAGAACAAAGGGAAAAGAACAGCATCATAACATGAAAAACGTTTGAAATTTCAGGGAGTACTCGAAATACACACGGAAAAAAGATGATGTTGGATTTACAATGTTTCGTTCGATCACCATAGAAATATTAGGGGTTTCTATGGTGATCGAACGAAATGTTGTAAATCCAACATCATCTTTTTTTCCGTGCATATTAAGAATTTAATGGCGCGAACATGTACGTGAAAACCATGCTCGATGTTGGAACGTTGATACCGTTGAACGCCCTGTGTTCAGAAACTGAAGGAAATTATACGAAACAAACAACGTGATGTTATTTGTACGATGGTCCAGGACGATTGATGAAGAGCGTAAATAGGGGCTGTGTGTTGCTGATGTTACCTACAAACATTCACGATTCGTTACTGACCAATTCTCGAGGATCTCTTTGGTTTTATTAGAGAAAGTACTAGAAGGAAAAAGTATGACTTGGAACTAGAACCAACTGGTGAAACGAATATTCAGTCATAACAATTACATTGAAGGTAGGAGAAATAAAAGTATACCTCGTATACGTAGGTCGAATCTGTTTATTTGCACGAAGATGTAGTATATACGGATCATTCACGCGCGTACGCACGGTTCCCGCGTGCAATGAAAACCAAATCCAAAGGCTTGGCTGGTAACCCGATGGCAACTACTACGTTGCCGTCGTCAACTCGGTGTACTTTTCCTAACTTCATTATACCTTGTGTGCTCTGGGTGCTCACTAGTTCGCTCGCTTGCTCGTTCGAGCTTGTTTGTGCATTCGTTACATCAGGTTTTCGCGAACGCGTACATCGGCCCTTCTCTTCGTCCTCCCAGTCACAAACCTTTTCATTCGGCTGACTTTCGTTCTCGTCAGTATGCTCAAATGCATTCCCCGCGTTGAAAAGAAGGGAAAAAAGTGTACGTGTATACAATTCTCCCTTACTCGGGATAGAAGAAAAGTAAGAAAAAGCAGGAAAAAATGAGGAAACTTCATCCAGCAGCTCTCTTCGGTATCTTATTCTATTTCAACGTGAACAAAACGGGAAAAAAGTCTATACTTGGCGCAAATTAAATTTCACGTAACGAAATATCTAATTACGACGAGAATATCTTTTGCACTAATTTTAGATATTTTGAATAAGGAGAAATGTTTTGTATATTATTTGATGGCAGTTGTTTAGTCCGCGTTGTATAGAATTTTGAGCGATTCTCGATTCACGCAGCAATTTCGACAAGAATTTTCAATATTACGCAATGGAACTGGAGCACGCGAAACACGCGGGACACGCGATTGGGAATGCTGGTTTTTATATTATTCATATATATATACATAATCCTTCCAATCTAGATGAATATCATAAATTCAAAGAGAAAATGCAAAAAGTATTGTATTATTCCGGTGTAATGTTACCAAATTCCTTGATATATTAATATCATGTGATATACGAAGAATAAACGATACCCTGTGTGCACATATAATTATTTGAATTCATCATTTCTCTGGATCTTCGATAATTCGTATTTCATATGCATAAAACATGAATTAATAATTCTCAATGTAGCTCAAATTAATAATGATAAAATGAAAAGGATATATATGTACATTATATAAATATATAATATAACTATGTATGAATATTGTCATCGGTATAACGAGATATAATGCAATCACCTGCGGCTGTTACGGCAAAGACTATTCAAATCACTTAACGCAGCATACAATAGGCAAATACATTGGCGAAGACTGATAATGCGACTTTCATCCTCAAATTCAATCTATTTTCCTTTGTTCGAAGATGAACCGTCGACTGAACGACGATATATACACCGATATTATAGACCAATGTTTGGGTCATTCCCAAACGATGAAGGAAGGTCCAACGAAGTATCGATAGTCGATAACGTTTGAACAGTGGAATTTCAGTGACGTTAATTGTTCCTTTCGCTCATCTGGCATTTATTTATCATTATTTTGATATAAAGTGGAATTATAAACTCAGCGAGGGGATTGTTCGAATTCGGAAAACGATATTACATTCAGATCTTCTAATCATCGAAATTTGGTTGATTAAACCGTTGGTCTTTCATGATATTTGAAACTGCGTTTAATACGGGTAATGATACTGTAGTTAATTTTCAGATCAATTTACGGGACGAAGCATAAATTGATCTCTGCTTGTTTGTATAATCTGGATGATATATGTTTACCCACAAGTATGGGATTCGTTATGGCGTCTCATTCATCTTATTACATAATTTAGACCATTATTCCATTATTGTGATAATGTAGTAAAACGGATTGTTCGGAGTACAGGGTTGATTATTTTCAAAGCAATTCTATTATTTACTTAGAAAGTACGCTACTGCGGAGGGAATTTTTGTCAATGATATGATATCATTTTTCTGGAACGTTGGATCCATATCACAAACGTTGTAAGGGGATTTAATGCGCTTGATTACACAGGTGAACGCGAACAATCGATGTAACTACAATAGACACAAATATTTGCCCAAGTGTATCAACCGATGTTTGGTTTGTCCTATAAAATATTTAATCCATTCAATCACGTGCACACGAATAAAAGTCATTTGAGAAAGATTGTCGTGTCGAACGGGACATCTGACATACTTTGTTCTGTGATTTCAGTAGTCAATTATCACGGATTAGATATTATAATTAGTTTGACATGATATTATACGAAAACTTGGGACAAATTTACATGGGAAAAAGGATTCTTCATGATAGTTGGGGTTTCAATGTTCTTGCCACGTCTGAAACATGAAGAACATCGCTTTTTTGAATAAAATTTGTTTGATCCAAATCAGAACTTTCATACATTAAAAATGTGGTGAAAAGAATTGGGACGAGTCTTCTCTTATATCCGCTTGGATTTAATCTTATTAGCCGGAGGTAAGGTAGCGGCAGGGAGCGCCTGGTGTTCAGAAGTGGAACCACTCGTTTAGAGCGCATACGCTTGATAAAGCATTATATCATCTTCAATCCATTACGTTGCGTGTGAAGCGTTTTCAGCTATATTTTATCCATTGTGCGTCATAATGATAGGTCTCGTGACAATTTTTCCCCATCAAACCGGACCAGGAAATGCCTAATCGAGCGCTACATTGTCAATCAAAAAGCAACTGTAATTACTGGCCAATTTCTAGACATGCTCCACAAAAAATTTCAAATACCAAAATCCAAACGAGACGTGGACAAATCGAATCATATATATATATATATATTTTATTCCATAAAATATCTCCCCGAATACAATTTGGTAATCCAATCCAATAACTCTCCCATTACACCGGAACCATTAGTTTTTCCCGAATGAAACATCCCCTTGAATTTCAACAATATTTATCCACTCAAAGAATTTAATATTTCCGTTCATTCGTCTGATCTTCGACATTTTGTTTTTTCGTTCCTTCGTTATCTGCTCTTCGGTCCCTCATTCCTCCACAACCACCACCAGCACTAGCTTTTTTTCCTTTTCTGCATCGTTGAACTTTTTTCTGCATCGTGCAAGTAAAACGCGGCAGGATAATTTATCTTCCGCGATGTTGTCTTTTTTTTGTTTCCCTCTCGTCCGTTAACTTCTCGCTCAAACGATTAGTCACGTGGAATTAGTCGAACGGATTAGTTTACAAAAGGATATCCTGTAACCGATTCTTCGAAAATCGAGGTACCTTCTTGATTCATGACTGCCAATAATTTTCAACTCCTGACAGACGCTTTTGCTATATATTTTTTTTCTATATATACTATATATTTTGTTTGCGCAAATACTTGGGAATAATTTTCAAATGAAATATAAATTTATGATACACCGGACGTGATTCGTCATTCATTCACTTGAAAATTCAGTAGCATCGATATATGTATTTATGGCGCGTTATAGAATTCAATGGTCGAGTGAATTCATTTGAACCCTGAAATCATATAAAACAAACGAACGAATTTTCCAATTTGAATATATATATATATATATACGTGTGCGTATATGCGCGTGTGTGTATATACGAGGATAAAACAACATGACGGAATTCTATCGTCGAAGTGGGCGGCGATGCAACTCGATTTAAAATCGGTAATTATAGTTAAATTACTTGGACCGTATTGCATTCGATAATTGGATTAAAGTCTCATTTTGCCAGCTAGCTCGCGTGTGCTTGCATTCTCTTTCCCTTACTCCTCGTTCCACCTTCTCCTTCTCGGTGTTGGATAACCTATGCGATTTAGCAAATATGTGCGGTTATTTTACCCCTCGTATGGCAACGTGAAAGTGTTGTAATTAAACAATCGGTTAAGTATTAATCCTGTCACGGTATCAAGTTTTGATACCATCTATCGTTGTATATAATCGAGTAATGATATGAAACAAACAAAAATCATTTGTTTTCTCCCTTTTCGTTTCTCGACGAACAATTCATCGAATTACTTTGACGTGAATGGAATGCTTTGGAACGTTGTGAAAGACTCGTATTTGAGGCTCTTCCATCCTTCTCCCTCCCCTCGCGGCTAGGAAATTCGCGTTGTCCAGGAAAGTCTTGGAACTTCTCTAGAAACGTTGAGATTTCTGAAATCGGTTCGCAATTGCACAATGAACGGCATTCCTGCGAAGCAATGCAAGGCTATGCCACGGCACGCCGCAATACCAATCATCCTTCTTACGCACAACTCATTATCCAACCTACGAGGTATGCGGATGTGCCAACAACGTGCGATAATGACGTTCCACGATCCCCTCTTTTGAGAATAATCTCTTTTCGAATGATAGAGAATCGTTGAAAGATCTAGCGATTCATGCGTATTGAGGAAGAAAATAAATCTATATTCCCGTTACATCGGTCTTGTTGTTGTTGTTGTTGTTGTGGTTGTTGTTATTGTTACGGGATCCAGCTAACGAGCCATCCGAATATGTATTAACAAAACCACACGACGTCTGACGCCCAGGTCGACGTCGACGGCGGTTGATATGCGACAATGTAGCGTAGTTGGTTCGTTCGCCGTTGGTTATTTATGCGATTCTGCCAGCGTGTTAACAAACGAGAGGAGAGAAATAGATAGACGGATAGATAAATACGTGTACGTGCGTGCCACGACCAACCACCACGACGCGACACATCTCAATCATAAAAAAAAGAAAATAACAAATAAACGAAATCGAACGGAACCCGATGTTCGGTTGAATGTTTTTGCATAGCCTCGCGTCTAACCGACGATTTGAATTTTTCATAGGTGCCGTACGGACAAAACCAAGACCAACGAGTAGTAACGAGCAACGTACGTCCGCACGCACGTGATTTTGAGATTGCTGAATTCAAAAGGAAACCTCACGGCGAATAAACAGAAAGGAAAAAAGGATGCGATAAAAATAAAATCAACGTATACAGAAATACATTTTCCGTTTTTATTTCTGTAATCACAGAACGGGGTTCTCTGTCTTTTACGTTTCTCTCGTCTTCCTTCCCAATATCGTTCAGAACATTCAACCTATCTTCTATGATTTTTCCCTCATTTTTTTTTACTTTCCCCCATTCGACTGGCTCTCTTTTCGCTCGTTTGCTCTTCTTCTCTGTACATAAAATACACGATGCCATATTCCGTTGAATTTCATCGATATTATATACGTATACACACACACATATATGTACACACGGGAATAGGAAACTCCTGTCTATCCCTTGCTCGCAATATTACTTTAATTATCGAGAAACGGAAAAATATCACAACCAGTTGGAGTCGATCGACGGTCTACGAGTACGGATCAGGAGCAATCGAAGTGAGAACTACTGCCCGTCGCTGTCGTTGACGTGCATTGAATAAGTATTGTTATTATATACATTTCGTATGTGGAGATTCATGAAAATTGAATGTCCGTAAACCACGTGTTTCCAGTTGGGAAAAAATGCCAACTTATTACTTACTTGACGGAAGTATTTTTCTAGTCCCACAAATTTCTACTATCTCAGATATTCACACGATTGAAAATTTATCTCCTGGAGTCCTTACAAGAATTGTAACGCTTGGCTAACATCAGAATTATGTTAGAAAAGTATCTCGCTGAAGTTGCGTAAAAGGTTCAAAACCATTCAAAGGGCAGAATATCTGATTGGCAATCCTTTGAATCATTGAAAAGCGGAAAACATGAGTGGATTTCGCTGAATTCTTGAGATTATTTGTCGGAATTGACAAACTTGCACTGAGAGAAATGAATTGGTGAAATACAGCATTGATTTTCATATTATTCAGTAGAATTATCAATTGCTGAAATATTACTAATAGATCTTATATGTTCATCCAAATTTACCCAACTTATGCAAAACTTTAATAAAATGTTCAATAAATATCATCATACTTTCAGTTTTGTAATCATTATATATTCAAAAAAGATGTACAACGATATTTCTTATAAACTACAGTAAACACTTCATCAATTGATAGTCTTATGATGTGAGAAATAATAGTGTCACATGACTACAAATAATAACTCCATCAAAAAGTAAAATATTTGAATACCTTGTAGCTTTCATTCCTACTTGTAAAATTATTTTTCCCAAATTACTGAGCAATGTTCAATATAAACATTATATATTCATGTAGCTTTGTTGTGCGTACATCTATCGTATATAAATATGTATTGTCTACGACACGTATTTTGGAAACATTAGTGAACTTTCAAGAACATTCTTGTTTTCATATTTTCCAGTGATTGGTTCGTAACCTTTTGGATACAGATTACTGTCTAGTTCACTAAAATCTGCGCTCATCCCCACTACCACCTACTCTAGATCAACGCTTGTGCGTGCAATGCGTGCTTCTAATTCATTTCTCATCGACTTGTGTTGAACTTTAAGAATATTTCCCTCTCATTCTCAGATCTTCATTTTGAACTGACAGCATATTCCTAATGTTTTAGTGGAGTATATGAATTTTTGACATATTTTAGATGCAATCTATGTCAAAAGTAGAGGGTAGTTTTGATTTTAAAATTTGATTTTCTCGTTGAAATTTATTTTGCTTATAATTTGAAAACGAAGCCTCCCACAGTATTTCGCCAAAGGAAGATTTGCTTAATTTTGCTTTGACAATCACGTACCGAAAGAATAGAGTTAGTCTAACATCTTATTGGAACTTGAGCCAATTGTTTCATTACATATCACGCAATATTAGGTTTATTTAAAACCCATACAACACAAAAATTCCACCTGTATTCATATAGAATTCTTTATGGATTCTCAGAATCCAAAGAGTATTGAATATGAATTCTGTCTAAACTGTATTGCTGTTTAGAGGTTTCTAGAACATGATTTGAAACACTGAAAAAATGCTGTACGGAGAGATATTTTAAATAAACTCACGCATTTTTGCGTACATTATTCACAAAAAATTGATTTGAGTCCTAGCGCTTGTGCCACATTAATGCAATTATTATTATTTGTGTTAGGAAATCGATCTTTTGAAATTGATATTCAATTACTGAATCCATTAGAATTTCACCTTTCTTACTGCATGATATTGGTTGATCAAATGTGCCGCAAAAATCAACAAGTAGACCATTATATTTCAATAAATAAGGATCGAAATATTTGATAGGCATAATGGTGAAATTTTATTAAACTATTTAGTGAGGATTCGCTCAACCGAATTTACATACTTCTCTATATTGTAAAGTGATGGACAATATTTTATTGCGTAGCTTATACTCCAATGCATATAAAATAATCCTTTTTTTCTCTTGATATATCGCGTGGTATATTAGATATGGGATGATTATAATTGAGAAGAAAGGAACGTTTATCTAAAATCCCCATGTGTCACTCAATTATCATACTTTTCAATAACTATAACTGGAATTTTGGTAATGTTTATATAATCTCTTCTCTCAGTGTGTAAAGTGCATTAACTAATTCCTGAGGAAATATTAAGGGACTGTTAGCGAACTTTCCGATATCTTATCAGATACAAAAGTACATGAAAAGTCATGTCAAAACGAAACGAAAATTCAAATTAACAAAATCTTGTGAATTATCGTTATCGTTTGAAATTAATTCCACGGAATTGGGAACATCGTTTGAAGAATATACTACAAGATTTTGGGTCTCCCACAACTAAATATTCAGCTAAGCTATCACAAATTCGTTTCAATGAATAATTCAAACTTCAACAACATGTCATGAAGCTGAACCTAGCAGCCAGGTTTTGTAACGTTTGATTAAACGTTATTGAGGCTTTGTTTTTACCAGAAATCGATCAAGTAGCATCCCATTGAACGTTTCAGATACTTAAATTGCCAACAGACGTTGAATGTAAAAAATTATGACAATCGGCTGCTACACTGAGAAAAGAGCGATTTAGAAGTTCGGTAAATAGTGATATACTTGTTCGATAAATCTAGAACTACTGAACATTCAGCGATGTTTCATGAAATTTCAAGGAGGATTACTGAAGTGTCGCTTCACATTACTCAGTATTCGACAATCTTTATTATACAATACAATATTCATGACCAAATTTGCTGTGTAACACTCAATTACTAAACGTTTTAGGAATTGAGTGACACATAGCAAATTTGGTCGTGAATATTGTATTATATAATAACGATTGTAGAACACTGAGTAATGTAAAGCGGAATTTCAGCAACGTTTCCTAAAATTTCACGAAACATCGTTGAAAGTTTAATAATATTCAGATTTATCGATCAAATATAATCCTATTTACTTAACCTCCAAATTGCTCTTCTCTCAGTGTAGATTTACGACTGCCAGTTTCAGCTCCATCAACATGTCATGTGATGGTTGGCGAATGATCAATTTTTCACTGACAGAAAACATTTCTGGGAATAATAAAATATTTAGTGGAATAGTTGCCATAAAATACTTGATTGATTTGAATAAACTTTCATTGATTAGATTGAATGTTGATTCAATCAAGCAAATGTTTAATATTCTATGAAATATTTCATGAATGGAAACAGTTATTCAATTGAGTCAATGAAAGTTTATTCACAGAGAGAAAAAATTTGCTGACGCAGGAAATCGAGGTATTATATATAGAATAGCAAAATTTTTTGCTGGCCTAGCTAAAAATTTGCTATAACAGCAATCGTGTTAGCTACGACAGCAATTTTTTAGCTGTGGCAGCAAAAAATGTTTGCTCCGCCAGCAAATTTTCAGTATTATATACAGAATAGCAAACAAATTTTGCTGGGATAGCAAACATTTTTTGCTGCCACAGCTAAAAATTCGCTGTCGCAGCTAACAAGATTGCTGGAACAGCAAATAGTTTGCTGTCACAGCAAAAGGAACCCAGCAAAAGTAGATTTCGCTGCCACAGCGAATTCCTTTTTCTCCGTGTTCAAATAAATTAAGTATTTTATGGCGACTATTCGACTAAATATTTCACTGTTCCTGGAAATTTTTCTCTCAGGGTGTTCAAACGAGGTCTACGTGGAGACAAAAATTTGCTATAACAGTGAAATCTGATTTTTTTGCCACAAGGAGAAAAAAGTATCGCTGGCATAAGAAGCAGCTGTCTGTTACTATAGCGCCTACAACAAAAATTAGCTGAAAGAGCAAGGACAATGATTGACACAACTATACTTTTTCGCTGACATAAACAAATTTGTTAACAGAACTAACGTCTTAGCTGCTGGAGTGAATATTTTTGCCAGGACAACACTCGTTAGTTCGCGATTTTGTAGCTGTGGAAGCAAAAAATATCGACTTCTCCAGTAAAATTACTTTGCTATTCTGTATACAATGCTCTCTCAGCAGCCATGCAGTTGGTTGCGAGAGGGAAAGCTTTTCTTTCCCTGTATGAAAATGAGAAGATAAGTCATCCATAGCTTGAAATTAAATCCAAATAAAGATTCCCCCAATTAAATTACATTTACCATTCCAATTTGTCTTCACATAAATAAATCACACTCATTCTTTTACAAATCATTTGTAAGTTCACCCTCATATCATTCCTCATTCTTATTTCACGAAATACATTTTCGTTTCTTTCCTTTTTCACGTTAATTATACTATTTACAACGATCTTCCTTTTTTCATTCATTCTTTTCCATTAAAAAGAATGTTTTCAATTATAAAAACTGTCTTCTTCTTTTATCAGAATTATTATCATTATTATTATTATGATTATTTCTTTTTTTCTTTTCCATGAAAAAGCATGAATGAGAAGAAAATAAGTAGCAGAAACCGCTGTTGTGAATAGCACAATTAATTCAAGAAAGAATGAGAAAAAACAGTTATTTTATAATAAAAAGAGTATTAAAAAAATATACGTAACCTCCGGTGTAAACTGTTGTACACGTTGTGTTGGGAAGTATGATGATATTCAGATTTCATAGATTTCATTAACCTTTTACACGAAGAAAAGAGGACTCTAATGGTTATTGTGAGAGATACTAATGAAGTGTACAGTGCAGGCTACAGAGATTTACACCGCCCATTATTGTCCGAGACAATCATAATTCTTTTCGGTTCAATTACCTTCATGGCTCCAAGTTGTTTTCGTGTACCAGTTCGTAGTGGTACAATTGGAGTGAAAATTATGGATTTCATGGTATCGATAGGAATACAATGAAATCTGTTAAAATAAAATTATCTGACCGAAGAATATTTGTCAAGGAAACCCGTGTTTCTGTTCGCGTGGGGAGGGGGGGGGGAGGAACACGGATGTGTACAGATATTTGTAAATGAAGGTGAAATGGCGAGGTAAAGAGAATCCTGGTATAGCGGTGTGATGAAGAGAGAGAGAGAGAGTATAGTTATAGCTGGAGGAAACATGTCGAGAGATTGAGAAAGCACAAGGCTTCTCTGCATCGCCAAGAGTAATGAAATGACGAGGACGACTATACGACGATTCTGCTTCCTTCAGCCTCGCCATAACATCCCTACCCTCTTCACCGATGGCGGCTAAGCCTTTAAAGACTTTGAAAACTCGCGCCGTAAATTACGCCTTCCGACGATTACGTCGAGTGTTCGCCATACAACGGTTCTGCTTCTCTGAATGCATACCAGTGTAAAAGAGATAGATAAATCTGACCTCTCTCTCTCTCTCTTTCTCTCTTTCACGTACACACGAAGGATGAGAGAACAGAGAAGAGAACCTGCCCATTCTGCCGCTCTGGCACAAGGATGGACTTTTACCTGGTGGTGCTGTTGGTGCTGCCGTTAAAGCTGCTGCCGCTGACTGCGGGAAACGAGATGTAAATATTACAAAAAGAAAAGATACCTACTAGGCCATTTAATTCCCTTCATCCAAGCGAATAAAACACTTTATTTGAAGAAAAGAATTATGTACACGCGCGTGTTTGAAAGTGGATACATGTAATCGTGAAAAAGAGAGTAGAAGAGTAGGTACGTTAATTTGCTGATTCCGCTTTTGAGCCGACAGTTGAACACAGTTGGAAGAAAAATGTGAAATTATCGTTCATTCAACGCTCTGACGAATGCTCCTCTGTATATCTCGTGATACACGACACGTCTATATAACGTATCTATTAATCCATCAATTCATTGATCCATGTATATCTCTTTTTATTTTATTCTTTAAATTATCATTCAATTCTATTAACATGCAATTATAGAAAATTGTTGTTTTGAATACCTAGAAGAATTCCATTCAACATCTTGAAAAATATAAATGACGAGGAAATAAATAACATCGATGAGAATAATGGAAAAAAATGCTAAAATTGGCTTGATTAATAATTCAAATGAATACCACGTTTGTATCCAAAATCTAAAAGCAGGATCGACGATGTACGATACAAAACCGGGAAAAGGAAAAAAAAAAAGAGGTAAAATGAATAGAGACTGCATCTGGGCTCAATATTGTGTCGACACCAACCATGCTGAAGGTTCGTATAATTGCTCGCCTCGTCGCTTTTGACGAATCAATCGGTCGACTGCTTTCGCCTTCTGTAATTCAAATGGGAAATTTTTTCCTCTCCATTGGCTCTTTGCTCTCACGGACGATTCGGTTTCTATTCTTGCTATTACTGTAACTGCTACAATCAACATTACATGAAAAGCAGACAAATGGTATAACAAATGTTCTAATGATTCGTGTCTCGTGTATATCTATCGAAGTTCAATCATGTTCGGTATTGTAATTGGAAATATCTACGGGAGAACGATGACGGTAGGTGATAGTGATATCCAGTAACAGCATACCTATGTATATACAAAGGGAAAAAAAAGCAACGTACTTTTGTTTGTTCAATCTCTATTTGAAAATATCTATTGTGCGATATCATGGATATTCCCTCTTCTTTCGTATTTTGATTGCTCGAATAGCGCTCGTTACGTTCAATATATTCAATATATAAAACTCTTCCTTTAATAGTTCATCTTGGTTGAATCGGTCGTGTAAAAATTGAGCGATATCGTCAATACTTCAATGAGAAGGAACTCGATTGTGTTGGAACAGTATTGGTTTCACCGAGGAATTTTATCAATTTGCAATTTTAACATTTCAAGTTGGGGAAATCGATGACAAAAAAGTAGCTGCCAATAAAGAGATAATATAAAAGAAAAATAATAATGTATAGGTATTATTTCGGTTTTCTCCTCCGTGTATGACGCTCAAGTTTTTCTCTCTTTCACAACTGAAAAATCAATTCAATCTGTTAAGTGTGGGGAATGGCTCGACTTCATTTCGCAAAGCCTTCTTTTTAGTACATCTTAAAAGCAGCACGGGTAGCCTCACATCATTCTTTTCATAGTGCCACGTCGCTTACTCTTATACACCTCGTTGCTTCAGTGAGCGGGACATCTTTATAACCATTGTCCCACTTTTAGAATTACACACGGTAGTGGTATTACGTTGATATCTGTAGCTACCTCACAATTTCGCGATTCAAAGCTGTTATTGCTGGTCGTAAATTTCCCCTAGGTAGCCGGAACGAGATCGTCATCTCGAGACTGTTAATTTTAATAATCAATGCATGGATTCGTATATAACGGCTTTGAGTGTCCAACAATCTTTTCCTCAAATCCTTTTCATGAGATAATTATTTTATAGTCTTGAAAATGATTTTAGGTATTCTCATCGGAATTGAATTTATCGACTCGATATAAATGAAACGATAATAATAATAATAATAATTCTATAGCAGGAAGAATCAAAATTATACAGAAAATTCTAATTAATCAGAGTCATATATTGAACTGTCGGGTTGCGAAACACGTGGAAGGAGCGATAATTAATGTAATTGAAGATCAATTGTAAGTACAATGAATAACGTGAATGAACAGTTCTCATCTTCATTATAATTATCAAGATCATTGATGTTGATGATGACCTTTTCAACCGAACACCCTCCTTCTTATTCTTCTCCGTGTTCTTTATCGCCTGAATCTGAGCTTTCTCGCATTTTGATCGACCGTACACATTCATCTTAGTCACGGTCTCTCCTCGTCTTCCATCAACTCTTCTGCCCGTCAATACGGCATCGCCCCCGTCTCACAGTTATTTATATTTTCCTATTCCGCATCTTTTGTGCTGTATAATAATTGGCTTTGCAGCATTATTCCCCTTTTTCCAATCAATCCCAGAAAACTGATTTGACATTATCGCCAAAGTCCCATACAACTTCCGCGTGATCGTCTCATTTATAAAAAATTCGTTTGATCCCCTCCACAAGAAAATTGATGGAAAAATTCATACGCGAATGACTCTGGGATTCATTCGGTCTTCGCAAAATAACCTCGATCTCACTTTTGTAATATTCATTTAGTCGCAAAAACTGAACGAATGAGACAAAGAAAAAATGAGTTACTTTCACTCTTCTCCATTCACATTCATGCACGGACTTTAGACTCTTTCATAGAATCGTTATATCACGTAGGCGTATTTGTTTTTGTTGAACTTCTTCTTTTTTTCTTTTTTGGTGTTCTTTTTCAAGGCAAGACAGAATCACTTTACAGAGTCATTGAACAACTCAGCGTCCCCTTTATCGATCCACGTCCAAAAGAGTGAAGTGTCTTTACTCTCGCGTGAAATGTAATTCGATTCGGGTGTTGAGATCCTGCATTATAAACTATTGAGAGTGGAGAATTCATTTATCAGATTTTTTTTACACGAATGTGCATTTAGAAGGTGTGAAAGAACGCGCGAAGGTGGGTATTTATATGGATCGTAGGGTATATAAAGGTTAAGTGATTCTTCGAGAGGATATACTTTTGTTCATTCAAAGCGAGTCTCTTCTTCTTTTCTATTCTGTAAGCGTAGTCATCGTTTGGTCAATATAAATCGTACGAGCAGTACCGTGATACATCGAGTCACATTCAATTAATTAGTGTTTACGTTGTACCGAAAGTTCCTCCACTCAAAGATTAATTAAACGCCCGTACAATTTAAACACTCGAACGTTGAACGTTCTAAACCATCTCGCATACGCGCGTCATTAAATTTCGTATGATCGTACTTTAGGTGCATACAGGAATTTCTCAACTTAGCAAAATCTTTGATGGAGTCTTTGATCAACATTGCCTATGTTTTACCACGCACGTAGAGTAGTAACGGGATATAGAGTAATAACGATATAATGTTTATAATGTAGTGTAACAGGATTTTCTGGATATTTTTCTTGGATCAACTATATACTCTCTTTAATGATGTCTTTTAAAAGTGAGACGTGTCTCCAAAAGATATCTTGGTAATTGAAATAATTCAATGAATATTCAAACAAAAGTATACTAATATCGAATATATTTGAATATCCAGTTTCAATCTCACTCTTTTGTCTTATACGAAAAATTGATTTCCAATTCGGAATCAATTTAATGGAATATTGCCAATTTTGATCTCTTACGCGGAACGTAGCGCCTCATTTCATTCGAACCGATTCTTAGAGCCAGCCGATACACGGATTGTCCAGAGAATCGATTCGTTATTCACGTGAATTCAGTTTTTTTTTCTTGTTCGCGAAAGCATCTCAACTGACTGAAATCATGGGTTATTCAAAGTGGACAATCCTCTTGCAAGGATTAAAAAAAAACCTCGAGCTTGAACGGCGAACTGCTGCAATGCGATCAGGATTTCATTCGTTTCAATACTTTTTCAATTAATTCTCCTTCAAACGAAACCGTCGTCGTAGATTTGAAAATCCAATGAAAATATTGATAGTTGGTGTGCAAAGATGTATCCTAAAATTCTATTTCATCAAGCGTTGAAGGAAAATTATAAATAATAATGAAATGTATCCGTGTGAAATCTGTCTTATCGTGAACCATGAATCGGGGTTTCACGAGTTTCGAATTAAAATTTGACTGCTTCGAGAGTGAGTTATTTTCAAAGAATGAGAATTATTATTGGAGTAAATTTTAAATTCATTTTTATTCAAGCCGTTTCGAAGCTCTTGGAAATATAAATCAATTCAACAGTCGAACTAATAGAAACACAAGCAGATGCGAACTTTCAACTCTCTAAAATTTTCAGAGTGAGATTTCACTCTTTTAGAGTGATATTCCAAGGTTAGATGTTAGAAACTCACAGCCATTCAAATTCTAGAATCAATGTTTCAGACTAAAAGAATGAGGGTTCACTCGAAACGAGTGAAAATTCCACTCGAAGCGGACTAGCTCACTTCTGAGACTTGGTGGAGTGAAACACGTGATTTTTCACTCTTTCAGATTTCGAGAGTAGCGAATATTCATTTTCTCAACTCAATTACTAATGGTTATTTCAAAATTGTTCCCATTGAATCTATGCTACATCATTGCTGGCTACCATGAGAAATTATGGTGAAAATGGTCTCACCATGTTATTGTTTCTGACAGGTATCTCAAAGAATCTCAACAGTTTCGATCAGCATAGCATGGAGATTCAGAAGATCCAATGCCTGTAACCAGCATCATCTTGATGGATTCCTTACAGTTCCGACCAACAGCGTTATCCGGGAAATTCCAATACTTCTGATTGACATATCACAAGAAAAATTGTGTAGGCGAGTGTTTCCTCCAGCCACCGTAATAGCTGAGATTTTTCTTCTGTATAAAGAATAAAATAAGAATCACCTTGGTCCAAGTATACCATCAACGTAATTCGCTCCACCTCTGCACTACTTTTTTTCTTTCTTCGCATGAAAACCGGGCAAACGTATACACAAAGACGAATAACCTTCTATTCCAATCCGGGAGCTACACAATGTAATAATACCAACATCATAACGAAGAATATAATCTTTTCTGCCGTTTTCCTTTCAACAAACGAATTATGGTCGAATATCAATGTTCCATTGTTGATAATAAATGGAAAAGTCCATTCGGATGCTAAAGGAGAGTTGACGTAATAGCATCGGAGCTTGACAATATCAAGATACACTCTTGAGTAACTCATTACAGGACCTTTCACTCCAGCTTCTATTGTACAAATGATTCGCCAAGTCCTCCCATCCTTTATCGTCTCGTGATGGTTCTGCAGTAACAACAGCAACTTTTGAGACACGACGGTAGTTGTTAGACGATAGAGGGGAAGAAGGGGGAGAAGGAGGAGGAGAGTCGAAGGGTAAAAAGGTCGTACTCCTCTTATTCCACATACACATTTGCACCCTCCTATCATATATTGAATACTTTCGTATATACGTGTACGAGAGGAGCATGCAGTTGAAAGTACCTACACAAAGCGGAAAGCACTTTACACGTTTCCTGTCGGACACCTCTCGGAATAGAGTATATGCATATATGATAAAACTCGGTCTACTTTGTCCCAAGCTCATGCATTGAGTGTCCTATCAACAACTGCAGGTTGTCTGCCGTATATATATTCCATCAAAAAACTTATCAAAGGAGAACTAGCGTATTGGAATGTTGCAGTATCATTGAAATTAAAAGACGATGAAAGTGAATGTATAATCTCGAGAAGTGAGCGAGAAACGATGAAAATGACGGACAGAATGTTTTGAGAAATTTTATTAAAATTACATGAAAAATACCCTTTTTAGTTCCTAAACTATTCTTCATTATTGTAATTGCCAGGGTTACCGTCATCCAGGATTAAATGCTTCGACAACGGTTTCAACGCCACCCTTATATTCTTATCCCATAACCATGCCTATTATTCCATCCATCGTGCATAGAAGTGAATTTGCATGAAACGAGCAACAGTGAATACACCTAGCACAGTGTTATCCCTTTGGAAAAAAAATGTATGCATACGTATATATACGTATATACGAAACAGATAAAAATAAAGCCACGTAGAAAGCTGTAAAGTTGTATAAGTTGGACCGACTCTGTTACAGAGTAACAGGATGCGAGGGACGAATTAAAGTGAGTATGCTATGAATGGCGATGAGCAAAGGGAGAGAGAAAGGGTGTGATAGGGCCAGTCAGAAAAAGAAGGAGGGTGCAGCAACGGGAAACTGGGAATGAAAAGAGGGAACGAGGAAGTCGAAATTTATGTATGCCTTTTTTATATACAGGGTGTTCGAAATTTCACGAGAATTATACCTTCTTTCAATGAAAATTCAACTGTTTAGTATTCCAATAATTCAAAATCAATTAAAGCATCGTTCCCACAATAGGTATTTCCTCCCTCGTTTCAAAATTATTTTCATTGAAAAGCGTTGATTCTCCGTGACGCTATGTTTTATCATAGTTGGAATCGTCAACTATGGACATTGTGCACGTTATCGAACGTGTTGATTACATGATTTATGCATTATATTCACTTGCGTATAAGGAATGTATAATCAACCTCCAGTGTTAGTTTCCCCGTCAGTGATAACATTGACGATCCATAACATCGCGATATGAATATTTATCTCCATCATTTTTGAATGATGATCAGTTATGACGGAGTGTCATGGTTCATCCTTGTAAACACATTGTAACGTCGATTGGGCGTATGAATTATTCACGAAGACGTAATTATGTTTCTGAATTAATGCGGATTGGATTGCAGAATGATTCTCTAAAATCCATGTCGTCGATTCATTCACTTGTGTCAACTCGTTCATTAATGCGGGAGAAAAAGAATCGAATTGATAGAGAATTTGATTTCCTAATGAAAAATCTCAAATAGTCAAACACTCAGCATCCCCCGTTGCTATTAATTGGATGCAAATTCAGATAATACACTCGCCGCGTATCTGCATATATAGAAACAAAGTTGTAGAGATAGTAGAGAAGGCGTGGACCTGCTTTCAGGAACAGGTACATTCCCCAGAGGTACCCCATAATCTGCTGGTACGTGAACAGCATTAAGAATTTGGAACTTCTTATGAGGTTCTCTCTCTCTCTTTCTCTTTCGCTTGTTTCCTCTTTCCCTGATCACTTCAAGGAAATTCGAGGGAACAGGGTAAGTATGTAGTCTGAACGTTTCAGCTCCTATTTGTCTCTCGTCCCCACTGCTGCTTCCCTCATTTCGTCTGGTGGCATGGTTCTGTCTGCAGACAGACACATCGTTCGCTCGATTCCAAACTAGTTTACTACCAGCTATAAACTTCAACGTATATAACACCCACTTCGTGTAATGATCCGATTTATACGAATCCATCGGAATGAATTTCATTGTTCCCCCCACAGATGATACCAGAGTAGTAATTACATTTATAATCGATCTTTTGTTCTCATCTCCACCCGTGTATGTGCACATTCACGTATTATACGAGGAGGGGAAGTCCGGAATTCGTGCACTGGATTTTAAGTGGCGAATATAAAAAGATTTTTCAGGTAATTAAAACTTTGCCACGTTACGGGAGATACGTTTCGTTCCGTCGATATATCTTCTTGTATCCTAGAAAAGTTTTTCAAATTCGGTTCGGGTGTTTGGGATTGGATTGGATGGTTTATAGCGACGAGGTTCTACTTATCCGGTGTCGAAAATTACCCCGTAGAAGAGTTTTCTCTATTCGTTATTTCCATAAAAGTTGCCAAATTTTCATAGTTTTTTTCCACCCCCGGCGTGTATGAATTCTGGCCCACTCTGGTCTAGTCTTGGGCCCATATTGGCAGGATGGAGCCCATGTTACATACATGCTCGGGATGTTTTGAGGAAAATATGGGGAAAACGATAAGGAAATTTGGCAAGGATGAGGAACATTTTCCTGGGGGGCTCTTTTTGGAATTTTTCACCATAATTTGAACACATAAAAAATTACGCAAAGTGGTAGAAAAATCCGTAATTTTTGATGGAAAAACAATTCCCTCCATGATAAGGGGATGAGATCCACCAACAGTGTGAAGGAAAACTCCGCTGCGTGATTTAATTATCAGCATTTCGTTGATTCTTCGTTGATATAACCTCAAAAATTATGCCGAAACAATGCTGCTGTCACGTTTTCGGATTCAAGAAATATATTTTGTAACGCTTAACTAGCCGGATACTAGGCACCTGCAAGTGCCTCGCCAGAACCCCACGAGGCACTTGCAAGCGTCTAGTTTTTGGCTAGTTAAGCGTTACAAAACTCGTAAATTACTAGAGCATTTCTACTGAGGAAGGCCATGGAAATGTTGTACTCTCTAAAATTTTTAGAGTGAGATTCACTCTTCAGCCAGCCAAAAGTAAGCCTGTCGAAATTTTGAGTGAAATTTCCACTCTTTTAGAGTGATATTCTAAGGTTTAAGGTCAGAAACTCACAGCCACTCAAATTCTAGAGTCAATTTTTCACTCCAAAAGAGTGAGGGTTCACTCGAAACGAGTGAAAATCCCACTCGAAGCGGACTGGCTTACTTCTGAGACTTAGTGGAGTGAAACACGTGATTCTTCACTCTTTCAGAATTAGAGAGTATCGTACAGCATGCGCGAGAAGTAAAAGATCTTTGTGACAGTCAATCAGAATGTTTTAATGCACTTGGAGTCATCCAGCAAACCGTTTTGAAATGTTTCCATGAGCTTTGTATGATTCGAAAGAGGGATTGGTGGATTTTGCGTGTCCTTAATTCTGATCTGAGGGAACATATGTTTTCAGAACTCATAGTGTAGCTCAGCTTGAATTGCGGTTTTGATTCTTCATGGCAGTTCTGGAAATTTTCATGAGAATCCTCGAATTTTGAGATAGCGGTTGACTCAACTGAATATCGATTGAAGTAAATGCTCATTCGGTCATTTCAATCGATATTCAATTGAGTCAACCGCGTGGCAAGTTTCGCCGTATCCAAACTCATATGAGTCCTGTTATGAGTTCTTGGTTTCCGGAATGGATTTGATTGAAATAGAATCCGCGAGTTATCCGAAAGATGATAAAAATGTGCAAGAGAGTAACTCTTTTATTTATTTTTTGTAACTTCCTTTGAGAAGACCGAGAATATTGAGCATTTATAATAGCAGCTCATCGTGTTCGTTGCGTTGGAAAATGTGTATCGAATGCAACGTTGAGCATCGAAGGTAGATATAATGTTTGTATATTCGCTCATTGAGCGCGTAGGAGTAGATGGATGTTTGTAAGGATATACTCGTGTTGACCGTCACGAATGATCTGTCTCTTAAACGTTGTCGCCGTCGTCTCTCTTCCGGGTTGGTGACTTACGTTTATGATGTAAGGCAAACTCGTTATCGAATCGAATCAGTAACATTGTGACGGAGAATTTACAATTCTGTTCGATAAAATAACATTCATGATGTAATCGAATGTAACAAGATGAATCGATCGACCGAACCCAGAGATAATGAAAATGAAAAATAAGGCACCGTTAATGCTTTTGTCAAGTACTTATCGAGTTTCATCAAGTGAATTTGAAAAATGGAAATTCACTAAATTAGCATTACTTGGAAATCTTTTGATGAATTCTTTCGATTCTCAGTCTCTTTCGTTTTTTCCCTTCGAAAGGGTATGAATTTATGATTAAAATTTTCATATCGATTTCCTGGAATGTTTTACCACCGTCTTATCTCTTACATCTCTTTGAAGGAAGGCCGATATAAATTCATCATGGAATTCTAAGGAAGATTGTGAATCCGTGTACTTTATTTTCGTATCTTTTTTGTTCGTCAACAAAATAATCAGCTAACGATTTAACGACGAAAAAGGGACATCAGGACGAATGAAATTCATCAATTTAATGATTGTAGAATTGTGTATAAACGTATACCTTGATTTCATTGTACCCCCGACCAGATTAAATCCCATTGTTCTTGACAACATTCTATATTTAAAAGACGACAAAGGCAGATGTAATCTATGATAGAAATTCTCTGTCATTGTATTTATCTTATACCCTATACAATATTTTATCTCTCGAATCGTGGAATACGAGAGAGAAGAAGATGAGCGCGTTTCAGTTTGAATGAAGATTGTACTTGGTGTGGCTTCCGTCTTTAGGACGGTAGTAGTACCAGTGGCAACAGTAGTAGCAGCAGCAGCAGCAGCAGCAGCTCTTTCTTCTGTTATATATATATACATAATACAATAAGGAGGGTGTATTCGATATAGATCGATGAACTCTGAATTTCTAGAAGGAAGGGTAGAGAGTTCGATATCTCGAAGTTTCATAGCAGGTTCCCACTTTGGTATCCGAGACACGGACACAGTCGAATTCGACCTTCCTCTTCTTCCTCCTTTGGTAGAGTATGTACACAGACGCGAATGGACACACCCGTACAGTGTTATTCACTATCCATCCATGAACCGAAAGAAGAGAAAAGCGAAACTATGAGGCTCCGAGTATCAACTACGTTACTACTCTCCACTGCTAGTGATGGTGATGATGGTGGTGGTGATGCTGCTGTTGCTACCACCACCTCTACTATCTCTTTTTTCTTTCTTCTATAACGGTCAAGCAGGAGCAACTCACACGACAGAGAGGAACATTTCAACGGGAAATAAAGTGATCTCGAAGGATATGGTCCCCTTCGTGTACAAGATGATTGGAAATCCTTGTATTCAACTTCACACGGTTATTTCTCAACTACAATGTCGAAAGATTCCTCCTATAACGAAATTTCATACGGTGTCCTCGAGTTTGGAGTACCAGCGCCACTACTAGAATCTCGAACAATTCATTCGGTAATTGAATGGTTACGAGTGTACGATGATGGTATATCTCTCGAGAGATATACCATCATAAATTCTTCTTTCGTTCTTCGAACGAATACCTCTCATGCATACGGTCCGTTACCACTGCCTGCCGCAACGTTTCAAACTTGAATAGAGCTGGATGAAGAGTAGATACCTGGATCGAGGGTTCACGTGTATTGCGGGAAACTGCGGTTGACGCCTGTACGCGTTGAATGTCTATTATTAATATGCAGTCGTACAAACGATTAAACGTGGGCTAGCCACCGACGCCGCTACCGGAGATTCCTGCCCATTGACCCCGTCAATAATTATTTGCGGCATAGTTACGCTGTCCCAGATTTTCAGAAGAGCACAATAATTGAGCGCTTTTGTGGTGGAGTTGCCGCAAACAGAATGAACAAAAAAAAAATTGGCAGAGAGAACGAGGGGGTGCATCAGAGGTCTGCACAGTTATATCAATGTTCTCTGTTCGACGATATGCGAAATAAAATTTACATATACACATACAAATGCGTGTATACATATGTACATACGCTGTGAGAATGTCGAATGAACTTTTCGATTTAACTGGAATCGCGAACGGAGATTCTAATTAATGCGGTAAACTATCGATTGAAACGAGTAAATTTTCATCCGATGCACACGCGTATACGCAGATTTACACGCACACGCTGCTGGGATTTCCCTATAAATTTGATTGCGTGGGAAAGAAGAGAAAAACAAACATTTCATTCTCATCGTAATTGAATGCATTAGGTGGGCATGCGTCTTTGTTTTTTCATTGTTATTTTGATTTTCATTTTAGGGGGCTAAAGGTTCGTTGGAAAGTGAAAGTCAAAGTATCTTTCATTTTTCAAGTATATCTACGAACAGTAAATATATAATCATAGAATTGTGTACAATCATTCGCACAACATTCATTTCTCATTGTTTTCATTACGACTCTCTTTCTTTTTCCCTTCTCAACTCATTATTTTCTTCTCCTCAATTTGCCTCTGTTCAGCCTCCGCTTTTTCTCCTTCGTCCTCCGACTTCCCTCATAATTGAACTTCTTCTCATGCTTGATCTCTGCTTTGTAACCTCAAAAGTTTGAAAGAAGGCGAAAGAAGGAGCGGCTCTTCTGCTACTCGAGTTATGACCCGGTCGAACGATTTTTTACGTCTCTCGAAGTATCTCTCAAGCCGTTAACGATGAAGGAGAAAAGAAAGTTCAGAGACAGAACTCTCCTTTTGTTGTAGTAGGTATTTCTATTTCTCCCATACTTCATTTCGTATACACGAAAGCACGAAGCAAACATACATTATGCAACAGGAAATAAACATAGATTTTTATATTTTCTCCTCTTGATTGTTATTTCAATAACTCTACTCTCACATTGTCCTCCACAATATAGAATCGAATAACGAAACTTTCGATATAATAATATCATTGACATTCCGCGGATGCGAGACTCCGAGTTAGTATATCACGATCTTATATATAAGACCGAATGATATATCCGGGCATTGAATCATTAGTCACGTGAAGGTATCCTTAATAATTCTCGGCGTCTCTTTCTCTCTCTCTCTCTCTCGGTCCTCATCGACGGCACATCTATATGAGTGACACGTTATTGGAAATTCATCCTCCATAAAACTGCGATCTCTTTACCGAGAGGTGAATTTATGACTTATCAAATAGTTTCTTCCCTAATATGACGGTTTCATTTTCCTTTCGTCATATATTCTTCTTCGTTTATAATTCTTTGATTCGGTTATATCCCTTTTCCTTGCCGTGAAAAAGTGATAATGCCAAATGATTCTCCTGGCATTTAAGATGAAATTGGAAGAACATCAGGAAATTTTCGTTGGGAACGAAGTTGCCGAAGTTGCTCGGGTAGAAACTGCTATATAGTGGTTGCGCAAAAGTCTATCGTCGGAGAATTATAGGGTGGAACTTTGGAAATGAGTTTCTCAAATTCAAGGTTTTGATGAAAATATGAGGAAATTGCGCGTTTTTCTTCTTTATCGAACTACGTGAATCGTCAGATGTATGTTGTCAACAATCCCCTGTTGTGAAATTGACAAATGACCCCGGTAGTAACGGGTTCGTATTTGTAGGAATTTAGCAAAAAATTACTGTTCCTCTCTGTTTTTCTCCAATGCAGACGTCGATTGTTCGATGATGGATCGTGGGGAGAAGTGGTTGTTTGCGTGAACAAACAATGTTGGCCCAGGGTTGAATCAAGTTTTTCAAGACAGCGAAAATTGTGTCAGGATGGTTCAGGAATTATAAACAATCTCGAAATGTCCGTTTGTCCGGTGATGGATTTGTAAATCGAACGAACTAATCGTTATTTTATCATTTCTCTTTGTTCCTCCTGGCACAATCCGATTTGGAACCTCGACAGAGTTTTTTCCACGCTCCAAATATCGAGGTTGCATATAATTTTCTAAATCAACGCTACATTTCGAATAATTCCGAAAGAGAATTCATCGTTGAAGTGGAAATTTCATATTTTATTCATCTCTTTCGAGGATGCAAATCACGTGATCAATGTGGAATTGTTTGAAACTTCGAAACAATGTGTGGGAAACGATGATTTATGCAGAAATATGTAAAGCGGTTCGCGATGAAATGTGAAATTTTCATAAATCAATTATTGACGTAGGTACAGACGTCGAGTGAGGTACAGTTTTTTTTCTCTCTCTGTTTTCTCTGTTTTTTTTTCATCCAATTGGATTCTCCATTAGATTGAATTGAAGACTTTTCTAAATTTCTCACATCCAAGTATTTTTTTTTTCTTTCTGAAAACAATATTCGTTGCAGGTTCTTGTTCGTTAAGGAAACCAGTTGAAGCACGACGAAGCGTAGAAAATATATTCTCGGGGCTACAAGAAAGGGAAAAAAAAGAAGTTGGTTACCTGGAATAACAAATTTCCTCTCTGGAGAGTGTAGTGATTAACTTGCATCAAAGGATCCTTGTCTTTCCTAAGGGCATTGGGATTCTCGGCGAAGAAGAAGGGGACAACAAAGGTCCTAATGAACGGATTAGGTGTAAAAGCTGTTGAACATTCTCTCGTCAGATCTCATTAGATCGAACGTACAAGTATATTTGATGAAATAATGATGATGTTTTTTGATTCTAATTCCTTCTCCGTCAACCACGCGAGGTTGGGTAAATAGATGTTGTTTTTTGTCTTTTTTCGAGTCATCGAAACGGTTCTCATGGAGTTTGAAGATGGGTTAGCGCGTGGGATGTCGTGTTTGTTGACACAACGTTGATAGACATAACAAAGGCTTGGTTATAATAAATTGAAAGGCTTTTTTCCTTGATGGAAGACGTACTCGTATATATTCGGGTGCGTATCAACCTGTCTTTTTCACTTTTTGTCACTCTTCTTTGTCTCACGTTCTCTAGACAGTGATAAATTAAATGATTAAAGAAACGATAATTAAATGAAAAGGCTTTCTCTCATCTCTCTATTCGAGTTTGGTATAGCGTGAGAGGTATCTCTCACCTCGGCTCAACTCGATTCGAGTCTCGAGTTGGGAGGGAAGAGAAAGACAGAAAGGTAGCGCCACGCCCAAAAGCACGAAAAGCTCTGGTGGCAGCGTCTACTCGACTCTGAGGAATTAAGTCAACTCCCTGCCTCCCTGCTCCTCTCTCGCCCTTCAACCAGCTCTGAAACCCTCGTACACTTACATTTATATATACATACACCCCCGTATACGCGCGTCTATCTATCTATCTATCTATCTATCCGTTTGAGTGTATTAGCAAAGTAAAACCGCGTCCTTATCGGTATGCATATTAGTCGCGCCCCGCAAAGACCACCACCACTGCTACTACTACTACTACTACTATTATCATCTCTTTCTTTCATTACTCGGAGAGACAGAGATGATAACGCTTCCAGTCTGGAGATTCAAAGAAGTGTGAGAGAAAATAAAAGAGTTGATGATAAAAGAAAAAGAAGAATACCAACCAAAACGAAGTTGGGCGGTGGTTTCGGTCGAGATGAGGCGAGACTATGAGACGAGAAAGAGAAGAGTGGAAATTATTCCCGCTCAGGAGAGTCTCACCCCTTTTCTTTTCATCTTCAAAAATCAGCCAAACAATTCCTTTTCGTGCACTCCCCTCGTATAATTTCTTTCCCAGCTCACCATAATTGTCAATGTCGAAGGATAAGAAATCGGAGAGAGGAGAAAAATGAAAAACCAAAAATACAAAAAGAAAAGGAAGCGTTGGGATTAAAGGATTTTGATAGAATTCATCTATTTATCACTTTTCCTTTAGTCACTCGCCATGATACGGGGCATGTTCCGTCCTTAAATCCAGAAAGTTCCGCAAGTACGTCCCGAGAGAGGAGGAGAGTATATGGATGCGTTAAAGCCTGGCGGTAATCCGGGCGATGCAATCAAGTAGACGAGACTGAGGTGAGGGACTCTCACATCCCACTCCTGTCACCTACCACCACGATCATCAAGGGTAGTTGCTGCTTCTCTCCTCCTAGAGTCTCCTCTTCCATCTCATTTCCTCCTTCCCCTTCTGCCACCAGTTTCTCCCTATCTACCTCCCTCGTTCGTTCTCTCGTAATATATATATATATATTACACATTCGCACACAGAGATTCGGTACAGTACAGTAACGAAGCTTAAGCCAACCTAACAAATCATTCGTTTTACTCGCGACTAGGGGCATTAATACGTGCCTCGCCCTATCCGCGTGTGTGTGTACGTGTGTTCCTTGCCAGTGTTCTCGTTGCACTAAAACGATGGGATGTTGCATGACACCGCTCTATAGGTGCTGCTGGGGTGTACGCGAGTAGGGCTGTTACGAGATAAAACAACGTCGCAAAGGAGGAAAAAAATTACGTCGGTGGAAGAGATCTTCCGTCGTTAATGTTTCATAGGGGATACTTCCCAGAGAGAAATCTTTTAACGCTGTGGCAGTAAAATAAGAGCGAATGGATCCTTCAAACTCCTATCATTATCGTTACAAATTATTCAGAGATAATCGTTGTTGAATCGAATGACGATTTTATCACGAGGGAGAAGAAAGGCAACGTTGAATTTTACGATCCCATTTTCTCTATTATTTCACTTTCTTAGAAAGTTATACGTTGCACAGTATTTGGATTTAATGCAAGTCGAGCATTGATTTATGTGTTTACTTTTCCAAGTTCTCTTATATCAAAAATTCAGCAAAGATGGGATGAAATTGATACAGAAGTTGTATACATGATATACATATATCTCACGACCCTAACAGCAAAATGTTGAGCAAATTGTTGAAAACGTACAACAACGTTGCTTCCCTAAATGCGCAACAATATGCTGTGAATCTAGGATCTTAGCTTGAGTTGTTATCGTGTTGCCAGGTAGTTGCTCGGTTTCATGAAACTCTCAATCAGATTCGTAGCAAATTCCCAGCAACTTTGCGTAAACTTGATGGACAACGTAAGAGCAACGGTTGCATAGCAACTCTTGTATGGGGACCACTGCTTTGAACAAAAAATGTACCTCACTGACAGATTACTCGTGTGAAAATCAATCTTGGGCATCCTAAGATAGGCCGTGGGGCCATGTGGGCCCCAGTTGGGGTTGCCAGTATATTCCTGGAATATTTCAATCCAGTTATGTCCACCCACAGCCCATACATGGAGAAAAATTTGTACTTAGAGTTACTATGGGACTTTTTAGCCGAGAAACGGACTGAACTTACGGTGAAATTAACTATGACGAGGCAATAGAAACATAATCAAATTCACTATGTTTTACAGTAAATGCCATTGGAAAGTCAGTCTGTTCCTCGGGCACAATAATAACATAGTAAATTTAACTACAAATTTCTCTCCGTGTATAGGCCTGGATATTCGATACCATTACGGGGCCTAGATTGAAAAGCGTGACATTTCAAGTTGGGACCACCTTTCGAGTAGGGATTATAAGCCTGGCCCAGGTCTGGTCCAGATAACCTATTTGCTAGCAATACAACCGTAGATATTTTCTTTTATCCGATTTCCACCGTTCCTCCGCCGCATCCAAGGAATTTTTCTACTCTACGTAAAAATACCTTTTCATCTATCTACCACATAGAAAATTAAATACAACGAACATTTATTCTAATTCGAATACCAGAATTCAACGGGAGAAGTGAAAAGGAAGGAAAAATGTGTATGAAACGAAACTAACGAACCATTATCTCATGGTTTTTTTCCTTTCCATGCAATTCGTCGAACGCTAGGCAAATTGCAGGAGTGCGTTATGTTTTCGAATGTTGAGAAAAATACAGCGAATGTGGCGTATTGTCGTTCCGCGACGACATAGAATCAACGATGATGACCACGACGACGACGACTACTACAAGAGCCAATTGACATCGATCGATCCATGGAGTTCGATTTGCACTTGAACTACATACAGTTCAGAGAATCTGAGGTACACAGAATGAAACAGAATCCCGCATTATTACACGCGTTTGTTCGATGTTCTATCTCTCTCTCCCTCTCGGCAAACACAAACGCTCCCGCGCGTACACGCAATCACTCTGAAAGCGGCGGCAGCGGCGTTGTTGTTGTTGTTGTTGCTGTTACTGTTGTTCTTGTCATCGTTGTTGTATCTCAAAGTGCAATTCACTGGCCTGGATTCACGTGGTCTTGATTTCATCTATTGACAACGAAAGAACGATTCGTTTGGTAAAAGACATGTTTTATGTTTTTTTAATTGGACGTTGTTACAACAACAAAAACGACAAAAAGGTCTATAAAAAAAATAGCGGATTCCTAAATTTCAGAGGTAAATGAAATGTATCGATGTTAAAATTTCCTTTCAACGATGTTTTGCGAACATCGATGGTCGGAATTGTATTTTTTTTTCGGTCCTCCATTTTTCGAATAAAAACAAGAGCTCGCGAGTAAGAAAAAACAGTTGGAAAATATTACGAGGGCGTTGGGTGCGAGTATGTTGTAGATTTTGGTACTCGTATTCGTACTCGTTTGAGTTCCCGCGCGCGAGGGTGAAAAAAATTGAATAAACCATTGTAAAGAGGGCGGAGGGGGTGAAAAATAATCGAAAGGATGTACGATATCTTTGATATCTTGATTTTTTTGGTACAAAAAAGAAGAAATCGAATCCAGCAATCCCTCGCAGAGATTAGGCCTTGAATTGCAACCGCGTAAAAGAGGAAGTCCTCCCTTAAGCTCGGATAAAAATTCACCCACCGCCGCTCGATTCTGACGTTTAAAAGCAAACAGCGATTTTTTCTTTGTTGCAATGGAGAGACTCGCGTTCATGAATATGGTAAACTCTCCTTTTTCACGTTGAAACTCTCGGTATCATAGTAAATCAAATATTAGATACGTTACTTTTCTTTTTTCTAGTCCGCTTGAAATTCATTCAATATCACGAATATTCAGCTATGAATATATTATATATTCCATAAATCGGGACCCGCCATTCGAATCATTGTAAAGTGGAAATCGCTGGTGAATGAATATTAAATTTCAAAACGTAGTCCAAATAGATGTTCACGTATATCGAATGGATACAATTCCGGTGTATTTGAATAATCGAAATACGAAATAGATGTTACTCGTTTACGGATATGGATTTATTATTATCGTTATTATCATTACTATATTATTAAACGATAACGACAGGATCGAATCTCGTGCTTTGTAATCGTGTACAATTTAATATTAATATAATTTTTCAGAAGCGACTGAAGTGGGAGTATGACAAAAAAAAAACCGAAGAGAGGAGGAGTCGGTACGTGGCCGCCTGGTTGGCTCGCGTGTCACCAAAAAATTGAATCGGAGATTTTATTAGTCTTTCGCCGCTACCTGTTTTTCTCCCATCGGTCTCACCAAAAAACCGTCTGGCCATTCGCCAGCCATTTATCGTTTCCTACATTTACACCAACTCATTTATGGTGTTGAACTTTCTAAAAAGAATTCCTCTGTTTTTTTTTTTCTACTCGTTCTCTAATTTTGGAGGGAAATTCATGGGGATCGTCAAGGTTAATAACAATGGATAATCACGGGAGTCTGAATGTGGTAGAAATTATTTTGGAGAGAAAATATGCGGTGCGTGTTGTTGCAAATGATGTGGAGAATAATACTGTGCTGCACGACTCCAATTTCTACCGTATGAAAATTAATGATTCTTCCCTACGTCTACGTCCTGAGAGTTCTCGAATTATCGTGTATAAAATGCCACGCAGACACCCTATGTATACTCTCACATACGCTCCTTTTTTCGCCTATCAAAGCATTTAGTCCTTTGATCCGCGATCTTATCGGGTAATTGGGATATATAGGAAGGAACGGTTATCGATGCTGCTCGAAGAACCATGTCCGGGATCTTCATCTTCTTCGTCTTTTTCCCTTCAACTTTGACGCACGAACGAACGAAGGAGGGAGGGAAGGAAGGAAGGGAGGAAGGAAAAAAGAAATAAAGAAGCAAAGGACTGCTGCAGATCCCCGACAGTCTCGTCTTCTTTTTCAGGAGGACAAGACAGCTATCTAATTATACTGCTGATCTTCTTTTCGTAGGGAATTACCAGATACGATACGATACGCTATGCTCTACGATGCGGCCAGCCTTCATCTCTTTACTCTTACCTCTCTCGACTTTGAGATTATTCTTCCCATCAAACGACAGCACTAGCAGCAGCAGCAGCAGCAAACGCGTGATGTGTGGTTCCTCCCTTCGTTATCTTGATACTCCTCCGTTTATGTGTATCTCCACGTACGTAAGTGTATCTATGTTTAAATGTGCCTGTTTTACGACTTGGCGAGTCACGGAGAAGCAGGAGGAACAGAGATTAGATCAGATTATATGATATTTATTGTGTCTCAAGATGAAGCTCTATTTGACAAGAACAAAGGTGTGTGTTTCACCAATGTGACGTAGATCGCAAGGGTGATAGAAAGTTACCTATCAAACATTACTCCCTATTATTATGAAAATTCCACCCTCCAGGGGACTGCTGCAGAGTTCGACGGAAATGAGGGCGTGCGAAGGTTTATCGAGGTTTGTTATTCTAGAATTGTCGGGAATTTGATTTTTGTTTTCTCTTGAACTATCGATTAGAAATTTATTCCTTGAAATTTGTGAGGTCGATTAGTTTAAATCTGGAAGAGTGAAAAATCACGCGTTTCATTTCGCTAAGTCTCAGTGGACTAAAAGTGGACTCACTTTTTTAGAGCGCAAAATTCACTCTAAAATTGGAGCGGCTGTGAATTTCTAACCTCAAACCAGACTCAGACTTAGACTTCCACTTTGAAAGAGCGGGAATTTCACTCGAAATTTCAACAAGCTCACTTCCAGCTGCCTAAAGAGTGGAATGATACAAAGTGACGTAGTCGCGAGTTTGGAAGCCTGTAGAGGCTAGCTAATGAATCTGCACGGAAAAAAATGTATGGTTATGTTACACTGGAATTTGGTTTCTGCAACCAAATACGTTGGGCTATATTTGGCTCAGCCAAATGCTTGGTTGTGAGAACCAAATAAAATAGTATACGCTCACTCAGTTCAAGATACAACTTTCAGTTGGTTATGAGAACCAAACGCTTTTAGAGGCATTCATTCAACCTCGAGCATTTGGTCGTGGCGACTAAACGAGTGGTGATGAGATTCCGCAGCAAAACCTAAATGTTTCACTTTTTTTCATCTATAAATGTTGGTGAATAATGAATCAGAAAAAAAATGAAGTGAAAATATTTTTTCACGTTGAAATAAAAAAATTTTTCAACGTGATTCCGGCTGATGATAGAAACTTCACAGTGATCGACGACCCAATCGTGAAGTGTTGATCAAATTGATCGTGTCGATACCGGGATTCGAACCTGCCTACACCTACCTAATTCTACCTATCTAGAGCCTAACACCCTAACCACGCGCCTATACTACCGTATATGATTGCTGTGCATAATATAATATATGTCGCGCAAAAAAATTAGAATCTCAAGTAATGATTTCGTTTCATTGAATTACACTTCGTGATGCATAGTTTCTGGTAAGAACTAATTCTTTAAACTCCAACATTGAGACTTGGATCATTTTTGTATAATTATTACGTTCAACAAAATGTGTCAAATGAAGTTTAAATTAGGTTGAAACCGAAACCACAAACGGCACAAACAATTGAGCCAATGAAACGTTTGTATCGAGGAATATTGCTTTGGAATAATCATGAACACGTTGATTTTCTATGTGCAATTACAAATCAAATTCATTCAGGTTCCTTAAAAGAACTCAGGGTATAAAAATACAAAGACAGGTTTTTTTTCACATTTTCCATAAATTATATTCATGCATACAAATTTTGATTTCACAAAGAAGTATATTCCAGCTTTACTTTTCTCATGTAAGGTGATAATGTTGGTTTAGAAATATTCAAAATCAAATTTGAATATTCCAATGATTGCAATCAGAAATACACTATAATTTAATTAGGTATGTAACTCACACACGAACTCAAGGAATATTCTCAGATCTTAACAAATATTCACAGATTTTAAGAAATATTCTCCAATTTTCTGTTAAAGATTACTGTATTCTCGAACTGCATTTTTCTCCGTGTAGATTTTATCCCGGAAAAAGTCTAAGAAAACGTCTAGGAAATTTTTTTTATTTCTAATCAAATTTATAAAAACAGTTGGAAATCTCATAAATGAATCCACATTGAGATGACGAAATTAATTTGGTTACTATAACCAACCATTTGGTTATCATAACCAAACAAGTCTTACCATATTATATCAACATCATAACCAAATCTATCGAGATGTAGTGACCATATAAAAGTTGTCTCGCCTAAACGAATAGTTCTCACAACCAACCCGTTAATAGCCAATTGTTTTGAGTTATCCTAACTATACCATTTTTTCCGTGTGGATATCAAAAAGAGAACAGTTGCCAGATGCAAAATATCTCATCTCCCAGACAGCAAGACAGTTTCGAAAGAATGCCATGTGAGTTCTTAACATGGACTTCTTAAGAACCCTGAGCATTGAATACTTTCAGAATTCATTTAGAACGTATGGGGTTCTCAGAGAATTCTTCGGAATGATTCAGGAAGTTTGTAAAATGTTCGAAAACAACTCTTCAAATGCGATTTAAGAACTCTCAAATGTCCAATGATATTGACTCGTGCGGTGTTCTCTATTCAATCCGAAAGAATTATTTGCGGATTCGTTGAAAATGTAGATGGCGCTAATAAGATCGTATGTTTTTCAGTTCGTACATGTTAAACCAACTTATTGGCGGAAGTTCTTTTTTTCACCCTAAGATTCAAGTAATTTATGGTCTCTTATCACGTTCTCTCTAAATTCCTTGGAGTGAAAATTCACTCTTGCCGAGTGAAAATACTGCAACTCCGGAAGAGTGAAAAATTTCACTCTTAAAGAGTGAATTTTCACTCTATAAGAGTGGAAATCAACTCTGGTGTTTGGAGTGAAAAACTCACACTTAGGAAAAAGAGTGAATATTGACTCCTAAAGAGTGAATATTCACTCCAAAGAATTTAGAGAGTTAATATTCATGCTTCTTATGAAGAATTGTCATAAATAATCGTTATCGATACGAAAAATTGAATAAATATTTAAAAAGCTCAAATAAAACGTTCCGGGGGGTGATTTCATCGGTATACTGAGAGATACTGAAATGTTTGCTATAGAGATTTGTGTTATTTAAAATATTAATATTTCGGAAACAAGTGATATCTAAAATTGACGATAGTTTTATAGGGATTGCAATTACGCTTCTTTAAAGAATAATTTTGAAACAAAAATTTGTCCAAATTCCAATATCAAATATAAATTCTTCTTATGTGCGGGCAGGAAAAAATATTTAATAACAAACGAATAAAAAATCATTTAAATACTTGGATAAAACTGTTCATTGATTTCAATGAAACCCAATGTAAACTAATTTTATATCATCCAATTTATGAAACTCTCCAATTAACGGATACATTTGAAATTCAAAATAACTTCTTTTATTGAAGAAACGAGTTTCTTGAAAAGTCTCAATTTGCTCTTTATTTATACTTTCAATGTTATCAAAGCATTTTCTAGTGAGTTCATAATTGATTCTAATGTGATGGAAAAAGAACACCAAGAATGCTCTATTAGTTGGACATTTCAGAGTTCTGAATTCTGAATATATTGTATATTTTTTTAGAACTCTCAATGTTGTCTGGGTTAGTACTGGAAATTATAAATCACATGTGTGTTCTTTCTTAATAACTTTTCATCCAAATAAGTAAGTGGCGTGGCGTCGTGGTACCGTTTCGTTTCCATCGCGGAGAATGAAGGATCGATCAATGAAGGTATCATTCATCGCATATCAATGAACACGGGAGAGAAATTAATGATTCAACGGGGCACGAATATCGAACATCTGCCGATGAAAATTCCGACAATCCAATTTGAGGGAGTACTATCGATGCTTTCATCTTTTGATACGAGTATTCGACATTCATAAACGACCACCGTAATCATAAAAAATACTTTACTATTTTATTTCCTTTATTCTTGTTATTTTTCTCTTTTATCATATCTGTTCATCGAATATCCGGAGAAACCGAGGTAAGAATTTCCTCTGGATTTCGATAATTACAAACTAAATAGTAATACCCATGGACTAACGAATGAACACTTTCAAATGAACTCGAGGAATTCGGTAAAGAAATTACTGCTCCTCAACGTTCCTATAGAGCCATTGATTTGAAGCGAAATCAGTGAACAATGAATGCACATGCACAAGAACCGCTTCTGTGAAGTGGATCGATAAAATTTAGCATAGGAGTTACTATACGTTGAACGTTCCAACAAGCTTGTTGAGTTTAAGCAAAATCCACTCGGAAGAAGGAGTATGTGAAGAGTCAATGAATTCTCTTTCCTTTTATTTACTCAAATCACACAGATTTATATACATATAAGTAGTATATATATATATATATATTTCAACAACCCGAGCCACAATCGAAAGAAGAAAACTTCTCAAGGAATATCATTAATCGTATTTACGTAGTCCAAACTTTTGGGATTTGACTTCTCAGTTAATCAGCGTCTGAAAGAAGATTAGGGGAAAGTATTATATCTTTCTCTCGCTTTGCCTCGAGTGAAAGTTAAACACTTTGTACATGGATTTATATTAAACCACCGCACATTTTCCACCAAATGCATTTGTGTTTAAATGCTGCTGCTGCTGCTGCTACTGCTGCTCCCAGGCACAGGAGTGGCTTTCATTTTCAAGCTCTTCTTTTTTTATTCTTTCTCTTCTTCCAATCGCTGGGAGGGTAGAAGAAGGAGGCAAGCAAGAAAAAGTATAAGGGAAATTACTTTTCGAAGCAAGATGAAAATATGTATATATGTATATATATATATATACACACAATTTACGTCAACATATTTCTTTTCCTCCCTTTCGCGCTAGTTATTTCCACCCTTCTTCAACTAAAAGTGCGTTAATAACACGCATGTAATGCGTCACTCGAATTACGAGTAAACACGTAACGCCTTTCACGCCACGTTTAACTCGAAAACTCCCGTCTTGTGTAATAAAACCTACCGAGTCGAGTGTGTATCTCTCTTTTAATTTATCTTTCCTGCTTTTTTGTTTGTTGTACTCATCTGTTATAACGCTCTCGTATATATCGGCAGAAGAAAGCTGTTGCCGCTGTATACAGCAAGTAGAATAACAAGCCTCCGCGCTTCTTTGTGAAGGTACGGGTAGGTAAGGTTTTGAGCATGCGATCGGACAATCCTCGAACACACAGTATGTATTATATACTCGTGACTCGTATATACGTGGACTCTTGGTGTTTTTTTTGGTGTTTGTCCGTTTGACGGATAGGACGGAACACAAATATATAGGCGGAGTACGCGGTAATGAAGATTAAAGGTACGCGTATGTTAATAAATCCATACACGCTATCGGATAGGTGACAGTTTACACCCGTTCGAACTATACGCAAATGACGTACGATGCGATGCTTTTAAATGTGAGCATGAAAATTCACCGGTCATCGCGGAATGCACTGTACATATATATATATATATATATATCTCATTCTTCGAAGAATATCATCGAATCGATTCGAGAAATTTTCTTCGGGGAGTTGTTGTGTATCGATGATTTGTTGTACATGGCAAAGCAAAGGTTGTTATCGCGCTGTAGTAAGATGCATTGAAATTCATTGAAACCTATTCGATCTTTTCGCCTGGGATTGGTGATTCATACATCGAGAAATACATTCATCGGTAGAAATGTTGTTGTTCAACGCGATTGCGAGTTCAACTTTATCGAACAATGCAGTCAAAAGTTATATCGCGTGACCACATTGTATTTTAAGTTAGTTTCAGTTAGTTGCGAACGTGTATTAAAGTGGAGGTCGAACGCCACCATCTCTTGATAATTGATAACTGTCAAATCACAAATGTACACGATGAAGAATATAATCATGACGCGAAAGAGAGAAGAAGAAGAAGAAGATTGATGATTTCGTTGGAGATGAGGATATATAATCAATCTATATCAATCACATTTTTATACAATTCATTCTTATTATAATCCTCATTTCCTTCTAATTAAATTCTACAAATTGCCGGATAAATTTCTTCCCGTTGGTCCCGTTGGTTGGATTTACATATTTTTCATGGGAAACTAAAAATCAATCTAAATATTTGATTATTCCTATACCGTACGATATCGGTTTTTATTTACGATATAATACATAACGTTCTTTTATATTCGATGTAGACAGTTCAATTACCGCTACGAGAAGTGCTTTGGAATGCACATATATTGAGAACGATTGAAACGGTTGCGCGGAGCGGGAATGTTGGTACACGATAACCTGCATCCAAATATGCATAGATTTTTCAATCGTATGCATTTCGTACGTCAACTATTTTTCTTGGTTCCCATAAAATCACGCTGCTTTTCGTACAAGATTTTTCACGATCAAGTATTTCTTCTTTGAAGTGAAGTGAAATAACTAATTAGTTACCCTCACTTCAAATTAGTTCCAGCAACTAGATACGGTTGTTGATATTTGGATAAATAAAACGAGTGTTAGCTGAACTAAATTTAAATTTAATCTCTCTGATTTGAGTTGCTGTTGCTAATTTGAAATTGCCTTTATTACAGCTTTTATTACCGGTCAAATGGATTATTCCTTTCGGTGTACTCCCTGATCACGGAGAGAAAAAATTTGCTGACGCGGCAAATCGAGGTATTATACATAGAATAGCAAAATTTTTTGCTGACCTAGCTAAAAATTTGCTATAACAGCAATCGTGTTAGCTACGACAGCAATTTTTTAGCTGTGACAGCAAAAAATGTTTGCTCCGCCAGCAAATTTTCAGTATTATATACAGAATAGCCAACAAATTTTGCTGGGATAGCAAACATGTTTTGCTGCCACAGCTAAAAATTCGCTGTCGCAGCTAACAAGATTGCTGGAACAGCAAATAGTTTGCTGTCACAGCAAAAGGAACCCAGCAAAAGTAGATTTCGCTGCCACAGCGAATTCCTTTTGCTCCGTGATCGTTTGGGGAATTTCAATCATGTTGTTTCTAATTCTTCCTACGCTTCCTCCCTACAGTTGGTGCATAAGAATAGCAGAAAAAAAAATTAAAACGTCAAAATTTTATGTCAAAACTGATAGAAGGAGAGGAGGGGGGGGGGAAGGAGGGTGGTTTTTTTCTTCCGTTGGAGATAAAAATCCTTGAAACTCGGCCAGTTGTTGGCATTTCGAAGCACAAACACGTACGATCATAAGTCTCAATACGAAATAAGTATCCTTACCTAGCTGGAAGTTTTCTAAGCGAATAGTGGATTTCCGTAGCAAGCAGGATGGCTGTGGTGGTGGTGGTGGTGGTGGTAGTCAGCAAGACTGCTGACCAACCAACGAGAAAATGGCCTAACCTTTTGGCATTGGTTATCATCAATATTTCACAGCAGGAGGAACAGGAAGAAGGAATCTTTTTTTCCTTTCTCACTTCCTATCCTCTCTCGTCCTTTGTATTATTTTCTTTAGGCTTTGGAGAAAGTGCAACTCGACCTGAATTCTTCTTTCCAGCCATTTTCTCACCCCATCCGTGTCGTTACTGTCCGATTAATCAAGTTTTAAGTCTCGTGTGATCCGTGGAATCACATTCGTAAAAATGCAACGAGAATGAAGTAGAAAATTTAACGCCCTGCCCTGGTTTCTTCCTGTTTCGTTTTTTTTTCTTTCTTTCTTTTACGATGCCGAGTACTGTAGTTCCCCTACCATGTAGCATGGTACACGAAAAGAATAAATCGCCCTGCACCGCATCGATTATGGAATTATATGGTCGTAGTCGTATAATTATCTTATGTTCATGCATGCACGTTTTCCTCGGTTTTTTCCCTTCGTTTTAGATTTTTATTATTAGGTTATTATCTTGGAAATGGAAGAAGGAGGGAGAGAAAATTGAGGTGATATGAATATGAATTGTATTAAATTGATCGTGTAATAGATTGAATTTACGATGTTACCGTAATCATTCCATAGAAATTGAATTATTTTATTGGATGTTAATTATCTTGACTTCGAAGGGGTTGATGTTGTTTTTTTTTCCCAGCATTTATTCGATTTTATTCATATTACTTGAACGTTACGTGGCACGTAACGTGTGTCTTTAAATTGTAAAATTTCTCTCCATATTTACCTAACAATGTTGTGGATTTTCAATTTTCTTCAATGTAAGACGATCAATTTTCAATGGGAGGGTTTTATTTCGTTGTGTAAAAAAATTTGGTCTTGAAATATAACGAGGAGTGAAAGAATATTTATTCGTTCCATGACATTAACCTGAATATTTTTCTGGTGTTGCAGGTTAACCGAAGGGACGATAACGATGATTCCTACAACAATTTATCGCACGTAAGTTAAAGATATTCATTTTCGTTGTTGAAATAATATTATTATTCGTCACTTGGTGAACAATTTTTCCACGAACACGTAGAAAAATGATACATTGGAATCCATGTGAAAATTCTCTCATTTAAAAAAAGAGACGTAAATTGTCGACCCTTTCGGAACTCAAGGTAGAACATTTAACGTGAATTCGAGTCACATTTTTTCGGGTAAATTCTCCAGATATGCAATGATTTTTTCGTGTGTAAATTCTGTGTAAATAATTTTTACACGTACAATATTCTCATTCGCTTATATAATACATGAAACAAAATTTCACACCCTCGTGTTCTTATTCTTTTCCCTTAACCAAGGATAAAACTCGAAGTAAACGCATAGTGAATTGATAATTTCATGCAAATATATTGTATATATAGAAAATACTAATTTTTATTTCAGAAAGAATTTGAAATTCTGAAAATTTAAATTCACCGAAAAGGCGTTGAAAAAAGTAATTTTGTTCTTGTAATGGCAAGCGACACTCTTTTCATTATCACGAACACATATGTGGAATTTCACATTGAGACTAAACAACAACGGGAATACAATTATAATGTTCAAAGGTAACTGTAGTTGATGTACAATTAGGGAACGTACTTCGGTGGCGCATCGAACGTGAATCTAACCCACACAAGCGGGAAGTTCATGCTCATTTCCAAGATCGTAATTTAATAATTTGTTAATTAGCGTGACTCGTAGCGAATTTGGATAGAATAATTTGATACGTTTACAAAAAGGAGTGAAGTATGGGAAAGAGAATGGAAGATTCATTATGGCATGTACTTGTTTCGATCACAAAAACAGAGCTTTTTTTCAACCCATCGCGTCCCAGACGGATATTTTTTCCAAATTTTGCTTTATCGGGCTTGAAACAATTTTTAGAATAATGATTTTGAATGTGAGTTTGTTGAAATTCTTCTCATCTGTCATCGAAATTTCTCAGAAATCAGTTCCAACGACGTCTTATTGATTTATTAACGAAGAAAAATGTTGCTGAAGTTTGAATCGTTTATATGATTCTTGTTGGAACTGATAACATCACTTCAAAAATCACTGCAAAATTTAAGGTCCCCGACAGTTTAATATACCGTCGTTCCATCACTGATTCGTTTCAATAAACGATTCGAACTTCAGCAGAATGAAGAGAGAAGGTATTTGCAGACAGATAATGTTTTTCATGGATATTCTCGATTAGTGATTTTTTTAATATGAAAAGTATTGATCCTCTTCAAAGATTACCATCACTATTTTCCATGTACCAAAAAAAGTTTGTCCCCTATGGAACCGTAAATAAAATTTTTCTCCGTAGATGATTTTCATTCTATATCAGAATATATTTAAATCTACACATATATAAGGAGATTAAGCTCGGTATTGGTATTATTTCAAAAGAATATTAACGTCAACGTGAAGTTCACTTGGAGGTACTTGATGATCATTAGAATATATTCCTTTGTACAACCCTTTTGTACGAATTAAAAGAGTGTTGTACAAAGGGAAATTTTAATTACATGCAAGAATCTTCAAGTAAAATCTATCAGGGTTGCGCATATATATATATATATATAATTTTAGATGAACAATATAATATTTTATTGAGTGGAAAGTTTAATATTTTCATCATCTGCCTTTGAATTTTCATTCGAGCAAGTGAAAATCGTCTCTATTTCTTAGCGTTTGAAAATGATATTTTTGAAATCACAAGACCGTACATCGAGAGCGTAATCTTTTCTATCGAGGTAACGAAATTATATACCTTTGAAGAAAATGTAAATCAGATTCAACCGGAATAGTTGATGATAATAATACAAGGGTATACGTATGTGTATCTAGATACGGTTCAGAGAAATCACGAGCGAATGTGCGAATTTTTGATGGTTCTTCGCAGAACAAAGGGTGGTTTATTCCTTTTCGTACATTCTTCCACATCCGCTATATACGTACACACGAATGAAGTGGAAACAAGTCTGGAATGCACACAAGGCTTCACAAAATTTCGGTACTGGAGAGATCGTTCTGACATGAACACCGGCCTGGAAAGTCATGCCATGATGCGATAAGCGTCGGAGAATGGGCTGTACACGCTTAACGTCGTCCTCTTCGTCGTAGTCGTCGTCCCGGTCCGGTAGATACGCGAATGTTTCACCTTCGTTGAGAATCTCACGTATGTCTTTTCGCATAATACCTTTTCACTTGTAACTGTATGCGTGTGTTAATGCATGGCTACGTATCTCTCTCGTTCATGAGGCTACGAGTTATTTCGTCCGGTAGGTTGAGGCGAGCATGTAGCCAGACATCTGACATAAGCGACCTCGGAGAGAGTGAAAAATGTGCTGTGTTTTTTTTTGGACAAATTTATTTATAGCACATATATTGAATTATTTTTTCATTGCCTATACGCAAATGGCCCAGGACAACATGAGTGTCTTAAAACATAAGACAGCAAGGAAGATCGTTGGGGAAATGATTTTTCAACTGCTTCACCTAAATATTTTAGCTATCGCGACTGAACATCTCAGCAGGACAGTTATTTTTTTCAGCAACTTTAGCTCGAATTTTGCTGATAAAGCTGAAGATTTTGAATCATGTATGTGGTTGGAGCCATACATCGTCTCATTGGTTGTCGCTCGAGTTCCAGAATTTGGCAAGTTCCATACACTTTATGAGACAAAGCCTCGACGAAGTTGAAATTTCTTGGACTTTGAAGTGAATGAAATGAAAATTTCCAACGATTTTTGTTGTACAAATAGTAAAGTCAACGTTGCGGCGAGATTGAATACGGCCAAGTAAATTTCTGTTTGGTAGTCATTTTAATCGATAATCGGTTTATTCAACAAGATGGCGTGATTTGCTGCATTTAATCTCGCCACGGGATTGGCTTTATTATTTATTCACTTTTTTTTCTCAGTGTATATTTGATGCTTCGACCGATTAAATGCATTTCTGATGAAAATTATGTTTTAATTGCTAATTATTGCAGAGAGCAAAATCAAATATTAAAATAAACATAACAAAATATAGTTTTTTCCAATAATATGGGAATTTCGTGCACCAATTAAAGCTTTTATATTCGATCGACAAAAAAATATGTTTATAATTCGAATATCGAGTATTAAAAAATTTGCAGCCCAACTTTCAAAAACATTCTATTTTTTTTTCGCCGTGGACAAATTTGTTGATTATTTCAAAAATTTTCCCCAAGATGTAAAAAAAAAAAGAAGCAGGGAGAATTTTAATAATTTTTCTGTTTGAAAGCGGCTGATAATATAGAATAAAAAAATAAATACATTTGTTATTCGATATGGAAATTTAAGTTCAGATACCGTTTCACGTTTTCACATATTTTTCTTGTTTTTTACATTTTATTTATAACGTCGATGTTCATATTCAGCATTTCCGATATCGTTTGAATAACAATCACGATGACAATTGATTCATAAAACATGGATCGGTTATTTTTTTTCAACAAATTTTCTACAAAATTTGATGGATGTACTTTTGTACGCCACGATAATGAAACACGTTGTGGAAAAATAATGCATACAACAATCACAGAAAGAAAATATTTGGAAAAGTGATAACCGTAGAATTAATATCCATTTTTCGACAGAAATCTACGAAACTGATTCATTATGCGAGATACGTTTATAATGATATCTTTTCAATAATATGTTGAGAAAGCTTGGAAGCGGTTACCAAAGAACCAGACGTGTCATGAGATCGATTATCGATACAAGCATTACAATAATCTCGCAAAGGTTAGTCATAATATCACATCGATTATCGATATACTTTGACATCTGGGAGGACCGTCATCAATTTCAAAAGACGTTATAACAAAATGATATTGTTATAATGTAATCGACGTTCGATCATGCACATCAATCTGTAATTTAATCTACAAATTGCATTTTTTTTTCATTATAGGGATTCTCAGAATGAGTTTTTTCAACTGTCGAAAACAATAATAATTCTCTTCGTCCTTTTTCACAATGCCTTCGTTCATGAAAACTCATTTGAAATATTGACACGGAAAAAAAGAAAAGTCTGGTTTAATTTCAGACGTACAAAGAGGAATTCATACGCGTATATAAAAGAAATAATCTCCAACTTTGAGACATCGTAATACCATCCGTCGGATGAATCAGTTCGTATCACATACGATATCATCGGGAACCGAACTAGGTGATAGCATTACTTACTAATATCTATCGTTGAAAGCTTCCACCGTATGTGAAGGAAAACTTGTACAAGATGAGCAATGGACATTGTCGGATGACAATAATAGGATATAGAACTGATATTATCGTGTATGTTTTATCGTTCATGTGTGCGGCCGTGTACGTACGATGAAACCGTTCATGTATTGTCGGCCATCTGTTCATTCGTGGCACGAAAATTGCGCGGAAAATCGAACGAAAGCACCCTCGAACTTTACGAGGGGGAGAGAGAGGGAGATAAAAGAGGTGGGGTTGCATCTGGTGCACATTGCAACTACTACTTTGCTGATGTACCCTATTACAGCTACTATCGGGTGTTGAGTATAGAGACCCGTTACTACAACGCCCTTTTCCAATTCCTTCCTTTCCTCTTCGTCTTCTTATTTTTTTTTCCACCGAATTCG
Source organism: Gonatopus flavifemur (assembly GCA_018340375.1). Taxonomy (NCBI): domain Eukaryota; kingdom Metazoa; phylum Arthropoda; class Insecta; order Hymenoptera; family Dryinidae; genus Gonatopus; species Gonatopus flavifemur. The sequence continues at coordinate 14,668,858 of JAFFJZ010000006.1, forward strand.
TTGGGATGAAAAATGCATGAAAAAGCAAAGAATTCTGTATATTCCTACAGAATTATTGTAACGAACAATCTCATTACAATCATTTGAATCGAGGATACATCGTGATAATTTCGACAAATTATTCACTTTTCAAATTCTTCGCGTGGTTCGCCAAAAGTTTATTTCCCTTCTTTCCTCTTGGCGGCGTATTGGCTCGAGATCCCTGGCGCCGCGGGTTCTTTTCTCCCTCTTGTGTGTGTGTGTGAGTGTGTTTTTTTTTTTTTTTTCAAGTAAATAAAACTTTCTGCCAACTCTTTCGTCTCTCACGTTAAACTCTCTTTGAATTCTTGAACGTCGATGACAGGAGCGACTATATTCGTTGAATACTCAAGAAGAATTGGTATACAATGAAGGATGGGGGTAGCGTACGTGTATTAGGATTCGAGACACCGAAGAGGGTGAGGAAAAACCAGGAATTTGCGATCCAAAACTACTGAGATCTTCCAATACTTCTATAGAGTGTTATATACGTTTTTTCATTGATTACTTAAAAATATTTGGGGAGCTTGTGAAATTTTTTGTCTATTCATAGACATACAGGCTACATTCAGGGTATATTCTTCTTCTACATAAGGTGGAGGAGAAGAACACACACATCTAAAGTTCGTGCATTGAGATCTGTGATTTTCTTTCTAGAAATAGAATTCTCATTGCGAAGATTTTCTCGAGGGTGTGGTAATAATAATAATATCCCGTCTCAGAGGGGTTGTAATTGATACACTTGAATTGCTTCATTTATTCAATTACAACCCCTTGAACTTGATAAATTGTTTGTTGAAATTTACACTTGAAATTAGCTACGTGACGCTTTGTGCAGTTCAAAATGAATTGATTAACGAACGAATTAATCAACAGATTCTTGACGGTATGCGATGGAAATACAGAATAGAGGTGGGGTTGTATTTGAATTATTCCTCAATACTGGTATATAAAAGTTAAAATTTAGACATCGAAATTCAAATTGTTACCTATCAATCTGATTTTGTTTCTTTCTGTTTTGTTGAAATTAATGAAATAATGGAGTAATTCCGTCTTGGATGCTCTGCTAATCCTCCTTGGAGCATTCATTTGGTCGAGCAACCACAATCTAACGGATCGGCCACGGATGACTAAAACTCTTCCATACCCTCCTTTATCTATATAAAGTCCCCTCATCTGTCCTCTCAAAGGCAGGACTATTGGTTTAGCCTTGATTAAGCAACCTGCAATGTTTGCTAAATTCGTCATTTATATGAAATTCAAACAATCCCTATGAAAATCAAAATATCAAATTCTCTGTGCGATTTTACGATATATAGTCTTTGGAGTTGAATTACTAAGAATATCTTTCAATTGAGGGATTTGATTGTTCGTGCTTGAGATAATTGAAATATGATGATTGAGGAGAAAAAGAGTAAGAGGGATGCATGAGAAAATTACGAAATGCTCGTTGATCATTTTACAAATCAATTATTCTTCGAGCAGCATTGATTCAATAATACCGGTCCTAAATTGTCTGGAATCCGTGAAACACTCGACGCCATTTGCAAAGCAGTAACAGCTCTCATTAGGAAAAATTAATCCTTCGCCGAAGTCTAGTAAATCCAACCTTGCCAGTACTAAACCATTTCTCAAACCTGGCAGTTTCCACATGAGAAATCGTAAATAATCCACTACTTTTACGTGGACGTATACAATCGATACAATCCAAACTTTTAATAGAATTCGCAAGTGACTTACGGTTATTGCAATTTTTTTCCTAGCGGGATCAGTGGTAGGATCAACAACGACTATCACCCGCTTTGAACTTGCAGCAACTGGAGTCAACACGGCTTAGGTCGATTATTCCAGTTGATACCGATAGTGGATTAATTTCTAATTTCGATGTATCCGATGATATTTAAGCCCCAATCGAACGGTTCTTCTTCTTTTGCTCAATTTGTCATTTTTCGAATCTCTTTCCTGTCTTTTTTCGATTAATATTCCTTACTTTATGAATTAGTCGGTGTGAAGCTAATATTTCAAATGTTGACATCGCACGAGAAAATATACCAGTTTTAGTGGCATTCGTTATTGTAGTTCTATAGTTCTCGGTAAGTTGGAATAGCAGGCCCGTGTGAATTGATGGAGAAAATCATTTTAGATAAATGATAATGCTAGGTTCGCAGAGAAAATGGATAGAAATGGTTTCTATACCTCGGAGCTATTGTGCCACGATAACAGGAAAGAATTGCCACCCCAATATTTATTCATTTCCCATGAAAATTTCTTGAATTTTCCGATTAGAACTGTGGTCTCCTGATATCTTGATTCACACAATATATCATTTCTCTCAATTTTCGAAGAAAATTTGACAAATTTTGACTTTACTGTATCCCAATCGGGTCTAGAGTCCCTACATATAATCCATTTCCACACTGAGAAAGGGATTTAGTTATGGTTACCAGCATTTGGTAATAGTTACCAAATCTTGGGAATGATAAATCAATTACATATTCGAGGCAACCAAATCACTTTGGTATGAAATTTCCCATAAATTTAACTGAAAATCCCAAATTTGATGGGATTTTAAATATCATTTTGCAAGAAATTTCCGTACAAGTGCGGAAATATATGTTAATTACTTCACATAAATTTATAGAAATTTTGTACAGTATATAACTAGGTTCTTTTTCCAGTGCATCCATTTTCCCCAGTTTAATATATCATTTTTTTCCATCAATTTGCACGAAACTCTCGTTTTTTTTTTCCCCCAACTTATCGAGAACCGTAGAACTGGTGCTTTTTTATGCGCTGGCAACATTGAATATGCCAGCTTCATAGTCACGATAATTTAAGTTTCTTTTCGAATATTTTATAAAATTATTATAATGAACGGAAGTTGGTGGAAGGGACGAATAATAAACTCGTCGGGTTATTCTCGAGTCATCGCGAAACGACGTATTTATTGTTCACGAGACTCCGTCCTTTCGGGGACATTCTCTTGAAACTCAACGCAAACTGGTTGGGAAGTTGAATAGCAACCTCTGTATTAAATGTAATCGACTTATGTCAACAGGATTCCGAGTTATCATGCTAATAAGGATTTCATGCAAATTATGTATTCGTTGTTCAATATCCTTTCAAGGATCGTGAATCCCTTGAACATCGGATATAGGCTACTTGGGACACATTAGATCGTTAACCGGTATCTGAAACTCTCATGAACGTAAAACTTTGATGTTTCCAGTGTCGTTTCCTCCTTCGTCGTCTAGAATTCATTCGTCGCGAGACACGAAATCACGTATATTCGAGATTTATTGTCATCGGGGTGAACATTTTTTCTTCCCAACAATTAGCCGAGAATTCTGTATATGATTTAACCAGCAGGTTGACGAGGGAAATATGAAGATTTTCCATCATCGTCGTGTATATTAGAAAAATAATATCCTAAGACCTTATTTATAATTTCGCATGATATTCCATTGTACGTGGAGTTCATTGAGTTGCAAATGAGGTGCACTCGAAAGCATATTGAATAAATATATGTAACGCCATAAATAATCATATCTTTTCAAACTTGTGAGCCCTTTGTTGTCTAAAATGCAAACTCAACATAGTTTATACACAGAGTTACCACCTGCTTCACCTACATATATATATATAAAGTATGTCTCAGTTTATAGTTTCGTTCCCTTTAAACTATTTGTACGATACGCTGCGTTACTTGGAAATTAACCTACTTTATGTATTACTACCGTCCGTATATATTTATTACGGCATAAAGTAACGTTATACAATATATATTTGTGGTATACAAATTCCCATCTCTCTGTATATATAAATTCGATTGTTTCAGTCATGACCGATTTGTTTGAAAGTATATACGCATAATATATCTCGTTGTGTTACCACCGTAGAACGGTAACAACGTTGGGACATATACACACCGATTTGAGAATTTCCAGATTCGAGTGGAGTCGTTCGTTCTTTTCACGATACACGTAGACACCGAGCTCGTATTATATACACGTATACATGTACATGCACGGTTGGATCTGAGTCGAGCACGAAACCAAGTAGTATAGAGGAAATTGTACGGGATGTAATGTGTATTGGCCCCGCAAAAGTGTTCGTTCATTCCTTCTCTCATGTACCCTCGATACATTACGAGTTTCCTGCGGGAAAGAACTTATAACATTCATAAAGTACAGAGAAAGGGGTGTATCACGAAACACTATCTCTCGCGTTCTATCTGAACGGAAAATATGTGGGAGAATTGAAATGGAAAACACGAGACCCGGTGTGACCACGACAATGTGTGTCGAGTTTTTCCAGAAAAACGTGCTCCGGTGAAATGGTCTACTTTTGTTTTTTTAACTTCTTCTCCTTGTACTTCGGTTTAATTACACGTCACCTCGCGTGTGGTTACATCTCAAGAAGAATTCTCGAATCACATGCATGAAGGATATGACAATTATCGAAAACTGATTTTATAATATATATGTTTCTGATCGAGAATACAATTTTCTGCGAATCAATTTGATATGGTATGTTGGGGAAAAAATCGATACTCGCGTGAATAGGATTTCATACTACGGAAGTACGACATTGCGAGGATTCGATAGTAGAACCAACATTTTCGTTGAAATCTGGGAAATAGAGAAGAGAGTTTCGAGGATCACCTACCTATCTTCTCTAGCCTCTTTTCCATAATAATAAAAAAATTCATACACACATGCATAGAGGTATATACGAATTGGTACATTGGCAGGAGGTGGTAGGTAATATTCGACAACCTCGAAAGCACGTTCGAGCAATCGATCTACCCCATCTCCATCTTCTCTCTTCCTCAGATTCTTTATATTTTCACCCGGAAGCCAAAGTAGACGGGCGAATACCTTCTTTTATTACGCAGTCCTATGCATATGTTGTTGTTACTTTTGTTATCTCTGTTCTTGTTGTTATTATTATTATTATTAAAGGGTGCTCGATGAGAGACCAATCCAACCAGTTTCTAAAACCAAAAGCATTAACCAAAGAATTTATTATTAGAGGTAAAGGGATTGCGATTGTGGCAAGAGAATATGCGGAGGGTAACGCTAAGCAATCCTCCACGTCCAGTTCTCTATTCGACTATGCATGGTATATATACTTGAGTATATATATCCATATATGTATGTAGAGTTCCAGTTCCCGCAGGTAGATCGTAATGTATCGAGAATACGGACTCCGGGAGGAGTGAGAGAGGGAGGATCGCTTTGCGGAGGAACCCTATTGCACCAGCTCGAATCCCGTTCACCTTCTTCTCTCTTTGGTTTCAGTTTCGGTCCAGGATCGAGTTCAATGGATGTGTATGCAGACGTCTTCGTGTATATAGAACCCCATATCCAGTCACAAAGATACTCTCTCCTTTGTACTCCTTCTCGTGTCTTTGAAAATTTACACTCGTACCAAACGGAGAGTACCGAGTTTCGAGTTTAAGTGATGATTTGAACTTGGAATAATCAAGTCAACCCAATTTCAAATGCTAGAATAACTGCCATTTGTACAACGAGACGGTACTCTGAATAGAGTTCAATCCCTCGATGCCACAATAAGGTTCTATACAATTGTATCAGGGAACATTTTTATGTGCATTTGAATTATACAGAAGATATTATATAATGACTCTACTGTGGTGAGTGGAAAAATACTGCTGTGTAAAAATTGCGGAATGATTCGCAAAATGTATAACTCAAAGAGATTCATTCTTCCTGTGAGTTGTTTTCGTCGAAGTGAAATTATTGAAATTCCAGTATACACCTTCGCATGATATTCAAATCTTGTTTTTTTTTTCCTCATCGTCGTACGAGAGGGAGAATATCCTTTATCCAATTCGATACGTCAGAAATACATTAATTACATAACGTACGATAGTTTGGATCACCTTCTATATAAATTATGTACGTTCGTTTCTGTACATGGATCCGTACATGGGTACATTTATCACGAGGTGTCGCGTACCACCGTCTCTTTCTGGAATATGTTCCACGACATTTCAGGATAAACGCATGTCGTATAATGCAGAGATAACTTTTCTACTTGGCATAAGATACTGACCTTCATAGACATATTTTTACCATTTATCAACTATTCGAAAACTATGTTCGAAAATTGTGTTCGAATCACGCGATTACGTTACGGATATTTATGATTGAAAATAAAAAGAAAAAATAACATCACACCTATCGAATTGATTCGATATCTTCTCTCTACGTCGTTGACTTTTGGCGTGAAAGGAGAGAAAGAGAGAAAGAGGGGAAGGAGAGAAAAGAACCGATCATGAAATTATATACTTCATATTAGAATCGTAACCGAATCTTGGATTTTCACTTTGATTCGAAAATATATCTGTGCGATTTCTTTTCCCTTCTCTCTTTTTCTTTCCTCTGGTCGTTTTTCTCTTTTTACAATAGTGTAGTCGGAAGAGTAATAAATTGTGGGCTCTTTAGATCACAAGAGAGAAGAGAAAAATAACCAAAAGGGCCACACCAAGTCCCTGCTGTTGTTCTTTGCTGGTATTGGTTTTTATATACCCACGGTAAAAGAGAACCGTCGTGGTATGACTTTCGAAATTCGCAGAGAGACGTAGTCGGTGATTTTCTACCTTTATACGTCTTTCTCTTTCTCGCTCTTTTGTTCCAAGATTTACGACGACTCTAAAGCACATCGACCGAGATTTTAAATGCACCATCCTCCTCCTCCTCCTCTTTCTCTTTCTTTTCCTCCCTTTCGGATCCAACAGTTGAATCGGAAACAATGTATCGGAATTTATACAACGCGTTTCATCAAATCCAATGGATATACGATATGGTGTGTGTGGGGGGAGGGGGGGGGGCCTTTTTACAGGATTACAAATTTTTTCTTCCTGGAATGGATGGGGATGAGTTATCGCAGTTTTTAATATCCAATTTATCGTTGTGACTCGGATGTATTAATTTCTATTTAATCATAGTTTCCACGTTGCCTCAAGTGCGAAAATTGTGATATCAATATCTATTTTCCTTTTGAATATATTCTCAATAAAACTGATAATCGTTTGAAAAAAAAAAAAGAGGGTGGAGATGAAAAAGAAGACGAAGTAGGCGATGAGTGGAGTCGATTCTCTTCCACTCTTCCCAACAATGGTGTTCCCCATCTTTTTTCCAAGCAAGCGGATTTCTAGAGTCATCGGCGCTGTTGTGTTCCCTTTTATCCCTATACGTGACTCGAGCCCGAACCCAAACGCGCAAAAGAAACGACAGACCGGGCCCTTTGTTTGCTCTTTCTACTCGTGACCCGCAATTTATTACCATCCTACCGATGGCCGTTGGAAGAGAGAAACCTGTAGTCACGAGTTCAGTCCTGAATAACTGAATTGTAGCTTCGTCAGCTATATGAGCTCTATTACTTAGAGAATTGCACCTCGATATCCGATTCAAATTCAATTAATTTATGTGTTTATGTATCGAAACAAAAGTTGATTATCCTACTCGGTTGAGAGATTAATCGATTCGAAATGTACATATTCATACGAAACGTCATGAATATGAAATTCGATCGTTAATGTAATGTTCATTTATTAATGGAAAATTACGCACGAATCTTTATCAATACAGATTCAAAACGAAAATGGATTTTCAATTGGAAATGTTCTTCGTTATCAACGACAATCGGGTTGAAATTTTCTACGTAATTTTATTACATCAAGGACAAATACATATTGTACGACTGGGAAAAACCTCGTCTTATTATTACGATGATGATAACAATAAGCCAACAAGAACGGAGTCTCAGTTTTTACCTCTCAGACGTTCGGATCGATAAGTCGTCACATATGAATAACGTCAACGTGAATAAGAAAAGGTCGAATAATACAGCCACCCACACTCGAATTCACGGTGACATTTTATTGGTTCGACTGAGAACTTTGGTGGAGTAAAAACTATTGATTTTTGGGACAAAAAAAGACTGGCAAAAGAAAAAGTTGGACCATTTGTCACGGTGGATCGGGTCTTACGCTCACGATCTACTAAATTTAGGGCGAAACTATTTCTAAAAGAATATTGAAGTGTAAAAATAATGAACGTTGTGTTTTTTTTTACCACCCTTCTGTGAGACTTGCTGCACTCCGTCTCGGTTCAGAAAACGGGTTAATAAGATCTACGAGTTCGGATGATCGAGTTTTCAAAAGTGTACACATTGTGCATCGGAATGAAATTTATGATCGATATGTGGAAATCGGTAATCAAAATTCAGATTTCTTCTTCTTTCTCACTTCTTCGCACTCGAAGTTCGTAATTGAAGTCGAGGCCGAGTTGAATTTGAAAACTTCGAAGCTTTGTCATGGATTCCTGCTCACGGTCAATCGGTAATTGGAAGCTGCTCTTTGTCTGTCCGTCGAGTGCTTTCCTCGTCGATAATTTGATTTTTTACCTAGCAAAATGCGAGCGAGCGAGATAACTATTTATCATACCTACAAAGTTCCCGTCCCAATTTCATTTTGAAAGATTTTGATTCTGCTGGGAATTCTACATTCCTCGTTGAATTCTTATACGCAATGGTGTATCCTGGTAGAAATTTTAGCTAGTGAATAATGAGGCACTTACGAGTTTATTTATTCTACTCATGAGGCACTAGTGAGGAAAACTCACAAGGCACTCACTAGAATGTAACACTCCAACTAACTAGATTCCATTTATCAAAAGTAGTGAAACATTCATCATTATCTAACTAGGAACTTATTAGAAACTAACATGGCACTTGTGAGAATAATTAGGGTACAAATAAAAATTTATTATCGAATGTATAATTGATTCAGGTATGTTCTTAGTTTGAACAAATTCGCTTCAACTCAGAGAATTTTGTTTTCTTGCATCAAAAGAACACTGTCTGGAGAGGATTCTATTTTCAGAATAAAGAGACATGTTTTCAATTTGATCGATAATTTTTTTTTAGTGTACATGCATGAAACATTGTTTTACCAGTCACCCAGAAAAATTAATTAATCCAAATATGAATCTAATAAATATTTGGCGAATCTAATGAATAATATTTATCTAATAAATACAACTGCTCATTAATGATGTATAAATCTAATCTTAGTAATGTTTGGATTAACCTTGCAAGAAATTCACAAGTTTTATCCAAACATCGCTAATCAGATAAGATTTACAAGTGATTCATTAGTCGCTCCCTAGTTTTATTTTAATAAGTTTTTCCCTGCGAATAACTCATGAGTCATGAGGAAGAACTTGTGATATTCCTACTAGGGCAGGAAATTCAAGCGATTAACTTGACTGGAAGAAAAAAGGCAGCATTCATGTTGCAAGTGAAGTTCCTCCCACGTAACGATGTCTGTAAATACGTTGTTGAGATAGCATTCCCATCGATAGACGTATATGTATGACGTATTCATTGAAGAGCATCGTTGAAGGAGAGAATGAAATTTTCAATTTCATTTTATTCTACTCCATTCAATCCTGTTTTATTTTATTACCTGTAAACACACAACTTCCCGTTACGATTTCTCCGTTCATTCGCCCCGATTCCCAATTCACGAACCTTCGCATTGTTTTATCACTCGATTCTAGAATAGATTTTTGACAATCATTCGTAATCCTTGAGCGGTTATTTCAATAACGTGATATCTCCACTTGACAAAATTATCTCTACGAGAAATGTGTGGTGCACAAAGACGATATGTGCCATTGACGTCGGTGACGTCCTGGGTATAAAATAAAACAAGAAAACAAACAGCGTCAGATAACAGAATACACAGATAGAATTTGAAAAAAAAAGTGAATATTCACATACGTACGGGACAACAAAAACGAAAGGAGAACATATTACTGAAAAAGGAAAAAAATAGATTCGCAATGCATCTACCACCACCACTACCACCACCGCCACCGCCACCGCTGCCGCCGCTGCCGTGACTACCTGGAATATAAATCTCGGGCAAGAAAAAATTGCGTGTATATTATATCGCGCGAAGGTGGTGGTACGTACCCCGTTTGTTGTTCTTGTTGAAATTTGTCAAAATTTACAGTGATTAATTTCCTCATATTACTTTGGACAAAGGGAAAACAAAGAAAAGAAGTACGGTTCACGCTGCTCGGACTTGAAATATATACATATACGAATGTTGCGTATTCTAGACTAATATATGTTCTCCCCAACTGAAATTTGCTGGTTAATATCCACCAAAATTGTGACATAAAATTCTTTGAAAACTTTTGGCCGGTGCATTTTGTTTGTTCGTTTGTTTGTTTTTTTCTCATAAAACGACTGTTTAATTAAGCTAGTATTTCGACTTTGAATCATATGTGTGTGTATATATATTCGAGTACGTTCCGGGTCGCGCATCACCTTGATAAACTTTTAAACAATACCACTTCGCTTTAATGGACAGTGCTTTAACCGAATGAACTTTGCCGTAACGTGAGGAATACGAACGGAATAACGGCTACATCTATCTAATGGTCAAAACGAACCTTTGACCAAACAATACGCTTGTACGTGGGAAACAATGATTCAACGGAACAGTAAAGTTCCCATCATCTCGAAATGTTTAATGAAATTGAGCGCGCGCGCGGTGATGTGAACATTGAATAAAAAAAAAAAATAATAGAATTTATCTCCCCTGTGATGCAAACTTTTTTCTACTTTCAGGGATTCGTTCTTGTTTCCCCCGGGGAGGAGCTGTTTCGCGTTCATGATGACGTTTCAAGATTCGTAATGAAGGAAATCACATTTGCGGTTCAATGTAATGCGTGTTTCATTAGAACGTATGTGTAGCGGGGAATGCGTTTTATGTAAATTGTTACTACCGATGTGAATAATAATTATAGAAATGTTGTTGACAAGGAAGATTAGAATCATGATGACGAAGATGATGATGATGATGATGATGATAATGATGCATACACCCAAGTCGTTAAAGCTCTACTCAAGAAGCAATTAGACACAAGGAACTGAAATCCCTAGTTGAAGGAAATACGTGTGCTATTTTACACAATTCAAATGCAAGTAAACGACACACAACGTGCTGGGTTACTTGTAACGGGAAAACCAAAGACCTGAGGATAAGAGAACGAAGGTAGGAAGGAAGGAAGGAAGGAAGGAAAGACGAGATATCTTATACTACAAGGCCGTTTCGACCGAGCAAGGTACTTTCGAGATTGCACTCAGGAGAATATAATCGAAAACTAGTCTGTATCGTGTAAGATTCGAGAGTACGAATGCTAAGAGATACAAGAATCACATGTTATATGTGTTTCTTTAAAGTCATCATCGATATTGACACGATTTTCTTCTTGTGTTTTGTATTCTTGGTATCGAGAGATAATCGATAAAAGCTTAACGAACTTGATACATTGTCAGGAAAATTGGTGTTCGATTCCCGCACGGGAAACTGCCTTTTCTTCCATTTCATTTACAATTCAATACACAGAGAATAGAGGATATAGGTTAAATACGAAGTAACCAATACGTCTATATATGTATATAGATTTGTATTCCAATTCAGGAAATTCTGGAGAAATCTCCATATCGGGGCGAATGTGGTTCACGATCTGGTATTCAACGTTGAATATACAGGGCTCGTGTCTATGCGCGCATAGACAAAGTAAGAGAATAACTAACTTCGACTAGGACTTCCGGAACATTCTCAATTCGTCGTAGTTGGTGGGCAAAACTATTGGATTAGGAGTGTAACTGTGTGCATATACTATATGCCTCGAGCAGAAACGTTGTTCTCGTCCTAGTGTTCATCATTGTCATCATCATCATCATCATCATCATCTTCGTCTTCGTCTTCGTCTTCGTCGTTGTCTTCTGTCGAGGAGTCGAAGTGTCTCTCACGATGGCGGTCGTGTATATAATTCGTTACCTATACCCGTATACTATATACATACAAGAGCCCGTAAATGTCAGCTTTATCTTACGAAGACAGAACTTCCTACCTAGGATTCCCGTGCCAATTTGATAACAAGAGCAACAACAACTCATGCACTTAATAGACTCGAAATTGGAATCACTCTTACACATTTTTCCTGGAATAATTCTCTTGGTTGGTTTCCAATACATCCAATGACAAATAAAGACAAAAATTTAGAAAATTTATCAACGCCTTGGCCGTCCGAAACAATTTTCTTCCCTCCACGCGTGACAGAATTGTACCGACAATTTCTTTCGACTCTGACTCTCCTCTCTTTTCACTTCTTTTCTCGAAAACGATTCATTTTTCAGCTCGGTGGAATAACACGTAGAATTCCATTTGATCTCTTTTTCTCTATCAGGAGAAAAACATTTCATTTTTCATCCATTAGCAGTATTTGAAAAGGTCATCAGACCTTCCCGAGAAAATGAGATATCAGATTAGATGACGGTAGCTGACAAAACGTTGAAATTGATGAAACGAAGGGGACGTGATATTATCGATTCTCCATACGTGTCATTGCGAGATCGCAAAGATAATTAGCAGGATTTTTCTTTCATTTTTTAATCGAAATTTGAAACAGACGTATTATCTACTAGTATCTCGACTCGCAAGGGACCCGAGTCATCAATTCCAGTCATCAATTTGTAAGATACTTGATGAGCATTACCTGCTCACAATACCCAATAATGTATTCTCGGAGAGAGAAAAAAGAAAGAACGCTGCTTCAGTCGGTGGGTTTTCACGCATCGATCGTTACGCGGGAAAAGTCTGTTAATGAAGATTGGTGAGGAAGTCAGAGCTTTTTTTTCCTCCTGTTCTTTATGAAAGTATTTATTATGACAGGGAAAGGAGGTGAGAATGTATTTTAGGAAGCGTCAGGTTTGAAGAGGGATTTCGTTATGTAAATACGCAGAAAAAATTCCGAATATTCGAGGGTGAGAGGGAATTTTTTCGGGGATGTCGATTACCTTCGATAGAAAATTCTAGCCGAATTGCGGGGTATGATAGCCGGTTTTGTTGTCATTTGCAGAGAGAAAGAGAATGTCGATTATATGTTTGTATCAATGCTCTCTGGTTTTTTGTTTATTCATCAAAAGACGCAACAGGTCGTGGAATTGGTAAGATGATATTACCGGAAGATGTGTACGGTTGTACTGTGCTTACACTTTATACAACATTGTACCAAAAAAGAGGAAAAACATTGTAAAGCGAAGCTCAAAAGCAGTTTTTTGTGAAAATATACATGATTTATTGTATTTTCTATCTTGGAAGAGATGAGTTTTGCAGAATTGTTGAAAAAAAAACGCATGTTTATGATATTAGGTAAGAAACCAAATGGAAAAAGAATAATGATGTATAAGAAAAATGCCTGTCTTCCTCTATTTACGATCTCCTCCATTGGAGACAAACAAAAAACTTCGGGCCGATAAATTGTATAATTTTTATTTATATTCGACTTTTCATCAGTCATATACACAGACGTGTTCTATCGATTTTCTATCAACTTCTACTATGAGATGATACTTCCTCTCTCTAAATCATTATTTTATCGTTTTGAAATAACAAATATAGAAAGAAGAACGAAGGGGAAAAACAATTGTACCGTACAATGTGAATTCAATTTCATACCGAATCGATTTTTATCGCCATTTAAAACACAAGCAATCAAATTTTTTTTGTGGATGATTCATATTCTGAACAGGCTGTTCTGACAAAATTTACAATTTACCTTGAATTTTTGGAATTTTCTCTCCAGACGGCTATAGAAATTTTGTATAAATTCCACTAATTTGAACATTCTACCACCTATCTTTGCGAAGAAAACATCGAAACTCGTTAGCATAATGCATGGAGATTCTGATTCATCTCGAATGAGTTTATCTCCCCTAAGGGCATCCACGTCCAGTCCTTCACTTCTTCTCATCCTCTCGAGGTAACAGATAATTTATAGGAATCAAATTTTCTGGAGATGCATTGCGTGTGTACCGAGAAAAAAATGACTCCGGCCTGTTCATGAATCCTCATGAAAGATAACTCGCGGAAATTTCCCAAGTTTTCCCCGATCCTTGATAAAGGGAATGAATATACAGTAGCGGGTATACTGCGACGTAATGTTTATTTATGTGAACACTCGAAAACTTTCGAAGAAGAACATTGTATAGTATCGTGTAAAGTCATGCTACTTGAACGTTCCTCTTCTTCCTCGCTCTTATCTTTTCGCGAAGATAGTTTCGCAACAATGACATTACCGTTATCTTCATACAAATTAGACATTTTCGTGCATTTACGTTCATCAACTTGCGCAGAAAGGGAACAATTTTGAATCTCGGAAAAGAGGAATAGGAGTTTCTTCCTATTTTGAGTCCATCTTTATGACGAGCGCTGCCGCTATCCGTGTGATTTCAAGAGTATATCGAGAATGGATTCGCAAATAATATTTTTGTATGAAAGAAACATTGGAAGGAGTAAAAGTCGAATCAGCGATCGATTGAAATGGGATTGAAGTTCATTTGAGATGTTGAGCGTTCCGAATGGATTTCTTCTATATAAATTTTTATCTTCTTTCAGGAGAATCATCGAGAATACGTAGCCAAAACAACTTGCGCGGACTCGTGGCGGTTTCCCAATAGTCACCAAGAACGACGACAATCGAGTAATCTGGTCCATACGACGATGACAATGCGGGTGAGTTTCTATTTCGATTTCTCCTCTTCGTGGGTTACCAAAAGTGTATTTAAATAACTTTGTACGATGTCGTTCGATTTCATTCGCATTCGTTCTTTGTAGGGGGTGGTTCGTTCTTTGTGGTTTCTCACTCTCAAACTGACAGTCCAAAGGGATTGAATCAATGTTTCACTTCGAAAGGGCTGATCGAAAGGGGTCGTTGTTGTTGTTGTATTCAACTAACGCTGGTAGACTGAATTTATCGTTTGTAGTATCGAGTGATGATAAAGATAACTGACGTAGATTGCAATGTTTATACACGATGAACGGTTTTCATCGAGATCAATGATGTGTTTATAAGCTGTATTTAACAGACTAAATTTGGATACATCGATCAACAACACCTGTAGAATCTACGTTTCATCGACTGATCGGTTCTAGTGTGACGAGAAGAGAGAAGACGTACGATGGTCCATGTTGTACAACATTTCTATCCAGTGTTTTCAACAAGCGAAGACGTAAACACAGGGATTTAACGGGATCATTGATCTCAAAGAGATACATCGCAGGGGAGAGAATTTGTGATCTTATCAAAGGAATATTCTTGATTTCGTGGAACCAGGCGATTCGATTTAACAGTATCGACAAACACAAAGAGCCTCAAAACGTTGTCCATCAAAAGTATCGAATTTCTATATCGAATTTCTGTATGTATTTATTCCCTACAGGAAAGAGCTGATACAAAACATTATGCAAATACTTGGAAACATTCGGAGCATTGTATCAGAGTTGAATAAATATTTGATCCCGATGTTGATACTCGACGTGTGATTCATTGGGTGATACGAAAGGGTTGCACGTTTGTAAATTCAAACACCATCTGCAGCTTGCGAGATATCACTCTTCGCAATTGGGAAGAGAAAAATGGGAATTCACGTATGGAACATTTGAGACACCTTGTGTGTTGTTGTGCTAGATAGACAATCCTCTTGTCGTTGCCGCTAAGATTAGGAGGAACCCACGTCTGTATATCATTGTTACCGGTATTATTTGCAACTAATCAGAATAGGTGGTCTTGTACATGTGTACGTTCAACATTAGGGGAGAACAACACGGTATATGCGCTGACAGACAGTGCAGTAAACCAAGCACACATCTCAACACATGCATGCTGATTGCAAACCACGTCGTATCCGACACCACGCCCTGACCCAAGAGATTTTCAAGATATTCGTGACACACGAATGCTCATACATCACCACATACCGTGTGTGACTTTACAACTAGGACGTATTCTCCATTTATATTTTCCTTTGAGAAACAGAACGGCAAGTGTCACGTCGTTCTTTATATACGTCCAAGTTTTTCAAAACCACGCAAATCTGAATTCAAAATAGAAAACAGAGGGATATAGAAAAGGATAAAATTGATTAAATTTTCTTTCAAGTTGATAGTACTGACGTACGTGAGAAATAAGTCAAAGATGTGTCGGGATACGTGAAATGATTAGGTCACGTACTTCGCGTTGGTAACCTCAGTGTGTGCTGCTGCAACACCTCAAGATTAGGTTGCTTAGGAAATTGGTTTTTATATAGAAAAGATGTGTGTACATTTATTCAAAAATGTTGAATGTTTGGAAGATTCCACGAAAATACTATCTTCCGGACCTTGTTGGGGTTAACCTCGATGTGTGTCGATATTTTAATAATCCTATTATGACTGTTGGACACTGTTGGAAACTTTTGCATTAATTTGAATGTTTTTGCTGGAAGTTGTTTTCAAGTACGTGCATGAATTCAGTTTCGTACACATTTTACATTAAAATTTGATGTGAACTGTATCATTATCCACAGTTGTGTACGTTGCATGTTTTTGTACATTACATATACCGTGAAATGTGTATGAACCTGAATTCATGTACGTAATTGAAAATAACTTTCACATATTTCTGACAGTGTACTTATTTATTCTTATTCTGTTTCTCATCTTGGATCATAGTAGCCTACGAATCTCCATTTTTCATATTTGAATTTTCCAAAGAGACCGCCCTTTTTCAAACAAATTATTACAATTCTTATTGAACTATCGAAGGTGAATGTTGAATCACTTTTGAAAGATTCATTCATAAATGAAGGTTACGCGTTTACTTTCGTACTTCATTCATACCATACAAGTTTAAGATCCAATTTTTTAACACAGTTCTCTGCGATTCTCTTTCTTTTTTTCGCCCTTTTCTTTTGTATCGAGAAAAATCGAGGTTAACGGTTGTAACTGATTCCGAGGATCGCTGCTAAGCGTGAAGAAAAATACTTTGAATAAAGTGTGAAGGAACGTGTCAGAAGAAAATAAAACTGCAAGATTTTCATGAGGTTCTGTTTCTTGTAACTGAGTGAATTTGTTGTATCGAACTTTCGATAAATGTATTATATAATGTTTATCAGACTACCGTTGTTTCATGGGACGAAAAAGTGATAGGAATGATATTGTTCATCTATAAGTTTTTATAACAAATCGATCCTAGTGTTTTTGTTCAATATTCGCACACTTGAGGTATCGAAATTCAAAATCCATCCACGATAGGTCATTAATCGTGTTCACCCTTGGAGTCAAGACTGTTGTAATAACGGGGCTTTCCTTAAGGTACACTTGTTTGGATATTAAGCTTGTAGGGTGGAAGGCGTATTACGTGCGAGATTTAAGCCCGTTAATCATTCGTAATCGAACGAGAAGGTAAGAATAAGGGGTGTCATTTTCAGGGTTATTATTACGAATTATTACACTCATTTTGCACGGAGCGGTTTTGGTTTCCTCTTTATATGCGCGAATCGTTGACTGTCGGGGCGTAGGTGGATACTTGGCTGGCTTGTTAGTTGGCGTTGTCTCCACGTGTTGCGTGCGTACAAGCAATTCGAAGCTTGTTAAAGATACACGTAGACACCCGTGCAAGTGATCCGTACGTACACGTAGGATGCATTAGGTGGTGAATTTTATTGGTGGTCTTTGAAGGCGGTGGCAGGGGCGTCACCGATTCAGCCTGACTGATAACGATCGTGATAATAGGGTGTTCCAAACAGTAACACTTCACGCTTCGTATAAAGTGATAATATTCGTTGGAGTATCATTTCCAATCTTCATCCCTTCGATCGATATTTTCAACCCCGAAAAATATTCTGAAAAGTTGGAAAAAAATGAACATTGTCGTCACGAGAAGCGATAGTCGAGCGGCGGCGGTGACTATGAATACGTAATTGAGGTATCACAATTATAACGAGATTTTTATTTCTAAAGAAACTCGAGGAATTTTGATTTTGTGAAATTCATTTAGAAGGAGTTTCGATGGAGTGGAAATACTGTTAGCAGTGGCAAAAAATAGCATGTCTCGCGAGTTAACAGAATGTTGTACCTATTTTAATTGATTATTACTTGGGGACTAAGGAAGAACGAAATTACAATTGAATGCTTAAGAGTAGTATAGGGGATCGACAGTGAGGGTGTCGTAGATGCTTCGTATTTGGATTTCATTCGTCCCTTCGTTCCTGCATCAACAACTCTACTCTCTAGATATTCACAAGTCGATACCTTCGTTCTGTTGTATAGTATTCGAATCACTGGACTGCGTAATCCTCGTTTTACGATTCTACGATTGAATGAATTTTAATAAAGTTAATCGCCGCAACG
This sequence comes from Gonatopus flavifemur, assembly GCA_018340375.1. Lineage (NCBI taxonomy): Eukaryota > Metazoa > Arthropoda > Insecta > Hymenoptera > Dryinidae > Gonatopus > Gonatopus flavifemur. Next base: position 14,687,162 of record JAFFJZ010000006.1, read on the forward strand.
ATAGGAAAGATAATTAATATTCATCAATATTGTATTATGAAGAAGTGAGTTTCGAGTACAATACATTATATGCATCTTTTCCTCTTTGGTTATTTCGTAAGAACAAAATCCCTATTGTGACATAAGTACAGCAAACAAAGAGTAAATCCGTAAAACCCTTATGCACGAGCGATTCCTTCGTTTCCCCAATATACAATCGCTATCTGTCGTATCTCAGGAAAAGAGGGAAGGAACGATCCAGCGACCGGAAGTGACGTCAGGGATTAAGCGGGGACGCGTCTCCGGTTCGTGTATAAAAAAAAAAGAACGAACACAGAGACAGAAAAAAAAACTGTTTGGATTCAAAGTCTGAGAGCCTTTTCGTCCAAAACCACACGCACTTTGCGTCCCTAAAGGAGGTATAATGCGTCGCTAGTGTGACAGTAGGTTATATATTTAACTTTACAACAACTCGCGATGTCACACCATTTAGGGGTGTGTTAAACGGGTCACTGTACGTCGTTGCGTGTCCCTTCTCTCATTTGTTCATATATTTTTTTTCCATTTTACCTCTCTTTATCGTCTCTGGACACGATTGGATTTTCCCCGCAATAATTAATTGGAGTGGAAGCACGATACGAGTCATCGAGATAACGATATTTCGTAACGTCGGTCGGTGCTAGGAGAAAGGCATAATTTCAGTTGATTTAATTATCAATCCTAATAGCTCTGTTTCTCGTCTCTTACGTTATTTCTTTGGAGATTTCGGATCAATACTCGGTTGGTAGAAAACATACGCAAACATTAGCACAATTCAAATTGTCTAAAAAGCACACCCCGAGGCCAGCGGTAACCCTTGGAGAAAAGCTCGTAACTGTGGTGGATTCTAACCGTATACTGCTTCGTAATTCACCCTAAATCTACGTCCCCCAATCTCATTTACTTGATAAAATGTATGGGTATGAAAACAATAAGATACACAGGGAATTCTTAATTGTTCAATCCCCAACTCGTTTCATTTAATCTTTTCTTTTCTTTTGTCCACTATCGATTCGAGAGTTTTATATCCACGTATCGACAATTTTTTGGATGGATTATTTAAAATTCCCCCCAAGGTATCAACTGGAAAGGATTCGATGGGACACGAATGGAAACTTCGATAAGGTTTCATTAGCGTCGAAAGGAAATAGAAATAAATACTCTTCTCGCATCCCACTGAAAACCCACGATACCTTTCGTTAATTCCTCTGCGACTTCGATGAAGATCATATACACGTGAATTAAAGTTTGACCATTTGGTCTACGCAGAGCTTCATGCAGGGATAACGATCCTAGGCAACCGGCCAAAATTCGAGCATGCGAGTGACTTAGAAAATGATGAACTTTGTTTTATGCGTATATAGGGAATGAAAAGGGAAAATCGTCGTCATGAATATTTAGTATACAGAAACCGTTATAATCCCATTACCGGAATCGGGGCACAGCCCGAAAGTTATGACCCGGTTAGCCCGGTCCACGATAGATCTTGACGGACGCATAAAAATATGGTAAAATATCCTCCCATCGAGGTTTCAAATGAGACAATTTTGGATAGAAGCTCCGGGTACGGATACGTGCGCGCGGTTGTGCGTGTAGAAGTGTAGAATCGAACCGAACTGATAAATCGATGTCATAAATCTAGGAACAAATACGTATATACGTATGTGCGGTGGTAAGACTTGCACATACGAATGCGGGTGGAGAGATTTATCGCGGTTGGATTCGTGGACCGGTTATATAGATAGCGGAAAGTGGGAAAGTAGTGGCGGCATTGGCTAGAAGAAATCTTCCTGCAATCGGTGATTTGAAATCTTGCGCTTTATAGAGAGCAAACTGTAGGAAACGCGCGAGAGAAAAGAGGAGGGCCAAACAAGAGTGAAAGTGGGCGCGATAAATCCAAGCTTCCTTCGAGATCATCGAAATTCCGGATGCGTAAGACCGTAAGGGAAACTCACTCATGGAAGAAACGGTAAAAGAACCGAGAGAGGAACCGGAGGAAAGGGAGACTGAAAGCAGATGGGGATTGATTGGCTCGTGTCTCCTTTGGGCTCTGACATGAAGGGTCCGTTCTTTTCTTCGCCACCCTATACCCTGTGTTTCGTTAACAACGGGGGAACATGGTCAACAACCTTCTCAACAATCTTGATTGGATCGGAACGTCCATTGTCGACACTCAACATCAAAAATCAAATTCGATATTTTGCCTCAGAATTTGAAGAAAATACATTGATAAAATATATATGAATCTGAGGTGGAAATTTTCCTCAAATCTAATTGAAGCTTTTTCGTTCAAATTACGGGATATTTTGGCAAAGATAGATCAGTCGTTCCAACTTGGGCTCGAACTGGGCCTTGAATGGATCAATTGTCATTTGTCAACAATAACAGCAGGAAATCAATTTTTAATCGAATCCACGAATTTCTTCAATTTTTCCCATGCTGATAATTGGAACATAAATTTGAGTAAGTTTCGAAGGTTAACGGGTCGGAAAAATGCGGTCGAATAGGAAAAGGGATATATAAATACGAATACAAACTCATATATTCTCGAGATTTTAATTTTGGTATACAAATGATTTACGAAGTCCAGAGGAAAAAAGGTTATCGCGATATCGTTCGTTCAAAGACATACGGGAAAGAGAATATGATCATGATTTTTCGATAACCAAAAAGGGAGTAGCGTGGAAGAAATGAATTTTTTGTTTACTTTCCTCGTGTTATCGTATGTGTTTTTTTTTGTTCACAACTTTGCAAGATTTACGACTATCGATCGATCGATTGATTTTTGCTTGTTTTTTTTTCCTCCTAACAGATAGACGACGCGTAGATTATGCCTTTGCATTCGGGTCTTTCATTACGTGCTGCTTTGCTTAGAGATTTTGTGATTCCATTGGTAGGTACGTACTACTTGATTAACCCTTCAACGTTCACCGTGATTTATAGGATCTCCTGGGTCGATGAATCGAGAATCCCGACAAAAAAGAATGAAAGTAAAAGAGAGAGAGAGAGACGTGGCGACTGATTGAATTTATATAATTTACTTGTATACGCGATACGATGAAAAATGTATGTCGCGTAGCGTTGAAGTACAATAAGATGTACGATAAATCCTTGGAGAAGAAGGAAGAGCGGAGATGGTACACAACTTTTGAATATTTATGCATTCAATTTATCAGATGGCATTAGATTATGATATCATTGTACCAAGTTTGTAATTGAAGTGAAAAGTTTCGTGTTCCCGGGGTGGAAGCGACGATGTCGAAATATATGCTGTGTGGAACATCGTTTGAATTTTTATTCACCGAATGTACGGTTTGAGATCCAAGATTTAATATTATTTTGATTAATCTATCGTATATACGCGAGATTGAAAAACTTCTTTATGCATTTCAAAATGTCCAACCGTATTAATTATTCTAGATAGCTTTTTCTAGGTCATATGAAATTCATCTCCAAGCATGCGTAGGGGCGCCTGTTTCAATTGACCCTTGATTCCTGTTCTTTTATTTTATTTTTTTTTTCATTATTACTTTTCTGTACGGCATGTTCCCCTTCCAAGGGGGTTCTTCGAATTTTCTCTTCTTGTTTCTCATTCACCATCCATGACATCTGTGCTTTCCTCGTGCGTCTCTGTCCCTTTCGTTATAAGCACTCGAGCATCACTGACGTGGACTCTCGTCGTCGTGATGCAGGTGACGTGTACGTACGTATATATAACGAAACGAGGCAGCACAGCATGCGCCGCGATGCACACGTGAATCGCACACACGATTGAACACCTGTGCGTTCGCACAGAAAACGGGCCGTATAATTCAGATCGTTATTCTTGTACTTGAAAAGAGGAGGGAGCAAAAAGAAATTGACACTTCGTACGTATACGGTTGAATAGAGATATGAATATGTATGATACTTTCTGTCAGGCTTTTTTTGTCTCTCCATAAATAATGCAATTTTCAGCAACGAGAAATATACCTCCATATACGCGTACGTGGAGATAGAAGATATACATACATGCATAGATTTATTCATTCGTCCATGGTCAACTAGGAAACCACAGCAGGTTATTTTTGTGTGCACTGATTCTTCTTTTTTCTTTTTTTTTTCGTTCTCTTCTTTTCACGTGTACGTGATACGAGAGGATACGATAGGTTTGAAAATGTTATATAGGATTTCGCAATATGTAACCCACTTTTCCACGACGAAACGTCAAACCTCGACTGAAAAAATTGTACTGTACGAAATGGTGGGTTGTGGGTCGTAGGTTTTACAATAATAAAAGTCAAATTTAGGATGATCACTCAGGCCCGAAAAAAAACCCGACCCGGTTTTACCAACTGGGTTTCCTAAATAATTAATATTCTCATCTCACCATTCATTTTGATCGATAGGAGTATTATGATGTTGGTATAATTGGATCAATTTGGTAGCTTTTTCCACGCTTCATCTGTTCCTTACATTGGACAATACGTGTCCGAATGTTGAGAAAATTCACAAAATCCATCGACTTCCACTATTTATTAGGAGTATTTTCAAATAACTCCTTAACTTCTGCACGGAAGATTGAAGCAGGATATAAATTTTCATCGTGGATTTTGAATGCTATCATTGCCCCCAAAAATTTTGGTTTATGTTCCATCATCCAATCTTCAGCCATTTTTTCTTGTTCCTGATTGAGTTGTACGTTCTTTACAAAAGGATTCATCAAATATGCAATGTAAAAGAAAGTTTCTAAGGCTACATCTCTTCAGACCATACTTCAACAGTTGTCCATAGATCAGCTGATTCAGATTGCAATTTATCTACAGCTTTAGCAACTTTTTTCAATCGTTCGAGGTGATTTATAGCTTCTATTTATATGCCAACGTTGTTTAATATTCGAGTGATTTTAGGATCTGCATTTTTATATTTCATTTGAATTTCAGAATATAGGTGGAAATTTTTAATGAATGTTTCGAAATAATCATTTTGAGAGTCCCATCTTGTGTCATTTGGCAACTGCGACATCAAGTCCCTTTTTTGCTTGAGCAATCCCTATGAAAATAGAATGGAGTGCAATTCCAAATCTTCTTAAAAAAACATTAGTTGCAATTAGTTTGAAACTTTTGACCAGTTGAAAGAGATAGATCGTATTTCATGAACGCATATATAACACTTTTGGAGCAATTTGTTTTTATTTCCATCAAAATTGCCACCAATTCATTGATATGAGTAGTGCATCAGATTTTGTAACGCGATTGAGTTATAATAATGTAACTTGTAATTCCCATAACATATAATAATTGATTCCAACGATAAATCCTATTCTCTAAATCGGAATCAGTGAAAAATACTGATTCGTCAGTGCTCAATCTTCCATCGGTGCAAATACATAACACTGACGAAATCAGTGAAAATTCACTGATAGAGTTCTGATGAATCAGTACTGTTCAAAAATTCAGATTCATAGAGTAGAATTCATATTCTTTCGATTTTTTTCACTAATTCCTCTATATATTATTCGTATCTTACGTACCGTATGTATTATTATGTTATAATTTTATGTTTATAAATATACAAATTTCATTAGATTTTATTCTATACGTGTTCATGGAATGTTATCATAAATTTGTTTTTCTCCGGAATTCATAAGAAGAGTTTCTCAACAATCTACGTGAGCGAATGTTTTGGAACATACACGTTCTAATATTCAATGTTGCTGAAATTTGAATCGTTCATTGAAACGAATCAATAATCGAATAACGGAATACTCAGATTTAACCTCAGTTCAAGACTCAAAATCTCGCAGCACATTCTTGAAACAATGTTTTAACTTTCAACAAGTCAATTTGAGGTGATAAATAACGATAGTTCATCATATTGAGTTAAAAATAACATAAAAGAAATTGAAAAAATCTAAAAAAACCCAAGTGGGTCGGGTTTTTTTCAATCCTGTGCTCACTTGTCGGGATTTGGGAGAAAGAAATCATTATCTCTCTCTCCCATCGCGTCAAAATCTTCATTATCTACATTGACGGGATGAAGATCCGTTTGATACGTATGTCGATATTTTATATTTCCATATGAAATTTTTATAACCCGAAACCTCGATGACGAGTAACGAATTTATAACGTTCATCCAAGGGAGAGTAAAAATATTTTCATTCTGTCTATGGTGCATTTTGTTTTCGTCATTGAAATTCAATTGAAACTCGTTATTTTCAAAATCAAAATACCCGCTCGAATTTGAGAGGTTATTTTTTTTTCGTTTGTTCATTTTCAACGTAACGACGAGGTTCGGTTTTGTAATTGAAAAACAAAGAAAAAACGAGAAGATAGGAGGGGAGAAAAATAGAAGAAAAACTATTGGAATGTGAATAATTTATAGTGTAGTTTATCAATCGACTTCTTGGAAATTCGTTCCTTGGATCTAATTGGGTAAACCTTTAGTTTATTTTCGGGTATTCTATTTGAGAAGATTTTCACGATATGTATATTTTTTATATGATTTGTATGAAGTTTCGATCGATATATTCTACAACTTTCAATATAAACTCGACTAATTTTCTATGCGAAAAAATATCGATATTGTAAATATTGCCGATCAATATGAGGAACGAACATTCCGTTCGAGTTATATTTCTTTTTTTTTCCACCAAGAATATCAATCATGATATATCAAACTGGATACTGAAAAATATGTTATTCTGCACTTTCCAATCAGTATTTCAATCACTCCGTGATAAAAGTCGATTTTTACTCTTCCAAGGAGTAAATATCGACCGTTTATCCAACCGGCTTCATAATGTGTCACGTCCAGGGATATTCAAAGAATATTTCCTTCGATGACAACAGGATAGGGATTAATACGAATATTTTCAAAATATTTTCATATATTTTCGATTATATTCAAGAGTTGAATCAACCATTATAAGACAATTCATTTTTAGACAGCTTCAACAATTTCAAATCTCAATAAGAAGTTTCACTATTTTTCCAGACATTGTATTGTATTCGAGAATCTAATTTATTCTGAATTAATGGCTTCCAAATATTCAGTTTCTTTTCCAATATCAGTCAAATACACTGTGTTCTGGATTTGTCAGATTCAATTGTTTCATTTCCAATTAAACATCCGAAGAATCCTCGAAGTCGATCCTCGGAGTCGATGTTCCTTACAAATATTCAATTAATTGTCTTTAATACATTGAATTTAATTATTGACACTTGAAATTTATCGAATAACATGAATTTTATTCATAATGGAGGGAACACCTTTTACTTCTTACAAATTCTTATAATTTGTAACTTACAGAATTTTAATCCAGAAAGTGGAACAGAGAAAAAGTAATCCTTGTGAATTCGTTGATCCAATAGATTCCATATATAACACACTTAATATTCCTAAAGAAATTAACACTGTCCAGAATAAAATTCGTACATGAATTGAATACACTTGGAAAATTCGAACACTCAAAGAAAAAAAAAGAATCAAACACTTGAAAGAATTTAGCACTCAGGATAGAATTGAACACTTGAATATTTTGAGGGATGGAAGGTTGAAACTTGGAGAAAAATCACGAGCAATGCTGCAAATGCATAGCAAATCTATGGTGATCATGCGTTGGCATTTTATCTATCACGTTAACAGATATTTATGGGTTCGCAGGGAAGTTTTAACATGAAGTTTGAACTATGATTCAGAAGTTGTCGATTGAAATTTGTCTATAAGAGAATATTGATTGAACATTCTTGAATTCAAAAGAACCTTGAAATTACTGTAATTAATACAACTATAGAAAGAATAAAAGAACATTGAATTGTGGTTTATCCATTAAAAAAAAGTATGTTCATTCAATCTTATTAGATTTATATAAAAAATTGAAATATACATGAACATAGAAAAAAAGCGAATTCGTTACAAATGGTAGGCCTGGAATTGTCAGTACTGGCAAAACTCTGGCAACAGTACTGCCGATTTTTTAGTTAAACTCTCGGCTGTTCGATAACATATCCCGACTTGAAATTTCAATAGTTCACATAAAATTTCATGTATTTTATATCATTAATTATAGCTGGTTCATATTTTTGTACATCAAATGTAACGTACAATGTGTATAAACCTGAATTCATGCACGTGATTGGGAAAAAAACTCCCAGATACTTCTGACAATGTAGTTTCTGAGATTCGGCAACATCGCTAATTAATCTACGAGGCGCCAGGTGTATTGCACATACTTGTGAATGTATCATATCTCACACTATCACAAAAAGTAGCAGGGGTAGAGATGGAACTACATTAACGTCATAATTGAGTTTCTACCGAGTATAAATGAAGACTTGTTCCTTCTGGTTCCTTTGGGATATCGGTCTCAAGTTATGGATAGATTCGTACATTAGTTATATGCTTCTCAAGGCTTCTTATATCTATATGTATATGTATATATATACATGAAGAAAGTGCAATAGAACAGAAGATCGTCATGAACGTGAACGCACACTCGCACTCTCCCTTCCTCTTCATCACCGACGTATTAAGGCGAATATACACTTGAGAAATAAAGGATAGAAACAGAGGTACGAAAATGGATAGATAGATAGATAGATAGATACATTTCAAGTTGTATCTTTGCTCGCTTCCATCCAACCTTCGTACTTTCCTTCTTCCATCACTCTCTCGTTGATTTTCCCCCTTCTTTCATTTCTTTCTCCACATATATACAGATATATCCATAGCCATATATCGAGCCAATGAAAATTTGGACTGCGAGTCACGTATTTGGCTATTGATTGGCGGCAGAGGCGGCGGTGATGGTGGTGCCGGTTAGTATTTTGGTAAGAGAAAGCGCGCACCCCTATAGCAGGAATAGCAGCAATAGCAGCACAAGCACCAGCACGTACGTACATACGTGTGTGCCTATTTCGTAAATGTGTAGGTGGTATTTGATATATCAAAGAGAGACAGAGGAAGATGGAAGGAATAATAGGTATACAAAGGGAACTGAGTGCGTCCGAAGCGGAGGTGAGGTCTCGAATTGACCCTCGTATATGATAATACGACGGCAGGTAATTTCCGGATCCTGATCCAGAAAGGGTGGTGGGGTAAAAACGGTATAACCCTTTTGTCATATCCGTTATGGATTCATTCGTCGGTCACCGTTGATGTGCGTGAATCGCATATTACACCCACACATCCAGGAGGGTAAAATGCACACACAAATACCTATTAACTTGTTTGTTGTAACCGCGCGGCGTCAGTGTCGGCGACACGCATCACGCTCATCGCAGTCCAATGAAAATCGTGTTGTGTACATCAAATTCGAAATCTCCCAGCCCTATCGAAATTTCACCTCGCGTGGGGTATTATCCGAAAGCTCTTCGCAAACAAAGAGAAAGAGATGGATGGTAAAAAGAATAGAAAAGAGAGAAGAAGGATGGAGGGACATGATGGTGGCGGCAGACGGTCGACGTCCGCCACCGCCGTTCTTTCTCTCTCTCTCTTTCTCTCTGCTTCTGTTGTTGTTACATTGGCGTCATCGGAAGAAGGGTGAAAGAACAAACCCCATTGAATTCATATCATACACCCTTTTCATGGATACATATCTATATATAGATATACTATATATAAAACAAACAGTGTAATGGTTGAATGAAAGCTTAATGAAAATATTGATATAATATTTATTAAAGTGCTGCCAGGTATTACGGGTATATTCGTTTGCGCGTGAGGGGATTAGTATGCATCCCGAATGCACTTTTAACAAGTGAATCCTTTCAAGTTTCATTGTTCGGAAAAATTGTTTTTTTTTTCCATATTCAATATTTCTTTGTTCTGATTTTTCTAATTGCTTTAACAATGCGATTCAACCATAAGTCAGTTTATCAATCAATTAAGAATAATATGAGATTCCGTGACGGGAGTGTGATATTTTCTGTTCGAATTTAACGAGGTGTGGGTTACCCGCTTGTCACCCAGACGTATTCAATATTCGCTAAATATCGTGTTTCACCCTTGTATTCGATGGAGATTTATTTGATTTAATTTAATTTGGTTGTCCATAGATTATTATTAATCTTATAATTCGTATATATATATTGTATACTTTTGATGTTCCTGTATCACGGGGTTGGAAGCAATTACCGCAACGTTTTTGCAGTAATTCGAAAAAGATTGTTGAAAGCACATTTAATAAGCTCATTAAAATTCTTCGTTCGCGTTCCAAGTACTCTGGGAAAAATTCAAGCAAAGGGTATCGATTTATTCACGTTCTGTATTTCTACTTAACGAATTTCATGAATGGAGTTTGATGTTCAAACGGCGGTCTTTACACTTCCCTGTCAGGTGCAGTGGAACAATGGAAGAGGGTGAGACAGGCCTATCTCGAGTGACCCTAAGCTGCTCTTAAAACAAATATGTGCCAGGACAATATTCTACCGCAATATCACGCTGAAATCTGTGATGTGGTTAACAGGATTTCTAGAGAGAAGTGAACGCGGTAGAGAGCTCCGGGAATTCGTGTTGCCAAGAGAGAGAGAGAGAGAGAGAGAGAGAGAGAGATATTTTAGCGAAAATGGATCTCGATGAAGTTATAAAAAAATCAGTAGTCGAGAAAGACACTTTCTGAGCAGTTTCTGCGTAAATATGAAACTCATCTTGATAGCAAGTGAAAGAGAAAGTTTTTATGCGCGATTTTTCAATTGTATTTCTTTTTTTACGCAATGTGGGCGTCTCGTTTACCTTAGGGATGCGTTACAGGTGGGGTGATAAGATCTGATACTTCAACTCGACTGAGGATTTTTAAAAGTAAGAGGTCTATACCGGATTCAGTCGAACGGAACGAACCTCGTCGTAAATTGCCTTGGCTACGAATAAAGAAAGAAAGAATGAAGACGAAATGAAGAATATAGACGGTGAGAGGATCGATATCAGGGAAAATTTCTTAGCAACAACGATCCTGTTGAGCTGTCGATCGACAGAATTTCCAAGTAGATTAATTCAAACCATCTTGAATCGTTGAACAATCGAAATTATAAGCGAATTGATATAACTGCGGTATACGAGCTATTCAACGCAGCTGGATCCAAAGTTACCGTAGTTTGCCGCTAGTTTCTAACCGCTAACTTCAACATTATATTATATTAATAATAAAGACACTGGAACTGACAGTCGAAATGTATAGCGGTCAGTCGATGCGGAGGAACTGTGCTCCCACAAAGTCATCGTAATTTGCTGTTCTAACAAAACTCACTTTACGCTCACGAATAATTTGCAATCTTGTGGATTTACAGGATTTTTGCAAAAAGCTAGTAAACTGATGATTCTTATCGCGGAATATTTCCCTCCGTCTGAGTTCATCGGACGAAATAAGGAAAATATAAAAACGAGAAACAAAGGAGGGGAAAAAACGAACGTCGTCGCTCCCCAACGTGTACCGTCTGAGGGATTGAATGATGTAGACAGCTTTATCACCCTTATTTTACAATCGAGGAAACACACCCGGTATATGCTTGTTATGAATCGGCGGTGTGCGTGTACGCGTATACGGGAGGGTGGAAAGAAAGTGTAACGGAAGAGAAAGGGAGAGAGAGGGCAGAGGGAAAGGCGGGTGAAAGAACCCTGGCATCAAAGAGATAACGATCTTTGCTTACGTTAATTACCGTCTGACAAGGACGAACGACCGAGCAACCGACGTATTTTCACCCCGCGGTAGATTTCGATCAAATTGATTGTCCCGTAGAAACTCTGCGAGCGAAGGAGGGGAAAAATATGTATACAACACACATATGAGAGATACGGATTCGGATGGATGGAAGTCCGTATGGTGGTATCTCTCTTAAGAACGATAAATCATTTTTGATTGAGACGTTTCTCTTTCATCCCTGGCATACTTACCTGCTACACGTACGCGAAGGACAATAGTTGTCGGTTGCCAGGCAACCATAGATATGCAATAGAAATCAACGATATTTCCGAATGCATTCGTGTTTCAATGAAAGGTAATTTCGTAAACGAATTTCGAATCAAGGGACAAATGTACAATTGTATTATTCAACGAATGGCGGGTGTATACGAGAAGAGTGTCGAAATCATCGAACCACTTGTTTCCATTTATTACTTTCCATACCGCTCTCAATTCTCGTCAAAATTTTATTTGTCCTGTCTTCTGGTTTTTCATTCCATTTTCCAGGTTTTTTTCATCGGGCCTCTCTCTTTTCGTTCAACGAATACCGTCGAATACCGTCGTACCGATTATTATATTATCGAACTCTAACTAAACATATTGTCGTGACAGGTTATCGACGTAGAAGAATTGATCAAATACAGCGAGTTTGGTCGAGCACCCGACGGGAAAACGGAAGGATAAAACAAAAAAAGAAAAGAGAATGGACACGTCGGGTAGGATTTTTCTATTCCTATGTTTTCGATTTTTATCGGATATGGACAGATCGCAGTGGAATCGAAGTTCAGAGACCGTGAAGAATGTTTTTCAAATTCTCGTGGATTTTATGTGCATTCGCAGTGTCGTCGTCGCTGAAAAATGTGGATTTTTCGGATACCAGCCCTTGATGCTGAAGAAATATTCTTAGGTCGTGTAAATTTCGTTAGACGAGATAATGAATTTTTATGCGATATTTAAAATCTCATTACTGTTTTATGGGGCTGCGGAATACGACTACGACTATCGTGAAGTGAAGAGAAACAATAAATTATTGCGGTCAACTTGTGTAACAACACAACGACGAATAGAATGCATGCATAAACGTGTTATATCAACTACCACAATTTATATACGAGTATACGTTGGATAGCTAAATAGTATATCGCAGGTATAGGTATTACAGCTGAACCAGGATGATTCGGTTCGTTCGCTCGTTCGTTCGCTCGTTCGGTTGGTTGGTCGATCTCTATATTCCTATATCCTTTCAGCCGCCGCATACTCTGATTGCTGTGTGTAAGCAGATTGTCATAAATATTATACAAGCTGAAGTTCAAACAACGATCGTTTCCGCACACGATAGAATGTTATTCTATATAATCATGATAGGTGACATTATATCCTTTTACCGTCCTGTCATCGGTTTGATGCATAACAACGTTACGCCGCGTTTTTTGCATTCCTTCGAATGAACGCAGGTAGTAGCTCTCGTATTGAAATTATCCGAGATACACGATATCCGTGTTTTGAACTGTTATTGAATATTTCATCCGATTATCATATTATCCTGAGCTTTGAATGATAAAACATTGTTGTATTTCTTTAGATTGCATTCTATTTGCTCAAGGATCGTAGTTGTTTTTATGAGGATTCTTATATATTCAGTTCTGTATATTTTTATCCGAACGATAAATGCATAAGCGGAAAACAAATGGGAAAGAACGGTGGGGAATAAAAGTAATATAAAGTTGGCTTGTAGAATTTAAAAAATCCGAGTTTGTTTGAGAACCTGGCGAGGTGTTATCCGGATCCGAGCTGAAATGCTTATTTTAGTTCGATTAACGCACCTGGGGTGGGTCCACGAACACTGTATTCTTTCTGGAAAGTTTCGCTCCTTGTCAGGAGAGGTGGTTCAAATTAACAGCCTACTGCTGTAATTTTACATTCTTCAGCAGAAGAAATCAATTCAATTTTTCCTGAATTATGCGCTTCAGCTAGGGCTTTGCACGAGACTCTTGTCTTGAATTGAAAAAGGATCTCTATATTCACTGTTCTAACCATTGAGGACATGAGAATAAGGTGTGACAGAATCACATAGAATTTCGATTCCATTGAAGAGGAGAACTAAGATATTCACTCAGTCTCGGAACTAGTCTTGGTATCGGTCTCGGTGCAGGTCTCGTTGACAGTTTGGCCTGGCGGAAGGAATTCATAGTGCAGCATACCACGATAATCAAAGAAAACTGTCAACATAACCTTGATTTTCGATCGACTTTGCCGTTGTCTTTTCGGTCTTGCTGCACCTTTTGCACGATACACGCTGGATTGGTCGGTGGTTTCTTTCGATGCATCGCAAGTCGTCCTGATAGTCAGACAGCAGAGTTTCATACACATCAACACGACGCTTTTTCTCTAAAAAATTGAGCAATTTTGGCACCAATCGAGACTTGACGCGTTTGAGACACAAAGCATCCGTCAAAATGGTTTGGGTCGAGCCAAATGATATTCTAACACTATCAGCGAGGTCTCTAATTGTCTAACTGACGATTTTCAAGCACCAAATCTTTGATTTTTTGGACGTGGCCCTCGTCTTCAACGCGTTCTCGGCCCGCTTCGAACTTGTTGTACCACTTATCAAGGTTTTTTTGTGCCATAGTTTGATTATCAAAGGCCTTCCGCAACATTTTCAACGTGTACGCACAAGAATATTCGTTCCGCAAACAAAATTTGATGCAAGTTCTTTGCTCAACAAAATCACCCATTGGAAAAACCGAAAAATTCACTTTTGGTTGTTTACAAAAACATGTGTAACTCGGGGATAATTCAACCTTTTGACAAACAGACGCTTGGCAAATGTTTTGAACACTCCTACCAACCTATTGAAAAAAAAATTACCTGCCAAATGAAAATTTCACCTTACTTTTTGATCACAGTAGTATATCTCTGATGATTTTATTTGAATAATCAAGGTTAAGCAATACACGGAGAGAAAAAATTTGCTGACGCAGCAAATCGAGGTATTATATATAGAATAGCAAAATTTTTTGCTGACCTAGCTAAAAATTTGCTATAACAGCAATCGTGTTAGCTACGACAGCAATTTTTTAGCTGTGGCAGCAAAAAATGTTTGCTCCGCCAGCAAATTTTCAGTATTATATACAGAATAGCAAACAAATTTTGCTGAGATAGCAAACATTTTTTACTGCCACAGCTAAAAATTCGCTGTCGCAGCTAAGAAGATTGCTGGAACAGGGTTAAGACAGAACTGGAATTCCAGGAAATTTGGGAAAACTCAGGGAAATAAAAATTGGACTCAAAACACCGGGAATTCTCAGGGAAATGATCAAAAACTCCCAAAAACCTGAAAATCTCAGGGAAATCACTAAAGTTTTATCAAAATAAAAATTTGTTCATTTATTCTATTTTTCATTCTCTACAACATATTCTCTTCATTTTTAATCGTGGAATCTTAGAAATTATACACTGAGGAAAAAATGTTTAGGGACACATTCATGATCCGACGATTTCTGGAAATTAGAATTTTACTCAGGGAAATCACAGGGACAACTCAGGGAAATTGATTGAACAAAATTTGTCTGAACCCTGTGGAACAGCAAATAATTGGCTGTCACAGCAAAAAATTTGCTGCTCTGGCAAAAGGAACCCAGCAAAAGTAGATTTCGCTGCCACAGCGAATTCCTTTTTCTCCGTGTATTCCGTTGATTCCATCAATACTTTCAAATTATCTTCATCATCTTGATAATACAAGAGATTTGAATAATCATTGGTCGCTATTTTATCTTTCTTTGACGCGAGTTTCGTGCAAAGCCCTAGTAGCTCCAGCTACTCGAATATCATCAATCAAAAATTATGTCAATCGGTCTCCACTTTTGAGCTGTTGATTTCAATTTCATGACCTCGCGTGGATTCTTCGTTGTTCAGAAATGTAAAAAGATTCTTTAACCCGATTTCACAATCCAACCAAATTTATACAAACTGAATTGTTTTTCCGCGAATCTCTCGTTATATCAAAATATATGAAATTATTTGCCACGTTACTTCAAAATCTCATTAAATATCTCAATTCTCGTACACTCTCCTCGATCCTCCAAACACAGACCTCCATGAAATTTCGTATAATACTTTCCTCAATAATTCACCACACTTTTAGAAAATTCAATTCAATTTTATTCAGTCAGTATTACGATGAAAATATCATTTGCAAGAACGTTTTGTGAGATAATATGAAAAGGGGAATGAAATTTCATCCAAGTTCTAAAGAATCCTTCAAAAGCGTGAATCGTTGATCTTTCGACATTTTAAATTTCAACTTTTCTGAAAGAAGTACTTGATCGAAGATCATCTCGCGTCATACGACGGTAGTCTCTCATGTACCAACGAAAACATGAAAAGTTCTCATCGACTATTCCCATTCACATCGCCCACTCCATTCACTTTGGTCGGATAGTTTCCAGAACTGTAGAACGTCGTAGAATAAAATGTAGCGTGATATCTTCTACTTAGATTATAATTTTCTTCCTTTTGCCCTCTTCAGACTGATACTATTATCATTTCGGTGTCTTTCTGGAGTATTCTACGTAATTTAACTTGAAATACACACACTTTTGGAAATTTTGATAATGAAATCTTCGTTCTCAAGCAGCTGAAAATGGGTCAGTCGAGTGGGGACAAGATTGAGTCCAGCTGTTGTGGGTGATCAATACAATATTGATTGGCGATGATAACTTGCCCGCACATTGTAAAAAATGATTGTGGAATTTCTCACCATAATTTGGTGGACTTTGACTCCAGTTTGTGGAGGATTCAACACCCAAGAAACAAAATAACTCCTCAAAGTGATGGAAAAATCCCTCATTTTCGATGGAAAAGCAATTCCCCCGCCAACAGTGAGAAGGAAAACTCCGCACAATTTTTACGGTGCAGGTTAGCAATAATCCTTTTTTATGTAGAAAATATCTAAAGGATTACCATGACTACCCCAGGCTTGAACGAACGATATGTATAGATATTGATACATTATATTATCAACATTGGCAACAGCAAGGAATTTTTATACGAGATATCGTTTCCAGAAAATATAATTCACTTGATCGATTTGAAGAATCGTTTATGAAATCCCTCAACCGACGATTATCATTTTAATGCGTATGAAAGCAAATTCCGCTCGAACAATGTATCAAATATGTCACATTAGATATATTACACCTGTACAAGGACCAAACAGAAACATCCGTGCGTATGGCGATTATCGATCATCAATTTGTTCGAAAGTAAACCCCTTTGCCGATAATCCGAGAGTAATCGATAAAATATGTCGGATGTGTGGTATATTTTTCACAAGGAAGATTATTAATTGGTTTTGTAAGATGTCAAGAAAGAGGGTGGCAATACTTATATCTTTTTTGCGTTGCCTAGGGCAGCAAATAATCAAACAACAGCCCTGCCGTTACCCCACTTTGCATAATATGCAGAGGTTGAGAATGGAGTTAATATAGAGTGTTCGACGATGCGAGAAGAGTATTGTGTTCGATGTATCCAATGGGGGTTCATAATACGTTCAACGTAATGGTCGAATACGTGATAAATTTCCATATTCAACATTAGAATTAGATTTCTACGTTCGATAGGTGACGCGCCATTAGCATAATGTTTTCTCCAATACTCCGGGGGAGATTTTTATTTGGAAGTGATTTTTCATATATCCGGTGAGTAGTTAATCCCACTACCTCTCATCGTTATTGTTCCTCCTTCCACTTCGATTCGAATCAGAAATCGAAACATTATACGAATAGAAATGATATCGCAGGTGGAATCGATTTCCTTTAAGTCGGTATAAATATATGTACACCTCCGTGTAGGTATACCTCATATTTATGTATTATATCCTTGAAGAGATGTGTAATTTAAACGCGTTCGCTGCGATACCCGACCGCGAGTCGGCGAGTCGGCGGGTCGTTGAGTCGTCCCGGCTAAGATTCCATCTATCTCTCTCTTTCCGTGCAGAAATACCAACAGACTCGTATCCACACATTATCGTAAATATGTATACAGGCACGCTCTATCGCGATTCATTAAAGACGGTAAATGTTGAATATAGAGGCATACATACATACAATTTGAAAACTATGTATACGTTTAGAATGTTTATCTTTTAACAAGCTCGTTTTATGTGGAGCGATTCGCGACTCGTACGTCATCCTTCTTTACGTCCCGCGGTTACTGGAAAATTCAAGCAGAATTTTTGCAGATGATGAAATCTGATCTGTAAATTGATTAGTTATCGAGGTATTATATTGTACGAGGTTCAACTTCACTTTTGTCATCCGCAATCGAATAAATTATGAACTCGTTGGTTGGCTCGATATTCTATTCGCTTGTGCATTAATTCGTATACCGTGTCGGGGATTGAATCGATTCTCTGATCAATTCAATTAAATCTAGAATGAAGAATCATCGATGGAAAATAATTTTTCTATAACCCTCATATGAAATACAATGTCTACTTGCCGGACATGATAAACGACTGTTCCAACGAATGCTTCCATTCGAATCAATGAATTTTCAAATATTGCCGCACCAAGGTGTGGAGCGTGATCTGTAGTTTATATGGACATCGCGTGAGAGATCATAAATTAGCGAAGTGCGTATTGGAAATGGGGTGGAGCCTGTCGTGTTCTTTCACGCAATAATGAATTATGTGTTTGAAAAATTATTTATCGGCTTTCTCAAGAGTGGAAATTTCAATTTCGACAGTCTCACTTTTGGCTGGCTAAAGAGCCAAAATACTTTTGGTTTGAGTGGACAAGAAGCAGTCTTGGACGAGTTTGAAATTAATACCCCTTCAAATCACATCATTACTCCAGTGAGGGAACACTGTAGTAGAGAATGCAGGCTCGCCATAATAACAAAACTTGACTGCCGTGACGAGCCACTGTTTGTTATCATCCCGTTGATTTTGAAACTACCGGTACAGTTATTTTCAGATAAAGTGAAGTTCTAATTCAGCTGTCGATCACGTAATCTCGATGAAATCTTGACGTAACTTCAATATAAAAATACACTCTTCAGTCGGATAGGAAAATCCAAATTCTATTCGATTGAAAATTCTCGCTGTTCATATCGAAGTTCCCAATGGATTTAATGAAATTCCGCTTGAGATCTAGCTCTCAGCTTCCAGATAAAATTGTTTTGCGGTGTTCTCCTTCGCGTGATCAATTCGAATCGAAGAGAGAGAGAGTTAGCAAGACATCAACGAGGCATCGTACTATCTATCGAAAATTAAGTGTGTACATGTTCCCGAGTCTCTCCTCTCTTCATCTCGTTGGATCTTCATCTGAATTCAAATTCAATTCACACAGGAAGTTCGAGTCGAAACAGGATGTACGAATACCTAACACAGTTGGAATATCACAAACGTATTTGCATGATATCACCTTGTTTGTGGACCATCAATAGTTATTTTCAATATCATCTCACCATGTCTTCTTGATATTTCGTCGCAGGATACAAGATTTACTAGCCCAACGGGCTAGCGGGATGTTCTGGAGATGGCGTACGTTGGGCGAACATTGTATTCGTACACGTATGTGCGTCTATACGTATAAATATATATATATTATACATATGCATTTATTCTGTCGCAAAAGGAGAATCTCGAATAACCAGCATACATTACGTTACGAGACATTACTCTGGGTCGGCTAGCCATCCCATACTTGCACACGTGTAGTCGTTATTTATGTTCTCTATACACAGCTACCATCAAGCACGGTTTGCCCTCTCGAAAATACACACCTTAACACATTTATATATGGGTATATATGTATGTATAGAGACGTACATATACTATGCATGCATTCACAGTGACGACGAGTTCTCTCACCATAGATCGTACACACGCCATCCAGCTACCGGCTGGTTCTACTTCTTCTCTGTATACACTATATGGTACGTATGTGTATATACGCCTGCAGGATCGAGTCTCGTCTCCGATAGGTTTATATTGTGCATCGGTGTACGTGGGCTTACATGTACATCGTGTGCATCTAACACACCCGTACCCAACACGAGATGCAATTCACATGGACGGTGTATAATACAACATACGTGCACATTCCACGAATCTTGGAGGATAGGAAACCTTCCTTCCTTCCATCGTCGCCGACCATACAGTCCTCTTTCTCTATCTCTCTCTCTCTCTCTCTTCCTCTCTCTTGATTCGGTTCGCTGGCAAACTCGACTGGCCAGACCAAGCCAGCCAACGTTGTTGGCCTTCGACTTTTAATCGCCTCCACTACTTGTACACTCTTTCTCCGCTGCCCTCCTCTTTCTCCTTTTTTTTCTCTTCTTTTGCTTCCTCGTACTACGCTTCCTTGCTTTTCATCCATCCCATCTTTGAAAAATCCCTCGAATATTTCTACCAATAATGTGATGATCTTGGAAGCAAAAAATAAGGGATGAAAAAGGATTGGCGACGGGATAAAAGATATCTTATGCGATGTTAGAACTGATCGTTGGATATATTTCCCTTCGGGAGGGTAGGTATCTCTTGAGAGATTTATTTATAAAAATTGTGGTTTGCGATATACTTTGTATAGTGGGTATCTTACAATTAATTCCGAAATCAATTCAGTGATCATTAATCGAATTTGCCAGTAATGTTCTTGAAGAGCGAACGGTGAGTTTCTCCCTATTCATCAATGATTGATAAGATAGAGAAGAGTTGCGAGGAGCGCTAAAGCATTTTCTTATACACTCGGCTGGAGTTATTTTCTACTGCTGTGCAGGACCTTCAAGCTCTCGAGCCCTAACGTTTATGGAACGAAACTCAGTGCTAAGTTCAGTCTGCACGGTACCGCACTACTACCCCCTGCACTTGTAAAAGCGTTCCTTGTTACGTCAAAATATGCTCGACGTTTTTTTCCTTTCTGTATTTTAACATGAAAAACTCATCAATCTTGGTCTCAGAACGTACCAGAGCTAACCCAATATTCTTTCATTTCCATTTATATCGTCATTTTATTTACATCCACACTATATTTGCAATCTCAGTACGTGTTTCCTTCGCAAAGGAGAAAAATCCAATGATTTTTAAATAAAAAACATATTAAATTTGAAGTAACAAAATATGATGAGTATAGAAAAAAAATTGTGCAGTGCCAAATGTCTGCACGGTTTTCTCGGTACACTGGAGCGAATACGATCGAAACGACGCTTCCGTATCATCTCATTTACATTTATATACCGATATTAATTTTCATTATGTGTGAAATTTGCAGAAACGTTACAATACCGCAAATACATGTATCATCATTATTTTCCAACATTAATTACTTACAATTCATACGATTTATTATACGTTTTTGTACTATATTTTATCCGATTTCTCATTCCGATGGCATATAATATTTTTCATGTTGTTGTTTTTGTTTTTTGTTTCTGTTCCGTCATTTACGAGCCAGATCATTTGAATATTATTTCATTCGAATGCAATCGATCGGTGCATGCTCGAATTAAAAATATTGAAATTCGATATTTCAAGCAATCATTTATTTTTCTGTTTCAGGTGAGTTTGAAAAATGTCTGATCATATTTGACTCCTCGTTATTGGTAAGTCGAAACAACCTGATTGACGAACAGTTTGTCAAAGATAATATAATATTATTAAGTGATGTACCCTCCCCTCTGCATCTACAACTCGTGCCCAACGCTCTGGTAAACTTTGCACGCCCTCCGTTCAAAATTGTTTTGGTCGTGAGTTAAAAAAGTCGTTCAGCGCATTTTCGAGATCGGCGAGATTATCAAATTCCTTATCCTGTGAATAATTTCTCAATGGCAGTCGGTAGGAGCCAAGTTTGGTGAATACGGTGGATGTGGTGAAACTTCTCAACCCAGCTGCAAAATGCAGTCTTGTGTCATCTTAGCTACGTGGGGTCGAGGAGAAGTCGAACTTGGACACGTCTACACGCCTTTTTAGTTTGATAATTTCAGCCAGTTTTCGCAGTTGTAAGTCTCCGCCGATATCCTGGTTTTAGCAATTCGTAATAGAGCAAGCCCTCAGAGTTCCACCAACAACGGAATAATACTCTCTGTACTCCGCGAGGCAGTTTAGGAATTGGCTCTGGTTTTTCTCCTTTCGGTAGCCACTGTCGCTTGCGTGTGTGGTTAACATAGAGCACCCAACTTTCATCTCCAGTGACGATTTCTCGAAGAAAATCCTTCCTGTTCGGACGATGCAGCAGTGAAAGACATATAGACACCCGTGACGCTTTGTTTGATTCGCTGAGATCGTGTGGTATCCAAGACGATACAACTTTTCTATATCCCATCTCTTGTAAATGTTGGAGAATCGTGGGGTGGCTACAACCGAGTTTGTTGGCTAATTCTCGTGACGACGTGTTAGGCTTTGCCTATATAAGTGCATGCAGTTTTTCATCGTTAACAGCTGATTTTCTGCCGGACCTGGGTTTGTCTTCAAAAGATGTATCGCCTAAACGGAAACGTTGATACCAACGAGATACAGTTGAATGATGAACAACGTCTGACTTGAACGCGCTGCAAATACTAGCGAAGTGCACTTTGTTCCATTTTGGCTCCCCTGGTTAAAAGAACCCATTGATTCTGACCAATTCTCATTAAATTACAATTAAACGTGGACGATGTTCTGACCAAATCTCACCGGTGATTTTTCAATGAGATTTGGTCAGAACTTTCATGCGAATCTCGTTGAATCCAGCCAAATCTCACTAAATTACGATTAAACTTGACCAATGTTCTGACCAAATCTCATTGAATTTCATTTGTCAGATTCAATGGATTCTTTTAACCAGGGTCGTACTGACTGCGCGGAACAACTGACTGGTTTATAAACACTGCGGTATGGAATGTTCTCGAACTTTGTTTATTAGAGAGAAAAAAAACGTGTCGCAAGATTTTCTTACCAATCTAATATTTTATATTTATAAATTTTGATATGATACGTGAAACATGTTTGTTGAAAAGACTGAGAATATATAACGGAAACGATGCTTCAAGACTACCATAAACCGAGAGAAACTTTTTCCTATCCAGTGTGCAGTTTAAAAGCACATTGAGTGATACTTATGACAAGAATACTATACGCGGAATACAGTCCTGCTTGGGAGGTCATAAAAAATTCTCTATTACAGTATACAGAGGGAGGAAAAAGAAGACAAGTATACAGACGCATACGAGGATTACACGTAACTCGATATCACATTAAAAGATACTACAGTATGTCACAAATTCTCATTCAACTCTTCTTGGCGTACTTTTTGTTATCATATCGTCGTTGTAGTTATTGTTGTTGTTCTTTCACGCTGGGCTGAACACTTGATTCTTCGTCGTACGACAAAGAAGATAAAAATAAATAATAAATCACAAGAAACACGTAGAACACAAATCAAAATACGAATGTTCCAACACGAATATTTGATGAATTTTATTATTCGCACAAGAAAATCGTACAGAGGAAACAGTCGATTCATATCTTTATTCTCTTTGTACAGGGTAAGACGAGTCGTGTTGCCTTAACGCGAACGTAGAGAGCAGGTCTGGTTGGAACAATTGCAGAATCACATGCTCTTTGCGCAGAAAAAAAAATCAACCCTCTCTTATATATATATATTTAATTCCAACGACAGAATCCAAACATAGTTACATCTCCATTTCACAGAATTTATTCAAAATTATATCACAATGTTCGAATCCCTGATGGATTTTCCCTTTCCCGTAGTAATGGAATACCATATCGCGCGCAAATACTGTAACTTCGATTGACGGATATTCAAAAACAATGTGTTTTCTTTCTCTATAAATCTATTATAGACCGCGGAGAGTAGATTTTTTCTCTCTTCCCGTGTTTATTTTTGTTGTTGAAAATTGTCGAGTGTGCAACGGTAGTGTGGAATTCTCGAGAGTCACGGTACAATTATCGGTATCAATCAGTGTACCGAATCGAGGTTTCGATTCCCTAAGGGTTCCAAGTACTCGCATACGTACGCAGTACCAGCGGGGAAGAGAATATCGTATTATTCGATGTTCATTGTCAAATCATTTTACAATATCATTTTTATCATGTATCGTTGTGTCAGAAGAGAAGCCCAGTCGAATTGTACTATTGTACATTTCTCGCTAACGGGAAATGAAAAGGAAAGAGAAAAAAACGAACGTGTACACGCTTAGTAGCCCCGTTTCGTTTAAACTGTTAAAATGAAGTTGAACGAAATTAACTCTCAAAGTATCCGTCGCTCAGTGAAATGAAAGAGGGAATTTCGTTTTTCTCTTTTGGTAAAGTAATTTGCAACTGCGAACTCCCACGGAATAACTTTATTAATATGGGAATGGGGTGAATCAGTGGTGAGAAAAAAATCGTTTGAAAGCTATTTGGTGTGGGTGCAAGTGGAATTTGTAGATATATTTGGGAGCAGGTACAGGAATACGGGATTGAATCGTTTACACGTATCTGCCTCGCACTGAAGAGTTTCTTCGGAAAAGAATTCCTTGAATACTCGTAGGTTTTAAATACGATGGCACCTGAGCGAGCATGATGCAATGGTGGCGTCGAATGGGGGAGATATATGGGGAAAAGGAAGAGGAAGAGTTGATGGGAATAGATCCCGGAGAGGTGCACCAAAAACACCGGTCCCGCCCCAGCTCTCTTTTATTCGCTTCGACAAGTTATCGATATCATAACTCGACAAACTTGGACGATGCGTTATCGCTGTCCCGTTTTCCTCCACCTTATTCCTCCTGGTGTTCTCCGCCGTTCGTTTCTAAGCTGGTGTTGTTGCCGCTATAGAACTCTCTCTTTTCTCTATACTCCTGCAAACACACAGTATAACATTCTTCTCTCCTTGGCAAACTTTTTTATTTATCGGCATTGTCGGAGAAAATCTTTTTCTCCTCTCTCTACATCATCCTCGCAAACTTCTTTGTGTACGCTTTTTACTTTTTCGCATCTCGTGTATTTTCTCTGGCGTGTCCTGTAACAATTTCCTGTTGCTGCCCCTCGCCTTCCTGGTTCGTTCCTTTCGGCCTCCTTCTCGTACACCTTGGTCGTGGCCCAAGACTACTACTACCATCATCCATCCACCACTCTGTATCACCGTAGCGCTCTTTTTCTTGTTTTTCCCTTTTCACGGATGCGCTTATTTCCATTTTTTTTCTCCTCCCTTTATTTTCACCTCCTTTTCACTTCATCGTTGTCGTCGCCGTAACCGTCGTCGTACCAGCGTTTCCTCTTTTCCCGAGGAAACTAATTGTACTCGGAGTTCTCTCATTCTCAGTCCTCCTCTCAGTTCTACGTACGTTTCCACGTTTCTTTTGTCTCTGTGTACACTCGCGTCTCTTCCGTCGAGTGTTTTTGGCAAGATGGTCCAAAGAAATATCATTAAATCCGTGTTTATTCGAAATAAATCTACACGAGCTTTGGGTCGCCGGGAAAGATTTAATCGTAGCTTCTCGTTGTATATATTTTCATTAGGGGATTCTTTTTGATCATCGATTAGGAAAAAAAACAACTGATGATTTTATGGATAAACTTGTCAGGTCTCTACGAGGTACCAATAATTCTTAGTCAAGATATCAACATCATTTCATTATGTTGGTGAATCGTGGGTAACATCTCGTTAACATGGTGGTGTTATTGAGTTTCGAGTCATTTGGAGGACGATTCGAGAAGCTACGACGCTATTCGAGCATGAATGCAAGGACGTCTAGTATACACGTTGTAATTCACAATGATATAGTGTAATGCGATGTAACGTAGCAGGATGCAATATAAGATACAACACTGTGCGGTGCGATGATATAATGAAGTATGAAGAGGATTCGCCGCATACCGCATTTTCAAGGTAGGTAACGCTTCTCAGGATCCCTTCGAACCGGAGAAAATATTTTATTATCCCTCGTCGTCAATTTGAAATCATCTCTCCGTGAGTTATGACACATTTACGACGACACCTCTTCTTTTTTCTCTCTTTCTTCAATTAATTAAAGTATCTTAGAAAAGAAGATTCGTTGGAATGCGAGTTGGATACGTGATGATGCAGAAGAACGAATTCTCAAAGAATGCATCGTCAACTCCGCTAGAGTATTACCACGTCGCGAGGAAGAAGAGAAAGAAGAAGAAGAAGAGGAGGAATAGATTGTTATCGGACTTGTGAAAATTCCTCGGAGAATTCAACGTTTCTTTCTCGAAAGAGAAAAACAGCGGCAAAAGTTCGATTTTTCTTCGCGGGAGGGAAAAAAAATGAAATTTCAAGTCGTACGGTTTTCACATGTGTGTGTGTGGGTGGGTGTATTATATATAGTGAATTTATGACAATATGCAAGTGTTGTATTTGAACTTCATTTTCAAACAAATTGCTGAGATAAAACATTCTCAAGTTCCAAAAAGTTTGGAGAGAAGAGAAGAGAATGAAGATGAAGTAGGTCACACAATACAACAATATTCCTGTAGAATAGTTTTTAAAATATGATGAAGTCTTTCCGAAGTTGAAAGAATTCTTCTTTTCCGTGAAACAAGGGAAATAATGTTTTTATCAAGATTGCGAGAATGGAATATCGAAACCCCCTGATTTCAATTTTGATGTCTAGAAATAACACGTTGAACTTTGAACAAGTGAGTCGTAGAGTAGGTTCTTTTTAGTGTACAAAATTGAGGAGTTTTTTTTTTACCTCCTTTCTGAGATTTTCAATGTTCTGGAAATCTCAGGAAAATGAATTGAAAACTGAGGGAAATGTGGAACCGAGTTTCAAATCAAGATTTATCATCCCCAGTATTTTTCCACTCAACTTTGAGCAAGTAGGTCGTAGATTTTTCTTCGAAAGTGTACAAAATAAAGTATCTTTTCGTTTCGGGAATTTCGTGCGAGAGCAACAATCGTGTCTTATTATTCGAACCTCGGCATCGGATATTTATCTCGTTTCCTAAGACTCCGTTAAAAGTCGTTTCAGATTCGTTTCTCGATATATATATATATATATATATATATACGTATATAGATTTCAAAGTAACAGAGGCGTCGACGACCGTTTCGCCTGGCGTGAACTGTAGCGGAGTACACGACAATTAACTCAATTAATTCATACGGCGTGTGCACGGTCGAAGACGTTGCTCGCCCTGGCTTAAATTCAACGTAAGACTGTATTGTATATTCTTCTTCTTTTTCTCTATGCTACGAAACAACCAGGATAAAACGAAACATGAGAGGAACGTGCAGAAGTTCAAATGCGCTAGCTTCTCTTTTTATATGTATAATGTACGTATACATAAATATATGTGAAAGCACCGAAACTACGGTCTGGTCTCTTCTCTTTCTCACTTGAATAGGAACTACTTAAGAGAGAAGACGATACGCATGAATTTTCCCTACTGCAACGGAATATATTAATTTCTTATCCTAGTGTTTTCAAAATTTCGAACGTTGTTGAAGCTTTTTGCAAAAAATCTTTCAATTTCAGTTTTCACGAATCGTAAACTTTTTAAAGATGTTTTATATTCCTCGAAGAATTTGAGATATTTTTGCATGAATTTAATCGTTAATCATTGCACCGTAAAACAAATATATCATCGAGAATTGTTAAGAAAGATGTAGTAGGATGAAGCTAAACCAACGGAAAACCGTATGCTCTTTTATTTGACTTGTATGTACTTTCAATTACCTTTGAAATCCCTCGTATACCTTTCTCGAGTTTGCTCTTTTTCTCAATTTCCCGGATGTCCTTGTTTAATGTGAGAATTTTCAATCGTTCCTAGGTATAGTTGGTGTATACACGTATACATATATTATGCAAGTTTTCCTTTCTTCATATTCTCATTCGAGTCCTTTCACGAAATCTCTCTGCTCCTTTTCCTCGTTGAATGGGAAAATCGATGCTGCGCCACGACCCGAAACGAAATTCCAAGAGAGAAGAAGGAGATTCCATTCGCAGGCGAAAGGAGGACCGTTTTTACGGAAATTCTCGCAAGTTAATCGCAAATAACGATGCCGGACTGCCATTTTTCCTGTCTTCCCCTACATTTTATCGTTGCGGTTTACTTCGGGGAAGGAGAAAAGAGAGAAAGAGAGAGAGAGAAAAGGAAATAGTCGATCGACCATAAAGAAACTCGCGTAAAACCGAGACGCGAGTACAAATTGCGCGAATGGCACATCAAAGAAAACCGAATATATCCTCCGCCGCTTGCGCTGCTGCTACGTTGAACCATAATTCCGACCGATTAATATGCAACGTTCGAACGAGTTATTTGCACGTCCATAGATTTTGATTGAAATTTTTCTCCCCTACTCGAACGAAATTGCTTCCAGGCAACTATATTGCATGGATCCTTTTTTTTTATTTTTTTTTTTTCTATATTAATTTTAATCAAATTGAGATTCTGTCAATTTTGATAGTAGTACTTTTTTTTTTTTTTTTATCCGTCCATGTATCATCATCATCGTTAGTCTTTGTTCGCGGATTATATTACCTTGCGTAGAAAAGAAAATGTCTAGAATAGCGCGTGAACGAATGAATGAAACGTTTATTATATCATCACTCAGCTTATATTCACAGTCGACAGACCCAAGATAAGCTTTTATCATTAGAAGGCATCAATCGGTTCGGCACGCAGAACGAAGCGTGAATATCATATATCAATTTGATGGACAACTGCAGTTATGTATACGAATCTATATTGAGTTTCACATCCGTGAATGTCGCTCTTCATTATTCATTATTTCAAAATCTGTTGTACGCGAGATTCGTATTACCGCGAATAATAATAATGAATATATAATATCTTATGTATCGAAACATCGAAATTTTCATCCCCCTCGGAGGAAAATTCGTTTTCGATAATCGATTCCTGGTACATTATAAAATCAATACCATCATCCCTAATAAATTACAATTAATATTGCATCAAGGATTTCGCACTCTACTTAATTCTAAATCTTTCAACAATATATTAACAACATCAGAATCCATCATCTCTCTCGACCTCCTCGCTTACCCATCTCATCTTGTTTCCTCTGTTCGAAACCTCAACGACGTACAAGCATTATTGAAGGGTTAGTGCACGTCGGAGCGTTCTATATTGACAGAGATTCTCATATTACACCAGGGATCGGCAAGCTATTATATTATTACATCGTTGCTCAAACATTCGTAATTGTTTCGAATATAGCACCGTTGATATATATATATATATATATATATATTTTTTTTTTCTGTGTTACCACAGAAGAAAAGAGGAACGAGAAATTTGTTTGAAATTTCGCGCGTACTACCACACAATCCATCTAGAAAAATCATTTCATTCAAACTAAACTTCTCTTTCATCTCCGGAGAATAGTTGAAGCTACGACGAGAGTTCAATAATTTCCAACTGCTAAAATTTTCAGATGAAGAGCGAGGATGGAAAGAGTAGGAGAAGTAGGGGAGAGGAGGAAGAACAAAAGGAGTTGAAGATATACCCGGAGGGAAACACATTTCTCTGGTAACATTTTATCATTCCATTGAGAAGAAGACCTCCTCGATATTCCACCGAATAATTCATGGAGTTTTGTTTTCTCTTTTGAGTAAATGATTTCTAAATTCGTTGGAAAAAAAACACAAAACGTTTAATTAATAAGAATTTCATTGTACGCGAATCGAGATCCATTCGATTGAAAACTGATTGAATTTTGTACAAAGATTTCATTTCCTCGTTCAGGCGAGAGCATCGCGCGACGAGGGTGTAATAGAAATTGTCGGTGAAAGAGTTGCCACTAGTGTTGTATAATAATGAGACTCGAAGGTGGTAGAATTTCTTTCTGGAAAATGAAAGGAGGTGAAAAAAAAATGTATATACCGGGAAGGGAAAAAAGGAACGAAGGAATACAATGGGATAAAAAAGAGGAGAGGAGAAATGAATACAGTTGGTCATGTATGTTGTACATGATATACCATCAGGACGAGGAACGAGAGTTCACTATTAATTTTGTATTTTTTCCCCGAGTGTGTGGATGAGTGAGTGAGTGAGTGAGTGAGAGAGTGTGTGGATATGCACAACGACGACGACGACGATGACATCGTGGATAAGTTCGAAGAAAATTCATTTCACACATTTCTTTCTATTCATGGTGGTTATCATTGGTTGGTTACGTGCGCCTCGAATGAATCTTCCTCCTGAAAAGTTCAATCTCAAGTTTTTCCTACAGCAACAACAACAAGCAACTCTTAACCGAACACTACTGCGATTTCTCTTCTCCTTCTTTTTTCTCTCCTCGTATACAATATTCTCGAGGAGAATAGATATGTCGTTGAGAAAATTTACAAAATATAATTGGAATGATGGTACTGTGTTTTTTCATGGCTGATGAATTATTTCTTGAAGATACACTCTACTTTGAAACTTGAAAAAAATCCAGCGTTTTTGTGGAATAGAAGAATTTCAATATGATTGTTCCGAGATTGTTGTTGAACAACATTCATCTCGATAACCGATCAAATTATTCAGTGATCCAAATTGAACTAATGGCGCAATGTGATGAGGGAACAACCTATAATACCGAGTTGCGTGTATATCGATCGATCGTTTGATTGCAACTACCGTTGCAACACCCCCAACCTTCGACAAAGCATTCAAAGTTCAACGATGTATCATGCGGAGATTAATTAGAAGTTGGCTATTCAAATTCTTGGAGTAAGATATTAAATAATAACGATTATCTGTTGCTCTTGTGCGACGTATATATACATGGACGCCGCAGGATTCTAATATAAACTTGAAATTTTCCTCGTATTATTTTGATTTATAAATCTGATTGCGGATAAAGTAATGAAACAAGAAGCGGTTTTAGATTGATGATACCGCGCTAAGAAAACTGAGAAACCTTCAACTATTCTAAAGAGAATGAAAGTTCTCGTGTGCCGAGGCGATGAGGTATCAAAGATTTCCCACCGGGTTAGAAGCTTGAAATTTCAAAAATCCTTGAAGAGCCCGGGAGAAAAGAGATTCCACAAAGACAAATAAAAGCTGAATTGTTCTTGATAAAATTCAGCAAGTTGTGCAATTTTTATCGATCATGCAGCGTGATTTGGAACCACCCTCTCGTATGGAATATATAGCTGACGATGATGAACCGTGAAGCGATCGAGTCGCGAGACGAGCGCAATTCCTCCAGTAAATTTATTCCCATCACAATTCGTTTATCGATTAGTTATTATGGTCTCCAGTGATACGTCAATGCCCAGTTATATCTGACCGGAGGGATTTGATTCATCTGGCAACTCTATTGCAAAAGAATCACGTTTATCCGTGAACCTCGACGAATCTCCGAAAATAATTGAAATCAGTCGCTTTGAATCGACGAGGCAGGAAAAATTTTGCCTCAACTATTATTCTGATAATAATAACGCACCTCTGACAAACATAGAAAAACAACCGCCATTTGGAGAGTGATTCATGAACGATGAGAGAATTCATTTGTATGAATGGGAACAATAAAAATAATTTGAGCATAACAGTATCGAATGATATATATATATATATATATATAACAAAAATTCCAAATTCGATCGAATGTTTTCTAATTTACATACGCGTTGAGAGACGGAGAGGAGAGGCACCAACAACGTGGTATTAACAAAAGGGGAAAGGAAAGAGGAATAGTGTGTTTTGAGGAATACAAAGCGAAAGAGGGATGAAAAGAGATAGAAAAAGAACATCTGCATACAACTAGTAGCGCTTCGAACGATTTGAAAACTGTCTCAATGCGAAAATATTATATCGCCTGGGAATTTCACAGTCGAACGAACGGATTTGTTCCCCTCTTTTTTTCTTCCTATTTTTCTCTATATTTGTTTCACCCATTTGGAGTGCGCACACAAAAAGCACTTTCTATACGTGATAACTTCTCGAAAGCTGCGTTTCATTCAACCGTACCCGTGTGAGTCGGAAAACTTCTTCCCGCTGATACAGATACAGATGCGTGCTGTTGCATTCGAAGCATCGCACTAGAGAGGAATAATTTAAACTTTCGATAAACCACTCGGTATGACTGAAAAGTGCAATGCAAAGCGAGTTCAAAAGCGTACAATCTAACTAATGAGAGAGGAGAGGAGACTCGTGACGTTGTCCCGAGATGATTAGTCGGTGCTAATTGTCGTTGCCTGCTTTGGGGAGAAATACAAATTTGATGAGTAAAAGTATAGAAAATAAAAGACAAAATGGTAACAGTTTTAATGTGATTCGAACACCGCTAAAATGATACCGAAGTGCTTCCTCGTATACCCTGACTTGTATATTTTGTTTGTTGAGCGAGCGATTCCGACGTCCGACGCCTGCTGGTTTACAGTGGTAGCTGCCTTCTTAGGGCAGACTCACCAGGCAGGGTGTTCAGCCCGACCGATGAAACCTCGTCGTACGGTGATGTGTATTGAATACATAACTAATCATGTTGCCAAAAAGATGAGCTAAATTCTGATTCCGTACCGAATGAAGTACTGGTGTTGCCGATTCTTGATCTGAGATACTTTAACTGAATCCGACATCTATCGAATGGTTATTGGTAGTTGAAAAGCGGTGATGATCTCTTGAACGGAAATTGTTGTTGTTCTGCCAAAGTCTGCGCTATTTGTCAACTCTGACAATTTTCACCAGGGATTCATGAGAGTAACAAAACCTAATGATAGTTCCTGTTCTTCATAGTAGCGATAACGAATATTCCATTTCTTGCCTCTCTTGATCTTGCCGAGTTTAACCGAATTGAACCGACTAGAGTTGTCGGCGGCACACAACACCAGCCACAGCAGCGGCAGTAACTGCGAAGACTTTATTGGTTAGGGTTAAACGAAAGCCATAAAGTCTAGGAGGGATAGTTTATAGGGGGATCAAAGTCGACCATGATGAGCGATCCTGGCACCCTGTGATGTATACGTATAGGGTGCGAATCTTAAGGGGTGGTCCTAAATCCTCGTCATCACGATCATGCGGTCAACTAAATTCGCTCTGTACTCTCCGACACGACTCCTGAAGATTTAATTCGAATAATGCGTGCCTGTGCACGCATGGTCCCAACAATGAGAAGTTGTATCACGTAAGGAGTCTTGATTTTTAATTTCTCTGTTCGTTAATAACCAAGTACGACTTGTTTTTGTGTATATACATACACTCTATGTACAAACGCACATACGTCAAATAACAGGGTATTTACAATAGATTTATTATCATAAACTCGCATTGGTGAACAAAATAAATGACAAAGAAGGAGGTTGCTTTGTCGTGAATTTCGAGCCCTGTTTAGGGTGACGAACAATGTACGAGAACGAGGGAGAGAGAAAGGATCCACGAGTCTACTGTCGAGATGAGTGTAGAAATAGGTAGACTATGTGGTAATTCGGGATGAGAAAAAAATATGTATATATTCGAGTGTATTTGTTCCGAGTTTCAGATTTGGAATACATTTTTTCGATTTGTCGGAATACGGCTGTTTGTTTCCTGTGCTATTGCCATTCACGTATCGTTTTTAGAACAGTTTTATCCAGGATATCATAGATTCGGCGTATGATATTGATAATCCCTAGACAATTACCAATCGATTACCTATTTAGCAACGCACGTTAATGAATCGATGAGATGATAAATTTGTAAATAACTTGTACGGAAACCTTGAGTATTTTAAAAATGAGTTTAGATACGAGAAGTCGATTCATTAACGCTCCACAGAGTCCGAGAATTGATAAAAGTAAATTCGATGGAAAAGATTAAAAGGGGGTTTGAAATTAATGATGACAAATCACGTTTGAAATTGGATGAAAGAGCCCGAAGAAGGTTTAAAAAACAATAATAATGATCATCCAAAATTGAAAATGAATGTAAATTGATATATAGTTTGAACTTTTGATTTTCAGATAATTTAGCTGAAGATTCATTACGAGAGAAAAGAGAATTTAATATAACGATTCATCCCCTCGACCTTTCCCGAGAAAAGTCTTTGGAACGAATGAACGAACGTGAATTCTTTTTGTTTGGAGCAAACAAATTCTCCTTTTCCTTTTTACTCCATCCGTTTTTCGCATATAATATTCTACGATGTTGCGTTTACCGCTCTGCCATATTCTTTCGCAAATTGAGCATCGTTTTGTGTTTGATGGATACGGTACGCCGTCATATCAGTGCCACCGGGTTGCGTGGGGAGGGACGAGGGAACTCTCTTACGAATGAATGAACGACAGAAAGTAAATGGGACGTTCCATGCCAAATCGATCAGCAACCATTCTGATCAAAGGGAGAGAGAGAGGGCTTTCAATGTAATCCAAGTGCTCGGCTGAGATTGCCAAGGAAAAATCTAATTTGAAACTTAAGTGGAAGAATCTGTATCTCGTTGCTCTTATGGCATTCCTTACGTGCGGGAAATGAGAATCGTCCAAAATAAAAGAGAGAGAGGGAAGAAATACGACGATTACGAGGGAGTCCTGATTTTTATCTATTTCTTCTTCTCCCATACCTCTTGTTTTCTGTCTCTTTATTGGTCTGTTCGTGTGGAATTTGGTTTGCAATTTTTTGATATCCTTCTCAGTTGTGTATCCGATCTGTACATGATTTGACGGAATTTATACCCTTAGGGATAACGGTCACTTTAGGACAGTTATCGCCACGTCGTGCTGAATCAGGGATTTAGAAAAAGGATTTTACGTAACCCTTGTTACCTGGAAAAGAAGAGTCGTGAGTCAGACGGTTTTCTATATCTATGGACGATCAACTAGCCGTGGTACGTCTCAATCGTTCCAAGGGGAAGGAAGAATTTGCAAAAATTCGAGAAGGTGATGATATTGTATTTATCATACCATTATCGTATCCGTCTCTGTCCCTCAAATCTACCCCTATTCCTCTCGCTCATCTCTGTCGAAACAGTAGCAAAACTAGCCGGCTGAAAATAATTGCCACATCAGCTGACGTTTCTCTGTAAATTCCAGACTTTGGTGGCCATCTGTCACGCGAACTTGGCGCCATACGCTCCGGTGGTTTCTTACCGACCCAGTGCTTTGGCAACAACACAGGCTTAGACCGAGTTAGTTAGCGTTTTCGACTTCTAAAGTTTTGCACCTTCCTCTCTTTCTTATACAAATACACGGCCAAAACACATATTTATAAACTTACTACTCTGTACCGTCATCACCTCGCTTTAGAATATCAACGCTCATATATATACACTTTCTTTGTATAATACGCCTATCGTCAGGAAATAATTACCCTTCTCCGTGCTCGTTTTCCACTTTTGTTTGCATACTTTCCCGTAAGAAAAACTTTTTCATCCCCGCGTGAAAAAAAGTTTCCTTCACGCGTTAAGCATGATATCTAGCAGCAGGTTGGAGCTGGAGTTGAAAGAAGAGCTTCTAAATACCTTGCAGACGAGGAAGAGTAAACTACATAATAAGTGGTTTAACGTGTAATCTCGTATCGTTAATTTAGGGAAAATAAATTGGCTCGAAAGAAAAAAGGAAAACAAAAGAAGAGAGGGGAAGGAGATTGACTAATCGGTGTTTTATTCCACATTCCGAGATTGCAGCATTATTTTTCAACGTTCAACGAATTTAATCGAATCATATGCGATCGCGGTTTTGCGATGTTAGATTCAAAATTAATAGCTTTGGGAACTGTATGTGACAATCCTCGATATATACACTCTCATCGACTTTGTAATTAACGGAAAGTTTGTTGGAAAATTACTCGAGTGAGGTGATCTTTTGAAATAGAATAGTTTGAAGATGGTTTCCTGTTATTATCTACGTCATGTAAGGAACGAAGAACCATGAATGAATGAGTTCCATCTTGGATCGATGAGCAATTGAAAAAA
This sequence comes from Gonatopus flavifemur, assembly GCA_018340375.1. Classification (NCBI taxonomy): domain Eukaryota; kingdom Metazoa; phylum Arthropoda; class Insecta; order Hymenoptera; family Dryinidae; genus Gonatopus; species Gonatopus flavifemur. The sequence continues at coordinate 14,722,680 of JAFFJZ010000006.1, forward strand.
GATTCGATGTTGGGGATTCTCGATCCCTTGAAAGCTGATATTTTACAAACAATCGGATTATTGCCAAAATCCACGTATCCTTGATGGAGATGCGTGGTTTTCGGAACCCAATAAACGGTTGTGGTGATATCCAATTAGTTGGCTGAGCCGTATTTACCTAACGTCCCGGTTACTGCAGCCAATTATTTTTCCTCGTTTTGGGTAAATTGAAAAGTGGGATTGACAACCGTCCGTGAACGTAATGAAAGGGGCGTTTAGGGTCGAAGGAATCAAGGAGCACGTGATTTATTGCATCCTCCTATCAATGACGATTTATTCTCTCTGCTATTTCCATCTGAGAATTCAACTGAGACTGCGTAGTGAAGTTTTTCAAGTTTAATTATATGTGACACTCTTCAGAGTGTAGAATGTATCGATATTCATATACAATATATTAGAAATTGTCGAGAAGTGTGGACTCGATTCGTTTTAAAAAATTTTAGAAAGATCTGGTAAAAATATCCAGAACTTGGGAAGTGAATCTATCGAGTTGGGGTGAGGATAACGATGGCAAGCTCATCTATTGGGCTCTCCAGCGAGTAGTATCATGCTAGAAAGCCACGAAACGACGAAGTGCCGAGCCTGGTATTCGCACCTTCTCTTATATGCTGGTGCATATATTTCTGGCTACCGTGCATGAGGCAGCGACACGCAAAGCCTGGTGGTTAACAGTGGAACTTGATGGCTTGAGGTGCGCTATGCTGCTTTCACGTTAACGCCTCAATCACTAACAATTAATGACGAAAAAACCAATTCCTCCACGATCGGGGAACGGAATCCAACATTAAACTGAGGAAACCTGTTCCACGATTTTCACAGTATAAATCTCTATTGTTGTACAAAAAACTTCTATTCAATAATCTAATAATTCACAGCAGACAAAGGAACTCATCGAATACAAAAATGATCTTTCAAAATTCTGGAAAAAACGTTGTCATATCGTCTTTGGTCGTAAAAAAAGTTTGGCGTAATGATAAAAAGCTTATCGTTCTACGTTCGAAACATCATTCGAATGAACATATTCTCTGTTATTTTGTTTTCATGGGATCAAATTTCTTCGAAATGTGATGATACAGATACACGCTATTTGATCATGCACAAAGGCACGCTTGTTTCCATCCGTACCAGTTATATTTGCTTTCAATTCGAAATACATATTCGATATCGATATCATCATTCAGATATCTCGCGTATTGTTGATTATTTATTTGAAAATATCCAAAGGACTCTTGAGAGTCACAAGAATAGCAGGGAACGAAGGGAAAGGAATGACGGAAGAACGGAAGAATCATATTCACTGACAAAGTTGCAATTATCTTCCTCTGATACACGATTCCATCGGATAATTAGGGTTTTATGTCACCTGATGTGACGAGTTAATTAGATCATTAGTCGAATATTCAATTAGATTTAATTCAAAACTTTCATCCCGTTAAGTGTAACTAGATACCTCTCCTTCTCATCTCCATCTTTCTGTCTTTGCTACGAAGCAAGGTCATTAAATCAATAACCAACAAAATTTGCAAGTTTTTTTTCTTTGATTGACCTTTGATTCAAGAGAAAATCTTCACCGCGGTATTTAATGTTGTGCTTTTGGGAGTCGTTAACTTGATAAACCTAAGAATTTGCTGGAGTATTCAAAGTAGATCAAATTACGAGATTTTGGGTGATTAAATTTTTCTCCCATCACCGTCACTTGCCTTGCCACCAAAAATATCACTGTTATTATGTGAATAAAGATTTACATAAATTTCCAGTACTGGGTCGTATTTGAAAAACATTGTTATATTTTCGATCCTGGGGCCTGTGGTGGTAATGTTTTTTTTATTTCCCAGCATTGAAACAAGAAGTCTTTGTTAAGGAGTCTCTCGAAAAGTTGACTGCGGTCGCACAAACTAAGTTTGCATAACAACAAACTTATTCACCCTCATATGCTCGCAATGAAACTTCCATTAATTCGAATTTGAAGAGTGCAGATGAAATTTCAATAAACGATGATTTAAAATCCATCCATTCGGAACACATTTCGAGAAACCATATGTCTCAACATCCCGTATTTGTTCTTAACATGTTCTAAAAGCTCGTTCTTCAACCATTCGGGTCACTAATTTGCAAGTTCAGAGATTATTAGTTGTGTTATAACAGGTTCCTGCGTGCTGTGTGCTTTGTAATTTGGTTTCTCGATAACATTGTACGCTATTTCGAACTTTTGATGGATCATGTTCATCCTGACCTCACTTGTCGCATGATTCGTTCTCCAAATTTCCTGAACTGAATATAGATTCTCAACATCCCTCGATTCTTTCCACCCCCCAAATATAAATATGAATAAAAAATCATCCACTCATATTGAAATTTTTGTTCATCGCGAACTCGTTCACCACCAACTCACGGATTCAATTTAAATTTTAATTAAGTAAGGTCGATGTTGCGTTATAATTTTCCACTAATCATTCATAGTTCATAATTATTCTAACCATAATTCTGGATGTGTGCATGATACACCATCGTACGTTTATCGACAACAACGAAAAATTCGATAAAAGAAAAAAAGAGTATAGCAAGGCTCGCGTTTCGTGCACAACGAGAAGCTTATCGATATTCCCTTCGTTTAAATATATTATGTAGCGTAGAGTAATTATCGAATGAAGTATCCATAATTCAACTCGAATAGTATCCAACGTCATCCACGTCATCATTTATTCGTATATCGAAAAATATTCAAGGAAGGATAAAATGATAAATTCTCGGATTTTAATGAGAATTTCACTCCCATCATCGATTCCTGTGATTTTACATGAAACATATTCAGCGGCCGTTATAATGGATATACATATCGTTGTAGGTATAATATTACGCGGATACGATGCGTTTCGATGACCTGTCATTCAATGTTATCATTTTATTTAAATTTAGGGATTGAAAAGAGAGTTCAGCTTTAAACAGAGTTATGCAGAAACATTGAAATTCGGCATCAAGTACGATTCTGGTGACATCGATGTTTGCGATATCTCTGTGTATAGATATATATATGAAGAAACATTCCCTGCTTCGGTTAAACGTGTATAATGTGTACATGCCGGGGATACGTACATACGTACGAGTTATCAATTTCGTTCGTCAAAGTCCACAACCGTTCTATACATTTTTCACATCGAAAGAGTAAATCGCTATTTCATTTACGTGAGAGCACTCTCGTGGAGCCAAGCGAGTATCATCGCCATACGAAATGGGAGAAAATTCAAAGGTCGACGCGACAAGGACGGAGAAAACGACGAGTCTCGATTAAGAATCAAAAGAGATGGTCTTAATGAAGTGCTCTAATTAAGATTTATTCATTCGAATTATCCAATCGCTTTGAGAAACAATATCGATTTTCCATTAAAAAAACGTGGGATTTTTCAATGTTCGGTAATCAATGAGAAATTGCTTTAGGCGAACAATCGCGGGGAAAATAATGCCCTGATATGCGGATAGCCGAGAGTTAGCAAACTACGAATTTGTTGTTATGGGAATTCATAAAAAGTGAGTGACTCTGAAATTTTTTTCTCTTAAACACTTGGATAATGTGGTTTCATCGTTGGAAGGTAAGATCGCCTTTCTTTCACGATGAGAGACAGGAAGTAGAAAAAAAACATTATACACGTCATAATATAAGAACGAGGAGTATATGTTGTTTTTCAATGACATCGGACTGCACTTAGATGAATGCTGATTCAGGAAAAGAAGGAGTTTCCAGCAGAATCAAACCCGAACGTTTGACTTCCATCCTCGAGCTCGACCATTCGTGTCTATCCGAGTATGAAAACAGAAGAAGAAACGAAAAACCCTTCTTATTTTCTTTCATTTGCTTGTTTTTTTATATCCCTCTTGCCATATCTTCCCTCTTTTCGCGTGGATGTAGGGTCGAAGTATTTCAATATCAAGTACATTGAACGATTGTACGGGGGAGGAAAGAATTCAGGATGAATCAGTGATAACATGTATCGCAGAAATGTGTAACTGCATTTATCTGATATCGTTATGAAAGGTAAAAGGAAAAATGGAGGAAATAAAAGGGTTCGAGTATACTCTTGAGGTACTTTTCTCCAGCACTCTCCTTTCTTTCAGGTGGTGTGTGAGATGAAAGGGATGAAAGTGACACCCGCATCAAGATTGTACGATAAATTGTTCGATTATTGGATTTCCTTTTGGTATTTCTTCAAAATTCACGTACTATTCTGTACTGTAGAAGATAATTGTGGAATTCTCCTTCAATAAGTTTTCAACACAATTTGCTAAACTTGACTCTCTCTCTCTGTCTCTCTTACCTGTTTAGCTGTTATTTTCGACTCCAGTCGTCTCCCATAAATGTCAACTTCTCATCAGTTCTCATTTCTTTGAATACGAGTGGCCCAGTCTACTGATCGTTTTAGAAACCAAACGATTCCAGTAATCTCTGAATCCGAAAGAGTGAAAAATCTCGTATTTCACTCCACTAAGTCTCAAAAGTGAGCCAGTCCGCTTCGAGTGGGATTTTCACTCGTTTCGAGTGAACCTTCACTGTTTGTTGGAGTGAAAAATTCAAACTCCAAAAGAGTGGAAATTTCACTCGAAATTTTCACAAGCTCACTTTTGGCTGGCTAAGAGAGTAGAGAATTTTCGCTGCTTCTCGATGAATTTTGCGGGAAAAAATGCCAAAAGAATCTCTCGAGATTTCCCTCGTCGCATGAAAATTATGGAACCAGAATTTTTCGATCGATGCGATTTAAAGAGATCGAATAAAAATGAAATTCATCAGACCATATGATGTTGAATTCTATGCGCACGAGTATCGTCTTTTCTTCTCTATACGCGTTGCCTTTTTACGTTGTTTTACTACGTTTTCTCGTCATGTGTGTATATAAAGTTTCATCGTACTTGACATTACAACCCGTAACTCGATCTCTAGATCATTCGTTTCATACACTTGTATTGTTTCTTGTTCAAGAGTGGAAGGACGCGATGGACAAAGGACAAAGCGTGTAACGAAATGCCGAGATTTCAAAGAGGGTGTAATATTTATTTGACCCTTCGTCGTTGAAGTTTAAATGAGGAAAGCATTGTGTAAATACTTGTTCATAAATGAATCTTTGGAATTTGCTTCAAGTGGATTAGAAAATATGAAATTAACAACAATTGAAATTGACCGTGGGAGCCGAATGCAACTGACGGTCGGGTGGAATCCCTCCGGTCAAACTCCTCTTCTCGTCGTTTGGAAATATAATTGACTATCGGTGTATATCACCTCCGATGCCTATAACAGCCAACCAATCAACCAGCTAGCGGAATAGTAGCAACGATAAATTCATCGAAGTGGAATTCGCTCGTCTACTTGTAGCCAAATCCACGGGGATTTAATAATAAACATTTTGTTAATGGATAAAAGAAATGATAAGAATAAATGCGATTAAATTGAAATATAATTGAAAAAAGGAAGATATATATTTGAAACAGAGGAAAAAAGGTTGAAAGATACAGCTGATAACAATCCCATTTATTACATTTTTATTGTCAACGGGGATTGAGTTGGAGAACACGAGAATCCTGGGTGATATAATTGAAAACTATTTTTCAAAAAACCTCACGTTATATCCTCCTCTTTCTCCTCCTTCGCTTTCAATCTGAAGCATATTAGAGATGAGCACACCTGGACCGTAGCACCAGCAGCAGCATCACACACCACCACCACCATCACCAGGTGCCTTTATCGCCTTCCTCTCTCCGTATCGCCGAAATAGATTGAACGTGGTGCTGCAGCGCGCACAACACACGAATACAACCGAACAAAGTTTCTCTCCTCTTCTCTTACGTGCTTTTGATGTTTTCTCTCCTCGTCTGACTGCAAATTGTGGTGGGTTTTGCCGTATAATTTGGTCGTAAATGTTTTTCTAGATAGTCGATCTAGATAGGCTCGTACACATCCACGACTGAAGGTGAATTTATGAACATCGTTTTAATTAATACGTCGCACGGGGAATCTCGATGCTCCCTGTACCTGTTATTGTTGTTGCCGCCGCTGTTATTACTATAGCGTAATCGAATCCAACTGTGATCCAATGGACGAATAACGGATCTCTCTCTCTCTCCCTTTAACTTTGAATAATCGGTTTGGTTCTCGGTATATTCCTCTACCATACGTCGCGATATATTTCTCAATTACTACAATTCCTTCCAAATTTTTTTATTCTTGTTTTTTTTTTAAACCAGAAACAAGTTGCCGCTATTGGAAGAGGATACCATGAAGCTTCAAAGATGAAGTATATAAAATGCATGACGCGATGTGTGTTCGTTCCTTCATCTTCTTCCATCAATGATACGCAATCCTTCCTTCGCAGTTCTTACGAGAAAACGGTGATGAATGAGGTATTCCTTCCTCTGCACGTACAAAGTGGAAGTATATAAATGTTCCTCTGATGACTGTGCGGGATACGAGATTTCCCATTTCCCCCACCTTTGCCGTTACCTTGGCCGTTCTGTAAAGGAGCAATATTTTGTTTCTTTTTGTCTCTCTTTTTCTTCCTCTCCTATAATTCACGTTACAATATTTCTGCATTTATTTTCAAAGGGAAGATAAATTTTCCGCACAGTTTCATCATCTCGCTTATGCTCGGTGACTCGTGTGTGCCAATGGAGCACGTAGCGAACCGCGTTTCTTGTAACAACCAATGGTTAACGAAGTATCCTTGAGACAACTGTACACATGCAGCGAGAATGTATCCGCAACAAGTACTACTAAGTGGTAATAGATTATTTCCTAGTACGAGCACAGAAAATCAATTAACTTTTTTTCCCATCTGCTGCACCATTCAATCGGATACCGAGGCACGTATTTGCATTATAATAATGTATCCACTATTCTCCAGGCAGATTTAATTGATCGTAATTTTGTAATTTCATTTGCGATATGACTAAGAAATGATAATGGGTATTGGTCGTAGGTGAAATGGGTGTACGGGCGGGGCGTTTCTCATGGGGTTTAACTTGATGCAAAACTCTATCTTGGTAGAAATCGCTGTAGTCATTTTCTAGGTTATTACAAGGCCTTATCAGGCTGTTCAATATCCGCACGAGGGCCTAGCGAAAGACCTCACAAATAGGGCTAGGAGTTTGCAATTACATGGAGAAATTTTAAAACAGCTTGCTAATGTCCGTACATTGATCATCAATGCGTACAGCAAAAAATAAATTGTTCAATCTCGATGTCAAGTGCGACTGCATCGGTAACTGTGAGTGAACAGTGACCACCCAGATGACATGTGGAGCTTGTCATAAGCTAGTCAGACTTGACATTCGATTGTTTTGGACTTGTTATTGGCAATCTTGTCAATGTAAGGTTGCTACAACTCTGCTGCAAGGATTTTCTAAGCCTTGCCGTGTGTCAACTATTAGGAGGCTTGCCTGACAGCAATGCTGAATCGCTATCTGGGCAGTGTTGTGGGCTATCCATGCGCCTACACTAAAAGTCAAAGTCAGAAATATATTTTTTCCTTGCACATTGATGTTCAATATACGAACATTGACGGCCTCATGTTAAAATGTCTCCGTGTAGCCAACTCATCAGATATTCAAACGTGATGTGTTTGTCAGAACCCTTTCAAAATCGAGGCTCATTCGATCAGATTATTGTGTTTACGTGATAAGTTCAAGAGAGTAGACCCAAAATGTCTACAAATAGATTCTCAATGCAAGAAATGACATCAATAAGAAAGATTATAACCTACTAAATTCATGAATTCCAACTCACTTGTATATCTAGCAGTTCCAAAGAGTTAGAGGGAATAAGTAATCGAATGAAGCTTTTTACCATTGATTCCACTTCACTTGAATGATTTCGTAACAAAAAATTCCTCTCACAAGAACTTTCCGATGAAAGATAGAATTTAAACTATTAATTATTACAAAGAAATAAGAAGGGCACGATGATGGCATCGGTATTCCTCTCGAAAGGGATAACGATCGACAACTTCAACAACTCGTGATCGCCAATTTTTTTCTCCACCACTCGAGTGCGAACAGCTGTGTTTGGAGGGTGTTGAGTGATCGTGCCGTGAGTTCTCTTATTATTTGCGGTCACTCGAAGATGGAGGTTATTATCGACTTTGATACTCCACGACGAAGCAAAATTTATACTTCTTCCCTGCGAATGTACCAGAAATTTCTTGGGAAATTATAAAGTTATAATCATATGGTTTACAGATTCACAAGCCTAGTTAAGACGTTGGACGTTTTGAACTTCAACTGCCGGATAAATTCACAAATTATAATTCGAACTTTCTTGTTCTTACGAATCGCGTGATCGAGTTAGATATGTAAATTAACTCTTCTACGACTCGCACTTGTGAGGAAAGTTGAGAACGAAATTGAAGTTCATAACAAGGGGGAAAAAATGAACGAAAGAAACTTGTGAAATCATTCGAATAAATATTTTGAGCGATAATTCTGTTCCAGTCTCTTGCGTTGCTCAACCATCAACGAGTTGAAAGTCGATGAATTAATTTGAAATTTTTGACGGTACTGAGAACCCTTTGCCGTTCATACGATTTCGTAATTCGCTCTCAAGTTCGTGCGGTAATGATTCTTGATTGTCAAATGTGATGAATATGATGTGTTGAAAATAGTACGGTAGTACGGGGTGCTGTAACTGATAATCGAAATTAATTCTTTAGAATAGTAGGGGGTTAAAAAAAAAAGGAAAATACACTTTATCGGTATAAAGTCGCCCCTCGGCGTCTCAAGCGTCAAGCGTCAATCATAATTTTAATTATTTCAATCCATCCATTTCACTCTCCCCCTCCCCTTTCTGTTCCATAACCACCATCACCAGTGGAAAGCCAGCAATACCATTCGAGCCGGGAGGTGAAAAAAAGGTAATATAAGGCGATAATGACGCCGCTTTAACACTCGATCAATCGGATCAACCGACATCTACCACCAAGGGACTACACGAACCGACCATTATTATCATTATAACTATGACATTGACTGTAGCTGCTGTACCGAGAGCGACCGTCTATCGGTCACGCTGTTTCTCTCTTTTTCTCTCTCTCTGAAAAAGGCATTTTTTCCCTCCTCCCTCTTTTATTTTCCTACTCCCCTACCCTTCATGAAAAAGAGACAGTCGATATTTCAGCATGGTTGAACTACCCTCGCCGTCTCGCTTCTTCTTTCGCTTCTAGAGTTGATCGTCGACGTGCTGCTATTCCGGCTGTTTTATTGTCCCGCCAAATAGGAGGAGGGAAATAAACCGACAAAAAAAAACGATGAAGCAAAAGAGTAGTACAGACCGAGTACTCGCAGAGGGGAGTCTCCGCTGTACGTGTCTGTGTAACGCATGGTCACATAGCGTTGCTGAAAAGAAGGGAGGAAAAAGGAACAAAACATCACAAAGAACGTTGCGAAATTGAAACACAAAGGTTTTTCCGCCTTTTGTCGTAATCCTGCATAAAACAGTTCTATCCCGACGATGGTATAAACATTGCGACTTTTACGGGAATAACAAAAGAAAGCACGGTATCGAATGTCGTTCGTCAAGTACTCTGACGTGATTCAAGGTTTCCATTGACCAGATTAAAGATTAATATTTCATTGAGAACGAGGAGAAAAAGTAAACAGTTTACAGTTAAAGTCCTTAAAACGTAATGACTCAATTTACATTCCCACAGCATCATCTCCTTCACCTTTCCTCCATCGTTTTGTAGCAGCAGGCAGTATAAGTACTTCAACACCCTTTTATTAATGGGCAATAATCTCTGATAGCCATTTGAGGGTCGCTTAATTTAATGAGTGAGCTATTGTCTTTTACGAGTCTCTCTCTCTCTCTCTCTCTCTCCTGCCCCTCTCCACGTTTTTTCGCGAGACATAGGTTTTTTTTTTCATCAACTTAAATAGAGAATCAAGTGAATCTTTGCACAGTTGGTTTTTATTATTAATACCCAAACTGAAATTCTTATGTCGTACAAAGTCGTTAGGACGGTATAAAGTGGATAATTAATATTTATAGGCGTCTATTAGTATTCCTTCCGTATCGGCATCGAAGCTTCATCAACTCGACGGTTATTCTGGTGTTTTACTCTGGTGTTCAATTTTAATGAATTCTTCCTACTTACCATCACGAATACGACTGTAATACTACAACAACGACGACATTACCACTCACACACAAACAAGTTAAATTCTTGAATCCTCTGTTTTTTTTTGTTTTCCCGCTTTCTTTCTCGTAGTCGTCAAATTCGTTTATTCCCGTCGATTACTTTCTCACGAGTAGGTGAGGTGCTGTTTCTTTCTTTCTTTCATTCTTTCTTTCTCTCTTCCACCGTGGTCGGTTCGTTCATTCGTTCATTCGTTCCTCTTCTTCGTGGCAGGGAAAAATAAAAGACACGAATAATTGGAATAATCGAATTTACGAATCCTTCGAATTACATTATCGACTCGATATTTTTTCCTTATACGTTTCTTCTTCTCTTCGTTTCAATATATCTCTTCGATTCGAATATTCATTCCCATCTTTCCCACAAATCTGTTTTCTTTTCTTCCTCGTCTAATTGTTATTACAGTAAATTAATCGATAAACGATAGAATGAATCAACCGAGGTTCTTCCGGGAGGCGAACGATCCTTTTTCGTATATCATATTCACATCATCCACCACCGTATTACCAACCTCTGAGAGATATGTACGTTGAATTGCGATACCCGGCCTCAACCCCCATCATGTTCGTGAATTATGTACAAACTGTCTAAGAATTTGCGTTTGGAAACGTTCAACTGACGCACAAAGAACCTTATGTAAAGTAGCGAAAATTCCCTGCGGGAGTTGAAAGCTGGAGCTGTGGTTTCTGAGGCCTCCGATGGAGGTTGGAGGAAATATGGTTTGATGAAAATAATGCCAAGTTTGTACATATGGTTTGTGGGACACGATGATGGAGTGTATGGGATGGAAATCGCAAATGGTGCACGGGGAAAAAATGATGTGGTTGATATTTGGATAGCTAAGAATTAATTGTGGGAGGTAGTTTTTATCATCCAAATGTAAATATCTTGAATCTGAAAAATCACACTGTAAAGAATGTGGGAAGATTTTCTTCACGCCGTTGGTGGATTTCGTCCCCTCATCGCAGGGAAATTGTTTTTCCATGAAAAAATGAGGAATTCCTCCACGACTATGAAGAAGTATTTTGTTCTCGAGGTGTTGGATCCTCTATCGACGAGTTGGATTGAAGAGTTCAGCAACTTATGGAGGAACTTTGCTGCCACCATTTTTTGGAGGAAAATTCCACAATGATTCCTTAAATTTTGCTGTTGGTTCATTTTGAGGCCAAGTTCAAGTGTGGAGCTTAAAATCGCTGGATCAAAGCGGACAAAATACAGAATTCTCACTTGATTTACGAGACTTGAAACTAAATCAATATGGAACTCACAATCAAATGGCGGATAACGCGAACAAATGTGACGCTTCTACGAAAAATGAAACTCACAAACGAGTTTGGAACTCGAGACTTAGTTTTTTGTCTCCGAAGCCTCCGCTGTGTCTCTGCACCGTGACATTCCATGGTCTCTAGGATTCAAATGTTTTAGGTCCCTAGTGGAAATTTGATCAGGCATTCCCTATTTTTGATGAGGTCCTGATCAGGTTAGAATCCGAAAACCGTGAATGGGGAAAATTTCACGAGGCCCTTACAATGGAGTTATCTGATTTCCCTTATAGGATTTAAATAGGATTGTAACGCAAGGGTACAATAAGCTTCGGATGAGATTTCCATAAAATCGTAACGAGGACCTGATAGGAAGTCGGGCATGCCTCGTCAGGTCCTGGTATTCTCCCATCCAAAATTTCTACTAGGGTTAGAAGGGATGTATTAAATCTAGGACTTCAATTCGGGTTTAGTTTAGGATCTGAGTTTGTCGCTGCCTTCTGGAGGCCACCACACCCTCCACTATGTTTTCCAATTATCCGAAGGATATCAATCGAAATCCACTTTTCAAAATATTCATGGAGAACGTACCATAAAATTCCTCAATTACTAAGAATCAAATTCGAGAAAAACGAAAGAAAAACATCATCTCTTAAATTCATTCAGAATTCCGATCATTCCATCCCTATAATATTTTCCAAGAGTTTTCTCTCGCTTATTTGTTCCATTAATTCATAAACGCTTTGGCATCGTTTCAAACAAAAGTAAAATCCGTGAAATTGAAACTTTGAATGCGGTTTTCGTGCTTTCAAAGTTTTCAAGCATCCCAACGCTCTAATAGCGTTCAATTCTCAAGTGAGATTCGAGAACAATTTGTTTTTATTGGAATTCATCAATTTTCATTCTATCAGGAAAACGCGAGGTGAACGAAAAAGGAAGAATGTATGTATCGAAATTCATTTCAACGGCAAAACTCGAACGATGAAAAAATGAAAGTTTTTTGAAATGGATTTTAATGGATTCGTTGATACGTCAATTAAAATTACGAAGAAGGTTTGTAGAATGAAGTTTTACATGAAAATACAAATGGAGATTACGAATACTATGGAAAAAGTAATAGGTAGAATTGATATTTTTCTACAGGCCTTCGTAATCTTCCGTTACTGTATTCTGTATTTACAGTATTCTACTGATGAAAAAAAGTAAACAAATTTTCAAACAGCATTTTTGCCGGGTAAGTTACGAGCCATTTTGAAAAAAAAAAAAAAAGAGTTACAAGGTATCAATAAAATTTTGAACTTGGGATTGTGTATAATTTTACAGTAGGGATCCTGGACACTATTTATACTGCTCGAATCAACGTTCATTTATTATACGATAGGTATAAACGTGCAGATAACACATCATATCCAGATATATCCAATCGTGGTGTGCATAAAATTCATTTCCATATCAGCTCACACCGACAAACATACACTCACGTTTGATATTGCGGAGAGAAATAGAAGAGAGCAAATTGCTGACTGTTGTGTGGTCGCGTAGAACATATAGTCTTTGCGGTCCACGAATCTAACGGTACATGAATATTCGGTTATATATATATATATATTGGAACATATTTCAACATTAAATATCGTACGGATGGGTATAAAATCAATCACGAAAAGTCGTATGTTTCGTGGAAATGTTCATTATATTTACCCCTTCAACTGAAATCAACTCGGACCCATTCCTTCTTCTCCTGTATAGATAATAGTTTATTATAAAGAGAAAATGAGTGTTTCGAAATGTTAAAGTCACCGGGATAATACATAAATGTTATATACCGCGACACGGTGTTACCTCGGGAAAATCTGTCCCTGACAGAAACGTAATACATCCACATTTAATATGAGAATTCGTACACGTGGAAGGGAAAAATTGGAAGAGAAAGAAAGAGAGAGAGAGAGAGAGGGAAAGAGAGTCATCCCCCGTGTGTCACCGTTTGTTCTGATTTCAACGATATACCAAATGACACTGGGGCAGATTTTGATTAATGGTTCTTCGTTTACACGCTACACGTTCGTTTCCGACAGTTTTCAGACAAAAGTATATTCAAGCAGAAAAGAGAGTCTTTTTGCTTCTGTCATACGCCCGGCTCCTTCGTTCTATAATGCTTCACGCTGCTTTGATTCTTTTGTAAGTTCGAAAATCTAGGTTTTTTGCTTACTCGCTTGTGTTTTGCTTTTTTCTTTCTCTCCTTTGACACGTCGCGAGGAACGATTTTCAGGGTTATTGTGTGCAAATTTTTGATGGATTTCGAATTCGTTAGAAGCATGACGCGAGTTAATTGGTATTTGTTATCTCTCAGATGGATGAGTTTTCGAGATGAGATGGTTAGATTTCACGGTATCGATGAGACGAAAGATGCACCGGAGAAAATAATGTGGTTGTTATTACGTGTAACGCGTAACTTGTGGAAGCGGTTCTCCATCAAATTTTATCAGAATTTATTGAATCGTTGGGTATATTTATGTGTGAATGGTATCCTGCAGAAGTATAACGTGTGTTTTGATGTGTGAATGGTTCAGCTGTGAAGAATAGGTTCGATCGATCGAATTCTATAGTCGATCGTATATACCGAGGAAAGGAAACTCGTGCCCTCCTACAAATCCCTCCAAGCATACAATCACCGCACCTGCCTCGAAATCACTATGATTACTCGCGGTGATATGAAGATATTTATAGTAATCGTATGGTTGAGTTTCATTCGCCAAGGACGCCAAGGAGAATACCAAATTCCCTTTTCTTCCCTCATTGTTTTCTCTCACTTCTAAGCAAATATTGATTAAACATAGAGAACTATGTAAACCAAACACCGAGGGCCGTGCTATATACACGGGAAATAAAAGAAAAGAGTTGAAATAATACAATCATTTCCCTACGATACAATCTATGAGTTGCCTCATCAAATCCATCAAATTTAGGTTCAGCATCTTCTCGGAAATGATACGAAATATTTATTTCTCCTTGCAAGTGGAAAACAACACTGTCAAACGAAGAATTTTATACGTCAGAGGAGAAGTCTTCAAAAGCAATTTCGATTCCCAAAGAATTCAATCTCTTCAAAGATGAAAGAGAACTCCCCTCCAAAAGCAACAAAAATGTGTCATTCTTTTCGTCCTTGGCAAAATAACAAGAAAGTTTGAGATCTTGAGAATTGTCCATCAAAAAATACCCGAGTTTGTGTAAGGAAATGATAATAGAAGTTTTCAAGTTATTTTGACAAACAGTTTTCAGCTTTAGATATATAAAATGTGTACAGGCGACGATGTGCAAAACTGCTTGGAAAAAAGAAAGATGATAGAAAAAGGAATCGATTGAACCTCCCAACTGTTCTGTTGCTATTGTGAAGCGGAATCGAGGAAGATTTGGTTCTAATCGAACGCATCATGGGAACGATCGAAGTCTCTCCAAATGCCGTCTTATCAAACTTTCGAATACTCTCGCTACTATAATAGAAAATAATCATCATCGTCGTCTCTTTGCTTCGTCTTCCTCGAGTACCTTGCGCACTTCTATTTTGGAATTCCACGAGCAAAAAGAGGATTCCTTGATTTTACTCTGGATGTTGTTGTTGCTCCTGCTGCTGCTGTCGCACACCTCTACCTCCTACACACCGCGCTATGTCACCGGAAGATTCACAGTTAAAGGAAATGGTATCTTTGCTCTCCGAAGGAGATCGTGCTGATTGCAAGCTCCATCTACTTCTTTTGCTTCAATAATTCCGTGAAAGAATTGACCTCTTCTTCTGGGAACAGCGATAAAAAGACTCCTCGTCCCCGTCGTCGTCGTCGTCGTCTTCCCGCGTTTTCTCGCTCACGCGGGGGCTGAGAAAAAATTGAAATCAACAGAAATTTTGTAATCTCGAAGGATACATTTATTTTATCCACCATCCTGTTATTCAGAGTTAGGAATCCGAATTGCACTCGACAAACAGAGGGCCGACGAGAAGGAGAATTCGGAATCCTTTTCAGCGGGGAATATTGCGTACCCTCTTGTAACGTTCATAAATTTTATATTCTTAACAAGTACAAACAACTGTGTTGGAACGACGCCGAGGAGGTTGGAAAGATTAACGAGGCAAACATATCAGCAATTTTTCAAGAGACAAATTCTCGAAGGAGAATTGAAAGTCTCCGATGAAGTATCCAAGGATCGAGAAGGCGATACCGGCTGCGTAAATTATTGATATATAATTGTCTGGATTGAGTACATAAAGCCTATATCTTCGAAGCTCGCCGCTATTATCCATTGTGTTGTAGTGTGCCGCTTTGAAAGATCTTTGGGAAATTCGTTACTAAGCCATGACAGCCCGTCTAGACGGTTTGATCGTTTTCCCGTGGCTACGTGGTGTACACAAATGTACATATATAGAGCTCTTTGAAAGCGCTATTAATTGTAAGTCATTATTCATTGACGCCGGTACGTACACGCTCGTTTAAAGTAACTCCGATAATAAGGTTCGAAAGATCAGGTTAGATTTATTATATCTCCAGGCTGAGAAAGCTACTTTGGAGACTAAGTTTGCTGTAACGAAAGAAAGGAGACAAAATTTCACGGTAAATTTGTTGAGATCGTTATTGATGAAGTGATAAAAATACAAAAGATTATAACCTTTTGGTATCCCTCGTCTAGTCTCCGGAGTTCCCGCGAGGTATCGAGAAATCTCCCTCATTTCAAAGATATTTGTGATAATTATGATCATATTTGTATTATCTCTTTTTGATACTTGTTGTTTTGTGTGTGAGGGAAGTAGAACGTCATCAACGCTAAAAGCGATTTTTAATCCTCTTAAATATACCTGTCGATGATGAAAACTTGATCATCCATTCGGAGTTTCGAATCTCCTATATCAAAATAATTTGAACACAAAGAGAATCGAAGTGAAAATGTGGAAAATTTTCATTGTATTATTGTACATATTGATTTTGTTCCCGGTACTCTCGAAGATTATAAATGCTCTTCAAAAGTTGTCTTCCTGCGTTTCCTCGACATATTGATCTAACAGGAAAATGATTAGTTATCACGTAACACGCAACAATCGTTATCGTATTAATATTGAATCAACTTCTCCCGGCGATAGACCGGGAACTCCTCAATGTTATTTTAAATATACGATTCGTATCGTAGCGCGTGTAAATAATTTATAATAAAAAATAACAACACGTCAATGACCCCGACGCTCAATTATCCTATATACTACCACTTTTATTTGTCTTCCTGGTTTAGATAATGTGTATGAGGAAAATGAAATGGAGGAATGAATAATTTCGCACTTTGAGGTGTATCGCGTACGTTGATATTTTTTCGAGCTCGAGGGGGCTTTCTTCCTTCTAATCGGTATCTCGAATGTACGAGAAAACCATATGGAAATGGAGTACGTATAATACGCGTGATAAAGACGGATGTCGTCCCGAGGGATTCGAGAACTACCGCATGTGACTGTGGGAGCCTTTGAAAGGATTATTCTCGCGAATATGAATGGGAGGTGAAGATCCATGGTTAATTTCCTCACTTCATAATTTAAGAATGTCAACGTCGTACGGAGACGGTTGCCTTTATCTCGCGATGAATTTCATTCGAGAGATACCGTGTGTATGGAAGAGCAGGTTTTAGCGACGAATTCGTTGACACAGCTCCGGTTACAAATTGGAATGGATAGAACTAGAACTAACAAATGCGGGTGTCTAGAGTCGATCCATCCGAAAGGATGGAAAATTACTTAGGTTTGGGAAAAATTCATCAAATTTATAGGCTGTGAGAATGCAGTAAAAATTCGAACGAGGAGTTGATTTTATGAAATTTTTATAGCTAAATTTCTTAGTAATATTAGCTAAAATTTAGCTAATTACTGTTCTCCGTGCGCAACATCATAGAGAGGATTTTATGAATCCTCATAAGAACAAACTGGATTTCAGGGTAGTTTCGAAAGATTCCAAGAATTAAAGGATCTTTCCATCTATTGGACATTATGATACAGTTTAGATAAGTTTATTCTTATCAATATCATCCAGATTTAATCCTAGAATGTTGAAGCTGATAAAAATTTCCAATCGGGGAATTTAATTTAGATAAAAGTAGTAGTTACTACCTCCCTATCCACCTGAGTGGATCGTAATGTTATTGTGACATCAATCTCCATGCGATGGAGCAAACCACGTATACGTTACCCTTTATAATTTAATCTAGATTATACGGTTTTATGAATTTCCACACAATAAGGGACTACTACTCCATTACAGGATGAATACTTCTCCCGTATCGTGCAGTATATTTTTATATGTAAAATAAATCCCTCGTGGTTTATTGCGGTAGAGGAACTTCATTTCAAATTCATGTTTTCTAATTCAAGAACTTTTACCAC
This sequence comes from Gonatopus flavifemur, assembly GCA_018340375.1. Lineage (NCBI taxonomy): Eukaryota > Metazoa > Arthropoda > Insecta > Hymenoptera > Dryinidae > Gonatopus > Gonatopus flavifemur. The sequence goes on from JAFFJZ010000006.1 coordinate 14,740,556, forward strand.
GAGAAAACGGTGAATAAAACACTATGTGTTCCGTAAATTCGCTGGTTTATTTGGAAAGCGTTAAATTCTCACGCGCGGAAAGGGTTTTCAAAACAATTCTTTCATAATCAAATGGAAATGTTTGTTTATTCTTCCACAAGGGACCACAGTGTTCAACAAGAGTGAAATTGAACTATCTCTCCTATTCGATTTTTCTTCATTCGTGGATGGTAATTAGCAGAAACTATTCGATCGAATGTTGTCCCTACTAGGTCTTCGAACGAGACTCGCGTCAAAGAAAGATAAAATTGTTGCCAATAATTATTCAGAGTATTAATGGAATCAACGGAATCGGATGGAACCTTGATCATTCAAACAAAATTAGCAAAGATAGATATCAAACTATGCAACGAGATCGATACCGAGACTAGTTCCGAGACTAAGAGAATATCTCAGTTATCCTCCGCGAAACAATCGGGATTCTATGATGCCTTAACTTGACAGAAAAACGACCTGAGTGAAATATTCGTGGCCGCAATAACTTGAAATCCAGTTCGATTCGTCAGGAAATGTGATGTCCAGAAAAAGTGGTTGAAGTGAAAATTAATTACATTTTTCAGATTACAGAAACGAGATTCTTTTCTTGGTGTAGTAACCAGAATATGTAGTTAATTTTGGCTTCAACCACTTTTTCTGGATATAACAATCACATTTCTTGGTGAATCAAACCAGATTTCAAGGTACTGCGACCACGAATGTTTCAACCAGATCGTTTTCCTGTCAGTGTGGATCATTTTTCAATTTAAGGCGAGAGTCTCATGAGCAGCCCTAGTCTCTAGATTATATATTATTACAAAGTGGACCTATTTTAAGTTGTCGAAGGAATATCTTCAACAAAAAAAAAAAACTTTATCAAAAACGTACTCGCTCATCCATAACGCGAAATGTTTCTCCGCATTCTGTGGGAATCGACAACGCATTCATCTTCCCCGTACAATTCCAACATTAGAATTTCGATAATACTCGACCTCGTGAAATATATGTAGAGGAGATACTCAACATCTCTCACGATTAAAAATCAATATACACGCGTACAAATAACGTTCATGCACCACTCCACCTTACATTCCCATCTGACTGCTATTATTCAAATGGGTACGTCTTGTAACACTTGGTACCATTCCCAACTAGACAACAGACAACCGAATTACTTTGCTATCCTCCCTCTTTCCTTCCCTCTCCTTTCCTTTCCATTAATTTATTGCATTCGAAGACTGAAGACACCGGCGGATTTTGACATACGTTCTCAAGATGGCGCCAAGTTGTTACAAATGTCTCTGTCGCGGGATTAAGGGAAGATATTAACCTCCTTGTATTCGACTTTGCAGATTCAATTTCTATATATCATCGATTCCCTGATAATATACATAATAAATGAATAATTATAGCAAACGCGTGTATTATAGTTTGTTTATACATCATCCGAGTAGGATATCATGTACCGTCTAGACGACCTCGACAGACGTCGTTATTGCAGCTCTTTTGGGGCAAAAAGGATTACGTAAGACGGCTTATTCTGAGAAAATTTTTCTTTTGTAAGTGGCTACGTGGCGTATCTATGTAGAGCCATATATATATATATATATATATGTATATAAAAGTAATAGATGTGCGCAAGAAACAAACAGCACGAGGCAATTTAACTCAGAAGTGATTCATCGAAGTTGATCGTGCAGTTTTTTCTTCCCTTCCTCTTTCCTCTCCTCGTATATATTGCCTCTTGCGAAGCAAGACAAAAAAAAGAAGAGAGGCGAAGAAGAGGAGGAGAACATGTAAATAAAAAGAAAACAAAATCACTTTACCGTCGGTGGAACCTTTTGAAGAAAATATATGGCGTGCTTTTGCTTTTTCCTTGCCTTCGGAAATGTGTCCCCAAAGACTACGCGCGTAGTGGTACTACAACACGGTCGTTAACGTACTCGTAAACGTAACGATCATCGCTACCAAGCGTCATCCCACATCCCACCTCCCGCCCCCGCTATCCTTTGGAAGAATGATGAAAATTTTCTTTTACAAATTTATATTTTTTACCCTTTTTGAATACCTCCTCCTTCGACACTCTCCATCTTCTTTCTCTTTTTCTTCAAGATGATGACGCTGAAGATGATTATTACGATCTTTGTACACAGGGTTGATTCAAGCGTTATAAAATTGGTCCAATACATTTCTCTGAAAAGGAACAAGACATTCGTTACTCTTTATCCTCTCTGCAGGAGCATTGAAGAAAAGTAGAGGAATCGAATTATCCGGGATGAGTCTGGAAAAACAAAAGTGGGTTTGCAAGGCAAATACCGCGACCGTCCCGCGTCGTTTCATCAATTACATCGTGTTTCGATAAATTAATCCTGCAAACAGCCATTGCGTCATCGATTATAACAATTTCTACCATCCATTATCGAGAAGAGAGTGGTTCTTGCATCGGTAAGGTGCAAGGAAATCGTTGGATTTTCCACGAGTACGATTTCCGTAATTATGTCGAGCGGCAAAACAGTTTTGCCAGGCTTGAAATCGAATTACCCACAGCACACGTACCAGCGGTCTCGATCAAAAGTGGTGGGATACAAACGATTGTGTGTGTCCTCTTCGCGTTGGCGGTGCCCGTTTTCTTCCGCCTCCTCCTACTCTTCTTCTCTTTGCTTTTTCCTGCACCCCGTGACACAACCCGACGACGACACTCACCTTTGCTCCTCCTCCTCCATCACCACCACCATTCTCGTCGTCATAACCATTTAAAACGCGGACAACGTAATTCTCCAAGGACGTAATTGCCACGGTAATTAGATAATTGTGTACTCGACTTTACGATCGCTCAACAGCAAATTTGTAATGAAATAATAGACTAATAATGGCTTTCATTCGTACATCTACATTCGTGTGCATTTAGTGGGAGAAAAGAGAGGAAACTCGAGCCACAATCCTGGTTATTAATTACCAACAGCGCGGAGAGGATATCTCTGTAATGGAAGAAATGTATCAAAGTTTAGAGTTTGGTGGAGGTGGGATTGTTTGTTATGCCATCGTTGACGCATAGAGGAAATATTTCTCCCCCTCCGAAAACCCTGATCTGGACTGATCTTCCACAGACATCTTCCCTAGTAAAAATCACTTTAGGTCCTCCTTCGCCCCTCACCTGGTGCCATTGAGGCAGACTAGACGTATTCCTGGTCCCCTGATACAGTTCTCATTTATTCTTTTTGAATCTTGAACTTCCAATTTTGAGTTGAATTTCAGTCAGGGACGAGGAATCAATCGTTGGAAATTCAGCAGCACGGAGGACGTAGAGCGTTGTCAGAAATCCATCGTTGGCCCTTTAACAGAAACCATACATCTAGCGATTATTGGATGGGTTCCGTGGCTTGCGAAATTAAATAAATTTCGAGCTTCCGGAGTGGAGCTACGTCTTGTATCGGTTGGTCATTGCATCGCCATCATTGAAAGAAGAAGCCAGCTGCAATGATGGCGAAACGTCGGCAACCAACCGATACAAGAAGCGGCTCCACTCCGGAAGCTCAAAATTTATTTGATTATTGGATGGGTTACGGTACTGGAAACGAAGAGGCAATAACGATTACTCTCCATATCATTCATACGATATATTTCTCCTTTTGAAATCCGAAAATGCATGAACCTATCAGTAATTCTTGTACATTTGAAAACTAAGTCGAATAACGAAAGTTTCATTTTCTCACATTTCAATCGTATTGAAATTTCTACGAACTCTCTTAGAGCGAATAACAAAAGAGGGTGAAAAAGAGAGAATATACAAACGCGATTTCGTAAAATCTATTGGAACCGTATGGATTTTCCAATAAATCCAAAGATCGAAACTTTTGAAATGATTGTTTCTTCATGTTGATTACGGATAAAACGATGAACGAGAAAAGCTGTACAAATGAAACAAGGTTTCACAAAAAGCGCATAATAAAAGCGAACGATCGGTAATTCAATTTCGGTTGTTTTGTTGTTTCCTTTCGCAGACGGTCATTCGACGAAGAATGGAGAAATGAACGAATTATCGAGGAAAATGTTAAGCCCAAGAGTAATAGCGAGGTAGGTACGCTGTACGTACGTACGAGGTTGAGAAACACTTCGTGCAACCGGCTAGCTAGTAACTCGGTAAATTTGATTTATTCGAGCGGCAAACATTTCTTCTCTTTCTCTTCTTTCATTCCATTTCCAGTAAAACAAAGAGAGAAACACGAGGAGAGAAGAACAACATTACAAGATGAAAAGTTACAACTTCTGTGTTCCTTCCATTTATCTTTCCATATTATTTTATCTTTTGACGCTTTCTTTCAGTTCTCCTGATCTTTTAGGTAAATTCGTTTTCCGTGGCGTTTTACGAATCTACATCTCAATCGCGGGATACGTACAAAAAACAAACCTCCATAAAATCACGTGTAACGTTATTGTCTATCATTTTTCAATGAATCACACTCGAATGCAGAACGTTCGTGCAATTGATTCCAATAGCTATTGTGAATTTATTTTGAACTGTAGCTGATGGATTGGTTAGACGTTATATATATATATATATATATACACCTGCAGAAGTTAGTAATCGGGAGTTCTCAAGCACTATCGGAGATGGAGTTTCGTTTCGTTCTGTATCTGAAAGGACCGTGTGATAAATCAATTGGAACGATTCATCGTAGTGGAATAATTGATGAGTTGATGAGTTCTAAATTAATACTGTTTTCCAAGTGTGTAGATGTTTCGGAAGGATTTCCAATGAAATGTTTATAGATAATTGATAAAACGGTCCGAAATGAAAGAATTCGTTCTTTCGATTCTGATGTTCAAAAGGAAAGGAAGGATCGATTGACATTCGACTGTGTAGAAATTAACGAGGAATTCAACGTGAATCGAATGAAAATGAAATTGAAATACGAGTAACAAATTGAGAAATCTGACTATTCTATTCTTCGACGAATGAATCAATTTGACACACACAGACGCACGCCTCAAACCATCCTATTTATGATCGGAAACAATTTTTTACTTGAAAACCCCCTCGATTCGAATACACATATTCTCAACACCGCTCTCGAAAAAATATCTCTCCGCAGGATTTACATTCCCTTTTTAATACACAGTCATTATTTTCTCACAGTGGATGATTTTTGCGTTCGGTTCTTCTCAAGTCATGAATAATACATTGTTCTTGCTACGTAAGCACTAGTTTTCGTATTATCAACATTTTCCTCTTTCGCATTTAGGATTCTATTTAATGGTTCCATGGATTAAGCCATTTGAATCTGACCGTTTGATTTATTTATATATTTCATCCTATTTCTTTTCCTTTTATTTCCCATTTTCAATAAAATAATTCATTCAGTACCCAATTGTTACCCTGAAAACACAGGGAACAGGGACGACACGTTCCGCGTTGTCTGATTTTCTTCTCTTTTCTCGTAGATCTCTTCTTGTGGTGAAAAACAAGTATCAAATGAAAGACGAAGAGCGAATGTGATTATAATAAAGCTGATAAAAGTTGTTCGAGTTAATCATACAGGGAGATACAAAATAAAGAATATATACCGTTACCATATGAATGTACCATTGAAAACGAAAACAAAATATAAAGAGAAAGAAAAAGAAACGGAAGTCAATCGGTGAGAATTTTGTTACATTCTTTTTTTTCTCTCCTCTCTGCGTTCCCCCTCGTCTTCTCTTTCATTCAAGAAGAATAAGACGTTCTTTTTATCTGCGGTATATAAAATCATCGTGCGCGAGAAACAACTATGGCTGTCGGCGCGTGATGGCGGTGGGCATCTCAGGATATTTCATTTCTCGTAGAAGCAGAGGGGAAGAAGAATAAGAGGAAAGAAGGAAGAAAGAAAGAAAGAAGGGAAGACGTTTGAAGAATCATCGATCGAGGTGATGGTGGTGGTAGGTAGGTAACACAGTCGACGAGTGACGTCTTTGGAGTTTGAAAAATAGGAGGAAGGATAAAACTTTGGCTCGCGAACGTGATGGCTGCCTCCTTACCTCCCCGCTTGGCCAGAGAGGGTGGCGATGGTGGTGATGGTGGTGGTGGTGGTGGTGGTGGTGGTGGCAGGAGAGTTTAAAAGAGAAAATAATGAAAAAGGAGAAGAAAAGGAGAAGAGACAGATGGGAGACGGATAAAAATGTCCACCGAAATTTTATATAACGAGGAATTTCATTTTATGTGCCAGCCCGGATAACTCGTATAACGATAGCAGCAGCAGCAGCAGCAGGATCGGGAAGTATATCAAAATATCAAGAACCACCGATGTTGCTGTTTTCATACCCTCCTTTCAATCACATCTACATATATTAGATATTTAGTTGAAATTTATTAATTTTTGTAAATCAACGACGCGTGTTTCATTGTTTTATTTAATTTATCGAGAGAAGAATCGATTTGGAAGATAGAAGAACAGAGAAAATGAGTACAAACAGAAACATCGATGATTATCGATTTTCATTTATTTTTGCTACAAAAGTAATGAGCGATTAAATTAGGTCAATGAAGTTTCATTTCATGTAAAATGAAATTTTCCACGAAGTTGTAATTTCGGATGAATTCGAATAAGAGAGCTACAATAGCGGTACTAAAATTCAGTACTTTTGCGTAGAGTTCCGCGTACGACACGTTTTTATTTTACTTTTTATAGATATAAATTCCAATTTTTTTTTTTTCAACGATTTACGCGGATAAAAATACAATGAAAAAAGAAGAAAAATCTCGGGAAGAGTATTCATGATGAAAAAAGTACCCATGGGAGTGAAAGATTGTAAAATAAATCCATGTAGAGCAAACTTGTTAGAATTTGATGGTGAATTTTTCGCATTTGCGCTATGTGATTTCTTTATTTCGTTGGAGGATTTTTTGCATTGTTTTCCCTTCAAAATATGCAATCAACTTCGTCATTGGCACAGTATTGTGCCATCATTGTCCCGATGGATGAACGCGATATCCCGAGTAGAAATTCATGTTGGAAATGTAACGCACCATTGTATCAGAGCCGGATGTCATGAACTACCATAGGGCATGCCAAATTACAAACCTAGCAGGGCCAGATCTGGTTACTCCTAATCATCAGGCGTACCAAATCATGGCCTCGCCAGGACCAGATCAGGTGTGGTAAAATAAGGTGAGCCCTATCATTGCTCGATCAGGTCCATAATGAACATGAGGCTGGCTATACAATTCTTCTGCTCGGGATAGGGTGATATGTACCCTCCTCAAAGAGTAGTACACGGAAAAGAATAGATTCTAATGAGTATAAGGAATATTATACGGGTTACTTTTTATTACTCCTTATAATCTGGATTATACTCCTCAGCATATGGATATTAGGGACGATGCTTGTCATTAGTACCTATTTTTCTCCGTGTAGAAAAGAACGGTTTCATCTTCTCGCTTCTACTAGTGGCACCATCCAGCCTAAATAGGTACACTGAGAAAAAACTGTGGCTGGAAACGAGCCCAAGTACAGTTTTGTAGTTACAATAGCTACATTCTTCATCGAAATAGCTATGGAAATCGCTGTGACAGTGGAAAAATATTGCTACTGTGACTAAAAATTGTACTTGGGCTCATTTTCAGCTACAGTTTTTTCTCTCAGTGTGCAACTCATCACGTTCTGTAGTTTTGTAACTTGTCACAATCTAATAAAACTTGTCTCATTTTTTATTCATCCTAAGTCTTCGTGGATGAGGTTCTGATCTTTGTCAAGGATCGAGATTAGGCTCAGGAAATGAATGAGTCATGTGGGAATTTCGAGGGCTTCTGCGTAATCAGGAATCATTCTGAGATTTCGAAAGGTGTTGCTGTTTCACGAGCACCAGAAGAAATAACGATCGATTATGTGGAAATAAATAACAATCGCATATTCCGTCGCTTGAAGAATACAACGGAGAAAAAAAGAGAACGAACACTTTTCGGAGTGAGGAGACTTTTTACGAAAATCTCACGAACGACAGATCACAATCAAGCCACGACGGTAATAAGAGGAAATCCACCGTTACCCTTCGGTACGAAGAAAGCACAACCTCGAGAGATAATGTTCTTCTTGTTTTCCCGCAAAATCCTATTTGGAAGGGTTAAACAAGGAGAAAACAAAGACAGCGAGAGTGAGCGCGAGGATGATGATGATAACTATTTTCCAAATCACGTAGTAGTATCATCTTGTGTACATGTATATATATATATATACATAACCCTGTATATGGATATTTGAAATTCTAAACCGAAATTCACAATGCCACGAGAGAAGACACGTACACACGTGAAATTTGTGTACCGTTGAAAATGGATTGGAGTTTCCGTCATATGAACTTTGATAATATAAGTTTCGGGAAATGAAGTATCGACGTTGGTTACGTTTCACTCATATTGGAAGACACATCGTATAACAAGAAGAGCCATCAGCCTCTACGTTACACGTTACATGTTACACGAAACAAGACGAGCTTCGTTTACAACTCGTTCTTCCGATGACCCGACCGACACGAGTCTTCTCTCTCCTCCACTCTCTTTTATCCAGCGTTTTTTGTGCACATGAATTACGAGATGAACCTTTCAAGTGGAACCAATTCTTCGCTTTGTACACGTATATGTACATACTCTCGTCGATATATCCTTCACAATACGGGTTTGTCTCAATGTATCTTGTGATGTTGTCAAGAGAACGAATGGGAGAGGAAACGCAATCATGCCAACGTTCTAATGGAAATCGAATATCCATTGTTTGCATCATTAAGTGATCCAAGAATGAGTAGTAAAACTTGATGATTAAGTTCCGAGAATATGGCCAACTCTCTGTCGATTTTATTATATACGTATATAAATGATGAAGTTATCGAATTTCACGTCGGGAGAGGAACAAACAAAATTCAAGGTAAAAATTGAGAATGATTATTTTGTATTCGTATCCCCTACTCCCTTCCCTTCTTCTCACGTTTAGGAGATTCAAACCGGAAGCAAAGATATCTTGTCAAATCGCGTACCCGAAACAAAGAAAAATTCATTCAAAATTAACGCTTCTGTAACTGGATCTTCTTAATTACACAGATGAATAATACCAGAGATGGGATCTATTATTTCGCGTGTTGGACTTTTATCCATGGGAGTGTTTTTCTAAAAACTCTTCCCAACACCGAGGGGCGGCAATCGGTTGAATGTATAATACAATTACCAACACAGACCATCAGTCTTTGTTGTGTGTGCTTCGAGATAAGACTGCTGTGGAACTCCAAGCAAAATAAACATCTCAATACCGGTATGCAAATCGAGCATGGAGTATATATCGTTATCAATTATTTATACCGTCTCTTTGTTTGGTGATAAAATCGATACATATACAAAGAGGAAACTCGATGACGACTTACGATTATCATTTCAGTCACGATGCTCTAAAATGTGCAACAAGTTCTGCATGAGGACAAGTTTGAGAATCGAGGGTGTTGGCCGTGTTTAGAAGATAATGTTGTGAAACATGCGACCGAGTGGCGCTGACGTTGACACCAACGCCAAGTCGTCGAGTCGTTGCCGCCTCATACGCTTCCTTCTTAACAACGATAAGAGGCGAAGAGAGAGAAAGAGTAAGCGACAAGAGAAGCATCTCATCCATATGTCTCTGTCCTTTGCTTTCAACTCATACTCTAAATTCCATCTCCTCCCTCCGAAGGGTTGAAGCGACGAATGGAGCTTAACGGGTGTTCCGCAAACGAATATAACTTTACCGCACTGTCAACGATGTTCGCGACTTTCCACCTTAACACACGTGTGTGATAATCTGCAAGTTTCTCTCATGCAAGTTGAATGCACGAGCCTCAGGTTGTACCACTACTCCCGCCGATCTAATGTAAAATCATCTCGGAGACTTGGCAACATCACTTTGGAATTTACGATCAATTATTCGACCATACTTCTCGGTGGTACTCGCGTGTTCGTACGATCCGTTGAGTGTTTTTCCAAAGTTAGTAGTTATCCAGATACGTGACTTTCTAATTTCGATTGAAATATTTTTAATTGGTCATACGAGATTCGTTCCAACTAAACCCAAAAACAAACTCGTTGATCTTTATTTAAAAAATGAGCAGCACCTGAGGTAGAATGAAAATATGTTTGGCGCGATATAATAACGAGTTATACCTGTTCATTAATTTGCGAAAGAAAATAAAAAAGCTAAGAGATACATCAAAGGAATTTAAAATCCGTAATCAAGCGTATAATTAATCTGGATGGAAGGCAAAGTTTATCAAGTTTTCCTGGCGAAGTCACAGTGGATTATTGGCAACGTCAAGGTTGTAAAGAAGTAGTACCGAATGAAAGTTTTTATATATCGATGAATGAAATTAAACGATGATCCTCGATTAAAGGGTTTCCTTCTCTTTGACATGAGAGAAACTGATCGAGCGGTTCCCCGATGATCCTTGATACTTAACCTCTTCCCTTTAGTCTTCCTTAGTCACAGTTGTGACCTTATATATCTTATATATATATATATCTATACACACTGATATGGCTCGTCGCGTCGTTCCACTCTGTAAAGTCGTTGGTGATGCCGAGAAAAGCGAGTAGTGAAGAGTGAAGAGAGAGAATACAGAAGGAAGGGTTGAGAAGCACCACCGATCGAAGCATGGAACGAAGGATACGTGATTGTAGTAGTTATAGTAACAGTACTAGGAGTGGTAGTAGTCGTAGGAAGAGCAGTAGTGGCAGAGGTATTTCGAATTCGATCTGTGGTCTGAGCCTTTAATACCTGCTTATTCGCTCAAGCCCTGAGCTCCAAGAGGATCCCGAAGAGGTATCTAAACTTTTCAAATGTTCTCCTTCTTCCTTACGAAAAGAAAGCAAAACGTTGGAGTATTCTCGAAGCGAAGTAGAAGAAGGGAGAAATGGGTTAAAGAACGAAATCAAGAGCAAAAAGAAATACCCGAGGAAGAAGAGAATGGTTCTTTTAATTGACCGGCTAAGTTGAGATAATTGTAATGGAACAACGAAAATCCAACACACTTTTGATACTTTACTTGAAAATTCTCTGTTCCACGAATGTGATATCATCGTCATGCCTTTTATCTTTTCATTCTCCTTTAAAATCCTTTAAAGAATCGATGCTGGATTCACATGAGAAATCATTCCCAACGAGATGTGTGAGAGAACACGTACATATACACACTTGTCTATATACTTTTGAAGGAAAATAAAGAGTCTAAGGTGAATGAAAAATAAGAAGACACAAATCAATAGATAAAAAAGACGTGAAACGTGCTTGATATCGTCCCCTGGATATCACACCGATTGCTTTTTCGTCAAAGATCTATAGAGACAAAGTATTTCTTCTCTCATAAATCGTACGACGCTCTTTCCTACGCTTTGACGTTTCGCGACGACGCTTATCGATTACGAAATATACATCTTTCCTCCCTTTTTACTCTCTCTTTCTCTCTAAACGTTCGACCAAATCATTTTATTTACCTCCATATTCTAATTTTGATCAAAGAATTATCGTTGAATCGATGAACCATTGAAATAGCTCTTTGGAAAAACATAAAATTCAACGCGTAGCTCGAATCCTCGATTAGATTGAGAAGACGCAAATGAAACTGTGCTCTGCGGTTACGGATGGTAAGCTACATATTTGGTTAAATCAAATGCAATTTGAAGTAACTTTGATTTAGTTAAGTGAACCGAATATATTGAATCGCTTCAGACACATGTTCATTAGGTCACGGAGATTTAACTAAATATTTAATTGAGTTGATTCAACGGTAGTTGCGGATCGTCATTTTTGAGAATATAATCCTCGGGTTATGTGTTGTTATTATTCTTAAAGTGATGGGAGAAATCATTTTAAATACACAGATCGTAATAAGTTTAGTCACGATTCAAATTATCGATGAAATGATGTGTGCGCTTGAAATGTAATCGAATAACGGTGAATTTTGCCTGTGCCATATACGCAATTGAATCATGTCCGGGTATATCGAAAATGCGTATCTGTACGGTATGCGAGTATCCCTCTCTGAAGTATCGAAAAATAGTAGGGAGTTGCTAAAACCCGACGTGCAGGGCTCACATTCGAGAGTATGACATCAATCGCTCTGCGGAATTACTGTTACATAATTTGTATGCTCTGGAATTCATGAAGAAGCACTAAAAAAAAAGGCTGAGAAAATATTTGAACAATTCGCAGCTTTGAATTTGATAGTATTTCATGAATTCGGAAAAAGTGGATTCTAAGCGATTTAAAATCCATTTTAATGGACCGGGTTGGATCGGTATACGCGTGTAGCACACCACCGAGCGTCTCCGTTATAAACTGACCAGTTCCGCTGCTAGACGCCAGGCGTCACTGTCGCTGTCTCCTGCACAACAGTCAGGAATATGTTGACCTGGATATAAGACGAGATTCGGTACTATCTCTCTTCTTTGAGAATGGTTAACAATATGTTGGGGCTATTTCAGGGCTCGTGCATGCGTGCACCTTCACTGGAACAGAAACAACTATTGTAAGGTAGCAACTCACTGGAGAGGGCGTTGGTTGGGGCTCCTTCTTTTCTTTTTCTTTTATCGCCTCGTAGCTGTTTGAGGGCCGAACGTCTCCCCTATGAGGACGAGAATTTATGCTCTGTTGTTACAACCCATTTATGATAGACCACAGCCTTCGTTGGCATTTTCCGCAACATCCTGGTGGGATAGTCAAGCGAAGTGAGATCGACTTCTATAACTTTTTTACCCGACATACTTCGTATCATTTCCTCGGTTAAATGCTCGCTCCAGTAAAAAATACTAAGAATCAGTGGACTCTCTAATTGAGATTCAAAAATTAGTAGGTATAATATTTCAATGAAAAATTTAAATGAATTTGTTTCACTCTCAGAAAAATAGACACACAGAAACAGCCATCAGTATGAAATGAAAAACTATCCAACTTTCAATTAGATTACTAAAATATATGAGAAAATAGCAGATCAGAGATTACAATATAGCGAGTAAAATTGGCATTCTAGAGTGTTTAAAAAGAGTTGAATAAATTTCATGTGTGATTCGGTGCGCAGAAGGAGAGGCCAGGTATCTTGCCGTTCCACATACTCCTCGTATCCCCTCAAGGACAATTTGACTTTAGTTTGATAGAAGCTAACTTGTTAATTGTTGTTATCTAGATACACCAAGTTATCTTCAGACTACATTAGACTAATTATAAGTTACGCATGAGTTATAGAGGATATCTCTCTCCCTCTCTCTCTCTGTTTCTCTGAAACAATTTGAACCACTAATAAAATCTCACATACGATAAATGTTTCATTATCCCAACATCCGATGAAGCGCGGTACAATCTCACTGTTGTTTTTTTCTCCCTCCGCGTTGATCTTTTATTTTCCTCTACATTAGCATTTTGTTTCTCATCCCGGTTATGTGGCAGAGATAGGCAAGATTAAATCGTGGAATGCACGATTCTGTTTCTCCGCTCCTCCTCCTCTCTTGCATACACTTTCTGCGGTTATCAGGAGATTGCATTTTAACATAATAGGTGTACGAGGTTGGTTTGCGCATTGCTCGTTTGAGCGACGTGCGTCGTGTAACGTTGATGTGTGTTGGGCATTTATCATGGACATGTTGTGTACATTATATATAAATGTATATATATATATATATATATATATACATACTCATTTTATCGCTATTTTTTATTCCTCTGACAAGAGTAAAAAATCTTTTATATAGAGACAAGGTTTTGTATCTTTTCTCTATATAAAATTGATTTTAAAACTTCTTTTTCTTCTTGCTCTTCTTCTCTCGAGGCTCGTAAATTCACCGAGGAGAAGTATTTTATCAGACTTCTTGTACGCCGAGGGAACGAGGCAAACAAGTTTTGTCTGTGACAATGAGACGGGCGGGAAGCTGTACGCTTTTCTTCATGGGAAAAAACATGGAATAAATGATGATTTATTGTTTTATTTATTATTCGCTTGCTGCGTGTGTTTTGGTAATCGTAGGACGGATAGACATTCGTCGATTCGGATACGTACACGCTACTTGAGAGCTACAACGGTGTGCTGCGTCGAAACGATCCCATCGAACGGTCAAAGTTTCCAAGCAAATTGCTATGTGCGTGTCGTGTGTACATATAAAACTGAACGCGAAGACAAATGTATCATGAATCAGTTTGGACGTTTAAATCTTGTGCGAGGGTGATACGAACGACTATCCACGTTTATGGATACATCATTTTTCAATCTTTGACAAGTATATCATGTATTGGTTTGATATTACGTGTGCTGTACTGTGAGGGCTTTAATCATCCCCCGTATACGTGCTGCTTTTTTTGTTCGATTGGCGGTAATGTTGTGTGGCAGATGCGAAAATTTTGATAAATGACAGGTGCCCGATCTACCGTGTTGGGATTATTCGCTAGAAACGTATTCGCGGAGAGCAGGATTAGCTGGAAGTAGATTAGTAATCTATTGAATCGTTGGATGGAATTCCGGGTTGTCATTGAATATTTATAATCTGAAAATTTGAATTTTGATAACAAAGGATTAGATTTCGTATACAGGGATCTCTAGGGAAGGAGAATTTCCAAGGAATATCAGAATCAACACGACAGCTGTATCCAACTTCCTGCGTGTATCTCTTCGGTAGTGCCCAAAGCTCGACATCTTCCTGAGATGTAAAACCAAAATCAATTTAGAACTATTCTAAACCAGAGACTCACCAATTTGATTCTGAGAAATTGAGAGAACTGAATCTTGCTGGGGATGTAGAGTTCAGCTTAGTTCTAACGTTGTTTATATCAAACCACATGCAGAACAGGATTCCCTTTGTCCTATTTTGCTCTTTGAATTTGTGAAAAGTCGATCACTGCGAATTCATGCATGTTTATTGAATTAAAACAATAAAATATCACTAATTTCATTGTGATTTGAATTCAGAGATTGTTCTTTTTTCCAAATGTGCATCTCGTAAATATCGTTGGATATCCTCCTTGGCGCTTAGAAACCATGCGATTTAGTTTTCTTGAACAGCATTTACCATATTCAAATACTCAATTCGAAGAGCCTTATTTGAATAATGTTGATTTAAGCACGGAATAATGCAATGCAAATATCATATTCGCATCGTGTACCATTATTTCCGTTCTTTGTAATTGATTCTCGTATTCCAGTTATTCAAAATATTTCTATGGAGTACAAATGAATCTCTCTGTTGTGAGAGTGTAAATTTTTTCCTCTCGTCAAAATGAGGTTCACAAATAATCGTAAGCTTAAGGGGATTATGTAAAGTATTAAACGAACGTGAGTACGATTCGCATGAAATGCATAGATAATTACATGCAGCCGCGCATTATAATATATAAATTATGCATAATTTATATACAAACTACCTACGCTAGTATTGTGGTGTACTGTCTGACTAGAAATTCATCCCCCGAACCAGGTTGGTTGACCCCGATTCTTCTTGATTCCTGACAAGAATTGTCACGTCTTAGATGAGCAATCCGGGTTTGTTATTCATAAAATCCATACAACATCACTATTTCGGGACTAATTTCGGCGCGAAACTACAATGAAGAAATATTATCTTATAAATTGCGATGTGAAAATCGTAGCAAAGGACTATATCTGCGAAATTAATCCATTCAAAATGTAGCATCGCGAATTGTGCTGTTTTTTGGTTAAATTACGATGTTAACTCCTTCAAAAGAAGGTTATAACAACAATATTTGTCTCTGATATTTGACAATTCCTGCTTTTTCAAATATTGTCCTGTGCTACATTGCACCCTAGTAGAAATGCTCTACACTGTAAAAAGTCCGACTGAAAGTGGCTGCATCTTACTTGAAAACTTGACTGAAATTCAGTCTTTTCCATTGTGTCGGCATTTGTTTTCGATGCTTACTTTCAGCTGAAATAGGACTAGTTTTGGCTGCATCTTGAAATAAGTCGATATTAAGGTTGGAAGTAAGTTTTACTTTTTACTGTGTAGTAATTGACAAGTTTTGTAACGCTTAACTAGCCAAAATCTAGACGCTGGCAAGTGCCTCGTACGATTCTGGCGAGGTACTTGCAAGTGTCTAGTATCTGGCTAGTTAAGCGTTACAAAACTCGTCAACAACTAGAGCATTTCTACTTGGGTAATTTATAAGATAAAGATTTTTTCCGTGTAGTACACAGTAAAAAGTAAAACTTAAAGTGATACCGAATATCAGCTTAAAAATGCAGCCGAAAGTAGCGCCTAGATAAAATTCCATCTTAATTTCCAAAGTAAGATGAAATTAACTGCAATTCAGTTTTTGTCATTGCTTACTTTCAGTTGGAATAGGCGCTACTTTCGGCTGCATTTTTAAGCTGATATTCGGGATCACTTTAAGTTTCACTTTTTACCGTGTAGATCTCATGAGTTCACTTCGATTAAAATCTTCCGCAATTTTTCTCATTCGAATCTGTTGATCACCCTGAGAAAATGCGGGAAATTTTGAATTTGTGACATTCGAAGGGATGAGAAGAATAACCGAAACAACGGGATGAACGACCGAAGGGACGTATCGAGTGCCATTAATTATCTTTCCCAGCGATTGAAAATCCCTTGAAAATTTCAGTGGGTGATTAAATTGACTGCAACACGTGGTGCATTGTCGCACTCGATGGTGTTTATTTAATTTGATCCTTTGCAAGATAAACCTCTATTATCATATGGGATTACATAAAGTTGATACACGATAATACATATATACATATAAATGCATACACAGACGTACAGACGTACAGACGTACCTGCATTTATCGATATGTCATGTAAATTCAATGCGAACTATAGTTATAATCGTGTTATGGATTGTGTATGTTCAATTCTATACATAATCTGATACATCATCTCTAATCCATACACGAAGTTTCCCCCCAGTTCGGGAGTAGGGAATTCATATCTGTTATTCCGGATGATAAGGTTATCGAAATTCAAAAGCTTTTCATTCGGTCCTGATTGTTAGTACCACCATTCTTTTACTTCCATGTTCTTTATGAATGAAGAAAGGGAAGTATTGTGATCCTGTCAAAAAACCATGATACAGAAGAGGGGGTATTTCGCCTTTGTTAAACGCATCAGAACGTCGAAAAAATGCGATTCCCAAAAATTTCTGTGTGTGAAATGAGGTGAAGCAATGAAAATAAAATTCAGATCACTCAAAGTGGATTATTTGGATAATCATTCGTTGATCGTAACCATCCTTTCAAGAGCTGGAAGTAATTAATTCTATTGAGAAGTTGAAAAGTTTCATTCGGATACTTCTCAAATTTCACTTTTGAGAACCTAAAAATTCAACTCGTCGCAAAATACATTCAATTTTAATTACTAAATTGTGAAGTAGTATGTAAAATATGCATATACGCGTGTATATGAACAACAACCATGTCATAAACTGAATAATAATTCAAAATTTATGTCAAGCATACTTCATTTAATCCCACTCATTGCGAGAACGTGATGTATTCCACGTATTTAATGAACGTCAAATAAATTTAAGATGATGATAATTACGATAATGATGATAATGATGATGATGATGATGACGACGACGAATGTTGCCAGATGCAACCAGTTGATCATTGGGGAATCGATGAAATATTAGAAATAATGAGGGATATCGTTATTATTCATTCTTCCGGAAGAAGTTGTAAGAACTAATTCTTAATCTGCTTCAAATTTAGTTGGTTTTCTCGGAATCCTTCATGAATCTACAACATACGATTGATGAATTCAGTTGCTGATTGATTCCCTATTGAAAAATCGGGTATGAGTTCGTGGGGGAAGAAAATAATTCGTTAATTTAACGAGGAATTAGCTGTGAAAATATTGCTGTAATAGCTAAATTTCAACTACTATAGAAATAACTGTCGTTACCACAGTTAAAAAATAGCTACCATATCATTCTTTCCCGTGTTGTTTTCTCCTAACCTTCCCTGTCGAAGAAAAGAAAGAACATTGAAATTTGTCACAATAATGTTCCTGTACAAATTTACCGATCAATTTGTCACAACGTATTGTTCTAACCATTGAAGAATCAAATACTCCCCATCCCGTATTCGAAGGAAATAGTTTGAAATCGTCATCGTTCCCAATCGACACCCTCATCGTTCTAATTACCGACACTCGTTCTCGGACAAAGAACAAGAAGAAAAAAAAGTCGATTATATCTTCTCATCGAAATAATAGACGTGAAAACGATTGTTGGGGAACGAAAACTCGACGTCGAAGAATTCGGTAAAAAAACGTAATAACGACAAGTATACTCCGTGGGAAAAAGCATTCAAGGTTTTTTCATCCCTCGGTAACGTGGAGAAACTTGCTTAAATATTCAGTGATGAAAATCTCGTTGCTTCGAATGGGATCGAAAATCCGCGACGCGGAGAGTCTTTACCGAGATAGTAATAATCGTGAAAACGAATATTGAAAACTATGCCTTGAGCGATAACAGAGAACACTATTCGCTAGGAAATCAAAGTGAGTCGAATGATGAGTCTAGGAATGTTTGGAGGAAGCCTCGGGCTGCTCCGTCTATTGCCACGTGCGTTACCGGTGACGATGTTCAAACGATGATATCGCGGTTAACGTGTCTGCAACTATACATAACGATTGAACAGTTTCAACAATAGTTTTTCCCTCCAAAAGCAAAAATTTCAGTAATATATCTCGATTAGATGGACAAAGAAGACGAATTCGCGAAAGAATCATCGCCAAAGATTTCACAATATTTGAAGAATGTAATAAGAATCCTGTCTTCGATAAATGATATCCAAAGAAAAACACGTGAGATTTCGCAAGCCATTGCTGCAAATGTCTCGAAGCATTAGCTGTCTATATAACAAAGAGGTATAAAAAGATTGTGGCATCTTCGGGTACGTTGAGACACGTTCACGCGTCATAGATTCTATTACATACATATATACATATTACTCCGACATCAGTGAAGTATTATACGCTTCTTACGTACATTTTGTTCCCGATTCCTTCCAACGTTGATAACATTCCACGATTTGTCAAGTGAATTCTTGCATCGGTTCTCATGCTTTTTCATGAGAATGAATTTTCAAGTCTCTTCTTTTTTTCCCCCTCTTAGATTTATTAATCGAAATTAATGTGATTGAAAATGAAGATACTTCGCTCAACGTTGTTAATACATTTCTGTGTAAAGTGGATCGGAGTGGAAAGGAGAAGAGAGGCTAGGCTGGCTGCTCGATGTCCTGAAAGTGGTGGTCATAAATTGGATAAACCTGCCTTGATTTTGTAAATTAAGTGGAGTTAATTGAAGTGTAACATCTCTTCGTTGAACTTTCGAACAAAAGGTATGAAATTGCCAAGAGGAGAGAAAAGTGATGAAAGTGAAGAAATCAATCGAATAATACGCAACGTTTCTCTCTTCACCTCCCTTCTTCTTTCAGAGTATAATAAATTCACTTTTTCGTTTTATTCCAATTCCAACTCCCATTCGCACACGATTTTTCACTAAAGATCGTCTAGCGGCGAACTATATATATATATCTACAGGGGGGAGACTATGTATAGGCACGACACGATATGTCATTCAAGTTCATGGCATGACGAGTGCAACAATGGGACTCTGCGGTTGATTTTTTGTCTACCTCTATTCATTCGTATCGCATACACACATTAAAAACAAATAATAACAGCGGCAACAACAACTGATTCCTGACCTCCTCTGTCATGTGCACTCCGACAAAATTCAATCGATTGATCAACCACCCTACGGATCACTTCATATCTATATTATAAAAACAACCCTCTACCGAGAAAAATAATTGATCAACAGGGATTATCCGCATGATTGGGTTTTTTAATACTTGAAATGAATCCCGAGTCCCAGGCGATTCGAGTTTTCCATTACCTATATAAGAAACATTCGCAACAATAATGAAATTTCATACAGGACAAAATCATTGTTATTTCATCTTTCGAAAATGATACTTGAAAAAACAACACCCTTCTGAATTTTCGTTCCTCATCGGCATGATAATTGAAGTATATTTATCGATAAAAACCACCTCCGAGGTTCGAATACGTTATATTTATCGAAGGTTGAAGAAGGTGAGCACAGAGGAAAATCACTCGGGGTGCTCTCTTTCTATCTAGGAGATAAAGGTATAATATATCGATTCAGTTTGTAAGTTATATCGTATTCATCTCGACATTTATCATTCTTTGTTCCGCTTTTCTCGAGCGTCAATATTTTGTTCTCTAATGCCTGGTGGTAGCAGAGGTGATAGGGTGTTGCTGCTGGTCCTATAGACACCGAGTCTCAAAAAAATCACATCTTCGGAGTGTTGCGAGGTTGAGGCGTTGAAGATGAAAAGATGGAAGAATAAAGCCACGTAGTTACTGCGGGGAATTGGAGCAAGCAATTCAGAATGACGGTGACGACGACGACGAAGACTACGACTACTACGACTACGACGAAGGTTGATGGGCCGAGGGGATAATAAGGGAAGGAAGGGTAGGTGGGGAGAGAGTGTCGGTGGTGAAGGAAAAACGACAAGAAGAAGGGTCATAAGGTAATCCAGAAAGCTCATCGTGTAATTTCCCATAAGGCCAAAAGGTTCTATACCTACTACATACTTTGCTTTGTCGAAAGTTTTCAAGTATCTTTCACCCCGTCGCCCCTTGGAAGCTTTTCCTTTTATATCACTTCCCTGTTCTATAATACAAGATGTACTTTTATTCTCGCTCACCGCCGCCGGAGTCTATTTATCTTTCCATTCTCCTCTTTATTCATATATTTTTCATCGTTCGAACGGAAAACGATGATTTCATTAGTCTAATGGATACTGTTTTGACATTTCCCTTGGACCGTGTATTAAATCAAAGGATTTCATCTTCCTTCGCGAGTGGTGGATTTTGAGTATCCTTCGGCTTAACCCAACGCGACGTGTCAATAACATTCCAACATCTGTCCTAAATTCTTCACGTGAGTAAATTCTGCTATCCGTCGATTTCTCTCTCTCTCCTCCATCTTCACATTCGAAGAATGATTTTATGCTCAATACTCAAAGGGCAAACAACATTCATCTCCATCCAGGAAAATTGAAATCTCTAGATAAGAACTCGATTTAGCCGATGGAGGAAGCCGGATGGTAACCAATTTTGCGGATTTTCAAGGAAAACAATACAAAGTGGAGAACGTGAAGGTTCGATTCCTACGCTGTCACGTATGAAGCAAATAACATTGTTCTGTGTTTTGGTAAATGAATTTATTTTTCCTCTTCCTTCCTGTACGAAACCCCTGATTCTATTCGAAACGAATGCTCCGGGTGCGCCGGGTACGTGTACGTATACGGTACTACACGCTGGAATAAACGAACGACGACGATTCGAAAAAATTGTTTGCGGATCGCGTACGCGTATTTATTTATTTATATATATATATATATATGTGTGACACTTTTGAAAATCTAACCGTTATTTTTTTATCGTTCAATTGTGAAATTCATTCTCAATTGATCGTCGTGATATGAATTCGAAGGATAGATTGGGTAACGATTCGTCCTCCCGAACGAATTCTATCAACTCTGTATATAATGTCATCTTTAAATCTCAGAAATTCACTCTAAATAAATCTTCTCTTTTTGTTTCAGGTGAGTGTGGAATTGGCAAATATTGATAACTTGGGTAATAAATGTCTGGTGAGTCTTCAAAAATCTGTTTCCCGATAAAGATTCAATACAAAATTTGTATAAATGTGCACAGTTGGAAATTTTGTGTAAATCTGATAGAAAATCCGTGCGTCATGAATTTTCTGTTAAATATTGAAAACAAACATGTGTAACTTCTACAGACGGTTCTTATGTAATCAGATCCCAATTGATTTATCATGTGAAATCATTCAAACAAGTGGATTTTATGCAACTCAAGATTCAACATAAAACTTGTGTTATTTTCAACCACCGAAGGGAGATTGCCAGTGGTGGGTGCTACTTTTTGATGAAAGATCCATATATACGCGTAACTGTGGTACTCGACATTCATTTTGGTTTCGTCTCCCATTCTAATGGGGCTTAGTTTTCTAGATATGCAAATTTGAAGATCGAGTCCAAGTTGATATGCGCAAAGGAAGTATTCCGTTCCAAGTGATAGAGCTACAAGGTCTGGTCTCGACGATCGGTGTTCAATTCTCATTGATGACTATTTTTTTTCGATTTATTCTTATACATTGTTTTAACATACACAAAATGCAATTTTCACATTTGATTTAAGTAAAAAAAATCCATAAATTACATTTATTAACTGTTAATCCGGGACTTATTTTTAACTTCATTCGACAGTACTTATGTGTTGAATTTACACGATCGGAAGTTCCAATCAAAACTTTATCAGTATCCTTTTGTGCAGGGTTGCAAAAAACCCTGGGTTTTTTTGGGTTTTTGAAAATTTATTCACATTAATTGCCTCACAGTGATAAGACTTTCAGAAAACTTCTTGAATTGTACACGACATTCCTGATGAAATGTCAGATTCCACATCAAATTGAATAATATTCCAAAATTTATTACTGGAATTCAACATTCATTTGTGAAATTTCACAAATATATTTATGGTATTGAAATTAAGGAACAAAATTAATACGTGATCCATTTTCCGAATAATCATATTTATCTATCAGTTCATTATTAATTTCTCAAAAAATGGGCAATATATGGAATTTGATTACCCGATACTTAAATCACTTGATGGATGATTTTTTCAAATACATTATCCATCATTCAGGTGATAGATGATTTCTTCAAACACCTTATCTATTATTCAAGTAGTATCCATTATTTGAGTAATGGGTCATCGGATTCCGTATATTGTTCACTTTTTGAGAAATTAATGATCAACGAAGAGATGAATATGATTATTCAAAAATGGATAATAGATGCGTGGAAATTTTATATTATCAAAAAATAAAAAGATGGAAAATCAGAATTTCTTTCTTGACGATCTATGCTTAAATGAAATTGAACAGAATATATTTGATAGTTTGGAAAAAATATTCACTATTTTCACACGATTAATAATAATCTATGACCAGCGAGAAATACAGCAAGCGAAGAAGACAAAATTCACATTGCATTGATTTTAATTATTTTCTGATGATTTGGTAGAGCAGGACCGTACAGTTTGGTTTGGAAAGATGGGTCAAAATTTGGAAATTCAAACCATCGAGAATCCTGTGTTGGAAAGAGGAATTATAAACTAAAAAGTACCAATAAGTACTTTTTCGAATAGATTTGTATTAAGAAATGTGAAGATATTTTGATTTGTGATTAATGTTATAATTCCATTCCCAACAAAATTCACCTAATGTCCCTGGTGAAAATCCAAAGGTGAACGAAGCGGGTATCGAAACAAATGAAGCGTGGAAATGTTCCAATTTCCTCCTAAATCATACCCAGATGACTGTTAAGTTTGCGGCGCGGTTCAAC
This sequence comes from Gonatopus flavifemur, assembly GCA_018340375.1. Taxonomy (NCBI): domain Eukaryota; kingdom Metazoa; phylum Arthropoda; class Insecta; order Hymenoptera; family Dryinidae; genus Gonatopus; species Gonatopus flavifemur. The sequence goes on from JAFFJZ010000006.1 coordinate 14,764,049, forward strand.
GCTTCATTTTCATCAGAGGTACATTATCTTTTCAACATAGAAACGATTGAGCACGAAAAAGGTCAATGACAATGAATTATCACACCAAAATTGATAAAACAAAAGTTTCACTCAAGTTTCTGAAAAAAACAAAACACTGTAATTTTAATTTGATATCATAGCGTGTCAGCGAATGATAGAAACTGGGTTTCATTGAAAAAACCCGAATGGGTGTTTTGGGTTGGGGAAAATTGTTGCAACCCTGCTTTTGTGTCATATTATTCACATCAAGCTTGACTTAATAGCCAACACAAACACGTTGAATCGACACAAAAATTTGTGTGGACCGTTTAGGAGATGTGAAATGTGTTGAATTTAACACAAAATATCCAATTGTGTACAAGAAGGATCACATTTATCTCATATAACACACAGAAGAGATTCAAACGCTTGGACTGTTGTTCGATCCCAGTGGATCATTTCTCTTCCACACCCAGTTTAGCAGGATTCTTACGATCTACCTCGTGTCTCGAGTCTTAATGTATCGTACATCGGTTTCCAATAATTATAATAATTCCAGCTAGAGCTATGCGGTCAACCGATTATGGTTGGTTATCCGGTCAACCGCGCAGACCTAATTTCTAACGCTGCTGCTGCTGCTGCTTCTGCTGCTCGATGTGGAAAGAGAAATAATAACAGGGACAATTTTCCTCCGAAAGATTCAATTCCAATGAAAATAATCATGGATAATAGAAGCGTGATTGAATCCGTAACGTATTGTACAGGAGTTACTTTTCTCTTCTCTAGATAATCGCGGGGGATGCTGCGTTATTTCACATTCCACGATTGTACGGGATTTATAAGGTCATTCCGTATTCGTGAGTTCCATTCGAAAAGGGAATTGCTTTTTCCTCAGTCGATTAAATGTGGCAGAGAGAGAAGAATTTTACAATTTTTCTCGATGTATGGTATTTCGCGTTTCGAAATTTGAACTCCGAACCCGGAAGAACGAAAATTCGACCACGATTGCACGGTTGGTTAGAGACTGGAAAGATACGTCGATATAGGAGTTTAAATTCGATTGAATGTTGTATACTGGACTAGAAATTCATCTCCTGGATCTGATTATTAGGTTTCTAACAAGGATTGTCACGATGGAATAACATATTAGAACTTCCAGGAAGACCTCACTGTGGAAAAAATGTATGGAACACTTCCGGTACCCTACTGGAAGCAATTAACCTGTACATCAATGAAAATCATGAAAATTTCAGTACACTCGGCGAAAAAGTGCAGGGAGAAAAATGCAGCTTGAAAGGATAGTAATCTTTAATAGAAAATTGGAGAATATTTCTTAAAATCTAAGAATTTTTCTTAAGTTCGTAATAAACATAAAACGGTTCAGATTCCTCTCGAATATTGCTCGAGAAACAATGAAGAATTATCAATACTTAACAAATCATAAAAACAAATATGAAGTTTCCAAAAGTCGCGAATGAAATTTTACAAAGTGAATAACAAAATTCTGTAATTTGAAAATAAGATTCCGAAATTTTGTTATTTACTTTGTAAAATATAATGCGCGACTTTTGGAAACTTCATATTTGTTTTTATAATTTTCCAATTCCTGGACATCGGAAAATTTCAGTTTTCTTAAAAGTGATCATTTGAATAGAAAATCAATAAAATGAAAATTTCCAAATAGTTTTAGAAGAATGATTAGAATTTTTTGGAAAAATATAACCAGTTGAATGTTGGAGGAACAAGTGTTGGAACTTGGAATCGATCTTGAATCGTCATTTTTGGAAATCCAAAACACCTGAACAGGGATGGGTAGCCTCAATGACTTTTTGTACTTTAAATACTTTCTTCGACAAGAAAAAGTACTTCAAGTACAAAAAAGTAATCGAGGCTGCCCATGTCTGCACCCGAGTCAATTATTACAGGTCCCAATATTGACACAAGATTAGCAGAACGTGTTCGAAAATCAGCATCTCCAAAATATTCATTTCAAATGAGAAGATCATCCTCATCGGATCCTAGTGAAATTCTCCAGAGGTGCGGTCTATTTGTGTGTACAGGGAACATCAGGTCGAATCGATGATAATCCCTAGTCGGGTATTTGACAGCGAAAATCAATCAAATCATCGAGCGTTCATCGCGATAACCAATAATCAAATTCAAATGAAATCTCATCGATCCGCATCGATCGGTTCTCGAGTGGACGCTTTAATAAGGGTTCCATCTGAATTATGCAGTTGAACGTGCAAGAGATTTCCAGGAAGCGAATTTCCCTTAAAATCAATAGGCTTCTTGACGCATTAGGGTGATAGCTTGCAGGTACAATTTCATCATTCTATCTCGCAAGTTTCTCTCGAGTTATCGCAATATGTATTCCGTAGTGAGAGTGAAGTGCACATGCGTAAGTTCATATACTACACGTACGATCTCGCATCCACCAACATTTTCTCAGAAATATATTTTCCCCGCTCACTCAAAAACGACGGAGTATAAATCCATCAAATTCTGAACATCGATTTTTGATCTTTCGCATACACTCTCTCTCTCTCTCTCTCTCTGTTTTTTTGTCCTCTTCTCTTCTAAAAGACGATGTTATCAATTGTTCGTTTATTTTTTTTCCTTCGCCATTTTGCAGAGTGTGCATGCACATGAAGTTTATTTGAAGGAACAAAAAAACAAACGCGGTATGATTGTAGCCACATTTGCATCATGTCGTATCGATTCAATTGAATCATCGTTAACGTAAATGGATTTTTTCCGTTCCTTTGTGCATCGAAACTCCTGTTAAATTCATCAAATGAAAAAAAAAAAACAATTTGTTATTTTATATTTGACATAAATTTTCTCATAGCATGAGAATTTATTTTCCGTCATATCGTGTATATTATATCACCCGCACACGTTTCCATTCCTTATAGAAAGGATGTATATATATGTATATATGGCATATATGCAAGAGAGAATCCATTATAACCAATCATAACAGCGAGCTCCATAAAACTTAGAAACTACTGAAAAGTTTTTATGATGAATTTCATCAAGTCTTTCTCCCCCTCGAGCTCGAACTATCAATTCTCTAAAACTTTTCAATCTTCGCCCAGGGCGTGATATGTGTATGTTCGGCCAGTATAACAGCGTAATACTCAGCACTGTTAATTCGAATTTATGTGTACAGAAGGTGAAGTTTCCTGAAAGTTTGATATTTAATTTGATTTGGAATGAGATTCGGGGAGAAGCGGGGATATGGAGCAAACAATGCGATTCGATATTTTCACTCGAATACTCTTATCCTTTCCTATCCGCGGGGCATTAAATTTCTGGTTTTCCGCGTGGCGGAAGGAACCTCGACGTATCCAAAACATATCCGCGTGTATTATACCGTGCCTGACGATGCACTTCTACTATATTCGCGGCGACGACGGTGGTGGCGGCGGCTAACGTGCACTCAACTACTTAATAATGTAACAGTCAGCCAACCACCATGCTTTAGCCCATTATGCTTCCATGCACGTTTCGCAAGAACCAACGAACCCAACAAGCATTACTTCACACAGCAGGAGCATCAGCAGCAGCAGCAGCAGCAGCAACAGTGGCAGAAGGTAAAACAGCCACCGATACACCATCTCTTCAGTCTCTCTGTCTGTCTCTCTTTGTCCTCTTTGCCGCCGTCGTTCCGTGATGCTCTTGCTTTGCAACGCAATACCACGCTATGTTCTCTTCCTTGTAATATAGAATTCTATTGGGATAGATTTGCGGTGTGTGTAGTCGCACTAAGCGTACAATTCTACATCTTGCGCCCTGCTATTAACTGCTAAGAGAGAAACGTCGTTGTTCGTTGTTGTCGTCGTACTCGTAGTCGTAGTCGTCATCGTTGGTTCACCGAAGAGGAAGATTCTCCTTATCCTCTGCAGCGAAAGATTCTTTCTCCCATCTATCTCAAACCACCCTCTTTCTTCTCTGTTCTCTGAATTTCAAGAATTCTTATCTTAGGTTCAACGTTTTTCATCTCCACAAGAAATTCATGTCAAATATTTTTATCCAATTGAGAGATCTTGGGATGCAATAATCCGAAAGTATATCGAAGGAAATTACATGCTTACATCGGGTATGTTCTTTCAAAAAACACCAGAGGACTCGCTTCGTTCGTGTTCAAGAGCGCGATATCAACCTGCTGTCGGAACTATTACAGCATTTATACATTCAGGAATATGTAAAAAGTTACTCAACGGTTTTACGGATGACTGGAAAAGTTTTCGAATAAGATTTGAACAGTTCTAAACGCAGTAGTCCTTAAATGATTCTCAAACAATGTTCATATGGTAGAACAGTGCGACTAGGGATTCACTGTCCTCGAGAAGAGGAAATTGAAACGAATAAACTGTTGGTATCGTTGTGGTAGGATCAAGATCTTTTACAAATTTCACTCAATTTGATGATTCTTAATCAGAATCGAATGAGATACGAAACAATTCAATTGAAAATCTAATCCAGAAATCCATTTGTATAGAAACACACAACATATTCTGTATATTCTCATTCTTTTCGTTCATTTCGATCTTGCTCGGATCCCGACAAGAATTGTGAAACCTGCGCAGAGAAAAAAGAAGTTGTAAAATTTACATCTTGCGGAGTCAAAAATAGTTCGAGCTACCACAATTCAAGCTGATTTATTCAATCTTACATTTCCAGGTGTGAAATCAACTAAAATTGTGGTAATTTGAACTATATTTTGAAATCGTCCAAATATGGCCTCCCCAAGATGTAAATGTTACCACTTATTTTTTCTCGGTATGGCTATATATAGTCGAATCCTTGTCCAAAAATCTCGCCCAAAGCTTTTCTAAAAGATTCGAGTTCTTCAGAAATATTATGAGTCAATTCAATGATTTCTAATTGAATTTGTAACCGATTTCCAACTTTGTCCTTTTCCCTCAAGAAAATTTATAAAACAAATATTTCAAAGTTGTCCATGCCCTCAGTGGTGGGAGTTTTCATTGTTTCGAACGGGAACCGAATTCCCATGCGAGAGTTGAGTTGAAGGAAGCAGGAGGGAGAAAAAAATTAACGAGGTTAACCCCGAAAGTGACCTCGAAATCCGCTCTAGTACTTTTCCTATGCGGTCTGAAATTGACATCTTATCGATTGCAATAAAAATTTGACGATAAATTTTACGCTTGTCGGTAGCCAAAGCTGAACACAGTAGCGGCAGCAGTAGGAGCTATCACAGCGGTCTCACATGGCCCACATCTTATGTTATTGGGGCGGGTAGGGATGATGTGGCGTCTCTCGTGTCGGGTGTGTACCACTTGGACAGGTAACGATCGACATTTGTGGCAGTTGATATCCGGGACTCATACCACCTTGAAATATTTCTATGTCACCACATATATATATACTTACGTTTTATACGATAAATTTTATGACTGCAACAATAAAATTTTCAACATAAGTTTCAAAGCTCTGAGAGGAGAGAGAAGGAATGTTATGATTCTTAGAAATTTCGAACTCCGGGGGATGGTTCCCTTGCTTTCTTAGGAGGTAGCTCGTTCGCTACCTCCCGAACGTTTGCTTTATTCATATTCCTTGTTATTGAGCGAAATGATTCGTGTTTGATCTTTGAAGGGTGGGCACCATACCATTCCACGATTGTTCTTTGTATCGAAAATTGCACTTCCACAAGATTTTTATACACGATCTCTTGCATTTAATGAAATATCGTATACCATTCATATTAATACCGAGAATAGCTCCGCGCGCGGAACAAGTGAATATTCGTTCGAGGAAATATTCGCAAGAACCAGAAGGTGAAAAAAGAAGAGAATACGTAAACACGTGGGTATATGATCGTTTTTGTTTTTCCTACTAATTAACATACATCTCATGACATATTTCATTACTCAACACCGCTTCCACTCATTTCTCATTGATAGTATTCCCGCGCAATATACGTTCGCCGTACTTTTGTCCGTTGAACCGAACGAAACTATGAAAGGTTCGCTATAGCGAGTCAACGTTATTCTCACATTCTACGATGCGAATACGCTATGAGAAATATCTTTGTTCGGAAAAACATACTTCTCGCGATGTTTTTCTACAGTCGATAATTATTACATGTTGTTGCACACAGCGTGGTTTTTCAATCAAATCGATGAACGATTTCGAGGAAAACCGTACCGCAGGAGAAGGTGAGTGAATTTGTTCTTGGTCGAGGAGAAATTTTGAAAAGATAGACGAGAAAAGTTGAAGCCACGTTGCTATTCACCAGGACGGTACTTTAGGATATAAAGCTCCCACATTTGCATATCTCTTGACGCAACTACTTTCCTACCTTTTTATAATCATGATGCATTTTAACCCCCTGTCTCCCTACCTTCATCCTCTCCACAACTCCGCACTGTACTACCGCCGACAAGAATATTATTATATTTTTTACTCCCATCGTGCTGCTGGGGTGTATTAAGAAGTAAAATGAAAAGAAATGGAATGAGAGGAAGGAGAAAAAGAACAACAAAAACAAAGTACCACTACTCTGTTTGGCACCTTTTGTCTCCAACTATTTCTATGTAATGAATTTAAATATTTTTCATGACGTGTTTTAATTGCTTGCCGCTCCCACGTTGCTTTGACCTCTTGAAATGATAAAACCTGTCGTCTCGTGGATAGAGGAATTTCATTTTAGGAATGCATGGATATATATTCTCTATTCTATTACATACGCCAACAACTATTTTTTCAATTTATTCATTGCTGTTTGTTTGGATTTTCAAATGAGCTTTTGATTTTGAATATTCTCATCATTCAAAGAGAACGATATAAATTGATGATCCAATCAATTTTCATGGTACGAGGATAGATGAAATGTGTAGACGTGGAAGTTTATTCGATTCATCTCGCTTGGTATTGCTCGTTCCATTGTCGATCTTCTGTCGAAGAGGAGAATCAACGGAGGAAAATTAACATATACCTACTTTGCTTTGGATTACGTTTCGGGTTGCCAATTGATATCGAATAAGCGTGTGCAAGAGAACACTGTTATAAATTTCTAATTGAATTTCCAATTACATGTGATGAATGCAAAAGTTATTTACATAACTGAAGATTGTATCGAAATTCCAGTTACGAAAATAAATGTTGCGCAGTAGGTAACGTTGGTACCGTGCGGACAATTTCGTGCAGACTCAGCTTCGTCGAGTAAACGTTAGGGTCCGAGCGTTTAAGCGTCACGCACGTTAAGAAGAAATAATCCGGGCCGGATGTATAAGGAGGTACTTCGGTGCTCCAGAAGTCTCATAATGAGATGATGTGCATAAACGATCAAACTTGCATAAGATCATTCACAGTCATCTGAGAGGAAGCTACAACAGACAGATAACACAGGTTTGCGAAAAGATGAAAATCTTCGCCCCTTTACAGTTGAGGATCATTTTCTGAAGTCATTTGCTGCGCAGAATCCGAAGCCAGAATTGGGCTATCACGTTCGAGGGTATATTCTCGAAAAATGCAGGTTTTTTTGCCACTTTTGAGGTTATGCACAGGACGCACAAAATTTTCTTGATCTTTCTTTCCAAGTGCATCACTTTATACCATTCTTCCCCTTCAAAATAAGCTATCGAACGATTACCTACGATTTTTTCTTGCGGAATTACGACAATTCCAAGTTGTCAAATATATCCCCAAGATTGTAATATTCTTAAAATCTCCTGAGGATGTTGCCAGGATGTATGGGAATGAGAATTCCATTTTTCTAATATGATATTCTTCTTCAGCGACCTCAAGAACTCCCAAATACACATATTGAAGGAAAATTTTCCACTAAAAAAATGTATACCTCAAAGGGTTGATCCGGATAATTATCGATAACTACAAAAACGCACAAGCGATTTACCATCCTACAACAGTGTTTTTCAGTTATTTTCACCTTCTTTATGGAGATGTAATCATCATCCCGTCAGCTTCCAGAATTATCTCGTGTTTTGGAGAAAATTATCGTGCCCTCAGGTTTCTTTCCCCTGCTTAAAAGATCCGATTCAAACTTATTAACTGGTCAATCAGTATGAATTACAGATTTGTGTCCGGGAATTTCCTTATTTGATCTCATTCAAATATAATCGGCTTGAATAGGAAATTCCTACTCAATGGGATATAATCAGTAAATTCGAATGTACATGATCCGAATTCCCTGATTATGTCTCATTGAGTGAAAATTTCCTATTCAAACCAATTAGATTCGTATAAGATCAAATAGGAAAATTGCCGGACAAAAATCTGATTCAAACTGATTCACAAGTTAATAAGTTTGAATCGGATTTTTGAAGCATTCTTTGAGAATTCTCCAGGATTCTAGTAAGAAACTATCAACCAGCGATCGAGTTTCAGCTGTACATACGGTTAGAAGAAAAAAATTCCGCACATGGACTTTTTTATTCTGAAAGTTATCTATTGGGAGTAAAAATTCATTCGGTCTGTTTTTTTTTACGGTTAAAGATGCGTTTATTACAAAAGAACATGAATTATCAAATTGATCAAAGTATTGTCTATCGCTGGCTATCACTTTTTCCCATCTTTCGGGTAATTTTCGCATCCCGTTACGGAAAAACGTCTCGTCTTTCGAGGCGATCCAAGTTAGGAGCCAATTTTCGATTTCTTCGAAAGAAGTGAACCGGTGGCCTGCCAAATCGTGCTGCATCTGTCGGAATAACCAGTAATCAGAAGGAGCACTTCCCCTTAGAATATTCCACTTCAACGTTTCCAGATAATTTTTCACTACTTTTGCGACACGAGGCCGAGCGTTATCGTGTAAAAGAATAACTTTGTCATGTCTTTCCTTGTATTCCGGACGTTTTTCTCGTAACGCACGACTCAAACGAATCAATTGTAGCCTATACCGATCACCCGTAATAGAATCACCAGGTTTTAACAACTTATAGTATATAACACCCTTTTGGTCCCACCAGATACACAGCATGATCTTTGAACCATGAATATTCCTCTTTGGTGTCGATGTTGAAGTCGATGGCAACGATTGACCGGGCATAGGATAGTATTTTCTTTTCTTGGGGTTATCGTAGAATATCCATTTCTCATCTCCTGTCACAATCCAATGTAATGAACCCCTTTCTTCGTTGTCTTTGAATCAGCTGCTCGCAAGTGAAAAATCGCCGTTCAATGTCTCTAGGCTTTGAGTCATAAGGCACCCAATCGCCTTGCTTTTGAATCATGCCCATGGATTGTAATCGTACGGAAACTGCTCGTTGCGTAACTCCTAATGATTCCGCAAGCTCCTGTTGCGTTTGACTCGGATCTTCGTCGTGTAAAGCCTCCAATTCCTCGTTTTCGAATTTTTGTGGTTGTCCTGAGCGAGGCTTGTCTTCGACACTGAAATCGCCATTCTTAAAACGTCGCAACCATTCCCTACATGATTTATCAGTTGGAGTATTGTCACCGTAAACTTCCACAAGCATTCGATGAGCTTCAGCTGCACTTTTTTCCAGTTAAAACAGAAAACTAGCACCTCCCGCAAATGCTGCTTAGTTAAAACGAAATTTGACATACTTCACTGAGTAAAAATCGGGATTCTAGAAGGAACTCGGAGTGATATCAACTGGATATTATTATTCACAGGTGTCTAACCTCTTTGAAACAATTGAAATCGGTTGTGACTATGAAACATTCATGAGAGCAAGAGTCATCTTTTCAAACCGAACCGAACTAATTTGTACTCCCAATATTATACTCATTTGCCCATAAAATCAATGCAGGGATCTGTTCACAAAAATTCTGAATTTGAATCTACGATAAAAATCGATCGGAATAATTTAAAATCCACGGTCAGTCGATTGATTTTGAAATAAGAGAACAATCAGAAAATATTCCACCGTGAAAGAGTATGAACGTACACAAATGAGAGAGTCCTTTGAAACTTCAACTCGATCCTCAAAGGGTCATAGGTTTTATACACTTACCGGTGAACACATCTAACGTCTGCGACTAAGTGAGTGATAATGGCTCCCAGATCTTCTTATATACTCCGGAGACCGTTCAACTTCCACCTCATACCAACCGACCCATCCTTTTCATCCTTTTTTCTCCATAATGTTTCACTCGACTATAAAAATCTCACATTTTCAAGAGTTTTAAGATATTATTGTAATATGATTATATTACATTTTTTTATACTTTATTATTGATCCTTATAATCGAGGAAAATTTTGAATTTCCATCATCATTTCTTCGGGATTTCAAGACAAGTTTTTGCATGAATGAAAGCACAATTGAATTCGCGTTAAGATAAGTTTGGATTACAATTGTAAGATTGTGCTTTACCAACGAGGGAGGAAATACCTATACAAAGTACCTCAGATAAATATGCGAAAGAATGGTGGATAGATAAGAGATATCGAAATTAGAACAGCATATTTACGATTATTATCTTCCACCCATATCATTGTGGTAAGGTGCAACCGATATCGGTGCGAGGTGCAAATAACAAGTCGATCCGTAGAATTGTCGACGTGTGAGCCCCTCCCACTTCCCAACTCTGGGCGACGATAAAAGAAGATTTAGGTCGATTTAAGATTCCAATTTCCGGACGGTACGGTTTTCCCTCAGAGTTCTTGGGCACTTCGATAGAAGATCTCAGACAAGACACAGAGAAAGAGAGATGGAATTGCGAAATAGGAAAAGAGGAGGAGAAAAAGAAAGAAGAGATAGAGTAAAGTTACCCTCCATCCTCTTTCTCTGTTCCATTTCCCCTCTAACACACTCAGCACACTCTACACATTCATGTCCCAGTCGTCGTCGGCGTCGTCTTCGTCTTCGTCGTCGCGGGTTAGAGTGGTCGAGCTCGAATTGCCTCTTCTTTTCCTTTCACCTTCTCCGTATCACGTTGTTTTTCCCTTTTCCTTTTCTTCTTACCCTTTGTCTCTTCGTCAACGTTCTACCACCACCACCACCACCACCTTCTTGAAGGAAGAAACCGTAATTGACCCTTCCAACGGTACGAAAAATACGAAGAAACCCTAAGTCAAATACAAGCCAAAGGTTCAAATATTGAACGAAAAGATCAATATTTTGAAATTTATATGGTGTATAAGTATGTATAGAGATTCCTTGATACCTTTCATATATAATTCATAGATTACTCAGGGTTTAATCTTACGAAGTTTGCCCTTGACAATATTGAAATATCTCTTTATCCAACGTCGGCCTTATTTCGCTTACTCTTCACTCACTCGTTGTAATTGGCCCTTGGGCAACGAGAGATGAAGCGGAAACTCAAATGTGTCGGAGGAAGCATGGAGTTACTGCTGTTACTCAAGAGAAAGAGATGGATTTGAACAGTGGAAAAAAATTGTAGCAAGTGGTAGTAGCAGGGGGTAGGAACGGTAGTTTGCGTCACGATCTCTTCTTGCCTCTTCTGCAAGGGAAAACAAGGAGGAGAGTTTACATATATGTATATATAAGCTTCAATCTCAAGAGAATGGCAAAGAAAAGAGACCGACCCCTCTCGCACGGTTCTGAACTTTCGGTCCATGAGATATGCAGAAATTAAATATTCATTTGGGTTACCTGCTGTATGAACACAAAAGGAGAAAGAGGAGTATCTTACTTTTCCCTCTCTTCTCTACGGAAAGTAATGTCTTGGCCTGGGGCCAGTTTCGCCGAAGGTTTTCTCTGGGTTTCCTGCGAGTTATACGTAGAGGTAGTATATGTCTGACTAATCGTAGAACATAGATGACGATAATACTTGAAAGTTACGTATACGACAGGTATTTGTTTTACATACCCGACTTTCTTAATGATTTGATAGGGAGTTGAAGCACCCCAAAGACCCCCTGCTCACGGTATTCAATCAAGACGAGGAGCGATACAACTCTCTCTCTCTCTCTCTGCAGTCGGTAAATATAATAACCGGAGGACGGAGTGTACGGATTTGTCCTTTCTTGCGTTATCCTGGATATATGCATACAGCTATCCAACCCGCTATAAATCCGCTCAACATGCGAGTAATGCTCAAAATGTCATGAACTTTGTAAATCTCAGGTTATATTCTAGAATACAACAAGATTTACATTGCAATATGGAATGATAAAGGTGTAATCTCTACAGGATTATTGTACATGAACACACAAAGTTAACAGTTGCTATAGGATATATTGATTGAATTTACGAGTGAGGAAAAGATATTCGAATTGTGGTAAGTGCGGGATCAGACAAAATATTTTCTATAGTTCGCATGAACTTGATTCTCAAGGTTAGGTTGTTTCAACAATTTTTATATTGAAAATATCCGACTAGATACAATCCCTCATCCCATGAAATTTCGGGGAATTGAAAAAGTCGAATGTCAGAGAAAATATTCTTACTCCAAAGCCAAGTAGTGCAGCAGCCTCGATCGACTGGAAAAACTTTATTTTCCCTCGGACGAGGGAGTTGGGAAACGAAATCAGAAACGATCACATCGCACAATAAATTCTCAACTATACTCTCGCATCGTGTATAAGGTCTCTTTATTAATTTGAACTCTCGCAAAAGCTGTTCATTTTTCCTAAAGGGTTGAAACGCTTGGATGGAATCGAAGTGTCCAAACTTTTCAACCGAGATTCCAGATCGGGAGCATCATCATTCGAAAGTTCATTTGGAATTTTAATAAATATAATCCTTGTCGCGATATCGTCTGGGACGTATAATAACGAGTTCCGACTGGAACTTTGGCCAACCTTGTGGCGTTGCAGGGTGGTGGTCGGTTGGTTGCCTGGTTGCCTGGTGGCCAGTCATCGGGTTTGAGTTTGGGTTTGTTTGGGCTGGCTGTTCCCTGGTTTTGCTTCGGTTCAAGGCAACGAACCATTCATGCGGCCGTCGCTTTAACTCGGCACAGAGAGAGAGAGAGAGAGAGAGAGATGGATCGTTATAGCGGCGTGTGTAAGTACGTATATATATACAGAGGATAACATTTCGATTGCCCCTCTTGTCCCTGGTTTCCCAAGGGAATCACGGCAATGACGACAGAACGTTTCCAAAAGCATTCCGCGTGTCCCTCTCCTGTTACCGTAGAAATTAGCTTTGAAATATTGTCATAGATATATCACGTATTATAGTATTTGTTGAAATATTAAATTATCCTTTCAATATTTATCAAACGGAACTCAGCTTTGTGGAACGTGGAAGCTAATAATCACGTTACGTTAATTATTTTCTCCCAACGTGAGTTCAAATGGATGCACTTCTTGTATAGATTTTTTTGCCCCCTCTCCTCCTTCCTCCGCTCATCGGGGAGAGGCTTTTATGACGTATGAATATTCATTATTATCTATCGTCAATGAATAACTTGATTTTATTCTTTCAATTGCCATCGGACACATTTCTCCATAAAGGATATTAGTGTTTCGTTCATTTGTTTACGCGCATTTATTCCCTGCCCGTTTCCATACGAAAAATCTCTTTTTTGAATTTCAAATGCGAGAGTAATATTCAAATCTATGGTTTAATATAAATTCAATCCGAGAGATCTTTCGCGAACAGAAACGCGCGGGATATTATTATTCGAAATGAAACTCTATCGAATTACAATTTGTTTTGCTTTTTTTTCAACTCAATCTCATTTTTGTACATCGCGTATCATTTTTATTCTGAAAATTCAATTACGTTTTTGATCTCTCATCGTCTGTCTTTTTGTCGATAAAATAAAGTGTGTACGTATACGTTGTATATTCTTCGTTTATTTATTCATTGTTTTCTTGTTTTTTTGCAAAGAGCAATTTAGAAGAGAACGAATTCTGTTAGAGTAGAATAAAGAGTGTAGGAGAGGGATGATCAAAAGTAAAGAAATCGGGGGTGAGGGGGGTTCTCTGTCCAAGAGATGATTAATAAAACTTTGAATAAAAATTCTATCAACGTGGGGCGAGAATTCTTTTCGCGGGAAACGATTGTTTTACAATCAATTGTAAAACACGTTGGGGCTGTTAAGGTCCTTACGGTATTCCAAAGACGTCTCAGATTACCTTCGGAATGACACTATACGCATTCCGTTGAAAACCCACGAGCATCCAAATGTCCGCCGTATAACCGTTCCACTTTTAGAATTTCACCACCGTTGTAAGAATGCGTTTGATACGTGCTTCAACGCTCGCTCGAGGATGTTTAGAAAAAACATTCCAGAATTCAAACATCTTTTAATGCGATCGTGGTCTCAAAGTATCTATCAATTTGATCTAAATTTCATCACGACAATTATTCGTTTGGAAAATTCACCTGTACCACAACCTCCTCTTGACACGACGACGATGAAATAACCAAAACAAAAATTAATTCGCACGTCTTTGGAAGAGCGATGATAAATATCATCAAACGCCAACTCTCGCACCATCCAACAACGATTTTATCAAAAGAATTTCTCTACAAGAAAGCAGAGATATCTAAAACTAGGTTACATTGAATTCAAAGTAACTTTCTCTGATTAAAAGTTGAATGAGATATTCCATGTGGCTTTGATTACGTATATATATATATATATATATATATATATACATACATTGCAATTTTCATTGGAAACACAGTGGTATTAATAAACTTGAAAGGATTTCGAATACACTTTTAACGAGCAACGGCCGGGAAGAATATCATCATTTCATGTAGAGGGACACGTTTAATCTTCCCGTAACACGTATCTAAAATGAAAAAAAAGGAACATCGAAAAACAAAACCAACAAAATGGAATATATTCTACCTATCTGGACACTTTGTGGTCCAAACTTTCGCGAAACAATGGAAACCGCCCGAGTACAGTACTCAAGCTTGAATCGTAAAAAGTTAAAAAGTTCTTCACCAGAAGAAGAATGTTCCATTCATTACAGATTTCCTTTGTTTCCCATTCCCATTGATGACAAAGAAAAAAAAAAGTGAGTGGAGGAGAGGGAAAGAACGTGGCGCTTCGCGACTACGTATTTTTCATCTTCATTGTTGTCAATGTCATAGGATCTTATTTGCATTTGTTCGAGAATGGTTGTACATTATGCTTGGATGATAAAGAGAAACGAGATTTTCATTTCAATTATTTCGATATCGATGCGAAGGGAGAGGCAACAAAAAAAAAAGTCCTCGAAATTCGATTATCTTTGCGAGTAGAGTGTACTTTGAAAGGATGTGACGAGATATGCTGTATGGAACGTATATAGGTAAATTACGCGTGGGATCGACGTGGGAGGACGGATTTGTACTCAATTAGCATAAATTGAAAAGGTTTTATTGGAACAGATTGATTCTTCACAATCGTACCTATCGTTGCCCCGTAATCCTCTTAATCGATTCGATTTAGATTCAATGGAATTCTCGAATTTTATCTAATGATATATCTCTTTATTACAAAATGTTGATACGTGGAGTTCACGAAGCGTTCGTTGTTGGATTGCATCTGATAGCGCAACATCATCCTTGTATGCGAATTCGATGACCAATTGATTTTTCCTTCCTCGACGTACTCTCATAAATACCAATAGAAATAATAAGATGTTTTATTGATCTCTATGCGACCCTTGTCACAAAATCTATTGAAATCTATCGAACCTTCTTCTGGACAGGGAAGCAATTCCTATGAAAAATTATCATGCTGTAACTGGCAGCCTAAAGAATGGACATCAATAATACACTGACTTCTTTTTTTTTCTAAGGGTAAAAGTGGAGGACTGCTTCTCCAGAAACGAAGGATGGACACAGATTTACTTAACAGTAGTATACCATGTCAATTCGATTACATATATCAGAAACATAAATCTCATGTTTTATCATCAATCATCAAAATTCAATAATTCATATTTGTTTTACTCCAAGTTCGATTCAATCGTTGCAATTATCCTTGTTTTTTCATTCTTTGATATTAGCAACGACAATTGAATTGTTTCTTCCCTATTCCACATCCCCTATCTCGCGGATTCAAATTTCATTCTTTAATAATAAAATAATTGCGCGAAGGGTTAAAAATAATTATCGAGTCGTAACTTGGTTCCCCGTTGATAGGTGTACAAGGAGAGCAGCGGGAGGACGGAAGGGAAGGAGAGAGAGCAGCCTGACGAAACTTTGCCGAGTTTAAAATGGAAAAGAACTTCTCCCGAACTCAGCTGTTTTACTTCTCCGAGCCGGGAGGAAAATCCTATCATCCTTTATGAGCATGAAGAATGAAAGGAATTGTATGAGAAGAAAAGTGACTGGGATGGCAAGACGATTATGATAAAACTATACTTATGCAAATCTCGTTTCGTATCTCGTTTATCTCGTGTCCTTTGACGTATCACGTATGCAAATACGATACGATGTAAAACCAGTACCTATATATCATCGATCCGCGGCCGAAGGGGGAAACGAGAAATTAGTTTAGAATACTCGGTATTTATATTCGAAGTCTATTAAAGACCCGATAAAATTCATCTTTATAACAATAGAATGAAATAAATTGAAGGAAAACAAAGGCATGAAATTTGTGATATTTCTGAGGAAACAAAAGGGACGTCTCCCGTTGAGTAGGGTAAATTGGAATAGTCGCCTCGGGCAGCTAATATTTAAACTCTGGTTAAACGCGGTTGGGGTGAATTTGACCTCGATTGTCATACACGATGAATACAAATGGAAAGGATGTAGTATGTAAAAGGGGGAGGAAAAAATTGTCTGTAACAATTATATCGACGGTGAATGACTTATGTTCTCTCGGGGGAGAGTTTCTTTGATCTAGAATTCCCGATGTTCCTTGGTTGAACATCACATCATTTATTCATTCGTTTCATTCACTCCATTTATAATTAGTGTCGATCGAGGGGGATGCAATTTTCGAAATTCAGGTGTCAAAATCCGGATTTCAAAGATCCATGAGGTATTCTGATGTATCGATAACAAGGATATCAATTACAAATCGACGGATCGACTATCCGTGTTTCGTAGATAAATCGAGGTAATAGTGGTAATGATAATTCAATTCATTAATAATGACGTAATAATCGTATCAATATCATTTGTTCCTCGTATTCGAATCATCATAATGTTACGAAAATCGATAGCGATTTTCTAAATTTCCAACAAGTATTCTACAGGATTGATGCTATTGTTCGTCGATCGACGATATTAAACGATTAATTACCGAAGTATTTAAACTTTGTTACACGATTCGTTCCCTGGAATCGTGATAAGTCGACGCGGCGAGGACGGAGCAGAGAAGAGGAAAATTTTCAATTTACCCTGATCTACACGGTAAAGATAAAATTCTTTGATGCAGTAGCTATCGCTTCTATTCGCATCTCATCAAAATGTAGAAGAAAACTGATGAGCTTGCCGGAGAATGAAATTTTCCAGTCCGCCAAAAAGCAATTTGAACGACTATATTTTTCAAAGTTGATTACGCTGCAGTGATAACGCTGTAAAATTTGTCATACTTTCCGTTTTTTTTCTAGCATTCACATGAAAATATGATAATTATTCTTCAAGGAATAACGATAAATTGTAAAAAGATGTCATTAGCGCGAAATTCCTAGAGTATGCGCCTGCCTCTCTATATTCAGGCTAGAACAACACGTCGTTAGAGTCGACCACGCACTTCCAATCGGTCACCTCTTGTCCTACTCGGCGCAGATAAAATCCATTGAATTTTACGTGCTCCTGCTCGTACAACGTTCGCACGTACACATGAGAGGGATGTATTCGATTACGGTGCAGAGGCTGATGTGAGCAAAGGTAACCAGACGCCGACGCTTGACTGGTATATCGGTGGATAGGACGCAAAATGCACTCGCACTAATATACCCGGGCACGGGTATGTTGGATGCGTGAGTATATATAGAGCATGTCCTCGTTCAGCGGTAAATACCAAGTCGGAATTTGGCTGCTACTGCTGCTACCGCTACCGCTACTGCTGCTGCTGCAGCCAACCAAAGCCTTCTATTCCTATAAACGGATATAACCAAAAGAGAGAGAGCGAGAGAGAGAGAGAGAGAGGAAGAGCATGTACACTTGCCACGGAGGATTTACTGCCAGATAGTCGATTACATGGCTCGCTCGCTTATTGCGCTTTGAGCGTGAGCTACAGGAATATTATGTACATACACATATGTGCATGTAAGTAACGAAGGTAGCCATTTCGAAAGATTGAAGAGCACGACAGGGAGGATTAAACTCACGTGCTGCTCTCGTTTTCAAGTTTTTCACGATACGAAAACTCCTTCGTTTAGGTATTCGTCGCTTCATCTTGATGGGCTTAAAGGGAAGAGAGTATGATGTACGTCAGGAATTTGTCAACGCGCGGAATCCCTGGGCTCGAAGGGAAAACAAAATGTATTGAAGAGGGAAGAAAGAACAATGCAGTGTAACGGATACAGTCAAACTCTTGGAGGAATAGTCGAAAGTTTTGTACAGTGAGAAGATATTTGTCGATACCATCGCCCAATGCTTGAATTTTTCGATAAATTAAAATTAGAGCGAAAGTTGGAAAAACTTCATTTTTGATAGAGAAGTATCGAGTGATTCGATAATTCTTCTTATTCCTCGGAGATTCGTGAACTCTTGTAATCAATTGATGTATTATATTTCAAACAACTTGGTTGGGAAGTTTGAAAATTAAAATCAATACATTTTATCAAAAAATAGAGACCTTCGAGAGCGATGAAAACTTTCATCAAGAAACCTTAGACAATTCGTGAAAGATTGGGAAGTACATGGATACACATTTGTCATATGTCGGTGTTGTTTTTTTTTTTTTCACAAAACAAGTGAATCCAATAAAAATCCAGAGACGTAGAGAGATGCATGCCGAGTTGAGTAGCGTTGATTCCCGTTGCGTTACATTACGTTACGTTGCATCGCGACAAAATTTACATCCAAGCGTAGTTAAATTCATGCACGCCGCGGCGCGCGTCCAAATCTACATGCAACATACGCAGGGAACTGTATTTTATGTTACTCGTTGCACGTTCACACGTGCTTCATCCTCTCCTATCCTCTCTTGTCAGCCACTTTTTCCTTTTATTTATTTATTTACTCTTTTTTTTTAAATATATATATACAGAATACACACACAGGGACACAGATATACGGGAAAGGGCGAAAAAAAAGATAAATAACGAATCGAATTCGAAATTGGTTCCAGGAGTGTGACATAAACGACAGAATGACATGACCATTCTCGCCCATTCCTCTCCCCTTTGCTTCCCCGAATACTTTTATTAGATCCCAGCTAGCTAGCTAGCCAGCTAGCTACCCACCAGGAGCAAGCACTCTCGCTTCAATTTTCAACGAGACGTGTTCTCTATTTGCGTTTTGTTGTTGTTTTTTCTGTTCGGTACATTTTATCATGATGATCCATCCATCCCTGTTTGTATATTCTAGCAAAAATTTACGGTTATAACCGGGATTATGGAGTTCGGAGAATATGGCGGTATGGTGGTATGTTTCCGTTCGGGGGGAGATAATCGAGAGGAGGAGGAAAGTTGCGAAACTCTTTGAGGAGTGAATTTTATGTGTATTTTGAAATTAGGTTGTTGGATATTCCAAGTAATCCTTCTGTGTAGGTCAGAAGGTTGGTGTTCCGGATATATTTTCAGAAGATCTGTCGTATTTATCTATCTATTAAACAACAGCCTGCTTTACCAATCCTCACACTGTGAAAAAAAATCTAAACTTTCAGTAAATTAACCTGTACATTTGTGCTGGAAAATTATATTTGGACCATGAAAATTCCAGTACGTAGATCGGAAAATTCTTGTTTTTTTTTTTAAATGAAATTTCATGTAAAATTCGGAGAAATTTTTGTGAAAATTTGTCATCAACCCGGATAGAAATTTTCTTTAGCAAATGACGAGGCACTGATCAGTTTTCCAGTTTACTGATCAGGGACTGATCAGCAAATTTACAAGTTTCCGACAAGGGGTGTAACGCTCTGACTCCTGAGGAACTGATTGGAAAAACTGAGCAGATATGAGGGAATAACTGATAAGGCACTGATCAGTACTCGATGAGGTTTTCGTGAATAACTAACGAAACATTCTTCACCCACAAAAATGCAGGTTATGAAGATGAAGATGTGAAATTATGATAATAAATTGATGATTTTTTCAATCATGTTTTTTTAGCATTCCTTAATGATAATCATGAACAACCAATGCACCAATCGATTAAGCAACTCTTCAGGAGTGAGAAATAAATTTCTCATTGAAAATTTGTTGCAAAATTGTAGGCTGTAGGAGCGTTTTTCTGGAAACTATGGTTTGAAATCAGCCAGCAGCAAAACTCAACTTTAAAATTGAACTGTGACTTCATCGTGTGATTATCTAGTGAAGTACACACGATTTTTACAATTGGTTAACAGGATTTCCCTTTGTGAACAATCAAAGTCGAATTTTTTTCGGAAATTCGATTGTTTTGTTCAAGGCTTTGCCAGTTTGCAGAAAAAATTCCTAAAATCATAATCGTGTGTACTTCACTAGATAATCACATGATGAAGTTACGGTTCAATTTTCAAGTCGATCGAATGGAAACTCTTCGAGTTCTGCTGCTCCCCGATTTCAAACCACAGTTTCCAGGAAAACGCTCTCACAGCCGCCATTTTGCAACAAATCTTCAATAAAACCATTTTTTCCTACTCCTGAAGAGTTGCTCAATCGATTGATGTATTGGTTGTTCATGATTATTATGAAGGAATGCTCAAAAAGAATGATTGAAAAAAGCTTTTTCCTTTAGAACGTTTGAGAAATATAACCCCTTAAGATGTTTCCAAGGATTGAAAAGTGAATTGTTAGAAAAATCTGTAGGAAAAATTTTCCTAGACTTTCTCTTAGATAAAATCCAGGAGTTTTTGCCAAGGACAAAAAATATATAAATAAAACCATGGTGTTTCCACCTCTGCAATCATGAGATAATATTCAAGTTACTATACTTACTCATGATGAATAACAAAACTATATTATTTCACGACAAGAAAGAATATATACACATTACATCCCATCCCCTTTTATACCATGACCTTACAAAATTTAATAATTGCCAAGGTAGCTTTGTTATGTGCATATACTCTTTATAATTATTGAGGTTAGGTTTCATTGATTTGAAACAGCGAAACCAGGATAAAATCATTCGAACCAATTCAATTGAATTTCTTTGAAATACTTCGAATTTTGGTTAAGACATATATCTAAGATAGGTGTACTCTTTCAATTGAAATATAATGTTTCTTGCGAATAAAGGCAATAATTTGTCAGAATTTGATCAGTTTTATATGAATTTTGATAATCATATTAGACAGATCAGTGCCCGAAAAATTAGTTCAGTTTTTCCTGATCAGTGCCTCATCAGTCATAGGGAAAACTGATTATGTTTCTACTAGGGTAAACCCTGGTAAAAATCGAACGTGCTTGAAACACCGTCAAAGTGGCAATAAAGTGACAGAAGCGTTTGTGAAAAGTTTCGACCGCCAAATGACTCTAAGGCAAATTTGGTTGAGCGTGCTATCACATTTCATTGAACGTCCAACGCACCCTTCTTACTGAACACTCTTCTCCAACTCTTCGATAACTCTTTCCTGATGTTTACGATGTTTCGGTAGTGAAGGTTTTCAACACGCTTATAGGACTTCCCTTGTGTATATGTTTTGATTGATTGAGAATTATATGATTTTGAGGTTAGAATGTTTAGAGGGTATCCTTTATCTTTTATACCAGTTGTTAAGCTAAAAAATTTTATTCGTATTCAAGATACATTTACCAATATAATTACTAAACAACAATTGTTTTGAATTATCGAACTGTAATTTGATGATGTTTGATATGTGCAAGTTAATTAAATTCTTTTGCACATTTAATGATTACACATGGGATATTGAAATTGATTTGTAAACTTTCAGGATGAAAAATCATTTTAATTCAATGAGAAAGATAGAATTTAAAGCACATTCCCTTATGACACAATTCATCAGGGAAATAAAGTTCCAGTTTTTCAATCACCGATGTTAGCCTAGCGGTGAAGGACTTTCTCCCGAGTTCAGAAGTTCTTGGTTCGATTCCCCTTTGCAAATTCTTTTTTTTTTCACTTTCTTTGGGCTTACTTTCATGCACGCTTTACATCCGCCATATGACTCCTCCGAAACGCTTCTGATACTTTGAATTGACTCTTCGATTACTCTTATAGGACTCTCTAATAACGTCTTTGTAACTCTTCCCAGAACGCTCCATTTTCACCAGGGAATTCATGATCAGCGATTCTAAGAACTATACCCTAGCATGTGTGTACCATGGGGCCCACCCTGGCCCAGCATGGGCCCAAGACTGGACCGGAGTGGCCCAGAATTCATACACGCTGGAGTAGATTCAAATATTTTGGGGAAAGTTTGTTCTACACAATGATACTGGACTGACAAGGTTGAAATTTTCATTTCGTACGCCATTTTGAGAAGCGCCATGTTGCTTTTCTTACCCCGGACCCACCGTCCTTTGGAATTTAGGAATCGATAACACTTTTCTATACACAACGGATGATATAGACAGTCCACATCTGAAATTATTTTCAGTGAACAAAATTCTGTTGATAACTGTTCAGGAAATGATTTCACATAAATTCTGCGGTCATATTCTGAGAGAGCAAGTCATTTTCAGTCGGATTCTATGGCTCGGAAATTTTTTTGGTACAGATTTGTTGGGAATCAACCACATTTGGGAATTAATGGGTCAAGTCGATGCGACCAAAAACTTTTCCTGTCATTATTTGCGTGAGAAAGGCAATATTTGGTATTTTTCCCTTGACGGAGAATTTATGCGCAACATAAACGTACAGTTAAGGAGACACTAGCGCTGGGACATTAGCCAAATTTTTCGTATAAGACTTCTCCAAAATACTTTCATATTTTCAAAATATCGCTCTATAGAGCATTCCTATAGACATCCAAGAAATATTTTGAAAATATTCAAGCGTTGTGAAGAAAGTATCCGACGCTGGTATCCTCTTAATGGCTTTCATCTTCCAGTGATCCCTCATCATCGGCACAATCGATAGATCCTGCATGACCGAATACAGAATTGTATCACGTAAAGACGTAGACGAATTATGTAAAAATATCATCGGATGCGGTGTTGTTTCGATGGGGAAAAAGCATCACATCATACTCGTAGGATAAGACAACCGAATAAGGGAACGAATTTAGAATTTCTGTTCCAAAGGAGGATCGAGCATCCTGACAGTATCGACCTTTTAGGAATCTCCAAACAGATGGTACAGTTCTCGAGGTTTGGATACATGGCACTAAAGTATGTCTGTGGTAGACAGTATATATCGGTATGGGTGAATACACAAGAAACATGGACACGTACACTACGAGCGATACGTACGTATACCCATATAGAGAGCACTGTGATATAGAGACCTGAAATCAAAATAACCGAGAAAGAGAGCTCTTCCAAATGGGCTTGCGGGTACCGCGAGGAGGTTGAGAGTTCTGTAGGATATCAAAATATATGGCGTGGTAGTGCGAAGTACAGGGATATACGATGAAATTTATAGCGCAAGGCTGTGCTCGTGAACAAAAAGAGACATCTATATAAATGCGTTATATCTACACACCTTTGTTCCTTTACGTGTTACGTGCGAGCGTATATATATTCCCCTGATAAGAATTATAAGAACAATAATAAGTGTTTAAGCAGAACGAATCAAAGTCTGGAAATAGATGTTTCAATTCGATTCTTAAATTTGAGGTTGCGAAGAAGAACCTCATATGAAATAATATTTTAATTTCGACACAGGAATTAATTAAAACCCAGTATGTTCGCAGTAGGGATTTCTTTTTTCTAGGAAATGCATGACATACATTCGAATACAATGTATATATGATGAGGTTGTATGAGAAAAAATCGAATTTTGTTTGAGAAACACACACCACTCGTCAAGTTTTCATAGAATTTCCCATTGTATTTTTTTTCTGCAATACACGCAACGTAGTATATACTCGGTTAAAATAATGTTCTCATTCTCAATCGAATGTTTTGAAAACGTGGGAGTAAATGGAATGGTTTTTTCTCCCCTCGATTCACACGGCGAAAGGGGGTACGATAATAGAAAAATAATTTGATTTCGTTTTGAAAGAAAATGCAAGATATGATATTCTCAAGATATATATAAAATTGTTTTCTGCAATTTTTTTTATCTCTCTTATCCAGATGAGTGATAGCAACAAAATTGAGATAACCTACTTTATCGCCACCCTCGTTACTCTTCTCACTTTTACGGCAAAATTCGAATTTCGAAATCCAAACACATCGATGTCGTATAAGGTATTATCACGTTCTTTCATGATAATCGTAATCATTCGATAAACATATTCGTGGCACATGGGATTGAGTTGAGTGATCGATTTTTGGATCAATTAGGAATCGTAATTGGAAAATATTCCAGTTGAGTCGATGAAAAATCCTCTCATCAGCTATTACCAAAGCACCGGCAATGGTATTATTTCTCTGCGCAGTCCAACAAATAAACTCCCGGAACACATTATTCGTATAGATTTCTTTCATTTTACACTTGAATAATTATTATTGATTTCAAAACAATGGGATACATTGTCGGAAATCTCACAAAGCGTTGTCTCGATCCCTGTTGTTTTAACCTCATTTATCGGAATTCCTTTGACGAATTGTAATTTTCATCGAAATTGTATAATGATGTTATATTTTGCAAATCACGTATTGTCCTCTGGTGACAGCGATGAGATATATATATATATATATATTTCTTCTTCGACGGCGAAAGGGAAAAAAACAGTGCCCTCAAAAAGAGCGCACTGAAGTAAAAAATCGCTAGCATCTGTTCCAAATGAATTCTGTGCTCGGCTTATGAATTATTGAGGAATACATTCTCTTTCTTTTCCTTCTTCTTCCTTTTTTCCCGTTTTGAGCGGATGAAAGTATAAGTATTTCGATGTATTATCCGCCAGTCAAAGATTTTAAATTGAGGAAATGGAAAGGAGAGGGAGGATTGAAATCTCTCTCGTGATGAACTCACGGCTATTGAATTCTCTGGAATGATTGTGTGATTCCCGACGGCAAATATCTTCTAGTTACAAATTTCGTTATATCGATGCAACAGCTGTGGTGAATCGTAAAAACAACTACGATTCCCCACCGAATATGAATGCGACGGAATTTTCTAAATGAATTATTGGATCGGTATTGGCGAGTCTGCAATATCAATAAATATAGCATAACATGAAGTAGAAAAGGAAAAAGTTTATCCAGAGTATTATCTAAACCATCCCTGTGGGCTTATCATCATTTATTCGAAGAATACAACGACCAAACTACATCTCCAACTGAATATTTTTCTTTGTGCCCAAAAATCTCGAGCGTGCGAAGGAGTGTAGTATCATCATGAATTTCATCTCACACCGTTCTCGTGCTCTCTACTTTATCCCGCGAGCGTATAATACCTCACCATATAAATTCTGATATTCCAGAACTTAACCTTGTTTCCGCAACCCGTTTCAAGGTTTTCTCTCCTCTTTCATCCATCCCTCAAGTTATTTCCCATCCCCCTGCCTTTTTCTCACTATGTTTTCTCCGGTTATTTTCGTTTAGCTTTTACCGACACAACGATTCCCTCATCGCGATGCTTTTCTTCTTACCTCCTCGGAGAATTGTACACAACTCCCTGTATCGCGTCTATTCAGAGGTTTCTCAAAGTATACGTCGTTTCCACGTATAATCCGATTTTTGTCTTACACGAAACCACACCACTCTTCTTCATTCCAGAAGCCGAGAATGAAAAATATAAGAAGAGACTGTGTTGTTTGTGGCTTCACCGAACGAGCCAGATCTACTCCTTCTCGAGTACCTGTTCTCTTCCACCAAGCAATTATCGTCTGGAATGTCTTGAAAATCTTCTCGGAACACTTTGATACTTTATGAAGGTAGAATGTATATCAATTCTATTCATTAGTTTCATCATAATAGCTTCCCCCTTGAACCGATCTTTGTACTCAGTACTTAACTTATCCGCGTAGAACGGGTTTTGAATCATGAATGTTCCGTGAGTTATCTCCCCATTCCGCATACATTACGAGCTGTCTCGGCTCGTCTTGACTCGGGGTGGTAGGATTCTCCGGTACCCAAGGGAGAGTGTCCTATTTGTTTCGGTGGTGTGCTGCCGACCCTTCAAAGTACTTCTCGAGACAACGAAGATACAGCCTGATACAGCCCTCGAACGAGGTACGGCGAGGGAACAGCCCAAAGTAGTTAGTTTTCTTACCGCTCCTGTCTCTTCCGTTGATTTTTCTTTCCTCTCCTTGTTTCGAAAATGACGTTGAAAGCTCTACACATTCAAGCGATTTCCAATTTCTTATCATTCAATATTGACCAACCTGAAGAGAGTGGTAGTAGTAGTAGTAGTAGTAGCAGTAGGCAAATATTCTTAGCGTGTATCGTGCTCTATCATGAATTTCGAATCTCCGTTCCTTCCATTCTTTCGTTCATTTTAAATCCTGCTGCGTAAATAAATTCAAGGATATTGTTATCTCGATGTAGTTATGAATAAACGAACGGGTCAGGAATTGACACGGATTGATGGATAATTAAACACACGTAGTCTCGAATCATCTTTGAAAAATTAATAAAAACGAAGTATATCAGGGTGTGATCGTCAAGTCGAAGGTATCGAGCTAGAGAAGAATAGTGTAAATGATGCATCGATGATTCGATCGACGGGATAACGGAAGGAACGCTCGGTTTCCACTGATATTAAAAACTGTATTATTCATTCTCTCCGCAACAATCTTTTTAAAAGCCACCGATAAAAGTGGGTCGAACAATTCCAACGTTTCTCTCGACGGTTAACATCGTTATTAAACAGGTTAAACAGAGAAGAAACGTCAAATATTAATCTTCTATCCGCAAGAGGAAACATGTTAACACGTTCCTCGCCATGTGCTCTCCCGTGGGTACACATTCCAGAGCAACGCTAGCGTTTCGTTGAGAATTTGACCTGGTAAAGCGTGTTTTCCTTGTTCTTCCTCCAGCTCTTCTTGTTAATCTCGTTTCGAAAACATATGAAGTTTTTTTTATATCAAGCACCGGCGTGTGTTGAATTAATTGATTTTTCATGTTTCTCGCGTAATTTGAATTCCAAGAAAACAAACTTCCTTTACGAGCGCTCGATTTGAACGCGTATCCTCTTCCCTGTAACAATGAGAAAGAATAGAGTCTCTTACGAGGTGCACGTGAGTGGAGTGTACATTTCCCGACAAAACTATCGTAACTCGATACAAGAAACCATGGCAATAACTTTGACGTATCTCACAACCTTTTTTCCGAGGCAATAGAATCGATGGAGGGTAATGAGAATGGAAAATGTGACATCGCATCCCACCGCTGTCACCATATACATATTCCCTACGCAAATGAAAATTGTTGAACTTCGCGTGGAGTTTGGAACTGTCAAGAAGTTCAAGTCATCGAACCAACCGCGTGTGGTTTACAAGGTACCCCAAGGAAGTCAAACAAACCTATCCAAGTCAAGGCCTAAAAACTGTTCCTAACATCAGTAGCTCCGCTACTGTTCTTCTAAACATTTTTTCAAGTCTCCCTCCATATTTCGCTTCCTCTCTTCCTCCCCCTTTAGAATTCTATCCGAAAAGTTTGACTCCTCGCGTTGATAATTGAATGTTCGTATCTCAAAGCTCAAGGATCTGTCAAGGGAGACGAACCCCAAGGATAGTACACCTCCGTACAATCCATCTACCTACGAAATGAATCGCTTTGATCTTCCACCGGGAACGGCGAAACGACATTAACTTCGACGTTACATATACCGTTTGGAATATCGTGTAACCAGTCGAAAGATTGAATTCGACGATTGAATAAGTTCTGAATTCATTTAACCCGTGAATCGTTTCGTTTCCGTAGTTCAAAGCTGGAAATAACGCATAATTTTGTTCAACGAGGAAGAGGAAATAGATATCACTTATTTTCCCTCTTCTAATATATCTACCACTATATCCTCGTGCGAACGGTTACTTTTGCAATAACGATCAGACACACGCGCGAGGTGATGGTACTGCTGCTGCTGCTGCTGCTTGTGCTGCTTCTGCTTCAGCTCTTGCGGTCGTTGCTAGGGAACCGCAGAGTCATGGAAAAAAGGACAGGGGGAACATCGTCGACGTCTACGTCGACGCTTCTACAAGAGAGGGCACAATATTCCTCTTTTTCCCATTCTTTTTCGCCAACGTACACATGTTCATTTGTATAAACTCACACTCGTACACCCACACGAGACAGCTGCAAGTGTTCCGTTCTGTCACCGGCAGACTCCTCTTCTGCTCCTTCTTCTTCACGCGAGGAGATCTACCCGCGCACACAACCAGACAGAATTTATTCTTTCCCTGAAGGGTCGAGACGCTCTGAAGTAAGTGTGTATGGTACTCAGTGTATCTTCATCCGTGCAGTTTCCCGAGCGGGAACGAGGGACTTGTGTGAACAGGAGGAAATTCGTTGGAAAACAATCGTGGGTAATTCCCGAACTTGAGAAATTGAGAGAATGGAACTCCGGCATTGTGGGGATGGATTGTGTAACGAATTGAGTTATTTCCCGTATTTTTCCTTATAAAACTCGCTTTTTCTATAGATTTCAATTATCGATTCGTGGATGGGAAGGAGAACTGTTTTTCCCTAGACCTTACGTCACTACGAAATCACCTTACTCGGCATTGAAAATGAAAAACAAATCAAGATGACCATCTCTCAATCTCAGAAATTTGCGGAACAGAATAAATAAAGAGAACGAAAGGAAGACTCGGAGTATCTGCGGGATAGGAGGTTATAAAAGCAGCGGTATTCTCTTCGATCAATCCGAACACAATTGTAGGGGGAAAGCACAATAGGATATATATATCCTCACCCTCCCGTCGATGGTGAAATTGTTCCCTATGTTTGTACATCATTTGTGGATACTTTAATTACCTTTCCGAGGATAAATGTTGTCGAAGGAAACTCATTAAAGAACACTCGTTCCGTTGAACAGAATCTATGAAGTTTTCTCATATTTCTTTCCATACTCGCCGTACCTCATTAATGATGAATCGATCAATCGGTCGATCGATTGGAAGATTATTTTCATTGAATTCAAAGGTTTCCTTTCTTCTTTTGTTTCAGGTAAGCAAAATCCCAGCAACTATAATGTGCCGTAATATGCTTTACGTAAGTAAAAATCACGTTTTAAATCCAACGAATTGCGACTCGGGGTGCGTGATGGTGGTACCCTCGTTATTCCATCCATTCTTTCCAGAAGAATCTAAATCATCTTAATTTACACAGGCTTAATTGTTCAGCGCACAAATGTTGCATTCAAACTCGGGTGCGGCGTCATAATAATCTCACTTTTCTCAATGGTCGTTCGTTATGCGCGCATGAGTTATCTCGTCATTTACATCATTTCCTGAATAAATTACTCCCCTTGATTGTCTTCGGTTGTACTTTCCCAAGTCCCTTCGTGGAATACTTTTACATAAAGTATGTGGAGTATAGGTGTACACGGTTCACGCGTAAATACCAGTTCAAACGGGTATACGACCGGTACAGAGATAATCCTTCCTTTCTTTTACAGAGTTCGTCAAAGCCTTTTGATTCGGTATCTTGATTTGAATTCGTTAAAACAGTCATGCTTTGTTATTCTTCTCCCCCTATTTTTAATTATTCTTGCCACGTTGCGGAGGAAATATTCGGTAATAAAAAGTGTATTTCTCGGTATCGTGGTATGGAATCATGTAAAATGATGGGGAATTTTAGTCCACCTCTCGGTTCTCGTTAATTGTTCTGAACTTGAAAAAAAAAAGTGAAACATTCCAAGCGAATAAGCAGGCTTTGTGAAATTCAAATTCTATGGTTCTTTGTGGTGAACAAGATGCATTGAGGAACTATCAAGTAATGTGTGCATCAGTTGCGAATGAATAAAAGTTCGAACCTGTTTGATCTTTTGAACAGAAAAAAATGCAGTTGTGATTGCGGTTGAAAGCTTCTGGGCTCTCAAAAAACGAGCCTCAACCACGTCCGTTACGCTGGAACAACCAAATGAGCAAAATCGAAAAAAACCTATATAGGAATTTGTCGCTAATTTGTCGCTAATTTGTAACACCAATCCCGAATTTGTCGCTGTTCGCGATTCCGAAATAATGAAGGTTGTGCTAGCGGAACCGTTCCGCTAGCACAATCTCGGTTCAGAGGGATGAGAAAAAAAAAAGGATTGCATAGGAATTTGTCGCTTTTTTGTCGCTCTCGATATACGTTGGAAGGAATTGAATTCGTTCATTGGTTGCTGAGATATTTAATATTTTAAGTTTGAGGATTGAAATATTGAATTCCAGCGAAATTCGGTGGAAGAATATGATGGTCAAAGGCATATTGACGCAATACAAAATGCAGACAGATGTGCAGGGGATGACGTTGGGACTACAATCCGAAGAAAACGGTTACATGAATGTTACATCGAGATTACGAAACGTAAAATGGAAATTACGTAACACGGTAATCAAATACCGTCAGGATTTCCAACTGATTCACGTGACGATACGAGGAACAATATGACAATTGCGAATGAATTTGGAGGATATATACCATATGTCACAATCATGTAACATACAGGTAATGAGCTGGTTTACAGGATTTTCTGCCACTGATATATATGTTATATATAAGAGTCACGCAAAAAAATCGAACATTCTTTGTTTACCTGTCTCTTATGGAAATATGTGAGTTGTTCATGTTTTAAAAGTTCTCACCGAAGATCAGCTCAGGAGAAATTCCTGAACATTTGCTGAATATTTGAAAAAATTTTGAGAAATCAAAATTTATTTTTTTTTATTTTCGAATTTTTTTCCTTGTTGCGATAAAATTTAGTGTTTGAAGAATAGTAACTTTCTCATTTCATGACACTAGATCGATTTGGATGCGATTGTGCTGGCGGAAATTCCGCGGATCGCCCTTATATACGTATTTAGGGACTGTGTGGATTCCGGAGGACCAGGAACAGTCGAGCGACAAATTCTATGCAAGGTTTTATGGGAGCGACAAATTCAAATCCACGAGAAATCGCGAATTTCATGACACTAGATCGATTTGGATGCGATTGTGCTGGCGGAAATTCCGTGAATCGCCCTTATATACTTATTTACGGATTGTGTGCACTCCGGAGGACCAGGAACAGTTGAGCGACAAATTCTATGCGAGGTTTTATGGGAGCGACAAATTCAGATCCACGAGAAATCGCGAATTTCATGACACTAGATCGATTTGGATGCGATTGTGCTGGCGGAAATTCCGCGAATCGCCCTTATATACGTGGTTACGAATTGTGTGCACTCCGGGGGACCGGGAACAGTCGAGCGACAAATTCTATGCAAGATTTTATGGGAGCGACAAATTCAAATCCACGGAAATCGCGAATTTCATGACACTAGATCGATTTGGATGCGATTGTGCTGGCGGAAATTCCGCGGATCGCCCTTATATACGTATTTAGGGATTGTGTGGACTCCGGAGGACCAGGAACAGTCGAGCGACAAATTCTATGCAAGGTTTTCTGGGAGCGACAAATTCAGATCAACGAGAAATCATGAATTCCATGAATCTGAGTCAATTCAAATGCGATTGTGCTGGCGGAAATTCCGTGAATCGCCCTTATATACTTATTTACGGATTGTGCGCACTCCGGAGGACCAGGAACAGTTGAGCGATAAATTCTATGCGAGGTTTTATGGGAGCGACAAATTCAGATCCACGAGAAATCGCGAATTTCATGACACTAGATCGATTTAGATGTGATTGTGCTGGCGAAAATTCCGTGAATCGCCCTTATATACTTATTTACGGATTGTGTGCACTCCGGAGGACCAGGAACAGTTGAGCGACAAATTCTATGCGAGGTTTTATGGGAGCGACAAATTCAGATCCACGAGAAATCGCGAATTTCATGACAATAGATCGATTTGGATGCGATTGTGCTGGCGGAAATTCCGCGAATCGCCCTTATATACGTGGTTACGAATTGTGTGCACTCCGGGGGACCGGGAACAGTCGAGCGACAAATTCTATGCAAGGTTTTATGGGAGCGACAAATTCAAATCATGAATGGGGAATCTTGCAATAATAGGTCGAAATTCGAAATCCCTGGCCCAAAAAACATGGACCGAGTTGAAGAATTAAGTGAATATCCTTCTTTCTACGGAATCTGATATTTAGCCGTTTGAAGACGGATTATCCTGATGAATTTCCCTTGCGCGTTGATGAATAAATCGCTGTACTTTGTGAACCAACAATCCAATCGGTCTGAAACTGTTTAAGGAGTTTGTCCAAACGATAACGAACAACTTTGTCGCTGGGGGTTTATTGTAGGCCATACTTCCCGCACCACTTCCTCGATGCAAGTGTGATGAAGGTGATTTTTGCTTCGAATGAAGAATTTATTGACTGATTATTGATTTTTACAAACTTTCACATTTTCGTCTTTGGGGGAGTTCTACGAATCGGAATCTATAATATTGATCCTGATTCGTCGGAAAATGACTGAGTTGAAATGAAGTTGAAAACTGAAAACATTGATTTTTAATCTCAAAAAAGTAAAGTATTCCTTTCTTGTCTCAATAACTCTATTGATGATAGCATGGAATGGTATCAAGAACCTTAAATTGGTTTTCCCATACCTATCTACGACTACTTTAGGATGTTCGCTACCAGAAACACGTTGCATAGAATCTGTCGCTTGACTGTTCCTAGTCCTCCGGAGTGCACACGATCCTCAAATACGTATATGAGGGCGATTCGCGGAATTTCCGCCAGCATAATCACATATAAATCGATCTAGTGTCATGAAATTCGCGATTTCTCGTGGATTTGAATTTGTCGCTACCAGAAAAACCTCCCATAGAATTTGTCGCTCGACTGTTCCTGGTCCTCCGGATTCCACACACTCTGTAAATACGTATATAAGAGTGATCCTTGCAATTTCCGCCAGCACAATCGCATTTGAATCGACTCAGATTCATGGAATTCATGATTTCTCGTTGATCTGAATTTGTCGCTCCCAGAAAACCTTGCATAGAATTTGTCGCTCGACTGTTCCTGGTCCTCCGGAGTCCACACAATCCCTTAATACGTATATAAGGGCGCTTCGCGGAATTTCCGCCAGCACAATCGCATCTAAATCGATCTGGTGTCATGAAATTCGCGATTTTCCGTGGATTTGAATTTGTCGCTCCCATAAAACCTTGCATAGGATTCGTCGCTCGACTGTTCCCGGTCCTCCGGAGTGCCCACAATCCCTACATACGTATATAAGGGCGATTCGTGGAATTTCCGCCAGCACAATCGTATCCAAATCGATCTAGTGTCATGAAATTCGCGATTTCTCGTGGATTTGAATTTGTCGCTACCAGAAAAACCTCCCATAGAATTTGTCGCTCGACTGTTTCTGGTCCTCCGGATTCCACACACTCTGTAAATACGTATATAAGAGTGATCCTTGCAATTTCCGCCAGCACAATCGCATTTGAATCGACTCAGATTCATGGAATTCATGATTTCTCGTTGATCTGAATTTGTCGCTCCCAGAAAACCTTGCATAGAATTTGTCGCTCGACTGTTCCTGGTCCTCCGGAGTCCACACAATCCCTAAATACGTATATAAGGGCCATCCGCGGAATTTCCGCCAGCACAATCGCATCCAAATCGATCTAGTGTCATGAAATTCGCGATTTCCGTGGATTTGAATTTGTCGCTCCCATAAAATCTTGCATAGAATTTGTCGCTCGACTGTTCCCGGTCCCCCGGAGTGCACACAATTCGTAACCACGTATATAAGGGCGATTCGCGGAATTTCCGCCAGCACAATCGCATCCAAATCGATCTAGTGTCATGAAATTCGCGATTTCTCGTGGATTTGAATTTGTCGCTACCAGAAAAACCTCCCATAGAATTTGTCACTCGACTGTTTCTGGTCCTCCGGATTCCACACACTCTGTAAATACGTATATAAGAGTGATCCTTGCAATTTCCGTCAGCACAATCGCATTTGAATCGACTCAGATTCATGGAATTCATGATTTCTCGTTGATCTGAATTTGTCGCTCCCAGAAAACCTTGCATAGAATTTGTCGCTCCACTGTTCCTGGTCCTCCGGAGTCCACACAATCCGTAAATACGTATATAAGGGCGATTCGCGGAATTTCCGCCAGCACAATCGCATTTGAATTGACTCAGATTCATGGGATTCATGATTTCTCGTTGATCTGAATTTGTCGCTCCTAGAAAACCTTGCATAGAATTTGTCGCTCGACTGTTCCTGGTCCTCCGGAGTCTACACAATCCCTAAATACGTATATAGGGGCGATCCGCGGAATTTCCGCCAGCACAATCGCATCTAAATCGATCTGGTGTCATGAAATTCGCGATTTTCCGTGGATTTGAATTTGTCGCTCCCATAAAACCTTGCATAGGATTCGTCGCTCGACTGTTCCCGGTCCTCCGGAGTGCCCACAATCCCTACATACGTATATAAGGGCGATTCGCGGAATTTCCGCCAGCACAATCGCATCCAAATCGATCTAGTGTCATGAAATTCGCGATTTCTCGTGGACTTGAACTTGTCGCTACCAGAAAAACCTCCCATAGAATTTGTCGCTCGACTGTTTCTGGTCCTCCGGATTCCACACACTCTGTAAATACGTATATAAGAGTGATCCTTGCAATTTCCGCCAGCACAATCGCATTTGAATCGACTCAGATTCATGGAATTCATGATTTCTCGTTGATCTGAATTTGTCGCTCCCAGAAAACCTCCCATAGAATTTGTCGCTCGACTGTTTCTGGTCCTCCGGATTCCACACACTCTGTAAATACGTATATAAGAGTGATCCTTGCAATTTCCGTCAGCACAATCGCATTTGAATCGACTCAGATTCATGGAATTCATGATTTCTCGTTGATCTGAATTTGTCGCTCCCAGAAAACCTTGCATAGAATTTGTCGCTCCACTGTTCCTGGTCCTCCGGAGTCCACACAATCCGTAAATACGTATATAAGGGCGATTCGCGGAATTTCCGCCAGCACAATCGCATTTGAATTGACTCAGATTCATGGGATTCATGATTTCTCGTTGATCTGAATTTGTCGCTCCTAGAAAACCTTGCATAGAATTTGTCGCTCGACTGTTCCTGGTCCTCCGGAGTCTACACAATCCCTAAATACGTATATAAGGGCGATCCGCGGAATTTCCGCCAGCACAATCGCATCTAAATCGATCTGGTGTCATGAAATTCGCGATTTTCCGTGGATTTGAATTTGTCGCTCCCATAAAACCTTGCATAGGATTCGTCGCTCGACTGTTCCCGGTCCTCCGGAGTGCCCACAATCCCTACATACGTATATAAGGGCGATTCGCGGAATTTCCGCCAGCACAATCGCATCCAAATCGATCTAGTGTCATGAAATTCGCGATTTCTCGTGGACTTGAACTTGTCGCTACCAGAAAAACCTCCCATAGAATTTGTCGCTCGACTGTTTCTGGTCCTCCGGATTCCACACACTCTGTAAATACGTATATAAGAGTGATCCTTGCAATTTCCGCCAGCACAATCGCATTTGAATCGACTCAGATTCATGGAATTCATGATTTCTCGTTGATCTGAATTTGTCGCTCCCAGAAAACCTTGCATAGAATTTTTCGCTCGACTGTTCCTGGTTCTCCGGAGTCCACACAATCCCTAAATACGTATATAAGGGCGATCCGCGGAATTTCCGCCAGCACAATCGCATCCGAATCGATCTAATGTCATGAAATTCGCGATTTCCCGTGGATTTGAATTTGTCGCTCCCATAAAACCTTGCATAGGATTCGTCGCTCGACTGTTCCCGGTCCTCCGGAGTGCCCACAATCCCTACATACGTATATAAGGGCGATTCGCGGAATTCATCAGTATATCATAACATAATATCATATAGTTTAACATATATATCAGTGGCAGAAAATCCTGTAAACCAGCCCATTACCTGTATGTTACATGATTGTGACATATGGTATATATCCTCCAAATTCATCCACAATTGTCATATCGTTCCTCGTATCGTCACGTGAATCAGTTGGAAATCCTGACGGCATTTGATTACCGTGTTACGTAATTTCCATTTTACGTTTCGTCATCTCGATGTAACATTCATGTAACCGTTTTCTTCGGATTGTAGTCCCAACGTCATCCCCTGCACATCTGTCTGCATTTTGTATTGCGTCAATATGCCTTTGACCATCATATTCTTCCACCGAATTTCGCTGGAATTCAATATTTCAATCCTCAAACTTAAAATATTAAATATCTCAGCAACCAATGAACGAATTCAATTCTTTCCAACGTATATCGAGAGCGACAAAAAAGCGACAAATTCCTATGCAATCCTTTTTTTTTTCTCATCCCTCTGAACCGAGATTGTGCTAGCGGAATGGTTCCGCTAGCACAACCTTCATTATTTCGGAATCGCGAAGAGCGACAAATTTGGGATTGGTGTTACAAATTAGCGACAAATTAGCGACAAATTCCTATATAGGTTCCTTTCGATTTTGCTCATTTGGTTGTTCCAGCGTAACGGACGTGCCTCAACCAGGAATGTAGGCTCGGTCTCGTGACATTTCGCGTGCGATTCTTCGCGTGAGTGGTTTCAATCAGCGCTAATAAATTAGCCTACAACTGTCTCTGGCTCGCCGGTTCCAAAATTCGTTATTGAAAGGGAGGGACTCGGGTCACAGATTATCACTAGATGAAATAATTCAGGTTTTAAAATCACCCCAACATGGGTTTCCAGAACAAACAAATCTCACAACTAATCGTAAAACCGATGACTTATAGTTTTTCGATTTTCAAGAGCATATGTTCCAAACTCTGTGAACACTCCACTCCCTTGACAAAGAACGTCACTGCTTGTAATTGAAATAATTTCAAAAAGCAAATAACTATCCGGAAGATTTCAAATATCATTTGTTATTCTTTGAATTTGGAACGATGAGAAAAACGAATCTGTGGATTCGAAGACTCTTATATATAACTCCATTCATTCGATGATTTACCTCCCTTAAACTTTCTCCTTTAGACCTTGTTTAATCTTTGACTTGGTACCTCAAGTTTTCCGAATGCTTGGAAAGAAGTATCGTATGTTGCTTTTACGCTTTTGCGCTTCTTCGCAACGAGTTTCGGATTTCCATCCAATATCGATATCATCGTATATGAGTGAAATCCTCCAGCGAATAGCGTGTATCACTTTCTTATTTCTTTCCTCGAGCGTATCACTCAACTTGACC
Source organism: Gonatopus flavifemur (assembly GCA_018340375.1). Lineage (NCBI taxonomy): Eukaryota > Metazoa > Arthropoda > Insecta > Hymenoptera > Dryinidae > Gonatopus > Gonatopus flavifemur. Next base: position 14,801,384 of record JAFFJZ010000006.1, read on the forward strand.
CGTTCCATTTTAGTTTTGTAAAATATCCGTCGACACGAAGAGTCCTGGATGGGTCGCCAGGACCATAGATACATTACGGGTCATGCTCCTACGACAAAAGGAGCTTCGCGTATTCTTTCTGGATTTGGTTCCCAGAGATATACACAACAGAATAAAGTTGAACGTGAAATATGAAGAGGGAAAAAGAAGAAGAAAGAAACCGAGTCCCATAATTTCGAATAATCAACACTCCTACGTGGCATATAAATTCTCATTCTTTTTTTCTTTTTATCCAACATTTATCATCGGGATCGTAGAAGAATTCTTTAATCCCATTCGTTCGATCGAGATTCCGCAAATGTAGGTCAAAACATACTATCCCTCCTAGTGACTTTTCATCTCTTCTTTTTTTTTTCTTTTTCGTTATAAAATCTTGGTTCGGTAGGGCGCGAATGTCAGAATCATAGATTTATTCATTCGTCAAACACGTGGCAAAGAGGAACTCTTCTGGTCTCAACTGGGTTCGGTACTCGAGAACAATCGAACAACGATTTAAATATTTTGACACGAGAAATATGAAATTTGAAATTCTAGCATCATAATTAATATCTTTTTCCCATGAGGAATAATCGATATTCAACGAAATAGAATTCGCAGAAGAGCCAACGAGCCAACCGACCTCCGGGATTCTGGATTCTCATTCAATATGTACGAGATTTATGGAAATTATCGGAATGAAGAAGTCGAATCGGGCAGTTATATCGTAGATATATCATAATTATTACTTCGTATTACCGGACGAGAAGCAAGAACAAGATATTATCGTGATGTACGTACACGGAAAGTGCAGGAACGACAATTTGAAATTCGTGGGAACGTGGAGGACAATTACTTGCGCATTGTTCGAGATTCCGATATGGAAAATGAATTTAGTTGTTGTACTCGAATTTCGTACGGATACAATACAACGTGATGACATAGTATTTATATAACAAGTGTTTCTTCGATAGAACTATTCTCGACTGTCAACGCGATAGGATATCATTATCATCGTCATCCTCATCGTCATCTCGACGAGACAAGATTCGAATATGGAATGAACGTGTATCCGGAATTTGATCGAATCTCAATATCCTTGCGATCGCTTCCTCCTCTTAAGGAATTTCAGTTTCCAATCATATATCCCGATGCTGCCAGGAATGTAGATATAGTTTCCAAGGGTTCACGAATCACAAGATTCCACGCGCCATCGATCGATCGATACGCCAACAAACCCAGAAGTATTTCAAAGTACTTTGAGCAAGGAGGAAAAAAAAACATATCCTCGGGTCGTTGGTTGTTCCAACTATTATCCTTCTCTCGCACAAACATACACAAAACACACATACAATCAAATATTGACGGAGACACAGAAACGTATATATGCCGAAACTCGATACCACGCTCCAGTTATCGAATTTGTGAAGAGCATAATTGGGAAAACAATTACCTCTACGTGAAAGCAGTTGAGAACATTATACGATCAAAGACAAACCGATCAGGTCTAATCAAATTCTGATCGTACCACATGGTAAACAGGTATTTGCCTCCGAAAGGTATCCGGTATCGGCTCCAATAGAAATTATATTGCACCGGAGAGAATCAACTTGAGAGAATTGATTACAAACGAATCCGTTGGTTCATATATCATACACGGATGTTAAGATTCTTACAAAACAAAAAGCGAACCACGATGCCCCCCCGTCAACGATGCGAATCTTTCTATATTGCGAATCAGACGGCCGCAAGATCGATTTCAATTAATCCAAGCGGGGATGTGGAAGAGCGGAGAACTATCAACATTTCGAATTTTTCATTCGATTCTCGGAAATGAAAATAGAGTTGTCCTGATTACGCGAAGGATTATGCTACACGAATTACCTTTGTCCCCGTTGTTGAAACACTATTCAAATATTTTTCGTCCGTGTATCGCAATGTTATATGTACATAGACGGCAGCGCAGTACGGGAGAAAACTGGGTTACCAAATTGGCTCAAACAGCAACATCACTGGGAGTATCGTAAACAAGTTCGCATCCTGATACCCGATAAATATCCTATCCTACTGACATTTTTATTTTACAAAGCACGATTTTTGTTATACCTACCTACCCTATGTATGCGCATATATCAATTCCTTATCGGTTTTATCGAGCTTTCGATAAAATAACCAAGGAAGTTTTACTGATGAATCGAATCTAGGTGGAGAATCTCTGAAAAATAATGTCAACGCAGCAGCTAAGTGTGGCAAGTGCAGCACGAACACGGATAGCTGTTGAATTAGCTTCTTTAGCTAAATCTTAGTTATGACAGCAAAAGGAAACGTTGCATTTATTGCTGATTCATTTGCTGTAACAGCTGAAATTTAGCTGCGAAAGCAGCCTTCTAGTCTTCCAGATCAGAAAAAGGGTGGCTCTGAGAGAACTTTTGTATTTGTTCTCCCGTGTGGAAATTTTTCCGCGCGTCCTATATTGATATCCAAACTTGGGACGTCCTAACCTTAGTCACTAAGGGGCCTGATCGGGTTGCCGATATTCAGCCTGATTTCTCTAAGTCAGAGACACCCATATAAAGCCTACATGAGGCCACGCTGCATTACCAATTTTTTCCCCAGTTTTAAAAATCTGAATGCACCCCAACCGCAGCCTGCATAGGGCCTTGCTCTTATATTAATTCCTTTCTTGAATATAAACCTACTTCAAAAAGCAAATTTACTGAAATCGTATTGGTAATTTCGACTTTTTGCGGTGTATGCCCCCAAAAAAATATTTCCTCCATGATTACCGTGTTCACACTATCGGTGAAAAATGTCAAAAAATCGGAAAAACGCGGAATGAGGCTGTTCTTTTTCTTGATACAGTCCGATAATGTATGAACAAAGTAATGTTGGGTGGAATATCCGAATAGAAATTGGAATCGGCTCATTCCAGGCCCTGTCTGGACTCAAGTCGAGGTGGTTTGGGTACAGATAGGGCCTTGGATACATCAATTTTCAATCGAGAAAGTTCCCTCCAAAGTTGCAATATTTATTCACTTGATGATATTCGCAACAATTCATTATTCTCTTGAAGGTCCTAGTTCCATCGCCTACATTAGCTTCATCATGGGTGTCTTACATAGGCCCAGGTTGGGAATACTATGCAGGCCCTGAAGATGAGTGCGTGACAATCCTGTCTAAGCCCTCTAAGGGTAACCAAAATAGGGCCTGAAATCAAACGAGGACGCCTAGTTTGGCCCAAACTGCCGCCAAGAATTAATTTCCATACGGGCTAGGAGGAGTTGAGTATTGGCTTTGAACGTGTGACCAGTATTCATTTTCCGATGGTTAGACTTTGCTCACGATCCATTATTCAAGTCTCGCAAAGTTCATCAAATTCCATGACCGATCTATCCATGCAGGTATTGACAGGACTGGAAAAAAACCCAAGCTTGTCCCAGGATTGCCTCCGTTAACAATAATTGGACCCATGACGATTGTTTCCATGATTGTCCCGCTGTTTCCAATGGATAGTTAGTCATGGGACATTTGTTCGTATCTTTGGAATGGCCAAAAACTGCACTTGGTGCAAGCTTGGCATAAGCGTAACAATCAAGCTTTCGTTAAGATGATTATTTAAGCCGATGTTGTCCACATAAGTGGCAGAATGTTTTCAATTAGTGACCGAATCCCGAGTTCACAATGGATGAAGACTCGTGCATAACTATCGGGCCAAGATCAGTCCAATCTCCTCCCCATGATTGGCCCTACACTCCAGTTTCACACGCTAAGACAAATATATTTGATCTAAATGAGAATAAAACTTGACTCAATTGTAATAGGCTACTTTTAAATGTGATCATGCACGGAAATCAACCGATCTTGAAGAGAACTCTTTACAGGATTTCAAGATGTCTTTCCCATGCAGGGATTAACAAGACTGGGAATAACCCAAGCTCGTCCCAGTCTTAGCACATTGAATCTATCGTTTCGAGATAATTACTCTTCTCATCAATATCTGTGATGGAAGAAGCATTGATTAATGCTTGCCGAATCATTTGGACTAGGCTGGAACGAACAATTAGCCCAAGCTTGTCCTGATCTGAATCATTCCCAAGTTTGGGCCAAGTTTATTGAATTGTTCAAGACAAGTCTCGGCAGCTCTTGTGCCAGGCTTGGTCCATGATTGGATCATTGTTTCATACACACATGGGATAGTTTTCCCCAGATTTAACTGGCGATTAATAGACATCTATATCGTGCGATTATTTTTAATTTGATCGATGAATACAAGAAAATTGGAGTCAAAGATCTAATGAAATTCTAATCGTCCAGTCCCCCGCAACTTACAAGCAATAACGTCCCCAAAATATATGATAATCATGATTTATTATTAGTATTTGATATTGTTTTGAAACCTCGAAGCGAATAAGATGATAGATGGTATCTTTCATAATTCATAAATACCTGATACAAGATTAAACTGGATGGCGCGGTAGTGATCCCGATTCTTTGGAAAAAGAATCGATTCTGAGAATCGATTCTTTTTTCAATTTTCGATTCTAAAAATCGATGAATCGGCCAAAAAGAAAATCGATTCTGAAAAATCGATTCTTTTTTTGAAAGATTCAAAACACAAAGGATTTTTTGTCATGAACATGATTAAACGTGATTTCAAGGTATAAAAAGTTCATCTTTCATCATCTGATCTATACTCTGAGTAGAGAGTTGTGATTATTAGAGGCATGGATCCGTAGGCGTGTGTTAGTACTTGCTATGTTAGCGGCACGCATGCATTCATTGAAAAAACTGATTAGGGTACAACTGAAAAATTTTTAGTTCTACTTTAGTTGATGCAACTATTTTTTTCCGTTAGGGACACTATTAATAGAGTTGCTACAACTAAACATGTTGATGAAATTCATATAGTTGTGGCAACTACATGAATTTAGTTAAATATTTAGTTAGCTCTATCATTTTTAGAGTGTATGTGAAAATATTTTTTTTGGTTACTACAACTAAAAAAAATAGTTGATGTCGTATTTTACTGAAAAATATAGTGGGCTTTTGGTTGTGACAACTGAAAATTTTTCTCAGTGTTGTTTGTTTTCATCGTTGGATGAAAATATTTTCGCTTCCATTTTCGCATTTGTATTATTCGGATTTATTAGATGGAGTGATTGAATGATATGTGACTTGATTAAAATTCATTCTCAAATACTCCTTGAGCTGATGGATTGATTCCATAGTTCTAAAAACATTTTATTTCAGGGCATCGAAACCCTATTGAAAAAGTTCAACATATTCCAATAAATTCTCATATACGATGTAACAACACGATCTGATTTTCCAATAGAAACTATTTTTGATCAGTACTTATGAAGTTCCACTAATTATATCAGTATGGAACGGATCCAACACTGACTCCACGCAAAATCCAATAGGACTCCTATAGCGACTGTCACAATACGACACAGAAAATCAATAGCAAACCATTGATTCCGATAAAATTACACTTATGGTTTATAGTTTCTATTGGAGTTAATGCAGGAGAGCTGTTTGAGAAAACTACAACAACCCGCAAACCATTCTGAATGGATTCGTTAATGTTACAAAAATATTTTCTTTCGTATTTGGTGTCAAAGTTGTTTCAATACACGATCCAACCTTTGACGATATATTTATTCTTTTTCTTTATCTTGACATGAGTATTCAAATAATTCCATTCTGTACACTGAGAGAAATAATTACTATCCCCAATAACATATTTTCGTGGTCCAAGAAATCAATTTCTAAAAAAATCTGTATTCTTGATACAAGAAAATTTTCTTGGAACTAAGGATGTATTTCTTGAACTGAAAACATATTTTCTTGATTCAACAAAATTATCTTGCACGGCGTGTATTGGTCAATTCTGTTAGATTGACCAATTACATCTTCAAATCCATCCCCTAACAACAAGTTTCTTGGACCTTTTTAGAACGTTATAAGAACTTCTTAAAGACATACGGGTATTTTTAGAACACCTCAAAAACCTCTGAGTGCTGTCAGAATAGAAATCGAGCAATGAATGAAGTGTATGATTATTTGGTTGAAATCACATAGTCAACGTTGCGTGGAGCTGAGAAATAAAGGGGAGTGGAATACGAAACCAGTAATTGAAAAAAGGCGTAACTATTCGCCTTTGGAGCAGAGTCTCAATGTTCCGGATGTTCAACGTCCCGAAATTCGCTGATTGGTCCATTCATAATGACTTACTAATAATTCACTAGAAATGGATCAATCAGCGACTTTTGAGAGATTGAACATGCGGGACATATTCATTCGAGACGGAGGCCATTTGGGACATTGAACGTTCGGAACGTTAAAATTGTACCCTCTTCTAGATTGCATAAAGATATTACTAGACTGCGGAAGTTCATGCAAATATAGGATTTTCCTGTTAAATATTTTCTATACATCCTACATTAACAATATGAAACGATATCCAGCATCGTTTTATTAAAAAAAAACAAACATGTAACGTTCAATTCTACGTCATTGGGGTAAAATATGTGAGAGATATATAGCATGAAAAATCTATAATTGCATAAACTTCCACAGTCTAGATGATGCATATAGAGTGCAGGAGTCAGTCAAAATCGTGTAGATAAAATTAAGAAGCGAGAGGTGAGAAGTATCGATGTTATTGTCTTTAGCAACTGAAAGACAATGGCATCGGATACTTCGTGTCACTTTCTTTCTCACCCCGTTCACGGGATTTCTCCTGACTTCCCACTTTATATATAATATGTCTAGGTGAGAACTGCCAGATTGGCATTGCATTATTTTCTCCCATTGGTAATTCCTAGTGATCAAACTACATGATAAGAAAATAATTGAGAAAAAACATGCCGCCCTGGCAGCTCTGGTCTGTATGATATTCAGTCCAAAGAATCCAAATTATGATTCACCAAGATGAAATTCCGAACAAATTTTTCGGTAAGGGCTAGTTCGCATGAATAAAAGTTGGTTTGAATGATAGTTGATACGAATTAAATAAGACTGAATCGAGATAAAGCCGAAAAATCACTATCAGTTACTAGCATAGAGATATAGAATAGAGGACGCGAACCAAGGGTTTTGTGTAAGTGGAAACGTGGACTCCTTAGAAAGAGAACAAAGAACGCGCTTCCTTGTCTGTTATTCACAATTAGAGAAGGAAGCTGATACTAATTTCATTTTTTTCTCTCTTTCTAAGGAGTCCACGCGATTTCGGCTGTCTCACGTCCTCTATTCTATATCTCTATGGTTACTAGTCATACTTTGATCACAATAATAGTTACGGAGAATTTTTCGACTTTATTATGATTCGGTCTTATTTCATTCGTGTCAACTATCATTCGTACCAACTGACCCCTACCAAATTTTTCCACATAAAAACTTTTTTTCGATGCATCAAAATTTCGATTCTCAAGAAAAAAGCATCGATTCTCTCAGAATCGATGAAAAAAATAATCGATTAAAAACCGATTTTTCTTCATGAAAAAACATCGATTCTCGATGCATCGAATTGAGAATCGGGATCACTATGGCGCGGTGGTGAATATCGACAAGGTGAGTTTCCATCGGGTCCGGATTAAAGTGCAGACAAGATGAGACAAGAAAATGCCGCGTTGCTTTATGGGGAAGGGGGCGTATTCTCTCCCGAGATACGAGGATTATCAGTGATCTCATTATAGAATCAGACGTCGAGGCGCGTTAAAATATGGAATGAGAACAAAAGAAAAAAGGGAAAATCGCGTGTACGTGTGCGATAGGTACTCTCCCGTTCCCCTTTAATTCATTTTTCATCAATTTAAAACCAATTTTCGCTGACAAAAGGGAAGGAGTTGATGATTTTCCAGAGACATTCGAACGCGAAACTTGGTCACACGAGACACATTCGTTCTCTCTCTCTCTCTCTCTCTTGCTCTCTGCCGCATATCTCCTCTCTACCTTTGATACATATTTTTAATAATTCGCGTTCTCATGAAAATACATTAGCGAGGACGTGTATCTCTTCAAACGTATGTCGTCGTCGGTGTTATTTTCCGTTCCTTTTGCTCTTGGTTCATTTTTCATAAATCCTTTGTTCTTCGCTCGTTCGTATTCGCGGGGATAGTTGGTGTTTTTTTTTTACCTTGTTGTAGTTATTGTTTAACATACCGTATCTCACTCACGTTGTTGCTATTTGTTACCGTTGGTGCCGTTGTTATTGTTGTCGTTATTATGTCTTTTCTACGTCCATTTGCAGGTTTCGTCCGTGTCGTAGTTAGGGTGGGGAGAGTGATTCGCTTTGAATATGTTGACGCGAGTTGAGCAATCGTTGCGTTGAAAAAACCTCGCATTCTGAAAATATCGTGCGCGGAAACTTTTAATCGTGTTTATGCTTCCGCACTTTGTTTTCTTCTTTGTTTGTTTTCATTTACACCCTTGTTCTCTCTCTTTCTCTGTTCTCACCCTCCGCTGTGCTGCGCTTCGCTGTGCTATGCTGTGCTGTGCTGTACTGTACTGTTTTCTCTTCTTCACGTTTCGCAGTTCAGTCGTTGGTGAAAATTGTCCTGGGGAATCCTATGGAATAAACGTGAGATGTAATAGGCGAGGAACACGAAGGGATGATGTAGGTTTTTATCGATGCTATTGGAGACGGAATTATTGAGTTTATCTGCGATTATGTAGCTCTTCTCTTCATCTATTTTATAGAGGATTTTATTACGAAATTCCTGTGCGTCATGTTCACGATCTTATCTCCGATATAGTAGGATAATTTTTCATTCAAGAATACGGTTTGGAAGTTGCTTTGGGAAAAGAGAATTTATGTTGAAAACGTGAGTTAGATCTGTGCTATTTCGTGTTACAGAGTATAGGTATCGTAGAGGTTACGTAGGTACAACACGTGATATATGTGTACAATGAATGGAATAATCTACGATGGTATTTTCCTTTAATTTCAGTTTCACCGGAATCAAATTTTGCGGTATTATCCTATCTCCGTCTCTTCCTATGAATCGTGTGATGTGAATCGTCGATCAGTTCAATTCACCTTGAAATACGGATTATGCAAATCCACGACGTTCTTTTTTTGTTTTTGTAGATTTTCCTTTTTATGGAAGACACAAGGATTTTTTTAGGGTCCACTCGAATGTTTCACCTTTTCTCCTTTTGTTTCCTCCATTTCACACTTCCATATTCCTCCTGGTTTTCCTTTGGAAATGTAATCTCGATCGATGTGCAAAAAATGGACTTTTAGACTGCTCGTACAGTGACCGCAACCTCATTTGTATACAAATCGGCTTAGATTCTTTTTCTTTTTGTTATCTCGCTATTCTCAAGGTACGGTTGAACAAACAAATTGTGAATGACCGAGGTATTTATGGCATTGAAAACATTTAACGGAATCACTCTCAGTCGATAGATCCTTATCAAGCGAAATTCATGTGAACAAAGTTGAATGAAACTCGGCCAGCGGATGGAAAAAATAAAAAAATAAAAAACACGTCCATTGGCAAAAGGGAAGAAGAAAACTATGCTCTTGATTTTCACCATTCAAAACGAACAGTTTTGTGGAGAACTTTGAAATGGAAACGCGCGAGGTAACGTATATTTACACCGGAGTAGTGTACAAGATGAAAGGATGGTCAAACAGAATCAATCGACATTATTGTCTGTTCCTGATGGTTGCTATGTAATTTGCATTCTTTGGTCTATGCAAATACAACGGAGGCTCTTCGAATGTACGTTTAATACAGAGAGCTAGGTGAAGATATAAAGTGAAAACCAACACACCACGATGGTAGAAGAGAGAAACAAGAGATTCATTCGTTTGTGTGCCAATCGAAATTAATCAATGTTCCAAATGCACCGAAGCCGCCGCCGTCGCCACTACCGCCGCCGCTGCTGCTGCTGCTGCTGCTACCGGTACCACTACTATTGCTACTGTATAACTGATTCGGAGAGCCAGCAGCAGCCCCTTCCAACCCTTCTTTCTCCGCTCCAAATTTAACCGTACAATTATGGACTTTCGATCGAGAATAAAGCGAATTCAATCGAACGAAACTATACCAGCCGTACGGTCCACAAAGGGTAATTGATAGAATGAATTTACGTTGTGTTTTGAATTGAAAGAAGAAACGACAGTGTTGCCCGTGAACGAAACTTCTTTTCCTTAATGAGAAAAGTACTTTGTTGTTTCTTCTTGCTTTCTTTCTTTCTTTCTTTCCCCGTACTTATTATCGTCAGGCATTTTTCACTTTTTCCCTCTTTTTGCATCGTGATCGATGCATTTAATATAAAAGTGAAATATCAAAGTCGAATCTACAAGCCAGGAGTCTCTTGGCTCCTCGTGTAAATTGTGCGAGGGAACAGCAAGGGTCACGCGAAGGTGAATTTTTATCGCACAGATGGTTATCTCGAACCACAAAACATCGTGAAATACGCATATAATCGGGTAGTAAGAATCTTTATTAATATTCAAAAAGAAATTATCGAGTAGTTAATACCGTGTAAGAAGGGTCGAAGAGAGAGAGAGTTCTCAAAAAATGATTTAGAAGAAGAAATTTGATGAAAGGTGGGAAAGGAGGAACAAGAGGAGCTTGAAAACAATCAATTGAAACATCCATTTGGTTTTGCTTGATCTACTATCTCTCTTCGAAATCGACGGAATGAGAATCAGGTCGGGAAGTCTGCAGTTATTTCAATCTCTCCTTTAAAATTTGCAATTTCCTCATAATGTATTCACGATTGCCTGTTTGTTCGAAACTATATTAAATTTGAGGGTACGAGAAATCAATGTAATCTCGATTAATTGATGAGATTCGGAAAGTATAAGGCTAATATCGGATGCCTCGCGTCTTCGATTTTCATATGTAAATCTTGTAATCTTGTAATCTGATTTCATAGGATCAAGTGTAATTTGCTAAGGTTTCACGATTTTTCCCATTCTCTCGCACGAGGAACTATCAAACATTCAAATGGAAAATACATTTGGATCGATGAGAGAATTCATTTGGATCGATACCAAGCGATGGATGGTGGTGGTTTGGTTTGAAATTCTATTTCAAATAGATATATAATAGCTTGTTTTAACATATCCAATTAATTTCATGATGTATAAATTCTTTACCCAAGGTTTCGTACTTCCGAATTCGAGGTTAATTAATTATTAGCTGATCATTCACGATACGAGAAATGAATGGAGAAGGAGAAGGAGGAGGAGGGGAAAAAAAAGAACATACACTATCGTATGAATGAAAACGAAAATGAATAGATTCGAATTCAAGTTCTAATAATTTTCAATCCTAATAGAGTACAAAATGAAACGATTCGTGTTCACGCGGTGTAAGAGGTCAAGTGACACGCCTCGCTTTTGGTGAAATTAAAAATGTTGAATACGAGAGTTAAGTAACCCGCACACGGATGTAGAAAATCAAAGCTATTAAGCTTATTCTTCGGGTCTGCGCCTTACGTGCCTTTTCTACTTCCTCGCTCTCTTGCTCGCTTGTTCTGCTCCTTCTACTTCTTCTTCTTCTTCTTCTTCTTTGCTCGAATTTCCAGTCCGCCGAGTGAGAAAAATGATCACCTTTGTGCACAGTCTCTCCATGTAGAAGGTAGGTTGTGCGAGTGTTTGCTAAAGGTGATTTTCTGAAGATCTATGGTCGGGATCGTTTTGACGAGAGTTCAATGTAGTAATTTATCGATCGATCAGCCAATAAGACAATAGATCCTTATTGTTTCCACGGAAAACTTTGATATTCGACACTGGGAATTGGAAAATAAATTGAATAGAGTTCTTTCTTTTCTTCCTCCTCACTTTTTTTTTCCCTTCACAGTATTTTCAAATTGAGAATGTTCGTAGCACGACGAGGAATGAATTATCGTTGGCAATACCTCTCTCGTCTCATTACCGAGTCTCGAGAGAATTTCATCGAAGAATTCGTTTTTTTATAATACATTTGTGTATAGCTACGCGTGGGCGTGTATGAAGGGATTTGCTTTTCACAATTGGGATTCGAGGAAAAATTTACATCGCCGCATTTTGTGCAAAACTTGCGAATTCCTCTTCGCAGGATGCGTTGTAGGATTTCAATTTTTATAATTCAACTAGGAGTCGTGTGCGAGGTGTGTGTGGTGCGAATGTATCATCAAGATTCTTAAGATCGGAACGCGTGTGTGCTTCGCGAATTCGATATTGAGAATTGGCAAGGGAATTTCTAGATCAAATATTCACTGACATCATTTGAATTCAAATCGCGTATTGGATGACGCAGTATTATTTCACCTGCACATACGTTCCTTCGTTCTTTCTTTTTCAACCTTCGTCACCTGCGACTGGGAAAACCGGCCGTATATGTGTTAGCAGGGAATCGAAAAATAAGATACTCAACAAAAAAAAACAGTGAATTCCAGTCAAGAAGCTGAACTTTGGACACGTGAAACTCGTGCAGATGATCCCAAAGTTATTTTTGAACCAACCGCATCTTTTTTTGTAGCTCTAATTTATCACTCAGTAGCAGATGGCGTTGAGGTGTTTTTATAACAACCCATATAAAAATCTTCAGGCTCCGCCAATGCTGACGACGGAATATAGCTAGACGCAAGGCTGCCAGCCAAAGCTGGGCAATCTATGTAGGGACAAGGATGGTTGACAATGGTCTAAACATTGTACCAATATGGGAAGTCATAAATCGACTTCATTGATCCATCATTGATCATTGGCTGCGCCACGCTTGGCCCATCCTTCAACCAATATTGCTTGAAGGAAAAAGCATGCTTTCAACAGAGGCTCTCTAGGGCTTGGCGGGACACTGCTCCAAGCATTAGGCAACTCTGAATGAAAATGGATTCTCATGTTGCAACAAGCATGGGTCGTAGCTTGGTCCAGCTTGGGCAATAGCTTGGCTCAGCTTGGGCGATGGCCTCGCTCAGTTTAGGCGTTAGCTTGACTCGACTTGAGTAATAGCTTGGCTAAGAGTGAAACTTCCTTCTCAAACAGCAAATTACAATAACTCTCACCAGAGTGATGCTTGTTTCCTGCGAGTGGCGAACCAAGCATTCAATCAATATATAAGTCTCCTTTGAAGATTCCATGACAGAAATAATTCTTCATCTGTTTCCAGACCCGCCTACTTCTACGCCAGGACCACCGGATTTACGTCATTCATCAGTTTAAACTAATCAGAAAAATTACATGTTGAAATTCTCCGACATTCATTTCGTTCAATCGAAATGATAGAATGGATTTTTTATTTTATTTTCAGTCACAATAAAAAATAAAAGTGACCATTGGCATGAGATGGGCGCAACCCTGCCGCAAGATTGCTACAGCGTTGGCTCATCCTTGGCGAACAAATTTTTGTATGGTCTGCCATTGACGGCATATGCTATCACAACCCTGTTTCCAGTGTTGGGTCTTGATTGTGGAAACAAATGGGCTGAGGCTGAAATGATGTTATCATTTCAGAGTTGCGCCATGCCTGGTAGCCTAGGCTCGGCCCATCTTGGTGAGCCTTGCGGCAACCTAGCGCACATGGTCAATTTTTACCTGGAATTCTCTGATAGAATATTAAGGTTGTGTTTGTCAGAATTCCAATTGTTTAACTCCGAATTATCGCACGAACTCAGTCTGAGACTAGTGTTGAATCGATATTGCTTGGAGAACAAAAAGTGTGGGAAGGTTTTTGCTCATTCCAATGATAGATTTCATTCCCAGATCGTAGAGAATGTTTTTTTTTTTGAATCAAAAATAAAGGATCCTCCAGAAAGTAAGGGAAACTATAAAAACATGGAGAAAATTTTGCTGTTTTTGGTGGAAAATTTCACAATTATGATGTTCCAACACGATCTGTGAGGTGGATCAAAGAAAAAAATATCAAAATTTCGTATGGACCTTCAAAGATTTTGCTAAAGTTATCAGCATAACGCAACTCCATTTGCGAATTTCACACGGGTGTTTTTACAGCAGCAATCAATTCTGCGGGAGAAAATATATTGATCGATTAATTATGAGAAATATTCGCATACCTTGGAAGATCATTTGAATACTCGGTTAACGTGAATTGTGTAAATTATAACGTGAGAGCGGATCAAGATGGAAAGGTCGTTCCATCAAACGCCGTGAACCTGTTTGTAGGCATCGCTGTTGTTGTTGCTGCTGCTGTTGCTGCTCCTGGTGGTCCTGTTGTTATTACGAATACGATTCATATCTCATCAATGGTAACTCGGAGTTTAATTAATGTGCTTGATTTCGAAACAACATGTGTGATGCGCGTTATCATTGATTTACCACTTTCTACGATTCTCAGAACCACAATTCATCGTAATCCCGTTAATTTGCATACGAATAGAGATGAAAGATCGCAGGATTCCACGAAATCTTTACGCGATATCTAGGCGTTTAATCAAAATTCGAACTACAGAGTGTCGTAGATGTACGAAATCATTGCGCTTGCTCGCTCCATCCAATTTACTTTGATATACGAGAGAGAGATGTAAAAGAATTTTCGATTGACCTTTTGATGAAACTCGTTAATTTCTTATCGATTCCATACGAATCGCTCATTCAACGGAGCAGGGGAGTTTATTCCACGATACGATTTGGTTAGAATGAGGATCGAGGTTTTGCGTTAAGAGAACGAAGGTTCTCATCATTCTCCCACGAGATGACGACGGCTATCGATGAGATACATATAGATCGATAAATCAATAGATAGATAGATTACCGAATTTCCTTGTAAAAAATATAATCGTGAAATTTCTATGGAATATTTTGTTGTTTTCTAAAGTTGAGTGGAATAACAAAAAATCCAAAATTAATATAAAAATTCCAATTCTTTGCGGTTTTCGCACAAGAGAACCAGATTAAAAAAGAAATCCTGTGTGAAAGAATGTGGGAAGGAGAATGAAAAACGAATTTGAAAATGTAATAATTCCAGGATCCAGGGATGTTTAATCGCCAGAGGATTGTGATTTTTCACTTAATATTCATTACACGAGGAGAACCGGTGGAAGAGGATGAGGATTAGAGGAAATGGGGAGTTGTACTAGATACTGTCGGCATATACTTTGAAACAGGGAAGAAGTTAATAAAGGGAGAGCACTATGAATGAATCATACACGTATGTGTATGTGTATATACATATAAAACACAACGTTTTCGTAGGATTTTGATTCTGTGATAGGAGGAATTGAATAAATATGAGTGATTAAATCCTAAAATCCGAGTAACGCGTGAAAACCTTTTCAAATGCACTCGTGTACGATTGAAAATACAATTCTTGAAACAAAGTATTATCACTTTGCAACGTACTCCTTACCATTCTATTTGACAAATAAATGTTAAAACCGCGACGCGATATTTTTACTGTGAAATATATATTCATTATATAACAAATTCCAACATGGATCGTGCAAGATTGTCGTACAATAAAATTTCAACGAGCATGAGTATTCAAATAAAATATAAACGTTCCACAAGTGAATGGATCGAATAACGAAACACAACCACGTGGACATTCATCCAATCCGTGACCGATTGATCTTTTAATTACAATATTTCAATTAGTTCTCTCCGATTGCGATCGTTGGGTTTTTACCGTAATTACTACAGGCTGGATTTCGATGCATCCAAACTCCATCGATAAGAGAATCCCAAAATTTATAATAATTAATATCGCTGACGTGTGATGAAATGCACACGAGATTTGAATGATCAATTAAACTCGATCGAGTACCACGCGGCGGAATGAATTCGCAAAGAGGACGCGGATTATCGGTGCATAAAATCATTTTGTTTTATACCTTAATTCAATCGATTTCAATGAAAAACCAAGAAAAAAAAGAAGAAAAGTCACAGAAAAATACACAAGTTCCAATCCAGGGGCCCAAAAATAAGCTGAACTCGCTTCTGTGTTGAGATATATGTATAACACATGTGTGTATCATAGAACTATCAATAAAAAAATATTGCATCCACGAATTTCGCGATCAAACGGTATATCCGAGATAGCTAACCGTTGAACTTCAATGAAAAATCAATGTTCCCTGTACATCAATGGACAGAAAATTTCTTTTTTGTTTTGTTCCACATTGCATGGCAGAATTTGACGTGGGAAACGATTATTGCGATCAAAATTTGAAACGAGGGATTTATTGATTCTTTTTTTTTTTTTTGTTGTTAGATAAAATTTCTGATAAGCGACACTCATTCGAAGGATGTAGATCGTAATTATAATTGCATATCAACTTTGATACAAAAACAACAATCAATCGGCGTTGAGAATAGATATATTCATTCTCTCGATAAAATGAATTATTTCAGAAATTAATGTTGAAAGTCTCGCTCGCTTAATTTATCTTGATGAAGTCAAATTATTTCTGAAATCGATAAAAAGAAGAAGAAGAAAAAAGAATAGAATGAAAAATTCACCGAGCGTTTCACAAGCGTCGAACGATATTCTCTTTAACGAGGCGAATAATTAGATACAAAATCAAAAAGAAGAGTAAATATTTATCAATCCGTTGTATATTCTTTGAAGCGAATCGAGTGATTCCTATTGTTCATTTGAATGCATGGATCGCACTGAGCAATCGATAAAAAGAATAAAAGTTGAGAATAAAATTCAGCATCGGCGGTCTGCATTTTTGTGCAATGAACAAAAACAATGATTCAGTGCCAGAATCTCAGCTATTAAAGATTGAAAATCTCGCAATATATTCTTCAAACGATGTTTCCAGTTCCAAAAAGTTGATTCGAGAAGATAAATAACGATGATTTATCAAATTTTTTAAGTTGTATAATTTTCGTTTCGTTTCTAGACAACGATTCAAACTTGGAGGGCTATATAAAAATTCCCATGATGAAAAAAAATCAAGGTGATCCTTAAAGAACGATTAGGATAAGACACATATCGAGAAGGAAATTTGGAATGAATCGCAACAGGGACTGAATAACATCGAATTAAATGAAAAGTCCAATCCGTTCCACCTGCTGGTGCTCCTTGAAAGCACGAGCCATCGTCCCATAACAGCAGTCTTTGATTACACAATTTGCTTCTTCGTATTCTATAGGCTCTTATATTTTCACACCCCACCCCATTGCCTTATCGTGAAAGTCATTTTGAAATAAAGCCTCGAACGTTGTCTCCGTTCGTCACATTTACATGTTACGTACAGCTGCGAATGTGAATCGGTCACGCGACCGATGATCATCGTATAAATCATCATTCACCACGAATAATTATTTACTTTTTTCTTTGTTTTCTTTATCTTTCTCTTTCTCCCCGTGCATGCGTTGTGTGTGCCCGACAAGATGTCGTGACTGCCATTATCCCCCCAGTAATTTCGTGGCCTTTTCGTCTGCCTTCTCTTCCGTTCCTTTTCATTTGTTCTCCTCGCGTTACATATTTTGTAATACACCACCGCAAAGCTAGTGGAAAATAAATGAGAGGGTGCGATTGAAGGTGAACGATTGTAATAATGAAAAAATGTAAATTCGGTTGGAACAAAGAAACCCACGCGCGATTAATATAATCCCGTAAAGAAGAAGAGTAAATAAATCAAGAGTACGTATATCGTTAAATTCAATCACGTACTAAAGCTATTTCTTTTTTTATCGTGCAGATATGACCGTATATATATATATAGAGAGAGAGAGAAACTAGCACATGAAATGTTGCAGATTTCTTGTCCCGACGAGTGGGATATAAATTCAAAATCACGACAAATCTATTTGGTTTATGGACCGTAAGGAATGCGCATGTGGCTTTTTGTTCTTGAGATTCGATAGTTGTTCTTTTACTACCACTTTCTCTGGGTATGAGAGCAGGATTACGGGAGTTGTTTTTAATATTTCTTTCTGTCATTTGTTTGCGATTCAATAAAATTTCCCATTCCTTGGATCTATTCGGGTCGATCTTAAACCTGATTCTGAGGATTAAAATATCAACACACGGGGAGAATTGATTCTTTTTGTATGTAAATTTTCCCCCACCTTACAGATATAATTTGATGCCCCAGAATCCTGAGTGCCGTCTGAAGCATTTAATAGCGAGGGAAAAGCAAAACCAATTCTAATTGGAAAGGAGCTAACGCAGCAAGTGTCAATCTCCAGACCAGGCAGGGCTGGGCAAAATATTGCAAAAAATGTATTTCAAATATTAAAGTACATTTGGTTATCCATATGATATATAAGTGATTTTTCGTGTATTGTAATTCCAGTGTATTCAAACAGTATTCATAATTGTTAACTAACATCTCCGCCTTGAAAAAATAAGAAGTGGAAAAAAGCAAAAATTGGATTTATCAATTTCGAGTAATAAAAATAGCGCTGACTAATTTTCCAAACTAAACGTGTGGATCGTTGCTGATAGATTTTGAAATCCATGTCGATGCGGAGCACTTGGCGCGGCCGGTTACGTGAATTTTGAGTCTCAATTGTAAAAGTCTTGAAAGTATGTGAAGAAATGGTTGGATAATAAAATCTTCATCGGCCGCGTCAAGTGTTCCGGTGTTAGCTGGTTCTAGCGAGTGCTAGTTACAGGTAGCCCAGAATGGCTGGTTCAACCTTCAACATAAGCTTTGTTCATCCTAACGTGTTTTAAGTTGCCCCAACCTGCTCCACACCAATCGACTCGTTTTTATAATTATAAGAACGAATCAAAAACATTGTGCACAGTTTGGGGCAACTTGGAACACGTTAGAACGAACATAGCTATAGGATCAACTTTGTTCCAGCTGGACTGTCCTTCTTCCAATTGTACCAACTCGCACTTTATTAATTCTACCTTTGCAGGGCATAATATAAAGATCAGTTCTTACCAAAAAGTTAGTTCTAAAAGAAAACGATCAGTTCTGAAACGTACAAACGGTTAGTTCTTAAAAAAATTACCAAATTTTCAGTTGAATGTTTTCCTTTTTATTTTTATTTTTTCAAAACGAGTATTCAATACTGCCCTGTTACAAAATAAGCCTTTCACCTCATATCGAGGGATATCATTAATTCAGTAGTGATATTCATTCTAAAAAAATAAATCTTGATGCCAAAAATGAAATCAACGAAGCATCAAATAATTCAAGAAATACTTGTCACACAAATTTCTCACTTCATATTGGAAGGGTTTTCTCTCGAAATAGAAAGACTATTTCTTTTTTTTTTCAGCTGATGCTCTCACAGCTTAGTTTATAAAAAAGGAATCTTGTTTAAATAAAACGTAATGAGATAAATATATCATTTATTGAATGCATGAATATAATAGATATCAAGTTTATTAATTATCATATACCGTTTTATTAATTCCTAAAGACGATACAGTACTTCTGTTTTTTTTAAATTGAGTGTCCACCATTTCGGTTAGTTCTTAAATTTCCTTACATTATGCCCTGCACCTTTGCCGATATCTGAGTGATTTTGAAAAATCAACATAATGCACGTTTTTTTGGATTGCTAGGATCAATTGAAGAATGTTCAAGAAAAAACAATTCAAAAATATAATTCTATAGTAAATGCAAACAGCCTAACTAATTGATGACCTGGGCTTTGAACTGCACGCAGAAAAATATATTTTCAAAAGTCCCATGATTTATTGAGGATCAGCGCCAGTCTGTGACGAATTAAATTATTTACCTGATGAAGATAGCTTCAAAAGTACCATCATTTCTTGTAGAAATACATCTGATTATGGGAGGTTTTAAAAGTAAATTCAAGTGAAAACTCTATCTGTCGCAGACTGGCGCTGATCCTCAATAAATTATATATGGGACTTTTCAACACATCTGTTTTCTGCGTGTGTTGCAGCAAAATATGTCGACTGCTCCGATCAAACTTGTTCGCATTTCTACATATAATACTGGAAATTTCACTGCCTCGACAAATAATTTGCTGCTACAATTCGCATTGCACTGACAGAAAAACGAGCTGGTTGAAACATTCGTGGTCGCAATAACTTGAAATCTGATTCGATTCATCAGGAAATGTGATGGCGATGTCCAGAAAAAGTGGGTGAATCGAATCAGATTTTAAGTTACTGCGACCACGAGTGTTTCAACCAGGTCGTCTTTCTATCAGTGTGGTAAAAGATTCGCTGATCCAGCGAGAAATCATACTTTGCTGTCCCAGTGAATTTTATTCTCTCTCCGTAAGATGGAGACAAAGGGAACAGTACCCTGAAAGAAAAATTCAACTATTTCTCATATTTTTTTCCATATCTCAAGAAGGTGTCTGACCCGGAATTCGGTGTTAAAATAACTTCGAACGGTGTTCAAATGGCGCACCGTACAGCGTCAAAATATAACCGTCGCACAGTGTGGCCGTTTTCTACTAAATCGGAAAAATTTTGTGACGCGCGAGTTCTCGACCGATTTTAATGAACTCAATTTGGGGTCTGACTCGTCATCGATCAAACTAACTCATGAGATACCGCAAATTGAAATTCCCATATTTATTAGGTGTACAAATAAGTTTCCGCGGTTTGTCAAAAGATGGCCCCACCAGAAGGTTATGGAGAAATTGTCAGATGTAAAACGTAATATCCCAAGTTTAGTCATCTGGCAACACCATAACCTTAAAGTACTAGTGATTCCGTATCAGCATCACGTAATTTTTTTCGTGCAAAAATGTCAAGTTTTATTCCGAATAAGCATCATTTGCGGGAACTTTTGATTTACTTCTTTAATGTGAAAAAATCTGCAGCTGAGGCGCATCGATTGCTTCTAGAAGCATATGGTGAAGCTGCTTTAAGTGAGAGAAGTTGTCAGGAATGGTTTCAAAAGTTTAAGAACGGTGAGTTTGACGTTAAAGACAAAGAACGCAGTGGAAGGCCGAAAGTGTACGAAGACATGGAATTAGAAGTACTATTGGAGGAAGATTCGTCCCAAACGCAAAAAGAACTTGCACTCACTCTACAAGTGACTCAACAAGCAATTTCACATCGTTTAAAATCGTTAGGGATGATTCAAAAACAAGGAAATTGGGTTCCATATGAACTAAAGCCGAGAGACGTTGAACGCCGATTATGCATGAGTGAAATGCTGCTTGCCAGGAATAAAAAAAAGAGTTTTTTGCATCATATAGTCACTGGTGACGAAAAATGGATTCACTACGATAATCCAAAGAAGAGAAAGTCATGGGTTAAGCCCGGCGAACCATCAACATCGACAGCTAAGCCGAATATTCATGGAAAAAAACTCATGCTGTGTATTTGGTGGGATCAGCTTGGTGTCGTGTATTATGAATTGCTGAAACCAAGCGAAACCATTACTGGAGCTCTCTACCGAACACAATTGATGAGATTGAGTCGGGCACTTAAGGAAAAACGCGCCCATTACTACTCCAGACACGACAAAATTATTCTTTTACACGATAATGCTCGTCCACATGTTGCGGCGCCGGTAAAAACATACTTGGAAACAATCAACTGGGAAGTTTTACCCCACCCGCCGTATTCACCAGACTTAGCCCCTTCTGATTATCACCTGTTCCGGTCGATGGCACATGGTCTGTCTGAGCAGCGCTTCACATCATATGAAGACACCAAAAATTGGGTAGATTTGTGGATAGCGTCAAAAGATGAAGAGTTTTTTCGACGGGGTATCCGAATGTTGCCAGAAAGATGGGGAAAAGTAGTGGCAAATGATGGAAAATACTTTGAATAAAACGTAATGTACTTTTCCTTTACAATAAATTCCTAATTTTTTATAAAAAACCGCGGAAACTTATTTGTACACCTAATATATATATTGCTGCGTACCTATTGACATTTTGAATGTTTTCAGTGTTCGTTACAGCGGTAAAAGTATTAAGAATTGACCGGACTTCGTGAAATTTTATTCCCCATGCAGTCAAGCATCACACTCGAAGCCAATAAAACCCCACATTTTCGATGACACTTGGAATTGACACCTGCCAATGTGTTAAATCCAAGCTGTTTAGGATTTTCTTCGAAAATTTAGGGTTGCGCGAGTTCTCAAGTGCACTGTAAAAAATTTCTTCGTGAAATTCCAAATAAAGTTTGGCAGTTTTTTTACACAAATTTTTTTTGTAAATTACCGAACAAACGTTTGTAAATATTCAAAAAAATTTGTGATTTTACGAAGATTTTCGAAAATTATTTTTCCAAAACTAATTTGTCAATTTCCGGACATTTTTGTTTGGAATTCAACAAATTTTTTGGACAGTGTGATTTCAATAAACCCATAATTCGTATCTTAATATATAATTCCAATTTGGTTCGACCGATTATGAATAAAACCCCGTTGAGTTCATTGAAATCGGTCGCAAACTCGCGCGTCGCAAACTTCTGCCGATTTAGTATAAATTGGCCACACTGTGCTTCGGTAGACTTTTTACAGCACCGCCAAGTTTCTGTACCCTGTACTTAGAGTAAAAAACATTTCTCATATCGCACTGTATAACTTCAAACTGAGTAAATGTTTCCCTTTCCTAAAAAAAGTGTCCTTGACTCAGAAAAATTTTCGATCAGACTAGGTCGATCTAATATTTCCTCGGCTCAAAATTTCTTCCTCCTCTCAATGTACACGGAAAAAAGAAAACAGCAATGGTTACTGTGAATCGCAATAATTCATTGGAAAATAATGAAAAATCAAATTCACGCCGTTCATTACTGCGTCTCCCAGTAACCGTTAATGTCCAAGCAGCATTGACGAATTTAACTGCAGTACACATCACTGTGATCGCGCTAACCTCTATCATCCAAGCGTGTTTTCATTTGTTTTTCAACTGATTGCTGTTATGGACAGTAACCAGTGTTGTTTTCTTCTTTCCGTGTATTCAAGTGCTTTATTGGAATGAAAAATACCCGCACTGTTCCATAGATTGTTCTGGAGAATGACGCGATATGCCCATACGATAAAAAATCGAATTTGATCATCAATAAAGAAATTGATGACAAACGAAAATTTGAAACTTATTCCCAAAAAGTATTTGAAGTTTTGTTGAAATACACACAAAAATATAAAATTCTCATAATAATTCATGTATTTCAAATACGTATTTTAAATACTTTTCGATGAAATACTGCCCTGCCCTGAGACCAGGGTCGCAAAACCTCCCGGATTTATCGATACCAAGAAAACTCTTGTTTTAATAAATCGTGCTGCCGATTTTTCAAATCTTCACGATGACACGTCCCTGCGTCACACTCCTCGTCAAGATCCTGGGGTTAGGGAATCACAATGAGAAAATTTCAAGATTGATCATCAGTTTAGAAATGACCGAATTGGGTTCGACCTGGGGAAATTTGTTCCTCATTCCTGAGAATTGCGTTTTTGGGGGCTCTTAGAAGCCCCTCGAACGTTATATCAAAAAGATCGTGTGATAAATTTTCCAACGTCTTTTATATTCCACCCTTGAAAATATTTTCATCTTCCTGTAAGGGAGAAATAGTTTTTCCTCTTTCTTTTTTCCATGGCAAAGCCATATCTCTATGCGTCTCAAGTCTTCAATATCTTTCTCTCTACGTGTAAAGGTCTTGACATCAAGTAGACGTGCGAATTACCCAGCCGCGCGCATCATAGAATGCATTTGCTTTTCCTTTCTTTTTCATTTGAATTGCGTTCTCCTCTCTCCTCTCTTTCGCTATTCTCCAGTCCTTTATCCCTCTTACGCATGCCGTGCCCTTCTCCATCTCTATAAGTATCTCCTTGTTCGCGTTTCTATGAAAGACGTGAAATGCAATCACTGCTGTCACATATTCTGTCAACGTTCTCGACGAGTCTCTTTCTCCCAGGGTGTTACCGACAGAGTTCCGCCTGAAGTGTCTCGCGTTTAAAGAAAATAATAATAATAAGGAGAAGAAGAAGAAGAAGCAGGCTTGAATTTCGATCGATGATTTAGCGGAATGTTGATACTGAAATTTAAAATCTGTCTCCCCAATTAAGAAGCACAAAAGATCCCGAAGCTCTATTTTTTTTTCCTTCCTATAAAATACTTTTTTTACTTGGTATGAAAAATATTCTTCAAAGTAGAAGATTCGTAGCAAAGCTTTGTTGCAGGTATATTCAATTTTGTATAATATATATGTATAAAAAAAAAGAATGTTTTTATTCACTTTAACTATTTGAAAAGGACAATTAGTTGAATCGCGTGCATCGTAATGGTTCAAAGGAAAAGAACAAAGAAAGTTTGAGCTCGGAAAAATAAGTTTCTGTTTCTTTCAATTAGTTGCTACTGAAAATCAACTTTCTTCTTCTTGTTCTTCTTCTTCTTCTTCTTTTTCTTCTTTAGAGTGAATAATGGGGCGGTTTGAAGCGATGATGTTTACTTTCGAATGTGATGAAGTATCGATTCCTTCTGTGTCATTGCTTAATATGAGAATCTTGAGAAAATATTTTTTCAAACCCACGTTCTGTTTTCAACATAGATGTTTCCGCTCTTATCTTCCGGAGCAGCAATTGGATTGATATTATCAGGGGTAATCAACAACAACAACAACAACCTCTCGTTTTAATCCACAAATGAACAAACCAGATATTTTTAGCTTCGAAATTATCACAGGATTTTCAAGGGATTAAAGTGGAGATAATGAGATGACACTCGATATAAATGTGAGCACGTCGTCCACTCGGGAGTGAGTAGATAAAGGGGTCACTCGAATGTATACAAGAGTCATATTTTTCAAGTTAAAAGCAGCGTCCTGGAGCTTCGTTGTGGCTTTGCTGCAATGTCGAAGACGAACGTCTTTTACGCATCACAGAAGCGAACTCGGATAGAGGAAGGATATGTGTACGTGTACTTATACATATACATATATGTACCCCTCTATACGTACACGTAGAACGAAGCGGAAAATCGGATTAGGTCGAAACGATGTGCCGGGTGGTAAAGCGGGCTCTGAAGACGCGCGCGCGACCCCTATAACTAATTACAAGTCTTATCTTTGCGTTTGCCTTAAAACTGAGGACGCTGATTAAACGAAGATTCTCCCGTCTTGTTCCGTAACAACGGTTCAATGTATATATGTTCATTCCTTTGAACGGTTCGAAATATCCCCTTTATCGCAATGCCTCTTGCTTTTTTCTGTACTACTATTTTCTCGTCAAACGAAACCATTCGTATCCCTTTGTTACGAATTGCTTTTTCAGGAAAAGAAAGGGGTTGTCTTCGAACTACACGGGAAGACCTAGTTTATTGATAATAAACATTTTATTTTTAATATTTATGAAAATGACTGTCAATTTAAGGTAGAAGTGGATTGCTGAAAAATATTCGTAGTGAATCTACCACCGACAATTCTCATTGTGATTTTTCGACTAATAGTAAATTTACTACGAATATTCTTCAACGATTCTCTTTTTCCCTAAATTAACAGTAATTTTTCTTAATGTTGATGAATTCGGTCTGTTCGTGTACTTGAATCTAAACTGTGCAAAATTTGAATCATAGAATTGAATATAGAATTTGGTTCTTGTGGTACACAATGCTAAAAATTCATTCTTTTAGCCATTCTTTTCACTATCCAAAAAGTATCAAAAGAACACAAAAACAAATCATTTCATAAGATTTACTAAGGCGTTCAGTAAATTACGGCACTATTAGAATTCCTCGTAATATTCATGAGAGTTCTAGTAGAATCTACGATGGATTACACATCGCAGTAGTAGATTTGACTAAGGTTCCAGGAAATATTACCAGAAATTCCAATATTGCCGTATTTTACCACCCTCGTTGGTAAATTCAGGGTGTCTACTTTTCTTTGAATATCATTCAACCCTTAACATGCACCCCAGGGTCACAGTGACCCTGTAAACGAATTGAAGCGTCAAATAATACATGTTATTGTTTGAAAATTCCATAAGTAACGCTATCTAAAATCGAATTTGATTATAAAGTGATGACAATGACCATAGACAGGTCGAATTAACTGCTCAATGTTTATTTAACAGCTATTGAATGTTGACGTAGGGTCTGTGTGACCCTGGTGTGCATGCAACGTTGATGAAAAAACTGTGTTTTTTAATCAGCGAGGTGAGTGAAACGAATTTATATTTCCGATTTTAATTAATTCCCATACTACAATGGGACGTTTTCTAAACATTGACAAAACGTACTTCATTAATCGCACAGAGTCACGGTGACCCTGGTGTACATGATATGTGGGGGTTTCTCTCAGTAAAGGCCACTTGTTCAATCATCAGAATAAATACACCTTCATAAGAATTCAAATTTCTAATATTTTTTCCCCCAAAGTTACACATCTGAACATGACACGTGTACAATATTAGGCCTCAATATTCAAGACTCAAAAAGTTACAATTTTTTCCATAAACACATCAGTTTTGGAAAATTTGAATTTTTCAACAATTTTTTCTGCCATATCGATAGCAAAAAAATTCAGTTGTCATTATTTAGGCCTCTTCTTCAATGTTTCTACTACACTTCAGAATTGTTTCATATTTTTATCATTCATTCTTGCAAAATTATAAACAATTAAAAATCAACAGGGTCACCGTGATCCTAGTGTGCATGTTACGTTCGAAAAAAGAGGTGTGCATGTTGAGGGTTAAATTCTCAAAATAGCCTGGATTTTCCAGAATCGCCCCTCAAATCCTGGAAAAGACCTGGGATCATTTTTTCTATCCTGAAAAAATTGAAATTGCATTTTTGATTGAAAACTGCGATATTCTACCCGGAGCTTAAAACTTGATCGAATATGTTTTCAAAATGCAAAATGAAACATACCTGTTATCAATAATATTCATCAGAAGAAGCATTTTCTTCGAGTTTGAATTTTATTCCACGACCATTACTCGATGAAATGGCAAATTAATAAGTGAAATTTTCGTCCCCTTTGAAATAGATGTCTTATAAAACGTATATGGCAATGACTTGGCGAAATCTGATTGGAATATTATAAGACTTTGGATCTAGTTCCGTTGGACATCGCAGAAATCAAAAATATGATTTGAATGATCGAATAATTCCATCGATAAACAATATTTAATCACAAGTTGATATCAAAATTCGAACTGGTCGAACTTTGAAGAGAAAAAGTATCGAAGAAGATTTGAAATTTCAAATTTATTCCTCTGCGTCGGAGAGAAACATGATAAAACTGTGTAGATACGTGAAATCAATTAAAAATCAGGAATATATGCTTTTCATAGATATTATTAGATTTAGAGAGAATGAAAGGTAATTTGGAACAATATTCGAACAATCTGCGAAGAGTGAAAAATGAGACAGATATTGTCTTCGTACGTTGTTCACACGTTGTATCATCACCGGGGTTGCTGGTTCGGGCCTTTGAAAAATTTGCGAAAATTTGTTTTCTTAAAGTATAAACCAATCGATGCAGAATCTTCTGGAATGGAAAATTAAAAGGTCACGAGAGTAAGGATTTTTTCAAACTTCACTTGCAAATTTTGCCAAGCGCTGGAGCAAATCGATGGAAAACTTACAAAAATTCGTCTCCGTGGGATATACACAGTGAAAAGGAAAGATTACTTCCATATCGGCTTATTTTAAGGAGATACCAGCGGCCCCTGACGATGCAATCCGAGCCGAATCTTTTCTAACAAATTATTAGAAAATAAAGCAATGAAAGGAAAATATCGCTCTGTACAGACCACCTTTATTCGTTGAAGAATGTCTGTACAAAGATTTCGATTTCATTCCTTCATTTTCGAGTATTTGTCAGAATAGTTTTGGTGGGTGTGTTTTTCTAACCAATGGGTCTGGTTGTATCTTCAGGAGTCGCTGGTATCACTTTAAGATACAGCCAAAACTGGCCCTATTCCAGCTAAAAGCGAGAGAAAGTGAAAAGACTGAATTTTAGTCGAGTTTTCAAGTGAGATGCAGCTTTCAGTCAGACTTTTTACAGTGCCGACCAATCGATTAGGAATTTTCTGAAATGAAAAATGAATAGGACTTGAGAAGAAGAACCCTTCTTTAAAAGTGCACTTGCAAATTTGCAACCCTGTATACACGTTGATGTGTTTCTATCTCTTTATTCGACGTTCACTGTAAAAAGAAAGTCTTAAATTCAGCTGATTTCAGGGTTGAATCTATGATGCAAACAAATTAAGCCGACACAATGGAAGAAGCAGACCGAGCTCATCTCATCCTCGAAGATGCATAACGAAACAGAATTATCACAGTCCTAGAACTTTTCAATCGATTGCCCTCCTGGAAACTTCAGGAGAAGTCCTGGAATCGAATTTCTCGACAACAGTAGATAGACACCCTGTAAATTTTATCAAACATTTTTTTCCGTACACGAAACAGCGACGCTGTAAATAATAATTGTGGAATTTTACACCGAAAACTGGTGGCAGCCAAGTTCCTCCATAGATGGGGAATCTTTCACCATCATTTGGTGGATTTTTCCTTCACGTTCTTGGAGGATTCAACATCCAAAAGAACATATTAATTCTGAACGAACGAACAATTATTGTACCGTCAAAGTATTATTCAATTCCTTAAATTATACTCAATTTTTATTTTATTGAATCTGACAGTACTGGTGTAACATCTGCTGGAAAATTTGTTCTATCGCTTACACAATTTGCTACGGCGTCGGTCCTATGAAATGCAAACTTTGTCGTTCCGGTCAACCTTATGGAAGCAAATTTGTCTTTTCGGTTGATTCTACAAAGGCAAATTTGTCCTTCAGGTTGACTTTATAGTAACGATTTCGCATGTGTGTTTGGTACCAAAGGTTATCATTTTTTCAAATATACAACCAAAGAAGTGAATTTTTTTGAAAAATTCATTCATCGGGCTTGAAAAAAACTTTTGATATATCCGTCATCAAATAACTCCCCAGAAATCTGGAGACAGTTTTTGCACTCATTCGATGTCTCTATGATTGAATCATCAGTAACAAACGCTAACGTTTTACGATTATTCCGTTGGGGCGAAGCTCAGGAAGCATCAACTCAACAATAAGGTTTTTTTATAACTATCTCTGGCGCCGCCACGCCGTATCCCTGACAAACTTAAACACTGAGAACACAGTTTGTTCCAGCCAAATAAAATTTGGTTCACAATAATTAAGCCTTTCTTACAGACAAGTAAATTTTATTTCAGCCAACCAAAAAGTTTCTTTGCATTCACTTCAACCAAAATTTTGTTTGGCTGGGAGAAACGTTTTCTCAGTGTAGGATTAGGGTAGACCGAGGCGAATCGGATCACTTTTTTTTCAATGAATAAAAATGATCAGAAGAAGAGGTTTTTAAGTGGTTCTGTGAATGAATTCTAAACTCTGTATACATCTTTGACTTGAGATTTATGCACAAAAAAGAATATTCAAATAAGGTAAATGGCTATAATTTCGTCACGTTCCCTAGCAGAAATGACTCTAGCCACCTCATAGTTAATGTCAAGGCAGTTTCTGGGGACCAGTTTCACTGCTAGTATCTTGAAAGGTGCTAGACAACCGCTATAATTGTTTTTCACTAGGGTTAGTGAGTTGGATATTATTTCGTCAGGGTATCATAAAATTGATCAATCAAGCTCTTGTGAGGAAATTATGAATATCTTTCGGTACAAAACGTCATTTTGTTTACAATTGCTCGATGATTAATTTTATCAATGACCTGACGAAGATACAGCCATTTATCTTACACAGTTTTTTGTTTTACAATGAAATAAACATCAAACGGCAAATATCCGATTTGCCCCAGAATCGGGGGCAAAGAGGATCATTAATGAAGATGGAACGTATATCAATGCAGAGCGAATTTACACTTTGAAACTCTTTTTTTTGAACCCTAAATACGTTTAATAAATGAAAGAATTTCATTCCACGCACTTGCGGCGAATCAACGGTTCTGTACAGCCCCCTCTGACTTATGCATTTTCTCC
The DNA here is from genome assembly GCA_018340375.1 of Gonatopus flavifemur. NCBI lineage: Eukaryota > Metazoa > Arthropoda > Insecta > Hymenoptera > Dryinidae > Gonatopus > Gonatopus flavifemur. The sequence continues at coordinate 14,831,214 of JAFFJZ010000006.1, forward strand.
TAGAAATCTGTGTCCATATTGAAGCTGAAATCTCCAAAAAATCCAGATGGCGATTACATCGTTTTGGCAATGATTTTTTTTCACAAAATTGATAGGCCAATTAACACTCAGAGCGCTCTACAACTTTTCGTTCACTTTGTGAACAGGAGTTCTAGACAGTCAGAGCGGGCTGGTTCTGTGTGACTTTTCTTGCTGGTACATTTTTCACAAGATCATTCTTCACATCCACTGCCCTGAATCTAGTTTTCGTTGAGTGGAAGTACGGATTTTTCAGAGCAAAATATACCAGTACCAGTCTGTCGATGCAGAATTGTTGCCTTCAAGTCTCATATGACTCAAAAAAAATTCATCATCCAAATCGTGATCCGAATCACCCCATATACTATTCGAAGGACGTGATAATATTGTCTGAATAATTTACCCATCTAATTTAGTACATCAGGAACTATACGTATGAATCGGATTTTTAACGTATCTTGTCCATTAAAATTTCAAGAATCGCGATAGCGTTTTTACATCAGCGATAAAATTCTCCTCTATGCACACGATGCTACAACTTATATCATTGCCCAGAACTGAATGATGTGCGTTATGGTCATGTTCTCCTGTTCTTCCAGTAGTTTGATGAGATTATGTAAGCGCTTACACGTTAAAAGAGTGTAATTGATAATAAAAATTCACCCTTTGATCCGATTCACCTCGGTCTACCCTATTAAAAATCATTATTCTAGAATTTTGTCAACTCCAATGAAATATGAAAAGCAGTCGCTAAAAAAGCGGCTGTCAAGAAACAAATAAAAAATTAATTCACTCTTCAAATTAAACCCCCCAAAGAATATACGACGAACATAAGAAATTCACACCCCACAATACAATTCACGCATAATTATTTCCTCAAACGAATTCCCATGAATTTTATGTTTCTCTCTCTTGAAACTCCGTATATTTTTGTTCTGATTTCTAACGACTACTTATACATTTCGAATTCTTTCATCTCTACTATTCTTTCTCCCTTATTTCCTCTTCTGTTTTTATTTTGTTTTGCTCCGAGCGTACAATTATTTTCCACGAGGGTCTTTGCAGTCTTTTCACGTAATTTCTAGAGGCTCAAATGAGTCTTCTCGAATCTTAATTGGGACCGAAAAACAAAAAATAAAAACATGAAGAAGAAGAAAAAAAAAAGAAACCACTCTTCTTTGTACTTTTCGAACACCCACACCCATACGTTTCTTTCGGTCCCTTATCATTCGCATATAATTATTCTGTGCGAGTGTTCTTTATCGTCAGCCCCTCCCCCGTCGGCGATTCCCGACTCCCGTTACTTTTGACGTCTACCGTGTAATCGCGATGTTCCCACGCCATTGATCGTTTTCCTTCGTACCATCGTTGTTATACCGTCTCAATTTCGCATCGTTCGGGGCCGCTTAATTACCTCCAGATAACGCGTCAAGAAGAGAGAATACCAGAACAACACTTAATGTCTCTCGACTTGTAATCTAGAGTATACATTTTTCACCCTCCTGTGATTCTCGTACGGGGAGGAACAAAAGGAAATTGAAATCGTGCGCTTTTGATTTTCGATTTTCTCTTCCTCGTGTGGAGAAAAGTCTGATCTTAATTCGATAAAGTTCAATCCAGTTGATCGGGGATCAGAAAAATAGAGGTGGGGAGTTCGATACCGCCAGTTATGAGTGATTTTTAATTTAGATCTGTCACCGAAATGATTACAGGAAACTGGTTCTAATCTAGACAGCAAGTCGTATTGCGAACGTGTATATACCTGTACGAGCGTTACGATGGTCACGATTACATATGTGTGTCGTGTGATACATATATATATATATATAGGACACATCCGGCACGTATTCATGCTCATGCTAATGGACGAAAGGGTAATCTGTAATCGCTAATTACATCGAGTTAAATTTGACGTATTCGCTTGAAACACATTGGTTGCTTGGTAGAGCTGAAGTTTGAGCAGGACGAAGAGAGCGTGACGTTATCCCTCCTGTGACTACGCGTACAATGATTAGTGAGCGCGATAAGTTGAGATAGAATAGAAGGAGAAAGAGAATCGCACGGAAAGGAGAGGGATGAAGGGAGAGAGTAATAGTGAATTCTGGCTGACTGGCTGGATGGCTGGCTGGCTGGCTGGCTGGCCGACCAAATCTCCTATCTCTCTCTTCTTTCCTTGTCCCTCCCTCTCTCAGGATATCATTGGCGCGCTTCTGTTATCTACGAGCAATTAGGTCCTCGTATAACGATGCGAAATTGAGGCAAAAAGCTGGCTTGAATGGCGTTCAACGTTCCACGTTCCACGTTGAACATTCCAGGATCTGGATGTTGTACGTGTAAAAACATGATATTCAAAGTAAGATTTTTTTCCTCCCCGACTGGTATTCATCGATTTAACATTTTTCTTAGTATCCTCGTAAATTCATCGTCACAAATCGTTAGCGAATTTTCACTACCCAAAACCAAATTCCCTACATTTGCATAGCAATCGTGAATGGAATAATTAATTCACAATACCGATTGATTGATTTTCTCATTATTTGGTTATTATTCGAATAAAAATACGTGCCGTGCGTTGTCTCTGTGATTCCCTTGTAATTGCAGTTTGACAGGAACAACGAAATTTAGCATAAATATTATAATAATACATCGAGAGCTGAATCAAGTGGGGGACGGTGGTTTTTGCGGAAATCTATTTCTACAGCTGATTTTGGAATTCCGTTGATCGTGAATTAACTGTAATTTGTACGTTAGAGTGATGGGAATTACGTAATTCGGATAATGAATATCGGTGGGACATGTCACTCTTTGAACGAGACACCGACGAATTGATAATTCATGGTACCACCGACATATGCTCTGTTTAGATGAATAATCCTTCATTGATTCGAACTTCAAGATCAGCATTTGTTTGTCCCAAACCATTCATTTCAGATTGGTTTGTTAATTCACGAAGCACCTGATTTTTCCTGATTTATCTCGTCTCATTTTTATACTTATTCATCGCAAATCATACCATCGCATAGAGAGGGATCTCTTTTACAAAGTAGAAGTGTATCAAATACAATTGTAAGTTACTAGGGTATTTGAAGAGACGAGAAGAAAGTAGATTCTCATTCTTTATGAAAAATCGAACAACATATCTCTCCGTTCTTCCAGGTTCTAAGAAAAATTCCCTTTCGAGTTGTCTTCTTTCTTATTTTTCGACAAAACACTGATATATATTTCTCTTATTCCTTTCTCCTTTGGAGAGATAAAAGAACATTCCTTCACCCTTTCAACTTGGCAAAATAAGGAAATGATGTAGTCGCAAAAAATATCCTTCTTCCATTCAAAAAGTTCAAATAATGTAAATAAGGATACAAAACAAAGTGGTTTTGTTCTTCGAGATAAGCAGGGGGGGGGGGTGATGTACTCGTATCGATGTGTTTATCATTTTTTGAAAACTATCGTCGTGGGCAGGGATTGAAATCCAAATCATTAAGGGTTGAGGTTCGGGTTAAGGTTATTAACAATCTGCGTTCTGGGTTAAAGTTACGGCTTAAGTTGATTGAAAAAATTTGTAATGGTTTGGGTTCAGGTTAATGTGTTGTCAAAAGGTTAGGGTTTTCGATCAATGAAAGTTGTAGATTGGATTTCATTCGAATTAATAGATTGATCGAACGAAGTGATTCGAATCAATATGAACCCTGAAACCATAATACGAAGAAAACCAAAGAGAATGATGTAAAAAAAAACTGAAAACCAAATAATTCGACCACCCATATAAAAATTTTGAGGTTTCACCAATGCTGACAATAGAATATAGCTTGGCGCAATGTTGACAGGCGAGGCTTGGCAATCTATGAATATTTAATGTTGATTAACAACAAATAAAATGTTGCGCCGATATCGGTGTTCAACGAATTTCGGTTGTCAGCCTACCATTGATCCACAATTCCGCCAGGCTTGGCGCTTGCTAGGCTCATCCTTGGCCCAACATTGACTGAACGATAGATTCTATTGAAAATTAGGATCATTTGAAACGTGGTCGAATATTGCCACAACGATTGATCTAGTCTGGGTAAAAATGAGTTTTCAATGTAGCGCCGATCATTGGTAATAACAGGGCTCAATATTGGCATGCTCCTTAATTTCAACATTTGATGGCTGAATTGCTAACTACAAGTTACTGATCAAGTGTTTCTCGCGAGTAGGGAGAGGTGTGTACGAGGAATATATAAGACTCAAATAATTCTCTGGAAGAACAGTCAATCGTTCTTTGTTACAGGTTACACCAGAGGGCTCCTACTGCTGATCCATACTATGTGTATACTTCTCATGACAAACTTTGACGACAAAAAACACCGAGTTGTTTACAGATAAATAAGGAAAACATAATAAGATCCCAAATAACATATATTGGAAATTGTGAAATGCGCATACTTTTTACATATTTTGGGGTTGATTATTTTTTAAAGTTTTATCATCGGCGCAACATTGATAAACAAATTTTTCTATTGTTTGCCAATGATGGTCTATTTCATTGCCACTTCTGCACCAATGATGGGGCTACATTGGAAAAACACATTGATAAATCATAAAATGATGTTATCATTTCAGTGTTGCGCCATGCTTGGTTGCCAAGCCTCGGCCATACTTTATCTACATTGCGCCATGCTAGCGCCAATGGTAAATTTCTGCATGGGCATGGATACATAAATACAAAAGTAAAAAACCCTATATCCTATTCTTATATCCTTGTATCCTTACACGGGAGGAAAAAAGTGATCAATACTTGAATAACGTTTATTAAAATTTAGAAAAATGACTGTCAGTTTAAGGAAAAAGAGGTCAGCTGAAAAATCTTTGCAGTATGGTTATCAAAAATTCCGCAGCGAAAATACTAAACGTTGATGGTTTTATTGTGATTGTTTACAGTGAATTTATCAACTTTTGATGAATTGACTACGAAAATTCTCCAGCGATACTCTTTTTCCCTAAATTGTCAGTCATTTTTCTAAATAATCATAACCTCTGTGTCTTTCTGTGTACCATTAATTGATTTGAATAAAACCCAATTAAAAACTTTCATTGATCGAAAAACCTTTATAACCTTAACCCAAACCGTTGAAAAATTTTTCAATTAACTTAAACCGTAACTCTGATCCATGAACGCAGATTTTAACAACCTTAACTCAAACCTTAACCCTTAATGATTTGGGTTCTAGTCCCTGACTCGTATCCCTATGAATGTATGCGGTTCCTACACTGAGGGAAATTCTTCATTAAAAATTACTGGTTTTCCCATTAGACGGGGGATATACTTGACATACAGTTTGATATACTTGGCATGAGATCAAAAATCAATGAGACAAAACAGTAATTTCTCATACTTTGAAAATTAAAACCAGTGGGAATTAATGTTGAAAAACAGTAATTTCTTATGACCCAATGTAAAAAACAAGAACTCTCAATTGGTGAGATTGACATAAATTGGAAACCATAACATTTTCAAGAATGTTCCGTGGCTTCGGGGAAAGAAGCAAGGATCGTGATCACAAACAATCATGTTCGACGCTGGTAACGATACAAGTTTTTTTTCTCGGTTATTATAACGCTAGGAAAAATTACTGGTATTTCCCATCAGTTTGTAATCACATGTCAAGTATATCCCTCGCTTACTGACAAAAATCAGTAATTTTTAATGATACATTTCTCTCAGTGTACTATTCTATTCCCTAACAGAGCACATCCACCGATTTCTATGTCGCATCTCCGTGGACTCTACGAGGATAAATGGTGGATGTAGATAGAACGTGGATGAACGAAGATGCCACGTGGACGCAACGTAGGAATGTCCGGTGCTGTACTGGTTGTGGTTTAAGGGGGGGAGTAGGGTTAATTCGATCAAAAAATAGCCTATTTTTATGAATTTTTATTGAAAAACCAGTTGATTCAAATGAATTTGTTTCAACGGGATATTATTAAGTAACATTTGAAATATATTGTGTAAAATTTTCATTGAAAAATATCCAGATATGCGCCGGTGGAAGCATTTTTTAATGAGCGCCAAAAAAAAGGGTTTTGCGGTGGACAACATAACTCAGGATTAGATCATCTGAAACAAAAAAATCAAAAAAATTCTGTTAGTTTATGAGTTTTTCTAGGTAACCTCGTCGAGTTTTTTTTTTTTTTTTAATTCAAAGTATATTTTATCACGACTTAATTGTTGATTTTTTGCGTCAAAAATCGGTATTTTGACTTATAAGTGCCATAAAGAATCCAAAAATTGAAAAAAAAAACACTCGACGAGGTTACCTAGAAAAACTCATAAACTAACGGAATCTTTTTGATTTTTTTGTTTCAGATGATCCAATCCTGAGTTATGTTGTCCACCGCAAAACCCTTTTTTTTTGGCGCTCATTAAAAATTGCTTCCCCCGGCGCATATCTGGATATTTTTCAATGAAAATTTTACACAATATATTTCAAATGTTACTCAATAATATCCCGTTAAAATAAATTCATTTAAATCAACTGGTTTTTCAATAAAAATTCATAAAAATAGGCTATTTTTTTATCGAATTTCCCCCCCCCCCTCCCCCTCAAGCACTGACATGTGAGAATTGAGGAAGGAATTCATGGGGAATCTGTGAATGAAAATGTGATGTCGCAAAAAAGAGAAAGCGATATACGAGTTCCATGGTGAGCCAATGAGCGAAGGCTGTCAAAGAACTCTTCTATTTCTCTCATTTTTTATCAGTACTACACGTTTTCAGCCCACTCATCACCTGTATCCACACATCCTGAACAGAACATGAAGCTTCAGCGAACGTTCAGATCAGATGTGTATAGATCAGACCGAAGATTCATCGGAGCTAACTTTTAGATTCACAAACGTTTGAGGAAGGTTCTACGGACGTTGAAATGTCCGCCTCGAAATACGTTCAGGAAACATAGATGGAACGTTCGCTGAAGGTCCATCGAAGGTTTGACGAAGCTTCATAAAAATATCTATACTTATATTAATTTTGATCAATTTATATGAAAAATAAATTAATTAATGAACATAAATTATTATAAATTAATTGTGAGTATAGATGTTTTTGTGAAGCTTCCTCAAACCTTTGATGAACCTTCAATGAGCGTTTCATCTATGTTTCCTGAAAGTATTTTGGGGCGGACATTTCAACGTTCGTAATACCTTTGACAAACGTTTGTGAATCTAAAAGTTAGCTTTCATGAACCTTCGATCCGATCTATACAGATCTAATCTGAACGTTCGCTGAAGCTTCATGTTCTCGATCTCTATAGTTATTCACCGAGGGAAACTGTATTTGAATTTGCCCAAAGAATCCTTGAAAACAAGGAAGTTCGATCTGGACTGCTCTGTATTTATATACACATTAATTAATCGAAATTAACTGAAAATGATTTTTAAGTTGAAGTTATCCCTATGAATGAAATAAGGATGAGGATTAAAGTTAGGTTTTTCAAAAATAACGGTTGTGGTTACGGTTTTTTGAATTAATTTGGGTTTTTTGGGTTAGGGTTGCTGTCCTTGATCGTGGATTTTATTATATCGCGAATCTCGGTATGAAATCGTTTTCATTGATTGTAAATAATTAGCCGATGTACACGGAGAAGAAAGCAGGGTAATGGTTACTTCGCAGTAGAGCAGTGACACATGTTCGCGTGCAGGAAAGTTTGTCTCGCAGAGCACCCGTTCCTCTCAGCAGAATAAAAATTACTTCGCAGACACGAGCCTACCCCTTCGGCATAGCAATCATTGCTACGTGGCAGAGTAATGGGAAACAAAGTGTACATTACTATTTGCGGAGCACAGGTTAGTTTGTCCGAAGCTGCAGTTACTTTGCGTGCGCGATTTCCGTTTTTCAGCTGTGTTCAAGCATGCCTGACAACGACACGGAAAACAAATACGGAATGTCGAGAATACAGCTGAAGAACGGAAGTCGCGCACGCAAAGTAACTGCAGCTTCGGACAAAGTAACCAGTGCTCCGCACTCTCTAAATTCCTTGGAGTGGAATTTCGACTTTTAATTCAGAACGAAGTACCACTTCACTCCTTAAGAGTCATATATTCATTCGAATAGAGTGAAGATTCTCACCTAATGAAGGGAAGTGAAAAATATCACTCAAAAGTTGGGAGTGATTTCTTTTCAGTTCTCACTGTATTGAGAAATCGCTCTTTGCGGAGTGTTTTCGTACCGCTCGAATTACCGCGGGTATTGTATGAACTATCACGTGTATCAACAAACCACGAACGCGCTGTATGTTGACGATCACGTTAAGTACAGTAATATTTATTACTATCCTCTGTTCTTCAATGCATAGATCCAAACCCCATATTTATTTATCATAATGTCATGACATTGAAACCCTTCTGTGTTTTGTAGATTGAAAGATCTTGTAACCTCAGTTTCTTTGTTGGTTTCAAATTCATAACCAATACTTTTTCCTTCCCACGTAATATGTTTCGTGATATATCATTTGATTTTATAAAGACAAATTTCATGTTCAGGTCTCTCTCATTATATATTTGCGGAAACAGATTTTGCCACACTGTAAAAAATGTAAGGAACTTTACAAATTTTGATTGTATCATTACAGAGGAAGTTTTTGTAATATTACTACGCTAAGCATAGTGGAATTACAGTTTCAAGGCTACGAAATTGTACTATGTTGGTGAAACTTAGGCAAAATTTGTACATATCATTTCCAAATTGTATCTATTCTATGCTCAGCGTAGGAATTTTACATGGAGCTGTCAAAATTTCACGCTCAGCGTAGGTAATAAAGTTAAATGACAGAAAGTGGTGAAATCACAATTTTGTTATAAAAGTCCTACACTGTGAAGAATTTTGATACACGGAAAAAATTAGTGTTCCAAATTTTCGTTGACTAGTATGTCACTTTGGGACGGAGCACAAATTCCAAAAGAATTCGTACCCTGGATTTTAATAATTCGTTGAATCTTTCCATTATTTCGACAATCAAAATGAAAAGTGAATTCCATCGGTGAAATCATGGACAAAGTCAAGGAATTATTAAAATCCAGTGTATGAATTCTTCTCGGATTTGTGCCTCGTCCAAAAGTGACATACTAGTCAACGAAAATTTGGATAACCAATTTTTTCCGTGTGGGAAACTTCCAAAGCAGAGTTTGGAAATCTCTTTTTCAAATATTTTTTAGTAGATTTACAAACAATTTTAGCGATTTTCCAAATAAGGTTTGTCCGTTTACAGAAATTGTTTGTCAATTTACTAAGAATTGTTTGGAAATCTACTAAAAAATATTTGAAAAAAAGATTTCCAAACTTTGCTTTGGAAGTTTCCTATCAACATTTTTCACAGTGTACGCTGAATGCAGGGAATATTCCACACTGAGCGTAGGTAATTCTTGTTCCTACGCTCAGCGCGGTAATATTTCGAAAGTTTTTTTTACAGTGCACATGTTTCTAAATCCCTTTCAGAGTACACAAAAAAGTTGGAATATATTTATTAAGAATTTTGTTTTCACGTATAATATAACATTTCTGGACAGCTTCTGGAGTATTTTGTTCTTTTCATTAAAGAGAATGTAGAAGAATGATTTATAAGTTCATGCTCTCATAACATACTGTTTATCTGGAGTATTTTATTCTATGAATCTAAAATCTTGGTGTAGCTCAGGCAGGTTAGGCAGGTTGAGGGAGGCGGGCGTAGATTCGAATCCAACACCCCCCAATGAAAATACATCATTCAGAATAATTAATGTGGAAGTAAAGTTCTAATTGTATCATCCGAAGTTGGTCATTTCTAGTATAAAAGTGAATATATTTTTTTTTATTACAATTCAGTATAATTTTCGGAACTTTGAGATCAAAGTCTTTGCTAAAATAGAAGCAGGAAAAATCACTTTTTTGGAGTGAGATTTTTCACTCCTCGACGTAGAGCATTCTGAATTGAGGGGAAAACATTCGCTCGAGGTATAGTGATGAATAGCTCCAATGAGGAATCATGTACCATCACTCTTTGAAATAGTGAAATCTCACTCCAATTGGATAGGTTCCTAGAGAGGCTGGTTACTAAAGTGAAATCCCACTCCAAGACATTTAGAGAGCAAAGAGTAATGAACGGTTTGTTTCTCATTACTCTGCCACGCAGCAATGATTGCTATGCCGAAAGGGTAAGTAATTTTTACCCTGCTGAGAGGAACGGGTGCTCTGCGAGACAAACTTCCCACGCGAACATGTGTCACTACTCTGCTGTAAAGTAACCATTACCCTGCTTTTTTCTCCGTGTATCGTTTCTGTTGAATGGACAACGATGAATTGTCGCCTCCCTGTGCTTTCTATAATCAATCAGAAGTATAGGTGTCAGAAAATTTTTGATGGCATCATCCACTTTGGTCGCCTGGAATCCTAGGGCGTTGTAAACGCGTTCACGTCGCTTGTTTCAAACGGGTAAATAATTCTCGATGATCCCATACGAGCAACGGTGTGAAATAGTATGAAGAAGAATTCGTAATGATTCACAGCACGTGCGATGCAACGAAATCGTAACACGATGAAGCAGAGATCCCGTACATCTTTAAATGTACCATTTGAATCGCATATGTATGATCCGTGTGTATTTTTTCTCTTTATTATATCGCATCAAACGCTCAAGCGACTCTTACATCTTGCCACGCAAGGAACATGATTACATCCGAGTACGAAACGAGCGAGCAGTATGTCGCATAAATAATATCAAAGAGCCACACGGAGGGACTCTAGGATTCATTATATAGTAGCTGAATCTCGTGGTACCTCCTTAATGCGACTGAAATGGGAAATGAGTAATGGGGTCAAGCGTGTAACACCAACGACCCTGCTACCTACCTACCTACCTACCTACCTATCTTCCCCACCTCCCAGCAGCAGCAGCAGCAACGAACCTACTCCACCTATAGAGGAGGTACAAGAGGAAGTTGGTTCGTTCGTTCATTCGTTCAGTATTGCGAGCCAACGCGCATATAATCCTCTCCTAATGACATGCCGTTTTTAGCTTTAATACACACAGCTGACAACGCCGTTATAACACGCGCTCAACCAAATCTGCGTAAGCGAATATATATGTAGGGTAACATAGAACGGCAGAAGATTAACGCGAATATATAGGTGGTATACGAGAAGTGCCACATTGTGTTACTTTTTGCTACCATTTTTTCCCACCCCCTCTATATCCGTGTCTCTCTTTTTCTCTTGTCTCGTGTTTCGCGAGATTGAAATTGTAACACAACGATCGTTCGAAAGATTCCAAGGATTAAGTTCACCCGTGAAAATATTTCCATTTTGTCGAAAAGAGGAGGAGAGCCTGGCTCGATGTAACATTTTTTTGTTATTTTTGTTTCAGATGGGACCGTCGCGGCGGAGCAATCTTTTATCGCCCAAGGCTTTTCAATTATTCCTGATGGCCGGTGTACTCGCAGTGAGCACGGGCACTTTCTGTCCGAATGGATGTACCTGCGACGACGACACGCTCGTCGTATCCTGCGTGGGGGCAAATTTGGATGTGATACCAATAGCGTTGAATCCGAGCATACAGAGAATCGTCCTCAAAGATAATCGTATAAAGATAGTCGACGCGGCAGCTTTTCAATTCTATGGATATTTGAAGAACGTGGATTTATCGAGCAATCACTTGATCACGATACCCAATGGGAGCTTCGAGGCGCAGAAGCAGTTGGTCGAGCTCCATTTGAAGCACAACAAAATATCAGCTTTGAACGAGAAGACCTTCGTTGGGCTGAAGTCATTGACGGTATTGAACTTACGTGACAATTATTTGGAATCGTTGAAGAATGGTTTGTTCGCTAGTCTGTCGAGATTGGAGGAATTAGATTTAGGTCAAAATCGTATATCAAAAGTGGAGCCGGGAGCCTTTCAGAAACTAGGCACCCTGAGAGTGTTGTATTTGGACGACAATCAACTCCAAAATATCCCATCGATGGCGTTGGGTCCGCTCAACGCGTTGGCGGAATTACATATCGGTTGGAACGCACTGTCCACGTTACCGGACGACGCTTTTAACGGTTTAGATCAACTGACCGTGTTGGATATCACCAGCGCTAGCGTGAACAACACAAGTGACGGAGCTTTTCGAGGTTTAAACGTTTTACGTACTCTGAAACTCGGAGGTAATCTGTTACGTGAAGTTCCTACCAAACAACTGGCCGTGTTACCGAGATTAGAGGAATTGACTTTGGGTCAGAATTTCTTCACCACCCTGAGATCAGGGGCATTTCAGGGTTTATCGAAACTCAAAAGACTGGACGTTTCGGGAGCAAAATTGCTTACTACCGTGGAACGCGGAGCATTCTCGGATAACGCGAATCTAGAGACTCTTACTTTGAACAACAATAAACGCTTGGCAGTTATGGAAGAAGGATCTTTAGCCGGATTACCGAATCTACGACATTTGATGTTACGGGACAACGCTTTCACCACATTTTCCGAATCCCTCGTGGCTTGGAACGAATTACGACGTTTGGACTTGAGCGAGAATCCTTTGACCTGCGATTGCAGTATCATGTGGTTGGCTGAAGTGTTGGCACCTCGTAATTCCAGTCCGGTGATATGCGCCGAACCTGCCGAACTGAAAGGCAAACCTCTGAAAGGCATGACTCCCGACGAATTGGGTTGTGCCTTCTCCGATCCAAGAAAACAAGCTCTCTTAGCGACGATCTGTGCCGCAGGTCTCGCTCTTTTCGCTGGATTAGCGTTGATACTTTATTATAGATGTTGTAGACGCGTGAGGGACGCGCTCAAAGATTACAAATGGAAAAATCGTGCCATATCCCGTAAAGAACATGAATATCAAAAAACATTCTCAGACGACGAGTACATAGTGAGAGCGGCCCACGCCCATCACGCGCATCATCACCAACAGGCCCACTCCCAACAACCCTCCGGGGTCATCCCTAATCATCACAACCATCATCACCACCATCACTTTCAGCAACAGCAGCAACAACAACAACAGCAGTTCCATCAACAGCAACAGATGGCCGCGGGTATCAAGCCTATACCGGTGACGGAACTGTAGCTAGAACTACGGGCAGCGAGCCCCGGTCAAGGAGGTGGGGTATGGTTTTTACCCCACGGTGGTACCACCTTAGCCGAGGGATTCACCTACATAGACGGTGAACAAGCGCGTAATTTACAAACACGTCGCTCTGGCACGCTGCCCGTAACTTCATCCTCGACTTCCTCGTCTGCCACCTCGACGACAACGTCGAATAATAATCGTAACAATAACCACAATAACAACAACAACAACGACGTTCCCCCATCGACGGACGGAGTAGGAAGATCATCATCCTCCCATTACGCTAATCATTCTCTACGCCGAGCGTCCCATCAACAACAACAATCCCAACAATCCCAACAATCGCAAAACTGCCATATCGAACGGAACGATTCGTCGAGAAATCAAATCGTTCAAAACGGTACGTTGGGTCGCAACAATGGCAATAACGGAGGTACTCCTGCTCCCCCGTTACCCCCCAACAGACATAGTCCATCCTGCGCCCAGTCCTCTTATCCGACCCTGCCGATCAACGGTCACGTGAATTATCATCACCACCATCATCATCGTGACAATCATCATCAGCACCATCATTCCCGAGACAAGGACAGATCCCAAACTCAATCCACCGGACGTGAGAGAAATCGCGAGAGAGAGAAACACCGTGACACGAGAATGGAACTCGAATTGAGGGATGCTCTTGACGTTGGAGGAATGGGAACCTACAGAGCATAGAGAGGACTAGAAGATCGTGGTGGATCTCTTCTTCGATGTACTTACCGATTGTCCTCTTTATTCGTAACACCTATAATCACCCCACACGTACTTATTACAATTTACCTCACATTTCCAGTTCGAAAACAACATTCCATCACGCTGTCATTGAAAGGCTTTCGAATATTCCTTGTCAAACAAAAAAGAGGAGTCGAGAAGCCGAAAGTACTAACAAACAAAAAAACACACATATTATTATATGTATAGGCTTCTTCTAACCCTTCTTATTCTTCATCCTTGAATATCCTCCTCTCTCTCTCTCTCTCTGTTCGATCGATTTGACGAAGACTGATGACGTGTGTTGTGCGCGTGTGTGTGTATATATATATATGAATATGCATCCATGGATTATCCTGGAGCGATCATGAAGAAGGAAGGAGAAGAACTGTACGGGAGGTTGTTGTAACTTTCGAATCTTAGGTTATAAGTGTAACATAGGGGTTATTCGTTACATTGTAATATTCTATACATAAGTATATATGTATATATTTTATTTTCTAAAACAAAGTATGGATAAAACATGACGGGGGCATGATCGTTAACTGGAAGGAATATTAGAAAAGCCAATCGTCCGGGAGAAGAAGGTGTGCTTAAAGGGGGAAATTAATCACGAGTAGTCGAGAACACAGACGAGGGACGGATATATCTTGACAAACAATATCCAGTGTATAGTCGTTTAAGTTGTGGATTATCATTCGTGTATCATTCTGGTACAACACTGCCAGGGATTAACGTTAACGGTTTTTTTCTTTTTTAGCAGATGAATGAGAATCTTCTTCGCGTGGTACATGAAAAATTGTGGTTCCGCCGCGCTCTTTTCCTTGATCATTGTCGAAGCTGATTATTATATTCCTTGATGTTTTTTTCTCTTGGCCAGGGGATTCTTTATTTCCGGTATAACGAACTTGGTATTATAGAACTTGGTAAAATGGTGTACAGGGTGCAGTCAGAGGAGACTCTTCTTGCTCTTTTTCTTTGTTCTCCTGCGGAATGGTTGGAAGAGAAACTGGAAGGAGAGGAAGAAGAAGCAAGAGAACTGGACGTGTCGGTGGAGAACGACGACGTGCTTTGCGAGAAACGAGATTATTTTTCCGCCTGAGTGTACCCCGTGGAATTCCACGGTCACCTTGGTGCTTGGTTGGTAGCTCTCTGGGAAAGGTGACTGCACCTTGAATCGACCTCCTCCTCCTCCTTCTTTTCCTTCTCTTCCTTCTCTCTACTCTGTGTTCACATTTGTTGAACTGGGCGTGGAGAGAAGAGAAGTAGCGGAATTTTCAGTTTAAAATCTCCACGTTCATACTCACAGACACACGTGCATCGTAAGAGAGCACCACTGAGGTTTCAGTTCCTCCTTGTTGTTTCTTTTTCCCATTTCTCTCTCTCTCTCCCCTTCGCTCTTTCCTCTGTCTTTTATACAAGAAAGTTTAGACGGGTGAATATCAGTATTAAAGGCTCGTTATCGGCTCTACTTTTATACAGGGCGAGGGAAAAATTACTTTATAATGATGATTGCACTCCCCGCGCATCAACTATCGCCGCTACTTTTTCTTCTTCTTCTTCCTTTCATCCTTTCCCTCTTAAGCCCACGTAAAAATATAAGGAAACACAATTTTCATGTACCAGCTTTTCTTACTCTACTTTATTTTTTGTCTCTTTTATATATATATGTATAAATATATTCGAGAGAGTGTCTCGAAACGCGACATGATCGAAAACGAGGAATTCGAGCTTTATTTTCATTTTTCCCATGATAATTCAATGATAATTATATTGTTAGAGATTATTGTTATTATAAAACAACAAATTGTGATACGATAATTTAGATTGTTTCGATAGATCACATTCCATAGAGTGTACAATGTATAGAAATTAAATGTATTTTTCTTTTTGTTCTTTCGATCGATCTTTCGTTCGTTTCTTCCAACACTTTTTCTTCTTTTTGTTTTTTGTTTCGGTTTCATTGATTGAAAATAATTATACGATACGAGGTATCCGAGGGATCTACTGCCATTATAATTATCGTGTAATAAGAGGGTAATCATAGTGTTCGAGATAGATGGATCTAACGAAAGATTTATTCCGTAGGAGTAGGTTTAAAGGATATCAAAGAACTCGTTTTATGGAGGTATATCGCCAGGATGTGGCGTCGTACATTTTATACAATATGATTCATCAACATGAGCAAATTCTCAAGATTTTTTTTATGTGAAATCTATGATTTTATGAGCTTCGTAACGTTTTATCCTGTGATGAAAGGAAGAGTACGATTACCCAATGGTATTTTTTATTTATTATTTTGTAACTATTATTCCAGCGATGTGTTGTTTTATGTATTTATTGTATATCTTATTGGTCTTTGTTTCATTAAAATCCGTTTTTATACACTCATCGCACTGTTCTTTACATTTGACTGGGAATAAATTCAGAAGATTCAACTCGGTTTAGGTGTTATACACGGAAAATGAAACACGCATACACACATTTTTTAGGACAATACAATACAATGTTTATTGTTCGATATGATTGAAATTAATTTCTAAAATTGTTGGAGTAGTATTTCACTCTGTAGCCAGCGAAAAGTGAGCCTGACGAAATTTCGAGTGAAATTTCCATTCTTTTAGAGTGATAATCTAAGGTTTGAGGGTAGAAACTCATAGCTACTCCAATTCTAGAGTGAATTTTTTAGTCCAAAAGAGTGGGAGTCCATTCGAAGCAGACTGCCCTGGTTAAAAAAGCCTTATTAAAAGCCATTGAAAGTAAAAAATTCTGATCCAAACTTGATGGTTACACGGAAAAAAATGAACTGTTAATTTTACCAGAATTCCGGTTACTAAATGGACAGCAAGGAATATCTGTGACTTTTACTGGAATTCTTGTTAAATTTACCGGAGCCCTTGTTAAATTTGCCGGAGACTCGATTCATTTAACTAGAATTCCGGTTAAAATGGCAGTAATTCCTGCTGTCCATATATTAACCGGAGTATTTTTTTCAGTGTATTAATCGGTTTCAATTGGAATTCTGTCCGTTTAATCAGAATGAATAGGATTGTTTTTATCAGGGTGGCTCACTTTTGAGACTCAATGGAGTGGAACGAGTGGTCTTATGAATTATTTCTAAAGGATAATGGATAACTACTCCGGGATTCACGCAGAGTCCATAAACTCGATAATTAATCGTTGATAGTTATTCCAGCGCCTCTAAGCGTGAGGTAGTTGAAATATCAAGTTACAAAACCAATGAGAAGAGCTGAGAACTAACGCTCTTAGAATAGCGTGAGTATACAACACTTATTGACTTCGTATTGTATTGATTCCTACACTAAAAAAAATGATCTTTTCATTATAAAACGACTGTCATTTCGCTGGTGAAACGAAGTCGTTTAATCCCATATGGAAATATTTCCGCCAAACTTCTCTGCACAAGTCTAATAAACTCGGACAAACTCTAAGAATCTTTGAAATTTTGATGAAAAATCTAATATTTTTAGAACCCATACAACAAAAGTTGCAGTGCAAGCGTTGCTCATCAAATCACGTTGTTCATCAAATTGACGCAAAGTTGCTGGGAATTTGCTACTCCTCCTGTGATTGAGAGTTTCATGAAACCGAGCAACTTCCTAGCAACACGATAACAATTCAAGCTAAAATCCTAGATTGACAGCATATCATTGCGTTTTTGGCGACGCAACGTCCCTACAAATTACTTCAAACTGTTGTTGTACGTTTTCAACAATTTGCTGCACATTTGCTCAGCATTTTACTGTTAGCGAACATTCCGTACAGACTTTTTTCAGAGTTTATAAGTGTTTTTTTTAGACAATAGAACCGAAATTGCGCTCTGAAACATTCCATAAATACATTCGCATGCTATATTCAAATATCATGTGAGAAAAAGTGTTGGAAAATTGAAAAATCTGTTCTCAATAGCCAGGAGAATGTTAGAAATTTATCAGAATCAGTTATCTCGGAACTATTGCAAGCTTCCCGCACCTCCAAGTGAAGTAACAAAGATTACACTGTAATACAGTGTGGTCACTGGCTGAAGGGTACTTCTTCTTTTTTCAAATCAAGGTCAGTTAAGGCTGGGGTAGTCTCCAAAAGATATATGGCGGGGGTCACCAGTTCCCGTATTCTGGGATCACTGATCAGAATTTGTTCAGAGTGCTATTTCGTTCTTATTGTCTGAAAGAATTCTGTACCAGAAATATTAGATTTTTCATCAAATTTCAGAGATTCTCAGAGCCTCTGCAGAAAAAATCCGATGTTTTTCAGAGGTTGTTCATAATTATTTCAACAAAAGATTTTCGTACGTCAGTGTTCTACTCCCTGGTTGAAAATCCCATTGAATTCGCATTGAACCAGGCCTGGATCAAGGCGGGGGGTGGGGGGGGGGGAGGGGGGGTTGAAGGGCATTCCTTCCTCCCGGTTTTTACCTTGACGGGGGCCTCGAATCGTTTCATATAGAGTTGGACTCGAGACTCTCCAGCAAAATTCAAGAATACCCAGGAAAAAATCATTAGATCTATTCACATCTAAATAGATCTGGTTCAAAAGATCAGATTAGATCTGTTCAGATCTCAGTAGAACTGATCAGATCTTGGCACATCTGGTTAGATCCGAGTAGATCTCGTTAGATCTGAATTGAATATTAGATTAAATCTTAATGAGGAATTGGTGGTTCAATGGTCAGAAATTTTGTGATATCTGTCTGTATATGAATTTGATTTTGCACATATATTGTGACAAACACAAGCCAAAATCGCAGTTTTTCAGATCCTAATAGATCTGTTTAGATCTGACCAAAATTTAGATCTGGTCAGATCTGATCATTTTTTTCCGGGTAGTAAATATCATTCAATTTGAAGATTTTCGAAGATGAACCTCCATATCAAGTCAAGTGTTGGCACGGAATAGTTAGAAATAACACTTCTGAGAGGGTGGAATTGATTGCATCCAGAACTTGAAACAATTTTTCTCCGCTCAAGACCAAGACAAGACGAGACAAGACCTTTTTCGAGACTGCGACAGTTTTGAATCAACCTTGAATTGGTAAAATTAAGTTTTGTTGGTTCTACTCGAGAGTCTCGAGTCCACCTCTAGTTTCATAGCCCCGGACTTCAACACCCCTTAATCCGGCCCTGCATTGAACCGAGTAATCTCTATTCGTATGTTTTCTCAGCTTTTGACAACCCATACAGCACCGAAGATTTCATCGAGATTGCAGGAATCTAACATTTGGAACATTGAAATATTTCTGTGATATTGCTGTATGTCACACTGAGGTTTCAAAGTCCCTACGGAAACATTGCGATGTCCGCCAATCTTACACTTCATACAATATTCCCAAATTATTCCTGAGATATTTCAAGAACATTTATAAAATATTTCATCATAATATTCCTCTCGTGATGTATCTCAGACATCGCAAACAGCTACACTGAGAGAAAAACGACCTGTTTAAAACATTCGTGGTTGCAATAATTTGATATCCGGTTCGATTCATCAGGAAATGTGATTGTGATGTCCAGAAAAAATGGTTGAAGCAAAAATTAACTACATCTTTCAGATTAGAAAAACCAGATTCTTTTCTTGCGGTGTGTGATTTTGACTTCAACCACTTTTTCTGGACATCTCAATTACATTTCCTGGTGAATCGAACCAGATTTCAAGTTATTGCGACTACGAATGTTTCAAAAAGGTCGGTTTTCTGTCAATGTAACAATATTTCAGTTCATACATTTTTAACATATTGCTGTGAATGAAGATGAAAGATTGAAATGTGATTGAGATCCCAGTGAACATTTTTCCCCTGCAACATTTCAAACATTCATTACGTTCTCTAAATAATATCAGAAAGTTCTCTGATGCGTCGATTTCGGAAAGCTTTTAGATAACTTTCATATGAGCTCTAGAAGTTATCAGAAAGTTAACTTAGATGAAAGTCATCTAAAAGTTTTCCGAAATCGACGCATTAGAGAACTTTCTGATATCATTTAGAGAACATAATGAATGTTTGAAATGTTGAGGGGGAAAATTTTCACTGGGATATCACTGAAATCTACGGTGCTGTATGGGAAGATATTCAAATTCAGTGATTCCGAACGAAACCAGTTAGAAATGTTATTTTCCAAAGCCGGATAAGTAAGTATTTTCTGTTCGGAACTGTCTGGCATTTTCAGCAGGGCTCTCACAACAGAACTCAGTCCTGACGATTGAAAAATTCTATCAATTCCGATGGATTCAACGCGAAACCAGCGATCCCTGAAGATGTAACCATATCCATTGGTTAGAAAAAGACACGACCTGATTCAAATTCTGACAAATTATTCGAAAACCAAGACATGAAATTAAAATATCGCTCTGTACAGACCTTTTTTAATCGATAAAGATCGTTTGGATGGTTGTACAAAGCGATATGTTTTTCTTTCATTCCTTTATTTTCGTATAAAATTTGTCAGAAAAGATTTGGCTCGGGATGTATCGTCAGGGACCGCTGCAAATCCAATCGGAACGATTGGGATTTTTTGACCAGGGAGTAGCACAGAAACGTTTAATAAAATATTCAACCGTTCCATGAATCTCCCTTCAACAACTCAATCGACCAGTACACATTGATGAAAATTTCCTTCGTCGAAAAAGATGAAAATTCAAAAGAGCCATATTCTCGTAGTAGTAGCAGTTCTCGTCGAAAGTTTTTCGTTTGGCGATGACGAATGAACATCTGGCTCCAGTATTCTCTCTTACATCATACGTTACGAGATGAGCTTTTGAAAATGTTATTCGTAGAACATTTCCAAAGAACTTGGACAAGAATTCTTTTCTCGAATATGTACAGTTTCGTAAATGCACGAATGCTTTATTCTTATCTCGTTAACGAAATCCTTCCCTTCGAACATCGATTTTTCAATTGACGTTTGACCTGTTTTCTTGTTCTTTGATTTAAAATTTTCCATTTTGTTCTTTTTCTTCATTCAACTATGGGACTTTGACAAAATTTGCAGAAAAAAATACACGAATTTCATGACCTCCATAAGATTTATTACGAGTTCCAAAGATATCCTTCGTGCGCGAATTGTTGTAAGACGTGTGAGGCAATCTAAATGTTTCATCTTCTCGAGACACGCGGATGAATTAGAAGATATCTCTTTGGAGAGGAGTGATAAAGCACAAACTAACTATACATAAATGTATAACGCAATGCAAATGGTTTATCTCCGTACTCACTCACGCACACGAATATATAAATCTATACATATACATACATATATATATAATATCATATATACATGTACGAGAACTTCGTAAGACAATTCTAAACTTTATGATATACAATACGCTGAACGCATATATATGTAAATTATGGAAAAACTAAATAACTACTTTGAAAATCGTGTAAAATATGTTATTCGGTGTACGAGAGGGGCATCGCTTCTCCTTGGATTTTGGAGATCGGCTGAACTACAGTTTCAAATTATTAGGTCCAGTTCCCCTGAATGTGTTCAAAAGTTCACGTTTTTCAAACCTTTTGGATTTGAACCCGTTTTCATTGGCCTTTGGAAGTTTTCGATGCTTTGAATCTCAGAAAAACGAAATCCGAGAAATTTACCTCGTAGGATGACAATGCGTCGCTTCGAGTCTATTTAAATGGGAATTTGCTTTGCTGATATAGCAAAATTTGTGCAAAAAATTTGCTATTACAGCAAAAATTTTGCTCTTTTAACAAGCGCTTGCCATTCAGTAATTCAGAATTGTAGATACACAGACAGATAAGCAAAGCAGATTTTTTGGAATCGCTTTTTCAGCAAGAATTTTTCTCTGCGCGAAGACTCGAAGCGACGCGTTGTCATTTCATCCTACAAGGTAAATTTCTCCATTTTCTTCTTTCCGTGAGGGTTTGTCAATCAAATTTATCATAAATATCACAGTGATTGGTCGATTCTTTTAGACGAACCAATCGTATTTTCAATATTTCAATAAACATTGACCAATGCAGTGTTGCAAAATCTCCTGATTTATCGGAAGGATCTTGCGGATTCCGTCCCTGTTTCCCGAAATACTGATTCAAGGCTGAATTTCAAAGGGTTTCCTATATATAATTAATTCAACGAAATTTACCGTTTCTTTTGTTGCTCCTTGAAAATTCTTTTGTTTTTCTAAAATCGTGCTGTTAGGGGTTGCCTCTCCGTAGAATTCAGGGAGAAAAAACAGATTGGTGGATACAGCGTGGTACGACGGGGAAGCAGCGTCGAGGCAACGGAGAAATGTCCACCTCTGAATATTTCTCCTTCGCTTCTGTGTCGTGCCACGTTACATTCATTGCTCCCTTGATCCTGCGGAAATCCCGGAAGGAACATGAAGCTCCAACAAACGTTCAGATCAAATCTGTATAGATCGGTCAGAAGGTTCATCGCAGGTAATTTTTAGTATCACAAACGATTCCAACCCGAAGGGAACATGAAGCTCCGACGAACGTTCAGAATAGATCATGATAGATCAGACTGAAGCTCCGTTGTTTAGAGATTCGATTTCGAAACGACGAGGAAAGGTGATGAACGTTGAAATGTCCTCTTGAAAATGAAATGAATGAAAATGAAGGTTCATAGAACGTTTTTTAAGATTCTTTTTCTTTATTCAGTTTTTTTTTTTTTTTTTTTATTAGAATTAAATATAGAAATGCAATCATTTTTTTCGTTGAAAAAAAATAAAAAAAAAAAAAAAAAAAAAAAAAAAAAACAACTCGAACGAACAACCTTTACGTTCGATGAACGTGACGTTGAACGAACGTTTCATTCATTTTCATTCAAAATTCAATTTCAATCGGACATTTCAACGTTTACGTTACGTTCGAAACTCTAAAGAAGCTCTAAACAGAGCTTCAGTCTGATCTATCTTGATCTCTCTCATGATCTAGAATGGAACATTCGTTGCAGGTTCATCGAAGGTTTGTTGAAGCTTCAAAAGAATATTTATACTTATATCAAAGGGTCTACCCTAATTAGAATTTTCATAAAAAGGCATTTTTTCAGAATTTTTTAAACAGCTTTGTGGTATAAATATTGATATAAAAGTTATCACACCGTATTAATACACTATCGAAATACATGAAAACAATTTTTTTTGTACATTTTAGTAAGTTTTTTTACATGAAAATGATAGTTCAAAAAAAGTTCTAAACAAAAGGTGTGTCTGCGCTGTCGATGAAATCTCTGGAATGGATGGTCTGAAACAAAAAAATTGAACGGCGTTAGATTCAGGATCCCGAAGAGAACATGAAGTCCCGACAAACGTTCAGAATAGATCAACATAGATCAGACTGAAGCTCCGCTGGAGCTCCAATTCAGATTCATAAACGTTCGACGAAGGTCTGAGGAACGTTACAATGTCCGCTTGAGGATACTTCCAAGAAAGGTTCGAAGAACGTTCATCAAAGGTTTCCCGAAGGTTCACTGGAGTTTCAATTTTTCAGTATAAGTTTTTTTGCAGGTATATTCTTTTCACAAAAGAATCATCGATAATAGGAATTATAATTCCCCCTGAAAGACCTTAAATTGAAACTCGAATGAATGTTCAAAAAATGTTTAATAAACATTCTATGCACCTTTCTTGAAGCGGACATTTCAATGTTCATCTAAACTTCGTCAAACATTTACAAACGTAAAAATT
The DNA here is from genome assembly GCA_018340375.1 of Gonatopus flavifemur. Classification (NCBI taxonomy): domain Eukaryota; kingdom Metazoa; phylum Arthropoda; class Insecta; order Hymenoptera; family Dryinidae; genus Gonatopus; species Gonatopus flavifemur. The sequence continues at coordinate 14,854,718 of JAFFJZ010000006.1, forward strand.
GGCTCCAACGGAGCTCCACGCTGATCTACGTTGATCTATTCTGAACGTTTACCAGCTACAGCGCACGCGTTTACATGCTACAGCGCATATCAAACGATTTTTGATTTTTTTTTTAAATTGACAAAATGGGGGACAGTTTTCGAAAAAAAAAAACCAAAAAAACACGTTCTTTTTACTGTTTTTAGCAGAAGAAAAAGAGTTAAAATAAAAATTTCAAAAAATCCTCGATATGCGCTGTAGCTGTAGTAGTGGAAAATATGTGGTGAACATTTCATCAGGATCGGTCGAGTAGTTTCGGAGATTTTATCAACAAGGCGTGGGAAAATCTTGTTTTGCAAAAAATGCATTTAAAGTTTTTTTCAAAGAAAAATCGTGAAAAAATGTTACCTCCCGAAGAGAACATGAAGCTTCAGCGAATGTTCAGATCAGATCTGTATAGATCGGGCCAAAGGTTCATTAGAGCTAACTTTTAGATTCTACGAACGTTGATACGTTCAGGAAACATAGATGGAACGTTTGCTGAAGGTTCATCGAAGGTTTGACGAAGCTTTACAAAAATATCTATACTTGTATTATTTTTGATCAATTTATATAGAAAATAAATTAATTAATAAACATAAATTATTATAAATTAATCTGAGTATAGATATTTTTGTGAAGCTTCCTCAAACCTTCGATGAACCTTCAATGAACATTCCATCTATGTTTCCTGAACGTATTTCGAGGCGGAGATTTCAACGTTCGTAGAACCTTTGTCAAATGTTTGTGAATCTAAAAGTTAGCTCTAATGAACCTTCGGCCCGATCTTCACAGACCTGATCTGAACATTCGCTGAAGCTTCATGTTCTCTTCGGGCTGCTCCTAATCAGCGATGCCTACACCATACATTATGCCTTCTCCTTCTTCATAATGTTCATTTTGATACTTTCAAAAAATTTAAAAAACGAAAACTCGATTTTTTGAAAATTTTAATTAGGGTAGACCCGTTCATTGATATCACTTTATATTGATTAATCGATTGATTATTTATATAAATTGATGAAAGTTTGTATAAGTATAGATATTTTTGTGAAGCTTCAACAAAGCTTCGATGAATCTTCAACGAATGTTCCTTCTATGTTTCCAGAAATTATTTCAAGGTGAACATTTCAACGTTCGTAGAACCTTCGTCAAACGTTTGTGAATCTAAAAGTTAGCTGTCATGAACCCGATCTATACAGATCGAATCTGAACGTTCGCTGAAGCTTCATGTTCTGTTCGGGATGCGACGTAATTCATCGGCGACTGCCCTGTATGGGAAAAATACGTAGCTGGGCATAATTCGGCGTAATTTGAAAACCTGAACAGTACTACACATGAGAATAATAAGTAGTACACGGAGAAAATCTGCCACGAATGCCCAATGTTCCGCACACTGATGCGGAATGCACTTCAGGGCGCAAGAAAAAATTATTTAAAACCCTGCGGGCTAATCCGCGTACATCATTGACACTTGATGGATGCATTTTTCTTAGATATTGGTACGAAATTTGCCAGACATTATACGTGATAAAACTTCAAATTTGGCGTCCCTGCTTAAAGAATCTCATTGAACCGATTGATTCTCATTCATTCCAATGCAGAAAATCGATTCAAACCTATTAAAAATTGATTCTGAATGAGTTTGTATTAGGTTTTTGCATCGGAATCAATGAGAATCAGTCGGTTCGATGCAAGGAGGTATCAGGAGGGAACATAACGGTGGTAGGGGTAGAAATTATTGAAACGGAAACTTACACCCTCAAAACAAACTTTCTTATGGCTCCAACCAACAGAAGTTCTGTTTCCAAAAGTAAAAATCAGTTGATACTTTTAGAATAATTGTGCTCTCATTGATTGTTCCCCCTGATACTCCTTGGTTCAATGAGATTCTTCAACCCTTCAACTACACACAGGTGTGTAATTCGCACCAACCATTTCAAGACTTTTCATTTTTTGTCAAAAATTGATTTTATTCTCGTGTTTTTTTTTCACTGATCAAATGAAATATTTGTGAATTTTCTTCCATATCACGTTAATCTGTACAGTTATCTCCTCAAATTGAATAAAAAGTAAGGTCAAATTGATCGAACAAGGACCGAGTTATTAATCGGTCAAGTTGGTGTGAATTTGCACCTGTGTATACTCCAAAGGTGTGAAAGAATGTGTGTACTTGAAGGGTTGAGGTGATACTAGCGGCGTGGCAGCAGCCAAATCGTTTATAACAAACTACGGGCAGAGACGTCATATTAATTAAAATATCGCTCTGTACAGAACTTCTAATTAAATCAGAGAAGTGCTGTACAGAGCGATATTTTGATTAAAATGAAGCGTAGTCAGGGGTAGTATGTAGCAATTTCATGTTATTACATGAATACCCTGTTACAAATAATCCATAAAATCCCATTGACGAATGGAAAAATAAATAGGTTTCAATGAAATTCAATGATATTCAATCAGAAATTTCTCGTACTTCCCGATCAACGGAGCTCCCCACATAGCACAAATGTCTCAGTTATATCTCCACAAGATTCTGACAATATTACAATGTCTCCAGAATGTTGCAGAATATTCTGGAGATGTTACTGAGACATTTGTGCTATGTGGGTCGGCGTAATTGGATGTAGATTTTGACTTAATTCCCTCACAGCATCACAGTCCCAGAAGAATTCTTCAAGAATTCACAAAGGACACAATCCATTCAATAAGAAGTCTTCATGAATTCTTCTGAGACTGTGGTGATGTGGTGTGGGTTAGGCGTAGTAGGATTCTTGGCATAATTTGGTTTAGGAATATTTTCACAAGGGTAGACTCAATGAGAATGAAATGTACGATGATCTGATTGACAACCCTGCTTTTGATGCTTTGAAAAATCATTTTAATTCCCATCAGATTGATTTCTACGACCTTTTCAAAACTGCTCTGAACATCATCCGCTTGGAAATTGGCTATTCAAATTCAACCCTGTCTCCAGAATCACAATAATACAAGTATATTCTCATTTGTAAGGAAGATCATGTAAGATATGTACATTGTAAAATTCATATACTCATCCATATTTCAAATTGAAAATTTTATAGGATGTGATTTCTCTCTGTATCTCCATAAAACGTTCATCCAAAATGTTACATACGCTGTGTATATTCATATGAATGGATAGCAAAACCAGAGACGATGAGTTCATTCACGAGATCGGTGGTCGAATAAGAGAAGGAAACAAGGGAGGTCTTACGTTGTTGCGGTATTGGGTTTAGGCTGTGTCTAGAGACACGCTAGCATGTCTTCGATTTAAAAATTCCAGACACGTTAGTAAATGCTTAAGGGACTTTCTCAAGGAGCTTAAGAGACACGCGAAATTTCCCGTGTATTTTCACGTGTCTCGAGATCTCAAAAAATTCGAGACACGGGAAATTTCGCCTGTTTGTGAAAACACGTGTGTCGAATTTGAAAGTTAGAGATACAGGTTAGCGTATGTTATTTAGACGGAGTCTTGGGTTTACACCTGGAACACATTGTGAGTGTTTTACATATGATATAAAAATTGTATTATACTTTATAATATTTGATTGTTGCGTAAAATTCAAAAGACACACATTATTATGTATACTCATCGTACATAGCTAGTCAAAAATAAATGAACAAAAAACAAAGATAAGAATTTCGTAAAAGCAATTCCATAGATATTTAATGAAAGATTGAACAAAATTATTATTATTATTATTATTATTATAAACTTTATTAGGTTAAATTATATGTATTTATATTGTACAAAAATTCATCATAGCTCATTCTTAAGGCCTATCTCATTTTGTATATGAATTCAATGTTTGTACGAAGATAAATGTAACGACCTAATAACGTGTATTGCATTTTAAATAGGGAGGATGTTTGATCCCGCTCTCTCTCTCTCTCTCTTTCTCTCTCTCTTCGTGTATCTCAATGGTCAATGATAATTCACCTAAAATTATGCAAATTATTTATTTCCTTCCTCTTTTTGATGTGAAATTCCAACCCACCAAACACAATTTGTTACCGTATCATAACTACGATGTAACTTAAGATCACACGCAATATCACCTGTTCGTTACATCCAATGGGCTGGTAACTTGTAATTTCACACTCATCAAAAGTTGCTACAATGTCACCACTATATATGATATGTTTCATTTTAGTAACATCGTGGTTCCATCGATCTGTTATAAGTTATACTATTTTAAACCTGATATATATGGATATCTTGGAAATATTGAAAAAATTCCAGAGGAATTTCTGAAAACTTTTTGAAACCCAGTCCGACTGGTTTAGAAATAATCAAAGGAATTGAGATATATTCAGAAAGCTTTGAAGTCTAAATGAATGAAATTCGGAAGGAGCCAGGGAAATTTAGAGAAATTCAGAGGAATGTCAGGAGATTCAGACAGATTCAAAGAGAACTGTGAAATTTGTATAAACAGAATTCTGAGCCATTCAGAGGGATTTACAGAAACTCACACGAATCCAAAGAAAGCTTACTTGAAATTCTGAGAGATTCAGAATAATTCACAAAAATTACGAGGAATTCCAAAAGAAATCCTTGAATTATGTTGAGAAAAATTGCAAGGGATCAAAAAACATTCAATGAAAGTTCAGAATTCACGACTACCCACCCAACGCAGTTTGTCACAGCAACGTAACGGCGACAAATGTATGTCAATAATGAGAATTTATTTGATTATCCGACTTGAATTAATTATATTCCCTAATCAAAGTTAATAATGAATTGATAAAATATTCTATAAAATTCTGCAACGAGAACCTTAATTTTCCCTCAGTTGTCTTTTCTGAACTCTTATAAAGAAACAATCATTCATACTAACATTCGTAAATTTTCATGAAATTCCAATGTTACAAACTTGATCACTGGGATATTACAGCGATGATTTTCTCGAGAAAGGAAAATGTAACAAATTTCATTACTGGAATGTTGCAGTGATTTTAGAACATCACCTGTTACGTAACGCCAACATCGCTGAAGTATAATGATGTTTCATCTGCAATGTGGTGGTTACATCCTGGTTACATTTGTTGAGTAGGAAATTATTACCAACCAGGGCATTGCCGGTAACAAACAGGTTACATCACCAGTAACAAAATTGTTTGTCGCCGTTACGTTGCTGTGACAAACTGCGTTGGGTGGGTATGTAACAAACTTTTAACTTCCTCTGACGCACTCTAAATCTCTTAAAACAATGTCCTGAAATATCGAGAAATTCAGAGAGATTTCTCCATCAGGAATGCCAAAGGGATTCAGGGAGAATCAGTATGATTCACAGACGAGTAAATTTGGGAAAATTGTGAGTTGATCTCTGGAAAGGCATTCGAAGAGATTGAAAGAAAGTCCAGGAAAATTTTGGCAACTTAGTTTGAATGATTCAAAGAAACTTACAGGAACTATATACTTACTTGAAGAAATCTTGGGAATTTGAGTAAATTAAATTCTGAAGGTTTTGGACCAATTTCAAGAGATTTAGGGAAATTCATTCAAGCATTCGAAGAGACTCAAATGTATTTGGAGAGTGCTTTGGACTCTAAATAAATCAAATTCTGAAGGATTCGGAAAAGTCTTTGAAGTCGAAATAATTTAAATTCTGAGCAATTCAGAGAGAATTAGAATACCTGATAAGACTACATTTTTTCTGAATCACTTGAAATTACTCTGAATCTCTGAAAAAAATTCCAAAGAGATTCAGGAAGATTTCTTTTCTTTGGCATTAATATCAGCCTTTTGCTTGGAAAGCTCCGAACAAAGTCAAGTTGGGGAAGCAATGAAATAGGCGATGATATGCCGTGACAATCAGTATATTGGTGTAACTAAAAATCACACCATCGCTTGAATACCATGGAATGAAAATGTAGATGCCATTGTGATAGAAAATTACAGAGCAAGTATGAGCATAATTGGAGCATGAAAGACTGTATTTTGAAAGCATAAAGTTCCCATCTCTACGGGTGACCTCGAATATGAGGTCAAAAAGTGTCTACGATGCATATTTTTCAAAATAAAAAGGTCATAACAATTGCATGTAACCGCCATGTAACCAACACAAAAAATGTTATGTTATAGGGACGTTGCGGCTACTTTTCTTGAGTGTGAAATTACAAGTTACCTGTCCATTGCATGCAACAAGCAGGTTACATTGCATGTGATTTTGAAATTAAATGACACCGATGATACGGTGACAAACTGTGTTTGGTGGGAAATTCCTTTAAGATTTTCATGAATTTGTGGACTCAAAAGGTTCTCATACGTATGTATAAAAAACAACAATATGATATCAAGATACTTCGGATGTCGATGGTATGGAAAGATGTTATAATTTTTCAATATTGCAATTCAGTCACATTTTTTTGTGAGGGGGGGAGGCCGCAATCTTGTTAGTTTGTCGTTGATATCCGAAGGAGATACGAGTATGGTACACTGTACGGTTATATCGGTTTCAGAATTTCATATTCTTTGATTTCCATACTGAATAATTTTGTAAATTTTGTTAACAGTGTACAAAAAAGAACACGAATTGTCATACAATAATAACGCAAGATGAGAAAGAAACCTGTATATTCGTGTAAAGCATAGCGGAGCCTTATCGAGAAAGCAATATGTACCCTTACGTCTTAAAACTGCTTTACGAAAGACGAACAAATGAAAAATACATGATATTTTCCAAGTTGAACTATCGTTATTGAATATATTATATATAATATTTTGAACGAGAATCGTCATCATTTTTCTTCAAGGAAAACATTCTATACTCGAATGTCGGTTATCACGGAAGAATTGATTATTTCAAATCGATAAATAAATTATTTACGAATAATATATTCTTTTATATATATAGTATACCTATAATACCCCATATTTTGTTGCCATAATTTGAAAAAAGAAAAAGGAAGGATCCGTGAAACTGCATTGAGAGTATTCTGATTTACATTATTCTGTAAATATATATAATGTATATTTTTAAAACTCGCCTATGATATTCTCTTGGAATTAACCTAAACGTATCGACGAATCTTCATTATAATAATGTATATTATGAATTACGTATACTCCCACACCCGTATGTATGTACGAAGGAATGTATGAAAGTGCGAAACGAGTTATTATCACTAATCAGCGTTTTCTCGATCTTCTTTTTCGTGATGGAGGAAAAAAAGGGGGAAACAATGATCGTACGACGGATTTGTATGATTGATTTGTAAATATTGCAGAATAAATTAGAACAGAACGTAAAACATAAGTTGATTTTGAATTGAAAATGAGCGGAGAAGAGAAAACTTTGATCTGCGCCTAAGGGAGGCGAGTGGAAAAAATTTTCCTTATAAATATATATACGTATATGAATATATTTAGGTGCCCTTCATGTATTTTGGAGGGAGAGGAATAAACGAATGTGTAGACTCTCATCCGTAAGATCGAGGTGAACTTCAAGTAATCAAGGTTCCGTCTCGGTGAGTCCCTGGGCCGTAAGTGTAGCTCATTAATTGTAACAATATATATATTATAATAATATAGGACATATTTCAGCGTTATTTTGTACATAAACGACTTGATTGAGGGATATTAAAAAAAACAAACAAAATCATCAATAAATATATATATATAAAATAACAAATTCGTGTAATTTATATACTCTATGTACACCTTGTGTTGTTTTTGAAATTTATACATTTTCCCAGCAAGCTAAAATATTGGGGAATGAAAAATACATGTCGAGTACTAGACACTATGTTTTTGTTTTATTATAAAATTTACAAGAGAACGTTTTATTACAAAGACAGGAAATGAGAATATTCAACGGAAAGCTATTGCTGTAAGATAAAATATACATTTGTTTTTCATTTTATTCGATCGGTGATATCGGAAATATCCCTGTAATAAACAGGGAGAAAAAAGAAATGTTCGATCATTGTGTATTAGCCTTGACTTGTTCTTTGTTTCTCCGTTTTGGATATTATGATTGACACAGGACTTGAAAACTGCTTGCTGCACACACACACACCAATGACTGTTACATAATCGTGTTAATACTATTATTCATAAAAATCATAAATAATCAAACAATATTTCAGATTTTTCAATAAATAATAAATATAGAAATATAACTCTATTTCATCATACAAACGCATTGAGATGGAAGAAGAAAAAAGGTTTTTTTTTTTTCATCTCATCGCAAACACAACAGAAGAATAATAAGAATCGAAAGAAAATGTATCGTTATTGAATTACATGCACTCTACGCTGCTCTTTTATTCCTCTTTCTTTTTGTTCTTCCCTTAACGATACGCGTAACACGTACAATACATAAATTGTTCTCATTGAAGATTTTTTCAAGTGTGGTTTCATTAAAAATTATGAATTATATTTTAGACACAAGCTTTGGTATGAGAACTTAGAATCGATATTTCTTCTAGATAACCCTTCTAGTTTGTTTGTTTATCTTCTTCTATTTAAAGTACACATCGATAACTTAATATACCTGCACAAAGAGAAGAAAAATTGAATCGAGATATCACTGGTTACGGAATGTATTTAAAAAGATAATTCTTTGTTATAATAAGTATGATAATGAATTTTATTGTTCACTTGTTTGTTTCTTTTAGAAGATCAATCAATCTTTCTTTTTATGTTATCAAAAATCTCTCTCACGTTGTTGCGCATATCTGGTCCTTTATTCCCATATGACACATCATCATTATCGTTTTCATCATTTTTATCGTAAATAAATTGTTTTGGAAATCCCATCATCATCACCACACGACAAATTATTACAACGCTTATTCACACCGCACACAAGAATTTTTATTTGTTTCTAGCCATAGCGATTCCGAGACCGAGAATACTTGCGATACCGATGATCACTCCCCCGGCCACGGCCATACCGACAAGACCTTCTGGAAATAAAGTGAAAAGTGATGAGTACAAAGTATATCTAGTTATCAAAGTCGTCGAGTTTTATGGAATTAAATTTTACAACTCCAAAGGTATCTCAGGTTCTTCACTTCAGAGACGGTAAATGGAAGATAATTAACATGAAGTTACATTTCTGTAAATATCACACGGTTGATGAACTAATTTGAAAATTTCTCATGTGCTAACAAGAATTGTAAGATGAGTGGAACAGAGTTTATTACAAGAGAGTCGAGTATTTGGCGAAACTAAAAGAAATATCATCATATATTAAAATATTATGACTTGAAAATCGCGATGGAAGCAATAAAAAATGATGTTTCAAAAGTTATGCATACGTCGCGCATACGTGAGATTTGAAGATTTTGCAGAGTTTACGTAAAGGGTGAGAGTTGTGAACGAGGCAAGTATTCGAAGTACCCCATCCAGCTGTACTCGCAAAGAAGTTTATCTTGAGAAATAAAAAGTAGGTTGCAATTGGAAAACTACAAATGTGAGAGTCGTGGATAATCGCTTCTCTTGTGAATTATATTCTATATTCTTGATCGATTTTTAAAGAATATTTATTCTTGTTTGATTCATTTTGCAAGTAGATTCTCAAGTATTGAGTGAGAAAATAGAATCGTTGTTGAACATTAGTTTTCAGTGTCGATATCGATGTTGGAAAAGAAGAAGACGAGGCAAGAATGAATCATTTCTAGTCCATGTTCACAACTGGTTTGTCAAATGTTTTTTTGACAATTCATTCGATATTGAATAAAAATATTGCTGTGTACGAACCATCTTTATATATGTATATATATATGCACAGTGATTTTCTTTTGGATGATTTATCAAAAAACATTGGCTTAGGCGTAGAGGTATCGGTATCTCCTCACGATGAGATAAAATTCCAAATCACGATATTGTGTACAAATGATTGTTACACATTTGTGTAGATGTATGGAACAAAATTATGCGTCGATATTGCTACCATTGAGACAAAATTATTAATATTTTTGAATACAAAGAAAGAAGGAGTACACACCTTTTTCCATTTTTTTCTTTATTAGTTTTTCCAAGTGTTGTACTTGTTGGTTAGACGGCTCGATCTGGAGAAACGCTCTGACGTACGATAAGGCTTTGGTATATTCCTAAAGTAAAAAGCGAGAAACATGATTAAACGAAGATTTCAAAAAGATTCTGAAATTTGTAAAAGAATGTGTAATCTCACTCTAATTCTCGCATTTCCGATAGCCAGATAGTAGAGACAATCACGCTTGGCGTTGTCCCCATGATTATTATAAAGATCTTCCAACAGAATGATTCCTTTTCTAATATCGGCAGGATATTTACTTCTCACCAAACACCAGGCATATTCGAATTGTACTCTTGGATTAACAATAGAGTTACGCAGTTGTTGATGGTATTCGCATTCGAATTTCTGGAGAAATCATAAATACGATTAAAAAGGGGTATTTTATCAATATCATTAATAGTAAAAACATCTGCGAATGACGTATCGTTCGATGACAAGAACCAATATTTTTATCATCTGCTCCAATTTTCTCTTTGTTGTATCATGCGTGGTAAATTTGGAGATGATGAAATGATTGTGGAATTGTTTGGTTTCTCGACAACATCGCAAAAGATGGATTCTTTGTGATTTATAATGTTTTTTTTTTCTTCTTCAAGTGTTTGGCTTTTTAATCTTTCAACTACAAATTTGAAGAAGAATGAAGTAAAGTAAAATGTTGTTGACGTACCTTCAAATCTTCCGAAGATACAACCTCTTCCAATACGTCTTCCATACTTGAAATAAAGAAAAAAAAATACCTATTCGATACTCGGAATGAGTAACGTATTACACTGACTGATATCAATTTCTACTTTTCTCGATAAATAATACGGACGATAGCAGACATCGTGATGTAAGATGGTGTATTACGCAGGTGTGCGTGTGCGAAAAAAATTGGATTTCGTCGGATGAGAGGTGAGTTTTCATAAAGCAGCGTTTTCATTTTATTTTGAGGTTACGATTTCTTAGGGGAATTTTCTATGGACTGAAATTTCTAAAGGGTTTTGGGGGATTCTAGGGAGCGACTAGCTTCGAGCCAATCAAACTTTTTGAATTCTGTTCTGTTCTCCGTTAGAAATTTCCATTGAATATTCAGAATATTATTTCTCTTATATTTGTTCATTTGAAAATGTTTCTCATGATTTAAGGGTGTCCTCTGGTCGATTTTTTCACTAGAAAACTACTAGATCGTTTCAACCATTTCACGTCATTAATATTCAATTAATTACATCGACCTTGAGATAAAAAAATCCAGAATGAATCAGAGATGCCGGCTCTGATCTCAAAATAATTGTACATGGATTGTATTTGTTATAATATCAAAAAAACTGAATAGATGTTTCTTATTGGCTGATAACGAAATTTCTTTCTAATTATTTACGACGAGTTAGTTGAACAACAGACCAGGACCGGATTCTTTGATTGATTCTGAATCATTTGATCCAAAGCTTAATGCAATCCCTGGCGAAAATGAAGCGTGCTCTGAGCGTGGATATCCGCCAAATTACTTTTCAGAGGTTGGCTATCTCTTTTCGAATATGTCGTGTGGAGAGAGGTAGTATGCGAGAAGCCCGACTGGTAATAAGCCCGAATGGCACTTAAGCCCGACTGGCGTTAGCCCGACGGGATTAGGCTAACCTCCCATGGACCGGAATTCGTTCCGGCGGAATGACTTTAAACCAATCGCTTTCACAATTTCTTTTAGAGCGTTCTATCAGAAACCTATAAAAAATTGTGCATTGGTTCAATTTTCATTCCGCCGGAACGAATTCCGGTCCATGGGAGGCCAGCCTTTTAACCCGAACGACTTCAAACCCGAATGACAGTTGACCCGACTAGTTATGAAAATATAATCAAATAAAATGGAAAATTAATCGAAAACAAAGCTTATTCAACCTTTTACCGTAAAGATGTATAGATTAAAGGTTAATTACGCTTTGATTTCGATTAATTTTCCATTTTATTCAATTATATTTTTATAATTAGTCGGCTCAACTGTCATTCGGGTTTCAAGTCGTTCGGGTTAAATGCAGTCGGGTTCAAGTGCCATTCGGGCTTAACCCGAATTACCAGTCGGGCTTCTCGCATACTACCTGGAGAGGGATAGATAACCTTTGGATTTATTTAAGTTAAATTTATTTCTAATTTATTTATTCATTTACTTCTAATTTATTCAAGAGTAATTTGGTAGATATCCACGCTTAGAGCACGCTTCATTTTTGCCATGGATTGATTGAATATTTTTGACGTAAAATGGTTGAAACGATCTAGTAGTTTTTTTTTGTGAAAAAATCAACCAGAGCACTCCCTTAACAATGAATTTGGGGTAAGGATCTATCGGGAAGGAGGAAAAACATGAATTGAACCGGTAGAGTATCATAATACCCAAAAGGTTCGTTCGTTCCACGTGCCCTGAGTTGCTCCAACTTGTACCAAACCAATCATTTCGTTGCTTAAACTGGAAGTAGCGAATCCAAAATACTTGGAGCGAGTTGGGGTAACTTGGGACATCGGTAAACGAACCTAGCTAAAGTTCATAATCCCGACGGTGGCATAGTCCCGAAATGTCAGAAGCTCGAAGTGTCATAATCCCGAAAAAAAATTCTAGAATTTAATATAAACCAAGTATTCGGCTATTTTCATCATAAAAAATATTTTGTTGTGACATCCCATCAGTGATGCCAGTATTCCCCAGAAAAATCTTGCGATTCTTTGGCATTGGTCATTTCTTTCCGAATTGAACATATGATTGGCCGGTTGTACAAGAAATAACCAATCATCAGATGCTGAAGATTTTTCTAGGGAATACTAGCAACGCTGCATCCCATACAGCACCAAAGTCCCCGCAGAAAGCAATTTGATCATAAAACATGTTTTGCTCATGTGTATTATCCCAGACAGCACAAATGTCCACTTCGAATTCACAAAAACTTCAGCAAGAACTTCTTGAACAGTCCCCGTGATGACAATAAACATGAATTCATTGGGAACAGTTTGAATTCAGAATGAACTCTCAATGAATAACTTAATCTTCAGAAAGAATTCATATCACGAATTCATAAGGGACTCTTCAGGCATTCAACATGTATGCATTTGGAATTCATTGAGTCCATATTGAATTCATTTTCACTGTCATAACGGGGACTGTTCAAGAAGTTCTTTCAGAAGTTTTTGTGAATTTAAAATGGACATTTGTGCTGTCTGAGATATTACGCATGAGCAAAACATGTTTCATGATAAAATTGGTCGAATGCTTGTTTCATATTGAATTCTATCATTTTGGTGGGCCTTCGATACATCGAATCCTTTATGCACCGAAAATTCATGTCCCGAACTCTGATAGACCGAAAGTTTGTTGTACCGAAAGCAATCAAATCCCTCATTCTTGTAGAATCCACAAGAAATTGCAGTTGTGATCCAATGAAAGATGTTCGGCATAATGATCTTTCGGCCTATCAGCGTTCGGAACATGAATTTTCGATAAAATGAGCATTCGGGGCAGAGAGAATTCGGTGTATTGAAGGCCCACCTATAATTTTTTTTCGGGACTATGAACTTTCTGGATCATGACACTTCGGGCTTCTGACACTTTCGGTATTATGATACTCTACCAATCGAACCCGGGGATGTTCTTCAGTACAATTTCGGAATTTTTGATTGATATTTCTATTTGACTCATGATCATCATAGATTGATCCAACGGAAATTGTACTGAAAAGAACATCTCTGATCGAGCCAACTGTACATGATTGAGAATCCCAGATGAATTATGAACAAAAAAACTCTTGAAGAACTCTTTTACAATACAAAGAATTCTTAAATAGTTTCAAAAAGAATTCGAATCATTCGCGAATTCTTTCCAAATTCTATGAAATTTCTTTGAGAATTCTTTTTGAAACACTCGAGAAACTTTTTATATTCTAAAAGAGCTCTTAAAGAATTCTCCTTTCAGGGTTCATTTAGGATTCTTGTGTGATATCTGGGTTGGCTGGGATGACATGTCAGTGCCCAAACCTGGTAGTTTACGAGGGTAGTATGCAGGGTACCCGACTGCTTATTATTGGCTAAAAACTGGTGACTTGTAGAGAAATCACCAAACATTCCTAGCGATCTACCAACAATATCCGAGTCGGGTTTGTCACACATCACCTTCCGTTAGATTTGGACGTACAAATCAGCGCTGCTATTATTCCCTAGAAAAATCCGGAGATTTTCCGTGATTGGTCATTTCTTTCCGAATTGAAAACATGATTGGCTGGTTGTACAAGAAATGCCCAATCATCAGATGGTACGGATTTCTCTAGGGAATAATGGCATCGCTGGTACAAATACAAAATCGATAGAAGACTCCTTCCTGATTCTTTCAATTGATTGATTGATTGAACTCTATCATATACTGAAATTCCAGTTAACACTTAGGAGAGAGGAAGAGCTCTTTAAGAGGTCTTTCAAAAGAGTTCCGTTGATGTTATCATATTGATATCCGAATGGTATCATTTTTCTGAGATCTCAGAAAAAAATCCTCTTGAAGAGTTCGTTCTTATTTTCCTCAGAAATCGACGCATCTGATAAAATTCCGATATCTTTATGTTCCCTGGTTAAAAAAATCCATAGAATCCGACAAAATGAAATTTAAAGGGATTTGGTCAGAACATTGTGCAAGATTCAATCAGATTTGGCAAGATTTCATCAGAATCACATTGAAAAAATAAACTGATTTGATTAAGTCTCATTGAAAATGGTTAAATAGGATTTGATCGGAACATTATGCAAGATTGAATGAGATTTGGCGAGAATCAATGGGTTTTTTTAACCAGAGTTAACCTCCTGAAAGGCCTATCTGATCTCTTACACATATTTGGGGGATCTTTAAGAGCTCTTGATGATAACATATGGTTCACTGGGATAGTAGTCCCCTAAATGTCCGGAAGCCCAATGTGTGGAAAATTTTTTGGTGCACCATCAATATTGTAACCTTTCCAGATAGCACAAAGTTCTAAAAGTTTTTCAAGATTTTTGTGCTATTCGGGCTGGCCTCGCGTATGTTGGTGGTATTTTTGAGTCAACAAAATCTAAAAAGCTCTTGTTATTCTTCTTTACTTTGACATTTCATATTTATACATCACGAAACAATTCATTCAAACGTTTAACCATCAAGTACAGGGGGATTCCCATAACAGTATGCACATCTCCATTGATTTTTTCGATCAAAGCACCCCCGATTCCTTGTATTCCGTACCCTCCTGCTTTATCTCTGAAAACAAAAATATTTCAGGCTTCGTACAAGCTGCAGTGACAAAAGTACAAGTACACTGAGAAAAAAATTTCTTTCAACCAAATAAAGAGATTATTTATCCTCTCTCCACAATATATTCCTTGGAATCAATGAAATATTCAATCAAATCGAATAATGGAATGCTTGCCCCAAATAAATCGGTCTTCTAAATAAATCATTTAGTAGCCACAAGTAATCAATTCTTGCATCCAATTGAATATTTAATTTCTGCAAATGAATATTTTATGGAAAGAGGACAGATAAATATCTTTTCCAGTGTACAAAAAGTGGAATTCTTACAATGGTTCTCCCGTCTTCACGTAACTGGTTATTTGAGCCTCCGATATATCACCGAATTTCACTTTCGTCGAATCGTGGAAATTGATCTCGGTTTTTCGTGTTTTCATACAAACGCCCGTGTAAACGGTATGTTCTTTGTTCGCTAAACTGTCGGGATCATTGAAATTTCACGATTAATTTTATCGATCATATTTGATTGAAAAGATGTAGGAGTATTAGAAACAATCAATTACTTTGTCAACATCCTAAATGCATCATCTTCGTTTTTTGGCTTCCCGTAAATGATATTGTCCATCGTGACAAGGGTGTCCGCGCCGATAATCAAGGAGGGTGGAGTGGGATCATTTTTCAACCTATCGTATACCTCCTGTACCTTCAAACGTGCTAAATCTTGAACATATGTTCCATGATCTTTATATCTGGACCTGTCTAAATTTTCATCGTACAGAGATGGTATTATCTCGGCTTTTATACCCTGGAATACACATCGGATTGATTTTAATCAATTTTGTATATCTTCAACCTTTGAATACTGCTCAGAACATCCCTACATTAAGGAGATACTAGCGCCGGGACATTAGCTCAATTTCTCGTGTAAGATTTTTTTAGTATCTTGATCGTTTCCCACTCTGGTGAAAATGTCCATGCTCTGGAAACGAATATTGGAACAAACGAAGCGTGGAATGTTTCAATTTTCGCTTCATTCGCGTTTAGATACTGTTTCGTGTATTCTTCCGCGTCGCTTCATACCCTTCTTACGCTTTCATTTTCACCAGGGAAACCTATAGGAAGAAATATGGGCGCAGAGGGACCCAAGTCCCCTGAAATTTTGGAAAAAAGTAATTGGATGATTGTTTTGTCTCCTTAAGAATTCCATGAATTCTTGCATATATTGGGAAAGCTATGACCTGATTTCAGAGCTGGTTATAGTTTCTCAGTGAATTTCAGTGAGATTTTTAAAAAGTCCAAAATTGTTCAGAGATATCAAATGAGCGACAGTTTTTCAAAATTTTTCAGATTATCTCCAATTTTTGGAATTTTTCAAAGAGATTTTCAGTGGAATTCAGAAACTTTCAGAAAAAATTTTTCACTAACCCTGATAATACACGCAGAATTCTTTTTCACAAACAAGAATAGAATTCTTCAAGAACTCTTTTCCAACTAATTAATTCATAAAGAGCTCTGGAGGAGTTCAATGTCTGTGACATCAACGAGTTCTTCGAGAGCACTGAAACAATACTTTTGAACATTCTCAAAGAACTCGTTCAAAACATTGAATTCCTTCAGAGCTCTTTGTGAATCCATTAGTTCGAAAAGAGTTCTTGAAAGTTCTCTTCTTGTTTTGGAAAAAAGAATTCTTCGTGTGTCATTAGGAAGGAATTTGTTATCGAAAATAATTCCTATACAGCAAAAGAGTCCCTTCAAACAGCTCCCATTAATACAGTAAACGTGAATTCGTTATGAATAGTTTGAATTCATGAAGAATTCTTCAATCATTCAACATATATTCATTTTGAGTTCATTTTCACTGTCATAACAAGGAGTATTCTTTAAGAAGTCTTCAAGAATTCAAACAGATCGTGTCTGTTGTTTTGATTGGATCTTTTATATTGTCATCTCCCCTGAATCATATTCTGCCATACTCCATTCTGAATTTTGTTCAATAAACGATTCAAACTTCAACAACATTAATTCCCACAGAGTTCTTCCAAGTTTCTTATAGATATTTTGTGGACTTCTATCTATCAAACGATGAGGTTATGAAACGAATATATCCAACCGCTCGTTCACCCACGAATAAATAATCCCATACATTACCAATTTTGCTATGATTTCATGACGCCTCGGTGATCCACTTGCCAAAACAATTCTACTTTGAGATAAGCTTTGTAAAGTTTGTTCCAACATTTTTACTTTCCACTACTTGTCGCTGTGAAGTTTTAAATACTAACCCTCACGTGGTGGAACCGATTCCCTTTCCCTCCTCGACGCACGTGCACGTGCTGTCAAAAGCACAACGTGCCCCCCAATACAGTGTCCTAAATCAACTTGGTACGAATGGAAAATTCGACAAATCATCATTGCATTTCTTCATTCGCTGCTCCGTTCCGATTAAAAAATAAAAGTACAATAAAAACGAGATACGAAAGATATTTATACAGTACGCATCGCGCAGGATCACTTCAGAATGCGACCGGCAGCGCTTTGGCGGGATCTTCGAATACTACGTTCATAGCAAAGAGAATACCAAAGGGAGGAGCAGCGAAAGGGAAGAAATACGTGGCAAGTTACATCGTCGATTTGTCATGTGGAAACAATAGAATAAGTGGCGAGAACTTTAAGACTTGAATAAGTTACAACCACTCGAATGTCTTTTTGAATAATCGTTTCAATTACACATTGAACGAAGAATTCAACGACAGGCGTCATCCGTCAAATTATCATTTTAATTATCGTTTTATTTTTATGAATATTTATTTATTCTTTTATTCTTCGTCGTCGAAGTTGAGATGAAGAAATAATGGAGAATTTAATGTTATATTCATCTACAACTCGAATATCCAACAAATTTTTCTCTTTTAAAATCAAAATTCTTCACATCTGAGTTTGAAGGTTTTTGACTGTTTTTCGTTTACTTTAGGTTATTTTTTGGTTTCTTAAAACTTTGGTCAAAAAATTGTGACCCAGATGGGTTTTACCATATAATGAATGACCTATTTGTGACCGGAAACTAACGGTTGCTTTGAACAAATCTGCCACCAAAAGGTCACCAAAAAATGTGGTCCGTTTTTGGAATCTTTTTGGTATTTTTGAGGTAAAAACCCAAAAAAACGCCACAGAATAACCACAAAATCACCAAATTGAGATTGGTTGAATTTTTGTTGGATTTGGGTCAACTTTTGTTGGAAAAAATATCCTAAACGACCAACAAGTTCCCAAAACCAAGATTTTTCACCAAAATGTGACCGAAATTTTTTGTTGCTTGTCGGTTCACCCAGATCCGCTAGCACATTTGTGTGTTGCTTATAAGTCAGCAAAAATTAATTTTTCCCGATATTAAATGGGGTTGCCAGATGAGAACCAGGACAGTTTGGTGATTCGTTCCGTCTTTTAGAATCTGGAATATGAATGGTTAGGGACATGAGAATTATCCGATCATCCACTGTCCTGGTTTTTATCTGGCAACCCTATATCAAAGGAAAAATTGAAAGTAGCTACACAGCGAGAAATTGTGTGTATTTTCAACACACATCTATGTCCCAGGAGGTCCACTCGCAATTTATGTTGAATATTAACCCAAAAACGTATCAAATCAACACAAAAATGTTAAATTTACATTGGAAATCTGTGAATTTCAGAATTTGATATGTTGTTTTCAACACAAACTCTGAGTGGATCTCCTGTGAGACAAAATTTTTCGCTGTGTAAAGTAATCATTCATGATATGACAAAAAAATAATATTTATCTTATTTATCTTTATAAAGGATAAATTTGGTACAACCGCAATATAATATTCCCCTATGGAAATATTTCGCTGAAAAATTTCTGAAAATCTCTGTGAAATCTCTGGAAAACTCTGATTTTTCCTCTGCGAAAGTCTGAGAAAGTCTAATAAACTCTGAGAAACTCTGAGATTTCGATGAAAAATCTAATATTCTTGGGACATCGTTCTCAGAATTTTTTCAAAGTTTATCACACATGTTTTTGATTGACATTGTAGATAGATGATTATGAATTTATTCCTGACAAAACTCTGACAAAAGTCTGATAAATGTCCGTGTTTTCTCCGAGAGCTAAAAAAGACTATGAAACATGAGTGACATTGGACGTAAATCGCCAAATCTCATTGAATCTTGTACAATGTTCTGACCAAATCCTATGGAACCATTTTCAATGAGATTCAATCAGACGATTGTATTCTTTCAATGTGATTCTGATTGAATCTTGCACAATGTCCTGACCAAATCCCATTGAATTTCATTTCGTCAGATTCTATGGATTTTTTATAAACCTGGGAGCGAGTTGACAATTCTTTCACCACAAAGATTGATCCTCTTATATGAAGAGAGATACTTTTGATACTATATATTTAGAGAAGAATAAGTTGCATCAAAATGAGAGGGATACTCGTTTTCTTGGATTAATTTTTTGTGGATGTACCCACCATTCGTATGTGGATATTTTCCTACACTGGGAACCCGATTTCTTAGATTTGAAGGAAATTTCTTTGCCCCCATTCTGATGAATCTTGTTTTAAATAAAAAAAAAGGTAGTTCATTCCATCAAGAGAATTTTTCGTTTAATTCAAATTATATTCTTCGAATTCAAGAAGGAATATATTTCCGTTCCGGTTTGAAAATTTTTTGGTCCAGTCCGATGAAAAATTTCTGAATCGAAAAAAATATTTATCAGAATGAGGGCCAAGAGAAACTCCTTCGAATATAAGAAATTCGGTTCTCAGTGTATCAATCAATTATTATGATATCTTTACCAAGGGTATATGTGGCGTTCGGAGTGGTCACAATCCATAATATTTGACAATATCTTAATCCTTAAAAGTTTTGGAATTCATTTTTCATGTAAATATGTTTCAACATCCCGTACAGCACCGGACATTTCTACGTTGCCTCTACGTTGTCTCCACGTGGAATCTTCGTTCATCCACCACTTATCCACGTAGAGTCCACGAAGATGCGACTCAGAAATCTGTGGATGTGCTGGTAGGGATGGAAGTAATGTCTTTTAGTATTATAACTTTCGGATAAAACACGGAAATTTATCATACTTTGTTGAGAGTTTCATCAGGAATAAATTCATAATCATCTATCTGAAATTTCAATCAAAAAAATCTGTGATAAACTTAAAAAAAAGTCTGATAAATTGTGAAAAAACTCTGAAAAAAATATTTCTCCCAAAAATATTAGATTTTTCATCGAAATCTCAGACTTTCTCAGACTTTATCAGACTTTTGCTGAGGAAAATCAGAGTTTTTCAGACATCTTACATACATTTTTCAATAGAATATTTTCATGCGGGATGTTATAATTTACTCTTATAATTATTATTATAATTTATATCCCATGATAACCGAAGATAGTCTACAGAGGTGAACGATAAATTAAAAAATATTATTAATTCACTGCTTGGAATAAATTATTCTCTTGACAATTATTTTTAAATTATTTGTCCCCGGGCCATGGCATTGCCGGCGTAGGTCATAATCCGTTCCTGAGTCCTGACCAGAGATGTTCTTTTCAGTACAATTTCTGTTAGATCAATCTATGATGATCATGAGTTGAATGGAAATACCATTCAGGAATTCCAAAATTGTACTAAAGAACATCCCTGATCCTGACTCGGGTTCCTGTCCCGGGTCGGAAAACTTTGAACGGTTTTTGTCCTCCTATTCTATTTTTAGGCTGATTTTGTACTAATTGTTGTATAATGCGGATAAAAACAGTGCTTT
This sequence comes from Gonatopus flavifemur, assembly GCA_018340375.1. Taxonomy (NCBI): domain Eukaryota; kingdom Metazoa; phylum Arthropoda; class Insecta; order Hymenoptera; family Dryinidae; genus Gonatopus; species Gonatopus flavifemur. The sequence continues at coordinate 14,875,783 of JAFFJZ010000006.1, forward strand.
TTTGATGATTCGAATTTAAATTTCTCCTCAATCACGTTCATTCGTTGAAGGAGAAATTCAGACTAAAATCATGAAAAAGTACTGTTTTTGTCCACATTGTTCAACAATCGGGACAAAATGAGTCCAGAAATGAAATATGAGGACAAAAACCGTCCAAATTTTTCGACTCGTGGTTTGACAGGAGGACCCAGAACGGTCCCGCGCAGGATCTGGAAGGACGATGAGGGGCCTGGATGAGGACCCGACTGGTCCCGAATAGGAATTCGATTTGATTCGACGTTCCTTAATTCGACTGTAATTTCCTATGCGCTATAATATATCATGTTTTGCTTCAACATTTGCAAATATCACTTGATACGGGATTCCTCTCTCTAGATATTCAAGGTAAACTGAGTCAAACGAAATCATAAATCACGCCTCGCTTTCAATATTTTCGAATGCAGCAGCGGTGATTGATAACGATTATCATTATTAATAACCGATTATATTTATATAAAACTCCTTAGCTCGATATAACCTGAGACACGAAATTGTTCAATTTCGTAGATAACGGGAAGTCATTCATTATTTTCTAGAATATATAATTCAATTGACAGTTTGAAGAAGTGAAAAATTGTGGTTGAGAAATGCTGGTTTCAAAGTTCACTATGTTTCTATCCATTGACGAGTCGTATATAAAACCTTCAGACAACTTTCAATCCGGCCATTCGCCATTTGTCACAAACTTTTCATGCCGAACACGTTTTGAAATGTCTTCGAAGAGATCATATCGACAAGCAATGTGCAATGATTCATGAAAATTTGAATCTGGAGATATGGTATCGTAAAGTCGAAAGATAGACTGAAAAATTGGCAACACGATTTCTGAAAACAAACAATCTCAACTGTTTTCTCAGTATTTATGGATCCAATTTTTCCATATAATGATTGCAGGGCCGTCTTTCGTTGCTTGAAGGCCCTGGGCCTACTTAGAGTGGAGACGTAAAATCTTGAAATTTGTGAAAAACGATATAAGAAATTCAATGACCGAGTCAAGGCTAAACAATTTATCTATTATGTGCATCGAATCAGATTTATTGAAAAAGAAATAGAGTTTAGTGATTTGATTGATGCCTTCTCGGCTCAAAAATGTCGTAAGAAACTGTTCAATCAAAGTGAAAAATGAATTTCAAAACATATATATATATAATATATATATGTATTTATTAGTTTCATTTTTAAAATAACTTGATTTCATTTTGTTTAAGTATCCTTTTTAAAAAAGTATATAAAAATCTTAACGATTCTCTGCGAAGAGGCCCCCCTTTTGGAGGAGGCCCTGGGCTCGGGCCCGGTGTGCCCTGCCTTAAAGACGGCCTTGAATGATTGTGATTTTTCTCAGATATTATAAATCGGGAGGTTTTGCAACCCTGACAACAAGAAGTGGAAGATGCAACCCACCCAGCAAAAAATATCGAATTGAAATTCAAGAATTTGAATTCGAATTTTTGAATTATGGAAGAATTGATTTCACAGAAATTCTATTCACCTCCATTCTAACCTATTCTATAGTTCAATTCAATTTTTCCAATGTAAAATTTAAAATAACAACTTCTATCTAGTCTATTACCTTTACGATATTCAATAAAAGATTTTCATTTCTGTTAGGAGAATTTAATACAGAATAGCAACTGGAATTCATACATGATATTGAAATCTAAATACTTCAATTTTTTTTTTATTCATATGTATTTTTTTTTAGAATTCTAATTGAAAAGAATTGAAAAGAATAGGAAATTCCTATTTTCATGCAACAGTTTTCACTGTTTTCAATATGTCTTCGTTTAAGAAATCTAAAAGATGTCTTTAGATCTCTCCCAATAAACACACACACGTTATTTCAACGTTGAAAGAACGTTAGACTGTCAAACGAACGTCAGTCGTTGATTTCATAACGTTGAAATTTGATAGGGAAATAGACGATTAAGAATTACGTTTTGATGACGTATAATTCAAACTCATATTCAAAAATAACCATCAAACGACGTTCTCAAAAAACGTGTTTTGAACGGGTTTGAATCACGCGTTTAAAATGTGTTTATAACACCTTGTGTTTGAACTTCAATTGAAGATATTCTGCTAAAAATGTCGCGACGAGACCGAACAATGGTTGAAATTTCAACAAAGAGCAAGATAGTAAATAGTGTGGCATACTTTACAAATTCTGTCATACTCAGAAATACTATTGTTTTCGATATTGAATGAAAAGTTTTCACAATAATTTGTTGGATTCAATTCACGTTTTAGAACCATCATCAGGACACGTCAGTATTTTACATCTTTTAAACGATGTTCAAACCGTTGATATGACGTTATTTTATGGTTGAAAAACACGTGATCCGCCCCGACATCTTTACGTTGAATCAACGCAAGAATATTACTTATTCGCAACGTGTGGTTATTGACTGTTTTTGACGTTTTTAAAACGTGCGTGTGTTTACTGGGCCTTTTAGATCCCAGACATTTTAAGACATCTTAAGGTGATACCAGCGACTCCTGAAGATGCAACCATTCTCATTCGTTAGAGAAAAACATGACCAAAACTATTCTGACAAATTATTCGAAAATGAAGCAATAAAATCAAAATATCGCTCTGTACAGACCTTTTTCAATGAATAAAGATGGTCTGTACAGAGCGATATTTTAATTTTATTGCTTCATTTTCAAATAATTTGTCAGAAAAGGTTTAGTTCGGGTTGCATCGTCAGGGATCGCTGGTATCATCTTGAAGAGAGTGAAAACTGTTGCATAAGAAATCTTTTAGATAAAGCAAAATTTTTGATGTATGAGAATTCTCTGGTTTCTTTGTCATACCGCATGGTTTTTACATCAAACCATATGGAATTATTTCGCTTAAACATTTCTGCAAAATTGTGAATGATCACTGAAGAACGCAGCATTGTTTCCTCCCCTAGTAAAAATGAATCATATAAAAACATATGAAAATCATATGTGATCCATATAAAATTCATATATAATCCATGTATGGCCCATATAGGATCCATATATAATTCATATGTAATCCATATAAGACTCATGAATGAAAGATTCTTCACATATGTAAAAGAATTCTGCCATATATGAAATATTCTCCATACATGGATTATATATGGATCATATATGGTCATATATAGATTGTATATGGATTATAAGTATATCCCTACCTTAGTAAAAAGGGATTACAAATATGGTCTATATATAATTATTGAAGTTTATATAAGTATTATTAAGATTTATATAAGCACATATATGTATAGTTATATATGGAGCTATATATAAAAACTTGAATTGTTATATATAGTAAAAAAATCGGAATAATTCTTTTCATATATAATTATCTCAAATTCCATATATACCACTATATATAACTATATATATAAACTTCAATAATTATATATAGACCATATATAATCCTTTTTTACTAGGGTGATTCCACACGTTTTCATGTATGGACCATATATGGATTATATATGTATTATGTGTGATTTATGTATGGGTCATACATGTTTACTTTTTACCAAGGTGAAAAATCTGAAAAACTCTGAAAATCTATGTAATATATGAAAAATCTAATGAATTTGGATGTTCCTGAAGTTTGAATCGTTTATAGAAACGGAACGAAAATTCAAACCCGCAAAATGATCGATGTTTGAATATATTTTCGAATGAACTCCTTGCAACTGAAAATATAATTCGAAAGATAATATGCAGTACACTGCACACGGAGAGAAAAAATTTGCTGACGCAGCAAATCGAGGTATTAAATATAGAATAGCAAAATTTTTTGCTGACCTAGCTAAAAATTTGCTATAACAGCAATCGTGTTAGCTACGACAGCAATTTTTAAGCTGTGGCAGCAAAAAATGTTTGCTCCGCCAGCAAATTTTCAGTATTATATATAGAATAGCAAACAAATTTTGCTGGGATAGCAAACATTTTTTGCTGCCACAGCTAAAAATTCGCTGTCGCAGCTAACAAGATTGCTGGAACAGCGAATAGTTTGCTGTCACAGCAAAAAATTTGCTGCTCTGGCAAAAGGAACCCAGCAAAAGTAGATTTCGCTGCCACAGCGAATTCCTTTTTCTCCGTGCAAACATTGGGGTCTTCAACAGTCGAGTATTTCGTTATTCGATTACCAATTCGTTTCAATAAACGATTCAAACTTCAGCAACATAAATTTGAAACATTCTGTGCAGGATGCATCGCATCGCATCCATGTGTGTTTCTCATCTGCAGTGAATGGATGAAAAATTCAACTTCTCATGAAAATTCACAACACCGATGTATTATATTTTATTCGGCATTTTGAAAATTTTTTCACTCGGGAGGCCTAGCGCTTGAACATTTTTGAATGAAGATCATTCATCATCAATTGATTGGGACTTCCATGTCCCAACATTTTGAATGACGATTCGAATATTAAAAATATCAATTTTTATCGATCAGCCGTCACAAATTAATCTCTTTTTCATCAACAACACATCTCATTGTTTGTTCAACTTTTCTCTGATCATCGCTTGACATTTATTCCTGAAGATTCCATAAAGTTCATACTTCTCTAAAAGTGCTGCACAGAATACTTTTCCTTTTTATTTCCATAGAATCTCTATAACGGTATATCATCTTCATAATCGTTATTATTACTGTTATTATCATTATTATTGTTGATTGTAATCCAAAATGAATTTCAAAAGATCATATTATAACAATGCTGCAACAAGGATGCCGTAAAACCCTGATTTTGGACTTTCCTTGTTGAGAACTCAGAATGATAAAGAATAAAAAATATGTTCTTAGAAAAAAAAAAGGATTTCGGTTTGAGCGTGTGCTTATATATACATATATATATATGTATATTAGAGAACTATTTTCTAGGCACAGAAGAGTCTAATACATCGTAATCGGTAAATTACGTAAATGCCGCATGCCATGAAGGAACCTAAAGGTCAGTCAGTCCGAGGTCTTACATAATCGCAAGGCGAAAGGTTGACCCATCTTTACACCACGGATTCTTCTTCTTCTTCATCTTCTTCTTCTTCTTCTTTTCCTCCTCCTCTTCCCTCCCACTATAAAACAAAAATCCCCCAAGTATTTAGTGATTTACCTATTGTTCTTTCCTCCTTTGTCTTCTCTCCACCCCTCTCTCTTTCTTTACTATCACCGTTATTAATACACCGCGGGAATCAGGATATATTATATCATTTCTGCTAAGTAATAAATAACTTTCTCAAAGATAATTTCAACGTTTGAATGAATCACCAAGCTAGCTCGGTATATCTTACATAAAGACATAATAGTGTCTAGATAAACGTATCTTAATCCAACAGCTGTTGGTGATTTCTCCAATGAACGACCTTGACATTCACCAAGGTATCTACTTGAAATTTTCCTTGCGGAATGCGCGAAACTGTTGCACCCGTTTTTTTTTTCAAAAAGAAATCATTCACCGATTTGTTTCATCTCTGACATACATATTTTATTCGCAAGAATATTCATTAAATGGTTCTCATATTTTTTGAATTACAATTACAGGGTTGAACTTGACACAAATTTATTACTGGTACTGATGGTATTGATGTATAATAAGTTCTGCGTTTTCTGAAGAATTTGGATAACCCAGAGAAGAATTAATCTGATTTTTAAAAATATTTTATTAATTGATTTATTATTATTTTCTTTTTTATGAAAAGAAAAAGTGCGTCAAAAATATTCGTGTTTAAGAATGATGATACTAACATGAACGAGTAAGTAAAAAGGAACCTTGAACGATAAAATCAAAATTGAATGACCGACTTGCGATGAGTTCCATGCGTTAACGTGAATTTTGAGTCAAAGAGATGGGGCTACGTTATGAAAAAAATACACTAAGAAGAAAGATTCGTTGACTCAAATAAAATTTGTTTATAATAAATAAATCGCGTAATTGGATACTGCCAAAGAAATATTCATCAATATTTATTTCATCTTATTGTTGATGAATATAGCACATATTTCTTTGAGTCAACTTCATAAGGATAATGATTCGATAAATCTGAATTTGATGAGAAGTCATATTCATTCGAATCAATTTCGATCCGTTTGGATCAAATTAATGATTTCTTTATAGTTACCCGAGTAAAAATTTTCATTTCGGGTTCGCTAAACAGGACTGGTGCGGGCGTGTTGCATTTTTCTGCGGTACTGTTGCGGATGTGATGTGCCCGCACTGAATCTGCAACAGTACCGCAGAAAAATGCAACACGTCTGCACCAGTCCCGTTTGGCGAACCGAAATTAACATTTTTACTCGGGTAATAAATTCTGGAGCTGAGATTCCACGCGAAGGCAACGTAGAGGCAACGTAGAAATGTCCGCTGCTGTACGGGTAAGTCTTATTTGTATGAAAAGATACCTCTTGAAAATATTCAGCCGAACGCGTTAATTTGTCAGAAAAGAACCTTATTCTCAGTGTAATTTTTTACTCCCAGAGGAATATTCCTGTACATTTAAGACGCGGGGAAAAAAGATTAGATCTAATGAGATTTTCTTCACACTGTCGGGACCAGGTAGAAATATTCTATTAAATCCTTTTACAAATCGTGAAATTTCTGATTAAATATCATTGAATTTAATTGAAACTCATTAATTTTCCCATTGTTCAATCATATGTTATAGATTATTTGTAACAGGGGTAAATTTCGTCCCCGAATCGTGGAAGAATTGTTTTTCCATCCAAAATGAGGAATTTTGTTTTTTTGAGGGAAGAATTCAATCCTTGGGACATCGAAGAGTTCCTTCACAGCTCTTTAAGAATTAATCGAGTCGAAAAGAGTTGTTGAAGAATTTGATTCTTGTTCTTGAGAAGGAATTCTCCAAGTGCTATGCACGGGAAAAATATTATTATCTTATAAATGACGATGTGAGAATTGTAGCGGAGGAATATATATCTGCAAAATTAGCCTATTCAAAATGTAACATCGTGAATTGTTCTGTTTTTTGGTTGAATCATGTTGAATACAGGGTTGCCAGAATTTTTCGATAAAAGTAGCTTCATCTACTATCAGAAATCGCAACCCTGGTAAAAAAATCTCTCTGAATCTCTCTGAAAATTTCACGTTTCAGAGAGATTCAGAAAGAATCAGAGAAATTCAGATCAATTCAACGTGGTTCAGAGGATTTCAGAGACTAATGGATTGAGAGAACTTGTGCTTTGAATTTTTCAGAAGGATTCAGGAAAATTCAGAGGAACTCAGAGAGATGCAGGGAAATTCAGTAAAATTCTTGGTCCTGCATTTCAGAGGCGTTCAAGGAGTGTCAGACGCTTTCAGAGATAGATGAATTCAGAAAGATTGTGTGTAGAACTTTTCAAAAATATTCAGAGGAATTTAGAAAGATTCAGAGAAATTCAGGGAGGAATTAATTCAGCTCAATTTTTGGTTCAGGATTTCAGAGGTATTTAGGGATTGTCAGAGACTCACAGAGACAGGTGAATTAGGAAAGATTGTGCGTGGGGTTTTTCAGAAAAATTCAGAGAGATTCAGCGGAATTTAGAGAGATCCGGGGGGGGGGGTCTGGGAAATTCAGAGAGGAATGAATTCGGTACAATTCTTGGTCCTGCGTTTCAGAGGCCTTCTGGAAGTTTCAGAGACTTCCAAAGGAAGATAAATTGAGAAAAATTATGCGTGGAATTTTTTAGAAATATTCGGAGTAATCTAGAGAGATTCGCAGAAATTCAGAGAAATTCAGAGGAATTCAGAGGAAGCTTTGAAATCTGAATACAGTAGAGTCAGGGAGATTTAGAGAAATTTGGAGATATTCAGGTAAATTCAGAGGAAGCTTTGAAATTTAAATATATAAAATTCTGAGGGATTCAGTGATATCCGGAGAGATTCAGAGAAAGTTGAAGAATTCAGAACGTATCACTATCGGAAAAGTCTACAACTTCCTCTGAATTACTCTGAAATTAGTCTGAATCTCTTTGAAATTTGTCTCAAAATATAGAGAGATTCAGAGAAATTCAGAGAGATTTCAGAGAGATTCAGAGAGATTTTTTTTACCAGGGAAATTTCTGCGCGAAGTCGCCCAATTTTCTCATGTGTACATATATGTATGTATATGGTAAACACCCATTGGCCTGAGAGCCCGTTAGCCCGAAACTTCTTGATTTGTTGGAAACCAGGAATTTTTAGGGAAAACATTAAAAATACTAAAAAAGCAAAAGTAGCCTAAATTGCGACAAATCACCCAATTGGTTATTCGTCGTACAGGGAAGCCAAAAGTAGCCCAATTCACGACAAATCGCCCCATCTGGCGACTCTGGATGAATATTACGATGTTCACTCCTTAAAAAAAAGGTTATAACAGCAATATGTGTCTCAAATATCTGAAAACTGTTGCTTCTTCAAGTATGGTCCTATGCTACGATTTTACCAACGTAATCGAAAGAATAATATTTTTCCCGTGTATAGGATTCAAGTACACGGAGAAAAAAAAATAGTTCTCCCAACTAATAATTAGCTGTTTCAACTACTTTACGTAGACGATTTTCGACCAACTACGAAAGTAGCTGTGGCAAGTACTTTTGTTAGATGTACCCCAGATTGTCGGGATATCAACTAGAGTAGTTGTTACAACTACTTTTCTAAGATGCAGGATCTACATAAAATATCAAGTATGACGATGTATGTAGGCCGATGAACTATTTTATTAATTGAGAAGAGCAATTTTCAGTGCCGGTTTTGATGTTTAAGGTTAGGATCTTCTATTATTTCTGCACGTGCTCGTCGACTCTTTGCAACATTTAATTGTAAATTTCGAAAACAAAATTTATTTTCGATTGTGATATTTGTTCAATGCATACAGATTTGGGAGGAGGTGGTTGAAACATTCAAGTTCAAATGTTAACTTACCTCGGGTTTCGAACCCCTGTCATAACCTACCTATACCTAAATCTACCTAACCTATGCCTTAATGATCGCAGCTAAACCGACAACGCTGAGTATATCGTAAAAAAAGCCTTGGATATGTTTTTGATCGTTTTAATTGTATATTTTCATATACTCAGAGTATACATAAAGAGGATTTATCATTCTACAAATGATCAGTCATTTGATTCCGAAAATAAAATTGGACATACGAGGTTTTTGAAAATTAGTAATTTGACACGAATATGTATTGAAAATATTATAAAATGAAATATATACACGGTAACCACGACAGGTAACCTCAATGAATAACGCGAGAGTTCACCGCGTTTCGATTGTTTTCAACAAAATTCACATTGCTGCAGGAACTACGTGCGTAACGATGGGAGCAATGGGAAGTAGCTCCACGAACTATCTCAAAGTAAAGTAGATCAGGTAGCTATTTCTCTTATTCGATCAGCCACTTTTTCACAACTATATAATTCACTTGTGACAAATATTAGAAATAGTTGTGAGAACTCACGAACTATTTCAGACAGATATTTGATTTATTATCACAACTATCTCTTATACAACTACGCAAAAATAGCTCATATGCCTAAGTCCTTTTTTTCCGTGTAGAGAACGTGTTTCGGCCAGCTTCAAAACTGATCCCCAAATGAACATTGATACATAAATTCTTTAAAAAAAAAATGTACAGAATTTTGTATCAAAGCACGATGATACTCAATTGATACACAATTTTCATGAAATATTTCAATTCTGCTCCTCACTTCAACTAACAAGAAACCTTCGCTGATAGAGATACCGATTTTCAAAAGACATGGGAAATTGCGAAAAGTACATCCAAAGAGAAATACGTGCTCGTATTATATACCTTGGCGGTATAATTAATATAACTTCCCGAAGGAAAATTGCAAGAAATAATTTTCTTTAATATATACCGAAGAAAAAAAAATCAAATTACATAAGAAGTAATGAGGTAACGTATACTCCATTGATGCGTGTGTGCACGTATCCGCGTGTACACAATGTTGAAATTTATAAATCCACAGGAATAAATTGAAGATGAATGGAAATTATAGGAGAACAAAGGGAAAACATCTTCTTTGCCTTTCATATCCTTTTTTCCCCCGTGGATGAAATCATTCGAATCACACAATTCGATGAATTCTCGGAAGAAGATATTTTTGAATCACTCTAAGGTACATGTAAAAGATATCTTATGCTACATTTTTTATCACGCGTACAAAGGGTGTAGATCGGCAAATGTTTTGCTATGACAGCGATCTATTTGCTATCAACATTGTTGCAAAATCATACAAATTTTAATTGGGAGTTATACGGTATCGGGACAAATCGGTAGCACGCCGAGAGAAAAAAGTTGTAAAATTTACATCTTTTGAAGTCAATATTTGAACGATTTTAAAAAATAGTTTGAGCTACCACAATTTTAGTTGATTTCGCAGCGAGGAATGTAAGATTTACATCAGTAAAATGAACTTGAATTGTGGTAGCTCGAACTATTTCTTGAATCGTCCAAATATTGATTTCGCAATATGTGAATTTTTCAACTTCTTTTTTCTCAGTGCACAGTTTCTAAAACAACAAAAGGGGAGGAATCTCGATGTTCTGAATTCAGGAACGGATCCAGAAGGGGTTCACGGTGGTCATACCCCCCCCCCCCCTCAAATACCCAAGAAAAAGTTCATTTTTACAATTAAATTTCAAAATAATCCAAGTCCGATCTCAAAAAAAGATGATCGGATCGCAAAATTGGTACAATTTTAGCAATTTTTCTTTTGATGCTATAGTAACAGACCGATTTATCATGCCAGCAATACTGTTTTCTCCGTGTACGCTATGGAATGTATCTAGAATTGGCTCTGGTTGAGCATTAGACTAGCGGCAATCGATTACAGTAAAACGAAGCAAAGGAATTCAGCTGGGAATTGCCCGTTCTCCAAATTGGACCCTTATTTGGCCCAGATCGCGTCAAATTTAACTGAAAATTCCAAACTGTATGGGATTTTTACTATCATTATCCAGTAAATTTCCGGTGAAATACGGAAAATTCCCAACGCATGTGTGTGTTCCCATTGAACACTTATGACAGGAAGAGCTCTTGAAGAGGTCTTTTGAAAGAGCTCTGTCGATGTTATCATTTTTCTGAGATCTCAGAAAAAAATCCTCTTGATGAGTTCGTTTGGATAACATTCTGACAATCTCTTATCTTCCTCAGGAATCGACGCATCTGATAACATTCTGATATCTTCATGTTAATCTTCTGAAAGGTCTATTTGACCTCTCACATTTTGATCGAACCTTGCCAAATCTGATTCAGGGTATCTTATATCAGTTCTTACCAAAAGTTAGCCCTCAAGGGAAACGTAAAAAAGTTAGTTTAAAAAAAAAACCTAATTTAGCAATGTTCTGCCTAGATCCCATGAGATTTAACCCTAGAACGGGCATTTGGGGTCTTTTAGGACCCCAGGACATTTTTTTCTACCCCAGCATCTGAGTCTCTCTTTATCTCTGTAGTTCGTCACCCAAATATTTTCAAAGTATACATCCTGACGAACAAAAACCGCCCATATTGAGTTGAAATCCGTTTAGTTCCAAATGAGTTACAGCCATCTGAAATTTCCTGTGTTTTTCACGTTCCCGTTCTAGGGTTAATTTCATCAGATTCTATGGATTTTTTTAACCAGGGCTGCTACAGAATAAGCCTTTCGCCTCATATCAAGGGGCATAGTGAGTTCAGTAACGATATTCATCATGAAAAAATAAGACTTCAAGCCAAAAGTAAGGAAGTATCGAAAAATTCAAGAAATACTTTTTACACGAGTGTCCACCGTTTCGGTTAGTTCTTAAATTTTCTTAGAATATGCCATGGCCAGACTTGTCATTCGATTGTTTTGTTTTTGACTGGTTATTAACCATTTTGTCAATGCAAGGGTGCTACAACTCTGCTGCAAGGGTTTTGTAAGCTTGTAGAGCTTATGTCAATCTTGTCACAAGCTTGCCTGACAACATTGCAGCGAGGTTAAATTGCTATCTGGTACATATTTGGCAAATCTTCAAGAGACCTGGATGATAGATAACGTATTGTTCACTGGGTTAATTACTTCCGAACATTTATGTGAAGTTCTCCATAGAAATCCTTTACATGGTAAGTTCGCCTTGCTTAAAAGATCCGATTCAAAACTATTGACTGGTCAATTAGTATGAATCAGATTTTTGTCCAGGAATTTGAGGAAATTTTTACTCAATGAGATATAATCAAGAACTTCAAACCGATTATATTCGAATGAAATCAAATAGAAAAATTCCTGGATAAAAATCTGATTCAAACTGATTAACGAGTTTATAAGTTTGAATAGGGTGAATCACTGGGCCAATCATTAGTTTCATGTTATCGTGCAGTAGTCGACCCTTAATGTGCCATTAAAGTGTGATTAGCGATGTTTACCGTTCAATAATACACTATTATTATCGAACAGATTGTTAATCCGTGTAAAAAACATATTCCTTTTAAAGATCCATCGCAGAAATTGATATGTAGCATTGAAGAATCAATTGTAAAAGTTATATTTATCATTACCTAATAATTCATACAAAGACATCAGGAAACTATGACGATTCGTCACGCGGACCTTGATTTTCATCTGCATACATTGATTGTTATCTGTTATTAAATCCAACACAAGAGAAGAGTGATAATTACATATAATCTATCGATGATGAAGAGCTGGATGATCATTCGATCTTCAGATATTATGGAATGTTATTACAGCTCTCTTACTCTCTATTCTTTTGTTCGAAATAATGAAAATTATCACTCATGGTGATTTTTTCATTCTTAAAAACAAAATTTCGCCAAACTTTTCTATCCATTCTCATCACTAAAAAACCGGATGATAATCCAACTGAAACCCGGATGAAATTTCCGGGATTCTATCCGGGTTTTGGGACAAGATATTTTTTGGAATCCAAAATAAAACCCGAACAAAGAGATGAATGAATTATATTCAAATTTCGTGAGGGATTTCGAAAAGTATTAAGTATGTCAAATCCGGATAGGTCCGGATGAAACTGGATGAAGAATAAACGCGAAAACCCGTATACGCGCCCGGATACACCCAGAAATTTCATCCGGGTTTGCGTCGGGTTTCCATCCGGCTTTTTTACCAAGGTAGGAAGTACTTTTTTGTGACGAGTATTGGAAGCTATTACAAAATCCTTGCGATTAATTTGAATCTCGTTAGCACGTTCCACATGAAACATATTAATATTCATCAAATATTCATCATCATTATTGTTCGATATAATGGAAAATTCAATAATAAATAACAATATGCGGTGATGTATAATATTATGAGGTAAAGTTGAAACGATATTGGAAACGGTTGAGAAGGATAAATGAATAATTCGATAATTCTACACCTCCCTACTTTTTTGTCGGTGTTCACAGAGAGAAAAGATTTCGCTATTTCAACGAATCTGTATTCGCTAAGTGGATTGAATAAGCTAAAGATGACAATCCGCTGTATCAACGAACTAACTCGTTGTTTTTACGAACTCATCCGTTATAATCATCAGTCCTTTGCTAGTCTTGCGAAGCTTGATTCGCTAAAGAATAAATTGCTCTTCGATTGAGCAAGTTTGCTTGCTGTCTATATAATAACAAACGGATTTCGCTAAAACAGCAAAATTCTTGCTATCTCAGATAACACATCCATTTCAAAAAAGTTCTGGAACTTAATTCTGGAAGAATTATTTTTTTCCGAACTCTTGACGAATTCTTTGAATTCTAAAAGAATTAATTTACAGCTCTGTAATAAATGCCTGGGGTGTTCTATGAGTTTACTGAAATAACACTTTTAAATTACTTGCAGGATTCTTTAATGTCCGTATGTTAGAACTCTCATGAAGCTCTGTCCCTGCTAGAGAAGAACTTCCTCCCTATTCCAAATGTACGACAGATGATTTTCTGTCAGGATTTGGCCGGTTTTTCTCCCCAGGCATGATGATTTACGACGGAACCAGACAGAATTTTGACCGGAATCTGTCAGGATCTGTCGGATAATTAATTGAAGTAGATAAAATAAAGAAATATGTCATCTATGATATTGAGAGAAAAAAACTAATTATATAATTTTTGTTTCCCACTCGTGTATAATCCAAACATTGTGGCATTCATTCATACTGAAAAACATTCAATGATTAGTACGACCGATTTGGTAGGTTATATTATATTCTCACTATGTTTGTTTGAATTTCAATATGCTTAATTAATTTAATGATAGTTGGATGAATAAAAACTTGATGAACGTAGAAGAAGAGATATGAAGCAATCATTCAATAATTATCCACATATACCTAATGTTTTTAAATGATTTTGATAGATAATAAACACATGAATTCCGCGAGAGTTCTTTAGTCATTCATTCCAAGAATTCGCAACGATTTCTGTCAACTAACGAACCGAGCTTCTCAAGACCCTACCAGCACATCCACTGATTTCTACGTCGCATCTCCGTGGACTCCACGTGGATAAATGGTGGACGTAGATAGAACGTGGATAAACGAAAATTCCGCGAGGAGGCAACGTAGAGGCAACGTGGGCATGTCCGGTGCTGTACGGGGAGTTCTATTAATGAGACATTAACGATTTCTTGGCGTAATTTAATGCTTTTTACAAATGCCGAGTTCTTCAGAAACTCTTGGAGAATTTCTTGTGTTATCCGGGATTCCAGGGAATTTTTTTTCTCCGTCGATGCCAATGGGACCTTATTAGCTCATCGATTCGTTACAAAGATTTGTACATACTATCTTTTATCTAGTATACAGTAGAGATCAGTAATTTCTATACGTTCCGTCCCATCATTGTCATAAAAGACAGATTTATACGTGCATAAGTAATTGAATATTCAAAAGAATCATTTGAATTTATTATTTTATGCCTGATAGAAGTGAAACGGTAAAGTTGACGTTCCATGTTGTTTCTTGCTGTTTTTTTCTGTTTATTGTTTTATCTGTCAGAACGAATCTTTCAGAGATAATTATACGTTAGTGAAATGACGTAAAGTGTGGTAGCTTTCAACGATATTTATTTAATATTCAAATCGTCGTACCGTAGGCGGAGATCTTTTCATTGGAAATAATTTGTACAACAATGAAAAATTGAATTTTCCGATTGATTAATCCATTATATAATTTCACCGCAATAACCGTGACGTGTATCCGAAGATATTTTGCCATCCGTGAAGATCAGTTTCAAAATTCTTTGCTTTGGTGAACTTAATAATGAACTGTTCTTGCTAGTGAATTCGACATTCTACAACACAATTCACATAGAATCTGTTCGAATCCTAAGTTTCCCTGGTCTCTGAACTCTGAAGAATAATTATGAAATTCGCACTGAAAAAGATTGGGTGACAGCAAAACTTAATAGAGATTAAGATAAGGATTATTCCTCAAAATTGAGGAAAAGTCTCCTATTTGGGACCTGAAAACAATTTTCCACTGTACAAAAATGTACTGATACTGTAAAAAAAAATTCTTTCTGGAATTTCAATGAATTTTGAGAAACTTCAACTAAATTTCTCTCAAAATTTGATCATTCTTCTCAAAATTCAGCAGAATTTATCTGAAAATTCAGAAAGAAGTGCACTGAAAGAATGTTGTTGTAAAAATTGTCGTAGATTTCGAGTAATCGAAGGACAAGTGAGAGCTCTGCAAAAAATTACTGTGCAGTTTGTAAAACAATTTGACATTTTGAAAAATTTCTACTTGTCCCTCGATTGCTGAAATTTCACGGTAATTCTTCAAATAAAGTTCTCTCAGTGTGGCTGTAAAAAACTACAGTCAGATTTTCTGAACTTCAGAAGGGATTTTTTTGACAGCGAAGCGAGGAAAAACTACCCATATTTGTTGTGCAATTATCCGACTGTGATTCTGTATTTGCTAACACCCTGAATCGATTTTGTCATTCATTACTTCCACTATTACTCTCTATGTTACCTGTTAATAAGTAAAATGATGACTTTCTTTTCAATTCCATATAAAGAAATGCCGCAGAAGAATTTCGTGTTGAACGTTTGAAGTGAAGTAACGTGGCATCGTAAAAACATCTATCATAATGTTACGTGTTAAGTAATCGTGAAAGATATCGCTGAACCGAACTGAACTTCTATGAACGTGATAGTTAGCATTGAATTTTTAAATGTTCATATACGGAGGTGAAATTATATTCACGTCCTCCCGATGCGGGACCAATTTGAAAGAGTACATAAGCTAAACGGTTGGCTAAAGTTATAATTACAGTCATTGGCAGATTCTTTGATGAAATAGGTTGGAATTTTTATGCCTGAAATCCTACGACACGTATAAAATTCTATCAAAATGAATGAGTTCCTTATTTTTTTCCAAATACCAAGTCGTTCGTTATTTTTGTGAGTATACGAACACGACGTATCTTAATATTCATAAAATTAGATATACGATCAGTTTAATATGGTAATGATAATGGAATAATGATCATGAATTCAAATAAATATCGTATATGAAACTTTATTGAATTCGATAAACAGTATTTTTTCATTTTTTCGCATCTTTTTTTTGTAATTGAATATACGCAACCCGTATACAAAACCAGCTGGTAACCACTCGACTGTCGTGATTAAATATGATTATGCAATTCGAAAAGCGCAACTCTACAGGATTCGAGCATTATGACACTACAGTGAACTGTATGCGCGTTAAATATGTATAGGATGTACATCATATATCTCAACCACGATCCACTCTCTAAAATTATACCATACTTCGAAACCATATTTGTTTTTGGTTATATACATTGCTCATTGGAATAAATATATTCCTTTATTCGTCAACATAAATTCTTAACGATCAAACTATGCAGATTTTCTTTTTGTTTTGTACTCACTCATTATCCTTATCACGGTATAACTGTTCGTTGGGTGCGATTCTTTGTTCATCCCACATCGAATACCTCTTTGCATTCTCTAAGCATTCTTCGCAATTGAATTCATGGATTAAAATTAAATCCAACGGAATTTACCATCATTTCATTAGGAAAAATCGAGAAACAAGACGCTGCAACGACGCTTCTTTATTTCGAGAATAAGGAAAAAACCATTTCATGGTGAAAGTGGATTTGTTTTTTTTTTTTTGGAAATCTATCGATGGAATTTGTATTTGTTGATAACAATCCGATGATATTCTTATAGAAAAGGTTCTGGAAAGTGGAGTAAAACTCGATCCGTTCAGAAAAACGAATCGAGTTGTGTTTCCTACCGCGAGGCAACCTGAACTACACGAACGTAATAATTTACCTGTGCTACAGGTGTAAATATATCGAATTTCTCATCATCTTTTGAATTCTCATAGAATACTTTGCGAATTTACTTGATTCGAAAGAAACTGAGGAGAAAAAAAAGAAAACAATTTAAGAATGCGACGCTCGAAGAATTATCCTTATTTCCAAGGAGAATGTTGCAATTTTGTCTTGGGAACAGACGAAAATCATATAATTTCTTATGAAGAAGAGAAGAAAAAAAACCACACATGTGTCTAATGAGCGTTACGTCCATTTACTTCTTGGATGTACGATACGTGTGTGTGCGTATACATATATAATGTAGGTGAAGTGTTCTCTCGGAAAGAAATGACGAATATAATAATCTTTAGGTGAAAACATTCGACTAACTCAAGATCGCATTGCGTACACGATTATAGTCTTGGTCAATGTTTCGTATGATACTTTAACGTATTTTCGAAATAAGAATTCATATGATGGAGAAAAAGAGAAATTTTATTCGGTTTCTGATAAGGCATTCAAAGATCCGATGATGTTACAACTTGGGGTTTAATAAAATTTCTAAATCGCACCGTGAGAAATGTTTCGCTATTATAGCTCAATATTTTGAGCACAATTGCTAAGCAACATTGGTCAAAATTTGCTGATAAAGCTAAAAATTCTGCTGCGACAGCTAAGGAAAGTGCTAAATATTTTTTTATCAACTGTGAAACTCCCATTTTGTGTGATCGAAATGAATGTGAATCTCATTTTAGTTACGAATGGATGCAAGCAGAAGAAAAGTCTAGTGAAGAAAATGAATCCGAGCACGAGATTGAAGATTCCTGCTGAAAATGCAGGACAGATCCGGACAGAAAATAATCGTCAGGCTTCGAACGGTTTTTGTTCCAGAAAATCCTGTCAAAAACTGACATGAAATTTCTTCTGTCAGTTTTTTATATACCCAGATAGCATTGAAAACGTTTTAAATACGTGTCCAAAGTCCCACAGATGTTGGTTTCCAAAAGCACATTTTCCAAACGTCTTAGGAACATTCATTCAATGTGTTGGGGAGCAGGTTTGAAACCAAGTATGAATCAGGTATGAAAACCAAGTATTTTATCTCTACCCTGTCACGAAAATCCAGCTGAGATTCGACGTGGATTCCAGCTCCGAAATTTACCTGCGTTTCCAGCTGGGATTCCTATTTGCAGGTGGAATTCCAGCTAGAATTTCAACTCCAACGTGGGATTTCAGTTGGAATTTCTGATCCCAGGTGGAATCCCAGTTGGAATTGGAAATCCCACATGGAATCCAGTTGGGATTCTTGATTCCAGGTGGAGTCTTAGCTGGCAACGCAGGTAAATTTCGGATCTGGAATCCACGTGGTATCCCAGCTGGATCATTGTAACAGGGTAACCTATACAAATGTATATTTATAGTTTTACTAGGAAAAAAAGTACCAAACAACCATGAAAATATGTTTTGTATCGAATATTTGGAAAGATTCCATTCCAGAAGTTCAAAACTATTGACAGAATGCAAGTTAATATCAAGAATTAAGTCAATATATTAAGATTCGCATAACCTCCAAATTGACGCGGAACCAAATTTCACTACCTGCAATGTATTCAAGAGATGCAAATGTAATTTATCAAATCCATCGATACAGGCTTCACCGCAGTTCATTTGCATCTCCTCGAAATGGAGAATATTACAAGATTCGGCACAAGTTTGATCTCTAACGAATTCTCATTCAACATGTTTCATCAACGTTCCATGGAAACCTAAATAAGACCCCTAACAGCAAAATGCTGAGCGAATATGCAACAAATTGTTGAAAACGTACAACAACAGTTTGAAGCAATTTGCAGGGACGTTGCGTCGCCAAATGCGCAACAATATGCTGTAAATCTAGGATTTTAGCTCGAGTTGTTATCGTGTTGCTGGGAAGTTGCTTGGTTTCATGAAACTCTCAATCACATGTGTAGCAAATTCCCAGCAACTTTACGAAAACTTGATGAACAACGTAAGAGCAACGATTGCACAGCAACTTTGGTTGTATGGGACTCTACCCCATACAGCACCGGGAGATTCTTTCAACATCCTCGGAACGTCTTCTGAAACATTGGAATGTTCTGAAAATGTTTCGGGACGTTCAAGAAACATCGCATGTACGAGGGTGGATTGATAAGTTTCCGGCCTGACCAAGAAAAACAACGTTTTTAAGAATTTTTTTTTTTTTATTTCTCAACATAATCTCCTCCAAGGCTGATACATTTCTCATAGCGGTGTTCTAGTCTAGTAATGCCATCTCTATAGACTGATTCGTCAAGCTCCTGAAAATACCCATTTACAGCTTCGATTACTTCTTCATTGTCCGCAAATCTCTTACCGCCAAGCCATTTTTTGAGGTTAGGAAACAGATAATAGCCACTCGGGGCTAGGTCTGGAGAGTAGGGAGGGTGCGGCATTAATTCAAACTTCAGATCGTTGATTTTAGCCATCGCAACGATTGACGTGTGCGCTGGTGCGTTATCGTGATGAAACAAGATTTTTTTCTTCGCCAGATGAGGTCGTTTAATTTTCACTTCGTGGCTCAAACGTTGCAATAAGTCTGCGTAGTATTGACCAGTGATAGTTTTACCCTTTTCAAGGTAATCAATGTATATAATACCTCTTGCATCCCAAAAAACAGTAGCCATAACCTTGTTCGCCGAAAAAATCGTTTTTGCCTTCTTTGGAGTTGGTTCCCCTGGTCCAATCCACTGTTTAGACTGTTCTTTGGTTTCAGGAGTGTAGTGGTGGACCCAAGTTTCGTCAACGGTTACGAATCGACGCAAAAATTCGCTTGGATTACGCTTATACAACGCCAAATTGGCGGTAGAAATGTTCTTTCGAATCAATTGTTGGTCGACTGTTAGCAAACGCGGCACCCATCTTGCACAGAGCTTTTCCATATACAAATGTTGGTGCAAAATATTTTGTACACGTTCATATGACATCTTACAGGTCTCAGCTATCTCACGAACTTTTAATCTGCGATCTTTCAGCACTATTTGATGGATTTTTCCGATCATATCTGGAGTTGTGACCTCAATGGGGCGTCCTGAGCGAGGCTCATCAGAGGTGCTCACACGACCCTTTTTAAACTCGGAAACCCACTGCTTAACGGTTGAATATGATGGGGAGGATGTCCCCAGTGTTGAGTCCATCTCTTCCTTAATTTCCTTCGGCGTTAACCCCTTCAAATAAAAGTATTTGATGACAGCACGATTTTCCAGCTTTTCCATTTTTACGAAAAACACAGAGGCGTCTTGGTCAGCGTGCTCTCAAAACTAAACTAACATGGCGATCGGACTGGAACTATAGCTACAAGCTATCTAAGAATGGTACTATAGAACGCCACCTCAAGGTAGGCCTAGTGGCACCATCTCTTGGTCAGGCCGGAAACTTATCAATCCACCCTCGTATATACCAGGGATGTACGAATGTCTGGTATAGTTTTATTAAGGTTTCCATGGAACGTTTATGAGACATTGAAAATGAGAATTTGTTAATGTTCAAACTTGTGTCAAATCTTCCAATATTCTCCATTTGGAGCCGATGCAAATGAACTGTGGTGGAGCCTGTATCGATGAATCTGACAAATTACATTTGCATCCTTTTAATACATCGCATATAATTAAATCTTGTTCCGCGCCAATTTTAAGGTTATGTGAATTTCAAAACATTGACTTAATTCTTGATAATTTATATTCTGCCAATAGTTTCGGACTGCTGAAATGAAATATTTTCAAACATTCAATACAAAACATACTTTTATTGTTGGTCGATGCTTTTGTCCCTAGTAAAACTATCAATATAAATTTGTATAGGTTAGAGATAAAATACTTAGTTTTCATATAACGTTTCGAGGACGTTTTGAAAAGGTACCATAGCATTTGTCAACAATGTCCTCAAAACGTGTTTTCCAGCACATTGAATGAATGTTCTCAAAATGTTTAGGAAATATACTTTTGGGAACCAACATCTTTGGGACCATGGACACGTTTGGGACCGGACATTTGTACATCCCTGGAATGTCTATGTGAGATTTTTAAAACGTCCTGGAATATTTTTTGAACGTTCTTCTTGTGACCAAGTACGTTTTCTTGAACATCCGAAGAACGTCCCAGTGCTGTCTGGAATAACCTCAGTTCTGCGCGCTTCGTCTCCAGGGAATAGGTTGAAATACGTTCAGAGAACGTCAGGGTTGGGTTTATTACATGATTTTTCAATTTCTTGCGTATCATAAATGGTTTCTGACACGTAATATATGTAAGATACTTGAACCCTCCCGTCCGGTTTCTTACGTGTCGTGAACTTTGTGAAATACTCAGAAGTATCCCAGTGAACACTTATGAGAGGAAGAGCTCTTCAAGAGGTCTTTTGAAAGAGATCTGTCAATCTTATCATATCAATATCTGGATGGTATCATTTTTCTGAGATCTCAGAAAAAAATCCTCTCAAAGAGTTCGTTTGAATAACGTTTTGGCAATCTCTTATTTTCCTCAGAAATCGACGCATCTGATAACATTCTGATATCTTTATGTTAACCTTCTGAAAGGTCTATCTGACCTCTTACACATATTTAGGAGATCTCTGAGAGCTCCGGATGATAACATATTGTTCACTGGGATTTTACATGGCAACCCTGGAGAACGTTTATTTTTTATGCACCTGAATACGTTCCCAGTACGTCTTTTTCATCTACTACGAGGACGTCCTCGTTACATTTCCCAAACGTACTTTCATGAAAATTAACCCTGTCTGAAAAGTCCAATAGATTCCCATAAATTCCCATAGATGCTGTGACACTACCCTGCTGAAAACGTCTCATAAATTCTGATATTTAACTTTTATGAGATTTTGATGTGTATTTGTCCATGAGGTTATACTTATTTAACAGAATGAATGAGAATCATTATAAGAATGTATCAGAATTTATAAGGAACTCATAAGAGCTGTGAAATCTCATAATAAATGATAAAATAAAAAACAATCTATCAGTTTTTGATGTGTATTTGTCCAAGAACTTATGAGCATTTATGTGATCTTATGAAACTTTTTCAACAGGGTAGCCAGTATTGAAACTGATAGGATGTTTTATTCCTATCAGTATTTATCAGGTTTCGCTGATCATACCGATAGAAACCCATAGAACATCGGATTCTCCATAGAATCTTATAGAAACCCTCAAGTCCTGTGACACTAGCCACTATTGACACTGATAGGAAATCATGGATTCCAATGGGATTTGGCCCATCGGTTTCTATCGGTCTTTTCGCACAGGGAACCTTTACAAACATATGCGTAGTATCGCAGAACGTCAAATTGAACACCACTGAACATTTGTATGGCCCTGAGATGTATCATCCGCGAATCATTCCAAATTCTAATGAGATTCACAATAACGATGTCGACTAACGATGAACCTAGGAAGGCGCGAAAGAACTTGGCGCATAGGTGTAGTATCGATATGCATGCATTTTTGTTGGCTGGAGTGATAGTACATGGGGTTTCTCGCGAGCATTCTGTGTGGTACGTAGGATGAATGACACGCGATGTAAATGTCGGTATATGGCCGTGGAACTTCGCGAGAAAGGTTGTACGTACATTCGGTACGGGGATTAATAACGAATGCCAACGTTGCGTTAAAACGTATATGTCAAGAGAAGCCAGTCAAGAGCCCTCTCGATGCTTCCTCGATGAGACCAGTTTTTCGATTTTTTTCCGCACCCTCGAATACGTAACACGCGATTTGACTACTTTCTTCGTTATTTGCGGAAAAAGAACGACTCCTAAATTCTCTCGGAACAGGATTCATTGAACTGAACGTAATCGTAATCGAAGTTGTTGCGAGAGAAGAATAACGTGTATGCACACGATTACCTCGGTTCGCTGAAGAAACAAACCCTTATTATTCGATCACGGTACGACAAAAATCAGAACCCGGATTAGCGTATACTATCTAGCAAACCCACTCCCTGAGGTAATGAAACGACATATGAAGTTCTTAAACTTTCATCCTGACCTAACCTTTGCCTGTGCAGACAACAAACTCATATTAAGGTTGTTGCTGTTCTTGTTATTATTGTTATTGTTGTAACCGTGATTCACGTGAATGCTCGATAAATGGAAATTTGCTTATTTTACGTGAATCGGAGATACACAGTTTCGAGAGAAGTTTTTATATGCGCGTATACTCGAAGAGAATAGATTTCGTGTTCTCTCGATTATCTGTATCATGTGATTTGATTTGACATTTAACTCCTCACACCATGGATATAGAATATAGTAGACAGACGGAATAGCAAAAAATAGATAGTAAATAAAAAACAGTGAAAAACAATCATAACAAAGTTAATACAGTTACATATTTTTCTTTCAATATCCCTGTCACGAAATTCCAGTTGGAATTCGACCTGAATTCCAGCTCCGAAATTGACCCAAGTTTCCAGCTGGGATTCCTCATTTCCAGGTGGAATCCTAGCTAGAATTTCAACTCCAGCGTGAGATTTCAGTTAACATTTCTAATTCCAGGTGGAATTGGAAATCCCACATGGAATCCAGTTGGGATTCTGGATTCCAGGTGAAGCCTCAACCGGCAACGCAGGTTAATTTCGGATCTGGAATCCAGCTGGATTTTTGTCACAGGGATCACTGAGAAATTTATCGGTTCGAATGAGAACTCTATTCTTCGCCAAGTTTTTCGATGATCCCATGTACCGAGAATTACCTTTGTTCATCGTTGTATTCGTTAATGATACCGTTGGCATCTCGTGCTGGAAGAGTTATGCAGATATGCTGGAAGTTATAAGAAATTGATTAAAGAAAGCAAACCTTTGCAATGGAGCATTGCAATCAACACCACATAGATTAAAAGCTACAATGTTACTTAATAACGTAAAATGTCATGTTATGAGATCACCACGATGTGTCAATTCTTTATGAGTTCTTATTAATAGAATTTGATCATATATAACTCTCGCACTTTGGTTAATGAAGTTCGTGAGCTGAGAACGATTACTGGCCTCAGGCATTTGATTTGAGATCTCTTGCGAAATAGTTTAAGATAAGCTTTACACCAATTCTTGTCTAAAAGTTATTAGAAAGAAGACGAGTTTTAGACAAGAATCGGTGTAAAATTCATCTAAAGTGCCGGTGCAAGACGTCTAAAACCTGTCTAAAAGATATCGCGAGACAAGAAAAAAGTTTCTCTGAATTCCACTAAAAAATTCTGAAAAACTCTGAATTTGTCTGAAGGAGACTGAAGTTCTCGGAAAAACTCTTTATTCTGAAATTTTTCCCACCAGGGTGTTTACCGGGAAGTTTCAGTAGGGAGACCAACAATCGCGATAAAATCATAACATTGGTGAAAAATTGATCAATGGCGACTGATAATCGGTGACGAGGTTGAATTATCTCACTGTAAAAAAAACCTGGAAATTTACTGCGTTTTGAAACAGGAAAATTTCAGTGCATTCATTTTTCAGTACATTTACTAAAATTTTACGGATTTTGTGCTGCAAAATTCCAGTCACACTGCTGGAATACTTCAGCAAACGTACTGGAATTTTTAGTCTGATGTATTGTTTAATGACTTCCAGTGAACATTTTGTATCCAGTGTATCGACCGAGTCACAACTAGGGCCACTCGTTGGCAGTTAACACAGTTTCGACTAATCGTTAACCCAACAAACCGAAAGATATCTATTAGTATCTAAAAGATGTCTTGAAATCACGGGAGATGTCTCGGAAGATTGTAGTGAAGACATCTGCCCGACATCTAAAAGGTGTCTTATGCAACAAAATTTCAACAAGTTGTAGATATCTCAAAAATGTCTTGTAAAAGATATCTTTCGGACACGCTAACGAAGATATGTTTTAGATATATGGAAGACATCTTCTAGATGGTTCCAAGATATTTTTTTCATTCTTCCAAGATACGTTGAAATCATGAGGACATCCCAGACAGTACAAGAGAATCATTAATGAGTTGTAAAAAAAAAACATGGCGTGACTTTCGCCCTTCTTACTTAAACAATTTTTAAGATGTGTAATATTAAGATATTCAGAAACTCTTTCAAGATGTCTCTCAGAAATACCTCAAAGACATGTTCCTGACATTCCTTTAAGATATCTCAAAGATATCAATTCGACATATCATGAAGATATCTCTTCTGTGATGCCGTTCAGATATCTAAAAGACATCTTTTCGATGTATCTGAAAGATGTCTTCCTAAAGATATCTTGTAGATGTTTTCAAGACCTTCGGTGCACTGCGAGAAATAATTACTAAACCAAGAAAATATATTCTTGGATGCAGCTAATACGGTGTGGAGCCAAGAGAAATTTTCTTGAATCAAGAGAAAATATTCCTGGAGAAATGAATTTCTTGGAACAAGAAAATATATTGTTGATGATAGTAATTATTTCTCTCTGTGTGTTTGTTGCGGAGTTCGTCATCGCCAATACACCACACAGATATCAATTAGATGTCCATTGGATATCCAGGATGTTTGGAATATCCAATGGAGATCTATTGAACGTCAAATGGATATCCGATGGATGTTATATCCAAGTGCACCCACAGAAAGGTTTTCTTATTGTAACAAAAATTTCATTATTATGGAAAAATTGTTTTCTCAGCATAAGGACAATCCTAATTTTTCTCCCGATGAGAAAAAAATTCTCTCGCCTCAGGTGAAATTTGATAATTTTGGCGTTACAACAATATTGAATCTTGAACCAAGAAAAATAGTCTTCAGATCATCATGAGCGTTTTTCAAATGAAACTTAGAGATTTTCTTGATGCAGTGAAGTTTTTATTGAAGCTAAAGAAATCTTTTTTTTTACCCAGTAAACATTTTGTATCTTGCGATATATTTTAGACAGGCTTTAAATGTTTTATGTAACACTTTTAAATAAGTTTAAGAACAATTCTCGTTGCGAACTCGTCTGAGAGATACCTAAGAGTATTGTAGAAGACATCTAAAACCAAGATATCGCAAGACACAAAATGTTCAATGGTTACAATAATTGATTTTTTTCAAATAAAATATTGGTGTTTCGCTTTAAAGTTTATAATCACTATTCCATTTGACAACCCGATACATTGGGATCAATTTTGAAAACTCTATTACTCTGTTGCCAATCATGGAGAGGGGAGCGTATCGTTAAACGTCGCCTTTGAAAATAAAGATTCTTACGTTAAACAAAAGTCATAGATCATAATTTTTCCTACTAACAACCCACATAACAATTTTGGATCACTCTTTTGGATCATTCTGAAAGATATCTTAAAGAATTCGAAAAGATGTCTTATGAAACACCAAAAGATATCTTTTGGAAGTCTTCATGCGAGATTTCTTGAAGTTTTCTGAAGGTATCTTTTAGAATTCCTAAAGATATCTTCCGTAAGATATCTTAAATATGTCTTTAGGTGTTTCATAAGACATCTTTTAGAATTCTTTAAGATATCTTTTAGAATGTTCCGGAAGAATTCCTCAAAATTGTTATCTGGGAATCCATGATATGATTACTTCAAAACAAAACCGCTTTTTAGCCCAACACAACCCACACAGCACTCGTTGTCTAAAAGATATCTCCAGAAACAATGAGGAACAATGCAAGAAGTCTTATGCGACATGAATAGATATCTTTTAGAAGTCTTAAACTTTTCTTACTTCTAAAAGATATCTACGAGAATGTTTTCAGAAATCTCTTCGAATGTTCTCAAAGATATCTTTCAGAAACTTCTCAAAGGTTTCTGAAGACGTTCTTAAAGATATCTTTGAGGAGTAAGAACAGTTTAAGACTTCCAAAAGATGTCTGAAGATATCTTTTAGACAACGAGCGTTGTGTAGGAAAGAATATTAAAAAATCGTCATTGAAGACACGTATTGAATCTTATAAAATGTTCCGATTAGAGCCAATTTGTAAACTTTTAAGCAGATTTGGTTAGATCCAACAGACTAATAAAATTCAATGGACAACTTATTAAATCTTGTTCAATTTCCGTGGATTTTTTGAACTAGGGAACGTATATTTTGCTACGTAGTTTAAAAAATGTGCATACAATAAGCAAGAAAAAAAAGAACACGCAAAACCTTCAACTTGTGAAGAAAATATGTAAACATCGATCGATCAAGAACTGATACATCTTGATCGTTTAAGCGGAAAACCGTTTGAACGTGCATACGTATATGAATTATTGGATTCAAATTATTTCTCGAGAATCTCATGTTTCCACGGACATCGATGGACGAGGATAGCAAAGCGTAATTAGTATCCGCATCGTATCGAACACGAGATATAACTGTCAATATTATTGACTCGTTTCAAGGATATAAGCGTTATATATTGAAATCATTCCACATCAACGTCACGCATCGAACCTTTCATATAATTAAAACAATAAATTTCAACAACTCGATAATTTGTTACGGGTCTCGATGCAACGATCGAATGAAAGTAATTTCAACGACACCATGAAACGAGGTTTTCTTTTTCTTCTTCTTCTTCTTCTTGTACTTGTCCAGGAGTGAAATATTTCCAAATTCTAGTATTTGGATTATTTTTCTCGAATGCAAGCACCACTACGCGTGACTTCGCCTTATCCATCAATCTTCATTAATGAAACATTACAAATATTCATTGCATGTAAATGTTACTGATGCCCGCACGAATGAAAGTTCTTCTCATTGTTCTGACTATTGACATTCATACGAGTACGATTCCCAGTCATTAAAGAGGAGGTTCAATCAAAAGAAGCAGTCTTATTAAACCTTAAGGAAAAGATAATAAATAAATAATATAGTATTCGTATATCATGGAACAATTTGAAATTCAATTGGAATGGATGAATGTGATGTTATAAATACATTCATGTATATCTTAAAGTTTATTTGAAATTATCAATGTAGACATTGAAACCTGGCCCGGCAAACATGAATGCAGGCCCTTCAAAGGACCAATGACGGCCCTTTCCCGGCATCGCAGGACCATCAGCGGCCCGTTGAAACGCCAGTAATTACTGTTTGTAGGGGGGTTCATGCAGACGCGGTATTATTGTTAGAATTGCTGACAAATCAAGGAGACCACAGGTGATTATAGGAGCAGTTTCATAAAAGTACTGATTTATTGAATGTCCGCAAAGTGGATAGCCGAAGTCGGGTAATCTACATTTTACGTGGAAACAAGGGTGGTTGGCAATGGAATCTGATTTCGTCCCTGGTGAAAATGGAAACTGAAATGAAGCGCAGACGAAAAGTGTGGTGGAGCGTAACAGAAACGTTAATGAAGAGTGAACAGAGAGTACATGGAACGGTCTCGAAGAGTACTTGAAGCGAAGTTTGGAACAAAGGGAGCGTATAAAAAATTTAACCACTTGGCGAGATTCAAACCCATGATTTTCATCATTGCAATCCAGCGCTTTACCTATTCAGCCATGAAATGCTATAATTTCTGACAGTTTAAAACCGATTCTCAAAGTCTGTATGAAATGATTCGCATTACCTTTCATCGAACGTAACAGTACTCTTTCCAAAACGGCATTGAACGTTTATAAAGCGTATTGATAACCTATAATTTCAATACTCTACAACAAGCAATTTTGCTCGAGCAGCCAAGTTTTTGCTATGACAGCAATCTTGTTAGCTACGAGATGCGATTTTTTAGCTGTAGCAGCAAAACATGTTTGCTGCCATAGCTGAAAATTTGTTGTCAAAACAAAAGGTACCCAGCAAAATCAGATTTCGCTATCACAGCGAGTTTTTTTCTCCGTGTTGTACCAATATGGATGGTCGATAAATCAACTTCGTTGAACCATCATTCATGGTAGGCTGCGCCACGCCTGGCCTCTCATTCAACCAATTATATCGCTTCAAATGAACCCTGCCCCAAGTATTAGACAACCCTGCATAATAAGGGATTGCCATGTTGCACTAAGGATGGGTTGTAGCTTGGCCCAGGGTGAAACTCCCTTCTCGAGTGGCAAATCGCAATAACAATTATCCAAGAGACTGAAAAATCTGACAAAACTCTGCAAATCCTGAAGAAACCCTCATAAAACTTGAAAATCTCACCTCAATCCTTCGATCCAGATTTCACCCTGATCTACATCCAGCCGGCTTTAGTTGGCATTTCAAAAAGACATCGATCTCATCTCCCCAATGATACAGCACGACTTCGAAGAGGGTGACAACGAAATGGGAGGATTAGTCATCGTCACCTCGCGTTCCACACGTTGAAAGCGAAGAAAAAACATACCCGACGCATCTTTGTGATCTCCTGTCGTAGCCGACTTACGTTCGATTCATAGTGCATCATTTTTCCGAAGAGATGCACTGGTCAGATGATAGTGCATTGTGAAGAGAGGGCAGGGATGACCCCTTTCACTGTTGTACCACACGCTCGTGGCATACGTCTTCTGTATATAAAGAGCCGATTCATTTGACGAAGAAGCACAAGTACCGAGACCCATCCCATCTGCATCTCATCCTCGATCCTGCATAAACGTGCGATAAATAGGAACAAAGTCGAAAGGGAGAGACAGAGATTATGTATACGTTCAAGGTAGGTGTTGTGAATCCATCTTCATTCTCATCTTCACTCTTATCACGCAACAAAAAAAGAACATAGAAAAAGAACAGTGCGATCGACTACGGTTCCGTGTACCCGGATCGAAAAGTGAGATTATCCAATCTTCTTGAGTTTATAAAAGAGAAGTCGTGAAAAGTTTTCTTTTATGAGTTGAATGTGATTGAGTAATCGTAACGGTTCCCTCGTCCCTTCTTTTGAATCCTACAAGTGTGGAGTGTTGGTTTCGGTTTGAGGTTTCAAGGGTTTTTTGTGATTTTTTGTCCTATTATTCCACTTATTTTGTCCTGATGGTTGATCAATGCGGACAAAAACAGTACTTTTTCATAATTTTAGTCTGAATTTCTCCTCAATCGCTTTTATACGCTCGAGGAAAAATTCAGACTAAAATCTTGAAGAGGTATTGTTTTTGTCTGTTATAGTCTGCAAATGAAATAAGAGGACAAAAACCGTCCAAATTTATGTACTTGAGTGAATTCTCTATGGAAATTTCATTGAGAAGAATGTTATTCAATGTTTGTTCAAGGTTTTTTTTTTATGTAAGCGATGTATGCTCTGATTTTTCATATCTAGGCTAAATTACGTCAAAAGTAGGGTTAATCCGGGACACGTGGAGTCAAAAATTGTAGGAATATGTAGAGAAGATTGAATTTCGATTCGGGAATGAAATAATCAATTTTGAATAGACAGAAAAATATTGCTACATCAACAAATACGCGATCTACGCATTTTTATTTAATTCTTTGTAGACTTTCTTAGAATTTAGAAATCAATCCTTGTTCAGCAAGTTCTTCTAAAACAGGAGTACTTTATATGGACAATCAATATCCGTATGAGACAACTCGGAGTAGAAACGCGTAGTTTTTGTTGATAATAAACCACTGTAACGTTACAGCAGTTTCTTGGGTTTACTACCCAGTAACCATTTTCATCGATTCACAGTATGATGACTATTCGGAAATACATTGCTTGTCGTAGTTTCGTTTCTCGTGATCTCGGCTTTTGGAATTAAAATCAACGCGATTCATAATTTTCTACCGCCTACTAGTAAGTAATAATTGTTGTTATATGAAAATTATTATTTAATCATAAATCGAAGCATCGTGATTCTTCTGTATCGACTTAAGCGAGTTTTCAAAACGGCGTAATTTGGCGTAACATTATTACGCTATTGGAAATTTCTGCATGAAGCTTCAATCACATACGATGGAAGCAATTTCCATTCACGTGATTGAAAAAGTTCTTGAAATTTGAATAACATTCGAATGAAAATTCAATGATCAAACTGTACTATCATGGGTGATATAATGTAGCAAAAATTTAAGAATTGGAAATTTCATTTACCAATGTATCTACTTGAAAAATGAATGAAAATTCAAGAAATTTTTAACAGTAAACTCTTCATAATTCTATAAACAAATTTTGTTAAATTTTGTTTTGTAAAAAATTTGATTAAAGTTCTGATAAAATTTTTGAAAATTTCTGCCGTTGTTCAGGGATTATTCTAACGTAGAGGAAAAGTGGATAATTCGTAATTAAATTGTTACAATGTTTTGTTACTCAACTATGAACACATTCGCACTCTTACGTTGAATTGTTCTCTGAAAAAAAAGAGTTTGACTCTTTGGGATAGTCAGTCACGTCTACGACAAAATAGTTAGCATAACTATCAATTTCAATTGAATTCTCTCCCAGCTATTCATTGACGATGCAATACCAGAGGAATATAATATATTCACAAAGATTCTTTGTCACTTCAACGATAAAAGCATAATAATAACTTCACTTAACACGTGTTAATGGGATGTAATTGCTCCAGCGATGGCACTGTGAGAATGTATAGGATCGAATATCATTTGTTTTATGGTGCTTTGTGAAATGTTCGATGCATACAAAAATAACGTGCAGTGCGACTTCTCCGTTCTTTGATAAATTGTGACTAGATTGAGCTATGTGAAAATATCCTGGTCTTTGCTTTTGTACACGGAAAATTTACTCTGGTCAAAAGAATCCATTGGATCTGACAAATGAAATTCAATGAGATTTGGTTAGAACATTGTCCACGTTCAATTGTAATTTCATGAGAATTGGTCAGAATCAATGGGTTCTTTGAACCAGGGAACATAGGAATTTTTACAAAATATATCGTAAAATTTCCATTTAAAGACTCGAAGCAACGCGTTTTCATTCTATACGATAAATTTCTCCATTTTCTTTTTTCCATGTATTTTCCTCCGACTAGTTTTACAAACCAACCATTGGATTATCGTGAAACAGTCCTGGAAAAATGATCTCTGCATTTTTGTCAGATTTCGGACACTTAGAAAACTGCGGAAAAATGCAGAGATTGATTTTCGTTATGCAGACGCTCAAGGTTGAACATAACAAAGAAATTTGTACCGAAATTTCACGGAAAATGACGAAAAATCAGGAAAAATGTTAAAAAATTGTGAAATTAACAAATTTTCAGTGTCAACTTGAAATTTTTTATGTTAATATTTGACACGTGTGTTGAAAATGCATTGAATATTCCCCTGTGTTTAGTTTTAGTTGGGCTAAAATTACTTTTGGTGATATCTTACCTTCTAAATTCAACTCTGTAGAAAATATTCCATGGAAAATCTGACGATATTGATGGAATTTCATGATATCTAATCAGAAGTTGGAATACGTTGGATAGGATTTTATGGAACATTTCTTCCAGGAGAATCAGGGGGATTTCATTAACTTTCATACAGTAAAAAGTAAAACTGATTTTTATCCTGAATATCAGCTTATTTTAAGATGCAGTCAAAACTAGCTCTGTTTCAACTAAAAGTGAGGACCTAAAAAAGAATCTAGAACTAAATTCCTCTTTTCTTAGAATTTATTGTATTTCTCATTGAAAGTGTGTGTGTGTGTTGGATATTGTGTTACGCGAAGTCGAGGTTACAAGTTGCGTTTCCTTTCCAACCGAACGATCCGCTCGAGGGATCTGTTTTTAGTGATATGAATGTACGATATATCCCACACGTCATCGGATTTATTCCACCAAGAAACATTAAATCATCCCCTCGATTCAACGCGAAGCTCTACGAATTCCTTGAGATTTGGTTTTTCCGCGATCCAAAATCAATTTGAAGTTTTGAATTTCCAAGGGTAGATCTCTTTTCAATTTGGAGCGGTACCAGCCCAGACAGCACTGTAGTAGGTGCTCGGAATGTTTCAAAAACGTGCCCATAGTTTCGCAATCTCTGATTCCAACAATTACGTTTCTATAGAACACTTATATGATCTATGAACATTCCCCATTTCGTCGCTAACCTACGCCAACCTACAAATCATTCATATTCAAAGTTCAATACACGACTGATACATTTTTTCACATAATCAACTGATTTTCCCTGCACAACATAATAAATCATGAAAATACACATATTGTAGAGAGTAAAACAAAGATATTAAAGAGCGCTTTGGTGTCGAATTATTTTCCATTAAATCCAGCACTTCGTAAGCTTATCAATTTGATGATTTATAAAAACAAATTCAACTTTTTCCAATCACGTTTTGTGAGACTGTAAATAAAAGAAACCAGCCCAGACAGCACAAATGATCATTTTGAATTCACAAAAACTTCTGAAAGGACCTTTTGAACAGTCCCCTGAATAGTTCTTTATGGATTCTTTCTGAAGATTAAATTATTCATCAGGAGTTCATTTTGAATTCAAACTATTCATAATGAATTCATGTTTACTGTCATGAGCTCTTTTCATGGGAGGACATTTTCATGTTACAAAAACATACATGCGAACTTTTCAAAACGTTTTTGAAACATTTTGTTTGTAACGAGATACGTTTTGTGAATGTTTACAAAACATCTCATGTGCTGTCTGGGAGAAGACATATACTCCAACGTGGTTTAAAGCTCAGAATTGATTTTTACGGAATGAAAAATATATATATATATATTTTGTAAATCCAATGAATTCTCATTTAATCGAAACACGTTTATGAATCATTATATAATTACGCGTAGTGCAAAATAGAATCGTCAAATACGCACAATGAATGGGATATTTCATTATTATACACGTGATTGCGTAACGATATTCCAACGATGACACACGTATTGAATGTTGGAAAGACACTTATGAGGCAACATGTGGCATCAATGAGGAATATGTGCCAAATACTTCTCCACGCACACGCACTTTTCATTTTGTAAAGTGTGTGAGCGATGCAAAATAGTTCGTCGCTCTTCTTTTATGGTATAACACTTACTTTGGGATTTCGAATTCACTTATAGAAGCTATCTACGATGAGCAATGATGAGAATATCTAAAGAGATTCTTCTTTATAAAAAATCTTCATGAAAGCGTTGAATTAGCCACCCTGGTTGAATAAAATTCATAGAATCTGATGAAATGAAATTCATCATGAACAAGATTCAATCAGAATCACATTGAAAAAATATACCAATTTGATTGAAGATGGTTGAATAGGATTTCGTTGGAACATTGTGCAAGATTCAATGAGATTTGGCAAGAATCAATGGTTTTTTTTCAACTAGGGTACTTGACAGTGACTGCACGGGAAGACCGGATCTATTAATATTTAGAAAAATGACTGTCAATTCAGGGAAAAACGAGCATCGCTGAAAAATATTCGTAATGAGCCTACTAAAAATAAAATATCAATGAAATTATCAACTGTTAATATTTTGACTCCTCTTTTCCCTAAATTGACAGTCATTTTTCTAAACGTTGATAAATTCTTTCTGAATATTAATAGACCCCGTCTTTCCGTGTGGTACTGGGACCAGCAGTACCGCTTACAAAGTATTAAATTTTTCGTACGAGATCCGGAAGTTTCTCCTACGCAATTGACAAAAGTTTTGGCAAAAATATTGAAAATCTTTTGTACAAGGATGAGAAAATTGCATTCTTTCTGCAAAATTTTTGTATAAATGCCATGAAATTCTAGCATCTTAGAAGTCCTAATTCTGGAATTTTCTTCCCAGATAACAATTTTGAGACATTCTTCCGGAACATGCCAAAAGATATCTTCAAGAATTCTAAAAGATACCTTCAGAAAACTTCAAGAAATCTCACATGAAGACTTCCAAAAGATATCTTTTGGTGTTTCATAAGACATCTTTTCGAATTCTTCAAGATATCTTTCAGAATGATCCAAAAGAGTGATCCAAAATTGTTATGTGGGTTGTTTTTCATCACATAGAGTATTTCGGCACCCTGACTGAAATAATCAAATTTGGGAATATTCCAAGACTCGATAGTTTTTTCCCTACAGCGTGAAACACCAGACAATAAATTTTCTGTTGGATTCTAATTGATTTCTGAATCATTCTTGCCTCGGCCGGATAAAATGTTGACTCGTACGTCAACTTGAGCATCGACAGACAAACCAGAGAGTACGAAATCAAATGCGAGTCAAAGTTTCGTATAAATTTACTCCAAACTGAAACAAAGAAAACTCTTGAAAGATTCACAATGAATCGTAAAATACATTACCCGTCCATTCCAACGAGAACAACGATGATTCTTCATCGATATACAAAAGCATTTGAATAATTCGACGATAGGGACGCGCCCGTAGATCTATGTAATTATATTGCTGGATGATCGTTTGACCTTACAAGTGAAGATGCACCCACATAATATTATCCTCTTTCATAACCAGATAGACTCCTTATTACACGTTACTACTCACAACGAACAGGCGTGGATAGATAAATAGATAGATGGATAGATGCGCGCCTTCATTACCGAGAGGAATCAGGTAATTTTTATATTTGCATGCAACACTTGTGAAATTTTCCGCACTCGGTTGTTTTCTCGTTCGCGGACGAACGAGACGCGTAATAACGGATCACGAATCAATTAGAATTTCAAAGTTAGATTTGTTAGCTTTTTAAATTACGTATGAAGAAAGAGAATCGTAAAATATCTCATGAATTTGCATTGTTTCTTTTTCTTCTTTTTTTAATAAAAAACGAAACTCGGGTGAAGACAAAGATGTTTATGAATGACAGGGCTCGCTATTATATGCACACATTTTTGCGCTATTAGAATTCTAATGACTATAATCTCGCGATAATTAAAATTGCGATTCTCGCTATTCTTGCTCCATTCATTCAAAATTCGTAACAGTTTGAAGTATTCATTTATATATATATATATATATCCTATTTTTGTATATCCATCCGCTACGATGTCGAAAGAGTTTTTTAATTCGATTTTAATGCCATTCTACGTAACTTCTTCTCAATTCGCGTGAAAGAGCTATATAATCTAACAGCATGTATACTACCTTAATTTCAACTATGATTATTGTTCTTTCGTTTCATTATAATCCACTGACGATTCAATTTCAACAGAATCATTTGATTTAGTTACGATGAATCTTTCGCCGCATGAAATTTGATCAACGTACGCCTGAAGCGAGACTATTAGAAATTCTCCTGGTGAGCGTGTCACGCGAGGCACGCCTTTGGTAATTTAAATATTAATTTCATTATGCTCAGTATTTAGAATGCACTAAAAGTACAAATCTTGTGACATTTACATCCCCTGCGATAATCTTCTATCACACACATACACCGAGGCACACCTTCTTGTGGTAGAGGTAAACCCTAGATTTGATTCTCACAACCGTAACGATAGAAAGAATTCTTTGCCCTGAAGCCTTCTGTACTTTAAGATAAACGCACATGATGTCATAGCATTAAAGACGACACTCCCTTCGAGTCTTTACGAACTCTCTGAGATTATTTCAAAGGTTATATTTATATACATTCTTATTAATTCATAGCGATACATTATTGTTGTTGTTTCGACACCTGCTTTATGGAAATTTTCACAAAATCAAATTGTAATTTTTCTTAGAAATATCAAAAATTATGATGACATTTATTTGAAACTTCTTATGAATAAAATCGAAATTTATCGAGTTTTGTTGATTTTTTTGTATGAAAAAATGCGCTAAAACATTTTTATTGAATATTGTTCAGTTTTGGCACAAATTTTCAGGGAAGATTGATCAAATTCAACGAATAAAAAATTGAATGAATTTCAGCACAATTTATCGTAATTTTCAATTAATGGGAGGTTGTCATCTAGCGTTCCCAGAATGAGATGATTTTCTCGAATTTTTCTCCATGGAAGGGAGTGAATAAAGGACTCAGGGGTTTGAGAACTTGTTAATTGAGTATTCAAGTACATAAAAGAATTTTCTTCAGTAAAAAATAATGCCATGGGAATTGTTAATTAGAGTGTTTCATTTTTGGGCGATATTTTTCTCTCCTCTTTCCTACATGAAAATTCGATAATTTAAAGAGGAAATAAAATACTCCCGTTGCACAAAAACTTTCAAGTAAATTAGGGGATTCACTTACCCAAAAATTCAATTTCTCATACGAATAACACAGGAAACTATGATCAACTTTAAATTTAACTCGACTTTTTGGTACAAAAACAAATTTTCCCGAAAAAATGAATATAATACTTTTGTAGGACATGAAATTTGCTACAAAAACACGCCCATGAGCTGAAGCTGTACAACCAAAAGTTTTGGAATTACAGAACTTGAAAAGTGGACTTCGATAAAGACTGACATCAAATTCCTTATAATTTATATTGGAATTCACATTCACTTACCGTATTTGAATTATTAGTCTCCCAATTCATGCATTTTGGAACCTTATGATGTATCTTATTAGGTAATTTTTCATGCAAGATTGATAAATACAAAATTATAAGGGGCTTGATGTCGATTTTTATTGAAGTTCACTTTTTAAACTCTGTAAGTTTCAAACTATTGGTCGTACACCTTTATCTTGGGGGAGCGTTTTTGTAGCGAATTTCATACCCCAAAGAAGTATCACATGCATTTTGTCGAAAACAATTTTTTCACCCCCAAAAAATCCAGTTGAATCCAAAGATAATCAGTTCCCTGTGTTGTTCATATGGGAAAACGAATTTTTAAATGAACTAAGCTTGTGATTCACTTAGAATTTTTTCCCAACGGGAATATTCTGTTTTCTCTATGGAATATCAAATTTTAAGGCAGGACAGAGAAAAGGAAACATAACATTGGAGGTTGTACCAATAAAACCAATGGAAAATCCAAAATTAAAAAAATTACAGACATGCAAACTTTTAGTAGCGTTTTTTAACCTCTTTTCCACTCTTTAAAGTGCTATAAAAAGAAAAAAGAAAGCAAATGTCATCTCCATTTAGATTCATCCTCCAATAAATTCAAACAGCTTCAAAATAAAAAAAAAAAGAGCGATCAGTTCAGTAGTTTTTGAGATATCGTGGAGCCAAAAAACTTGAGAAACATGGTTTCGTGAAAAACGGCTTTAAATTTTCGGGATACAAATCCTTTAACTTGAGAAAATTTTTTTCATGGACTTGAAGACCCTTCAATGAGTTTCAAATAACTCGAGTTCTTAATTTACTTCCTTCTTACGAGAAAAAATTCGAGAAACTGCCCTGAATTGTGTTGATAATTATTAAAAACTTTTTATGAATAATATTCAAATTTATTGAGGTTTGTTGAATTCTCATGAAACTCGCAACGCTTTCCTTTCGTTGAAAATAAATGAATACATAATCAAATACTCAATAAATTGAAGAAAATCGTGACTGTCGAATTTAATTCAAAATCTGAGACAAAATTACATTTACACATTATTTTTAAAATCAAAAATCAATATTAAAATGAAAAAGAGTAGATAGAAAATTTCAAAGTCTTGAGAAGTATCATTTAAATGAAAATTTGCACTAGTGAGTTTATAATTTGATCATTCAAAATATTGGTCATTAAAATTTATTACGAGACAATTATGTTTAATAATAATAATAATAATATTAGGGACAGGTGATGAATATCAGGATTGAATCTCAGTAAAATGTAACTCTAACTGATTCAACAAAATTCCGAGAAATCATCGTGGAAGATGATGAATTTTCTCGAAATATATCAAATTATGTTAAAATATTATGAAAAATTATGAAGACCCATCTAATAAGTTTCAAATAACTCGAGTTCCTCATTTACTTCCTTCTTACGGGAAAAAATTCGAGAACCTCCCCTTAATTGTGTTGATAATTATTAAAAACTTTTTATGAATAATATTCAAATTTATTGAGGTTTGTTGAATTCTCATGAAACTCGCAACACTTTCCTTTTGTTGAAAATAAATGAATACATAATCAAATACTCAATAAATTGAAGAAAATCGTGACTGTCGAATTTAATTCAAAATCTGAAACAAAATTAAATTTACACATTTTTTTTAAAATCAAAAATCAATATTAAAATGAAAAAGAGTAGATGGAGAATTTTAAACTCTTAAGAAGTATTATTTGAATGAAAATTTGCACTAGAAAGTTTATAATTTGATCATTCAAATTATCGGTCATTGAGATTTATCACGAGTCAATTATGTATAATAATAATATTAGGGACAAATATCGAATTGAAATATTAAAATTCTGAGAAATCATCGTGGAAGATAATGAATTTTCTCGAAATACTGAGTGATTCGAAATTGCCGTTCACTTTTTTGAGAGCAGATTCTTGATAAAATTCTGAAACGATTTTGATCCGAAATATTCTGAACTGATCCTCAAGGATGTATTACACCTATTTTTAAAATAATGAAAAATTCGCGAAAATCTGCGAAATGATTCAATACTCCTGCAAAATTTCAAATGGATTCAGAGCTTCCTTCGAAAGTTACATAAAAATTAAAATCCATTAATTTATAGATTATAGATTGAAACCATACATAAATGAAAATGAATAAAAAAATATCTTCCTCAATATTTATGAAAACATTCGGATCAGAGTCATTCGAACTTATCTTCAGTAGTTTTATTGTGTCATGGATCATATTTTGAATCACGGGCCATCAGCGATGTATTATTTTCAAAATCTATGTAATTCATTCTTAAGATCCGGAGATATGAGCATTTTTTGAGTTTTTGAAAAATTCAAATATTTCGAAAGAATCATATCTTGGGCATTTGAATCCAATCAGATCTCGGGGTGTTCCTGGAAGAAAAAATCAAACCAATCCAGCGTTTTTCGTTGTAGAGTTATAGCGGTTGTGAATTTTTTGTATTCCAGCCAATCAGAATTCAACAACTTTAAATCGCCATAACTCCACAACGAAGAAAGCTAAATTAATTAAATTTTTTTTCCAGGAATACCCTGGGATCTGCCTTAGAGAATGATATTGGATTCAAATGTCAAAGATATGATCCTTCCGAAATATGTTGATTCTTCAAAAACTCAAAAAATGCTCATATCTCCGGATATCAAAATCGTTTCAGAATTTCATCAAGAATCTGCTCTCAAAAAAAGTCTACGGCAATTTCGAATTACCTGGTATAATCAATGATGTTGAAAAATTATGAAATTGATATATGATTTCACGAAACGAAACGTGGAATTTAAAAGCACGTGGTTGGCGGTCTGCGAGATCTCGTGATTCATCACACAAAAATCTCCTCCTCCCTCTCCTCTTTTTTCCCGTATAATATATTTCCAGCTCTAACGCTTAGAGAGCCGTTGGAATTCTTTCTCCCCTGTTCTTCTACTTTTTTTTTTTTTGAAAACAAATTGCGATTCTAACAAAATTACACCTTCGTTCTGCACGGGAAAAACGTGCTACATTACTTCTTGTGTACCACTTTCGTACACGGAGCCATTACGCCGTGTTTCATAATGTCATTTGCAACTGACGTAACTCTACAGAGACTGAGACAGATAGTTGGACAGACACACGAGGAGAGAGACTCGAGAAGGAAGAAATAAAGATGAGAGAGGGAGATGAAGCTTCTGCTAAGTATTATCATCTTCGGATTGCCCTTTGAAGTTGATCTTCTCTCTTCGTGCAGCCGCCAGCCACACCACGACAAACCAAACCAAACCGCTCCGCTGAATCAGCCTTTCGTCTCCTTATAGCATACACTTTCACGAATTCCAATGAATATTTGAGCTCGCGGGTGGGGTTTTATAGATTGGCCTCTATTGTACACCCGTCGAGAGGTTTCTCGAACAATGGGAGGTACCTTATCGAGGTCAGGAATTAGAATAAAAGAGTTCAACTTGGGTTCGTAAAAATCTTCCCGATCGTGATATAACAACAAATGAACAAATCGTTATTGTGTCTTCGTGGTATAAATAATGTTACCAAATGCAATCGTAAATCGATTGATTCTTCTCTTCTACTTCTACTTTTCTATGACTGTTCGCGATTTTGTAATCTCATTAAAATTAAAGTTCTATTTATGTTTTGTATGCAGGTGTTGGTGGCGGTCGTCCTTTGTACGACGGGGACACTCGGTGCACCCCAACGCGGTGGACCGGTTGGTGGCTCCGAAAAGGATGCTGTAATCACCTCACAACAACTCGAAGTTCAATTCGATGGAAATTACGTCAACAAGTGAGTAGTAGAGAACATGTTGTATAAAAATATCAAATCTTCGTCCTGTTCCTTTCAATTTCAATGTCGTGGATTATTTCTTTCGCTTGGATCCTTGTAAATATAATTATTAATCTACGATTATTACGACGACGACGACGACGATGACGATAATACCTGCATTATTATTACCTCGAATTATCCATCACTGTCCATCCAAGGAAATGTTGAATCGAACGTGTATACAGAGACTGAGACAGCGTTCCGCGTTCGATCGCAACAGGAAGAGATATTTATTGATTTGATTTTCTTCATTGAACTTGATGAATTGAATTTTTCCATCGATCCATGCCACGAAATCTGTTAATTATTTGATCGGATTTCGAGTTAAATATCGTACATTCAATGCAGTCAACCCCATTGTCATTCCATTGATGATATATAACGCGATGTACAATACCTATATGATCCGAACAATGAATTCGTATGTATCCCGCGCATGTGTGTGTGTGTTGATATACACATACGAACACAATATAGAACAGGACAATGGATTGAAGACAACAGGTAGTAAAGGTACCTGTAGCAAGCGGCGGGCGCTGCCGCCGTTTCACGTTGTCGACCATCCTATATGCCTTCTCTCCAGTCTCCATCCCACAATACAATCGCTTGCTCTATTCACCATGAGGGCATTGTTATTCATGATGGTAGGCGTGGTAACACCGCTACTGGTAAACCACTGCTTGGTAAATACTCTCCATGTATCCTTAGTTTTTCTCTCTTATCCTTCATCTGACTTGAAAGATACTCATCTTTAGAAGCGTAACGATGGATGGATTGCGACACGTTGTAACAGTTTCACAGAAAATTAAAAGTCGATTATCGTGCGAGGGAAAAGTTCAATCGTTTTATTTTCTTCCGCCAGTTTCGAAACCAGCAATGGAATTAGTCATCAAGAATCGGGTCAACCGAAACAAGTCGATGGAGAGACTCCTGTGGTATCGCAGGGCGCGGACTCCTACACGGCACCGGACGGTCAGAAGGTCAGCATCACCTACGTAGCCGATGAAAATGGTTTCCAGGTCCAGGGATCGCACATACCCACGGCACCTCCCATACCGCCAGAGATTCTAAGAGCGCTCGAGTGGAACGCGGCCCATCCGGAAGAAAATGACGGTGGGGCCCCACCACCTAGACCAAGAGGTAATCCATCGTCTTAGACTAACTACTGTGCCTTCGAGTTTCCAGTCACAGCAAAATTCTATTTTAATTATTGAATAACCTGCACTTCCGAATCAGCTGTATCAGTGAATGAGCTGTTAAAGTAAAAAATTTAAGGAGAAAAACGTATTGCTGGCGTAGCGAACTGGTTTGTTACTACAGTGCGTGCGAAAAAGAATGATAGACTGAATTATAGATTTTTTCTGCTATAAACAAATTTGTTAACAGAACCAACGCTGTACAAAAATTCCTTCTGAAAATTCAGATAAATTGTGAAGAATTTTCATAATACTTGTCCTAGTAGAAATTTTGGATGGGAGAATACAAGGACCTGACAAGGCGTGCTTGATTTCCTATCAGGTTTTGTTACTAGATTAGTCCCTGGTAAGAACTTCATAAAATTTCCGGATTCTAACCTGATCAGGACCTTATTGAAAATAGGGAATGCCTGATCAAAGTTCCACTAGGGTGGCTGTGAAAAATCCCGAATCAAAAACCTGATTTAGCTCTGAATCAGGTTTGATTTCATTTTTAACCCTGATCTCACCATGTTCTCAACCTGATCTTGTTTTCAAACTTCTCATTCGACCTGATTGAACTCTGGATCGTTGCGTATTATGGAGTTAATCAGGCTCTAAAAAGTATTACAATTTTTCGACTCGGGATTACAGTGACATATTCTGAATTCCCAGGGGAAATTTTTATAGAGTGAACGTCTGAACTGCTGGAGTCAATATTTTTACGAAAACCACAAACTTTTTATACAGGCGCTATGGTAAAAAATCATTCTCTCCCGTGTTCCCTGTCACAATGAAAAATTTGCAATCCCTGAAAATCTTGTTTGTTTTAGGAAAAGATTGTTTTTCAAGCAAATACTGATTTTATGTTCTGAATTTTAGGTTAATTCTACAAATCGTTACCTCAAACTTGACCTGACTTGAAGGCAGCCTGGACACGAGAATGGAATGGACACAAGAAACCGACCCCGATTGAACGAACCACAAAAAACAACTAAATAAATATTTATAGCGTGATACATTAATCTAGCATACGCGTAACAGAAAGAAAATATTAAACAAACGCACTCGTACATACAGGAATACATATTATATACGTAATAAAATATAAAAATAGGTATATTCGCTCTCGAGGATCTTCAATTAAAAAATATCAAATATACTGTTCAACGCAGTTTTAGACTACGAGTAATAAATATGCGGAGGGAGCGCACGCCGCGTCAAGTGCAATCCGCGTACCGAGCACGCCTTAGAAAAAGAATGAAGCGAGGCGCTTATGCAAGATTCAGGCACTGAATCCTTTCCAGGCGCGTACGACCGAGCGGGGATGGTTAAATGTATTTAACTTGTGATTTTTGTATATAAAATAAAAACAAAAGAAAGAACAATTGATAATTTTTTTAACGTTTGAACGTTAAGATATTCAACGTTTATACCAATTATCGCCTAGATGTTAACGAATATACATAACGTTATCACATTCTCATTATCGTGTAATTATGCGTACAGGTGAATATCTAATAGCTTATTTTCTGTTTGTTTGAATTTTCTCTCATTCTTTCAAAATTTTTTGTTCTTTTTTTTTTCATTGACAAATAATATATGAATTTTGTAATAATAAATGTTTTAATGTAACTTACATTTACGCAAAGACGAGATATTAAATTCCTATTCAAATATATCAGGTGTTTTTTTTCTTTAATGTATATATAATGATATTTGATACTTTTTATTGGCTTTTGTTCAATAACTCAGGTTTCGAATCATCGTGTTTTTGCGATTTGAAGCGCATAATTTGAGGCTTCTCGGGTGGAAAAATTGTCAACATTATATATAATTTGAATATAATTCGATGAAGTTGATGTATAATTTATAAATAATTCTGTACGAATTGAATACAATGAGGTCAATGAAATTTGAAATGAAAAACAATATTGAACGTCCAGTGAATTTGAAGGGTAATATCACTTTGTGCACGGAAAAATCGACATTATTTTCTAGTCTTTGGGTACAAAAAACACTTTTTATTCCATTTTTTTAATCCA
Source organism: Gonatopus flavifemur (assembly GCA_018340375.1). Classification (NCBI taxonomy): domain Eukaryota; kingdom Metazoa; phylum Arthropoda; class Insecta; order Hymenoptera; family Dryinidae; genus Gonatopus; species Gonatopus flavifemur. The sequence continues at coordinate 14,920,409 of JAFFJZ010000006.1, forward strand.
AAATGTCAGCATGGTAGTGCGGTCAAAAAAACATTTTTTTCCTCGTGGTTAAAACGAGTGTACCGCTACAGGTGACAATTTTCAATCAAAAACGAAAAATAAAAGAGTTTCTCAAAATATTGTTCAAAATCTAGCAGTTTTTGAACCGATTTTATAGTCGATTTTCGGACAATTTTTTCGAAAAAATCGAAAAAAAGTCCTACGTTGATACAGGGAAAAATTTTTCATAAGATTTACTAACGCGTTCAGTAACATACAGCACTATTAGAATTTGTCGTAATATTTATAAGAGTTCTAGTAAAATCTACGATGGTCGCAGCCAAAATTACTACCGCAGTAGTAGATTTGACTACAGTTCTAGTAAATATTAACAGAAATTCTAATAGTGCCGTATTTTACCGCCCTCGTTGGTAAATTCTATTAAACAGTTTTTTCCGTGTAGCTAGATTTTTCAAGGAACTTTTTTATTTTTTGTTCTGGATTCAAAATTGAGATCGTACTACACAGTAGAAAATTTTGTGTATTTTTAACAGACTTGCATATCCCAAACGGTCCAGGTAAAGTTCGTGTTAAGTATGGACACAAAGAATGTGTAAAATTGACACACTGAAGTGTTAAGTTTACGTTGAAAATCTGTCAGTTTGACACTCAGCTGTGTTGATTGTCAACACGAATTTTGTGTGGACTGTTTCCAATACAAAATTCTTCACTGTGTACTATGCCACCATTCTGGATTTGAAAAATTGAATAAAAAGAAGTCTTTTTTATATTCAAAAACTAGTACTGTCATATGCATAAGACGACATACATTGATAATTCTTTTTTGACTTCATCGCAACACTTTAAAAATAACGTCAATTTTCCCGTCCACAAAGTGATATTACCTCTTAAACAGAACTTTTTCTTATAAAACTTGATAAATCACTCAAATTTCCCATCAAAAAATGAATACATACATACAGAATGAATTATATGATATTTGTTCCTTTCTAATATTTGAAAACCTTCTTCTTCAAAGCGTGTGTTGAAGAATATAAAAATTGTCGTTTTTCAAATAGAATTTCCAATTCAAAATGAAAAAAATTCAACATCCAATAATTTCATATAACACTTGAAAAAAATCTGGGAAAAAGTTAAACATTCAGTAAATTTGCATGAGACAGTTTTTATAAAAGAGAGAACACATTAAAATAAAAACATTAAAACAGAAGATTTAAAACTATTGAATGCAATTGCAAATTTGGGGGAAAATCAAACATAGAGACGTTCTCCCATCGAAACTTTTTTGAATAAATTCATAAACAATTTTGATGAAATCTCGAACGATTGTTGTTAGTTCACAAACATTCTTTTGGAAGTCACGAAAATTATTTGCTAATTCACAGAAAAATTGTGAATTTCCAAATAATCTGGGAATTTGGAAAGGTAGAGATAGAAACTTTCTACTTTCTCGAAGAGCGATTTATGCTACAATTATGCTCTTTGTTTTTCGAAATTCGGCTCATATTTGTTGCAAAAATTTGTTATTTATATTTCTTTATTGATCATCAAACTGCTTCTTCTGTGAATTTCAGATTTCTCATGTGAGTCAATGTGACGCAAAATAACCATAAACAATGGATTTTTAATCTTTATACGTAATTCAGAATTGAATAACCGAAATATGAAGTTTGAAATATCATTTTAGTAAATTTTGAGGCTGATATTCTGAAACCAAAATTCACATGAATGGATCATGACTTCTGTTTATGCTAGCTACACTTTTTTATAATGTCAAAGGAACTAGGGGAATGAACCAACCCTCATATAAATTATCACTATATTCGTCCCTGATAATTACACATCGGATTATATCCGAATTTCTGTTTTTATTCCTTTCGATAATTCATCTTTTATTCAGAATATGTGTATTATATGATTCCATACAGTGACAATCATATAAAATATTCAATAGTCAAGTTTATCATGTCCGCCTAAAGATCCCCAAATTTTTGGGCTTTTTTCCCAAATTTGGTGAATTTACCTGTTTAGTACAAGTGTAAGGATCGCACATACCCACGGCACCTCCCATACCGCCAGAGATTCTAAGAGCGCTCGAGTGGAACGCGGCCCATCCGGAAGAAAATGACGGTGGGGCCCCACCACCTAGACCAAGAGGTAATCCATCGTCTTAGACTAACTACTGTGCCTTCGAGTTTCCAGTCACAGCAAAATTCTATTTTAATTATTGAATAACCTGCACTTCCGAATCAGCTGTATCAGTGAATGAGCTGTTAAAGTAAAAAATTTAAGGAGAAAAACGTATTGCTGGCGTAGCGAACTGGTTTGTTACTACAGTGCGTGCGAAAAAGAATGATAGACTGAATTATAGATTTTTTCTGCTATAAACAAATTTGTTAACAGAACCAACGCTGTACAAAAATTCCTTCTGAAAATTCAGATAAATTGTGAAGAATTTTCATAATACTTGTCCTAGTAGAAATTTTGGATGGGAGAATACAAGGACCTGACAAGGCGTGCTTGATTTCCTATCAGGTTTTGTTACTAGATTAGTCCCTGGTAAGAACTTCATAAAATTTCCGGATTCTAACCTGATCAGGACCTTATTGAAAATAGGGAATGCCTGATCAAAGTTCCACTAGGGTGGCTGTGAAAAATCCCGAATCAAAAACCTGATTTAGCTCTGAATCAGGTTTGATTTCATTTTTAACCCTGATCTCACCATGTTCTCAACCTGATCTTGTTTTCAAACTTCTCATTCGACCTGATTGAACTCTGGATCGTTGCGTATTATGGAGTTAATCAGGCTCTAAAAAGTATTACAATTTTTCGACTCGGGATTACAGTGACATATTCTGAATTCCCAGGGGAAATTTTTATAGAGTGAACGTCTGAACTGCTGGAGTCAATATTTTTACGAAAACCACAAACTTTTTATACAGGCGCTATGGTAAAAAATCATTCTCTCCCGTGTTCCCTGTCACAATGAAAAATTTGCAATCCCTGAAAATCTTGTTTGTTTTAGGAAAAGATTGTTTTTCAAGCAAATACTGATTTTATGTTCTGAATTTTAGGTTAATTCTACAAATCGTTACCTCAAACTTGACCTGACTTGAAGGCAGCCTGGACACGAGAATGGAATGGACACAAGAAACCGACCCCGATTGAACGAACCACAAAAAACAACTAAATAAATATTTATAGCGTGATACATTAATCTAGCATACGCGTAACAGAAAGAAAATATTAAACAAACGCACTCGTACATACAGGAATACATATTATATACGTAATAAAATATAAAAATAGGTATATTCGCTCTCGAGGATCTTCAATTAAAAAATATCAAATATACTGTTCAACGCAGTTTTAGACTACGAGTAATAAATATGCGGAGGGAGCGCACGCCGCGTCAAGTGCAATCCGCGTACCGAGCACGCCTTAGAAAAAGAATGAAGCGAGGCGCTTATGCAAGATTCAGGCACTGAATCCTTTCCAGGCGCGTACGACCGAGCGGGGATGGTTAAATGTATTTAACTTGTGATTTTTGTATATAAAATAAAAAACAAAAAGAAAGAACAATTGATAATTTTTTTAACGTTTGAACGTTAAGATATTCAACGTTTATACCAATTATCGCCTAGATGTTAACGAATATACATAACGTTATCACATTCTCATTATCGTGTAATTATGCGTACAGGTGAATATCTAATAGCTTATTTTCTGTTTGTTTGAATTTTCTCTCATTCTTTCAAAATTTTTTGTTCTTTTTTTTTTCATTGACAAATAATATATGAATTTTGTAATAATAAATGTTTTAATGTAACTTACATTTACGCAAAGACGAGATATTAAATTCCTATTCAAATATATCAGGTGTTTTTTTTCTTTAATGTATATATAATGATATTTGATACTTTTTATTGGCTTTTGTTCAATAACTCAGGTTTCGAATCATCGTGTTTTTGCGATTTGAAGCGCATAATTTGAGGCTTCTCGGGTGGAAAAATTGTCAACATTATATATAATTTGAATATAATTCGATGAAGTTGATGTATAATTTATAAATAATTCTGTACGAATTGAATACAATGAGGTCAATGAAATTTGAAATGAAAAACAATATTGAACGTCCAGTGAATTTGAAGGGTAATATCACTTTGTGCACGGAAAAATCGACATTATTTTCTAGTCTTTGGGTACAAAAAACACTTTTTATTCCATTTTTTTAATCCAAAATGTCAGCATGGTAGTGCGGTCAAAAAAACATTTTTTTCCTCGTGGTTAAAACGAGTGTACCGCTACAGGTGACAATTTTCAATCAAAAACGAAAAATAAAAGAGTTTCTCAAAATATTGTTCAAAATCTAGCAGTTTTTGAACCGATTTTATAGTCGATTTTCGGACAATTTTTTCGAAAAAATCGAAAAAAAGTCCTACGTTGATACAGGGAAAAATTTTTCATAAGATTTACTAACGCGTTCAGTAACATACAGCACTATTAGAATTTGTCGTAATATTTATAAGAGTTCTAGTAAAATCTACGATGGTCGCAGCCAAAATTACTACCGCAGTAGTAGATTTGACTACAGTTCTAGTAAATATTAACAGAAATTCTAATAGTGCCGTATTTTACCGCCCTCGTTGGTAAATTCTATTAAACAGTTTTTTCCGTGTAGCTAGATTTTTCAAGGAACTTTTTTATTTTTTGTTCTGGATTCAAAATTGAGATCGTACTACACAGTAGAAAATTTTGTGTATTTTTAACAGACTTGCATATCCCAAACGGTCCAGGTAAAGTTCGTGTTAAGTATTGACACAAAGAATGTGTAAAATTGACACACCGAAGTGTTAAGTTTACGTTGAAAATCTGTCAGTTTGACACTTAGCTGTGTTGATTTTCAACACGAATTTTGTGTGGACTGTTTCCAATACAGAATTTTTCACTGTGTACTATGCCACCATTCTGGATTCGAAAAATTGAATAAAAAGAAGTCTTTTTTATATTCAAAAACTAGTACTGTCATATGCATAAGACGACATATATTTATAATTCTTCTTTGACTTCATGGCAACACTTTGAAAATAACGTCAATTTTTCCGTCCACAAAGTGATATTACCTCTTGAACAGAACTTTTTCTTATAAAACTTGATAAATCACTCAAATTTCCCATCAAAAAATGAATACATACATACAGAATGGATTATATGATATTTGTTCCTTTCTAATATTTGAAAACCTTCTTCTTCAAAGCGTGTGTTGAAGAATATAAAAATTGTCGTTTTTCAAATAGAATTTCCAATTTAAAATGAAAAAAATTCAACATCCAATAATTTCATATAACACTTGAAAAAAATCTGGGAAAAAGTTGAACATTCAGTAAATTTGCATGAGACAGTTTTTATGAAAGAAAAAAATATTAAAATAAAAACATTAAAACAGAAGATTTAAAACTATTGAATGCAATTGCAAATTTGGGGGAAAATCAAACATAGAGACGTTCTCCCATCGAAACTTTTTTGAATAAATTCATAAACAATTTTGATGAAATCTCGAACGATTGTTGTTAGTTCACAAACATTCTTTTGGAAGTCACGAAAATTATTTGCTAATTCACAGAAAAATTGTGAATTTCCAAATAATCTGGGAATTTGGAAAGGTAGAGATAGAAACTTTCTACTTTCTCGAAGAGCGATTTATGCTACAATTATGCTCTTTGTTTTTCGAAATTCGGCTCATATTTGTTGCAAAAATTTGTTATTTATATTTCTTTATTGATCATCAAACTGCTTCTTCTGTGAATTTCAGATTTCTCATGTGAGTCAATGTGACGCAAAATAACCATAAACAATGGATTTTTAATCTTTATACGTAATTCAGAATTGAATAACCGAAATATGAAGTTTGAAATATCATTTTAGTAAATTTTGAGGCTGATATTCTGAAACCAAAATTCACATGAATGGATCATGACTTCTGTTTATGCTAGCTACACTTTTTTATAATGTCAAAGGAACTAGGGGAATGAACCAACCCTCATATAAATTATCACTATATTCGTCCCTGATAATTACACATCGGATTATATCCGAATTTCTGTTTTTATTCCTTTCGATAATTCATCTTTTATTCAGAATATGTGTATTATATGATTCCATACAGTGACAATCATATAAAATATTCAATAGTCAAGTTTATCATGTCCGCCTAAAGATCCCCCAAATCGCTCCAAGTATTTACTGTTTTCAGTGGTGAAAACAAATCAATTGTATTGCAGTGGGCAATTTTGGTGAATTTATAGAGAAAAATCCGCCTTTGACTTCATTCTCTCATGAGATAAATTTTTAATAATGCATTTACTACAGTACAGAGTCCGACTTTCAAGGAAGATTTTTTTAGAATTTTAGAAACAAAATTTTCCAGCAAAATTTCAGGGAAAACATTTTTTTCAATAAAGTTTTGGGAAAAAAATGTTTTGGAAATTAGAAATTCGCGATTTTTTTCAAATGATTATGCAGCAAATATGCTGAAACTCTCTCATGCTGTTCCGAGTGGGAAATTATTCTTTATTATGCTTACGAATTTCCGGGTAAACAATAGCATAAAGTTCCTAACTCTATCCATAGGTTTTTCACCGTATCTTTCTTCTTGGAAATTTACAAATTCAAATCTCAGAAAGCGTGTTTCATTTTCCTAATCGTCGTTGAACTTTGAATCGTTTATCGAAACGAACTTTGAGGACCCAATGAAAAAAGTTTGAGGATCGAATTTTTGTGTAATAATGAACAATAATCGAACATGGTTGACAAGAATCCAAACGTGCGATTTTTGTGGTCTTTTCCGTAGTCTTCCTAAGAAAATTGAACCGCGCCACGTCGATATATTCTTGAACCGAGATATCCACTCACAACACTCTCATCAAAAGGTTCAAGCAATTTTTGTTCACTGAAATCTTATAATAAATAAAATAAACATTCGAAGTTTTCAAGGTTTTCGAAAAGACATAATTTTCACAATCAATTCTATGATCTTGTCCACCAGGAACCAACGTCTTTTGAATTTTCGTTCGTACATAAACTGGCACCATAACTTCAAGGTTCCACCCGGACGAGCGAGTGACGTTCACGTGTTACGCGTTTTAAAAGAAGAAGTTTTTCAAGGCCAGCCAGACACGGAAGTGGTAAAAGATATCCAAGATACATTGATATTCATGTTAATTATTTGAAAGATCCTAAAACAAAAACCACATCTGCCGATTGTTCAATTCTCGAGATAATTTTAATAGACACTCGTAAAAGTGTGTAGAGTACATTTTGCTTCAGCGTTTTTTTTCTTTTTATTCTCAAACAGAGAGAGGATGAGCGAAGGATAAATGTTTTCTCACGCAATAATAATGACAAATTCCATTAAGATTCGAGTATCGGGGACAACAATGAGGACAACTTTTTGAATGATTTAGAAACAGAACAAATGATTTGAAAGCGTCTGGAACATATGTCTTTGTTTATGAAACAAGCTTCTGTCTGGAATAACCGAGAATGGTAACCGAGAATTACATCAAGATGGTACGTGGTAATTTCATCTAACAAAGACGAGAAATTGTATCAAATAAGAGTTGGAATGAGTCCAATATATTTCAAGAAATTTCGTTTCTTGTAGAAGAAAAATAAGTTTTGTTTGCAATCGTTGAAGCTTGATTGCACTCGCTGTTTGCGACAAACATAAAAGGTGTGGACAAACAAACTTCGCCAACTCGCCACGACAATTTCGATCGCAAGTAATCCTCCCCCGGGTTCAAAGACGACGACGACGACGACGACGACGACGACGAAAAAGACAAGGGCGAGCACGAGGACGAGGACAAGATCGGGCAAGGGTTAGACGATGTTTATCCAATTTTTTTCCTTCGTCTCTTTTTCTTTCCCACGCCGTTATAAAGCTTCTGAAACGATAAAAATTCTATCGAACGATAAAAATCATTTCTCTTTTCGTTTATTTTCATCAATTCAATTCAAAATTAATTTTGTCGAATATAATTGTCGGATTTGAAATGAATAGACTGAGGAAAAAAGCAAATTTGCTGGGACAGCGAAAACTGATCTTGTTGGGTATATTTTTGCTGCGGCAGCAATTCCTGTACATAATGATACTAAAATTTGCTAGAGGAGCAAACATTGTTGTAACTGACAAGATTGCAGTGGAAAACAAATAGTTTGCTGTCACAGCAAAAAAATTCATTGACAGCATAGCGCGAATTTTATTAAATCGAATTACCGCGATTGTTAAAACACTTTTCATTTACATTCATTAGATGTTTAATTTTCATCAAAACTGAATGTTTCGATTGATTCGATTCCAAACTTTCATGCTCAAAGTATTATTGGTTCAACAAAATTTCAATTTTTGATGTTTCTTCTAATGTTCTTTGAAATAATTCAAAATCCCTTCATTGTTCAGGAAATATTGCAATGAGAACCCGACTAGAAATTTACCCCATGGACCAGATCAGGTAAACCTTGATCCAGATCAGGTCCTGATAAGGCAACCTCATCAGGACCTAACAAGTCATGTCACGCTGCACTATTATGAGGACCCCATCAGGAAAGACTAATTAGGATTTTGTGAGGAATTCCTTACTAAAACCTCAAAAATAAATTAAAATTAATCTATGAGCCTGTGCGAAAATTGCAGTTCGGTTGACAGATGTGAGGTTAAATTTATGTGATCAACAAATGGATGAATTATTTTTGTGAAATGTGTGGTGGTTATTTCTTGAATAATGTGTATCAAAAAGTCTGTTAGTAAGTGCAAAATGATTAAGTAAATCAGTCATAGCTGTTGTAACGTGTCAAAAAATCGTAATTTGTTGATGCAGTGAAAATGAATTTTCTTCAAATACTTACATCAGCACTTCTAGGCAAAAACTCAGAGATCATATTGATTTTGTAAGAAATATGAGTCATGAAGAACTCATTTGATCAAAAATATGTCAAAAGAATGTTCAAAATGAATAACAAAAAACTTGAATTATTCACTTGCAGCTCGTCGGATGGTTTTATTTTTCAAATTGAAGAGCACTCTTGGAGTTGAAATTTTCAAATTTGAAAAAAAAGCCTCATCTTCAGAGTTGAATTTGTTGTTAGGGTGATAATAAACTTGTAGGAAAAGTTTGAAAGTTGAGTGGAATCTATATTGATCAGGAAAGTCCAAATCGTGTGGCAAAAGTTATAAAATCTGTCAACTTAGCTGACAGCGCATGGGTATTCTATCAGCTTTTCTTTACTAAACCAAATGCTGGCAGGAGAAATTCATCAAAATATAGTGGATTCAAAGTGATGTGAAGTAAGAGAGGACAGATACATGCATTGAATTTCATTAGTTATTATAAAAATGTTGATAAATATGGTAAGGCTATGTATGACTCAATGTATCGTCTCTCAATATTTTTGTTTCAATGATTTGCATTTTTGAGTGTGCATTTTCGTATCTTTTCACCAGTAACTAGTGTTAGGTTGAGAAAACATGTGTATTGAACCTGTTTCATAAATATAATAACATTCATTTGTAGGAACATGACACAACATTATTGGAACAAAAATATGGGAAGACGACACTTTGGATCTTCTATAGTCTTTTCTTTTTTTTTAGAACGTTTATAAGAACGAATAAAATCTAATGAATCTTTCGGTCCTCTCTTACTTCACATCACTTTGAATCCACTATATTTTGATGAATTTCTCCTGCCAGCATTTGGTTTAGTGAAGAAAGCCCCGTGACAGATTTTCTAACTTTGCCACACGATTTGGACTTTCCTGATCAATATAGATTCCACTCGACTTTCAAACTCTTCTTACAAGTTTATCATCACCCTAACAAATTCAACTCAGAAAATGAGGCTTTTTCTGAAATTAACAAATTTCAACTTCAAGAGTACTCTTTAATTTGAAAAGTAAAACCATCCGTCGAGCTGAAAGTGAATAATTCAAGTTTTTGCATTTCATTTTGAACATTCGCTTGAAATATTTTTGATCGAATGAGTTCTTCATGACCTTTATTATTACAAAATGATTGGGATTTCTGAGTTTTCCGAGAAATACTGATGTAAATTAATATTAATATAGATATTGTCGTTGTTGATATTATCGTATATTTGAATAGAATTAATTGTCACCACATCAGCAACTTATGATTTTACATATTACAGCAGTGATAACTGATTCAATAATTCATTTTGCACTCAATAACAGATTTTTTATGCGTATTAATCAAGAAATAACGAAAGAAGAGTGTTCGAAACTTATATTTGATTATGACGGAACACATATTCATTCAGTTCATATATACTCTTTGAATAATACTCAGATGATGTGATGTGTAGGAAAGAAAAATGATGCTGAATAGTTAATAAATCAACCTTATGAGAATTGTGATAAGTTGAAATAATACTTATTTCGCTGGTGATGGTTGAACGTTTGCTAAGTTTTTTCGCTGTATGCATAACGTGGAAAATCTTGTGAAATTTTCATAAGTTCCGCCTAATTAAAACCCAAATAGTTAGTTTTCAATTCACATTGAGAATAGATTGAACAAATTGTTCAACAGTTTTCAGAAGTAGGTAATGTGTTCGGAATGAAGGGATTGAATTTAAAAACAGACACAGTTGAAAATCGTTCAAACATGTTCTTCTTATTGAAGGAAAATTTGTTTAATCAAAGAGTGTACAATCTGAAATCAAGTCTGTACACTCTTGTATTCAGTTTATCAAACTATGTCCATGATCTTAGGATGACCGAATGAGGTCCTGATGCGGATACAGCGAGGAAAACCTACTTCGACCTTTTCAGGATAATTTGAGGAAATCCTGACTAGGACCAAATGAGGTCATCCATACGTGAGTCATCCACACCTAATCCCGATCAGGACCGTAACGGGTATTCCTTATTTCGGATGACCTTGTCAGGTCCTCATCATATGTTGGGTTAACCTGATGACAATTTCCAGTCGGGGAACTGACATTTCAATAAAAAGAAAAAAAGTGTGAACTAGGATATCAATATTGAAAATTGAAGTTTAGCAAATTGATTGCTGAGAAAAATCATTCGTTTCAAATCTTCACACGATTTTGAGAATATATAAATCTATATAAATTCACTTCAATTTTGTTGGCTTTTGCACCATTCATCGATCAAAGAACTGAGATACTGCTGTGGTGTCGATGGTAATTCGAAATTATCTGTAGATTTTCTCTTCTTTCACTGATGTGAAATTACGATTCAGGTCTTTTAGAAGCTTTGATTAAATCGAAGACTGAAACACGAATGGGAATGAGAACATATAAAATAATAATAGCATACACACGGAAAAGAGGGTACTGTACCCTGGTTAAAAGAACCGATTGATTCTGACCAATCCTTATTAAATTACAATTAAACGTGGACAATGTTCTGACCAAATCTCATTGAATTTCATTTGTCAGATTCAATAGATTCTTTCAACCAGGGTAACAAGTACTGAGGAAGAATACTAATTTGGCGACAAGTTTTTTAAAATTGTCACAAGTGTATATCACCGGGGTTTCTTTTTCTAGTACAATCTCCAAAATTGCCATTGGTATCCTGATTAAATATCGTTTGCTATAGTTTGAGACATTGGAAAATTGTACTAAATATCAGCATATTTGTATTGTACTTTTGGGATATATTTGATTATGTCGCTATGAACCACAAGTATACGAGTATTCACCATACTCTCTCGTAAGGATGAAGATAAATATGTTATAATTTAAAATCCCACGAGTACCATAAAAATATAGTAATCTTTAATATAAACTTTTCTCTGTGCAGGATCGGAGAGAGTGCTACCCTGGTGGAAAAATTTCGTTGAACCTTGTTGAATTCCGTTCACTTGTCGTACGCTCGGTTTGCATTGAAAATTAGCAAAATTCGATAAAAATCCTCAAACTTTGATAAACTCCAATGGAAGTCAACAAATTTCAGTAAAAGGAACTGAATTTTGTGGAGAATTATTGAATTTTATCGAAATTTTGTTGAATTGAGTCGAATCTTTGTTAATTTTCAATGAAAACCGAGTGAACAAAATTCAACGTTTCCAAACAATTTTTGTGATTTGACCAAAAACTGTTTGGTAAAAAACTTCGAAACCTTTTTTTGGAAGTTTTTCTACAGTGTTGTAACATAAAAACACGATGTCGTCACTCAACTCCTATTCTAGAGTTGCGATGAGAGCTAGAAGGAATGGTAATCAATCCCATACACTTTTCTCCGTGTACTAATTTGACGTTTATGCAATACAATTGGTCTCATCGAAATGAACTTTCTTTCGGCGAACAACGTTCCGTGTGAAGCAAACAATTCCACATTCCGTAGCAATCAGTCCTGGAATATTTCGAAATGATTTAACACGTAACAAGATATAAATAATCACGCACCGTCGTCATTAGGGTTAGAGAAATCACCTCTCGTTATAATCTTTTATTAACTAACTTTCTGGGGAATTGAAATTTTCACCTGTAAATCGGTTGAATCGGTGCACTCGATGAGACATAAACCACGGCTGATTGTCATGATTTTTGATCATCATTTAGATGCAGGATCTTCGAATATATGAATACACGACAACTTCGGAATGTTAAATTCCGTCAAAGCCTTGAAAACATTTTAGAACAGTTCTCCGCGATCGCATATCCATAATTGTTTTATTCATAATTATTTCAGAATATTTATTTTCCGTTGAATATTTATAAAACACCTAGATCTTACAAACCCCTACGCTGAGTATTCTGTATATATTTCATAAACATTCAAGAGTTGTGCTCTCTTTTTTTTAATCGATATAATAAATATACAGTACACACTATTACATTTTTTATTTCTCAATAAAATACCTAGAAGGCATTCAATCATTTCTTAATTAATGGATTGACCGATTTTCTAAAGACATTGAAATGAAGAACATGAACTATGAATTTTTCATTGCATCTTTTTTCATCCAAATTATAATTATTTCACGTTGTGAACTAAATTTTGGAACAATGTCTTCAATTTTGAAACTTTACGTAGAAAACCGATCAAAGATGTTACAAAACTTCAAATCGATACCATCGCAGCTTCTTCGAGTAAGAGGAATCCAGGATTTTTGCTTTTTTTTCTCTCATTCTCACGCTTGATATTTAAGTTTCGAAACCACGCAAGAGTTTGAAGATTGCATTTTCGTAGAATATTTAACATAAAGCATGGTGTCACTGATTTTTTTTTCTTTTTTATAAATCTCTTCATCTTCGTCGTTAAACTTCAAAAATCACAAGAACGATGCGAGGAAAATTCAATGAATAATGTGATTCCTTAGGGCCTCTTTCCACTGGATCAAATGGCAAACAATTTTTACTTTGTAAAATAATCTCAATGACGATAAAATGAGTAGGATGGAATATATACATTTTCATTATCGAATCTTCAACAGTGTTAATGGCCGATGAAGGTCGAGCTAGCGTATCAGAGCGACATCTCACGTAATATGTCAACTATGAATGTTACCGAAATCTTTCCTATAAAAGCTGGGCGCAAATTCAAAATCACCATCAGTAGCTTTTTGTTCATCAATTCTCACGTTTTGGTCAACATCCAAAAAAAATCAAAGTGAGTGGAGAAATATTTTTCATCGTGGAAAAAGTAGTGTTATACATTTTTGTTGCACGAGTGAAACATCACAGACATTTCTTGTATTCAATTTCTGTCTTTTTTTTGTATTATCCAATTTTAAATTTCATTTTCAAGTGATACCAACGACCCCAGAAGATGCAACCAGACCCATTGGTCGAAATATCGCTGTGTACGGACCTTCTTCAATCAATAAAGATTGTCTGTACAGAGCGATATTTTCCTTTTATTGCTTTATTACTCGGGTTGCATCGTCAGGAGCCGCTGGCACCCCCCCCCCCGCCCTCACTGAGTTTCCAAAATCGTTGGAACAAGGAAAAGAAGATTTTTGATTATATAATAACATTTTTGTTACAAAAAAATAATTTATTGATCCGATATCGTTGAAGCTTCACATGGGACGTTAGAAAAAAATATTTTGTAAAACCAAGAATATTTCAGTATATTTTCGAATATTCATGACTTCATTTGTTACAGAAATCACAATGATCTCGTCAACCGTACTCGTTTTATGCTTGTCGGCAATGGCCTTAGCCGCTAGCGTTTCCAACGAACACATCCCGATCACTCACCAAGAGAGCGAGGTCGAATTCGACGGTCATTTCAAGAACTCGTACGAAACAGGAAATGGTATTGTCTATCAGGAATCGGGAGTCCTGAAGAACGCAGGTCAAAAGGACAAGGAAGCCCAGGAGGTCAAAGGATCCGTCAGTTATACCGCTCCCGATGGTACCAAGGTCAATCTCGCTTGGGTCGCTGACGAATACGGTGCTAAATTCGAAGGATCTCACCTGCCAACTGCTCCTCCAGTCCCAGCACTTCCCGAAAGTGTGCAACGTGCTCTTCAATACATTCAGACCCACTCCACGACTGAAAAACCCCATGGAAATAAATACTGATTCGCTTTCTATGATCTCTTTTGTAAAAATAAAATAAGTTTTTTATAAGTTATTTCAAGACTTTTGCTCTTTAGTTCTTCCTTTTTCCTTCTCTCAAAATTGCAATCCCTTTGTACTGTACATTACTTTTGATGATATAAATTAATGTTGATTTATTTGAGTATTTACAGGGCATTTACCCCTATTACATGTAAAAAAATTGTAATTCAGATTTCCGTACAGGGAGAAAAAAAATCTATCACGGAAACAACTGTTTAGCTGTACCAGCCAAATTTGAGCTGCTACAGCGAAATATCTAGGTACGATGGCTAAAATCTAGCTGATGCAGCTAAACATTTTCAATCGCGAGAAGACATTCTTGAAATAAAAGCATGAATCTATCCGCTCATCCCATGCGATAAGGCAGTGCATAGGTTCATATTCTTATTCCAAAGAGTTCCACGGAACAAACCGGTGAAACTTCTTGCAATTGATACGCCATCGATGCTCATGCGCTAGTTCCTAGATTTTTTCTCCGTTGACGAAATTCAGAAAACCGATACAATGAAATTTATATTTATAATTCAACATTGAATTCTTATATCTCTTAAGCTTAATAATACTCAAGAACTCTACGTGAATTAACAGGAAACAGCGTATAGTGTACTATTATACAAGTCTAACCATGATGCACATTCACTTAAAGACCCACTCATCTGCAGCATAGGAGACATTAAGTTCAATGTAATTCGATACTAAAGGATACACAAAATAGCAGTTTCTGCATCGAAGAGACCTGGACGAAACCCCGAAGGAAAATGAGAAGAGAAGCTTCATACAGTCTAGAACACCACTCAAAAATTTAAATGCAAATATTATATCCCTTCTCTTCTAAAATCGCGAAGCTGTCCTTTAATTACTATTTGTACATGGTGATCATTGCATTTCACTTCTCTCAGTGTAGAATAATCATGATCTTGTAAAAACCATTGGCGTTCCAGTCCTATATGCAGCAAACTTCAAGAATTTATGATTAATCCTCCTCATTCCTGTCACCTGATAGGAGCGAGTTGGTCTTCATATCTCCCTACCATCCCTGGGTAAAAGAATATATTGAATCTCACAAATTAAATTTTATAGAAGTTGGTCGGAACATTGTACAGGATTCAATCAGATTTGGCAAGATTCAATCAGAATCACATTGAAAAATGCATTCATCTGATTAAATCTCATTGAAAAAAGTTGAATAAAATTTGGTCAGAATATTGTACAAGATTCAATGGGATTTGGCAAGAATCAATGAGATTTGGCGAGAATCAATGGATTTTTTTAAGATAGGATAGACAGGATGATTCAGAACTCGCGCATCGTACTTCATAGTCACATTCTTCAGTCAAAATTCAATAATTTCCCGTTAAACAAAATTTTTCGAGGCTTAGTTTTTGAGATATGAAAAATCCAAATAACTCAAAAGCATTGTGTGCTACAAATCTTAACTTCATACTATATTGGTTAAGTTGGAAAACGTTGGATCTGTGGGAAAAAAATTGAACTATCCTGTCATTATTTGTTTCGGAGTTGTAAAAATTTGAGCTGTTGAATTCTGATTGGCTGAAAGCCAAAAAATTTCAGATCGCTATAACTTCGAATTGAAAGGTGACAGAATAGTTCAAGTTTTTTCCAGAGATCCACCGTTCTTCAACTTAGCCGATGGTATCAAGTTGAGGTTTGTAGCACACAATGCTTTTGAGTTATTCGGATTCAAAGAAAAAAATCTAGAAGTGCCCGTATCTCAAAAACTAAGCCTCAAAGAAATTTTTCTTAACGAGAAATGATTGAATTCTCACTGAAAAACTGAGTTCTGAATCATTCTCTATAAATCCAAGTACAATGATCTATAAGATTTGAGGAGTATAAACCGTTTAGAGAACCTCCTTATGAAATTTAATCTCTTCATTGTTTACATAATCAATATGACGATTAAACGACAATTCGGAGCCAAAAATCACCCCTAAATCTTTCACAGTTTTTACGTTCTCAATCATGTAACGACCCAACTCGTAGTTATCTTCCAATGAAAGAAATCGATCGAATGTTATCCTTTTACATTATTCAGACAAATTGAAGGAGCATCCATTCAATCAACAACATTCGCACAATGTATCCAGGTCTCTTTGTAATTTTGAAGCATCATCCAGATTGTGAATGGATCTATATAATTCCAAGTCATCCGCAAAACAACAAAAACTTACAAAATGTAATCGCATTACCCACATCATTTATAAAAAGCAGAAACAACAATGGGCCAAGGTGGGTCCCCTGTATAACTCCCGATGTAACAACAATATCTTTTGAAATGAAATTTTTCATGTACACCCTTTGAATCCTCTGGGACAACAACGGCCGAATCCAATCAAGTAATTCACCCCCAAATCCATACATAGATAATTTCCTCAGCAGTAAGTTTATATTTACTAAGGTACTGAGGTGTTAATAGGTGTACCAGTGCCTTCATGTATGGATGCAATTCAATAAGCCAAGTATCATCTATTTGTAGAATTTCTATGCATTCAAACTTGCGGAACGTTTTGAAAAATGAAATTTCAATGAATATTTGATAGAAGATAAATTTTTGGCTCATTGAATTAAATTGATACACGGAGGGTCAGCTACTCGTGCAGGGTTAGGCTTCGGTACACTTACCATACATCAAAAGTCTTTGAAAAATTCATGTATCATGCATCTACGCAAACTGTCTTGAATACCAATCTAGTGAATGGGAGTTTCTCATCTAGCGACCCCAAAATGAGGTGTTCCTACACTTGTTAATTGAGTCTTGAAGTGAATAAACGAATTTTTTCAGTGAGAAATAATGCCAATTGTTGATACGAGTTGAAACATGAGCACCTTAAAAAAACAGTGATCAATCGGGAGCCACTATAGCACTTAAAAAAATGATCAGAAATCAAAAATCCCAAAAATGAAAATTTGGTCTCGTTTTTTCACCTTTTTTTTGCTCTTCAAAAAGTGCTATACAAAGGAAAAGAAAAGGCCAATGTCATCTCCATTTAGGTTCATCCTTCAATACATTTATTCAGCTTCAAAATAGAAGAAAAAGAGCGATCGGTTCAGTAGTTTTTGAGATATCGTGGAGCTAAACTTGAAAAACGAGAAGTTTCGGTATACGAATGTTTTAACTTGAGAAAATCTGTTTCATGTACTTTAAGACCCATTCAATGAATTTCAAATAACTCGAGTTCCTCATTTACTTCCTTCATAAGGAAAAAAATTCGAGAAAATCACTTTATTTCGGAATTCGCTTGATGAGAACCTCCCCTTAAATCATTTAAGTAAACACATAAATTAGTAATTCTTGATCTATTATGATATGAATGAAAGAAGATAAATTCTCAAAGGCAGATTTCCTATTTGGTATCGTGGTAATTCAAGTCATCGTGATATACCTGTACAGATAAATAAACAAACTTCGGTTGTATCATAAATCATACCGAGAGAATCGGATTCGTACAACCGGTGAGTTGTCATTGTACGGGATGATGCCTCGAGTGTTGAACAAGCGCCACGTGAATTGATGGCTAATCGTTACTCGGATACAGCAAACGATCGTTGTGGGTAATAAAAATGAGTCGAGTTTTAAAATATGTTCATCTTGACGATTGATCAAAGTTTTCTCATTCACCGATGAAATTCCATAACCTGTAGAGTTGGTCTGGAGGCAATCTGCCTATTTTATCGATCCTGAGACATCACACTGTAACAAGGAAGTCTTGAACCCAGCTTATTTCGGAAAAAACAATCGCCGACACAATGGAAAAAGCATTGGCTGATATTAAGATGCCAACAGATTAACATACTTTCTTTCCACAGTGCAGTACCCCGAGAAAAAATGAATTAAATCTGAAGAGATCTTATTAGATCTACTCTCGTGAAAATATATCTACGCCAAATTACGCCAAAAAGTACAAATAATTACGCGGAATTAGGGTTACCTGCATGGCATAAAAAGTTGTAAAATAACGTAGAAAAATATACGTGGTTTAATGCAGAAGTAAGCCAGACTACGACACAGGGCTGGAAGAGCGTAATTTTGGAGTAGTCAGGAGTATAAACGACAAAAGATGATCATGTGTTTGAGTACAAGTATGAAGAATATAAGAATATTCAAGAATACGGTGACACCGATTTCATTGAGGGACGGACTTGTGCGTAGAATTTAGTAGAAAGCTCGGGTTTTTACAACTTCTTACGAATTTTTACAACGGTGTAGGAACTTTGAAAACTTTTCACCACGGAAACGTGAACGTGAAACAGATTGATTGGGGACTACGAATTCCTACGAACAACCAAGATTGTTGATACTGAGATTGTTGATACTGAGTCACTGGATTTTTTTTATTCTTTCCCCTTATTCTACAATCTACTGCTCCTACATAGAACCTGATTCTTCTACCCTGGGAGAAAAAATTTCCTGGAAACATGAAAATCTTTACTCGAATACTCGTAATGAAATGATTAGTTGATTTGAATGGAATTTCGTTGAATCGATCAAGTATCCATTTTCATTGACAAAATAATTTGTACAATAATAAATATTTGTTCGATCGAATGAATATTCTGTTAATTATTCAATAAAACTTCATTCAAAATAGTATTTTTTTGAGACTATTCAATTGAATACCTGATTGTTCCCGAAAATGTAATTGAAAAAACAAATTTCAATTCAATTCAAATTATCTCGATCAAACCAATAAATTTTCCATTCGAATACGAATCTAATAATTTTACTTGATTGAACTGAAACACTCATTCATTTCATGGAATGAAATATTTTTGAAATCGAATGAAATTTTAAGTCTACCCTCAAATTTTTTCAGACCCGTGAAAAAACATTTTTGATTTTCCGGAAAATGGAAAAATTGGCATTTTTGAAAAATTGTTTTGAAAATCCAAAAAAATTTGAGGGTATTGTTCGACTGATTTTAAGACTTTTTTGTTCTCACAAAATTTCCCCGCAAGTCCATAGTTATTGAGAAAAAAATTGCTGAATTGCTTCTGAGATCACCAATTACAAACTCAACATTTTCATTGTGTAATTATTAGTGTGTAATAAATATCAAAATATATTTTCTCAATAAATCTGTGATTTCATTTATTCATTCCAAATTCTGTTCAAATTGAGATGCAAATCAGTCAAACAATACCCTCAAATTTTTTCAGATTTTTTAAACAATTCTTCAAAAATGCCAATTTTCCATTTTCCGGAAAATCAAAAATGTTTTTTTGCGGTTTTGAAAAAATTTGAGGGTATTCTTTGACCAATTTGAAGCCGTTTTTGTTCTAAGGAAATTTTTTCCAAAGTCCTTAGGAATCGAGAAAAAAATTGCTGAAGATTCAGAGTAAAATTTATTGTTTCGGACGCCTTTTTGTATGAATAAACATTTTTTTTTATTGATCTTAAGCCGATAACTTCCAGTTGAGGTTCCATGGACGCGATATTTATCGGTGTTAAGTATGTAGAAAAATGCAAAAGCAAACAAAAATATGATCTTGAAAAATTTTTTTTCAAAAAAACAGTGCTTTTTTTTTTTAATTCGCAATTTTCACACGAAAAAACTTCTTTTAGGGACTTCTGAACATCACAATTCGAAGGAGCGACCTTCAAAACATAGGACACAGTGGCTCAAGAATTTTTTTTCGACCAAGTTCATTGTACAATGAATCTCTGAACTTTGGTGTCCAAAAGTGTCTGTTCAGGCGCTAATGGGTTAAACTACGTTCTGGCCAGGATCCGATAGTGGTCTCATTCAAGTTTCATCCTAATCAGTTGAAAAATGTGGAAAAAATATCTTCAGCAATTTGCAATGGTCGACAACATTTTCAGAGCATGCCTTCCCTGTATCGGTATTATTCGAATGCCATACAACTCTCAGCATAGTCGAGTCATGGGGTGTCAATTGTGTGATATAAGTTTCAGGTCAATCAAAATTGAGGGAAGGAAAGGGTGAGCAATAAACTTGAGAAGAAAATTTGGAAATCTCGTGAATGCCGCTATTATGCGGATATATACCGTGCCTATTATTCGATCCTTATAAAATTGTTACCGCAGTTATGTGCAGTGTCAATAGTGCTCCCATATAAATTTTAACCTCATTCTCACAGAAGAACGGGAGAGGGAAAGGAAATATATTATTGAAAATTGTGAATTGGTGAATGAAGCTGAAATTAGCGACCGTAAAGCTAGCAGCCGATTGTCAAAATTTCTTACATTAAATGTTTATTGAAGATTTAAGGATCGATTTCTCGTATGAACAATGCCTCAACAACCTTTAATCAAAAGTTATAAGAACTGGCTGCTAGCTTTACGGCTGCTTGTTTCAGTTCCATATTTTGTGACCATTCATTTATACCACGTTTTAATTACGATTCCATAGTGGGTCCATACGAGTTTCGTCTCCATTGTTTGAAAGGTGTGGAAACAATGTTTCTGCAATCTGCAATAGTTGACATTATTTTCAAAAACGAGGAAGCTTTCCCGTATGGAAATATTTCGCTGAAAAATGTCTGCAAAACTATGAAAAATCTCTGAAAAAAAATGAAAAAACTCTGAGAAACTCTGACAAACTCTGAGAATCTCTGAAATTTTGATGAGAAATCTAATATTTTTGGGACATTCTTTACAGACTTTTTTCAGACTTTTTTCAGAGTTTCTCAGAGTTTTTTCATTCTTTTTCAGAGAAATAGTAACGAAATTGCACTCTGAAAAAACTCTGACAAAACTCTGATGGATTGCTAACATTTTTCTGACTTTTAGAAAAAAATTAAAGAATTTTCAAACACTTTTTCACACATGATATTTGAATACGGCATATGAATATATTTATTGAATTTCAGGATTTTTCAATGATCAGAAAAATGTCAACAATTTATTAGAGTTTTGTCAGAGTTTTTTCAGAGTGCAATTTTGTTACTATTTCTCTGAAAAAGTATGAAACAACTCTGAGAAACTCTGAAAAAAGTCTGAAAAAAGTCTGTAAAGAATCTCCCAAAAATATTAGATTTCTCATGAAAATTTCAGAGATTCTCAGAGTTTGTCAGAGTTTCTCAGAGTTTTTTCATTTTTTTTCAGAGATTTTTCATAGTTTCAGCGAAATATTTCCATACGGGTTGTGCCTATAAATTGGCAGAGTTTTTTTTTTATTGACTGGCAATGATAACACATAAGCTTGATTATCAAAATATGACTTTCTAAACATTTTTTTGTGAACCAAGAATAGGATGATTTGTGCGATGAATTTGTACATGAAAATACGGAAGCTTACGATTACTTTAAACAAACTGTGAGTATAAAATTTCAATCCTACCCATCACATTTTCTACAGCGCTCGTAATTTTTCGTATTCTCATATAAAAATTCATTTTATAAATCTTTCTATTCCTAGTTTACCGAAAGAATGAACAAAAGTCATATTTTCGGGCCGCATTATTCTCCGTGTAGAGGCGGTAGGGTCAAAGTAGGGGATAAACCTTGCACCTGCTTTGCTCCTACAAGTGGCGAAATAGGAAATTTCTACCACTTTTAGGGGCAAAGTAGGAGATGATATCTCATTGAAACAGCTCCTACTTTTCTATCTGATGCTCCTACCGAAAAGAGGATTATTAGCAGCAAGGTAGAGGCGATATTTCGACTCGGGCTGTAATATTATTTCATGCACTCAGATGAATCCACAAAAACGAATTGAGAAGGAAGATACCGAGAGACGTGTATCACTTGCAGCAATACTCCCACATATCCTACGTCACTTACTTACATTTAATACGTATTCAAGATATATATTCGTTCAAGAGGCATGACGAATTAGGTTGAACGACCTCTTAGAAAGCTTCTTTCTACCACCTGAAGGTAAGATGTGGGTCGTCGGTGCATCGCAAAGGTTATACCCACAACATCTCAATGTTCGGCAATAAAACGAGTCGAGAGATATACACGCGTCGTTAAATAAATTTTGCTTTCGTTATGACTCTCTTTTTCTCTCCTGCTTTTCTCGTACACTCGAACCATACCCTCGCGATAATACGTCTCTTATTACACACCTTTTGCGTAACATTCATTTTTACGAGTATACTCATGATATGTGAATACACGTCTGTAACTTGGCCTCTTCGCATGATTGATTAATAGCATCGAGCCTGCCACGCTTCGGGAACCCGCTTATTATGTATATTTTTTTTCCTAATTGAAAAAAAAATATATACATATGTATACATACATACTCGATGCATTGTTTCATCAGAATTTTGATTTTGC
Organism: Gonatopus flavifemur; assembly: GCA_018340375.1. Lineage (NCBI taxonomy): Eukaryota > Metazoa > Arthropoda > Insecta > Hymenoptera > Dryinidae > Gonatopus > Gonatopus flavifemur. Next base: position 14,943,293 of record JAFFJZ010000006.1, read on the forward strand.
GAACGTTGATTGTTTCGTCAGATTTTTTTACAAGCAGGTTTCCGTTGTGATAACAATCCTGGTTGAAGAAATCCATTGATTCTGAGCGAATCTCATTGATCCTCGCCAAATCTTATTGAGACTCGGACAAAGATCTGATTGAATCTCATGCGGAAATTTTTTCATCTCATGAAATTTCGTTTGTCAGATTCAATCCCATGCTTTGGTGGACTGGAGTTGGGGAAATAAGGGAGAGTCTCCGTTGAGGCAACTGAGAAATGTCCGCCTCCTATATTTTCAATAGAATTCATGTTGGTGGATTAATACATTCAGATTTGGTTGTATAAATGCTCCAATATGAATTATATCCTCCACCTCCAGTCCACCGAAGTCCTGGGTGGAGGATCGGTGGTTGTGCTGTACGGAATGGATTCTTTTAACCAGGGAATTCAAAGTACCAATTATTATCAATATCCGCGCCTGAACAGCATCTACCCGGTACACAATCCCGCGCATTCGACAATCTACCACCAGGATGAGATCAAACTACTATATATTTTCCTCAGATGCAAAATTTATTTTCACAATGCACCATTATATAATAATACTTGACAACATATTAATTAATAATAACACAAAACTATTATCTCATTACTTGTTTTTTTTTTTCGTTTTTTTTCTCGTCTTCTGTCGATTCGCACATCGTACTTTGCGAGTGTTACACAGTATTAAAAGTTACAATAATAAATATGTACAACAAAATAAAATCAGAGTAGTTCATTGTTCAGGTAGGAGAGAAGCGATGTGGCGATGAGAAATCGAAGTCATGGAAAATCTAACTCGATCTGGATCGTCCTAAGAGAGGTAATGAAATTTTCAGGGTTCAGGGGTATGAGATCAAACTAAATTGAAATTTGAAGAGAAAGGAAATATATATATCGATTCCGCTTATTAGGGTATAATAATAAATCCTTGGAGGAAAAGGAGGAGGAAGATGATCCAGATTGTTTTCTCTTTCTCGTTCTTCATCGCCAACCGCATTATCAACGATTCTAATTATAACAGATGGAAAATAATCCAAAGATCACTTAATAACAGGGAGATGCCGTTAGACTTTGTTCTCGTCTTCTTTGGATGGATGCGCGGCGATCCATTCGAGAGCTTTTTGAATGAGAGGTGGGATTTCTGGAGTGGTTGGAAGGTGAGCACCAACGGGGACGAAGCCATTCTCATCGGCGGTGTAGGTTAAGGAAATCGCTTGACCGTCATCGCCCGAGTAACTGAAAGATCCTTGCGCCGCTATAGCCTCGTTCTCGGCACCTGGGTTGTTCAAATGTCCTTCTTCCTCGGCTTTGATACCGTTACCGGCTTCGTAGCTCCATTTGTACGATCCATCGGGGTTTGGTCCTTCTTGGCTTTGGCTTACGATCGGTATGGGAGAGGCGTTGTCCGCAGGGGCTGCTGTGGCGTATGCCACCAACAAAATCACAGCTACCTGGAAAAATTCATTCAAAAACGTCGGTGTAAATATTATTGATTCATAAGGAATTAGAATAATATTGATAAAACACGGTATTGTAACCAATCGATAAAATAAATAATAATATAACAAAACAGGAAGTTAGTGAATCTTTGAAATTTGACTTCCTGGTGGTTTCGCGATGTTTCCCTCTCGATGATGTCCTTGATTATTCTTCTCCTTTATTGCGCCTTAACCTTCGATTATGTGCAGTTGAAATCATGACTCAAGTAGCACAACAGGTTAGAAATGCTAAGAAGGTTCTTAGAAGTTCTATGCACATTCTTAAAATGTCTTTTTCGGATTTATCCAAAACAGTCTCAACTGCAGATTCTGTGCATTATTACAGAACAGACGCAGAATGTTTGAAAAGTTCAATTAATCATCGTTTAAGTGAAATAAACATTATCAATCATTATTATCATTTATCTTTCGAGAAATATATTTTTTCACCCGTAAAAATACACTTTTCAACATTCTGCCTTAAGTTTCATAAATAGAGACCGGTTTATATGCATAAACAATATTTTCACACGGAAAAAATAAAATGGAGAAATTCAAGCCTTTGAATGGAAATTTTTACAAAATATCTTGTCAAATAATTCACATCGTGAGAGAAAAATCTATTTTTGGCTTACAATGTGAATGATTCGACAATATATTTTGTAAAAATTCCTATTTTAAGACTCGAAGCTACGCGTTGTCATCCCATCAGTAAATTTCTTCATTTTATTTTTTCCATACGCATACATTTTTTTGCACTTTCATTGAACCAATCCAATGGTTACTGGTGAATGTACATACTTATTTTCAAGTGACAAGTGATTTGGTCCAACAGCAACAACAAAAAATCCATGCGGAATGACTGATTATGCATATAATCCAGTCTGTTCTCATGAAATTATTACGGAACTTCATACATAAAACAATCTATTGAATATCATAATATATATATTATCAATTTCAATAATACAATTGTTAATTTTCTGGAGGCATTTCTTCTCAATTTTAATAAGATCTTTGTAAGTTGAATAATTAATTTTGAAAGTTTATAATTTATAATCAATTTAAGAATTTTTCTGACAGTGTAGGAGCATCACGTGGTCGATCGCATGAATTGGAATCAAAAACAATAATTCTACACAAAAATCATCAACAGCGAATCGTCAACATTGAGAACCCAATTTCTTAGACTGAAAGAAAATTTTCTTTGCCCTCATTCTAATAAATCTTTTTCTCAGTTCAATGGAGAACAGTTTCATCAAACTACAACCAAGAATTTCAAATTGAAACAATATGATTTCAATTCAACGAATAATTTTTCCATTGAAAACAAGATTTATCAGAATGAGGGCAAAGAAATTTTCTTTGAATCCAAGAAATTTGGTCCTCAGTGCAGATTATTGCATAACTCGATTTTAATGTTTATAATGAAACAATGGTTCAACAGACAAAGTGTCACATCGAGTTTACAAATTAGCGTTGGTGTCTCTCCGAAAGATTTCCAAACTTTACGTTATTGAAACAACTCTTCCCTGCTTCAAAGATCAAATTTCATCCGATTTGAACTTATTAACTCATCACTCAGTTTGCATCAGATTTTTGTCCGAGAATTTTCCTATTCGATCTCATTAAAGAATAGAAACTTTTACTAAATGAGATATGATCAGAAAATTGTAATTTTTCTAATTATATCCAATTCAGTAAGAATTTCCCCTCTCGCCCTATTCAAACCGATTGGGTTCGAATGGGATCAAATAGGGAAATTCTTGGACGAAAATCTCATTCCAACTGATTGACAAGTGATAAGTTAAAATCGGATTTTTAAAGCAGGGTTCTCTGACGTGGAATTATATTTTTCGACAATTCAAGGGTTCATCGTATAACGCATGAACGGATCATTATTGTCTCATTGTAATTAAAAACACGAACCAACTCCAAAATCAGATAGAAAGGAATAATGTAAGAATATTGTACTAAAACGTAACGTCGTATCGATCCTGATAATGCCTTGATAAATAAATTCAATTTGAGATATTGTTTCTATATAATGCGTCCGGTAAGTAGTCAAGATACGCTTGAGAGTCAGCCACGACAGTAGTAATGGAATCACATTGCTTATTAGATCGGACAACATTTGATGTGTCAATGAAAAAAAAATTAAAAACCATTCTCTTGTTAATAATCTTGATTTTAGTTGAAAAATAATACATCTTCTCCTCGAACTTAACAGAATGTTGTCGAAGTTTGAATCGTTTATTGAAACGAATTGGTAATCGAATAACGAAATTCTCAGCTGTTGAACACCCGAAACTTCGCAGTACATTTTTTAAACGATGTTATCAGTTCCAAAGAGTGGATTCTAGGAGATAAACACCGTTTCTATAAACCATTCAAACTTCGAGAACATTTAATCGAGGCGTTTACAAGATTTTTCTAAATTTCTATTCCTTTGACAATCGAAGATTTGGATTTCGATTTTTTTTTAATTTCATTTTCGTAATGTACATACATTTAAGTACCCACAAAGAAAATTTCAAGTCAATTCGGTGATTATTGTCCAAGTTACACGCATATTTGTAAAATTTTTTTTTATTCCATGTCAAGTGCTTTTGAAACTTTGAACGCGTTTTCTCCAAACTGTGTTTTCAAAGTCGGTGACCAGGATTTCTCGAAAACGGCTGAACCGATCAGTCTCAAATTTTGACCCAAGCTTAATTTTGACTATATTTTTCAGTAGTTAATCGGAGGTTTTTTCTCACCGATGAATATGTTTTTTTTTTATGAAACAATTTAAGGCCAAAATTTTTGTGAAAAATCGATTTTGTTTTAGAAGTCGCCATTTTGTCAAAAATTCTTATTTTGCTATTTCCTTCGATTAATTACTAGATGATACATTACTTTAACGAAATCCGTTTGGTTTTTTCATTTTAAAAGATTCAGTCACCTGAGATATCGTGGTCACCGCAAAGCGCTTGTTTTTAGAGGAGCTCCTGGAGATTAGCTATAACAGCTCTCAAAATTATTATTTTCACGAATAAAAAATGTTAAAATACAGTTAAAAGTTATCTGAACACGTGTAGAAATTTTTATATTAATCAATTCAACTGTCTTTTCAGGGAAAATTCTTGAAAAATCGTATATTAATTAACTATATTTTAATAACTCGCCGAGTGCTCGAACACATTTCGAATCTGATCCAGGAGACCAGTACAAGGAGAAAAAGATATAGCCCATTAGAACTCATCAAAGTACACATTTTTCTGGTGAAAAATTGATAATTTGCAAGGCACAAATCTAACAGTGAAAATTTTCATTTCTTCAAAATCAATAGAATTCAAATTAAATTTTGCGGTTACTCAGCGAGAAGTCATTGGAAAGACTTGAAATTTGTTATACAGTTTCTGTGATGATCCCCAAAGCCAACTAGAGAGTTGAAATTACCAAAATGATGTCTTTATCCAATGCATATTTCATAATAAACAAATGCTGTTGAGAACACGCGCTTGTGAGTTTCCATGGAAAAAAATGTCGAAGGAATGTTCGATTTGCAAAAACCCAAAGCGACGAAGTTGTTTGTTAGTGTGAATCGAGTGAAAAATAAGGGAGATATTGAATTTTGTCTATGGAACACGATGCTATATGCGCGATGGTTCATAAGTGAGTCGCAGCATTATAAACATTGTTAAATATCTTCCACATTTTTCACTCGATTGATCCCAAAATTTCAGGAAAACTTCTTCGAACCTTGAAGAACAAGTTTCTTGCTTTGAGTTTTTGCGAATTCCCTCGACACTTTTTCACGTGGAAATTTGAATAGCATTTGTTTATCATTGAATAGTCATTGAATGATGAAATATTTTGACAATCTCAACGCATTAGTTGTTTTTGGGAATCATCACTGAAGCTATATACCAAATTTCAAGTCTATTCAATGACTTCTCGCTGAGTAATCGCAAAATATAATTTGAATTCTATTAATTCTGAAGAAGATCAAATTTTCACTTTTTGATTTATATCTCGAAAATTATTCATGATAAAAATGTATATTTTGATGAGTTCTAACAGGCTATGTTTTTTATTTTCCATTTTGAAGAACTTTTTTTCTCTCGTTTTATCAGCCTCCTAGGATCAGGCCTTCGATTCTAGAATTCTGTTTATGATTTCACTCTTAGATTCAATGCTCAAAAATTGTAGTGATACACCTATTATCGATACCTTAATATATTTTCACATAACATCTCAAATAAAATGAATATCCTTGTGTTGCTTGGAGAACAAATGATCAATTATCGAATTCTTGTATGATTAGTATATGATCGATTGACTGAAGATCACAAATATTACGTGAGTCGTACACTGTAAACAAATTCCTTGTAAAAATTCAGAAAATGTGACTGTAATTTTTTACAGCCACTTTTTTTCTTAATTTTCAGATAAACTTTACTGAATTATAAGTAATTTCATCTTAATTTTGTAAAAATTCAGCAAAATTTCCCTGAAAAGTCAGAAAAAACTGGCTGTAAAAAATTACAGTCACATTTTCTGAATTTTTACAAGGAATTTGTTTACAGTGTACAAGGGAAGAAGTCATCAGCTGTGGAAGGAACAGCCATTTTTTTAGCTGCTATACATGGAGAAGAAGGAATAGTTGCATCAACTACTTGAATAGTCGATTTTCGACCATCCACTTAAATAGTTGTTGCAACTACTTAGTATTCAAGACAAGTACCAAATAAGCTGCTTCAACTAACTCAATAGTTGCACTAACTAACGTAAATACCTGACAACTTAGGAAGTATTTTCGTTAGTTAGTGCAACTATCGAGTTAGTGCGGGCAGCTGACGTGATACTTGTCCTGACTACTAAGTAGTTGCAGCAACTGTTCCTTTTTCTCCGTGTAATTAATTTTCGACTGCAGCGACAAAATTTTAGCGGATATTGCTACACTGAGAAAAAACATAGTGGAGCCAACCGCATACGAGTTTGGATACGGCGAATCTCGCCACGCGGTTGACTCGATTGAAATGACCCGATGAGCATTTATTTCAATCGATATTCAGTTGAGTCAACCACGCGGCGAGATTCACCGTATCCAAACTCATATGCGGTTGGCTGTTCTATTTTTTTTCTCAGTTCAGATATCTCGAAAAATACCATAATTTATGGATTTTTGACGTTGATCTGACCCGAGTCAAAATATTTACGCGAAGGAACCTCTAAAAGTCCCATAATTTCTTGGACTTTTATGAAGAATACTTATTCTTAGCCATCATGGTCCTTTTAGAGGTATCTTCATGTAAATCTTTTGACTCGGGTCAGACCAATGCCAAAAATCCATGAATTATGGTTATTTTTCAAGACACCTTTTCCTCCATGTAAGAAATTGGCTGTTCCCTGGGTGCTAAAACATTTGATAATGAAGTGATTTTCGTAACTTTTATCGATTCAAATTCAATGAAATCTTTCAAAATCACAGGCTCTCTCATTCCCATTGAAACATACAAAATTCTGATTCAAATGCAACGGGTTGTATCCTTTGAACAGAGATGTCGGAGGTAAATCACAAGGAAATCACAGGAACAAAATGATTCAGGTATTCGTAATAGGCACAACACTCACCTGGATACGATAAGAAAAAAAAAAACGAAGCAGCTGATGAATTGAATCGCGGACAAACGAAAGGAAAGGTGATCGATCGGATTTCACTTTTATCCCGAGATTTCGATTATTCACAATATCACTAAATCGAATAATAAAATCACTCAACCGAATATATGTGTGTGTACATACAAATATTTGTGAAAAAAGATGTAGCAATGGACAACTCTCACTATGCGGATTTATGGGACCATCAACGACACAGAAATTTCTCCGATCTATTTGACTTTGTTTTGTTGGTTTTGGTGTTACAATTGCTCTTGCTTACCAGTGACGTATACATGCTGCGGCAGTAATCGCTGTTGGGCAAGTGTTTATCAAGCCCCGCAGCGTTCGGCGTATATATACCCCTCAAGGCATCTTACCAATACAACCACCATTTGAAGAACAACAACATCACATAGCAAAGCCACGAATATATGCACCAATGTTTCCACCTAACAGTGCAATTGGTTGCATGGGAGGATGTGTTAAGAGACAAGGATGGTTTCGAGAAGGAAAAAGAAGTATACGTATGTACACACGGGATTATGGAACGTGGTATCTCTTCTTTCTGTACTCTCCGTTTAGAGCAAGCCAGGTACATCCGTACCGATACAATCGCGACAAAGATGACAAAAGAACTAGGAGAAGAAGAAGGAACAGAAGTAGAGGAACGTGAATGTGGGGAACATTGATGCATTGATACATAAGTTCGTATACATATGATCATCGTATAGAAGTTTCTTTCTTTGTGTAAGAGAGTTAGAATCGGTACCCGGCTACCATCCTAGGTATATCATCGTGTATTGCACTGTGATGTTGTGCTAAATGTCATCGGGTTCCATACTATTATAAGGATACGCTTACTCAATTGTCATAATTTTCTTTAAACGGTATAAAACCTTTGAAGAATTTCCTTGTTTCTTGCACTTTTTTCAATATACATTTGCTGTTGTTTTGTATGGTATCTTGATCTCGTTTCTCCCAACTTTTCCCAGATTTGAAAACAACCGCTACGCTAAATATACGACATGTAATGGAATAATATGAAGCATTAAATGAAACAACTTAATATTATCCCTGGCCGATAAATCATATGACACAATGCATGCTGAGAGAACAGCATGAAATAAGTATAAGTGCTTTATTATTATTAATAGTCATATTCACATAGCATAATACAAGTACGCCTGCCTACCTTCATTTTCGAAAATATCATGTTTTATAATATAATGCTCTTTATATCGATTCTCTTTATATTGGGGCATAATTTTTATATTGAATAAAACTACAATCAATAATATTATTGATAGTAGAATTAACAATTTTACTATCGACTAGGAATGAGAATATATAATAATTCCACTGACAGATCGTACTAAAATTAATAATACTACTGATTCTATTGATATTATCAATATCAATATGCTTGAGAACAATTATTAGTAATATATCAATTTTAGTACATTTTACTACTGAAATTATTAATCTTACTTTCAGTCGATAATCAGCCTATTAATTATAAATTGTATTATTATTTTAGATTGAATTGATAAGAAAAGTTATGAATTTACTGATTTTTTTTTTACAGTGTCATGTTTGGGGAGACTTTTATAGTATATCATTAATGAAATCTCGCGTAAACAGCACTTTTTTGAAGATTTTGTCAGAAAATAGTTGGAGTATTTAAGGGATATTTCACTACAGTGGAATTTTATTGGGTGTACAAATAAGTTTCCGCGGTTTGTCAAAAGATGGCCCCACCAGAAGGTTATGGAGAAATTGTCAGATGTAAAACGTAATATCCCAAGTTTAGTCATCTGGCAACACCATAACCTTAAAGTACTAGTGATTCCGTATCAGCATCACGTAATTTTTTTCGTGCAAAAATGTCAAGTTTTATTCCGAATAAGCATCATTTGCGGGAACTTTTGATTTACTTCTTTAATGTGAAAAAATCTGCAGCTGAGGCGCATCGATTGCTTCTAGAAGCATATGGTGAAGCTGCTTTAAGTGAGAGAAGTTGTCAGGAATGGTTTCAAAAGTTTAAGAACGGTGAGTTTGACGTTAAAGACAAAGAACGCAGTGGAAGGCCGAAAGTGTACGAAGACATGGAATTAGAAGTACTATTGGAGGAAGATACGACCCAAACGCAAAACGAACTTGCACTTACTCTACAAGTGACTCAACAAGCAATTTCACATCGTTTAAAATCGTTAGGAATGATTCAAAACAAGGAAATTGGGTTCCATATGAACTAAAGCCGAGAGACGTTGAACGCCGATTATGCATGAGTGAAATGCTGCTTGCCAGGAATAAAAAAAAGAGTTTTTTGCATCGTATAGTCACTGGTGACGAAAAATGGATTCACTACGATAATCCAAAGAAGAGAAAGTCATGGGTTAAGCCCAGCGAACCATCAACATCGACAGCTAAGCCGAATATTCATGGAAAAAAACTCATGCTGTGTATTTGGTGGGATCAGCTTGGTGTCGTGTATTATGAATTGCTGAAACCAAGCGAAACCATTACTGGAGCTCTCTACCGAACACAATTGATGAGATTGAGTCGGGCACTTAAGGAAAAACGCGCCCATTACTACTCCAGACACGACAAAATTATTCTTTTACACGATAATGCTCGTCCACATGTTGCGGCGCCGGTAAAAACATACTTGGAAACACTCAACTGGGAAGTTTTACCTCACCCGCCGTATTCACCAGACTTAGCCCCTTCTGATTATCACCTGTTCCGGTCGATGGCACATGGTCTGTCTGAGCAGCGCTTCACATCATATGAAGACACCAAAAATTGGGTAGATTTGTGGATAGCGTCAAAAGATGAAGAGTTTTTTCGACAGGGTATCCGAATGTTGCCAGAAAGATGGGGAAAAGTAGTGGCAAATGATGGAAAATACTTTGAATAAAACGTAATGTACTTTTCCTTTACAATAAATTCCTAATTTTTTATAAAAAACCGCGGAAACTTATTTGTACACCTAATAAAAAAATCAAAAAATTTGTTTTTGGCTTAAAGTACTCTCTGAGGACCCGAAAATGATATACCGTGAACCACAAACATAGGTCCGACTAAACACGCACGAATCAACTGTTACAAAAATCTTAAACGCGTTTATTTCAAAACAGTATGTCGAAAGTCGGTGGGAGCTCTAGCTCCGCCAATTTTCAATGAATCACCTTGGGGTTTTTTTATTGTATTCGTGATATGATTATCTAGTGAAATTATTTTTGCGTTTTTTATTCAACATTAAGTAACAAAATTTAGGGTGAAAATTCTACTTTTTCTCTCAAACCGATGCCATTTCGTGGAAAATACACATTTTCCAAAACGGATATGTATTTCATTAGCTTTTGGATTACAGAAAATAATTATTTTTGGTTCTGTGTTCTACGTCAATTCTGGACTGAGTTATTTATCCCACCGCACGACCATGAATTTTCACAGTGCTCCAGTCACTCACCTGTCGAGCTGCCATTTTTCAAAATAAAATTCCACAAAAAAATTATTTTTTACTTCAATAGTAGCGGAACACCTTCATGTAGTTCAATTTGAATAGGAACTTTCTAATTTTCGAAAAAGAATCTGAAAAAGCGTTATTTTTGGAGAGTGGTGTTACCCCTTAATGAACTGAAATATAATACATCACAATATTCAAGTGATGCACGATATTTCACGATATCGACATTTTTTCATAGAAATTTTGTCGAGTTCATATTTAATTTGACTAAACATCGATAAAAAATTTTATATAAAATATGAATATCGTGAAATATTGCCCATCAATAACGTGTCCCTGTTCTCTATAATTTATGACTCCAATTTTCAAATCAAATCGAAGCGTTAATTATTTTATTGAAAAATTCGTTATCCCCTGTCTACAAAAATCAGAAAAACTGTTTGTTTTCTCCTAGTAGAAATTTTGATATGGAAAACATCAGGTCCAGATCAGGCATGCCTGATTTCCAATCAGGGCCTGACTTGAGTATCTGATAAGGCCCTGACAAAAATGTATCGCAGGGAAAAGACAAGGTCCTGATCAGGAAAACCAAACCCTTCCCAATCAGGATCTGATCAGGGTAGTAATCGAATTCTCAATCAGGACCTGATCCGGGTGGTAGCGGAATTCCCAATCACGATCTCTTCTAAGCTATATTCTAACATTCAATTTAATTTTCATGGAATTCACTTTCCATAACATTTTTTGAAACTCCCCCAACAGAAGAAATTCTACTGATGATCCAAATAGACCTCAGTTGAACATTTAAAAAGGACAGGTAAATTTTTAATGAGTCCTGTGAAAATTCTGAATAATTTGATACATTCATCGTTCTGAATTGATCAGGTCCTGATTCGGCTGTCTTGTCGGTTATCGCATGATTGAAATACGGATGAGCCAAGGCAATCCTGATCAGGTCCTGATCAAGATATCTTGACAGTTACCTCACAATTCAAATACGGATGAGTCAAGGCAATCCTGATCAAGTTTTGATAGGAATACCATGTCTGAGTTACCGAAAGGGAAAATCTGACTGGGATCTGTCAACAACCTTGCGTTACATTGTTGTAAGGTCCTAAACAGGATGCCATGTCAGGACCTGATAAGGTGATTAAAAGTTTTCCTTAATCAGGAGCTCCCTATTGCAGCCTTACGAGGGCCATGCTTCTAATAGGGAATTCCCTGTCAAATTTCTACTAGGGTCACTTAACCTGTGTGGAAAGCAATCCTGGGCATCCTAAAGTATGTCCGGGCCCCGTAAAGGTATAACTTGGGCATTCAATAAAAGAGTTTCCCACCCACGGCCCATGTAGGCCCCAGTTAGGGTTGCTAGTGTATTCCCAAGATATTTTAATCTGGGGATACCCACCTACAGCCCATATAGCATGGTTCGTACAACCCTTGAGAACCCTTGAAAACCCCTTGAATTTTATTTGTCTTTTCAAGGGCTGAAAAGCCCTTTTTATTATTAAATTCTCAAAATACTGAGAAAATACGTATAAGCATCATAAATTTTTTTTGTTCTTGAACATGAATTCAATCACTCATTAATTATTTCGATAGTTCAAAATATTCAATAAACATTTTTGTATTGAGATATCTGGTAATTATCGGTTTTAAATTCAACTAAAACCTTTAAATGCAGTGACAATATAACCGCATAGAAACCGATAAGATATCATCACTGTAAAAAATTTGTGTATGAAATTTAGAAAAGTATGTGAAGTAATTAACACATACATTTGGTTGTGAATTTTCAAAGAAACAATTTATTAAAATTCAAGAAGAGGTTTTGAAAATGTGTAAATCATTTCATGTTAGTATGAAATTTCAAAACGACTGTTGAATTTTCAATGAAAATTCCTTTTGAAAATTAATTATGAATAGGTATCAAAATTTCAAATGATTATCGTAAATTTTATAACCTATAAATTGAACTTTCATATACTGGGAAGTATGAAAAATCAAAATACTAATTTTCATATTCAGTATTGATTTTTTGACTATCGTATTTTCAATACAATTCGCATATCTGTATTATAGATATGTGAGATTATTTCTAAATTGAGGAATAAACTTCCGGAATTCTGGGATTGTGAAATCTCGATTCGAGCTTCCTTCATATCATTGTACATCTTTTTTATATATATTTATATATTTACATATAAGAAAGATACAAAGATCATATTGAAAACATTGTAGTTCGAAAGTTAATATTGAAGATGAAATTCAGTTTATGGTTCTCATGTGGATATAAATCAATATATCAATCCAAAACTTTAGAATTGAATTCTGAAAAATATTTAGCATCTTAGTGAACTTGATTATCATCAGAACAGATGATTTTCAATTAACAAATTATCACCACGTGATTTATCAATTTTGCCGAAGAACGTTTTATCATTTTGCAGGTACGATTATGAAGCGTGGATCTGCAGAAGACATGCGCGGTGACTTCGGCACACAGTAAATTCATACACTTGTGTATTATTTTTCAACAAAACTATTGAAATTTCATAAATAAAATTGTGAATATTCAAAATGTGTTTGAAATTTTACAAAAATGATTTGAATTTTTCACATTCATTGAGAATTTTCATATGTTTGTTATTGAAATTTCATACTACACTGCAAAATTCAACCATGTAAAAGAAAATTCAAATTGTAGAACTGAATCTTACAAAGCAAGTTGGAATTTTAATTTTAATAAAGAATTTTTAATACAAAATATTTTGAATTATAATAATACTGATCAAAATTCAAATACGTTTCTGAACATTGAAATAGTAACATGAAACATTAGTGCTATTTTATATTAAATACGATTCAACTTGCATTTATTTGGAATTTCATAACCAATTTCATATTAGAATTCAAACCTTTTTTTACAGTGATATTCATTCCGATTGCATTTAGCCTATTGGTTTTTTCACCCAGAGAATTGTTTATTAATCAATATTCATTGAACGATGGAATATTTTGACAAATTCCAGAGTTACTAGTTGTCTTCGGGAATCAATGATAAAGCCGTATATCAAATTTCAAGTTGTTCCAATCACTTCCCAGACAGCACAAGAAGATCCATAAGAATTCAAAAAAGAATTCTTCAAAGATATCAAAAGTAATCGAATGAATACTCGCAGGGTACTCAGAGAGCTCGCAAATGTCTGAAAAATATGACTCTTTTGGAATTATTTTTTGAAAGTCATCACGAAATTCTTCAAGAGTTTTCTAACACTATAAAAAGAGCTTCAAAAATACGATCGAAATTCTTATCCTCAGCATAATAAATTTTGAAAAATCGATTAAATTAATAAAATACAATTTTAGTTACATTCAAATTATGAAGAAAAAAAACTACATTAAAACATAAGACTGTGTTATGCAGAAATAATTTAATTGCTTACTCAGAAAAGATTTTACTTCTTTAAAAAGAAGAATTATTTGATATTGAAAAAGAAATTGAAAAACACCAAGGTCATTTTAAAAAATTGAGATTTTATTGATTTGAAATTTGGTTTGGGAATTTTAATTTGTTTTTGATGTGATGGTAATTTTACATAAAGCATATATCTATCAAAAGCTAACCCTCGAAGGATATTTTGCTGGAGCAAATTCCATTGTCTTTCATCTGAGGAATATCACCCAAATATCCTGAGGATAAAGCGCAGGATGAGATTTGAAAATTCATATGGGCTAAAATGAACTCCCTGAGTTGGCCCAAGTTGAATTCTTGATGTGGGCCAAGTTTGGGAACCATTACGGGGTCTGGATTCAAAAGTGTAACACCCCAAGTTGGGGCGAATCCAGGTGTCCTCACCCACAGGGCCACATTTTGAGCAGGGATTATATAACTGGCCCATGTCTGAGCCCGGAAAAATTCCCACACGGGAAAGAGCGGTTTTCATCTAGCACCCCCCAAAATAAGGTGATTTTCTCGAATTTTTTCCCTATGGAAGGAAGTAAATAAAGAACTCGGGGGTTTTCACACTTGTTAACTGAATGTTTGAGGACATGAACAAATTTTTTTCAGTAATAAATAATGCCATGGGAATTGTTGATACATGTTAAAACATAACCACTTAAAAAAACAGTGATCAATCGGGAGCCACTATAGAGCACTTACAAAGATGATCAGAAATCAGAAATCCCAGAATTTGTATGAAATATATTATATTTGTTGGAAGTTGTACCAATGAAACCAATGAAAAATCCAGAAATTAAAAAAATTACAGACATGCAAACTTTTGGTACCGTTTTTCCACCTTTTGTTCGCTCTTCAAAGTGCTATAAAAAGAAAAAAGGAAGGCAAATGTCATGTCCATTTAGGTTCATCCTCCAATAAATTCAATCAGCTTGAAAAAAAAGAACAATCCGTTCAATAGTTTTTGAGTTATCAGTTTAGAGCAAAACTTGAAAAACATGGTTACGAGAAAAACGCCTTAAAAAGGTTTCGGGATACGAATCTTTTAACTTGAGAAAATTTTATTTCGTGTACTTTAAGACCCATTTAATGAGTTTCAAGTAACTTGAGTTCTCAATTTACTTCCTTCTTAAGAAAAAAAAATTCGAAAACCTCCTCTTCATTGTGTTGATAATTATTAAAAACTTTTTATGAATAATATTCAAATTTATTGAGTTTTTTGGATTTTTCATAAAACTCGCAACGCCTTCCTTTCGTCAAAAATAAATGAATACATAATCAAATATCCGATCAATTGAAGAAAATCGTGACTGTCGAATTTAATTCAAAATCTAGAACAACATTGAATATTCGGTGAATTTACACATGTTTTAAATCAAAAGTGAATATTTAAATGAAAAAGAGTAGATAGAAAATTTCCAACTCTTAAGAAGTATTATTTAAATAAAAATTTGCACCAGTGAGTTTATAATTTGGTCATTAAAATTTATCACGAGTCAATCATGCATAATAATAATAATATTAAGGACAGGCGACAAATATCAAAATTAAACCTCAGTAAAATGTAACTCTAACTGATTCAACAAAATTCTGAGAAATCATCGTGGAAAATAATGAATTTTTTCGAAATATATCAAATTATGTTGAAAAATTATGAAATATAACTTCATAAAAATTATTTACACTGAACAAAAATGTCTTCCAACCAAATAAATAGTTTATTTGTCCTCTCTCCATAGAATATTTGTTAGAAATAATGAAATATTTAATCGAATCAAATAATGGAATGCTTCCCCCAAATAAATTGGTCTTCTAAATGAATAATTTATTCGTTACAAGTCATCAGTTTCTGCATCTAATTGAATATTGAATACCTACAAATAAATATTTTATGGAGAGAGGACAAATAAATATTTTTTCCAGTGTAATGAGTTTCAAGTAACTCGAATTCTTCATTTATTTCCTTCTGAAGAGAAAAAAATTCGAGAAAATCAGCTTATTTCGGAATTCGCTTGACGAGAACCTCCCCTTAAAAACTCATCACATCAGTTTACATAATAATTGTAATTTAATTAAAATTCGTATTTCCTTATTTGAATGTCTGCGACGCATGAAAATAATGAAATGCTTTTACGCATTCGTTGCATAAGATGCATAGAGGAGACATAGAAATGAATAAATACCTCGACCAAAAGTATACCAGTGACTGTACAACATCAGAAGTTTGTAGAATTATTTACAGCTTCGCATGGTTACGAAAAAAAAACCTCCCAAGCGTAATGATAATCGTTAAATTCTCTTCCCCGGCAATCCCAAATCATCTTTACGATCAATAAAAAAATCAAATCCCGATGACCAGATAACGCGTTTATTGTGTTCTATCCTAGTTTTCTACATACGTCAACCAATCCAAAGATATTTATTCTAAAAGCATCTACAGGCAATTCAGTCGGAGAGAAAACAGCATGCGACATATTGACCTTACATGTGACAATTCCTTTGATGAAAGTGAGTTTGAGAATCAAGTGAAGTAACAATACATGATTAATTGCACAAGAGACTGAATATACTGAGAAAGTATCTCGAGTAACGAAGGTATTGATACGTCAATCTCAAACGATATACTTAATACACATACAGGTACATCGTACATCATTTATAATGATTAGAAAATCATGACACGATTATTCATGTCCTTATTGTGACAACGACTACAATGAACTAGTCAAAAAAATCGTATCCAGCGCGAATTTGGATAACGTAAGAAAAAAAAGGCAACAGCACAACAGTACAACAGCACAACATCTTTGTGTATCGTTGAAAACAAATTGATTTGATGCCGTTCATAAAATTCAATGTGTTTTGTCCTAGGTGAATATGTTCGTTGACGTTACCCATGCACAAAGGTTAAACGGTTTTGAATGATTCCTCTGAGAAGATACCTCTCAGATGTGTGCAACACAAAAAGAGGTATTTTCAATAAACCTGGTCTTGAGCTACAAATTTTACTCGCGGAGAAAGCGAATATATATTTTTCAAATATATTATTCCATGGATTATTTATATCCTCGAGCATCCTTCATTTGAATACCCAAGTGTGTTATCCATTGATGAGGGAAAAATGGGTTTCGCGATTAGCAACGACACAACATTGCTTTTGCGGAGTTTTATTCGTTCATTAGAGAACTCTCACTCCCGTTCCGTGTCATTCGTTTCGTTATACGCGATTCGTTATTCACTGTCAATTAAGATATTATCGAGAAAATGTCTATACAAATGTGATTATGAATATATATTTAGAACACTGTATATTTGTTTTTTCATTTCTTTGTATCACAATGAGATACCTCATTTTCATATGTCTTGATATTAAATAAAGGAGTTTGTTGTTTTGCACAATCAACATGAATGTATTTGATTGATACCTTCGTCTAATTGATAATTAATAGTTTGCGGTACAAAAGATCTGAAGATCTTAGAACGTCGATACATCAGAATTACGTGATGATGGAGATAAAATAGAGATATATTCAAATGAGGGAAGTATCGATTCGAATTCCGATGTACACGTCGATAGCAACTTCGATGTTCCATGATATTCAATTGATATAGTTTATAATTATATGATCTTTTCATCCCAAGTGGAATTTTCTCCGGGCGTCCTGTATTGAATATAGGCCTCGTATGGGCTTATATCGGGTACCCAAACTTAGAATGTCCTAACTTTAGCCACTGAGGGGTCTAGTCGAGTTGCTGATATTCAGCCTGATTTCTCTGAGTCAGGGACACCCATATAAAGTCCTTATGGGGGCCACGCTGCATTACCAATTTTTTCCCCGGTTTTGAAAATCTAGGCACACCAACTATAGCCTCAATAGGGCCTTGCAAAGCTTTCCGTATTCTCCCGAAGATCTTGATTCAAGCATACCTACCAGGTGTGTAAGTATGAAACCGGAATTTGCCCATAGGTGGCGCTAGATGTCGATGCAGTTACCGACGCATCACGTCAGCGGTGTCTTGTTATTGTATTGATATCCGACAAAGATTTCCAACTCACAATAACACGAGTTTCATTCAGTAGCATTAGTTTATTAGAGATAAACATGTCGAGTTTTGTGCCAACAAATTATGATTTGCGGACAGCACTACTTTTCTGTTTTCATCTGAAGAAAACCGCAGCCGAATCGCATCGAATGTTCGTGGAGGCGTTTGGTGAGCATGCTCTCGGTAAAACACAATGTTCCGAGTGGTTCAAACGGTTCAAAAGTGGCGATTTTGACGTCAGGAACGAAGAACGTGGAAGACCACCGAAAAAGTTTGAAGATGCTGACCTGCAAGCCTTGTTGGACGAAGAAGACGCTCAAACACAACAAAAGCGGGCGGATCGGTTCAAGGTAACCAGAGAAGCCATCTCCCTTCGGTCGAAAGCCATGGGAAAGATACAAAAGGTGGGAAAATGGTTTTCACATGAACTCAACGAAAGACAGCAGGAAAACCGCAAAACATCATGCGAAATGCTGCTTGCCAGTTTCCAAAGAAAGTCATTTCTCCATCGAATTGTGACTGGCGATGAAAAGTGGATATATTTCGAGAATCCTAAGCACAAAAAGTCATGGGTTACTCCGGGTGAACCATCAACATCGACGGCAAGACCAAACCGCTACGGACGAAAGACAATGCTGTGTGTTTGCTGGGATCAGAAGGGCGTAATCTACTACGAGCTGCTGAAACCTGGGGAAACTGTCAATACTCAACGCTACCGACAACAAATGATCGATTTGGATCGAGTTTTGCGTGAAAAACGACCAGAATACCAACAAAGACGACACAAGGTGATTTTGCTGCATGACAATGCACCAGCACACAAAGCAAAACAGGTCCAGGAAACGATAGAGTCGTTCCGTTGGGAGATTCTTCAGCACGCGTTTTACTCACTGGATCTTGCCCCATCCGATTACTACTCGGTTGCATCGATGGGACACGCACTTGCTGAGCAGCGCTTTACTTCTCACGAAGATGTACGAAAATGGCTCGATGACTGGTTTGCCTCAAAAGAGCAACAGTTCTTTTGGCGCGGAATCCACAAATCGCCAGAAAAATGGAAAAAATGTATAGATACCGACGGACAATACTTGGAATGAGTTACTTTCATTACAATAAACGTGTTTTTTCTGTACAAAAATTCCGGTTTCATACTTACACAACTGGTATATACAACCCATGTAGGGCCAAGCTGTATTTCCAACGTTTTCCCCGTTTTGAAAATCTGAATGCATCCAACGGGTCTAGGACAGACGATGTCACCAAATTACATCCCCTATGACAAAAAAATCCCCAATAAAAAGAACCCAGACCAAAATAACCCAGGACAAAACATCCCAGACTAAAATATCACCGCACAAAAATATCCCACGCCAAAACATCCCAGTACAATTACCACCATCTGTTGATATCTGGAAAATTCTCTATAAAAAGAACGATCCTGTCACAATATCGCCCATCCCCTTCTTGAAGTCTAAATACCTCACAAACTATAATATCCTGAACAACATAATATGCCAATTCTGTCAAGTTACTGTATCAGTGCTAATGTATCATTATGCATGACATAGTATAATAACTGTGTTTTGCGGTATAACATTTTGTTCCGTTATTTTGAATTTGTGGATCATTTCGACTTTTGATATGATGATTCCATCAGTAACTAAAGTGATTATTCAACGTATAATTTTGTCTTCATTTCATTTCCAGTACCAAAAGATCTCGTCCCATGCTGAAACATCCTCGTTCCGGAAATTTTTCCGAATTCAAAGATGAATCATTATTAAATATTGATAATATTATGCTCATTTCGCACCCCCCGCCGAACTCCCCTCGGCCAGGGGCTTCGCCCCTGGACCCCGGCCCCTACTACTAGCCTGCGTAGGCGTGAGGTGGGTTTCGCCCACTGATCTCTAATTTACACTGGATAGCGCATACAGGACTCCGCAATGGGGCGCGGTCGGGTGCACCCAGTATGTTTGATCCCCGGACAAAATATCCGGGCAAAATATCCCCGTCTGAAATACCCCGAATTCAAATATCATGTAAAAAATATCCCAGGCAGTATATCCCGGACAAAATGTCCACTCACTAACCTTATGTATCTTTGTGCGTAAATTCCAAATCTGCAATCCAATTTTTTCGATCATCCTTAGTTTTTGGACTACAGTGACTTTTTCAGCATTTTTTTAGGTACCACATGGCTTATAGGCGTGGAACTGTTTTGATTTTCTGTACATTTTCTCGAATGGATACTTTGTCGAAAAATGGAAAAAACCTTACCAACAGAAGTGTGCATCACACAAACGTGGCTATTCGTCAGCGGGCGAAGCACGAGGGGGGTTCGGGGGGCCGGAGGCCCCCCCGATTATAAAAGAATTAAGTCATTATTGTGCAAAGCGAAAAAAATAAGAAGGTTAATTTGTCGATCTAGAAGTTGTTTTTCTGTGTTGACTGAAAGATGAGCACTAAGTTTGGAAAGTGTTCATTCGAAGAATTTGCATTTACCGTGCATTTGTAAATATTGTTTGTATGAAGTGGATGACTGGTTGAGTCGTTTTTTTCAGGTATCAGTAGTTTTTGGGTACCCATTGTTTTTTTCAAAAAAAGATTGTCAACTTCCATGTGCAATGAATTTTTCAATAAATGCATCATGAATCCGAATGTTGCAGTGATTGATGTAGTTATGTTTTCCCTCCTTCTGTTTCGGGGCGGAACAGTGTTGTTCCAGCACTGGGATGTTCTTCGCGTGGGATATGTTGGTCGGAGAAATTTTTGTCGGGGATATTTTAGTCGTGGATATTTTAGACGGGGATTTTTTTGTACGGGGACGTTTTTTTAGGGATATTTTTGTATGGGGATATTTTCGTTCGGGATCGGCTGCCCTAGACCCCTCCGCAATATAAGACTTCTGTGAGTAATTGAACGTGTTAGAAGACTCTGGGGCCGCCATTTGTTTGTGGGCTGAATGGTCAATTTGGTTGGTAAATTTGAATGCTATCGAAGTATTTTGTGCAGTATACCCTTTGATTGGTATCGTTATTTTTGAGAAAATTTTTCAAAATTCAATATTTTAGTTTTTGTTCATTTCATAGTATTATTTATCTCTACTTCAAAAAGACGGAGACGTACTAAATGCAGAGATTTATGGGTGCACAATGTTCCTCAATCCAGTTAGATAGAAGATTCGAGGCATTGAAACTTTTTTCTCAGCGGTATCACCGCGATACCAATTAAGGGATATCAATATTAATCCAATCCTAATACCCAATATTGTGTAACATGATGGGAAATTCGGAAAAATCATGATTGATTACAGTTTGAATGGTTTCACTGTTAGAAGAATCTCCCTTAAACTTAACAATACTATTATGAAGTTTTTTACATAAACATTTTATTAAATTTCATACGAAATTTTGTATGAAATTTCATATTTTCATATTAAATTTCATGTTTTCATATTTAATTTAACAATCGTTCTCAAAATTAATATGGAAATATGAAATTTCATAGAAAATTTCGTATGAAATTTAATAAAATGTTTATATAAAAAACTTCATAATATTATTGTTAAGTTTAAGACAGATTTTTCTAACAGTGTTGGAACGTTTTTATAATTGAAAATTTACATTTCTTTTTCAAATTCACCAAAACTCAACAATAAGTAGAATCTCATGCTTGTTTGTATTATGAACTAAAATTTAGATGACATGGGAAAGGATAATGAAAAATTTTTCAATTACGTGAAAATATAATGTAGATTTTGTTGGAAATACGTTGATACAGTTCAAATTCACCGCTAAAAAATGACCAATCATCCCACAACAAAATGGCGGCTCAAGTCTTCAATTCGTCACAAGAAATTTTTAGTATCCGCTATCCAGTGTGTAATAGAGATCAGTGGTTTCGCCCGTTCACGCATAGCCACCTTTGGGTTCCCGCAACTGCTCCATCTCATACTTCTCTCCAAATTGTTGTGACAACATCAGTTCTCACCAAAGTACTCCTCGCACCCCATCAATGTCGGATCATTCCGTTCATTGTTCTTCTTTATTTCGAATATGTTGTGAATTAATATAAATTAGAGAAATTCACGTCCAGTTTCAGCTCTGGATCTCAAATGTTTTTCGGGAATCAAGATATTTGGGGCAGGGATTTCTTGTCTGGGACATTTCGGGATCATTTAGACGGGAATATTTCACCCAGGATGTTTTGTCCAGACATTATGGACAGGGATATTTTAACCGGGGAGATTTCGTCCGGATATTTTGACCGGGGATGCTCTCTAAAATCTTTGGAGTGAGATTTCACTCTTCAGTCAGCCAGAAGTGAGCCTGTCGAATTTTCGAGTGAAATTTCCATTCTTTTAGAGTAATATTCTAAGGTTTGAGGTTAGAAATTCACAACCACTTCGACGCTAGAGTGAATTTTTCACTTTAAAAGAGTGAGAGGTCGCTCGAAACGAGTGAAAATTCCACTCGAAGCGGACAGGCTCACTTCTGACATTTAGTGGAGTGAAACGTGCGATTTTTCACTCTTTCAGATTTAGAGAGTGGAACGCACCGAGTTCATCTATCCGCATCCGTCCTGTTTAGACTCAAGTCGAAGTGGTGTGGGTACGCATAGGGCTTTGGATAGCCCAATTTTCAATCGAGGAAGTTTCCTCCTTGCAATATTTATCCAATTTGATGATATTCGCAACAATTTATTATTATTCTTTTAAAGGTCCTAGTTTCATCGCCTACACTAGCTTCATCGTGAGTGTCCTACATAGGCCAAGGTTGGGATACTATGCAGGTCCTGAAGATGAGTACGTGACAATCCTGTCTGGGCCCCCATAAAGGTAACCAAAGCGAAACCTGAAATGAAACGAGGACGCCTAGTTTGGCCCAAACTACCGCCAAGAATTAATTTCCACATGGGATAGTTCGGATGGATGAATCGGCCCAACGATTAATTGAGCTTTCCTAGTGCTCATCAATGGCTCATCTAAGCCATAATTCGGAAGAATTCACCCCTGATCGTTCCAGATAATTTTGAAATTTTTATAAACCATACACTGTAAAAGTTTTTTATGGAAAATTTCACATACGTTAATGTGAAGTAATTAACGCATACATGGATAGGAAATTTTCCGTAAATTTTGGGCGAGATCTTATAAATTTACAGTAAAAATTCCATGAAAACAGAAATTTTAATATATTTTTATGTGAAAACTCCTTTAGTGTACAGGAATCCTTTGTGAAAATATTTCTACGCCAAAAACTACCCCAAAATACTGCATTTCGGACACTTCCATAAAAAAACGTAGAAAATTCTACGCACTTCCACGTCAAAGTACGCCAATCTATGACCAAGAGTTTTACCCGTATATTGTGGCGTAAAAAGGTGTAGAAATACGTAAAATGGCACAAACTCCCGGACTTGGTACGCCAAATTTACATATTTCTACTCCCCTGCTTCAATTTTGCGTATTTTCGGCACATATATTCATATTTTTGTCTATGCCTAATTACGTAAAACTATGCCAAGCTGTGGGACGTAGATTGGCGTAATATTTCGTAGTTTTTGGCGTAATTTGGCGTAGAAATATTTTCACAAGGGATTCGCTTTTCCCGTACAAGTATAGGGAATTCCTTTTACACAGGTATGGGAAAATCCCGAATATTTTTTACAGTGTATTTAAAACGCGCATCACTAACTCACACTGTTGGACTCTATAATTGCATTCAAAAGAATTTGCCATTATAAACTTTATACGATCTTTCGAGATGATCTCTGTCACGTTAATCAAAACAAACGTTTTCAATTGACTTTCTCTCAGTTCATACAAAGTTGATTACATAATTACGAGCTTCTCTAACGATAGCGCATGCCATAATGAAAACGATTCTTCTGTCGATCGAAATAAATATCCATTGATGAAATATTGATAACATTTAATAAATCCACAAGAGGTTACTCTCATCCTCTCGTCAACAATAAGAACAACAATATAATTATCATCGATAACTTGAAGAACAATTATTAATAATAAAGATTGTTATAGGATGGGGAGGTGATGAAACTCTGTTATTGGAATGAAAAAATTGGTTTACTATACATTTCCTCAAATCCTCGCAAAACTTACAACAGATTGCTTGGAAAATCAGAATCTTCTGAATCCCCGTCTTGTGTTTCTACCTGAAATGTTTTTCTAGTAATTTAGAGGAGCTAGGGAGTAAACGATTCCTCGTTATGTCTCGATAATTACTGGCCGTATACGGTTTCGTGTCAGAGTTTGAACTGTCTGTACCGCTACGATGTACATAGATTTTCCCTGCAACGATAATAAGTCTAAATTAAACGTTCGTTCGGTTACCAATCGTTTTAGAATTATACAACTGTATCCGATGATAATTGTATCCCGATATCGATGCATGAACAAATTATATTTTCACATCTTTTATTCTAAGAAAATAAATGAAAAATTCTCGCAGATGTCACAAAGTCGGCATTAGCGTGCGATATCGCACACGCAGATAAATTTTTTACGCACCATAATTTCTTGTAGAAATACATCTAATTATGAGAGTTTTTAAAATAAATTCAAGTCAAAACTCTATCTGTCACAGACTAGCGCTGATCCTCAATAAATGATGGGACTTTTCAACACATCTGTTTTCTGCGTGCATAGATATATCAAGTATTCCAGTTATGTATTTGTCATCTCGCGGATTTATCACTGTATGTTGGGACTGTAACATCTGGAGAGCGGAGGTTTTAATATACAGGGTTGTATATATGGAGATGTATAGGTGTCACGTCTCTTCGAGATTTCTTTGAGATTGTACGTTTGAGAAACGTGGAACCTTTGTGGAACTTGAAATATCTTTCGACTTTACGCGATGTCGAAACTTTTCGATTGTTTTATAGAGATATATGTATATACATGCATGGGATTTGTAGTTCGAAAAAATAAAACCTTCGTCAAGTTTGGAATATGTATTGCAATCAAAAGTACTGTGAGCGTAGTTAGTTTCATGTTATATAATAAATATCGTCTATATGTTCTCGCATGCAATTCTCGCATCCTGAAGTTTTCAGGCAATGTGATTGACACGAAACATGCACGTTATGTCAAAAAAATTTGTACGCTCGATATGTCTGTCGATTAACACATCTCGTGAATGACATGTGAATGAAAGTTGTATCAAGATCTTCCTCTCACGCTTAATTAGCGGGAGATAATTTGAACGAATCTGTTTGTCGATCAAATATAAATTCATGTCACGTTGAGGTATCAATCAAGTAACAGAAGATGCAACGAGAGTTGCTTTTTTCAACCTTTTTTTGCAATATCATGTATGTTTCGAACGAAACCTGTTTCAAAATATCCCTGACGTGCCATACTACTTGCCTTGAGATTCTACTATTCGCATTGCAATTAACAGTTAATAGGACTCGTTTGAAGTGTTCAAGATTGTTGATAGAATACTCGTTGTGCGTGTATTCACATCACCATTCTCAATGTATTCAAAATGTATATTTACCGTATTTTGTACGTCACGTTAATGTCAACGTTATTGCCAACCGTCGGCAACTGACAATACGTACCCCGTTGGAAATTTCTGCATCGATTTTAATGTTTTTTCCAAGTATGCGCATGAATTCAGTTTCATACACATTTCACATTAAATTCAATGCAAGCTATAGCATAATCTATAGTTTTTTCATGGTTTACCACTGGAAGTCACCCACACAGCACGCAGTTCTTGAAGATATCTAAAATAATACTCAATCAAGAGATCTTCAAGAACATTCTTGAAGATATATCTTTCAGAAGTGTTGGAAAGATATATTCCCTAATGGGCGAATGGACAAGCTTGGGACATCCAAAATTTGTTTGAAAAGAGTCTATGATGTCCAAATATGTCTGAATATTGTCCAAAACATGTCCACGATGTCTGTTTATGTCCATTCATTCAAAATTCTAGACAAAGTCGAATTCAATGTCTATCGTTTGTCCAAAACGCGTCTGAACCTTCTCATCTGTATGTCCGAAAAGTGTCCATGATTTGTCTAGCGTGTCCTGGCATGTCTGAAACGCATCCAAAACTGTCTCGCAATGTCCAATCGTTGTCCAGTTGTTGTCCAACCGATGTCCACCTGCTTAAAATTTCGGACATTCATCCAATGTCCACCATTTGTCTCAGTAGCCCATCAGGGTTGTAAAAGATTTCTAAAAGATGTCTTGATTCAAAACATCATGCAAGATATCTTAAAGATATCTTTTAGAAGCCTTTGAAAGATATCTTCTTGGAAGCCTGGAGATAGATTGTCAGCAGGTTTAGGTTATAAATACCTGATCATATAAATTGACACGAATGACACTTGAAATATGCCTTTTATTATAATTCACAAATCGAAAGCTTGGAAAATCTATACATGCCAAGGGATTTTAAATTCTGCAAAAAGTAGGTACAATTTCGAGACCTTTTGATACTCGCGCTGGAATGAACGAATTTCCAAGACACAAAGATTTTACCGATAATTTCTACTTCCAAGCCTTCAATTTTGAGTAATAGATGTCTCTACTGATCTTATGTAGAGACTGAAAGAGCATTTGTTTAAACAAAAATTTCACTACAAAAATACTACTTGAAACTTTGAACGCGTTTATCTCAAAACCATATCTCTGGAGTTGGCCGTACCGATAACTCTGCCAATTTTTAACCGATTGCTTTGAAATTTTCACTATATCTTGAAAACATGATTATCTATAGAACATCGTAGGATTTTTTGGATATTTGGTGTTGAACCGATTTTATAGCCGGTTTTCGATCGATTTTTTCAGAGAAAACAGGTTCTTCAACTTCAAAAGGATGCCATTTTTTTTTAAATTCATTTTTCAAAAAAATCCTACGATGTTCTATAGATTTCACCATATATTTTAAGAAAATCTTTGGTTTTTTGTTCCAGATCAAAAACTGTGACCTGTAGCGGTACGGCCGAGCAGGTGTATGAAAAGAAACGGCTTTTTTTCAGTCTACTTCCAAGCCTCTATTTTTTATTTAAAAAATCAAATGAAATATGTTTCTCATATCTAAAGACTAGTACTTTCATTAGTACAAAACCTCATATTAAAAAAAATTTTTTTGACTCCACAGTAGGCCTTTGAAATGAAGCTCAGTTTGTCTGGTTACAAGGTGATATTACCCCTTAATATTGAAAACAAATACCTCTGGTTTTGATTGCTGTCCCAATAACAGCCCATGCAGGTATCAACAAGGCTGAAAAAAACCCAAGCTTGTCCCAAGGTTGGCACATGTGTCAGAAACAAACCTCCATGAAGAACAATTCACCCAATATTGTTCCATGATTATCCCGTTTGTTCCCAATAGATAGTCAGTCATGGCACATTTGTTAAGATTTTTAGAATGGTCACTACATTTGGTACAAGCTTGGCACAAGTGTAAAAATTGAGCATTCGTTGAGAAGAATTGTGTCAATATTGCCCACATGAATGGCACAATGTTCATAAATATTGACTGAATTTTGAATTTACAATGGCTGAAGACTTGGGGATAACCATCGGGCCAGGGCTGGTCCGATCTTCCTGCCATAATTGATCCTACACACTAGTTTTACACACCAAGCTAGATTTCATTGATCTGATTAAGGATAGAACTTCACTTAATGGTAATAGGATACTTTTAAATGTTCAATCATACACGGAGATCAACTGATTTTGAAGAACGTTCTTCGATAATTCATGTTTTAAGATAATTCATGTACGGTATTTTAAGGGCGAAAGTCATGAACTGAAATATGAATCAATTACTTTTTTCATCCATATCTGCGATCAAAGAAGCATTGGTCGATGCTTGGTAAATGGATTGGACCGGGCCTGGCAAAACCACTGGCCCAAGCTTGTCCTGATCTGATCATTCCCAAGTTTGGTGAATTGTTCAAGACAAGTCTCGGCAGGTCTTGTGCCAGGCTTGGTCCATACACACATTGGAGAGACTCTTACTCAACCGCTATTGTCTCTGGTCCTAATTTTCAAGACCTTCGAATGAATTATCAAAATTTCTTTTGTCATTTTCAGTTTATCAATTGAATTATATGAGAAATCATCAATACAAGAGATCGTTAGTTATGATTTCAATGAACTTTGGTTTCAGCAGAACAGTGCATCGCTAAATTATGGACGCAACACGTCTGGAACTACTCTAACGCGACTGTCCTTGATCGATGAACAGGTAGAAGAAGAACGATCTCAATTTTTTTCATTGGGGTTACATGGAAGATACAGTGTATGTCATTAAACCGGGTGACCTAGATGAGCTCAGCAAAAGTGCATTTGAAAATTTCCCCGTTCACAGTAACTTTAAGTGTATTTTTCCCTCCGTGGAATGTTACGGACTTTCAGAGTCGATTTCACACCTTAAAAAAAACTGGAAATTCACTGTGCAACATGTACAGGGATTTTGTTGGTACGGTACTGAAAATTTACCAAGCATAACTGAAAATTCAGTCCTTGTACTGGAATTTTCGAGTTTGGGATTGTGTACTAAAACTTTGTCATGATTCCGCGAAAATTTCACTGGCTCGTACTACAATTTCACAGTTCTTGTGCACCAGAAAAAAGTATCCCCTCAATGCGGACTTGGGAACAATTTCGAATTCAGAAAAAAAAACCCAATCGTTGGTATACTGGAATTATACAGGTTTTGAACTGCAATTCTCAGGTCGTGTGATGGAATTTTCCAGTTATGCTGGAATTTAATCACTGTTGCACTGAAATTTCCACTTTTATTGGACTTTTTCATTTATGGCAGGAAAAATTTCAAGTCTTCATATTAAAAATTTCCTGATTGAGATTTTGAATACACGGAGAAAAAGGTATCTTAAAAAGTACCATAATTTATGGATTTTTAGCGCTGGTCTGACCCGAGTCTCAATATTTACCTGAACAAACCTCTAAAAGTACCATAATGGCTGGGACTTTTATAAGGAAGGTACCATACTTATTCTGAAAAGTCCAAGAAATTATGGTACTTTTAGATATTCGTGCAAGTAAATATTCCGACTCGGGTCAGACCAGCGCTGAAAATCCATAAATTATGGTAATTTTCAGGATATCTGTTTTCTCAGTGTAGTAATTATAATTGTAGCAAATAAAATTGAATATAAGGATTTTCGAAGATTTATTCCTTTGTGTATTCTAGATATGAAGGATATGCAGTAATCCAAGCTGACCTTCCAACATGTCGCGCTATAGCTCATCGGTTAGGTCTTAGGTTTCAGTTGGTAGGCAGGTAGAAAAGTGTAGGTTCAAATCCCGTTAGGTAGACATGACTTTCCGTCCACCCACATGAACGATCAAGTTTTTCAATCATCTTGAAACACAAGAACCGTGCAAAATCACTTTGTGTAAGCAATTTTTGTTGCATTTTCATGAATATTTTCAGCATTAATTTTCCAGTACACTTTCCATGTCCTGGAAAAGTCCAGTTCGTGTACTGAAAAATTCCAGTACCGAGGCTCAGAAAATTCCCAATTTTGATGCTGAAATTCTATAGCATTTGTACTGAATTTTTACAGTGCACACAGCGTTCGGAATTCCAACAAGTGAACGTGCTTCACTCAGACAATGTACAATACTCACAGGAAGATTACCATTCAATCAAGTTGGTATCACTGCTTGAAAACCTTCAATCCAAACAAATATCCTCTTCTAATGAATTTCCTCACAAACACCGGTATAACAACAGTTTATAGCGATAAATTAAAATCTCATAAGATACGTTGGATCATTAACATCAATGATCAACATACTCTGTGCTGATTATTATTGCTAATGCATGATTCAGGAAGGCACGTCATCGTTATAACTAGGTAATTTCCTCAAGATTAGCGAAGTCGATTTATCTCGATGTCGACTGACGATGACTCCTTCACAGCCTGGACAAGTATCGTCGATTCGATATTCGATACCTAACTATATTCTACGTTTGAAAAAAATCAACAAAACCAATAGTTTCGTGTGGTGAGTCATCCACTCGAGGATAATAATACAATATTCTTCGGCAATTATAAGAGAAAAAGGGAAAGTGCATTCACGGTTTAAGCTTTTAATTAACATTGTTATGTAATGTACTGCCAAGAATGAAATGTATAAATATCGATTCGTGAAAGTAAAGAGCCTCGATAACGCGTCTGTACAGAAATTTCTCTGTACAATTTTTAGTTAAATCACAGATAAAAATTGGATCGATGATCAAAACATGACATTGGAAGTGTATATTTATGATAAATAAAATTTATTGATGATTAATCATCGAAGCCAGAATCAGGGACGAATCGATGAGATCTGTGCTTCATCATTTCGAATTTTGCCAACGAGTAGAAGGAGTTTCAGAATTTTCAAAACAATCCTTGTATAATGACTTCATCGAAGTTGAAGAAAAGCCTTCGAGGTTTTCATTCAAATCTTCTCTTCGGAGCCAATAAAGCAAGAAGAACTACTCGGTATTTTATCATAAGACGGGTACTTAACCTTAATTAATACTTGATAAATAGCTTTTCATCATCGAGACTTGAATTATGAACATGAATGAGTGAAAAGGTAATCTCATTGACACGTAAATCGTGAACCACTGTGGAACATCGTGGACATTGGATATCCACGATGAAACAATTTTCACGTTCATTCGTTCGGTAATAAACTCAATAATCGAGAATAATGATCGTACCTCGCGAGGAGTATGAAAACAATTGAAATGATCAGGAAATGATTAAATTTTGTAATCAATTCTATCAATTCCTCGTTCGATCGTAGAAAAATGCGTCTGTGAATGTACGTGCATCTGTGTATCTCAAAGTCCCAACATCTGACGCAATTATATTTAATCATTCGATACTACCACTATTACTATTCCTCCTATTCCTGCCTCTTTTCTCTTTCTTGAAAACGAAGGAAGAACGAGAAAGACGGGAGATAATACTTGAGAGATTGCATCAGTGACCATCGCAAGTTGAATTATTAAATACATACATGCATACATTCTCACGTATAGCGATGTGATACCTTGATGTGTATAACCTTTTGATGATACACAGGTGATACAGGCAGATTTCAGATTTTAAGGACGCGTTTGGCGGTTCGTTGAATTATTTAAATACTTGGTGAAAAATGAATTTTTCTTCTCCGTTTCACGTCGGTTGTTCTGATTTAACCGAGACACGAAGACGAAGATGATCGCGATGATATGTAATACATATTTGAATACTATCAACGAAACGATGTGAATTTCTTAACATTGATTAATAGTTTGATATTCGGTGAAATTCGATGATGGTCGTTGGGTAATAATATAACAACGAGTTGAAATATTACTTGTCGGGTCACTAAGGTCACCAGTCAAATCATTATTCTTGTCACAATCATGTGGACCAGTGACAAGCGAATGGGTAATCGGTCGATGTACTATACATACTGTACACCGTCGGCCTAATGATGAACCTGTATAACGACCCGATTGGTAGCTCTACGTACGACGATACCGAACCGATGCTCACACGTTGCTATGCAATTACACGTTCCACAACAACAACAACAACTTGCAGCGTGTGACGAAAATCATTCTTTTTATTTCCAATCATTCTTTGGTGCAACTTGGCGAATAAATTATTCTAGGGATAACTAGAGGGAGATTATTCGTCTTTCGTCGTATTATCTATCGTTCGACGCACGATCAAGATCGGATGCAAATATTTGGCTATCCGGTTTACAGAATACATTTCGAACGAGTGGGAAACCAAACCGCTGGAGTCTCCACTCGATTTCGAGAATTCAGGAAAATCACAATAAGATTTCAATCTCTTCTTCTATTCTATTTGTTAGAAAATTATATGGATATTCGAGAAAAGAAAATCAACTAGTGACTCGTTGTATTTCATTTCAGGAAAACTTAACCTTTCGGATCTGCAACGTGGAGAAATAAAATGCCAACGTGAAGTAATAAAATAAAACAAAATGTCATCTTCATCTTCGATCTCCATCGTTTTTCCATCATTTTTCTCCTCCATCTTCAGTGCTGAATAATGCGACAAAAGTGGCCATGAAGCTGCTCGAATTATCAAATTCAGTTCAATGTAATGAGCGCAAAATGTACAAATTCAGCGAAGAATCAGTTTTGATTTTGACCAACAATTGTTTGGTATCGCAACTTCGAATAGAGCGATTCGGGAAATCGATGTAAAAACAACGCAATCGCGTGACAATAATAATTCATTTCAATTCCGATAGGAAGAAGGAAGAGACGAGGAGAATGTTTCACCGAGTCGTCTTTTGATGTTGAAATTAAGGGACTTTGAAACGACGCGAGTATAGTACATTCATCAAATCCTCCAAGCACTACATTAATTCTTTTCCACACGTACATCAGGTTTCATTCAAGCATACACATTCTCGAAGATGCAGATCCACAGCCGCATCCGCGTATGACCTTTACTTTCTGACTCGCGGCCTTAGATGCTACATCACACAAGGTGTATTTGTATTGCAACAGTGGTTACATAGAGCATATAAGGCTGTGGTCGGGGAATGCGTTGTCTTCGAGTGTATTTTTTGCTGTACAAGGTGGTCCACGATTAGCGTCTTCGTATTAATAATCACCTCGTCATGGATTCTTTCATTGACCTTCCATTGATATATTTCCATTTTTCAATGATGAAAATAATTATTTTCTCTAAAAACATAGTCCTCGAACTAGGGGTGCGCGGGTATTGGATTTTCTCGAGTCGGGTCGGGTACCCAAAACTTTCGAGTATGCTAAGATTGTAGGATTACCGAAACACCTCGGTATTCGAAATCAATGGGGTTATTCAATTCTATCAAATTACTGAAGCTCTTGAATCTTCATAATAACAGAAGAAAAGATTTCTCTTATGCATTTGATTTGATAAATGTCTTTTAATGAATAACCATTATTTTGTAATTTATGATTACTTTGATTGCCACAATCATAGATATATTCACATTGCAATTCAATGAATCTTGAAATAATTCCTCCAGCCAGACAAGCAAATGGAGAGCTTAAAAGGTAGGGAGACCTTATCAAAAGTTTGAATACATTTGTGGTTACCTTTTCCTATACTATTCTCAGGGGGGTGCAACTCCAATGAGTCAAATGAAACCTTATTTGCGCGCCATCTCCCAAATAAATATTCATGCGAACTAAAAATCAATATGGCGGTCCCGTATACCCCCGTACAGCACAACCACCGATCCTCCACCTAGGACTTCGGTGGACTGGAGGTGGAGAATTGGTGGAGAAATGGGAGCCGTGGAAATAAGGGAGAGTCTCCGTTGAGGCAACGGAGAGGCGACGGAGAAATGTCCGCCCCCTGTATTTTCGATATAATTCTTATTGGTCCATTTACGTAACCAAATCTGCATGTATGAATTCACGAATTTGAGTTTTACTGAAAATACAGGGGGCGGACATTTCTCCGTCGCCTCTCCGTTGCCTCAACGGAGACTCTCCCTTATTTCTCCCTTATTTCCATGGCTCCCATCTCTCCACCAATTCTCCACCTCTGGTCCACCGAAGTCTTAGGTGGAGGATCGGTGGTTGTGCTGTACGGGCCGGGATAACCTCAAAATTATTCCAATTGGTTTGAATTTTGAAACATCGACAATATTTCAACAATAAAGCATTGAAGAATTCTAAAACCGAATTATCAGTCGGACTGATTCAGTTTTAGAGTCGGTCCTGATGCTTCCCAGATAACATTCTGTGCACGCAAAGTTTGAGCCTCGAGAGCCGCGTCTTTATGCGCGCAGTTCGCCAGTGTTTTGCTAGCAAATAATACTATCACTCGCCATATGCATGCAAATAGCAATCATGCTCACGTATGAGCGCGATGGCTTGCAGTTCTGTCAACAGAAAGCGACGCACATGGATCCGACTTTGCTAGCGATTCTGTAGCTCGATTTGCACGTGAATCGCTTACATTTGCGCGCAAAATGCTACTAGGGTTCATTGTTGGAATACTGTTGATTTTTCAAAATCCAAACTGATGAGAAAAATACTACCCTGGTAAAAAAAACCGGATAGGAGACCGGATGATAATCCTGATGGTAATCCGGATGATAACCCGACTCAAACCCGGATAAAATTTCCGGGTGTATCCGGGCGCATATACGGGTTTTGCGGTGATCCTTTATCCGGGTTTTGGAACAAGATATTTTTTGGAATCCCAAATAAAACCCGAACAAGGAGACGAATGAATTCTATCCAAATTTCATGTAGAGTTTTGAAAAATATTCAGTATTAAAATTCGGAAAGGTTTCAGATGAAACCGGATGAAGAATCACCGCAAAAACCGTATACGCGCCCGGATACACCCGGATGGAATCCCGGAAATTTCATCCGGGTGTGAGTCGGGTTCCCATCCGGTTTGTTTACCAGGGTAAGGTTAGTCCACTATACCAGACCGCCATTGCTATTTCAGCCCCTGATCGACACGCCACCATATGAATAAATATGACCGTAATCGAATTACGGTTTCAGGTCATCCTATAAAGTTGCATACCCCTGACTATTCTTCAAATTATAAAATCAGATTTCTATCATCTTAACATGGAAAAAAATAAACATCAATATAGAATGAGAAAAGTATATCACGAACTGTTGCTCCACCGGACTTGAAACAGAATTGAAATGGGATGGAACCACAAGAAAAGACCACTCAACAAACAAGTACATTACATTTCCTACAAAAGAATGCTTGGAGTCGTGATTAGATAATTCCATTTCAATCCTGTTTTTTCTTACGCCTGGTGGAAACATACACTGAGAGGAAGTATTAGTTACCATTATCCAAAAAAATTAGTAAAATAACGTCTCAACTATTTTTTTTTAGTATCCCTTACTAATATTTTTATTGTACGGTGAAACCAAAGGTTAGGATCGAAGTTACTTCATTTTTAGTTCAAACACAACTACTTTCTAATAGTAAGCAACACTGTCATAGGATAATTCATAAATCCTGGTCAAAATATGCCTTGTAAATCCGTACAAAATAATAATCCAGATAATAATCTACAAAATTCATATGAAACAGGTTGAAAAAATGACACTGGTATCAATTTTTCTCTTATTTCTAGACATTTTATCCACTTTTATCGCAATGTCGACCAGGCCAACTACCCAGGTGAAAATTGACGATTGGCACTAGGATGGCGCAACACCGACAAAGATTGGCCGAGCCTTGGCGGTTAGCAAGGTGCAAGCTTGAAATGATAACATCGTTACAGGCTTCATTGATGTATTCTGCCAATCACGGACCAACATTGGTACGATTATGGCAGTCAAATCAGCCATCATTGGCAACCCTTGAAAAAATTTGTCGCTCGATCTAAATCCAAGATTGGATCATGCTTGTATTCATTACGAACCAAGACTGATAGACGAATTTTTTTATGGTCTGCCAATGGTCAGATGTTTTATGCATTTAAAGGAGGTACCATCATTTATTACACATAAATGATGTTGACTGCTAAATTTGAGTCAATACTATAATAGTACTGAGTCAATATTCGGCCAAAATTGATTCAATGTTGCGACAATCTCGCGCCAACGTTGAGCCAATGTTGTGCCGATGTTCAACTCTATGTTGAACGATTGCAAAAATATAATAAAAATTCAGAGTCATATATTCCCGACATCGATTGCTTCCCCTCCACACATGTTGAGAAGTACAGCCCGAACCTGAAATATTTTGTACAACCAGGACCAGAGAATCTCTGTATACATTGAAACGAAGAAACTTATTTGATTAATCCAATACAAGATGTGTTTATGAGTTCAATATAACTCAATGATTACTGGTTACCTTACAAATCAGTTACATCAAGTATAATTCAAATTCTGATGTCCACGAGTCCATGGATCTGCACAGCTAAAATCTCTCCTTCGATGAAGGACCTATGATGAAGACAACAATTTTCAAATCAGAAGGTTATATGACGCTTATATATCAACCGCATAGTTCGTTGAGCGCTTGCGAGAAACGAACCGAGCGTTGGAAACAATACCGAAGGGTGGCGCTTTGACATTGGACGCGGGAATTTTTGTATAGAGACGAATAATTGAGGATCGTGGCTAGCCTGAGCCAAGCTTTAACCAGGCTTGGCACTGCATTGGGTACTCATTTCTTCTAAGCGTTGTCAACGTTTGGATTAATATTCAGCTGTGCTATGAAATTGTTCGTATGAAATTAATTTCTTTTGTCCAAACGATATTGGGACAACGATGAACCATGATTGGCACAATCTTGAGCCAATGATGGATTGATCATTGGAAATTATGATTCCCAGCATTGGTGCAAAATTGTACCACTTGTCAGTCAACGTTGGCTCGATATAGATTTCCAAGCCTTGGATGTCAGCATTGCGCCTATCTATTTTTCATCGTCAGTATTGGCGCAAGCAAGGAATTTTCACGTGGGTACCATCGGTATACCGTTTGATTCTAATTTATAACCTATATCGATAATTGTTCTTACGTTTCTGCGTGTAACAGTAAATGTCAAAATCAGTTCAGTCTTTTAGACCCCCGACGATCCAAATTGCACAGTTTGAAGCAGCAAGTTCCACAACTTTGATCCACGCATCCTGTACGTGTGAAAAAAAGGAGAGTGTCCAAAAACAATTGAATACGACAACGAGCTGGATTATATTAACTATAATATCTTGGTTGAATCAACCAAATTTTTAGTAGCTGTCATTGAAAATATTTAGTTGAGACGTCTTAGTTACAGGCACTATAAGAATTTCTCTCAGTGTAGTCACTGTTGCCAGGTGTGTTCATTGGCTATTCCATTCAATGGGACCAATTCATTGGTAGATTCCCTCAGAAATCCCCCTAACCTGGCAACTCTGAGTATAATATCTTTCTGCCTCAAGGTCTAGGCCATAGACATACAGCATGAACTCCGTCCCTCCAACTCTGGTCCACACAGTGCACTAAAGGTGGGCCCTCGATACATCGAATTCTCTTCGCCAGAGATGAATTGCAGAGATTGCTAATGCAATGTTGAAATTGTGGTCCATATTTTTGTGGTCACGTTTTTTTTTCGAAGAAATTTATAAGATTGGTTGAATTTGTTTTCTAAGTCAATCAGCATCGAAGGATAAACGAAAAACGTGATACCACCAATCAGAAACTAGACCCTGGTTCTCCTATATCGTTACCCAAGTGTGTATTGACGGCGGGCCCCATCTACGCTCAGGGTGAGTGCCCATGCCACCCAACGTGGGGCCAACCCTGGGATGATAACATCGTTCCCAGCTTGGCCGTATTGCTTTTAGAGATCGACCGAAAATTTTTGCCGAAAATGATTAAAATTGAAGTTGTGATTATTGGTTTCGAAAAAAACTTAGGACTGGACGTTGGAAGTGTAGACGAGCTCCTTAATAATCCAATTATCATACTTACGATCACATTTCATTGTAATTAACAAAATACTTGCGATTTTCGGTTTACAATTTCGGCCGACAAGCATTAGCCGAAAATTTAAACCGAAAATCGAAATTATTTCATTAATCACATTGATATGTGATCTTAAGTATGATAATTGCATTA
This sequence comes from Gonatopus flavifemur, assembly GCA_018340375.1. Lineage (NCBI taxonomy): Eukaryota > Metazoa > Arthropoda > Insecta > Hymenoptera > Dryinidae > Gonatopus > Gonatopus flavifemur. The sequence goes on from JAFFJZ010000006.1 coordinate 14,981,056, forward strand.
TTAAGGAGCTTATCTTCACTTCCAACGTCCAATACCAAGTTTTTTCCGAAACCAATAATCAGAGCTTCAATTTTAGTCAGTTTCGGCAAAAAATTTCGGTCGATCTCTAATTGATTTGCCCGAGAATTGGTAACACCACAAGCCCAGCATGAACCCAGACTAGGCAATCAATACTGCCCCTTTCTTTTTGTTTTGAAATTGGAAAATCCCTAGCATGTATATACCATAGGGCCCACCCCGGGCCAGCATGGGCCCCATCCTGCCAATATGGGCCCAAGACTGGACCAGAGTGCGACCAAAATTCTTAAACGCTGAAGATTGTACACACATGCTCGGGATATAAATTCACCCCAATCTTGGCCTAAGGCTGATCCAAATTGGGGCCAAGCTCAAATGTGCCCGCACTAAGATTCATTATCTCCATTTTTTTTCAACTATAATTGTATGGGAAAGCACAACAGGGCCAAGATTGAGCCAACATGGGCCCCATCGTCATTCCCCAATACTGGGTTAAAGAGGATGGACCCAGCCTGGGGCCCATTGTCATTATAGGCAATACACGCTTGGGTAGCAATCTCTTCAACTCATCTCTGCCCTAGCATGTATGTACTATGGGGCCCACCACGGCCCAACATGGGCCCCATACTGCCAATACTGGCCCAAGACTGGACCAGAACAGGGCCAGAATGCGCCAGAATTTATACACGCTAGGGTGTCTTTGCATCGAATGCTCATTATACAGAAAATTCGTATTCGCTGATATACCGAAGGGTTATTATGCCAAATGTAATTGGTTGGATGAAAACTGCAATTTCTTGGGAATTCTACAAGAATGAGGGATCTGATTGCTCACGGCATAACAAACTTCCGGTCTATTAGCGTTCGGAATATGAAGTTTCAGTACAAAGTATGTTCTGTGCACGTTTTGAGAATTTTTTCGTTGGTATTTTTTCAAAACAGTCCCATCTGAACATTCTATGTATGATCACGGAATAAGTGCAGGATGTTTACAAAGTTCTTGTGCTACTCGGAAGTCGATTTATTGCATTACATTCGAGTAGTTCAATACCATCGAGTGATTCGGAAAAGTCGAGTAACCCGTTTGCATCGGGTAATTTGAAACGATCGGGTAACTCGATCGCATCGGGTAGTGATGATTACCCGACCCGATGAAAACTCCGACATTCGGGTCAGGTACTCGAGTTTTTCGGGTACCCGTGCATCCCTACCTCGAACTCATAATAGGTGTTTTCCCTGCTACAAAAATCACATTGCAACAACCCAGATAACATGTAAGCTTGTCAAAAGCTTGCGAGACCTGTCATTCGATTGTTTTTGACTTGTTATTGACAACATTGTCAGTGTAAGGTTGCTATAACGCTGCTGCAAGAATTTTGTGAGCTTGTACCACAAACATTCCCTTGTCATGTGTCAACTAGGGAGCTTATTTCAACCTTGTCACAAAATGACCTGACAACATTGCAGCAAGGCTCAATTGATATCTGGGAAATGTGTCTTCAAGTGGAGTTTTCTGGATCTTCCTTTGGGGGAGGGAAATGGGCTCCCCAGGGTCCCCAGTCCTCGTGAGGCACTTGCAAGGCCTACCCTGGGAGGAATCACTCTAGCCAGATACTTTTGAGAGCTTAGAGAATCCCCAGAGTGATTCCTACCAGGAATTTACAATTTTCTCAATACAGCTGATTCATGTGCGCTTATTTATTATTCCAGCTAGAGATGTAACTCTTTGGCATCTCAGGCCCTGCCTTGGGTCAAGTCCACGCGATTTGACTCAAGTTAGGGTTTTTGAACGTCCAATTTCTAGCTGAGATGATACAACTTTATAGCATTCCAATACTGGGCCAAGATTTCCTGTGCACGCAAAATATTACTCTAATATTCTTCAAAAATCTGATACAATTATAGACATACAATAACGAATAAAAATAATTCCTCATTATTAATGAATAAAATCTATAATTCGTGAATTGTGAATCACCCGATACACGAGTTACACGACTCAAAGGTTTATAAAATCCAACAAACCGTTTTTATAACCGATGACATATTCCTCTTATGTCATTAAGTCGCCATGAGACTTCTCATCGACCAACAGAGAGGAGAGAGAGAGAGAGAAAAAAATAATCGTTTTCATCATCATCATCATCATCATCATCAAGGAGCTCTTGAAAGTCATTCACTCGTTTAAACATTTTCGTCAAATTCAAGCTACTGCCGAGCTACGCTATTCTTCTTCGACTCTAGAAATTCACACCTGCAACGGAAAACCTCAAGAACAATCAATAAGTTCTCAGAAGTTATCTTCTTCATCAGCAAAAAATTGTTGATGTATTCTCAAGTTTTTCCAACACGTTATGAAAGTGAAATTCAATTTGGCACGTATCGCTCGTTTGGCTTGAATGCTTCAGGGCAGGCGCTCTCTTAGAATGTTTGTGGTACAACATACTTATATGTCAAGGTCGTCTTCTACTGCATCTTCTTTTAACGGCAATACTCTCACGATCAATGATTTACTCTTTGAATAAGTGAGTCTATAAGATCATGATCCTCGTAAACTGCTCCCAACATTGTACTTTTACTCGTGTGCTGCTGTACCGTAATTTATCTCCCTAATCGTTCCGTTCGTACATAGATATCCTTTCCTTTAGGAATTCAAATTCTTCATTCTTCTTCATTATGTACTAGTTTTGTGTAAATGATACAATCATCGTGACTTATTGTCGTAATTTTAACGAATAATTTAATCTGGAGGATCGTCGAATATTCAGAGCCAGGGCAACTAATTTCACGTGATTGTATATTTTTTGATGAGATTTGAATAAAATGATCGTAAAATCAACGTAATTTATTAGGGTTGATTGTTGGGGCATGTTTCTTCCCTTCAATTTTTTTATTTGAAATTAAATGATTTGATATTCGTTCTGTTTACAATATTCTATAGAATCTAATTGACGAATTTCACCTTTGAACACTTTTACACGCAGGGAAATATATTTTGAAAATTCTCATAATTTATTGAAGATCAGCGACAGTCTGTGATGAATGAAATTGCAGAAATACGTCTACCCATGTGTGTATGAACCGATGGCCCAATGGGGGACCAAGCCTGGCACAAGTCCTGCCAAGACTTATCTTGAACAATTTACCAAACTCGGCCCAGGCTTGGGAATGATAAGATCGGACAAGCTTGGGCCAGTGGTTTTGCCAGGCCCGGTCCAATTCATTTACCAAGCATCGACCAATGCTTCTTTGATCGCAGATATGGATGAAAAGAGTAATTGATTCATATTTCAGTTCATGACTTTCTCCCTCAAAATACCGTACATGAATGATCTTAAAACATGAATTATCGAAGAACGTTCTTCAAAATCAGTTGATCTCCGTGTATGATTGAACATTTAAAAGTATCCTATTACCATTAAGTGAAGTTCTATCCTTAATCAGATCAATGAAATCTAGCTTGGTGTGTAAAACTAGTGTGTAGGATCAATTATGGCAGGAAGATCGAACCAGCCCTGGCCCGATGGTTATCCCCAAGTCTTCAGCCATTGTAAATTCAAAATTCAGTCAATATTTATAAACATTGTGCCATTCATGTGTGCAATATTCACACAATTCTTCTCAACGAATGCTCGATTTTTACACTTGTGCCAAGCTTGTACCAAATGTAGTGACCATTCTAAAAATCTTAACAAATGTACCATGACTGACTATCTATTGGGAACAACGGGATAATCATGGAACAATATTGGGTCAATTGTTCTTCACGGAGGTTTGTTTCTGACACATGTGCCAATCTTGGGACCAGCTTGGGTTTTTTTCAGTCTTGGCAATACCTGCATGGGTAATTATGGGACTTTTCAAAAGTAAATTCAAGTAAAAACTCTATTCAACACATCTGTTTTCTGCGTTTAATGTGATTTGATTCAATATTTTCTATGGGGGTGGAATTTGGAGTACAATTTGATTGTTCTGATTAACAATTGATGAAGAGGGCTGCGGAGTGAGATTTATTAACAACCAACGATGTTATGATAAACTGCAGATGCGAATTACCTACACTCAAAAAAATGCCGTTCAATAATGAAACGAAGCTGCATAATCATGAGACAATCCCGTTTCAAAATACTTTCAGACGGGGATTCGTTTTAAAACAAGATGGGAACCGTATTGAACGATTCCATTTTAATGCCAAATGATTTCTTCTGTCCCTTCCAGTGATAAGACGGGGGGGGGGGGGGGATACTTAAACCTACTTGCTTGGAAGCAGATTGAAAACATTTTTCTTGACGTGAGATGAGTACCGTCTTGAGAGAAGACAGGATTCATTTCAAAGTTAAACGATTTTCATCTGCTTATAAAATTGCACGGTTATTGTATTGAGATGACCGATTCTGCCCAAGTGTGCATTAACGGTGGGTCAAATCTAAGCCCAGGATGGGAGTCCTTGCTGCCCAACGTGGGGCCAAGCCTGAGATGATAACAGGCCCAGCATGAACCCAGACTAGGCAACCAATACTGTCCCTCCTGTTTTTTTGGAATTGAAAAACTGCCTTGAATTTTATCCCAGCAGGCATGAATTTCAGCCCCACTTTGGCCCAGTCTTGGGCCTAGTGTTGAGCCCCATCCTGCCTATATGGGCCCGAGACTGGACCAAAGTGGGACCAAAATTCATACAAGCTGAGGATTGTACAAACATGCTCAGGATATAAATTCACCCCAATCTTGGCTTAACGCTGGTCCAAATTGGGATCAAGTTCAATTTTCTTCCAACCATAATTGTATGGGAAAGTACAACAGGGCCAAGATTGAGCCAACATGGGTCCCATCGTCATTCCCCAATACTGGGTTAAAGAGGATGGACCCAGCCTGGGGCCCATTGTCATTATAGGCAATACACGCTTGGATGATGGTAAAACGGCTTCGTTTCACCAGTCTTATGATAAGAAAATCATTTTCATGAGTACACTGATTTATTTGAGAATCACATTGAATATAAATGATAATTTCAACCGTGAGAATCAACTTCATGACATTCCATGGTAGGAAAAGCTCAAAATAAATGAACTGCTTCTTTGTTTATTCAAATATATCCTACTGAGCATTTCCGTTAGACCCTTGCATTAACATTGCAGCGATATTGATGCGATCTTGAAAGTACTTGTCTTTCAATTTACAAATGCAATATTACAAAAGTAACTTGCAAAAATATCGTTGAAATATCACCTGACAACGTAGCATTGCTGCAATTTACTTGTAATTGGATGTTGTAATGTTACTGTTGTAATTCTCATAACAGGTACTTTCAAGACCGCATCAACATCGATGCAATGTTAATGCAAGGTTCTAGCAGTGGGATGAATTAAAATATTCACTCTGTGTATTTAACCCTCTCCGACGCGAACCTATATATGTGGTGATGTGTTCTAAGACCTTTCACGGTATTTCAGAGGCGAATCAAATCAATTGGCACCATATTTTCCCATTTGCTGATGTATTTACTAAAACCTTAACAGGGGTGAAGCTACTGTGAACGATCAATTCATATTCTACAATTACAAACGCATCAAGAAACATCGTCCCATATATGAACTGAGTATTCGAAAAGGTTAAAATCTTCGATGAAGAGAGTTTTATCATTCTTAATCAGCGGGGTGAGGAATTTTTGTCACTTTTCTTCTCCCGTTGCTGGAGTTCATACATGCGCCGCGGATGAGAGCAACCAAGAAAACATAGATGTTGGTATCAAGAAGGAGTATGCCTACTAACAGGCGTTACTATAAAAACTCCCAACTTGCAAAGCCCACGCAATATCGCAATACTCGGTTTGGGCCAAGGGGCGAAGGATGGATTTTTCAAATGAAATTCTCCACTATCAGACCACATAGTTCAGCGATGAAGCTATTTTCTGATAACAGATCTGGTGATTTTTTTCTCCACACAGAGAGAAATTTGTAGTTGAATTTACTATGGGATTATTGCGGCTGAGGAACAGGCTGTATTTGTAATGGAATTTACTGTAAAACATTGTGAATTTGATCAGGCTTCCATTGTCTCGTCATAATCAATTTTATTGTAAGTTGAATCTGTTTCTCGGTTAATAAGTACCATCGTAAATTCAACTCTAAATTTCTCTTCGTGTATTGTCCGAGATTTGAAAACTGATTTGGCTTAATTTTTATATATAATTCCATACAGGGTGTACCATTTAAGTGATATAGTCGAATATCTCCAGAACTAGTGAAGATGGAAAACAATGTTACGGATAAAAAGTTTAGAGTTACAGAAGGGAAGTATGATGCTCACCCTTGAAAATTCCTCAGAGGTCATTTTGAAGGTCATTAACAGGCAAAAATGTTTTTTTAGGACCGCAGCCCCATTTTTTTACCATAGCATTTGGAAGGTGGTTTCAAACCCTTCACAAAACATTGGTCATGAACCCCCTACTTCTTCGGTTGGAACCAATCCAACAAATCTGATGTTGTTTCCGGATGCGGTACCGTAAAAATCAGTTCTCAAATCTCAGGCAACGAAATGTTATTCATTCGCATCATTGAACTCGCGTGATTAGTGTTGCCGCGATATTATCGTCGATAATTGAGGAATAATCGATTATCTCAATTCTTACACGTTACTATGGAATATATAATCCACGAATCTTCGATTATGCTCATAATGAAACGGAATCATGAATAATCCCAGACTTGTACACAAAATAAACCAAGATATGCTTCCATTTATCGTTACGATATATCGATAATTATCGTTACGACAATGTAAAAATATTTTGATTCATTTTGTTTAAAAGACCAAGATGATCCATTATCCCGTTTTATTTCGTGCACAGTCGAAGATCTACGCGTTAAAAGTTCCATGAAAACCTGTCAAAATTAAGATAATCGATTATTTCTGAATTTCGACGATAATATCGCGGCAACACTACGCGTGATTATCCAGCGTTCGACCCTCGATGAGCCATCATAAAAAGTAACCGCAGTGATTTTCCGATCACCTCGAAATGAAACCATTCCCACCTCGAATTAGCATAGCAATGATATCGAAGTACTCGCACGAAATTCCCTGTTACGAAACATCAATGATCATTTCACATGGTCAATGAAATTTTTCAAAACCCAACGAATTTCAATGATTTTTCCTCTCTCCTTGTTCTCCTGATTCTTCCTCCTCCTCTTCCTCGAGGATCACAAGACAAGATGCTTGTTTATGGTAATGAAAAGACACCCAATGAACATACAAATCTTAAAAACATCTAAAAAACAACTCATAGACTTCTTTTAGATGTCTCACTGAAGACATTTCTAAGAAGTCTCTTGAAGTTATCTTAAAGATGTTTAATAGATTTTATTTCAAAGATGTCTTTAAAGATTTAATTAAAGACATCTTTTAGATATCTTGAAAATCAAAATCACAATATTAATAATATAATAATATACCGATAATGATTATAGGCCTGAATTAAAAAAAATATCAATTTTGATATAAAATCAAATCATTGGCGACTTTCATTATAAAATCTTATGAAACCTTGCGGGTCTTGCATCTTTCATAGGATCCATAAGTTTTTATCAGGTTTTGCTTGGTATTTTCAGCAGGAGTGTTGCAATCAGCTTCTTCCATCATGTATTGAACTTATTCACTGATTACCGTATCCCAAACGCACATTTGCTTGAATTTGGATTAATACTTTGTTAATTATAAACACACTTAGAAGTTTGAGTATATTTACATACTTTCGAAGGAAAAAATTTCTTTGTCTTTTCTGGTTTGTCTTCTTGAAAAAAAAAACTTCTTTCAAAAAAAAAAATTTCAATTTGAGATAATAAACTTGTAGAGAATGTTTTTATACTCTCCGATTAAACATGAAACAAAATAAACGAATCTCATAGTGTGCATTGTTTCTACTGAACAAATTGGATCACGTCGGACCACAATTGATGTTGCACGGATTGAAAACTTGATTCGTTCAAGTACTCCTGCTTAAAGAATTTTATTGAACCAATAGAATCTGCATCGGAATCAGTGGGTTCAATGAGATATTTTGAACAGGCGTACAAGAAAATTCTACGGTCATAGTTTGTAATTCCAAAAAAACACGAAGGTCCAAAGAATATTCAGTGGAGGTGCGTTGAACGTCCGGACAATGGATGATCCGAACATTCCTTGAACATAAATGTACGTATAATGAACGTGAATTTCACCTAAAAGATCTGTGTCTTGGGGAAGTTACAAGGATGGAATATATAATTCGCAAGACATTTTCAGATCATCTGAAAGTGTGCTTCAACCGTGGTTGATAAAACCTATTCATTCCTATTGAATGTAATAAATTCACATTAAAATTCGAATTCTGCACGTTTAATAGGAATAAATGGGGTTTTATCAATCAGGGAAGAGGTTCTAAGCAAAATTTGCAACATATCTAAAACTCGTCTTGAAGAAGTCTAAAAGATATCTTCTAGATATCTAGTAAGAGTTGTAAAAGATGTCTTACTCAAGACATGTTTTGGATGTTTAAAACTGTCGCATAAGACATCTTTTATACTTCTTTTAGAACAGTTTGTAAGACATCTTGCGAAGTCGCAGTGATTTGAGTTTACGAAATTGATAGTTTTCAGTTCTATTCAAGTGAAGATTCGTAGAAGTAAGGTCATCCGACGGGGCGGACCTTTGATCTGAAATATCTCCTTAAACGAAACAAGATTGAACGAATTTATGTGATGGACTTAGAAATCTGAATTTAGAATCGGTCGTTACCCGTGATTTGACGATGAATCAAAATCATGGTATAATCGTTTGTCGAACGTGAAAAAACGTAGTAGCTTCTAGTGAAGTTCGCTTATATTCCAATTAGAATGATAATTACACTTGTATTAGATTATCTTGTGTTTAGTTAGATAATAATTTTACGAATTGATAGAAAACTTTCTGTATATATATATCAAAGATTCTAGCAATAACCGAGATTCATGATTAAGATAAATGAAATTGCGGGAATAGGCAGCACACTCTTCAAGGCTTTTTTCTTTCCTTTAGATAATCGTTACACAGCTGAATTCGTAAAATACACGCGAAATAAGTATCTATCGATTGAGATGACGAATGGATCGGTAATGAAACTCTTTAAAACTTTGAAAAGAGGCTAGAATTTTTCTGAAAAAGAGAACAAAAATTTAACCATCAATCACACTGTAACAAATATTCGGGGTTTTTCTATACCTAGGTGAAGGAAATTTTCTATACTTGTACGGGAAAAGCGAATTCCCGTACACGTATAGGAATTTTCACATAAAAATATATTAAAATTGCTGTTTTTATGGGATTTTTACTGCAAATTTATGGAATTTTTCCCAAAATTCACGGGAGATTTCCTATTCATGTATGTGTTAATTACTTTACATACATGTATTTCAAGTTTCCTATAAAAATTTCTTACAGTGCAGTACACAGAGAAGAATGAAGGTCGAAAATATAGTAATCTTTAATTAAAATTTGAAAATATTTCTTAAAATCTGAAAGTTTCTCTCAAATGCATAATAAAAACAAAATGGTCCACTTTTTTGTGGAATTTTATTCGAAAAACAATGAAAAATAATCAATACTCAATAAAGAATAGAGAAACATATGAACTTTCCAAAAGTCGTGGGTGAAATTTTACAAAAATAGTAACAAAATTTCAATATCCTACTATTCACTCTGTGAAATTTCATACGCGACTTTTGGAAAGTTCATATGTTTCTCTGTTTTTCGCTGTTTTTCGAATACAATTCTATCAAAAAAGTGGACCGTTTTGTCTTTATTATGCATTTAAGAAAAATTCTCAGATTTTAAGAAATATTCTTAAATTTTTATTAAAGATTACTATATAATATCGACCTGTATTTCTCTCCGTGTATAAAGTCTAATCCCAAGACCGGAAACTTCAATGTAACTCAAAAAATAAAGAACCAATCAGGTGATAAATGGTCAATTTCGAATTGATTTATTTTGAAAGATAACCAGGCGAAAAGGAAAATCTCCTGATCATTTTTGATAGATTTACTGTGAGAAAATCACCGAAATATCATTGAAAAAAGAGTGTTTTTCACACGTTAGGTTATTTCCGGTTGATTTAGGGTTGCACACGATACGATACGATACGATATTTAGACCAATATCGTATCGATATCAATTATCCCAATCCCAGGTAGCACAAGCACGTTCTGAGAATGTTCTAAGAACATACGTTGAGGATATTCGAATATTCTATGGAGATTCTTATTACGTGCGAATATATTCTACGCACATTCTCAGAATGTTTGAATGAGACTGTTTCCCTAACAGCACAATGTGTCTCTGGGACGTTTTCTGAACGTTCAGAAAACCTCTCCTACGTTCTATAAACCTTCCATAAACGTTCCAGTGGCACGTTGTGCTGTCTGGGTTCAAATATTCTCAGAATATTATACCACGAGTATTGTAGGAATATTATAAGAAAATGCTGTCAAAATAGAAATTCCTGCCAATATAACTTCTGGATATAACCGAAAACTAATTCACAATGAATTTTTTCACTCATTAAACATCTGTAATCATGGATCCTTAGCAATATTATGGATTAACGTAGATGGGTGAAATACTTATGACCGCGACAAGCAATCATGATATATACGATATTTCCTAATGTTTTATTACACTTTTGTTGATTATTTTTCACGCATGACACTCTCAAAACATTCGGGATATCAAAGTGCACATTTATAAATTTCTCATTCCCCAAATACAAATTGAAACGATGTATTATCCAAGGGTCTGTCGCCTGTCAACAACATTATCCGCCATTACTGAATTCATGTCATTAAGATGCTTGCGCATGCGCTGCTCATCAATCTACCTACAAACTTTGTACGCATATCGTACGAACGTTCCTAGAATATTCGAAACAGTCCCATTCACATGTTCTAAGAATCTTCTATGAATATTTACGAAGCTTTTACGCTCTTTGTGAGAATATTCGATGCAGTACGTTTTACGGATGTTGTGAGAATATTCTCAGAATATTCTGTGTTACATGGGATATCATCATCGTATCGTAAATATCGTACATTGATTTCGAACTTTTCAATTCTAATTTATAATTAAAAGATTGGTTCTCTCTGAGAGAATGTAATTCCTATAATCTCGTTCTTCAAAACTAATTCATTTTGAATATATATATACTAGTACACTGAAAGAATTTTATTTTGAAAATTACCGTGAAATTCCAGTAATGGGTGGCCAAGTAGAAATTCTTCAAAAAATTACTGTACATTCTGTAAACTTCAACGACTTTCTGAACAACCCGAAGGGAACATGAAGCTCCGACAAATGTTCAGAATAGATCATGATAGATCAGACTGAAGCTCTGTTGGAGCTCAAGTTTAGATTCGTAAACGTTCGACGAAGGTCCGATGAACGTTGAAATGTCCACTTGAAAATAGTTTGAATGAACGTTTATAAAACGTTCATCGAACGTTTGCTAAAGGTTCGTTCGAGTTGCAATTTTTCGATCAAAGTTTTTTTCAAAGTATATTTTTCCACGAAAAAATTAAAGATTGGGGCATTTCTAACTATAATTGTAATTCCGTCTGAAACACAAAAAACTGAAGGTTGAATGAATCTTCGTAGAATCTTTAATAAACGTTCTATGAACCTTCATTCAAGCTATTTTCAAGCGGACATTTCAACGTTCATCGGACCTTCGTCGAACGTTTCCGGATCTAAAATTGAGCTCCAACGGAGCTTCAGTCTGATCTATCATGATCTATTCTGAACGTTCGTCGGAGCTTCATGTTCCCTTCGGGAATCGAAAGATATTTTTCCTATGAATTTTACCGACCGTACAGTAATTTTTTGGAGATTATTCACCTGTCCTCTCGTTACTGCAATTTCACTGTGATTTTTGAAGTGAAATTCTTCCAGTGTAGTTACTGAAAATGAAAACTACTAGTAACTCCTGAAGTAAAAACATCCTGTATCTCTATCAGCACAAAAAAAAGAATTTAGCTGTAGCAGGTATGAGTGCTTGACACGGACACGGACAGTAATTGAATTAGCTGCAGGAGTTAATGCTAAACACTTAGCTGCTACAGCTAAATTTTTTTCGCTGTTAGGAGTTTCCCTCCTCGAGAAAGTTACGTTGTGTTTGATTACCGTGTATAACGCAGTTCCAACATCCCACATAGCACAAAGACTTCTAGAAGATATCTTGCAAATAGGCATTTTCAAAGACATCTTATAATTTTCTAAAAAATTGCCTTTTGCATAAGATATCCCTTAGAACGCTTTTTCTGTCAGAACCAGTGTTTCCACACGGACAAAAAAAAATTTCCCCTAACTAGAATGAAAAGTCCCTAGTTATCCCTTTTTTCTTAGAAAGAAAAACAATCCCTCTTCATCCCTCTTTTTCCCTCTTTTGGAAGAAAGAAATCCCTAAATATTCCCCTTTTTGGGAAATGAATGTCTTGTTAAAGATACATTCTAAATATCGACCTTAGTTCAGGTTTTGTATTTCCATGAAAAAAATTATGCCGTCCAAAAATCCCCAAAATGGGATAATAATCCCTGAAGTGGAAACACTGGCCAGAACCTTGGTGCTGCATGGGATCTCAATATGGATTAAAACCCAATTTCATTTTACCAGTGAATATATAGTACTTTCCAGGATACGTGTTGCTTTTTTTTTAATGTCTGTGCTCTGCACGAAGAAGAATACACGGAGAAAAGTGCCGCCCGGAAATATAAGCCTTTTTCTTATTTTTTTTAATAAAACCAAAAACAGGAAAGTTTGTGAAATTAATTTTTGCATATTAAGAAACTACGAAAGATTACGAATATTGTAGAAGAAGTAGTGGGTAAGATTCAAATTTTATGAAGCGTATGGTGAAATTTGAATCCTAATTGTGACTTGTTCCGCAGCATTCGTAATTTTTCGTATTTTCATGTAAAAATTCATTTTACGAACCTCCCTATTTCTGGTTTACTAAAGAAAAAAAGAATATCTTATATTTTCGAGTAACATTTTTCTCCGTGTGACCGTTACATCCTAGTATCTGAAAAGTGAAACCAGTGCCCACGGTTATTCTAATTACAACATGCTTGTAAAATATCAGCGATATTCTCGAATATCGAAATCTTGATCTCGAATATTTTATCGGTTTATCTCATAAAGATATCGTATCGTAATATCGTGCATCCCTACACTGAGAGGAAAAACATCCGGGAACAATAAAATATTTAGTTGAATATAGTAGCCATAAAATACTCAATTGATTTGAATAAACTTCCATTGATTCGATTAAATATTTCATCAATGGAAACAGCAATTCAATTGAGCCAATGAAAGTTTATTCAAATCAATTGAGTATTTTATGGCGACTATATTCAACTAAATATTTTATTTTTCCCAGAAATTTGTTCTCTCAGTGTAGGTTGATTTATTAAAAATCGTAGGCTGCTTTTCGGTTGGAAAAATTCACAAACCTCACTGAGAAAACTATTTAGGTGCAATAACCAAAAACAACATCAAATAAAAAACTTGAGTTGCTTGAATTGAAATATTGTTTGTTTTTTTTTGCAATCGCTATTTTTTCAGTCACTTTTGGATCCACTTGAATTTACTGGGGAAGCTTCCACCAACGTTAGGAATCATAAATGAGAAACCGTGAAAAAATGAGAGAAAGAAAGGAACTAGCATGTTCATCACACTCAATACAGTTACTATGGTCAGTGACCCAAAAAATACAAACCGCACGTGCGAGCGCGAATCGTATATTCATGATAATGTCATCCGCATGACTCTTCCAAATTGAAATTTCCTGAAAATAATAAAAAAAAACGAAATTCTCATGTTAATATCGCGAATAATTACAACATTATTATAATAGAGAGAATATAAACAATCTCCAATTAAAGATAGACGTGAGCGGTACTCAATGTAATTCTTTTTTCTTTTTTCAATCTCATACATCGGTGCAAGAAGCTTGAAATTTATGTAAATTGTAAGGAAAAAAAAATTCTTCGATGTGTGTCGGAATAAATTTCATTCGGACGAATGTGTTTTACTTGTCAGCAAAGTTTCACACCATCAACTTGTACAGTACTTGAAATAATCACTCATCTTTCCTCGTGAGACAATCGCGCGGTAGACGCGAACACGTCGCCAAGTACCGTATGTACGATGATGGAAGAGAAGAACAAGATGTATTACGTTTATTTTTTTCGCTCATAAATTCTCGAGAATATATGCAGTCAATTGGAATGAGAACGAGAGTTGGGAGGTTGTTACATAAATCAGAGCCTGCCCACCACCTGATTCCTGGATATACGAAGTCAGTGATAATTACAAGGAAAAGCATATATCCAAGCCAACCTCTAACCGAATTCTACCGATATTTGAGAACAAATATCATAAACACCTTCGATACGATAAATTCGTTTGAACGTTACCAGATTTTTGAACTTGAACAGCCGTGTCACATAATTCTAAAGCGAATGGACTTGGTAATCGATTGAGCAAGTCTCAGGTCCGGTTTTTCTCATTTTCATCTTTCAAAATCGACATCATCAATGCTATCATCGATGATGAAGGAATTTCTGATTGTTTGTTGAACATTAACGCCAAGTTTATGAAGTTTCTTTCTCAATTTGTTTTTTTCTACACACGCAGATTAGTTTTCTCTTTTATGCAAATTTCTTTCAAATCGTAAAACTTCTGAATCTATGTGATGATACTTGATCAATATCGAATAATAAATTCAATGTCTATCCCCTATTGGGATACAACAATACCTTTCATCCAATCGAAGGTATTACGAAACTGAACTTGCGAGGATTATTATATACACGGAGAAAAAAGAAATTCTCTATGATAGCGAAATCTAAATTTGCCGTCACAGCAATTTTGTGAGAGGAAGGAAATATATGTAAACTTACCGTTTTTTAAGAATTCATTACGAAAAATTGACTGAGGATCCATTGACCGTCAACGGCCACACCTCATCCAGGCCACATAACGGCCAAATGGGGTGACTCATCGCACCCCACGCTGAAAAACCCGGTCGCACAAGATGTGTAGATGTTTTAAGACTTTTAACTAATTGTGTCAATTGTGTTCGCCCTGGTGAAAATGGAAGCGGGCAAGAAGGGTAAACGAAGCGTATGCTGAAAGGTAACAAAAAAGTTAAAGAAAAGTATACAGAGCTTGAATGAATGGAATGCAAAGAGTATGCGAAGCAGAGATTGAAACAAAAAAAGCTTATAAAATTTGAGAAATGTAATTTAAAAAATTGAACCCCATAGGGAGGATCGAATCGGGGACTTTTACCATGGTAGTCGAGGGTCTTACCCACTTAGCCATTGATCGTCGTTGGGATCGATAAAGATATTATTCAGAATCAGAATAGGTATGATTCGCATACGTTTAATATAACTCACTATTACTTCACATGAAGAGTGTATGAAACGGGATCGAAAGCTCATGAAGCGTATATGGAACGTATGATTTCATTACTTCACGGTAAGGGAGCATTACACGTTTCATGAAGAGGGAATTGAAACATTTTTCGCTTCATTTTCACCAGGGTTAACGCGTTGACTAGTTCTTCAATATTTCTAATGGTTTAACTTGGTTAATTTATAGATGGCTGTCTAAAAACTGGTCATATGAGTCAAAATTCAGGAAAAATTGCTTTTTTTGCCAAAAAATTCATTACTCTGCCATTTTACAATATTAACGGCTAAAACTCCAGGGTCACAAAATATATTTATTCTGCAAAATTACTGGAAAGGAAAATAAAAAAAATTACAAATCATGCAACTGGCTTTTTTTGCGTTTTATTAGATTTTAAATACATATTCATGATTAGGAACGTGAAAATACTATGTAGTGAAGTCACACCTCACACATGTATGTCACCGGCAGATGCTGTTTGTTGTATTTATTGTAAAGGTTTGAGACCTCTAATTCCACTTTTTGCAAGCCTGGAGTCAACTAGTCACCCCGTGTCACAGTGTGACATTTTCACAATCTGGCGGGATTTAATTCGATATCAATCAGAATGGTTCGAGACTTACCTTCTATAGGTTTTCGGGATCGCTGATTAAGAAAATTTGTTGTCAAAAATTCGAAATTCAAAATGGTGGATCCAATATGGCGGACCAAAATTAGAAAATTCATCGGATTTCTTTGAAACTCGATGGTTGGGACTTTTTGGGGTCGCTGATTATGAATTCATTGTCGAAATTCCCAAATTCAAAATGGCGAATCCATTATGGCGACCCGGAGTTTGAAAATTCATCTGATTATGTCGTAAAAATTTGAAATAAAATCCAAGATAGCATTGAATCTTTCCTCTTTAATTATCTCGCACCATATGCGGAAAACATGAGCGTGAGGGACGTCGTCACCCGCCATCTTCAAAAATATATACAACTTAGATCCGCAGGCAGATAAGATATCTACGAGAAGGGGACAAACTGTTCTTCAAGAATATCAGTGAGCGAACACAATATTCGGCAATATGAGAAAGTTTTTCTCTCCTAAACTTGATAAATCCATTACACAATGATTGAAATTCTATGTGAAATTATTTGAAGGCTACGCACAAGTACGTAATTGGAAAATAAAATAATAATAATAATGTGAACTGAGCCACATGAGACAGAGATTCATATGTAGAATGAACGAACTATCTTCCGGAGGGTCTTTGACGACACGGAATGTATTTGCAATTTTCTCCCTTACTAACGCTCCAACAGATTCCTGAGATAACAAATCAAAAGTTTTTTCCGCAAAGACCGCGCGATAATAGTCAAACAACTAAAGTTCCCCTTTAGTCAGTTAGTTTACTAAAACATGGCGTGTTCTGATATTTCGAATTTGCACCTCGAATTTTTTACTTTTGCAGCGCTAAATGCGTCAAATGCCACACTGTGCGTGTGGCCGTTAAGGGTTAGCGAAATAACACACATCTTGAAATCTACGTTTCAAATTATCTTTGTAATTTGGTTGAAACACAAATATTTCAAAATGGTGGAGCTACAGCTGCTAGAAGTTGGTCCCTCGTTTTTGCAGCGTGTGGCCTACAGGCCTGAATTTTTTTCAAAAATCTCAAAACCTAAATTCTGTCATTAGAATACGTGAAAACGCACAACTTGACGGAGCCGAGGCAAATGAAAATGGAAAATCGTAAATTCAGAAGCATTTTGAAGAAAACAAACTTTTGTTTTTGATTGAAGGGGGGAAAGTCCCGAAACAAGGTAGATTTTCAAGGATTTTATTTTTTGGTGAAAAAGTGTCGCTTTTCTTCAAATCTTTTTTATTGTGAATCAGAAACATCCTTAATACACGATGTGATTTTTTTTGTTTTCAACTTTCAAAATGGTAGCGCTGCTCCGCGTCAAACTCGAGTGTTTTTAAAATTTGCTTGCAAGATAGCGGCTCTATTTTTTATCTGTAACAAAAAATCAAAAGAGGTTTTGTTAGAAACATTATTTTTAACCCTTACCGTGTAATCTTTTTCGGCAACTTAAACGTGTAACATCGGGTATCTCGTGTTCGATGCTCAAAAAAGTACATTAAAGTGTTCTAAAAAATCTGAAAAAATTCATGTTACCTTATTAACCATGCTACTTCAAGGATCAATCGATATATTCCCAACTTTTTAACTTGTCTGAACAATATATTTACATAAACAAATAAAAACGTGGAAAAATATTGATTTTCTTCAACAAATCGTAACTTTGGTGGAAATTAATACATTTTGAAACTTGGAACGGGAAATTGAAGCTCAAGAATAGTACTCTGAAGAAGGAAATAGTCGAAGCATGCACGGAGAAAACTGAATAATGATATCAATCAAACTAATGGTATCTCGTACTTAACGATTTAGTGAAATATGGACAGACCAAATGTTTAGTATTAGAAACCGAATGCACATACAGTTCATGTCACCATAACAAGTCAAATTAATTTGACCAAACTTGTATTTCATTCGATTACCCAAGCATTGTTATTCGTACCAAACAGTGAATGGTCGCATAATTGATTCCACCACACAAATCATCTATTTCGCGGAATGGGCATGATAATTTTTACTAAACAACAATATGAATTCGATTCAACAATAAAAAAGTTTTTGTTATATTATGAAGGTTGTTAATGTTGTCTTTAGAAATAATTTCCCAAAGCAGCAAAAATTTTGATTGCTTGACATTCATTACTGTTGAGTTGAGCGTGAAGTTGTAGCATCGAACATCGATTGCACATGACATTTAGGGTGTTGAAAGCGGGAATCGAACCTCAACATCCTACCGACCTACCTACCTACACCTAACGCGTATACCACTTGAGCTAAACTGAACATATAATTTTCCTAGCTTTGCGTATCTCTTATAAGTGTTTGAAGAACTTATGATTAGAGGGTACTGTTGAAACAATTTTGGATTTTCTAAATAAATTGATTTTGTAAAGTGTTGATTATTAACTCTTAGTCTGTAAACGTTTTTTTGGGACACGTAAACTGTAAACGGGGGTCATTTATGTCCAAGGCAATGAAAAAGTATAATCAACCATGAGGAAAATTCTGAAAAAATTCATGTAGGTTCCTTAACTTTTCTATTATAAAAATCTATCTTGATATTATGAGAAAAAAAATTTTTTCAACACTATATAAATTTTAAAAATGTAAAAAATGAGAAAAGTAGTTCTTTGTTCTAAAAATCATAACTATTGAACAAATGAACGTAGTAAAAAAATTCAAAAAAGGAATTGAAGTTGAGAAGTTGTATTTTCCAGAAAAAAATAGTACGATCTTGTATTTATAAAAAAAATGCTTAAGTTTTGAACTTGAAAATAGGGATTATTTTAATCGCTTAATGTAGATTTTTTTTTTATAAAATACATATTATTATGACTCTTCAAGTACTTTCAATCAAAGAAAAATATTGAAGTATGAGATCATTCACAAAATTTTGATTATAAACAAAATGATAATAATTGCTTCTTGATTTAATTAAATAGAGCAGTTTCGACAGAAAGTTAATCGCTCGTCTTCACATACAGGTTTTTTGCACTTCATACAACAATACGATGTTTTCTTGTCTTCTTTTTTGGGACAAACAGCGCAACGTTCTATAGAATAAAATTTGTTTTTTACCTCAGAATTTCTGATATACGTAGTCTGTAAACGGGGGTCGTTTGTGTCCACAAAAAATTTGAAGTTACTCGTACGACAAGTGTTTACCGAATTGGATAACGATACTTAGGGAACTGAAAGCATAGCCTAACACAATTTTTCACAACATGGTCTCATCCCCCTCCCTTTCCTATTTCAAAAAATATGGAGGGAACAAATTTATGTGCGGACACAAATGACCCCCGTTTACAGACTAAGGGTTAAGACGAGAATCATGATAGGCATATTCCATATACGAGTTATCATCAACTCCTTTCCTGCCATTAACACATTTATGAGTAAAAAAAATCGTTTATAAACAAAACAGTGTCGGTAAGCGAGGAGAGTTCGTTCATTCGGTTATGTTCGACTCGTTTCGGTTCACTCCGCTCGAGCGCGAATAAAATAGTTATTATTACTAAACAGCGTAGTAAAGGCAATTGAGTCAGTCAAACTCACTACACCATCCGTAATATTGATCATACATGGACTACTGCACCATTTTGTTGAAATCACGAATCTTTACTGAATTATATTTAGCACAATAAAATGATTGCTTAGTGCTTTCAGCGAAACAAGGTTTTACTAAACGATAATGGTGAACGTCACTATTCCAGTTTTCTCCGTGTGTATAAATTAATGGGACGCTCAAGTTTTGATATTTTAGCTGTGATAGCAAAAAATGTGCCAATCCAGCGGATTTTTTAGCTAGATTAGCAAGAAGATTTGCTATTTCGTATGTCATACCTCGATTTGCTGCGTCAGCACATGTTTTTTCTCCACATTACAATTGATAAATCATGCCACCGTTGAAGAAAGAACCCAACACCGCGAGGGAAGGAGATAATAATTGAAAGAGAGAAAGCACGATTGAAACTTTAATGGCACCTCATCTGTATTTTTGACAAATTTAATTGATCTCAAGTCAAATTCACACTAAAGAAAAAAAAGCTTGTACCGCGATATCCAGGTATTTATTCACACGTTCGACCCACCGCAATACTTACCACTTCGTAAGATGCAAAATTTATGAGAAAACGTCAATGTCAACGCTCGTTGTATTTTTCAAAATATTATACTAATAGATAGAACTCGACAGTCCAAAGCTATGATAAATCGATAATAAATCTCTCACGCTCATTACGTATAATAAGCGTTTGAGTCGAATCTTGTTTCCTGTATAAATCAGTAGCGCGTATTACGTCTATCTTGATATTCACGAGCATCGATCGACAGGAATATTAATTGATTATCGGCAATTTTGGGGAGTCATTAATTAATAGATCATTCGTCGAATGTAATAAATTACACCATTCAAATCGTCGTTCGATTGATTTATTCATGAGATATACGTTCGAACTTTTTCACCTGAAAATGAATCAAGTGGCACTGAATGTAATTTCGTCATTCACAATTGAAAATAGAGAAAAATATCATACAAATTCAGTATGATACGAGCGGTAATGAATATCGCATTCACACCTGTTTGTTTCTCCCATGCCGCTTGATTATCCGTGTTTATTCATCGTAAAGGGATAGCGCGAGCACGTAGCATAAAGAGAGGCTAACAGATACAAGGGGAACGAATAGTTCCCAAAGGTCATGCAACCGATAGCTGAATTACTCAACCGCAACTAGACCAGATACCGTCTAATTACTTGTATCGAACGCTCCTACCTTATTATATGCTTCTTTGTTGTTGTTGTAATCCATTTGATACGCTCAGGAGAAAGTCTTGTATTTCCAAGTCATTCTGGACTCTTCCTCGTCACGATAATTCGAAATTTCTGACAGTTATTAGATTTTTCGACATCAATCTTCGAGATATCTAATGTATCACGACTCATGATTGTGAATTTGTTATTTGTTATATCTCAATACGTAATCCTTGAAAGAAGATAAACGGGGCATCGGTTGGAATATGCTGGAGATAATTCGAGCAATGATCCATCAAGTTGGAAGAAAAATTTATCTTAAATGAGATTTAATGGGTGTTGTTTAGAAATTCTTAGAATCAAGGATTAGAAGTGAAGAAATCAGTTTTGGAAGATCTTGGACTCGAAACCATAATCATTCATAATCAAAGGGCAATATTTATATTCCTTGAAAAATTTCTTACAGTTGTACGACTTATTCGTGTAGAATCGAGGATTCACGGATTCGATTAACGGATGTTGCTGAAGTTTCAATCGTTTATTGAATCGAATTGGCAATAGAATAACAAAATACTCGGCTGTTGAAGAATCCAAATTTTGCAATATACATTCTTTGATTGATGTTTCCACATAGAGAAAAATTCAGTTCTTAGATATTTAAAAGATATCTCGCAATTTTGAAAGATGTCTTGCAAAAAGGTCTCGAAGATGTCTTTTAGAAATCCAAAAGATGTCTTACGCGATTGATTCCGACAAATTCAAGATATCTCAAAAAGGTCTTGTGGATGATATGTTTCAGACGTATTCGATCAAGTCCTCAAAATGTCTTGAAGGATTCATAAAAATATCTTAGAAAAATCTTGAATCGTGCGTAAAAAAAATTCTCCCCTCTTTTTCTTCTTCTTCCTCCTTTTTTTTATTTTGATCCCCCTCTCAGTCCTAAAAATTTTACTTCATTTCGGATTCTTGGGGTCGCGAGATTCGAACCCGGACATTTCACGACGTACCTACGCTTTAATAACCTGAGCCATACGGACAATTTGATGCCGACAGAGGCGGACTTTGGTTTCTGCCGCCCCTGTGCCATCTAGCTCGCCGCCCCTTATATGGCAGCAAAAATTAATTTTTCACAAAAATATTAATTATCAAAAAATGCCGTTTTATCGCTTGGAATTTATTATTCTCCTAAAAATTATTTTCAAATTATTCAAATTGAAAAAAATTTTTTTCGACTTGATTGCCGCCCTTTTACGACCTGCCGTCCCTCTGCCATGGCACCGTTGGCACAGGCCATAGTCCGCTCCTGGATGACGGTGCTCATAATTGTCAATATCACATGAAATTCAGCGTAAGAAGTTCGATAATTCGCAAAATATTGTGACTTGGAGAAATTTGTTGGTATTTATATGGATTATTGAAGCTTTTAATTCATGAACGAATTCACCTTTTTTGCAATTTGATTGTGAACAAAGACAATTGAAGTGTTATCCATATGCACTCATAACCTCAAAACTGCTGATCTTAGAGATACATTTGGCAAAACATCTTGAACATATCTTTTGAAAGACATCTTGAAGATGTCTTTTTGATATGTCTTGTAGATGTCTTTCAAAGGATATTTTGAAGATATTCATGCCCTGGTTAAAAAATCCGATAGAAACTGATTCAAAATTAATCGGAATGAATTGGGTCAATCGGAAAGCTCCAAGTACTCATTCAGAATGAATAGGACTCAATTGGAATTTATTGTTTGTAGGATTGAATCGAGGATTTACCCATTGAAAAATGCGTGTCCTATTGGAATTAATAGGATTTAACGCAATTTATCGGTTTGTATAAGAAATATCTGGTTGGATCTTTGGAAGTTTTTTCATCTCATGAGGCAAACGGTTTTCATCAGAAGTATCTATTGGAATTGAAGGGGAAATCTTTGGAATTGTATAGGGAATATCCAATTCAATTCTAGAATATATAAATTTTATTTATCAATGGGTTTCAGTTGGATCATTTCAACATTTGAATTTATTCGAAATAATAGAAATATTTACATATCTGAATATTCAGTGGGTTTGTATGATGGATATCCAAATAAGTTTTGAAATTTCTTCTATTTCATTGAAACAGTTGGTTTTCATCGGAATTTTCGGTAATCTCAATCTATCGAAATTCATGGGAAAATTAATTGAATTTGAGATTCTGTGGGTTCCTATAAGAAATATCCAATTCACTTTTACAATGTATGGACGCTATAGATCAATTGGTTCAACAATTCCAATTTATCGGGAATAATAGAAAAGTTCCCAGATCCTAATATTCCATAAGTTGCTATGGGAAATATTCAATTCGACTTTAGAATGTGTAGATTTTATTGGTCATTCGATAGGATTCAGTCAAGAGGAATAGAAGGCGATTCAAATTCAAACGGATTGAATGGGAGTAATTGAAATGCTTGAACTGTCCAATAAAGATTGATGAGAATAAATTAAAATCAGTCATCCGTGGAGTTGAATCCTATATTCGCCCGTATATAAATATCTATCAATTTGATTGGGGGTAATGGCATGTGTTATATTGTATCAGTTTTTGTAAGAAATATATGATGTAATTGGAGAAGGTTTTTTCTTTTATCAACAAATCGTGGTGGTACACTTTGTAGATTGGAATATTTAATAAATGTGTATGATAAATACGCAATTCGATTTCAGAATGTATGCATTTTATGGATCAGTTAATTTTGATTGGATTGTTTTGGAATCCAAATCTACTGGGAATAATAGGAGAGTTCTTAAATCTAAATTTCCAGTCCATTTGTGTATGGAATATTCAATTCAAATTGAGAATTTCTATATTCGGTGAAATGGTTTCTATTGAAGTGTTTCATGATGTCCATTTACAGAGACGGATAGAAATGAAGTCTATAGATTTGAAATTTGATGGTTTGGATAGAAAATACCTGATGCACTTTTAGAATTGTTCCATTTCACTGGTCAATTGGTTTTTATTGGAATTTGCCGTAATGTCAATCTGAAAATGCGCATGCGCGATGGAATCTGAAGCTTCTCTTATGAGTCACAAGATGGCCTTCTCGCACGGTTGAAGTGTAAAAATGGAAACAATTGATCGATGGATTATAAAGGGCTCCGGATCAAGGTTTGATTGAATTTACAGAAGAGTTCCTATCGTAATAGCATCCAACGAAAGCCAAGTCAACTAAATTTTTTGTCACGAGGTGCGTCATTGGTGTGTTAACCTGCACGAGATCGTTCTGATGAGGATTCTCCTGATTCGACACCCTGGTGCAAATTTCCGCTTTTTCCGCACTTGAATACTGTTTCGTTTCCTCTTCCACGTCGCTCTGTACCCTTCTTACGCTTCCGTTTTCCCTAGGGCAGACACACCTATCGAATCCTATTACCGAAAAAAATTCATCGGAAGACAACGGCTGCTCTTGTCATATCACCGGTGATATCCAATACTTGTTTTTTGGAAGCAAGATTTCATAGATATTGTTCTTTAACGTTATTGTAAGAATACACTCAAGCCGATCAGAAGGATTCTAATCAGAACCAATGGGACATTACCGTTATAGAAACCCAGTTCATTCCGATAGATGTTTTTCATCAGATTCAATCCAATTGACAAAAATTTTATTGGTATCAATTGGAAATTTCCGATGTAGAAACTCAATTCATTCCGATAGGATTTCTGTTCATCGGAATTTTCAATCAGGGTGTTTGTTGGGCAGTAATCTTTAATAGAAAATTGGAGAATATTTCTTAAATTCGTAATAATCCAAGTAAAAAGATTTGGATAGATTCGGATAGAAAAAGAAAGCGGATAGATTCGGATAAAAATTTGCCGATTGATACAAAAATAGGATTGAAACGAATGAAGGTGGATTGTATTATTTCTATCCGTTTCAATCCTATTTTTGTATCCTTCTGCAAATTTTTATCCGAATCTATCCGCGTTTTTGTCAGGGAAAGATAACACGGTTCACATTTTTGTTTGATATTACTTGATGAACAAACAGTAGGAAGAAGTATGAATTTTCCAAAAGTCGCACATGGAATTCTACGAAGTAAGTAACAAAATTTCTAAATTCCACAAGGGGATAATTTTTTCTATTGTTTGTCAATTATTGATAGTTGTCCTTTTCTTTTTCGAGTAAAAATCAACAGAAGTGAGAACTGTTTTATATTTATTAAAAATTTAAGAAATATTCTCGAATTTTCTATTAAAGATTACTATAATCTGGATCCACACTGTAAAAAAAGAATCGGAATTTTCCTACACGCAGCAACCAGAAAATTCCGATCATGCGATAGGCAATCAATTTCCGATTGATTCATACGAAATTTCTCATAAATTCAACCCTAGAACACAACACTGGGGTATTTTTGTATCCCGAAGCGTTTTGAAAATTGTAGGTGAAGTAGGTTTTGCTACACATCGACCCAGGATCCTGACCATAATTCAGTTTAGAGTTCTAAAAGAGGGAAGATTTTATTAGAAGCGTTAATTTACCTTTCGATTGCGGCTGATAACAACGCGAAGTGAGCGTGGGGTACGAAATGACCCCAATGTTGTGGTAACGTCGGTACTCTGTGCGATTTTAAAGGAAAATCTTGGGTTTTGCAGCAGTTTTTGCGGAATTTGAGTTCTCTGTCATTATTCGAAGTGTTTTCATGTTTAAAAAAAAATATAAATCAATTTTGTTACCAATGGAACTGATTTTTCCCATTTATGCGAAGGAAGAAATTGAAAAATGTTTTCTCTTTATTCTTCAGTATTATCCTACCAACGAAAATCCTGTAGAATTATATTTTCAAATGAATAAATGTTTTCATAAAATTTACATCGACTTTCGCCCTTTATTGAGGATCATCAATTTTTCAACTTTCTGTTTTGGATAATTGTTCCAAGTTTCCAAATATTCTGAGACATTCAAAATTGAATGGAAATTCGTTGAAAAAAAGTCAAGATGCCATTTTTTGCCATTTATTTTTGCTTTCAAATAATGTTTTACCATTTTTCCATAACATTCTCGCATTGGAATTTATACTTTTGTTTCCATCTTGAAGAAACAAAGGAAATCATGTGTTCCAAATTTCATTTTTCATGGCGAATATTTGTGTAAATCGCGTTCAAAGGTGTGGAGTAAAAAAATACCCCAGTATTGTGTTCAATAACAAAGAAAATAACGCATGTACATATTAATTACTTCCGAACATTTATTTGCATTTTCCTGTAGAAATGTTTTACAGTGCGCATTTTTCTCCGTGCAGTTCCAAGAATTGAATTCGAAGAAATAAAGATCGATGATATGACAGAATTTTCGTTTCGGTTCTCTATAAACGGTTCGAATTTCGAGAACATATGAGCGGTTCGTAATAGGTATCATTCACCATAGAGCTTCGAAACTGAAAGTTCCGAAGAACGATACCCGTTTGAATAGCCCCCGGCAACAAATTCATGACGTAGCGTGTCGTCTTATCGTACAACGGCGCATATTTCAACCAGCGTTCGGTGCATCCCTGCGGTCGAGTCAAAAATTTTATCACGCGCCATATGTTATTGAGAAAATTTTTATTTGATCGATCTAAAGAATTACGCAATAAAAATCCAATTTTATTCACGAATTTCATGGACGGTGTCGTAACAAACATGTCCCCTGCAAGATCCCCTGAAAGATCATAAACGTATACGTCTTAACTATTTTTAATTCACGGAACTCCCCACAACTAACATTTATTCAAAATATCAAATTCATTCAAAAAAATATAATCAGAAAAATCTCTTCTACGTGGAGAAAATCTTATCTCCGTTATGATCGATAATTAAGTATTTTCATCATTACAAATTTACGTCAACGTCCCTATGAATTTCGTATAATTCTAAGATACGAAGGAACATAAATTTAAATGCGAGGTCGATGCCCTGTCTTGAGAAGAGGACTCGTGGGGTATCCAATTAGGTAATGTCGTGTCTGTGGATTACATTTATCGACTATAAATTATATAATCAACAACGTTCTAGTGTCCTGCATTGTACACGTTATTTCCTGAATGAATGTGTCGTGTGCTCATTATGAAATCCATCGAAGAAAGTAAGATGCAGCACATCACTGGCGACGACATCGGCATTCTTATTCATTGAGATATCCATCTTGTCTACGATTGCACAAAAATACTAATAATAAAAGTTACAAAAAGTTCAAGATCAGTGTAAGATACGTTGTAAGGTTGTCACTGTTTTATTTCTTCTTTTTTACCTCGTTGAGGATGAATGGAATCATTTTTTATTCGAAAATCGTATTTTTGTAACAACGAATGACACATTCGTGAATAAACTTGGCACCATTTTTTGCCTGTTGCGGTTCAACTCGACAAGCGCTGTTTATGAATAATTCATTTGTATGGGGATGAAGAACTCGAGATACTATAAAGTACAATCCCCTGTGGGATAGGTAGTAAAAGTAATTCGATGTGAGAAGAAGTACCGAGGAATGTACAGAGGAATCTCTACAACGATTCCTCTCTATTCTTCTGCCAAACTCTTCGCGTTTGCTTCGATCACCGATCCTCTCTATCGTACTTATCATCTTTCATCATCTTCTGCATTATGTTTCCACGTGGCTGGGCTTTGCTACCACGTACCATCGACGAAAATTCCAAATAATCCATAGCGAGATCCAGGAATTTCAAATTATTTATAGAAAATAACTCGCGAGGTTGAGAATACACGAGTATAAATCTTTTAGATGACCTTTATCCCACATGTATATCATATCGACGTCATTTATCAGCGTCTCATTATCTGGGAACAGATCCCCAGTTTATAGTACATGAACGTTTATAGCTTTCGATTTCAAATTATTCCAAAAATTTCTTACGATAAGAAACAAATGTAGGAGAATTAGGAATTCAATTTTGGTTTCTGCTTTTTTCTTAGTAAGGTAACCCGATCAAGAACTAGAACTCGATCATTTTCATTATTACATGAATTTACGAAGTAATTTAGCTAGAAGTTTCGACAGAAAAACTTGATTTTCGATTCATTAGGTACTCTTACCTTCCTGTACGAAGAACAGATTCGCAAGCACCCAGTATATCAAACTATCATGAAAAATCGAGATTTCAATCTGAATATCGATTCAATTCAGCACTTCGCTTGCAAATTCATCATCTCTGTTGAAGTTCCCGACTGGAAATTGTCATCAGGTTAACCCAACATATGATGAGGACCTGACAAGGTCATCCGAAATAAGAAATACCCGTTACGGTCCTGATCGGGATTAGGTGTGGATGACTCACGTATGGATGACCTCATTTGGTCCTAGTCAGGATTTCCTCAAATTATCCTGAAAAGGTCGAAGTAGGTTTTCCCCGCTGTATCCGCATCAGGACCTCGTTCGGTCATCCTAAGATCATGGACATAGTTTGATAAACTGAATACAAGAATGTACAGACTTGATTTCAGATTGTACACTCTTTGATTAAACAAATTTTCCTTCAATAAGAAGAACATGTTTGAACGATTTTCAACTGTGCCTGTTTTTAAATTCAATCCCTTCATTCCGAACACATTACCTACTTCTGAAAACTGTTGAACAATTTGTTCAATCTATTCTCAATGTGAATTGAAAACTAACTATTTGGGTTTTAATTAGGCGGAACTTATGAAAATTTCACAAGATTTTCCACGTTATGCATACAGCGAAAAAAACTTAGCAAACGTTCAACCATCACCAGCGAAATAAGTATTTCATTTAACTTATCACAATTCTCATAAGGTTGATTTATTGACTATTCAGCATCATTTTTCTTTTCTACACATCACATCATCTGAGTATTATTCAAAGAGTATATATGAACTGAATGAATATGTGTTTCGCCATAATCAAATATAAGTTTCGAACAAGTACTCTTCTTTCGTTATGTCTTGATTAATACGCATAAAAAAATCTGTTACTGCGTGCAAAATGAATTATTGAATCAGTTATCACTGCTGTAATATGTAAAAAATCATAAGTTGCTGATGTGGTGACAATTAATTCTATTCAAATATACGATAATATCAACAACGACAATATCTATATCAATATTAATTTACATCAGTATTTTTCGGAAAAAACTCAGAAATCCCAATCATTTTGTAATAATAAAGGTCATGAAGAACTCATTCGATCAAAAATATTTCAAGCGAATGTTCAAAATGAAATGCAAAAAACTTGAATTATTCACTTTCAGCTCGACGGATGGTTTTACTTTTCAAATTAAAGAGTACTCTTGAAGTTGAAATTTGTTAATTTCCGAAAAAAGCCTCATTTTCTGAGTTGAATTTGTTGTTAGGGTGATGATAAACTTGTAAGAAGAGTTTGAAAGTTGAGTGGAATCTATATTGATCAGGAAAGTCCAAATCGTGTGGCAAAAGTTAGAAAATCTGTCAACTTAGCTCACGGCGCATGGGCTTTTCTTCACTAAACCAAATGCTGGCAGGAGAAATTCATCAAAATATAGTGGATTCAAAGTGATGTGAAGTAAGAGAGGACCGAAATATTCATTAGATTTTATTCGTTCTTATAAACGTTCTAAAAAATAAGAAAAGACTATAGAAGATCCAAAGTGTCGTCTTCCCATATTTTTGTTCCAATAATGTTGTGTCATGTTCCTACAAATAAATGTTATTATATTTATGAAACAGGTTCAATACACATGTTTTCTCAACCTAACACTAGTTATTGGTGAAAAGATACGAAAATGCACACTCAAAAATGCAAATCATTGAAACAAAAATATTGAGAGACGATACATTGAGTCATACATAGCCTTACCATATTTATCAACATTCTTATAATAACTAATAAAATTCAATGCGTGTATCTGTCCTCTCTTACTTCACATCACTTTGAATTCACTATATTTTGATGAATTTCTCCTGCCAGCATTTGGTTTAGTAAAGAAAAGCTGATAGAATACCCATGCGCTGTCAGCTAAGTTGACAGATTTTCTAACTTTTGCCACACGATTTGGACTTTCCTGATCAATATAGATTCCACTCAACTTTCAAACTCTTCCTACAAGTTTATTATCACCCTAACAACAAATTCAACTCAAAAGATAAGGCTTTTTTCTCAAATTTGAAAATTTCAACTCCAAGAGTGCTCTTCAATTTGAAAAATAAAACCATCCGACGAGCTGCAAGTGAATAATTCAAGTTTTTTGTTATTCATTTTGAACATTCTTTTGACATATTTTTGATCAAATGAGTTCTTCATGACTCATATTTCTTACAAAATCAATATGATCTCTGAGTTTTTGCCTAGAAGTGCTGATGTAAGTATTTGAAGAAAATTCATTTTCACTGCATCAACAAATTACGATTTTTGACACGTTACAACAGCTATGACTGATTTACTTAATCATTTTGCACTTACTAACAGACTTTTTGATACACATTATTCAAGAAATAACCACCACACATTTCACAAAAATAATTCATCCATTTGTTGATCACATAAATTTAACCTCACATCTGTCAACCGAACTGCAATTTTCACACAGGCTCATAGATTAGTTTTGATTTATTTTTGAGGTTTTAGTAAGGAATTCCTCACAAAATCCTAATTAGTCTTTCCTGATAGGGTCCTCATAATAGTGCAGCGTGACATGACTTGTTAGGTCCTGATGAGGTTGCCTTATCAGGACCTGATCTGGATCAAGGTTTACCTGATCTGGTCCATGGGGTAAATTTCTAGTCGGGTTTCCTGGTAGAAATCAAGCATTGAAACGCGACGAAAGCGTAAGTTAAGAGGGAATTGGAGGATTTTACCCGCTTCTTTCAGGTTTGGATCTTCATACCAGGGATCTGAAACAACAATATTTTGACAGTATTGTTTTACAGGGACAAGAAGATAAGAAAATGGTGAGGCAATACTGCAATACCGAGAAGAACAAACAAGTCATCTCTTCCTTGAAAAGAAAACATCTTCTCGGAAAAGACCAGACACCTGGGGGTCTCGTCGATAGGAGTTATCAAAGTTATCTCACGAAGAATTGGACGCTCATTGTAGGTTGGATATTGCTATATATATATATATATATATATATATTGCAAGATGTATGCGGATGATGAATTGTCATAGCCGTGTCGTACACGGCTCTTTAATCACCTTACCTTTCGACTGCGTAACATTTGTTGAAGCAACTCAAAGTGAGTTTGGCTCATCTGCCGCTGTTATACGCGTGAAAGTAAAAATACTTTACGCGTGTATACACATGTGTATAGTATTCAGGTTAGCGGGATGACCTCCGCTTCGGTACAAATTATGGCTCGTCTTATTCAATTGCCGCTTAATCGCAACGGGGACCTACTTCTTAAGTTTGCCGTAAAAGCAGGTCTGGGCTGCCCCTGATCGGACCACGAAAAATCGCCAACAAATGCGTGCAATTTAATAACGAGCGTGCGATTATCGTTGAGCATTTATTCGATGTTAGAGTCCCTTCCACGAATAACTCTCCTCTTTTCATTCCTTATTCCATTCGGGGTGTGCGATGCGATCCCACGCGAATCTCAATTCCTTCTCATTATTCTCCTCCCCAAAAGTTACGAAACGTAGAAGTACACGCGCGGGCTATCGTATATTATCACTCTTGCTTTATAAAGTGACTGTCATGTACCATCGCTCGTTAACTAGTATTTATGCAAACTTCAACCTTGAACTATACAAAAATTAGAAGATTTTGTCCCGTGTCACTTCCACTTGAACAAAAATTCACTGAATCGTGAAATCCGAGAATCTTCTTCTCTCTCATTGCCACCACCTTCCTTCCTCCATTCTCGATGGATTATCCGAAAATTTGAATTTTCAATTCGCTATATTTTTGTGATACGGATATACGCGCGGTGTTGATCGAATAAAGAGATAACGTTGGCGAAGAGATTCTTTACGAGATACTGAAACAATATTTATAGGATTTCAAATGAAAGAAATTGGAGAAATATGATGAAATATGGGGAGAGGATTTTCGTGATTATGTGTATAAATTGGAAAAAAAATAAGAGGGAATTTAAAATCCGAGGGAATGGCGTGGAATAGAATTTCGAAGAATATTTGAAATTTCGAGAGCGGATATTAAAAACGATGGAAGAGTCGTTAGATTTCATAAGATATTGTCGTTAAAGTCATACCATCGATGGGTTTTTACGGCTGTAATTGAGAAATTGACGTACAAAGTTCCAAAGATTCGTTAGATTTACGGATGTTCTTTCGTACAAATCAGTTGAAAAAAAAACTTGATATATTTGAAAGCAAGGTACGCGGGGGTTCGTATTTTGCGCATCTCAAAAACAGAATATTTTAGATTCAATTTCGCGATACCATATACTATTCGTAATTCCGCATACTTCCGCAGTAAAATTTCGATTCCCCAAGAGACGGATTTTATTCGCATTGTTTTGGCGGTGATAATAAAACATCGGCGATCATTGGAATCTGGAAAACTTTGTTTACGATGATATTATCGATTGGAATAAAAGTGAAGTCAATCGATATTTTAAGACAGCGATGAGTATAAAATTGAGAAAAACAATTCCAACAATACACAACTATGATATAGCCCAGATGAAGTTGAATCATCGAATGAGAAAATCATCATTTCGAGATTCTCTTTGGGTTATCGCATCGAGAATGCGTAAATATTATTTTGCAAACATTTGCAACTCTCGTAACGTAAACAAAGAAAATCAGGAAAAAATATCAAGGCACACTTGTGTACGGGTTATGCGAATTCGTTGACTCGAATATTCTCTCTTCTCTTTGACTTTTCTGGAAATTCATTCGTTATTTATTTACCTCGTTCATTCATATTTTCA
Source organism: Gonatopus flavifemur (assembly GCA_018340375.1). Taxonomy (NCBI): domain Eukaryota; kingdom Metazoa; phylum Arthropoda; class Insecta; order Hymenoptera; family Dryinidae; genus Gonatopus; species Gonatopus flavifemur. The sequence continues at coordinate 15,013,817 of JAFFJZ010000006.1, forward strand.
ACATCTCATTGAACGATTAGGATTTTGTTTCCATTCGAGAATTTCATTTTATGGATAATATTTTCAACTTTATCGAAACGAGCACGAAACGTTTGGTATCTCGTAACGCTTTTATATACAACATTTCTACCGCCAATTATTATTACAACATCGTACTCTTCGGGTGTACTTTATTATTTATTGATATGAAAGTAAACAAATGTTCGTCTTGAGTTACTTTTCTTTTCTCATTATTCTTTCTTGATCCACGATTTTTTTACCATCTCTCGAAAAAGGCGAGAGGGTATCGGTAGTCTTTAATGAGTTGCATCATTGAATAACAGAGAGAAGGAGAAGAAGAAGAAGAAGAAACAGAGGAAGACATGTACATTCGAAAGACGGGAGCAGTTCATTTACCAAGTCGAATGTCAACTCTTTGAGTAGTTGTATGAGCAATGGAAGACAGTATTACCAAAGGAATATCGAACATCATTTTTTTCCTTCTTTCTTTTCGTAAATGGTAATCGTAATGGACGATTGCAACAACAATTTCTCTCATTCTCATCGTTCAATGTTACTTGAAGGATTTTTTTTCTCAATTTCTTTCAAGATGATGTGTTGATTTGTCAAATTTACGTGTCTTCGCACTGAAAATCTCTGAAATTTCCTGAGATTTTTAAAGAATTTTTTCCACCGGGGTAGACGTAAGAAAAAATAAATATAACACTTCGCTATGATAGCTAGGAATTAGCTATAGCAGGATCAGTGATGTAAAATGACCGGTCATGGAAAATTCGGTGACGTCATGGTCACTATGACCGTCACTGACGGTCAGATTTTTTACAGTTTGGATATAAAAATGACCACCAGATATTCATTTGACCGGTCAGGCACTTTTCGAATGACCTAGTGTACGTTGTTGGTCTGGTCGAGTACAACACAAAACCATGTTTGAAAAATTTTTTACACCCTCAAATTTTCAAGTTATGGTCAAAAAACTGATTTTTGGGGATTTTGTACATTTGAAAATTTCTAACTCGGCCATTTTTTCACCAATTTCAAAATTCCTAACTGGTTCTGAAAGGGGAACTTTTAGCACTTTCGAGACATATATATGGTTTTGAGTAATCAATGAAACTTAGTGGAAATTTTTCCTCAAGAATTTGAAATTTTCACCTGTTTTTTTTCATTTTTTCTATTTCAAAAGCATTTTTTTACAACTATACTTTAAGAACCAATGGTTTATCATATATGGTATTGAAGTGGATTCAATTTTGTGTGAAATAAGTCGTTGTTCATTGAAATCGATCAAGAATTGTCGGAGTTATACAATTTTTCCCAAAAAAGGAAATTTCGGTCCCATACGAAAATATAATTATATGAATTATTATTAAAATAATATAATTATATTAGCCTGAGTTCTACCTATTTGGCATATATTCTTTTCTCAGCGTAATGATAGAGCAAATCAACATCATGTTCGATACCATAATACGTCATATGATGCATAGAATATTATTAATTGAACTCCACATCAATTTTCGTATGAGACCGAAATTTCCTTTTTTGGAAGAAATTGTATAACTCTGACAATTCTTGATCGATTTCAATGAACAATGACTTATTTCACACAGAATTGAACCCACTTCAATACCATACATGATAAACTATTGATTTTTGGAGTATAGCCGCAAAAAAATGCTTTTGAAATAGCGAAAATGAAAAAAACAGGTAAAAATTTCAAATTCTTGAGGAAAAATTTCCACTAAGTTCTGTTCAATACTCAAAACCATATATGTATATCTTTCGAAAGTGCCAACATTCCCCTTTCAAAACCCCTTTGGAATTTTGAAATTGGTCCCAAAATGGCCGAGTTCGAAATTTTCAAATGTACTAAATCCCCACCCACGTAACCAAAAACGCTTTTGAAATGCATTTTACCAAAGCATTTGAAATATATTTTCAATGCATTCATTTAATGTATTCAAATACATTTTAAATGTACGTAATGTATTCAAATACATTTTAAATGTACGTAATGTATTTCAAATGCATTTGTCAAAATGCATTTCAAATTCTTTTAATAAGATCGTCAAATAGGACTATTATGGGACGCTTAAAATGCATAGTGAATACACCTATAAATGCATTTCAAAACTATTAATTATAACATTGGATTCATATACCATATGCATTGAAAATTGACTTTAAATGTATGGGAAATACTCTTTTGAAGCTTAAAACTGATTCTATAAAAGTATTAATTTTGCAATTAGACTAACAAAATTTACATTTATCAAAACCACTCGATTTATACTTGGAATGCATTTTTTTGGGGTTTGTAATACCTTGTGAATTAATCTAGAAGAGCATTAAGTTTGTTTTTCGAATATCTCAAATAGTAACAACATATATATGTATATATTATTGAGAAAAAGTTTGGAAATTTCACTTGGGATATTTTTCGAACTATGAGAACTGTTGTATCCAATTTTTTCTTAGAAATTTATAAACAATCTTTTTGATACCTCAAAAATTTTGTCTGTCTACATATGGTTGATGATAGAAAACCGAATTACATTTATTTCACATGCTGTAGAACAATCTTCAAAGATAAAGAATGATTTTGATGCCATGAAGTGCAATTTGTATGAAATATTTTTCAAACCATCCGGGATGTATTTTACTTACAAATCTTGATTAAAGCCCCATCAAGTGCTTGTTTCAAATTTCTATTTGTTTGAATACATCAATAATATTTTCTTCCCAAATTCATTTGAAGTATTATGATGATAATATCAAATTGAAAAAAAACATTTTAAATGTATTTTATTCACATTCTGATAAATACATTTTCACAAAAGTTTTCAAAATATATTTCAAAAAGTATTTCAAAGAAACCTTTTCTCAACAATACTTTTGAAATGCATTTGAAATCTTTTACGAAAAATCCTTTATTCCAAAAACGATTTTAAATTCATCCGATGCATTTAAAATACATTTTAAAAGTGTTTTTGGTTACGTGGGCAAAAATCTGTTTTTTGACCATAACTCGAAAATTTGGGGGTGTAAAAAATTTTTCAAACATGATTTTGTGTTATATTCGACCAGACCAACAACCTGCACTAGGTTATTTGAAAAGTGTCTTTGATTTTTTCTTTTTTGTAGCACTGTGTAATTCGCGTCGAATTTCTTGAAATATAACCTGCGTAACCCAAAAAGCCTTCAAAATGCATTCCAAATAGATCTTTGGAATTGAGAAAGGTTTAAAGATATATTTCAAATACATTACTACATTATAAATGTATTTCAACAAATAGATTGATTGATCAACATTCTCATAATATTATTAGAATATTATATATCCACCCTTATAAATATTATATTCTTTTATCAAGTCACAGATTTGATAAAGTTTTAGGGAGAATACAGGATAGTTCACTCTTATCTCTGATACAACTCAAATTACATAAAACAAATGTGATTTTATAACAAAAAAGATAATGAAAAATATCTTTTATTATATAATAATTATATATTATATAATAACTATAATATTTATTAGATCAGATATATAACATTCTATGCATATTCTAGTATAATATTCTAATAATATTATATAAATATCATGTGCTATTGAGATAGTGATGAAATAACTATTGGTATCAAACTTTGAGTACAGTATCCGAATTCAGTTTTTCTGTTAAGGTTTCGGAGTTCGGTATATTGGTAAAATATTGAAACATTCCTAGCAGCACTGGACTATTGTAGACTTCTTTTACTTGGTCATAGTCTAGGAGTCTGAGATCAACGTGGCTTCACTGACTTCAAAGGACATACAAACATCTTAACTTTTCTATTAATATGAAATCATGAATTCACGACTCTAAAAGTAATTGGTTTTTTTTTAAAATGACTGGGAAAAGATTATCTTTCAAGAGAAAACAACCCTCACGAAAAAGGTTCTCATATTTTCTCATAATTGCTGATACATTGTCATAAATGTCATAAAATTTCATAATTTCTCAAGGAATTGGAACATTTATTATGAGAAATATTTTTTCATAATGAGTCATAATTTCTCATAAATTGAATTCTATGTTCTCATATATTTTCATAATTTCATTTTTCATAAATTAAATGCTGATTATAACATATGTTTGTGGTAATTTTGAACTATAACATACACTGTTAGAAAAGTTATGAAGTTTTTTTCATAAACAATTCATTAACCAGAATTCATAATAAAATATTGAATTCAAAAATATAATTCTTAATGCTAAGAATTTTATTCTTAATCTTGAGAATTTCTTTCTTGATTTTGATAAATAATCATTACAGTTCAGTAAGAAATTGTGAAATTTCATCACTCATATTAAATTTAATAATGAGTATTAAATTTCATATGAAAATGTATGATGTTTTATAAAGAATTTCGTATTAGATTCAAGAACTTTTCTAATAGTGTATTTGTCTATAACATATATTTTTCCCCAAGAAGTCATAATTTCTCATAAAAACTAATAATTCTCATGAACAAAAATATACACCAAATTTTTCAAAAAATTTCATATAGCCATGTTTATAGATTTTTTCCTTGCTGCTCTATCGAAAATCACACACGATTACAATTTACCATATTTATTGCAAGTTTTATTAATTTTCTTCATGAATTCTCGAAAATCCATCAATCCTGAAGAAGTTGGAAATTCTCGAATGAAAAATTCCAAAAAATCATCAAATCTTATGAAGAAATTATGAACAATCATGAGAGAATCATTTCTCATTATAATGTTCCAAAATTTTGAGAAAACATGAGATTTTATGAGAAAAACATGAAAAAAAGTTATGAAGAAAATTATGAAAAATTCTATTGCAAGGGAATTTTTGCCAAATTATTGTAGTAATTTTTAAATGTAAGTTTGACTATCAGAAAGTTTTTTCAAGACTGACAAAAATGAAGAGCTCACATCACTGCAACAGCTAACAAATACCTGCCATAGCTAATTTTCCGCTATGCTGATATCAACATCATCATTTTCTTCCGTGTTAACCAGTAATTTACGATGAATAATAATTTGGTCAGGTGATGTCAACTTACGGTCAAAACTTGAAAGATGGCCCATCGATGGCGAATGACTGGTTCATTTTAATCAGGGCAAGTCCCACAAAAGATTGCTGATTCTTAGCTGGTAATCGTTCACTTCTTCCATCACGAAATTCGCTCCATCATCGGAATATGGCATCATTTAACAGAAGCCGAGCCATGCTACTAGTTTTCATCTACAAAACAATCCCTAAGTTGAGTTATTCTATCAATATTCAATACCAAAATTCTCGTATCCCATCTCACGGTACCGAGTATAAAATCTCGAAAGAAGACATCACACTTTATTCCCATCGCGTATGATTTTTGGTGAAAAAGTATCCAATATACGGAACATTTCCTTTCCTTTTATCTTTTTCGTCATCACTTCAAAGCACTTTTTTTCAACTCGAATAAATCACTGCGAGAAAGAAGAACGGATTTAGGGCCGGGGAAGAGGTTTTACAAGAAAAATAAAGGAGAAAAAAACACGTTTCTTAACCGACCGAAACTCAAGACTCATCGTATCAAACTGTGTACAAATGTTATGAAAATCCACGAGATCACGATTATATGGAAGCATACATAAATGTGACAACAATAAAAGAATTACGTGACGGTAATAAAGAGGAATGGCATGAGATGTATCGGAGCTGTGAAAGAAATATCAAACGTACGGGAGTTTAGTGTCTATGAAAAATTTAATTAGCCTCATTACGATTTTTGTATCTAATCGCCCGGAGCGTTTATGTCGGGCAGATTGCGACAAGATTGTGCAAAGTTCCAGAAAATAGGCAGCCGGAGGAATTTAGAATTTATAGGTCAAGGATGTGTCGGTGGACCGTAAGTGTGGCAATAAAAGAACGTCTGTGAATTTTATTGGAAATTAATTAATCCTCGTAGGAATATCAATTGATCTAATCACGAATAATGTTTCGATAAGTGCGAAAAACTTGAGCAGTGTTGTGACGTGCAGCGAATTCGGCATTGGGACAAAAATCTTTGTGCGAGCATCGAGAATTTTTTCTGGCAATTAGCTTGAACAGCTGTACAGAAGAATTACGGTAAATGATCGAGAAATGTACTACTCCAAGGAAATAGTTTGTCGTGCGTCAAAGGTTGCAAGTGGAAAATTACTGATGTTCGGCTACCGTGCTTGGCCCAAACGATTGTTCATCGTCCATGCACCAGTTATTTCCCATCGAAGTTGAAAACGAAACAACAAATAAATGAATGTCGGTGAATCACTGTTGAATTTCCTGTATCGATCTCAGCAGGTCCGGGGTCCATATTGAAAAATTCTAATGAAAAGCGATAGGTGTAATTCTTACCGGAATCCATGGGTTTCGATCGATTTTCCGTATCGTTTTGTCACAGTTTCCATGTGAGAGTCAAAATTCTATTGGTTTTTATTGGTACCATCGGTAAAACCTCTTGAATGCCGATAGAAGATAATTTCCAATTGGAAAATTATGTCGTTTTGTCACAGGATCTACGGGAATCCATTGGAATTTTACAACAGGGATAAAAAATTTTGTTTCGACTCAAGGCCCTGCCTTAAATTACAAGTTGCGGTGATCCGGGCCAAGAAAGGGCCTTACAATATTCATTGAATGTGTGGTTCGCTGAACGCGAGAAACAAGCAAACACCAGTGCAATTAGAAATATTAATGATATTCCGTTTGAATGGAATCCATTATTGTCCCGATTCTAGGGGAGCAGATTTTTTTTACACACATCCTGGTGGAAATTCCAATTTTGAGAGTTTTTCAGAAATTCTCAGAAAAATATTTCGACCGAATTCAAATTGAAACCCAGCCAAGGGTGAATTGATATAGAAATCCTTATCGTGCGCAAGCTGGATGAAAATATTGGCGATGCTTAGTACAATATGGAAACCCCGTGTCATCTGAAGCGTATTGGGCGCAACCCCTGGGTTGATCGATCGTTTATCGACAGATACAATTTTTACCTCATTCCTCCAAATGCTTCTTATTAACATTCGAAAGTTCGCTCCAACATTCACAAGTCCATGCCATTTCTTGTGATCTCCATATTTATCATCTCGAAGCCACGGAATAACACAATAAATTCGTAGGTATTACAAAACAGAATGATCATTTTTCTATAATAAGAACATAAAATATGCAAAATTCATTTCTTTCGATTACGCACGGATTACGTTTTCCTAGAACATGCGTGGGAGAATCGATGGAATCACCAGTGAGATCATTTGAATGAATATATAATACATTCTTGAAAAGAAATCACCAACTTGACATTTGAACGGGACGAGGATGCAATTTCTCTCCAGCGATGGAAGAAAGAAATTCTAATTCAATTTGAATAAAATGAAATGAAATATCGATAATACCGATATACCGAGAATTCTTGATCGTAATAAAACGAAGAGACGTTTGAAGGTACACGGAAAGAGACGAACAGATGCTACTATAATCATCATTTCTCCATACATATCTTTTTCAATCTAGACATACACGTGGCATGAAAATAATAAAACCCGTGTCTCAGCTTCATCATGATAAATGAAAAGCGATTCATTCACTTGATCGGAAAAGATTTTCATAATCATATACCCATAGGGAATCGAACTACTAACCTTCAAAATATTTTTCTAAAATATTATACGTTATTCCACCTACTTGGCTATATATGTATAGATTTACCACAACTCTCCATTAATAATTTCAGTGATAATCAAGCGAAAGATTCTCAGTGTTGCGTTCCATTGTATCAGCAACATATTTATCATCTTGATCCTATAAATATGTAAAATGTTGAATCATAAATATCGATGGGGAAAGATCACTTTATCATGACACGTGCGATTATGCGTAGAAGGGCGGTAACGCAGGTTCATGATGTTACATAATATTTACTTGCAATATCATTCTCTTGATAACATCCAACAAGACCCATCAAGAGATTTTCATTAGATCATGGTTTTCTAATTTTGTTGATTTTTCAAATTTAGCTGAATTTCAGTGGTTCCAACTGCACCCATTGAGAAATTGAAGGAAATTTTGCGAGTTTGGGAAAACTTTTCTACGCGAACAGACTATTTCTCGTCGAATGTGTCCACGTTCTCATGAACTTGGAAAAAAAAAAAACACTACAATCGTCCTCGGGGGTACGCCCTTTCCGATGAGGGAAGATATTTATTTACAGATATGCGTGAGACATCTCGAGGTTGACCACCAGCGATCGAATCATCTCATCAATCATTCGTTCTTCAGGCACGTGTCTGTAAGTAACATCGGGAATTTCTTCCCAGTCTCTTAGGAAATTTAGATCAGGGAAGTTTCGTCCATCGTACAGTGAAAGGCTGTAGGTTGCGGTCACCAAATGCGACAAGTCGAAGAGAAAAATTACAATACGAGGAATCGAAAAGAGCGGCGAATGTAGTATTTCATGCTTTATATCCCTATTCACACATCTCCATTATTAGCAACGCCAAATTCAAGCGTTTTCCATGACTCGTTTGCATTTGTAGTTAGTAAAATTTTTTCATTCACAATCACTGCCAATCACATGATCGATAAACGAGTTTAATTCCCTCCAAATGCCAAATCACTCATTAAAAAACATGTGACAACTCCTTCCAGTACCACAAGAAGGAATTAATTCTGCAACAAAATTTCTACCCGATTAATGCGGGATTAACAAATTGGAACATCTTATCAAAAACTGCCAAATGTCAGGTTGTCCTAGTCATGTCGGGTCTCGAAAGAATTTGGATTGTTTTTTCTACAAACTTTAAGGAACCTGGGTACCTTTTCTATAAAAAAGAATAGATTAGAACCGGCATCACTAGGAATTCGTCAGGTAGCGATTCATCCGATAACAGGGAGGGCCCTAGCGATTCCAAAGTGACCAATTTTTTTTATTTACTTCCAGTTATTTTTTGGTTTGGTTGAAAATTTGGTCAGAAAATGGTGACCCAGATGGTTTTTACGATACAATGAATGACCTATTTGTGACCGAAAACTGACGATTGCTTGGAACAAATTTGCTATCAAAAAGTCACCAAAAAATGTGATTCGTTTTTGAAATCTTTTTGGTATTTTTCAGGTAAAAACCTAAAAATTCACCACAAAACAACCGAAAAATTACCAAATTGAGATTGGTTGAATTTTTGTTGAAAAAAATATCCTGAACGACCAGCAAGTTACCAAAACCATAATTTTTCACCAAAACCTGACCGAAATTTTTGGTCGCTTGTTGGTTCACCCAGGTCCACTAGAGTGGGGGGGGGGGAGGTCAAATCTACAAATATTCATAAAATTCATCGCATTTTTTGGTAGAATGACCGAAACCACCGGATTATATTCACCAAGAATTCTGCCGTCCAAAGTGAGAAGACCGTAAGTGCATCTGATTTGAATTTGAGAAAACTCTTTCAAAAAAACTGTTCTCTTCCAAAATCAATGGAACAAATCATTCTTCAATGGCGAACCATTTCTAGGGTATCATCAGGGGGCATAAACTCAAATGAAACATTTTCAATGAAGGGACCGTACAGCGGTGCTAAAATCCGTTTGAAAATTTGTTATTTGAGTTTATGCTCGCTGGAGATAATATGCCTCAGAAATGGTTTCCCATTGAAGTTTATAAACTAATGAAGTATTATAGACTTCCCATTTTACTTCCATGTTCCTTATATAAAAGGAAACGGAAGCATTGTGATACCCACCCTTGTGAAAATATTTCTACGCCAAATTACGCCAAAAACTGCGCCTAAATACTGCATTTCGGACACTTCCTTAAAAAAAAAATAGAAAATTCTACGCACTTCTACGCGAAAGTACACAGTAAAAAAAATTCCGTCATTGTGTAAAAAAGAAGTACGTGTCAAAATTCAAGTGTTGAATATTTAACTACGTGTTAAAATTCAAGTGTTGAATGTTTAACACTTTTGTGTGTTCATTTAACACACTGATCAGATGCTGTTCGATCGATTCATTTTCAACACATTAAAATGTTATTCGAGTTCAAATTAACACTTTATAAGTGTCACTCTAGAATCAACACACGTTGAGTGTAAAGAAAAACCCGAAGGGAACATGAAGCTCCGACGAACGTTCAGAATAGATCATGATAGATCAGACTGAAGCTCCATTGGAGCTCAAGTTTAGATTCGGAAACGTTCGACGAAGGTCCGATGAACGTTGAAATGTCCGCTTGAAAATAGCTTGAATGAAGGTTCATAGAACGTTTATTAAAGATTCTACGAAGATTCATTCAACCTTCAGTTTTTTATGTTTCAGACGGAATTACAATTATAGTTAGAAATGCCCCAATCTTTAATTTTTTCGTGGAAAAATATACTTTGAAAAAAACTTTGATCGAAAAATTGCAACTCGAACGAACCTTTAGCAAACGTTCGATGAACGTTTTATAAACGTTCATTCAAACTATTTTCAAGTGGACATTTCAACGTTCATCGGACCTTCGTCGAACGTTTACGAATCTAAACTTGAGCTCCAACAGAGCTTCAGTCTGATCTATCATGATCTATTCTGAACATTTGTCGGAGCTTCATGTTCCCTTCGGGAATGGTTAACATTCGCTTGTGTGTTGAATTTGACGAAAAATTTTTTACTGTGTACGCCAATTTATGACCAAGAGTTTTACCTGTATACTGTGGCGTAAAAAGGTGTAGAAATACGTAGAATGGCATAAACTACCGGACTTTGTACGCCAAATTTACATATTTCTACTCCCCTGCTTCAATTTCGCGTATTTTCGGCACAAATATTCATATTTTAGTCTATGCCCAATTACCCCAAAGAGAACATGAAGCTTCAGCGAACGTTCAGATCAGATGTGTATAGATCGGGCCGAAGGTTCATGAGAGCTCACTTTTAGATTCACAAACGTTTGACAAAGGTTCTACGGACGTTGAAATGTTCGCCTCGAAATACGTCCAGGAAACGTAGATGAAACGTTCGCTGAAGGTTCATTGAAGGTTTGACGAAGCTTCGCAACAATATCTATACTTATATCAATTTTGATCGATTTATATGAAAAATAAATTAATCAAAACCTTCGATGAACCTTCAATAAACGTTCCATTCATGTTTCCTGAAAGTATTTTGAGGCGGACATTTCAACGTCCGTAGTACCTTTGACAAACGTTTGTGAATCTCAATGTTAGCTTTCATGAACCTTCGATCCGATCTATACAGATCTAATATGAACGTTCGCTGAAGCTTCATGTTCTCTTCGGGACGCAAAACTATGCCAAGCTGTGGGACGTAGATTGACGTAATATTTCGTAGTTTTTGGCGTAATTTGGCGTAGAAATATTTTCACAAGGGCGTGGTGGGAAAGACCCCTTAAATCCTATTAGAACAAAAAAAAATAATTTGAAATAAGGTGTGATTTTGTCAGTTCCACCTCATTTCCTATTAACATTTTTGAAATGCAAAATAATTGGAATTCAATGGGAAAGTATGTGGAAGATCATTCAATCCTATTATTTTTTTCATCATTCAATGCTTGGAATGAAAATCAATCATAAACAGATTCAAAGGGAAAATGCACTTAAATCTCATGACATTTATACTCAAATAATTTTTTCTTTAATATGTTTTCCAGATCGTTGTACTTTGAATCAATTCAATGGCCACTTGGAATCGATTTTCGAATATCTCTTGTCACCCCACGAAATAAAGGTTCACTTTTACAGTTCCACCAGTGTTGCCAGTGCCGATTCTAATTTTAGTACGAAATAGGAAATGAAATAGTACGAAAATTGACATGAAAGTACGGAAAAAAACCAGTGAAATTGTAAGAAAAGTTAGAACTTTAATTAGAAGAAGAAATAACTGCTTGTACTGAGTTCTTGGCGGTTTGCACTCTAACGGAATTGACCAATTCTGCAATTGTAGTACACAGAATAACCAATGAGAGATAGATGATGGTTATTATTGATATTTAGAAAAATCTCACGATATAATTGCAACTGAAATAATGATGAGGAGTTGAAGTGATAATATTCTAGTAGCCTGAAATCTTAATAGTCTGAAAAAACTTTTGCAAGAACTCAAATTAACATGATTTGTTGATCACGAAAATATTACTAGATATTACTAGCTATCCATCAATAGGATCATATACTGATATACTTCAGAGCACATTTTAAGGATAGGGAAGAGACGTTGAGACAGTGAAAATTATTCAAAAATGCGCTTGATGTGAAAATTCTGAGGAAAACATTCCACGGAATGTCTTATCGTATTGTATTGATGACTAAATTTTCGTGTTGCATTGGAAAAAATGCATTCATGTGATTAAATCTTATTAAAAAAAGTTGAATAGGATTTGGTTAGAACATTGTATAAGATTCAATGAAACTTGCGAGAATCAATGGATTTTCTTCTGATCAGTCCAATCATTTTCATGAGTTGAGAATTGAAATTTAGAAAAAATAATTTTCTATTAATATACGTTGAACAAAAAAAACTCCGACTAGTATAAAAAGGTACGACGAAGGAACCAAAAGTACGATCTGGCAACACTGAGTTCCACATTGCGATAAGAACCCACCGTTCAGAATGAATGAATCAGTAGCTGTACTCAGGCTCCTTTATATTCCTCAAATCAGTTATTTTTCAACGCATGCATTGTCAAAAAAAGTGACATCTTGTGATCGATGGGAGAAGGTGTCAGTTATTTTCGTCCGTTTCTATGGTATTGTTACTTCTTAAAATAATTAAAATCTTTCATAATACTCATATCCTCAAGGGTATCCCGTAGAAGCCGAAGTTACTAGATCTCTCTACCCAAAATACTCGAAGATGACACTGAATAAAATTAATTAAACCAACCAGCCAGATCTTCTGTTGATATGGAAGAAGGTCTGGCTGGTTGTTATATTCCATTCTATTGAGTCATCTTTGAGTATTTTGGGAAAAACCATCTAGTAACTTCGGCTTCTACGGGATACCCTTGATAAAGTCCTTACCCGAAGAGAACATGACGCTCCAGCGAACGTTCAGATTAGATCTGTATAGATCGGATCGAAGGTTTATGAAAGCTAACTTTTAGATTCACAAACGTTTGTCAAATGTCCGCCTGAAAATGCTTTCAGGAAACATAGATGGAACGTTCATTGAAGGTTCATCGAAGGTTTGACGAAGCTTCACAAAAATATCTATACTTGGATTAATTTATAATAATTTATGTTCATTAATTAATTTATTTTTCATATAAATTGATCAAAATTAATACAAGTATAGATATTTTTGTGAAGCTTCGTCAAACCTTCGATGAACCTTCAGCGAACGTTCCATCTATGTTTCCTGAACGTATTTCGAGGCGGGAATTTCAACGTCCGGAGAGCCTTTGTCAAACGTTTGTGAATCTAAAAGTTAGCCCGATCTATACACATCTGATCTGAACGTTCGCTGAAGCTTCATGTCCTCTTTGGGTAGTCCTATGGAACGGTTTGAAAACAAATGAAAACTTATTTCGTGGTTCACGAGATGGCGCTTTTGATGATTCGTGAGTCCAGATAAAAATAATAAATTCAAGAATTATAGAAGGGCTTGAATGAGTATCAGTTACTCAATTTCAAATGATAGGTTCTCATCACAGTTCTGAACTTTGGAATCGGACCTTTGTTTTTTGATAAGTGTTTGATATCATTGAATATAAATTCTATTTCCATAGAAATCGTCAAGCATCAATTATTCATTACCAAATGCTCGAAATTCATATTTCATATAGAAAGGTTAAGTGATGAAATAACTAATGGGATTCAATGAACTTTCATATATTTTCCTATTAAATTCCAAACTTTTGATTTTGATAAACGTAATACGGAATAATGGGGTAATTGACAAAGGCACACCTTATTTCCTATTACCTAATTTTTTTCTAATAAGTTTTAATGGGTCTATATCACCAGGGACGGTGAAAAAATCCATTATACAAAAGAGGGTATTTCGCCTTTACCAAACGCTTCAGAACGTCGAAAAAACGCGATCTCCAGAAATGTCTGTATGTGAGTGCGGGTCCTTCATTCTGGTTCACGATAGCTCCTCAAGGGATGCACCGATTCGGAAGAATGTTTTTGCAATTCGTTCGTGTCATTGAGGAATGGAGGACTATTGGTTTTCAGGCGGATCGGATAATGCGTTTCGGAAACATTACGGAATCGTTTGAGGGATTCACTGTAAACCCTGGTGGAAATTTTCGCTCGTCGGAAATGAACTTTGAAACAAATGAAGCGGGAAATATTTCAATTTTTGCTTCTTTCGCGCTTAGATAGTGTTTCATTCACTCTCCCATTTTCACTAACGCATTCTTTAACAATGTTTTGAAAGCATTCCTTTCCTTGTATTCGTATCATTCGAATGCCAAGGAATTCTGAGTAGAGGAACGGCGGGCGGTATGGCCCTCTTAAGGGATAGCTGAGGTAAAATCACTCCAGAGTAAAAGTATGTCGCCACGGTGTGGGATACAATTTTTTGGAGTATTTTTCTCGCATACATCCTGAAGGAAAAAGTTTTCATTCGTGGAATAAAAGATCATGAACAATTTTAGTTCACAGATAAATGTATGAAAAATTTTTCGGTGTCGGGTGGTATGGCCCACCATTCAAAAACCGGTAAATTAAAACGAAAACATATTTGGTAACACGGAATTATTTGTTTTAAACACTGAATATGGTTCTTTCAACTCTCACTTAGACTGTGGACTGGATAATTCAAATCTATCAGAATAATAATATAATCTAACCCATTAGAGTTCATGGTGAAACCATGGGGGATATGGTCGCCGATGAAATCTTGGCATAGCATCGAGGAACAAATTTTCATGTAAAACGCATGCATTAAAACATTGTTTGAACAATTTTTTTAAAAATAAGTGTTCGGTAAAACTGATTCCACCAATCGATTCTGAGAGAAAAAAATTACATAGACTATGCACATTCGAATGCGACCGTTTCTTAGGTGCTATGCGTATTCATCGAACGTATGTAATCGAATATACGACGGTACGTTAATTGAACGTCGATTGAATGAATATCGTACATTTCGAATGTACTATGTACCTTCTAAGTATATTTAAAGCAATCTCATACGAATATTCTATGAACGTTCATCATATATTCTTCGTATCCCATTCGTACGTTCTACGAGCGTTTCTATTTCGTATACACTTTGAACTCCTGTTGCTGCTTGGCCTGAATCGACATTCCGATTGTTTGTCATAAAAAAATGTAACACGCATTAGTTTGTTGTTTTTTCTTTTTATAACAATTAACGATCGCAGGGTGGATGTGAAAAATTTTTTGACCAATTTATTCATAAACACTTTTTTTTACACCCGTATCTCCCTTCACTTGGGTTTGCCAAAATTCGATCGCCGAACGAGACCATATTCCCCATCATTTCAGCATGAGCTCTAATAAGTTAATGTGGGCCATACCACCCGAATTCAATGTAGGCCATACCGCCCGATCGAGATTTTTGACGAAAAAATTACGAGATCCATCGTTCTCGTATATTCGATTCAATAGGTGTTAGTTGTACGATGTGAATTCCAGGCAAATCGGAATTGAGGGCAAAAAGGATAAGCAAGTAGTTTCGAAACAAATTTTGAAAATTTGATACATACCGTTATTATATGAATATCTTCCGTTCCTATTAATCAATTGTTATTAAATTTTTACCACGATTATTATGCGTGGCGTTCGAAAAATGTGTTTCGTAGAACTAGCAATAAGAGCATTGCCGACATTTTATTGTTGAATATACAATAATTCTTGTTCTCGTAGCAATATATAGTTGTCTTATTAACAATAAAATTGTCAATTCAGCAATTTTATTGCTGGTTGATATGTGACAATTCAACATTGTCATATGTGAACCTACAAAAAAATCGTAAAAATATGACCGTTAACATTGCTGAATTGACAATTCTATTGTTAACAAGACAACATGTATTGCTATAAGAACAAAAATTATTGTATTTCCAACAATAAAATGCCAACAATTCTGTGATTGCTAGTTCTACGAAACACATTTTTCTCAGTGTAACAATATCTGAATCCTTAAAAGTTTCAGAATTCAGTAATGTATGGTTCTCCATACCGATTTTTTGTTTTAGTTACGGGTTTTTCTTTTTATTTATAAACATTTGATTAATTTCTTCGTACTACAAACCGCTATTATTAAAAAAAAAGTAATAAATCTTCTTTCACAATGAAAAACACAGTAGAATGCAGAATTTTTTCACGATTAAAATGATATGAAAAACTCATTTTCGTCAAAAATGCGACTTACATTTTTCTTGCTTTGGACGGCAGAATTGATTCGTTCGCCTTTAGACATGAAAAATTTGCGCTTTCGAATACTTACTTCACGGGGCGAAAAGGAATAGTTGTAGCAACTACTTAAATAGTTGCTGCAACCACTAACTAACGTAAATACCTGGCAACTTACGAAGTATTTTCGTTAGTTGGTGCAATCCTGACTAGTAAGTAGTTGCTGCAACTATTCGTCTTTCTCCGTGTTCCCTTTCTGAATTTTTTCCCCACTTTTTATCCCTAATCTCATACACTTTCCCACGTTCGACGACGATCAAACCTTTCCTAACGTACATTCCCTTCGAGGATGAATTCATATATCTATATCTGGAAAAGATAAGATTAGATATTAATCCTCTAGTCGGAACGAACAGAGAACTCAGTCTCGTTATTTTTCATATTTAATACGAGAGTGTGACTTTTTATCGACACAGGAACCTTCAATTTATGAATTTTTGCGTCTACCGATGACTCTTCTTTCCCTTTTACGACCAACTCGGTTGCAGGAAAAGGTCTTATTGGATTGCGCGTGCCCTTGGAACAGTTCGTTCGTCGGCCGGGATCTATTATCTGATCTTTTTTTTTCTATTTTTTCTTTTCTTAAATAATATTTATCCGCTTATATGGCGCATTACCTTTTATTTGCCTTCCTATATGTTCTTTTTTTCTGTTTGTAGAAAAATTTGTAAAAGTTCAAGGCAAAAATGTTGGTGGCTTGTTTCTTCTCTCGTTATGACTATAAAAACTACGAAACGATACGTCAATGAAATTTATCCGTGTCGTCTTTCGTTTTTGTTCGCCAAATTTGGGTATAGAATCTTGATCGAATGAAATCGGAAATTTTTAATATAATATCAAACGTTCGTCATTCCATTGAAAATAAATAATCAATCAATCATTGTTTTTCGTACGATCATTTTTTTTTTGTTCATTAAGGATATATTTTATATTTTAGTGAGGTTTTGATTGTTCGAGGGAATAAATCTATACAATCATTTTCAATAATTTGTGACGATCACATGATATGTTTTCAATATTATATATTATACTTGATATCATTAATCGTGAAACGATGTTCGTCCATTCACCATGACTTAGACGATGAGTTAATTACACGATACGATATATGAGAAAAAAACAAACCACTGTAAAACTGTGTGCCTTTGGTCTAATGAAGTTTCAAATGATTGTAAAATCTATTTAAAAAACATTTTGATAATATTCTTCGAGTTTATTAGAAGTTCTTTTTATGTAAGAGAAGATATTCCTTGACAAATGAAATCGTGAATGTTATCGTGTTTAATTGAATGAGTACGTTTTTATCGCATCGTCATCAATTAACATCGAATGAGTAATTGGACGTTTAATTAATCCGCAGAGATTAATCGACGTGTCCCCGCTATGTGATTTTACATTCGAATCACATTCGAGCTTTAGACAGTTTCTATCATCCGCCAGCAGCGTTGAGTGAATGTACAAAAGATTATTGTAAGAAAAGGAAGGCACTTTGTTTGAGAAAAGAAACAGAGAAGACGAGAGCTTTGTCTACATTCTTTTTTTTCTTTGTTTCAAATTTCTTGTATTTATGAACCGTACATAATTCGCATACGAGGATTAAATATAAATACACTTCTATATAATTCATCATTAAAAACAAGGATGAACAATGAATGAATATTTTTTTTTCTTTTAAAAAGAAAATACAACAAAATAAGTCGCAGAGCTCTGATATCCCACCCGGAGAAAAACGTATGGGAAATGTGTAGCAGGGTTTACCATAATAATGGCAGTTTTGGGACACGTGAGCATTTACGTGCACTCCTCCTTTAATTATATCATGTAATCCATACCTCATTTTGGTGAAAATAACTCTGCATCTAACGCATATTACTATAAGTTTCAAAAAAATTACTACGAATTGAATTATGGAGATCTCTGCTAAAAATTTTTCTCCGTGCAATATGGAAGACATACACGAAGACATTTTTACGGCCCCCGTTTACACACTTTTTTTTCAAAATGATACATCATATAGCGCACATCAGACGGCACACAAAGTGTACAAATACAGCATTAGCATATCCCGGGTATCGTTAGAAATGGGTTTTAGTGTGTATATAATTTATTATAACATGCGTCAAACTTGTTTCTTTGAAATATTCAAATTAACTTCTTCCTGTACTTGAATGAATTGCGAAGAAACGTGATTTACTTGGCCGAAATAGTGTACGAAATTGTTAAGAGAATTTCAACTCTTCTGTATTCTTCATTTGAATTCCACGAGGAAGATGATTTTTATCAGAATATACATATTTACGGTACGGAGAAGAGCTAAAAAAGAATAAAAACTGAGTTATTGTAACTGTAACGCTCGAAGCAAGTTGTTGAAAGTACGTATTCCATTTATCATCATTTCAAGTCCATTCTCCCAACATTTTCGCGCAAAACGAATAGAATATTTGATAGAGTCTTGAGAATCCTGACAGCTATTAACTTTAACGAGCTTCTTCTTCTTCTTCTTCTTCTTCTTCTTCTTCTTCTTCTTCTTCTTCTTCTTGTTCTTGCACGACTCTTATTTCGATCAATGAAGATCGAAAGTTATATCGAGAACTGATCGGTGTGTGCTATTATTCAAATTCGCTAGACATTTTTCAAGGCTCGGCACGAGTTGGCGTTTAGCGGAATAAAGTATTGTTTCGTTTCAATCAATATATTCCTCAATTCTGAAAGAATTGATTTCTCTTTCCTCGATCTTCTCGTAATATCGCATTTTATGTGACATCTATGGGGGATTTTAGAATGAAGTATCTATACGTTTTTACACATCTCATGGATATTTGAAGGCTGGGAATTTATCTTTCTAGGCTAAACGGATTATAGTTATAACAATTCTAAGTTTGATTCAAACGTTGACTAAATATATCTCATAGAGTCGATAACCCCAGAGAAATTTGTATATAATTATACCTAAATTTTATACATTTTTTTTTGTTCAGAATACTCGAATTTCGAAAGATCGTTCAAGGGAGGGAAGAGTGAATTAGATTCGATGTATTAAAAAAAAGCTCGAAAAACTAACTAACTGTAGAATCAAAAAACGTCCTTGTCCCAGATAAAATTTCAAATTTTCTTCCGCGTATGAGCGTGTACGATCAATCTACTTGTATTCAAAATCACATGAGGCAAATGAATAACGTTGTATGTATAGACATTGAACGGCTATCCATTCGATTCGTTACGGACAAAAATTTTCGTAATCGGTCCTCTTTCGACCTCCAAAAGGTTGACAACAAAGAGCGCACCTTCTCGAACGAATTGATGAGGCACATGAATACCGAATCACTCATGACAATCATTTATAAATAACAAAACTCATCGTTAACCTTCGATACCGAGGAATATATCCTTCGAATAGCTAGCTATTTCCGGATTCCCTGTGCATCGCGGCAATCAAAGATTTTGGATTTGCGTTTTTTGCTTTCCCAACGCGCATACGAAGATACGAATCACATCTTATTCCTACGAGTTCACCTCGAGAAGAAGAAGAACGAACGCGAGTACGCGTTTTGAGATTTCAAGCGTTATTTATGATCGAAGAAATGAAAATCCTATCCCAAATGTGTGATCTTTAGAATGCGAAGAGAAGACGTATATAGATGTTCCTCGTCCACGAGGAAGGCGGGTGAATTAAGGCGTCGACCTTTGACGATGCCTAGATCCGACCTCACAAGAGTCGTCGTAACAAACGAGACAGATCTTCTCATCACATGTTTGCATGTGAGGATTTTTTTCTTCGATGAAAGAGAGAAGGCACCGCGCGTCCGGCTCATCCGCAAAATTTGGTAAGGGAATATATCGGGGGTGGGGATGCCAGATGAAAGAGGGCCTCCAAGGAGAGGGGGGCGTCAACCGAAATAAGGTGTATTACCTTAAAGGAAGGATCCGATGAATCTTTTTGGGTGGAGAGTATATAAAGCGTAAGGTGTTCCTAGGTGTACAAGTCAGTGCAGTGAGAAGCTCCTTGGAAGTAACTCATAACGTCAGAAACAAATTTTTAAACATGAATCCTCAATTGGTGAGTTCAAATTCGGTGTTGTTGTGTGATACTATTCGACAGTTCGCTTTGAAATTCTATCTTTTGATTCTACATTCTATTCGAATGTACCTGAGAAAATCTATTAACGATAACGTACTTTGGGAAATCATTTTTGTCTGGTGAATGTGAATGTGTTTGACAAAGCGCTCAAGTGAATCTAAAATCTTAGATGTAGTAGTACATCATTTCTTTTTGCTACCTTCTTGCAATTTGGATATCTCGAGATTCAGAGTTCAAATAAGATGCGAAATTTATTGTTACAGGCCATTTTCTTAAGCGCTTTGATCGCTGTCGCCGTTGCCGCGCCGCTCGACAACACAACCCCCATTCCTATCGTCAAACAGAGCGGGGATGGACCTAATCCAGATGGTTCGTACAGTTGGTCCTATGAAACCGCGAACGGTATCGTCGCTCAAGAACAAGGACAATTGAAAAATCCTGGTACCGATGTCGAAGCCATGGTCGCTCAAGGTAAGAATTTCAAATCTCAATTAGCAATCCTCAAACATCTTATTCTTTGACTTTGAAACATGATTTTTCCTTCGAACTGAGGATCGAAAATGAATTCAAGTTCTTCGAGGATGAGAAGAATTCTTTTTACACTGAAACTAAAATATATTGAATGATGAAAATCAATCATTTTCTACAGTCTTGGTAGAAATAGTCTGTTTGAATAATTCAGGAATGGAATGTTAATATAGAAAATTGTGTATTTCAGGTGGATACGCTTACACCGCTCCAGACGGTCAAGTGATCTCCGTAAGCTACATTGCCGACGAAAACGGTTTCCAACCCCAAAGTGATGCTATCCCAACTCCCCCGCCAGTTCCAGCGGCGATCCTCAGAGCTCTCCAATACATCGCGGAACACCCCTACGTCGAACCCAAAAATAATTATCAATAAATTTAAACCTCGAGGTTGAAAACAACACAAAATTGTTAGACAAATGAGAGCGGATCCCGATGCACGCACATTTTCTTTGACGAAATTTCGGAAAAGGCGCGGGAAGAGGTTTGTTTTTCTTAGATCGAATTATTATTTTTTTTAAATGTTTTTTTTTTATACAAATTCGTTCGATCGTGGAAAAACAAAGAACAAATTTGTGAAAGCCTCGAGATTCGCTCGTGAAATAAAATTGAACAACTATAATGTAATTGTATAGGCATTTTTCAAATTCAATTTGTAATATCCGATACATTTTGTAATTGTGTAAATAAACTCTTTTATACGCATTTTTCTTTGTGTTTGTCATCCTTCCAACGACGCCCCAACAATTCTATATAAATGATACATAATTTTGAAAATTTTCCAACTCGAGTGTGTCGATGTGTTTTGTCGAATCGATTGAATTTTCAACAACAACGTTTGAGTAACAGATTTCACAGAAGTTGTTTCCACGAGAAGGAAAAGTATTATTCCATGAGAAGTCATAAAAAAAATCTCTCGAATGACATGATGTTTATTTCCTAAGATTCAGAAAGTGAAATTAGGATAACAAAATAAAAATCTTTCATCGATGAATCGAAAGTATATAAATTGAGAGGAACAAACTGCTGTACGTACAAACGAAAGATCATTAACGACATTTACTACATTTTCATTGAGAGCCTTCGTATTTGAATAATTCAATTTCTTACGGAGAAGAGAAAGAAGAATATCGAACATATATTCACGCTGAATGATGTTTTTGAGTCCCCGCGGGTCTTACGGACAAGGATAGTGACATAATTTTCCAAATTAACATCTCAAAATGATTTATCAAACATATTTCATTTGATATTTCAGAGCACATTAATGTTTGAAGAGACGTAACGTTGATGTGCTGGGATACAAGGTGTATATAAATTTATATACACAAGCATGGCATACCTTCTGCTACAATGTAATAATCCTTTTCGGTGTTCTTCGAATGTTTCTCAACACAGTGAACGGTGATTTATACGATAGATCGTATCTTATTCAATGAATTTACATATACAATATGAAACGTTATAATAAATAAAATGTGATCTCATCGCGATTACTGTGTAAGTTAGGATTTATTTCAAGAGCGGGTGGTGGTTGCATTGCGGGGAACAGATTTATACCGAAGAGCAATTAAATCCAATTCCAGTATATTGTAATAACGCACTCCTTTATGTATCGTTAACATTGAAAGAACGGTAATAAATTAATCCACCCTGATTGATTTCTGAATTTGAATCTTTCCATTCATAGAACACAACAATCTCGGGAAGGAATGTTGAAACGTGGAAGGTATTTGATAATGAATTGATGATCTTTCTGCTTTTGAGTGTGTTTTTTGGAACAAGGTGAACCTCTCATTGCGTTACTATTCTCATTTTGTCTCAAATCTATCGATTCTTTTTCAACATATTTTCACTTTTCACTTTTCATATTCACTTTCAATTTCGTGGAACTGATTTTTCGACAAACATCGAGTTTCTCACTTATACCGAAATACCAAAGAAAATAATAGTGACACATTCGTTCTGGCCCTACCCATTCGCTCTTAATTCTTATTCACACGGAAACCTAACCTAGGTAGGTATCCGACAAAAAGGACAAGAAAAACATCTATTTGACAACTATTTTTCAAGCAAAAATGGTAATTCTTTCACGGCATCTCTGCTTCGCTTCACGGATCTCACATACATCATTCGACATCCTCCCGACCCTTCGCGCTAAGAACCTACAATCATAGTTGAATACGAGGAATTTGAGTAAAATGTATCAACGTTTACGGTGGATAACTGGATTTTTGATAATAATGAAACATCCAAAAAGATTTCGTGAGAAAAAAAAAACAACTCCCGTTGAGGTGGGAATCCCACTTTTCGTAGTCTAATTCATTCGTTCTTTGAATAAAGCTGCATTAGATTCTCGTTTAGAGAAGAAAAATGTATCTCGAGGTTTGAATTATGCATCAACTTATCACAAGTTTATACATTCTTTTTGTTTTTTCAAAGAATTTTCAAAGATGTGACGGACGGCCAAACTGAAATAATTTCATCATCGTAGTCGAGAATTCATGGGGTATTCGATAAGAGAGTTATGTCATTCCTATGAGTCTGTATTATGGAATTTAAATGGAAATATAACAAATTCAAATATACCGTCTTTTGTCAGGGAATTGATCCCGGGAAGGCCGGTTCTCGCATATTGTGAATGAATAATCAAGGCTTATCTGTATGATTTTTCATTCGACATAGCCTCTCTGGAAGAAGATACATTCGAATTGAAAGGCATTTCCAATGGTGAATTTTGGTTTTATAAAAATCCTGAAACGAATATTTACAAACACCCTCTTAATAATTAATAATTCAATCGATCTTCAATTATTAATCCACGATTTTTTGTTCATTTTCTCTTCATCTCGAATCAGGACTTGGAAAAAGATTCGAATTACGAGTTTGTTAAATTTTTTATGGAGCTGGTAAAGGATGCGCAACTTTGACCTTGATCTGGGACGAACCGAGATTCTAAACCAATTTCGCATATCGATGTTGAGAATAAAATTACCCTGAGAAAACTCTTTAGTTGTAATAAGGTAAGAGACTCTATATCCGATCATTTTCATTATTACATGAATTTACGAAGTAATTTAGCTAGAGGTTTCAAATGAAAAAGTTAATTTTCGATCCATTAATTACACAAAAACCTAGAATATAAGGACTGATCGGGTATAGGGTCTCTTACTATGAAAGGCACCAAGCAGAAAATCTAAGTTACCTGAACTGAAGTACGCTGTGAAAAATAATTGTGGAATTTTCCCAAAGAAAATGGTGGTGGCAAAGTTCCTCCATAGATGGGGAATTCTTCACCATAATTTGATGGAGTGTCATGGATATAGAGGATTCAACGCCCAAAAAATAAAATAATTTCTCAAAGTGGTGGAAGAATCCTTCATTTTTTATGGGAAAACAATTCCCTTACAAAGAGGGGACGAAATTCACCAACAGAGTGAACAAAAACTCCACGCATTTTTTACAGGGTATTGTTCGTGGTAACAAAAATTTCCAGTTGAAATGACAATAACTACAGTAATCCGTAGAAGATTTTTCCCCTGTCCATTACCAAAAACTTGAAAAATTTCCATATTCCAGATAATATCGATTCTTGGAGAGAAAAATTAGTTCAGTAACTGCGAAGTTTTTATTTAAAATCAAAAGAATCTCTTTGCGTCCCCGTATGAAAATATTTTGCTGAAAAATTGCTACAAAACTATGAATAATCTCACGGGGACATCACATTCTCATCTGTACGGAAATTCAAAAAATTCAGAAAATCTCTGCACAGTTTTTTTTCCGAGTTTTGTGATTTTTTTTTTTTGGACAAATAGAAACAAAATTGCACTCCAGAAGAATTTTAACGAACCTCTGTTAACTGTGTTCATAAAATTAGATAATTCCCTCTCGAAATCATGGGATGGATTAATATTTGTTCTCCAACATCTATTTTATATCCCAGAAGACCGGAAGATTTGAACTTCCTCCTAGGCGGATCTATTTATTCTCCCAGGCAACGACAATCGCGTTATAAATATTCAATAATATTAGGGAGCTTCCATTAATTACGTGAGGCATTTTTGAGGATTTTTCAACCCCCCCCCCCCCCTGGTGAGATTTCGTAAGATTTTCCGCAACTTCCTCGCCCCTCCCTCAATCTCACGTAAGATTTTTCAAAATTTGTGTTTTGAGTGTGAATGCGTTGAATTATTAAAAAAAAAAAAAATAAAAACACAATAATTTGTTCTATTACTTTTATTTAAGATTAGCAAAGACTAGTATTTGAGAATGTTGCTGTAGGGGAGACTGGGTACGATTGAAAAATCGTGAATAACCAACGATTACCTCGTAATAGCTCAGATCGCGGAAAGGGAATGGAGAGCTCCCCCCGTGTACAAACTTATTTTTCAGTTATTTATGCTATATTATTAGCCAATCGTCAATTATTCGCGATGTTTCAACCGACCCCCGCGTTTCAAGCGTACCCAGTCTCCCCTAATTTGAAATCACAGTGATGGAATGAAATTTTTCAAGTTTTTTCCAGCAATTTTACACTGTTTTCTGCTGGAAAAAAATTACGTGATATTTGCCAAGACTCCCTCTCTCCCCCAAGTGAGATTTGGAAAGATCTAGCTTGATCCCCCCGCCCCCTTATGAATATATGTGACCTGGTCTACGAAAAGGGAGCTTAGGTGTGAAAACAAGTTTTCGAGAACACAGCTGTTAAAGATAAACAAGTCATTTTATCAGTTTCGCTTTAGTTGTTCGCTTCTAATGTTCTAATTGTAAATTTGTGATCCTTTTTGTAAAATGATGTGATTTTGCCTTGAAATAAAATTTTTTAACATATGAAATAATGTCTATTATTTTATAATTTAATCTCCAAATTTTTTTCATTTTCAATCATTTCTGCTTTCCTTTTTGTACATTTTTCGCAAACTTCTCTACCAGTTAGAAACTTCTGGTTTGCGCCATTCGAAAGAGCATATTTTACTCCATCCAAATCGCCAAAAAAGTGAAAAATGATTTTTCCACACCTAAGCCCCCTCTTCGTAGGCCAGGTCACATATAAACTTCCCAGACAACCATGGATTGGTTCCAATCATTAGTCAATTTGATTGATTCCAACGACATTTGCTAATAATTGATCAATTATTTGGGAATTATGTAGGATCTTCATGCGCATGTCCATTCATTGGATAATGATTGATCAAAAATTGATCATTTTTGCAGGACCAATTGTTGGTCGCTGATGCGGACATAGAGCAGAACAATCATTGGTCAATCTCGTGGTCCATAAAATTGCCCTAAAAATGATCATTCAACATACGTCGATAATCGAAAATCTGGAAATGTAAAACATCACTTATTTTCTATCGGTAATATGGAATTTTGCATTGATCGTGTCATGTTAATAGGACAGAATTACTTATTATGTATTGTTTATTACAAAAAATTGTTGTGATTTCTCGATTCATTCATCTCCGTCGTATCAGTGATTGCAACTTCCCACACAGCACCACAGTTCCATATGGATTCGCAAAGAACTCCATAAAAAGAATTCAATATGAATTCTTTAATAAGAGTTCTTAAAGAATTCATAAAGAATCCAATCAGATCGTGAAGAATTCTAAATGAGTTCTTAAAAAGCTCAGAAAAGAGTTCATGAAGTATTCGTAATGATTCGCAAGGTATTCTCAAAGAATCCCCGGAATGTCAGTTCAAAATGAATCGCTGGGGCAGTTTTTTTTCTCGTCCAAAAGAACTCCTAAAGAGCTCTGTGAAGAATTCAAAAAGAAGTCTTATCAAGTACTTTTTAAGTTAATGTTGAAAATTTCTATTTATTTTATAGAAATATAGAAGTACTTGACAGGAAAAAAGTACCTTGAGTACAAAAAGTGATTGAGGATGCCCATCTCTGTTTATAAGTTTCCTAATTTTTCAAATTCATTTCCATCAACTTGCTGAAACTTGACTTGATTGAAATGTTACAGCGATTTATAATGGAATGTTTTATTGTATAAAGAATTTCAGAATTTATTAGCAAATAGTTTTGTATGAAATCAATTCTAAATGTACCTTGCGTCAAGTTATAAAATACATTCAATGCTTCACATTACCCGATAAAAATACTCTCAATTTTTTCACATGTCCTTTACACTGCTGATGGTTGATCACATTTCAATGTATTTAGAAATAGTCCGGTGAAATCAAAATATGGCCCTTGAAAACATTTCTACAATTCCTTCGCTGAGTCTGTGACGCTGTTTTCTTTCTGTTAACTGAGATCAAGCAATGAAATCTTGCACATACATGGAGACACCTCACTGTAAGGTCGAAGAGTGACTAAATATACATACAGCAGTATCCGAATGTCTGTTCCATAACATCCTTCGATATTGTTATGGATTTGTGTTGAATCTTTTTCAGTTCGATGAGAATTACTCACTTTGAACTTTTCAATGAATTTGTAACGAATTCTTTCAACTCTTCTACAATATCCCGGGATGCTCGGGTGAACGGTTTGAAGAGTTTTTGGAGTGTTTCAATGAATTATTCAAATTTTTTGGAAAGCACATATAGAATTCTTAATGAACTTTTGGAGAATTCTTCATGAACTCTTGTAGAATTCTTCATGAATTCTTCAAGACCTCTTTGCGAACTGTTTTGGGATTCTCTAAGAATTCTTTTGGACGAGAAAAAGAATTCCCCCAGCGATTCATTCTGAACTGACATTCCGGGGATTCTTTGAGAATTCTTTCGGACGAGTTATGGAGTTCTTCAAGAATTCATGTGGGATTCTTAAAGAATTCTTTCAGAACTCTTTTTGCTGTGTGGGTTGTCGAATTTTATATTATTCGTGGCGCGGTAAAATTGTCGTGATGAATTGAGGTTATTCATCACTTCAATTCCGGAGCATGGATGCAAATTCCTATTATTATTATTATAACTGAGTGAACCGATTGAACTCCAACCCAATCAAAAAGTGTGGTTTCGGGTTATAGTTTCTATTTGAATTAGCAATACGCAAATTGTGGATAATTATATATTATAATGTTAAATGAACGGATTCAGTTTCAACCGTGCCGTCACCATAGTTTTGAAATGAAAAAATTCAAAACAGATGTTCAACAAATTTGAACAAAATTCTTTCACACCGAAGTTATTATATTAGTATTTTGAAGTGATTCAAAGTTTTATAGTATATATCAATCAATAACGAGTTATTGGTCAATTTTCGATCATTCTCAAACCAAAATCATTGTTCAATAATTGACAAATTATGGGTCACATTATTTCACAGCTGATGACAGCACCTATGCCCATGCCATTGACCAAAGATTGCCCTGCAATGGGAAAATCCAATGGTCCACCGCAATTGATCAATTATTAGTCGTCAAGGCGGACACAACAATGGACAACCATTGATCAATCCCACCCAATCTCATTGGGTAATAATGGACCAGTTATTTATCAGCTTTGGTTAGCTGGGTTAATCTGAAAAAAAAAATATTCATAACAATGAAATACGTCTACGGACATTCCAATCCGTCTCATTCCTGTTTTCATAAACTCAGATAAGCGTGGTTGAATTTCATTCCCACGCTATGAATTCATTATCCCTCAATAAAGATCCTCCTCCATCGGCATTCCTTCTTTCACTTTTATCATCTCGAGGGGGTTACGCGCATAATATATGTGACACTTGAAATATTTAAAGTTGAAGAAAAGGCATGACTATTATTCAATCCTATAATTATCTGTAAACAAAATAAATGGTTTTTTTTCAATAGATTATAATGTAAAAATTTGTGACGGAAATGTATATAAATTTTCTTATCTTTCTAGAAGAAGATGCTTCTAACGTATAAATCTTCAGTACATTAACTGGTCTTTTCATAGTTGTATTACACTGACTTCACACTTTTCACTATTATCAACACGATCACGAACTCGATTATCACCACGAACAAATCGTGTGGGCACGTACACCTCGATGCGTTACCGTTAACGGACGGGAGTGAACTGCGATTCATGACCTTTGTTTATCACGTTCGGCTTTATAACTGTAACAAAGGGATCTTTTATGATTGGTCTTATATACAACAACTTTATCCTGCACACAATTCATGAGAATCCTCAACATCTGTATAAAAATCCGAACATTATATTTTCAAACATTACACAGCAGGCATCAAACATGTAAAGCGAACTAATTTCAGTACAAATATTTTCTGAAATTCATTGCAGTAAGACCCCGTGATAAGAACACATACCCTCTTCTTCATTCGGACGGTTGTTGCCTTGCATTGAATAAAGAAGGTGAGTTTTCTTATTGCGGGGTCTCACTGTACTACTTGTGATTGAATTCCCTGGTTGCACAAACCTATTGATTCTCGCCAAACCTCATTGCAGGGCATATTATAAGGGTCAGTTCTTACCAAAAAGTTAGTTCTAAAAGAAAACGATCAGTTCTAAAACGTAAGAACGGTTAATTCTTCAAAAATTACTCATTTTTTGGTGGAATGTTTTCCTCTTTGTGCTTCTTTTGATTCGAGTATCCAATATTGCCCTTTTACAGAATGAGCCTCTCGCCTCATATCAAGGGGGGTATGGTGAGTTCATGTTCTTGAAGTTTGAATAATTTATGAAAACGAAACAAAAATTAAAATTCACAAAATCTGTTGAATTATTGATGTTCATCTTCTCAAGGGGACTCCTCAGAATTGGAACATAATTCAAAGAATGTACTACAAGATTTTGGAACTTTAACAGTAGAGTATTCTGTCATTCGATTGATAATTCGTTTCAGTAAACGGTTCAAACTTCCGCGACATAGTTAGTTGAGTAGTGATATTCATTCTGAAAAATTAAGACTTTATGCCAAAAGTAAAATTAAGGGAGTATCCCTCACAGCACCACAGTCCCAGAAGAATTCTCAAAGAATTCATAAAGAACCCAATCAAATCAATGAAAATTCTTCATAAATTCTTCTGAGACTGTAGTGATGTGTGAGATTAAATGATTCAAAAAATACTTGTCACACAGATGTTTTTTTTTTCTTTTTACAAACAGAGTGTCCGCCGTTTCAGTTAGTTCTCAAATTTCCTTATAATATGCCCTGCCTCATTGAATCTTGCAAAATGTTCTGACCGAATCCTATTCAACCATTTTCAATAAGGTTCAATCAGAGGAGTGTATTTTTCCAATGCGATTCTGATTGAATCTTGAACAATGTTCTGACCAGATTCCATTAAATTTCAGTTGATCAGATTCTATGGAGTTTTTCAACCAGGGTTATGTTGTCCAAATATTTTGAAATAATTTTGCTTTCTATGATCCACATATACGGGAGAAATAAATTAGTTGCAGCAGCGAACTGATTAACGTGGACACGGATGGCCATTAAATTAACTTCTGAAGCTAAATTTGAGCTATGACAATAACAAATTTGCCTTGATGGATAATTGATTAGCTGTAACAGCTAAAATTGAATTGCAAAAGCTAATTGTTTGATGGCTGTCCATGCACCCAGAAGAGTTTAAATTTAGTAGTAGAAGTAAATTTTTACTTGATTCAAGTAAATTTTATTTGAAATTACTAAAAATTCATTTGGATTGATTGAATTTTTTATTTGATGCAACCAAAACTCTAGTAGGTTCATATTTGAATAGAAATTTAGTTGATTCAAAAAGAATTTATTCGATCCAAATAAATGCGAATATCAAATTTTCTTGGTGTGAGCGTGCAGCTAAATTATCTTTTCCTTGTACATTTTTTTATTTCTTCATAATTCTGGCCCACGTGAACTAATTTCTTTGAAGCAATTTCTGAAAGAAAAAAGAAACAAAATTACATGAAATATTATCTTCCCTTACTCTTCACGAGAAATTTTCCCTTGATTTCGTCGTTCTTTCAATTGACAATTTCTCAAAAATCCAATGAAATTCCTTAGAATGATCAGTGTTATGCTGAGCTGAGAACCCCGTGATGACTGATTTTCGTGCAACACACGAGAGCGAAAGGAAGTCTATTTCGCAGGCTGAATTCATTTTCAAACTCGAAAATACTTTCATTGTCCAGATTATCATTATCGTAAAGGCAAAAATCGCACTTGTGAACGATGTTATTTCGTATAAAACTTCGTGTGAGACTGAAAGATCACAGTAAAAAGTAAAACTTATTTCCAATCTTAATATCGGCTGATTTTACGATGCAGCCGAAACTAGGGGGCCGTCCATAAATTACGTAAGACAATTTTGGCAGTTTTTCACCCCCCTCCCTCCCCCTTGTAAGACATCGTAAGATTTCATTAAACCCCTCCCCCTCCCCCATGTGGGAGGTAATATAATACAGAAGTGTACAGAAATTATAAATGACTCAATTATGGTATAACATTGATGATTATTAACTTACTAAAATTGACTATCCAAGGATACTTGATTACAGAACATCATCTTTGTAAAATCTTTGAAAAAGTTGAAGGAAATATGTGTTTTTCGAAATCAGTTGAAATTGAATTTCTTAATATTTAGTTACATCTATCTTACCTAAGATTTTGGTGCAACCCCTCCCTCTCCCCCCTTGTAAGATCTGGTAAGAATTCCATGAACCCCATCCCCCCCTTAAACGCCTCACGTAATTTATGGACGACCCCTAGCCCCATTTCAGCTGAAAGTAAGCATCGAAAACAAATGCCGACACAATGGAAAAGACTGAATTTCTCAAGTGAACTCATTTCTGAGTTCTCAAGTGAAATGCAGCCACTTTCAGTCAGACTCTTTACAGTGATCTTTCCTGGAATAAAACGACTCGATTGGGTCAGAAAATGCAGATTGCTAAACACTCTTTTTCTACATTCCTTAACCGATGGTTATGAACCCAGCCAGCACCAAATGATCAATTTGAATTCATAAAAGATCATGAAGACTTCTTGAAGAC
The DNA here is from genome assembly GCA_018340375.1 of Gonatopus flavifemur. Taxonomy (NCBI): domain Eukaryota; kingdom Metazoa; phylum Arthropoda; class Insecta; order Hymenoptera; family Dryinidae; genus Gonatopus; species Gonatopus flavifemur. The sequence continues at coordinate 15,045,769 of JAFFJZ010000006.1, forward strand.
TTCTTAAACAGTCCCCGTTATGCGACTAACAATGAGTTCAATATGAATCTATATGGGTTCAAATGAACTCTTAATGAACAACTTAATGATCAGAAAGAATTCATATCGAGACTACATAATGGATTCTTTCTGAACATTAAGTTCTTCATCAAGAGTTCATTTTGGATGCACTGTATTCACCGCAAAAAAGAGTATTTTTCCGCCTATTTTGTGGGACCACGGGTTTCAGGTTAGAATGCATTCTAAAACATAATCTATGTTGATCATTTGCGAGGGTATACAATTTCCTGGTGAGCATACCCAGTAGACACACGCACGTTTTAAAAACGTCAAAAACAGTCAATAACCACACGTTGTGAATTAGTAATATTCTTGCGTTGATTCAAGGTCAAAATGTCGCGGCAGATCACGTGTTTTTCAACCATAAAATAACGTCATACCAACGGTTTGAACATCGTTTAAAAGACGTTAAATATTGACGTGTCCTAATGATAGTTCTAAAACGTGAATTGAATCCAACAAATTATTTTGAAAACTTTCCATTCAATATCGAGAACAATAGTATTTCTGAGTATGACAGAATTTGGAAAGTATGCCACACTATTTACTATCTTACTCTTTGTTGAAATTTCAACCATTGTTCGGGTTTGTTTGACATTTTTAACAGAATATCTTCAATTGAAGTTCAAACACAAGGTGCTATAAACACATTTTAAACGCGTGGTTCGAATCCGTTGAAAACACGTTTTTTGAGGACGTCGTTTGATGGTTATTTTTGAATATTAGTTTAAATTACACGTCATCAGAACCTAATTCCTGGTCGTCTATTTCCCTATCAAATTTCAACTGAAAATCAACGTTATGAAACCAACGACTGACGTCCGTTTGACAGTCTATCGTTCTTTCAACGTTGAAATAACGCGTGTGTGTTCATTGCGTAAAAAATCGGTAAATTTACCGAACTTTCCTTCGGTAATCGTCCAAAACTGGGTCGGTAAAAAGTTTTACCGAAGATAGTTCGGTCAACCTCAGGTACCATGATTTTACCGATGTTATTCGGGGAAATTTTTGTCTATGATATGTGGAATTAGAAAAAATTTCGAGGTGGAAAAAAACTACTCGTAATGACAGGTTTTTTCATCATTTCAGAAGATTTGGAATCAAATGGATCATATACGAGGAAAACATTTTTTTTCATGTTTCCTTTTATCTTAAACCAGGACTTATAGATAAATTTCGAGTTTTGAAAAAAAAACGTACTGGCAGGGACAAGTTTTTTATCCGATCCAACAGATTTGGAATCGAATGGTCCATATGGGAAAAACAATTTTTTCTTCACTTCTCCCTTTATTTCGAATCAGGACTTGGAAAAAATTTCCAGGTGGATTTTCTCCAAACAACTACCGGATCTCAGTAAATTTACCGAAATTTGTGGGAGAAGTTTTTGTAATCAATGAGAGGACTTGGACAAAATTTCGAGTTTTGAAAAAAAACCTACTGGCAGGGACAATTTTGTTAGCACCGGTCCTGAAAATTTACCAAATGTAACTGAAAATTCACACCCTGTCTATCTTTTTGTGTATTCTAAATATGAAACATATCTGGACTTCCAAGGTGGCTATCCAACATGTCGCGCCATAGCTCAGCGGTTAGGTCTTAGGTTTCAGTCGGTAGGCAGGTAGGAATGTAGGTTCGAATCCGCTAGGTAGGTATGATTTTCTCTTGATCTAGATGAGTGATCAAGTTCCTCAGTGATCTTGAGACACAAGGAATATGCGAAATCAGTTCACGTAATAAAATTTTTATGAGTATTATTGAGCAATAATTTCCCAGTACATGTAAATTGTGATACAAGACTGCAGGAAATTCACGAATTTCGGTAATTTCACCATACCTGTCGGCAATTTTGAGCCATTCGATTCCATATCTTTCGCGACGATAACCGGTAAAATTACCATCCTATTTCGGTAATTTCAAGTTACTCGAGTTCATATCATTCTCGAAAGTAATCGGTAAAATTACCGAATACATTCAAAATTATTCCCAATACCAATTTGCAATTTCACCAAAAGTTCCCGAATATTTTCGGTAAATTTACCGAAATTTTTTTTACAGTGTAACACTGGTTTTACAAGTAAAGTAGTATCAAGTTTTGATCAAGATTTTATAGAAATCAATAAACCTCGATAGGTTTTTTTTATAGAAAAGAACTCGTTTTGTCAAGAATCTATCGATTCAGTCGATCTCTTCATCTCCAAAATCAATGTTATGCTCACCGGGGAATGGTATTCCCTCGCAAATGATCGACATACGATATTTTTCAGAATGCAATCCAACCCGAAACTCGCCGTCCCAAAAAAACGGGCGGATTTTGTGGTCACTCTTCAATTGCAATTGGATCACAGGAAGCGAAAACATGGCCGATCGCAAAATCAATTTTTTTTTATAACACATTTCCTTTTCCTGTCCCCCTGCTTGAAGAATCTCATTGAACCGATTCTTTCTCACTGATTCTGATGCAGAAAACCGATTCGAACGCATTAAAAATTGATTCTCAATGGGTTTGAATCGGTTCTCTGCATCGGAATCAATAAGAATCAATCGGTTCAACGGGTTCCCAATCGGTTCTTTTCATCAGAATCAATGAGATCGAATCGGTTCAATAAGATTCTTCAAGCAGGGCCGGTTTTTCATGTAAGGATCAGGTTGGAACTGATATGGGACCACTATCAACACTACACATAACCGTGGTAAAAATTTCATGACGATCGAATAACAGGAACGGAAAATATCTCTGGTCGCAAAATGTGCACATTATACACACACAAATACACACAGACAGACCAACACGAAACCAAAAATTTTTCCCGAGATTGGAGGAACATTTTGGCCCAAAAGATTTTGAGTTTGAAAGAAAAAAAATTTGCAGTCCCCGAAAACGATCACATAGCCTCACTGTTAGAAATTTCTGATTGAATTTTCAATTACATGTAATGGAAGCAACTTCCACTCACGTGATTGAAAAACAATTCGCACTGTACTTGAAAATTCAAGAACCAATTCTTTAAATTTCATGCACGTGTTCTTGACTGTTGAGACAAATCATGATTGAAAATTCAATAACAAGTTCTTTAAATTTCATGCACATGTTCATGATCGTTGAAAAAGAAAATCACCTCCACAAGATGTGAACGCGGGACGTCGAAGTCGGATGCCAAAGCTCTGTCACTCAAGCCACTGCCACTTATGTGGAAGGGAGCATTTTTCTGCTTATATGATCTTGCGTTCATTCTTCAAACTTGTGAATCAAGATGTACTTGTGATGTAGAAACACTGAACAAACCGTGTGATCTAACTAGTACATAGTTGAAGTGGATACGCGGATGACTTCGTCAAAGCGTTAGTATACAGGGTGACCCATAGTGAGAAAAATTGTATTTCAAGGGCGTATTCTGCATCCATAATGCAAGAATTTCCCGTTTTTTTGAAGGTTAGTTTTTGAGATATGAGCATTTTCAGATTTTTTTTCAAATCCAAACACACTTGGATCATTTTTGTCATTTTCAGTTGGATGCCATTAGAGCCATGATTTGATTATAATTATAATGCTATTATTACGTTATTATACTGGATTAAATTTTTCTAAGTTTTTTCAATCACCTGTACATTAATTTCAATTTTCATGTACGATAACTTGAAAATTCAATAACATGTATTTGGACTCCTATTTCAGTTCACAAAAATTGAATTTTCATTCACATATGTGCATGGAAAGTACATGAAATTCCAAGCAATTTTTAACAGCGCTCTCTCTAGCGAGGAAGCAGAAGAGAAATATTGAATGATATAAAATATATTAGGTGTACAAATAAGTTTCCGCGGTTTGTCAAAAGATGGCCCCACCAGAAGGTTATGGAGAAATTGTCAGATGTAAAACGTAATATCCCAAGTTTAGTCATCTGGCAACACCATAACCTTAAAGTACTAGTGATTCCGTATCAGCATCACGTAATTTTTTTCGTGCAAAAATGTCAAGTTTTATTCCGAATAAGCATCATTGGCGGGAACTTTTGATTTACTTCTTTAATGTGAAAAAATCTGCAGCTGAGGCGCATCGATTGCTTCTAGAAGCATATGGTGAAGCTGCTTTAAGTGAGAGAAGTTGTCAGGAATGGTTTCAAAAGTTTAAAAACGGTGAGTTTGACGTTAAAGACAAAGAACGCAGTGGAAGGCCGAAAGTGTACGAAGACATGGAATTAGAAGTACTATTGGAGGAAGATTCGTCCCAAACGCAGAAAGAACTTGCACTTACTCTACAAGTGACTCAACAAGCAATTTCACATCGTTTAAAATCGTTAGGAATGATTCAAAAACAAGGAAATTGGGTTCCATATGAACTAAAGCCGAGAGACGTTGAACGCCGATTATGCATGAGTGAAATGCTGCTTGCCAGGAATAAAAAAAAGAGTTTTTTGCATCGTATAGTCACTGGTGACGAAAAATGGATTCACTACGATAATCCAAAGAAGAGAAAGTCATGGGTTAAGCCCGGCGAACCATCAACATCGACAGCTAAGCCGAATATTCATGGAAAAAAACTCATGCTGTGTATTTGGTGGGATCAGCTTGGTGTCGTGTATTATGAATTGCTGAAACCAAGCGAAACCATTACTGGAGCTCTCTACCGAACACAATTGATGAGATTGAGTCGGGCACTTAAGGAAAAACGCGCCCATTACTACTCCAAACACGACAAAATTATTCTTTTACACGATAATGCTCGTCCACATGTTGCAGCGCCGGTAAAAACATACTTGGAAACACTCAACTGGGAAGTTTTACCCCACCCGCCGTATTCACCAGACTTAGCCCCTTCTGATTATCACCTGTTCCGGTCGATGGCACATGGTCTGTCTGAGCAGCGCTTCACATCATATGAAGACACCAAAAATTGGGTAGATTTGTGGATAGCGTCAAAAGATGAAGAGTTTTTTCGACGGGGTATCCGAATGTTGCCAGAAAGATGGGGAAAAGTAGTGGCAAATGATGGAAAATACTTTGAATAAAACGTAATGTACTTTTCCTTTACAATAAATTCCTAATTTTTTATAAAAAACCGCGGAAACTTATTTGTACACCTAATAGTTTATTTCGCGCTCTAAAAACCTCATCTCTTATTCATACGCACAGTGAATTTAAGCGTTCAATTTTGATACACTCGGATAAATGAAGGACAAACAAGATTGGTGGGCATGAAACATTGATTTAAAAGAGAGAATATATACACTGAGAGAAAGGGTCCAGTTGAATATTCGACAGCTAGGAAATTTAGTCACTATAAATAATTTTATTCACATTTCGAACAGTTGGAGTTTGATTTACCCCACCTACAGTCTAGCTAGCGTAAATAAAAATTCAGCTGCGGCAACCAACATTTAGCTGCTCCAACTAGGTACCTTTTTCTCAATGTAAAAGATCTTAGGTGATTGTCAACGAAATTTGCGATGTAGACGCACTGAATTCAGTCCAATAACATTTTTTTATACAAAATCAATAAGAATTTTTGACTAGTGTTTTGCTTTGTCCCCTGGGGTGCATTGGTTTAATACTCTCAATATCATTCATCATCATCTCGTCCATTTCTCTGAACTGGCAATTTTCAAATTACTGATATTGAGGGGAGGTTCTGATCAAACGAATTCCGAAATAAGGTGATTTTCTCGAATTTTTTTTTCTCGAGACGGAAGTAATTTAAGAACTTGAGTTATTCGAAATTCATTGAATGGGTCTTGAAGTACATGAAAGAAATGGTCTCCAGTTGAAAGATTCGTATCCCGAAACTTGAAAAGCGTTTTGCACGAAACCATCCCCACGATATTTCAAAAACTACTGAACGGATCGCTCTTTTGTAGTTTTATTTTGAAGCTGATTGAATTTATTGGAGGATGAACCTAAATGAAGATGACATTTGCCTTTTTTCTTCTTTTTATAGCATTCTGAAGGGTGAAAAAAGATGAAAAAATGCAACCAAAAGTTTGCATGTCTGTCATTTTTTTAATTTCTGGATTTTTCATTGGTTTTATTGGTGCAACCTCCAACAAATATAATATATTTCATACAAATTTTGGGGTTTTTTATTTCTGAATAATTTTTGTGAGTGCTATGAGTGAGGCGCCCGATTGATCACTGTTTTTTTAAGTGGTTATGTTTCAACACGTATCAACAATTCCTATGGCATTATTTTCAACTGAAAAAAAATTTTTTATGTACTCAAAGATTCAATTAAAAAGTATGAAAACTCCCAACTTCTTTATTTACTTCCTTCCACGAAAAAAAATTCGAGAAAATCAGCTTCTTTTAGGATCGCTAGATGAGAAACTTCCCTCAACAACTCTGATAGCGTTGCTGCACCAGTGGCGGACCATTTTACAATGTCCACCTGAGATTCTCCTTTTCACCAATATATGATCATAAAAAAGGATTGAATTAGTGATGTCGGTTCCTAAGAGAATCGATTCTTTTTCATACAATTTTTATCAAATTTTTATCAATATTTCATACAAAAAGGACCGATTCTGTTCCAAAGCCGGCATTGCTAGATTGAATAAATTCGGAATATTCAAAATATCTTTATTATTGAACCATATAATTTCATTTTTTGCTATTTAATCATGTTTACAAAAGTATTGTTAAATCTACAATTTATCAGTTCGTTGATGATCCTACATAAACCACTGTTACAACTATTTCATATATACGTTAATAATCTTTTAAAAACTCTTATCCTCTTGATATGAATATCACACATTTCACGACTGAGACTGATCTTTCATTTCATATAATTATTATCCTCCAATCCTTCATTCAGACCCTCCCCTATGGGAACAACTCAGTTCAAATAACACCATTTTGATGAGAAATGTCATGTTGTTTTGACAAGCAGTTCTCATTGAATCAGTTACGGAAAAAAAAGACTTCGCTATGTTAGCAACTTCGTGTATTCGATATTCGGATAGCTAAAAATATTGCTGCAACAGGTGAATAAAGATAGCTACCGTAGCTAATTTTCAGCTATCCAAATATGAACAACAACACCATTTTCTTCCGCGCATATCCGACACAAAATCATAAGAATTTCTATCTACAAAATAAATCAGGTAATGCGATTTTATGCACGCGCATTGTTACACTTCAACGATCTTCCCTTTTGTACTAAATAAATTCCCAGCAAAGATCATCATTCACGAAGCGAATAACTGAAGAATTTCCATCCCCATTCTGTATTATACTAATTTTACTTTGAACAACTATGTTACTTTTTCGTAAGTTTGGATCTCACCCTGGATCCAGCTAAAATATAGAATCGAAGAAACCTTTGAGCAATGATTTCATTCAAAAAACAATGATCTCTCCATTAATTCATATTACGATTTCAAATAGTTGCATCATCTTGTCACGTATAAGATTGTAATTTTTAAATTGGTAAACTCGGTAAAAACATGATGAAAATTTAGAACGAATTAAAAATATATCTCCCTACGGGGAAATTTTAAATGACTCACTGTACCAACTGATTGTATCAAATTTTTATAAAATTGTACATAAACATTGTGTATGAATGCTGTCATAATATACATAATTCATAACCCTTTTCCAGAGTTAATAAATTTCACATAAGGAGATATTTTCCTAATATACGGTATTATACATCGTCATATTGAATTCTAATTTATTTCTGAATTATTAAATCTTTCCAATGTGGAAAGAGGAGGAATGAGAAAAATTCCTAAATGTTCATTAAAAAAAACTCAATTCTTATAAAACTTGAAAATTTCTTATACAAAAAATTGTGTGTGTGTGTAAAAAAAAGCACGTCGTATCAGGATAAACTGAAATAAGTCTCCACAATTCACATTTCAATTCATCAGACTCGATAAATCGATTTATCTAAATCTTAAGAATGTAAACCAACTGTTGACGCAAGTTCATGAAGATTCTGCATACTTCTTTATCACTGGAGTTAATCGTCAATACGCGAATACAACAATCCATGGGGAAAGAAGATGAAATTATATACATTTGATTTGATTATCTCTGCATTATTTTCCTGACTCAAGAGACGTTCGACAGTCTTTTTTTCCATTCTCCGAATTATCAATCTCGTTATTTTCCCAGTCACGCAATCTCAGATCGTGTATTACACAATTATAGTACATAATTAGCACCGTTGTGAGATACAAAATAGTACAACTCTGTAATAATCCTAAGACTTAATTTCTCTTAATTGGAAATCTAGTGAACTGACGATTGACGTTGCTGGGTAAAGCATTTCGGCTGGGAATAACTTCGGGCTCTCTGTTGTTATTTCTACTGGTGACTGGTTCGTCGTCTTCTTGAGGTTCGGGAGTGGATGGTTGTTTGGCGATCCATTCCAAAGCGCGTTTGATCGCTTCGGGAATCGGCGGAGGGGTTGGGATATGCGATCCCGATACTTGAGCGCCGAATTCGTCGGCGGTCCAGCTCATGGCGATCGGCGTACCGTCCGGCGCGTTGTACTGTACCGATCCTTGAATCAATTGAGTCTCGTCCGGCGTTCCAGCGTATTTTCGGCTACCAACTTCCTTTTGAAGAATCCCACCTTCGGTTTCGAACACGAAAGAATAATGACCTCGCGCGTCTCCAAGATCTCGCGTCTCGCTGATTATTTTCTCAGGTTCCTGGAAGTATTGTTGTCCCCGGACCAAGCCCACGACGGCGATCAGTAGCTGTCAAAATATCGAATACAAATTAGAGAATTCTATTCTAATGCATTGAAAGATATTCTGATAATATACGAGACGGTTAATTTATGTAGGCTAAGTAAAGAATTCCTCCATTCCAGAGGAAACAAAATAATGCTTACGTAACATGCGCAGGCTCATGGTTACATCTCGGTAAATCATCTTTCCTCTTTTTACTCTCTCGGAGAAGAGGTGATCGTTCTTCCAAGATGAATTTATGGAAATGACTATGATTATTTCGTCGTGCAAGTTTTAATATGTATGAATATTGCATTAGAATGCACAATTAACTGGAAAATTTGAGTGGTTTATTTTACAATCATTCGTAGGTTATTTCCCTCGAAGTTACAGTAATATGTTTCAAATGTTGGGAGTACAATTTGCATTGGATAAAATATCAAAATACGAATGATTGATGATTTCCATTGAATTTCCGCATAACGCGAAATCGATAATTATGATGTGATCATGATAAATTCTCAACACCATCGACATAATTTATATAATGAATTGGAATCCCCTTTCTAATCAGAAATTTTATACGAAACGTGTGCTTTGACGTTACAGCTACGGTTGATTTATGAGATATCGCGAGTGAAGTTTCCCTGAGATGTCTTGATTGTGTTCTTTCCGTATTATACATTTTAACTCATTAATCAGAAATTCTACTCTCTCACGCTGACCAACGCATCACGATGTTCAGATATTATGTAAAGTTTCATAATCTTTTTGGAATATTTAATATTCATTGAGAAAAGTTCATCTTTCCGCTAAGAGTTATAATGGAAAGATGATCATGGAAGTCATAGTTGAAGAGCGAAATTTGTATTTCAATCTTTGTACACAATCATTTATCGATTGGTGTTGATTTTTTTTAATCTTGATTTTTCTAACCATTGATTCGAATTTATTTTATACGATGAATCTTTCTTTTTCTTTTGCGATGGTTTGATAATTGACCAATTTCTTTCCGAAGTAATCAATTTTTTCAGTTTACTTTCGGTTATTTTTCAGTTTGGTAACAATTTGGTCAGAAAATGGTAACCTAGATGGTTTTCACCTTTTGCCACCAAAAAATGTGGTCCGTTTTTGGAATCTTTTTGGTACTTTTGAGGTAAAAACCCAGAAAATCACCAAATTGAGATTTTTTCCCAAAACCTGACCGAAATTTTTCCCAGATCCGCTAGGGATTGCTTTGAAAGTTTCTCAAAATCTGAAAAATTCTTGCTTATACAGTATCATCATGTGCAATATCATGTGATGTGTGGGTCAGGTCCAGTTGATAAATTTCTAGTCGATATGTACACGATATGTACTCATTTTCAAAGTAAATTTGCTTTAAATTAACACTCGATACTTCAAACAAACTGATTGAAGAAAAGTCATCCATCCATCTACAAAGATCTACCTATAATTCACAACCACTTAACGCTTTCGAAGAGTATTCATCCAATCCTTCAACACGTGAATTGAAATATTATTACAACGTGTGAATTCTTACATTCTCCGCTGACACAGAAAATCCACAATTCAAACTCGAAATAATGAATTGCGAATCCCGACCCACGAAATCCACATCAATCAAATTGAAATCCCGCAAGAAAAAACAGATATTTTCAAGAAATTCTTCACGAGATATAAAGATTCAGACAATAACAACGACGGCGAGTGTAGGAAAAAAAAGTGTCCGTTAATCGATGTGAAATATGAAAACGTTTCTATCGTTATCGACATAATAAAATGTTACGCTGTTCTCGAATATCTTGCGAGGAGATTGAGAAGGTATGTACTTTATAACGGTGAGAAACATTTACGATTGCATTAAAGTTCAATTTACGATGACTTTTGTATGATAATATCGTCGTGGAATAAAAGGCCTTGAATCGATTCTACCACCCGTATGTTCCTGAAATGTCTTAATAGACATGGTAACAAGGGAACTATGTTTATTGTAAGATTCGCGAATGATCTCTATGAGAGGGCTCAAGTACAGTCAGAGTTATGTGCTCTTTAATAACACTTTTTCCCAGGGAATAGTTTATTTGATTACCACTTAGAGTATGAACTACTTCGTAACCCAAGTAGAAATGCTCTATTTTTTAGTATTTGGCTAGTTGGGCGTTACGAAACTTGTCAATGACTAGAGCATTTCTACTGGGGAATGTACATCACTGGATCCACGATCTTCTCAATACAATACATTGTCTAAAATTGAGAAGAGGTCAGTCCATATGGAGTGATTTTTTGGCAAAAAACTTGGCTCTTTAAGCGGAATCGAGTGTCGAACGAAAGAAACCGAATCCTCACCGAGAAGACAGCGCAATGTACGACTGGAACGTTCGTGGAAGGTTTATACACCGTCTTCAGGTCTTTATAGAGACAAATTTTGCTGTTAAGACGTGAAACTCAGCGCACCTCTCGAAAATTGTCTCCTGAGAGGGAGATTCTTGATCCACAAAATCATTTTCTCGTTCGTCCGGATCTCATCCTCATCTGAGGAGACGATCATCGAAAGACGCGCAGACTTGCGATCGAACAATCATGGAGAAGACATATTAATTTTCACCCGGTGAAATCGAGGACAATTATATCAGCCCGGGTAGAAATGATTCCTGGCATTTCCCAGTTCTGTTCAGATGAATGTTCATAAATCATCTGCACCCGTGGGTTGTCCAGCACCTTTCAAAACCCTTGCAATGAAACCAGTCCCTAGGAAGGGTTTAGTTTCAGCCAAATTTTTGAACGATATAAAAATAATGAAACTAGTTCCTCCACGATGGATAGTAAACATCCTACACGTCCAGTTATATTCCTCTCAATAAATCCTATAAAACATAATTCTATGCGTTAGATTCTTATTTATGGTACGATCACCCGTGAATCTATAAACATACCTTTCCCCGTGGAAAGGTCAGGGCAATATAGATAGGTCAAGATACCAATCACGATGATCGTCAACGGTAAAAGGTACCAAGAAAACTCACCGCCAACATTTATATGCCTTATCTGACGCAATGTGAATATTACAATAAAAAAAATAAAAACGATTAATTTGTCTACGCGAAACGAACTTTTTCCTTGAAGAAAGAAGATGGAGCAGACTGATTAAGAGAATTATTTAATCGATAAATCCTGCTGACGGGATTGTAAATCGATTATAAAAATTCAAAGCCGAAGAGGCGGGATTCGAATCTCCGAGTCTCGCGACTCAGCGTGATCCTTATCGTGATTACCGAAGACGTTCAGCGCAAAAGACTCGACGCTTTGTAAATTTTACCCTTTCAACCTCGCACCGATGACGAATAATAAATAAAAACTGATGATAGGTTGAACTCGAATGCTTGTATTTATGTACTCGTCTTTATTCTTGTTTTATTCTCTTTGGAGAACTGTGTTTTCTTCATTACCGAGAAACTTGTGTTACATAATCTTTCTCTTGCTATTAATAATCAATTTCTATATCTCGAATAAATCTTGGAGTCTCGAGGGAAAATATACTTTTCTCTTTACTGCAAGAAGATTTATAAAGTTTCGTTGAAAATAGGGCGATAAAGGCTTCATTGCTGTTGGCGACATGTTATGCTTTTGTTAAAATTCAATCGGACAAAATTATTATGTCCTGAATCCAATTCAGCAGTAGTTGTGAATTCAAAAGAAGAAAGTGATATTTGATATGCATTTAGGATGATTATCGTGAAACCACATGGTGATTAATTTAAAGTGCTGCAAATAAAATGAATTTGAAATACAATTGCCGTGAAAATAAAAGATGTATTCTAACGTGCAACTAAATTCCCTCAATGAAATTCAACGAATGATTTCGATGAACAACTATTATTTTCGTTGAATTCACGCATCATTCAACATAAATTTGATATATTTGTTATTCAAATTTTCTAGGCGATCATCCGCAGGTGAGAAACGTTAACCGAAAAGGACAAAAACTTCAGATCGAATCTCTCATTCATTCTGAAAATTCCTAACCGTTGGTTCCACGACGTTTGAATATTTATGATATACTTGATGTATGAGATGTATTTATCTTCGAGTATATCACAGTGTATTATTCATTTGAAAGAAGAATTTATGAAGCGCCGTTTGGACACGAGGGAAGATTGATTCCGATCAAATCTCCGAAGGAAGAAATTTTTGCTAGATGCTGTTCTTCAAAACAACCTCTTCCCCTCTTCTCAAAATTATTCATAATGTTACAAAATATGATTTTTTATGACTGTGATCGATGTTCAAAACACGTTAACAAGGATGTCATTCGATCTCACGGTACCTCCGTTACGACACTTTTTCCAACCTTCCATCAATTTTTTATGAATTTTCTTGAATCCTCATTACCATCTTTTGAACTTCGATGACATCAACACTTTGAGAAGCCATGAATTCCTTGGTAATAAACTCGGTAGAGTAACAGCCACGCTGATAGATCATTTAAGGATTCTATATCTATATTCGGGTTGTGGTTATATTAATATACACTCACCAAGGCACGCATGATGATGATGATGATGATGATGATCGGTGAAATATTCTAATCCTTGATATACTACACGGTGGTGGACGAGAGACGATTAGACGACGATACAGCGAGGATTCTGCTTTGGTCCGTGGTTCGATGCACGCGCTGTTGTCCCGTGAAAGTGAGACCAAGAGAAAAAAAGACCGAGAAGAGGATGAGAAATGAGTATACGATGGTAAAAGGTACTGCTGCCTGGGAGTTGTTTGAACACTGCTGCTACTCAATGCGAAGAGCCGGCTATTGGTACTATCGGATGGCTATCACAGGCTTATTTGTGTACAAGAGAACACGTGTACGAGACTTTACTATGGAAAAGTAGCTTATGGAGATCACACTTCGATGGTTGCCGGCTTGAAGTTCGCGAGCAACTCTTGGACCATTGGGGGCAGAGCCGACCTTTATACCTCCATCCGCAGTGTGCGGTTGGCAGCATGCGAAAGACTATCATCATCGTTATGATCATTATTACCATCATTATCGCTTACCATCAACACCGTCATGGTTATCATGATCATCGGCTACCATTGCGTTTGTGTTTATTTGCGTTACGCGTGAAAATCTTTCATCGAAAAGGATGCATTGTATCTTCGAGCTCTCAATGTTCGATAACAATGAAAACAAGTCGATGCTAACGTAGATGACTTTCTCGTGAAGTAGTCAAGATATATCGAATCGAGTAAACGAAGTAGCATCGCCGATTACGGAGACGATCGTAGACGAAGAGATTACATCATTTATTCAATGTTTTCCAACCCTATTAAAAATCACATGTAAGAATCTAATCCCAGCGTTCAATTGATGCTTGAAATGTAAGAAGCGAAGAAACTTTTGTTGATGGAGTGAAAGTATCTGTGTCGAATAAAAGAGTGCATGTAAACTTACAGTCATATGTTTGTGCGGTACAAACGTGTATCTTGTAATCCAATAAATTCCCCTTATGTGCGTCATGTGCATTCGTAAAGGATGTGCCTTCAAAGAGCAAAGTCATTACATCAGCAACAAGACTCCCACAGAGGTGATAACAATTTTCATCGCATTTGTGGCGAAATGAACTCCGGCTTTTGATTCCCTGTCAAAAATGCAACACGTATTTGAGAAACTTCGATCAAGGAGTAGAAAGATTTCTACATTCAACGGTATCGTTGAGGATTACAATATAGTTAAACGTTGTTTAACTTCATCCCATGCTCTCGTTGTTTCACGTCGTTGAGCTTACGTTGACTCTCATTGTTGTCATAGAATTTAGTAGAACAAATAAAGTTGGTAATGTAATACCACTTTGAACCTGATAGTTGTTCGAGAACTTATTTGAAGTATTTCAAAATATTCAACGTTAGAGAATCGGATATTTTCATTGTATTCTATGTTCCATGTCTTTGACATTTCAAGTAGATATTTTTGTAAAATGTGCGAGGAGTGAGAATGTTTTCATTTGATTATTCAATGATTAATATGATATGACGTACAAGAATGTATTTAATTCACGAGAAAATTGTGGTATATAACATTGTATTGGCATACGAGGACTTTCCTTCATTTTTATCTAATAAGAATTGACAGCATTCGCATAAATTCATGCTCATCCTATGTCAGTCGTTGGATTCTATTTTATACTGTTTATTATACTCGATGTATCACCGATCGATGGAATTTCTTTTTCTGAATGTACGATTTTCGAGAGACCATTGGTACTGCACAAATATGAACTGCACACGGAAAAGAAGAAATAATTGCGCCAACTACTTGAATAGTCGATTCTCGACCATCTACTTAAGTAGTTGCTGCAGCTACGCAGTAGCAGTCAGGACAATTGTTACTTAAGTAACTCGATACTTGCACTAACTAACGTAAATACCTGAGGGATTTTGAATTAGTTGGGATAGCTAACCTGTTACTTGTCCTGACCACTAAGTACACTGTTAGAAATTTGGAAGCAATTGACACACACTTTTGTGTATTAAATTCACCACAAATTTTATGAGATTCAAATCAATTTTTATACTGAAACCATTTCAAGATAATATTGTGTTTGAATTTCAATAAAAGTTTGAGAGATTTTATACAAAAATATGTATGTTCATTGCTTCCAAACTCTTGTATTAAAATTAATACAAATATTTTTTACAGTGATAGCTGCAGCAACTGCTCGAATAGATGGTCGAGAATCGACTCTTTAAGTAGTTTCTGCAACTATTCTTTTTCCCCGTGCAGTATTATTGAACTTGCGTGAGAGATTATTGACGTTAAATCGATCTGAACTGTGCAAATGATCGTGGAGGGAGTGTTTCGTTACACAAATGAATGAAAATTCCTGTTCGTGTGAGAATTTACATTAGATGTAAGATTGGTTCAGGCATAGCGAATAGAGGTGAACTCGAGACTCTTGAGCAAAATTCAAAAATAGTTAATATCATTCAATTTTAAGATCTCTGAAGATCAATTTCTACATCAGGTCAAGGTTGGGCATGTAATAGTTGGATATAACACATCTGAGAGACTGAAATTGATTGAATCCAGGACATCAAGCAATTTTTCTCCACTCATGAGCAAGACAAGACAAGACCTTTTTCGAGCCTGCAACAGTTTTGAATAAACCTTAGTGTTCAAAATCAAAAAAACATTTTCAGAAATTTCCTCCCATTTTATTCTTTAAGGGGTCTGTCTAGTAGCTCGCGCCGAAAAAAACGCGATTTTCGTGATTATTCCTTGGGATACTGGATAAAGGTAATGATATAAAAGTTATTAGGCTTAGTAAATACACTCTTGAAATACATAAAAAAACTTTTTTCTTTTATTTGATACATGTATTATGACCAAAAACGTCAGCCAAACGCAACACCTCGAAAAGTAGGTAGGTCCGCCTTGTTGATAAAATCTCGGAGCTGTGTTGTCTGAAACAAAAAAATCAAAGTGCTTTAGGTTTAGTATGACAATGGCTATGTCCCCTATGAATTTTATTCAATTATTTCAAAAAATAAAAAAATGGTAAAGAAAAAACAAAAAATTTTCAAAAAACCGTTTTTTTTCGCCGATTTTTGAAAAAAAAATATAGTGAAATTCAAAATTTTTGAAAAAAATTTATAGAGGACATAGCGATAGGTTCAAAGAATATGTGTTTCAAATTTCATAAGGATCGGTCGAGTAGTTTTGAAAATTTCATCAACAAGGCGAGTAAAAACGTTGTTTCGAGAATAACGCGTTTAAAGTTTTTTTTACATGAAATTCTTAAAAAAAACTTACTTAAGCCTAGTCAGCGATGCCTGGACCGTACAAAATTCCTTCAGATTGTTCGAAGAGTTGACTTTCTTCCAATCTTTTTCCAAACGAAACCAAAACAATTTTTCAAAAGTGAGTTACTAGACAGACCCCTTAAATATTTGTACATTGATCCAACGAATTTTGCATTAGAACTGGTAAAATTGAGTTTTGTTGGTTTTACTCGAGTCCAGTCCTAATAACGAACAGAGTCTTCGCGGACAAAAAAAATTTGCTGGTACAGCAACTCGATTTGGACGAGAAATCAATCGCTAGGCAGTTAGAGCAGCCGTCAACCGATGATGGGCCACGCTTGTGCCAATGACGGAGAATCTATCGTTGTGTTGACAAAATCTATCCATAAATCGCCTGATTATTGATTAGGGTCAAAATATTTGGACGGTTTTGGTCCTCATATTTGATTTTTACACTGATTTTGGCCTGATCGTTGAAAATCGCGGACAAAAACAAAGAGTTTTCAATCACTCTTATTTGTTGCAGGAGAAATTCAGACTCAACCCTGGTGGAAGTGGATGTCAGATTCTGACGCATTATCTCGGAAACCCGTATGGACATTTTTCCTGCGCTCAGACCTGGGCCAGGTTTTTAATCCCTACTTGAGAAGTGGCCCCAACTTGGAATGTTACGCTTTTCAATTTAGGTCCCGTAATGGTATCAGATATCCAGGTAAAACAATAGTAGTCAACTCGGGGTTTGTATGGGCTCTGGGTGGGCATACCTGGATTGAAATATCCCTAGAAAATACTGGCAACCACAACTGGGGCTCACATGGACCGTGGGTAGGCAACCTTGTATTTGATACCTAAGATATACCCTTACAGGCCCAGGGCCCACCTTAGGATGCCCAGGATTGATTTCCACACCAGAACTCGTCGGATTATGACATATGGCATATTATTGTCACACTGAGAGAAAGGTACCTAGTTGGGACAACTAAATGTTAGTTACCGCAGTTAGATTTCTATTTACGCTAGCTAGACTCTAATTGGGGTAAATAAAAGGCTAGCTGTCTGAAATATGAATGAAATGGTTTATTCAATAATTGGAATAAAGAACCCGAGAAAAAGTGAATTAGATCTAATGAGATCTATGTAGATCTCTTGAGATATAAGTAGATCTCTTTAGATATATGTAGATCTCTTCAGATCTAAATTTTGGAAAAACAAGATCTACGAAGATCCAAAGAGATCTACTTATGCCTTAAGGAATCTGGTTCAAGAAGATTCCTTGAGATATAAGTAGATCTCTTTGGGTCTTCGTAAATCTTGTTTTTCCAAAATTTAGATCTAAAGAGATCTACATATATCTACAGAGATCTACTTATATCTCAAGAGATCTACATAGATCTCATTAGATCTAATTCACTTTTTCTCGGGAATATAGTTGTGACGAATAAAATTTAGCTGGCACAACTAAATTTTTATTTACAGTGACTAAATTTACTACACGGAAAAAAGAAAACACTACTGGTTACTGTGAATGACAGCGATCGGTTGAAAAACAAATGCAAACACGCTTGGATAATGAGGATTAGCGCGATCACAGTGATGGGTATTGTAATGAAATTCGTCAACGCTGACTGGACAGTAATGAGGACTGGGAAACGCAGTAGTGCATGGAATGAATTTCAGTTTCAATGTATTTTCGTGATTCACAGTAACCATTGATATTTGAATAGATATTCAAATCTCTCAGTGCAGAATATGTCAGAATCTGAGATCCACTTCCACCAGGAAAATCTTGAATAAGCTCTGTTTTTATCCGCAATATTCAACAACCAGGACAAAATTGGTCTAAAAATTGAATATGAGGAGAAAAATCGTACAAATTGTTAGATTCGGAAGCTGCGTGTAAATTGATGGGACCTCTGGGTTCTTTCCAAAATTGTGTATAATTATATATAACTTAGGGTGCTCCCGATCGTCTCAGGAGCTTGCTCCGGATTAATTTTTCAACCAATCAACAAATTGGAAAAGTCTCATAATTTTACTCTCAGGACAAACCAGTGTTGCAAAACTTGCCGATTTATCGGAAGATCTTCCGATTTCCGTCCATGTTTCCAGAAATACTGATTTTAGGCTGAATTTCAACGATTTATCAATTCAATGAAATCTACCGTTTCTCATCAATTTATGAATCACTTGTTCTTTCCCGCAAAAATATCAAATTCCTTTGAGTTCTTCACGCTTCCTCGTCAGTCAAAAATTTGTATAATACAAAATAGAATATTAACATAGATAACCTATGCACCTGAACCTGATAATTACCTGATACCGCACGAAGAAAAATAGAACCCTAGTAAGAATGATTATAGCGGTTGTCTAGCACCTTTCAAGGCACTCACAGGAAAGCTAGTTACTAGAAAGGGCCTTCCCTGGTGGAAATATTTCTCTAAGAATGTCTGAAAAACTCTCAAAATTCGGACATTTGCTACAAATCTCTGCAAGTCTCTACAAAATTCAGAACAATTCTGAAAATCTGTGAAAATATTCTGAGCATTTCTGAAAACCTTTCAAAATTGGGATTTCCACGAGCATTGACATTAACTATGAGGTGGCTAGAGTCACTTTTGCTAGGGAAGCATCCAGATTATACTCCTGGGATACTGGTCTCTAATAAATTTTTAGTACTCCTTATAATCTGCATTATACTCCTCATAATCCAGATTATACTCCTCAAAATATGGATATTAGGGACTAGAAAAAATGTGTATAATCCAGATGCTTGTCATTAGTATTTATTTTTCTCTGTGTTTATTATCCGTCTTCCCCTTCCAGAAATAAAATCCTGCCTCCATAGCTGAAAATAAATAAAAATCGAGCTATTCAAGGTCTCGTTTGGACCAAAGTTGGAGTGGTCTAGGCCCAGACAGGACCTTGGATGGTTCAATTACACCGATCAACACGGTTTTTGGGTCTTACTTTTGAATGTCGAATGGCGGGAAGAATAATTTTTCAATCAAAGTTTGCTTTTGTAGAAACCAGAGCAAGTTCTTGAATCTTAAGAATGAATTACATAGATTTTGAAAATAGTACATCGCTGATGGCCCGTGATTCAAAGTATGATCCATGGCACAATAAAACTACTGAAGATAAGTTCGAATGACTCTGATCCGAATGTTTTCATGAATATTGAGGAAGATATTTTTTTATTCATCTTCATTTATATATGGTTTCAATCTATAATCTATAAATTAATGGATTTGAATTTTGATGTAACTTTCGAAGGAAGCTCTGAATCGATTTGAAATTTTGCAGGAGTATTTGTTTGATCATCAAGAATCGTTCCGGAGATTTTCGTGAGCTTTTCATTATTTTAAAAATAGGTGTCATACATCCTTAAGAAAAATAACTGATCTTTTCATAATTTCACTATAGATTACAATCAGAAAAATTGTTGTTGAACATCGGAGTCTTTTTAATAGCATAAAGATGTGAAATAATACAAAATCTAGTTCAAAAATGAAGATTTTCAGTGGTTTTTTTTATGTTTATATTATACTTTCTCGTATTAAACCCAAAATTCAATCTACCGTCATATAAAAGCAAACTTCTAAAGCTAAGAATGGATATTTTTGTGTTTTTCGAGGCCTAGCATCAGAATTTATGCATGAGAACACAAACCCAGAAGAGAAAATGTTGTTTGTCGACTTATTTCATTGATCGATCCATGCAGATTTCTACCCGGGCGAATCCCTTCTTTAGTAGAAATCACTGTAGTCATTCTCTAGGCCTCGCGATGCCTTACCAGGTCCTTACGAGGGACTTGTAAGTCCTTACAAGGTCTTGTAGTAACCTAGAGAGTGACCTTAATGATTTCTCCTAGGATAGTTAGAAATGTCGGAATGATTCGGAAAAAAAAGGACAGTCGTTTCTTTCCGTTTTTTCCATAACAATAACAGCTGATAATATTCAACTCTGAGAGTTGACAACTCTGGGGACCTCATCATTTTCCAACAATACATTCGATAAACATAAAATTTCAAGACTATTTGCCCGATCATCGATAAATTACGTAACTTACGGAGCATTAGAATTGACTTTCCAAAATGAAATTGATATGTTGCAATCTAAGAACACAAAACAGACAGTTGTATCGTGTTACTACAATCAAACCCGAAGCCGTACGATTGCGGAAGGGCAAAACACTCAAAATCTCTAGAAAGTGAATTATGTAATTACAAAGACGGTATCAGAAATTTGTAAAAGATGATTCATAAACAGTTGAAAAAAAAGGAATACCTACATTATTACTGTTTCTTCATAATTATTACTGTTATCATTATTCTCTCTCATCCATTTGTGAAACTTGTTCAGGTAAATGTCCGCGTACGCGCTCAATAAGCTGTTCATCTTCTCATTCTTACGTAACATATACTTCGATTTAATCGATTTCATATTGTATATACGACTTGTTAAATCACTTGGGATCATGTGTATGCATGTACCACGTTATTCGTTCGTTTAAAAAGATCAGTACCACAATGGTATTCGAGATCTTTCTTCTTTTTTGTTCGTGCTACCGCTATTATTCATGTGAAAGAGTCCTGGACACGATTGCAAAGGTAAATGATGCCAAATCGTGAGTCACGCTCAGGAGCACGGTATAGAAACATAGAACAAGAAAGGGGAAACTTTGTTGAATCTTATCCAACATTGTATCGCAGTTTGATTGGTGATTTGTAACGATTTGTCGTACGATCTTTGGCCCTTGCGCAGCGGTCTTTCGCTCGACACACGAATAGTCCTCTTCTGATATCTAGAATTTTTCTACCACGTTGTTTATCTGTTTCACAATTGTCGTTTCAAATAATCAAAATCAAAATATTAAGAAAATTTCAAGGGGGCCCCCCAGACTGGTTTATTGGTTACATTTATTTATTTTTCTTTTATTATTCAAAGATTGTTTTTTCCAGACAATCTTCTAGAAACTACACTGAGAAAAATGTGTTGTGTAGGACTAGCAATAAGTGGATATACTATAATTTTTGTTCTTCTAACAACACATAGTTGTTTTTACGATATTTTTACGATTCTATTGTGGGTTGATATATAACAATATTCTATTGTTGATTCAGCAATATTATTCTCTAAGAAATCAATTCTGTACGTTCAATTATCGCCTTGCACGCTACTTTGTAGTACAGAATATTAGGTACAAATTATAACCAGACTTTCTACTCGTTTATAATTTGAATGTAAATGATGAATACATTGAACATATCGGATGGTTTATGCACAACCTTCAACCTTTATAAAGAAATTATATGTTGTGAGATCGTTAATTTCGAAGTGTGGATATCGTGTTTCGATATCGTCTACACCACGTGACAAGCCATCCATAAGTTATCAACACGAGCTATCGTATAACTTACCCGCAACGAGAAGCGTAAATTAAGGAAAATCAAATGTTAAGTTTCTCTCGTCCCTTTGCGATCCATTGCGATTCTTCAACTGGGTATCGAAGACAGCGCATTTTTTGCTTCTCTCATCGATCAATCGATAACCTGAGAAGGTAGAAGTCCAGATTTTTCGGTGTACCAAGATTCACTTTGGACAAGAAAGTCATTGTCACACTTTCACAAAAGCCACTTACTTCTAATGTCAAATGCAAACGAGATTGTACGTTGTCCATGGATGGAAAAAAAAAATCTCAAGACATAATAAAGACAAATATGGGCGCACCTTATTTCGTCAATCGATTATTCGCAAATTCTCATGAATAATCAAATGCTTGATTAGATGATTCCTATAATTTTTATCTTTGAATAACGAGGAACGAGTTTTGAGGCAACAAAGTATGACTGCAAGTATTTTCAATTTTGAATCGTTTGTGATGTCATGCAAAAATATTACGATAACACTTTCCGCGATTTACGATCATGATGTCACTTGATGTTGCGATTTTCGAATAAATTAATGAAAATAAAAGAAGATTTCATGAAGAATCGACGATTGATTAATCTCACGCCACCCCACCCTACTGAAAAACAACATCTTTTCAGCATGAAGTGAATTTCACAAGCGTCAAATGAACCATCAAACTCGGTATGAGATTGAAATTAATTTCGAGATATTTACATGTATGTGACTCGAAATGTGATTTTTATTTCGACACATTAGATACGAATATATCGCAATCGTCCACCACGATGAGACGGCTATTCTCTGCTTACATGAAATAACGTTTTCTCGACTCTAATCTTCTCGTCATTCACTTACATGATCAGATATCATCGAAACGAAAGTATTTCGATTTCTAACCTCACAAATCCTTACGCAATTGCATCTTTTTGAAACTCATAGGTCAGAGTTGTTTTTTTGTTTTTTTTTGTTTTGGGCAAAAATGAAAATACAGAAAATACAGTAAACAAAGTGTCTAAATAGTTATCTCAAACACGACGAGATGGGTCTGAATATGAAATAAAGAATGTGTAGGATTATTCTCGTGGGCGAAGAAAAATCTCTTATTCATTATTCTATTGCAATTCACATTTTTCATCGTCGTTGATTCGATTGGAGATGTTTTTCAACTCCCTGTGAATGAAGTAATAATGTAATCTCGTGATGTCTTCTCGTTGATTTCATTGTAATTATAAACCAATTTGCATTCGATTAGGAATTAATTGGATGAAAAATAATTTCAAGTCAGTATAATCTGGAAAAAGTAATTATATTGATCAATATTTCCCGAGGGCGTTACCTCCTATTATGAGATCCGCCTTGAGGCCGATATAAAGCACGTTCACATGTAACGTCTCCATTTTTTCCCAAACGAGAAGAAGGAAAGGTTACGCGAATGTCTTGTTCGCCTGTTGCTTATCAGAAGATAATAACGCCGATGTCTCTCGAATGCCTGTTACCCTACCTTCTGTGGGAATTCAACTCTAGATCCGTAAGGCCTTGGCCCAGTGATTCCATCGGAGAATCACGTACGAGAAAACAAATACTTACGACTCACGGAGCGTTCGTGTGTGTGTGTGTTGAACGTACATATGTATCACGTGTGTCTACAAATATGGGCTTGAAAAAAAAAGGATTCAGGTGAAAGGTATAAAAATATTTGCCTGTAAGTGAAGATACTCATTACCGAGATAATTTCAACGTAATTCTGCTACACTCGATTATCGATTTTTATAAATTCGAATTATAGGATTTCTTCGATAAGGAAAATTTTCTTCGTTTTCCCTTTAGATGCCTAATCCATCAATTTTCCCTGGCAGTCGATTTTTCGTGAGACGATAAAACGGAAATTACGCTTTGTCATAAATTGTCATTCAATTCAATTGTCAGAATAATTCGTATGGGATTTTGTATGAATTGGAGCTGCAGGAGACAATATTCTCGCCGATACTCTGACGGTGTCCCAGAATTCATCATTCGCATTTCTGTGGCATATTCTGCAGCCAGAATGCAATAATTTCCTGTTTGAAAAAAATTGTTTTGAGATATGATACCCTTGGAGGAAAAATGACACCCAAATTGTTGTCAAGCAAAAACAGGACAGGAACTTTTGAGAGCAAGAATGGAATATCAAAAGCTCCAAACAAAAGCGATACATCTATAATTCGGAACAAAAGAGCAACCACAGAAATCTCCGGGCAAAAATGAAACACCGAAAAGCTCGAGCAAAGTACAGAATTGGGTAGTGCGTTGTGATATGAACATATTATATTTTTTTAACAATCCAAATAACTCAAGAGAACATTGTGTTCTTCATACTTGAACCTGACACTATCGGCTGAGTTGAGAACCGGCGGATCTCTGAGAAAAAGATTGAATTATTCTATCATTGTTCGTTCCAGAATACTATACCCTGTTGAAAAAACCCAGCATGGTCCAACATGGAACCAACTTGGTCCCAGCTGGCTCAACTTGGTTCCAGATGGACTAACTTGGTCCCAGCTGAACCAAGTTGGTTGCATCATACAGACCATGATGGATGGCCCAACAACCGATAAGAGACCACCAACTACTTTTGCTTCTACTGGATCCAACACCAGCCGAAAATCGCTATCATAACCGATGATTGCAAATTTTGGAGAATGGTTCTTTTTGAATGATTCACAAATGAAAAAGAAATCTTGAAATGCCAGCGACATGAAACTCTAGTAAAATATAATAAAAATTAAAACCTCTGCACTGAGAAAAATCACATAGTTGCTGTAACTAAATAGTGTTGCCGCGAGCCGCAAAACGAGCTGTCACGAGCTTTAGACTTCCACTGGATTTAGTGAGGACTATAAGAAGTAAAAATTGTCTCAATACTTGGTTCAATGTTCCTATACTTTGGTTTGGAAATTCATAATAATGCACACTTCCGTGGATTTGAATTTTCAACCGATTCATACATCAAACAGTATAGGTCCAGCTCGAAATGTCGACTCGAAACCAGCTCGAATATAAACTAATTTAAAACTCGTGTCCATAAAGTTATATTCCAGTTCCAACCTTGGAATCCAGTTGAGGGTCTATTGAACTGAATTTCAAACCAATTTGGTTGACTAAAAAAGAGTTCACTTTCAATCCAGATAATTTGAAATCTAAAACTCGTTACGGCTCGTTTTGCGGCTCGCGGCAACACTATAACTAAATGCTAGCCACAGCAGCAAAATAATTTATTCATATATCAGACAGCTGGACTCTTATTCAAATCAACCCATTTCGTTTAGTTAATTGAATTTAGTTGGATTGAGTAAAACTTTCATTTCTCACAAATAAATATTTTGACGTTGCGCTAACTAAATATTCCAAGTAAATCAAAATGTCATTTCAACTCAATTATTTAGTCGATAAAATATGATTGTACTGAAATATTGTTGTTTATTGAAAATCAAATATATACCAGGAATCACTAAACAACCTTGCTAGAAATGACTCCAGTGATTTTCTAGGTCATTACAAGGCCTTGCTAGGCTTTGAAAGTCCCTCGCAAGGGCCTCGTAAGGTCTTGCAAGGTCTGGAGAACAACTAGAATGATTTTTGCTGAGGATATTTAGTCAGGAGGGATTCTGAAAAATTCTTTGCATTTCGACTTGCTCCATATTTTAGCACAATTTCACTGCATGAATAAAGATTTTGTACGAATATTCTTCGGACAAAACGTTCCAAAAACCTTTGAACCAATGAAACTGAAAACTTTTGCTATGGAGTAATCTATTCTTCCAACAATAAGATCCAAAATTCCGTATCGCCGTTGCACGCGATTACAGGCGTGTCGTTAAAAAATGGACAGGGGTGGAAATGCCGGTGAAACAATTGAAAATGATGAAATGGTAGTCAGCGCATGCGTAATCAGATTCTATTTGCTGAGGAACTTGAATTGTTAGTTGTCACAAATAAATTACTTATGCTACTATTGACTGAATTTTTTTATTTAAAATGAATAGACGTCAAATCATTGTTTTTGCTACCGCAAACGAATTTTCATTTATATCAAATAAAGATTTATTCAAATCAACTAAAAGATTATTAACTGAAGTATTTTTGCTCATGCAACTAAGCGATTTCTCTCAGTGTGGATAATTCTGCTTCATACTGCTGGAATTTTTATATCGAACACGGTCTGACTTAAGTAGGTATTGGGGCGGTGAAGTTAAGTATAACCATGCAGGATACACGGAGAGAAATGTATGGTAATATTTACCATGCTAACATAGTATTCGTTCTTATTTTATTGAAAATCCTAAATGTTACTATGTGAGAATAGAATCTTCCGCCATTTTTCTGGTAATGATTACTATACTATATAGAAATCAGACAAATAGAACTCAAAGCAATGTAAAATGGTACTGATTACCATGTTACAATAGCTGTCATTCCAGTTAATGAAAATATGCACGCTGTGGGCAATATCGACACGACGTGCATAGACATACATATACAGGTTGGTTGAAAAGTTCCTGCGCTCACCAAGAGATAGCACTGCTAGCTCAAAACTTTTTTTTTCAAGTTGGTATATCTGTCCTGAGAACACATGCAAAATTACAAGTCATTCTATCAATTCATTCTTTGTTTACAAGCCATTTGCAGTTGACGTGTCATTGATTTTTCTTGATATGGGAAAAATTGAATATTGTGCAGTCATTAGATTCTTTGTTTTGAAGGGTTTAAAAGCAAAGGAAATTTATGAACAATTGTCAGAAGTGTATAAGGAGTCCTTACCTTCAAAACGCACCGTTGAATTTTGGGCTGGTGAATTTAAACGTGGTCGTACTAGCCTTGAAGACGATCCACGCGAAGGACGACCAAAAACTGCAACCACAGCAGAAATCATTGAGCATGTACATAATATGGTTAGTGAAGATCCAAGTTTGACTAAGCGTGAAATTGCTGATGCCATAGGCATCTCAGACGAACGAGTACTCCATATTTTACATGAAGAATTACGTATGAAAAAACTGTTTGGAAAGTTAGTGCCGCACACGTTAACAATTCAACAAAAACTGGATCGAAAACAAATTTCTCAGCGTAATTTGGAGCGTTTTAAGCAGAATAAAACCGACTTCTTGCGTCGTTTTATAACTATGGATGAGACTTGGATCTACCACCATGATCCTAAATTGAAACAAGAACGTTTACAGTGGACCGAAGCTGATTGTTCAGCTCCAAAGCAGGTGAAGTCACAACGATCAGCAAAGAAGGTTATGGCATCAGTTTTTTGGGATGCGAAAGGAATTTTGTTCATTGATTATCTTCAGAAAGGTAACACAATCAACTCCGAATATTACTGCAGCCTTTTGGATCAGCTGGATGAAAAAATTCGTGAGAGAAGACCTGGTTTAAAGAAGAAAAAAATCATTTTTCATCAAGATAATGCACCTGCTCACAAAAGTGTTTTGACGATGGCTAAATTCAAAGAACTCAAGTACGAATTGCTTGAACATCCACCGTATTCACCAGATTTGGCTCCTAGCGACTACTATCTCTTCAGAAATCTCAAACAATTCCTGCGTGGAAAGCATTTTTCGTCGGATGGAGAGGCCATAGCAGCCGTAGACGGTTATTTTGCAGAGCTTCCGGAAAACCATTATAAGGATGGGATAAAATTATTGGAAGATCATTGGAACAAGTGTATTGAGCTTCTAGGATATTATATTGAATAAAAAAATATATTTCGTAACAAAAACAGTATTCTTTCATTTCGAGCGCAGGAACTTTTCAACCAACCTGTATTATACGTATTATTACGGTAGTCAGCCCACTATTAATAATCAAGTAAAAACACAGTTATTATTTAGAAGACTGATATAATTTCTTTCTGACTGTGTGCTCCCTTTTCTTTCTATTAACCATTTGATAACCTAATTCATTTATTTATAACCTCATTCACTGAAAAGCCCTGTGTATATATACATGTCAATAGTTTAATTTAGGTTATAATCAATGAAAAAATCATGGTCAATATTACTTTATAGCATTGGATTCATGTTTAGTTGCATGGTACTGTCTCCAATGTAACCTGGTAATCATTCCCATGCTACATTGAAACTATAACTATTCTTTTCTCTCCGTGCAGTGCCAACCTAGGTAAAACCATGCTGAGTGGGACCTACCTACAGGGGACCTAGGTAGGACCATGTTGGTCCTATATGGGAAGGTCCTATCTAGCATGGTCTCACCTTCCATGGTTCAACCATGTAACCAAATTCCTACTGGTTCTACCCAGCATGGTCGAACCCAGCTAGGTTTTTTCAACAGGGTAGCGATTTGAAATTTTGGGACCTCCAGCCAACCAGAGTTCAACAACTTCAAATCGTTATAGCTCCAAAACGAACAATAATAGAATAGTTCAATGTTTTTTTCCAGAGCCCCGCCGTCTTCCAACTTAGCGAATAGTGTCAAGCTCAAGTATGTAACGCATAGTACTTTTGAATGATTTGGATTCGAAAAAAAATCTAAAAATGCTCGCATCTCAAAAACCAAGCTTCGAAAAAAATTGTTTCAAACGGGAATTTATTGCATTTTGGGTGCAGAATATGCCACAGAAATGCGAATGATGAATTCTGAGACACTCTGTATAGTTTTCATATGAGTTATATATGAATTATATACCATTCTGAAAATTTTTCCATATAGAAAGTGTGTTCTAAGCGGCAACAGCAAGAAATATAGCTGCCACAGCTAAAATTTCATACCTAAATTATTTGGCTATCCAAATATCAATCACAAAACCTGCAAAGCTACAATTTTCTACTGTAGCAGCTGATAAACAACTATAGCTGCAATTATTTTAGCTATAGTAGCAGTAAAAAAGGGTGCTAAAAAAGTGGGTAACTGTACAACTTGATACAAATTTTATATGAAATCATATTGAATCAGATTGTAGCCCCAGCCCTACTCTCGAGTGATCCCTGTATTGAAATTTCCATAAGATTTTCTATAAAATTCTCTGTTCACTGAACGTTTCAAAGCGCGCCTTCGTAACATCGTCGTACACCGTTGTCGAATTGGTCACGGATCTTCAGGGGCTTCGATATCTCTCGTGATATTCTACATAATCACGTTCAAAAACATTCTCACGACTCTTAACGTGATACCAGCGCTATAATTTTTACAGAACAGACTAGAAAAAAATGCACGCAATAATTCAAAATATCCCTCTGTACAGCACTTCTTCAGCAGTTCAAGAAATGCTGTACAGAGAGATATGTTAAATTAATTCCCGAAAAAATTTTTAAAAGCCCAGCTACTGGTATTCCCTTCAGAGGATACCATGTGAGTAAATGCGTGGATACCCATTGGTTACCATGTGAGTAAATTTTTCTTCTACAAAATCACTCGGAACTGAATCGATGAAAAAATCTGAAATTTTTAGGGATGATTCTTCAAGACTTCGTCTACGTCGCTAAAGAGCCCAAATTTTCAATTTGAAGAAAATTTATTTTCAAAAATTTTTTTTTCGGAATCCGAAAGTTGGACTCTGCAGCGACGTAGATGAAATCTCAAAGAATCATCCCTGAAAATGTCAGATTTTTCCATGAATTTAGTTTCGAGTAATGTAGTAGAAAAAAAACCGTGCTCGGTCGGTACGCTGGTATCCTCTTAAGGAGATACCAGCAATCCCCGCTGATGCAACCCGCCATACAAGCGTACCGACTGAGTAAACATTTTCTCCGCAAGAATACTCTGAACTGAATTCATGAGGAAGTATGAAATTTTCAGGAATCAATCTTCAATCCTTTATCTACTGCTATACATCGTCCGATTTTTGAATTTTGAGAAGAAAAGTTTTGTTACCGACTAAGAAAAGAATGTTCCTCTGAAATTCAAAATTCGGGTGATGTACAACAGTAGATAAAGGATTGAAAATTGATTCCTGAAAATTTCATACCTCTTCATGAATTTAGTTTAGAGTATTCTTGCCGAGAAAATGGCAAGCAATGGCGGGGTGGCGTTAGCGGGGATCGCTGGTATCCCCTTAATATGGAAGAGTGAGAATCCCCCCTCGAACGGAATGATAGATTTCCTTTTGACTGCCCAAGAATGA
This sequence comes from Gonatopus flavifemur, assembly GCA_018340375.1. Classification (NCBI taxonomy): domain Eukaryota; kingdom Metazoa; phylum Arthropoda; class Insecta; order Hymenoptera; family Dryinidae; genus Gonatopus; species Gonatopus flavifemur. The sequence goes on from JAFFJZ010000006.1 coordinate 15,075,844, forward strand.
GATAGATTCCACTCTTTTGGAGTTTTAATTCATCGTTTATGCAATCAAAAGGGAACCTAGGGGGTTATAAAAATTCGAAATTTTTATATAAGTGTTGGATAATTTTCCCTTTTAAACACTCTCTAAATTGGAAAGAGTGAGATTTCCATTCGAACGGAGAGATAGGGGGGGAGGGGTGTCCATTAATTACGTGGGTCATTTTTCAAGATTTTTGACCCCCCCCCCGCAACCCCCCCCCCAAATCCCCTGTGAGATTTTTAAAAATTTGTGTTTTGGGTGTAAATGTGTAAATTAGTGTAAACACTGTTGTGTCAGATTTTGCCATAGTTTATTCTAGAAATATTTTTCACCTTTTTAACTTCACTTTCACGCATATTTACACCGTTTTCTGCTAGAAAAAAATTACGTGAGATTTGCTAGGACCCCCCCCTCCCCCAAGTAAGATTTAGTGAGATTTAGCTTGACCCCCCCCCCCCAAACACCCCACGTAATTAATGGACGCCCCCCTATCTCTCCGTTCGAATGGAAATCTCACTCTTTCCAATTTAGAGAGTGTTTAAAAGGGAAAATTATCCAACACTTATATAAAAATTTCGAAATGAAACATTGAATTTGAACTGTTTTCTTGCTCAATTCCCAGGACAAGAATCGATGAAGATCAGACACATCACTCTAGCTGTACCCGAAGAAAACATGAAGCTTCAGCGAACGTTCAGATTAGATCTGTATAGATCGGGCCGAAGGTTTGAAAAAGGTTCTACGGAATGGTGCTGAAATGTCCACTTCAAAATACTTCAGGAAACATAGATAGAACGTTGGTTGGAGGTTTATCGAAGGTTTGATGAAGCTTCACAAAAGTATCTACAGGTCAGCATGGTCCGAAACTGACCGGTGGTCCCATTTCAACCACGATTTTTTAGAACGACCAATTCGCAACTTTCCATTACAGCCTCAGTATCTTGAATAAATGGTACCCGAAAACTCGGTCAAGAGGTTCAAAACTTAGGAGAGCGTTCCCCCCAAAGTAAATGATTTTTTTACATTTTCATTGCCTCTGCTAATTAGGTGGACTATCAGTTCGCGGACCATGCTACCCTATCTATATTAAATTGATGAAAATCAATAGGAACATACACTGAGAAAACGTTTGTTTCGAAAATGAACGCAAAGAAATTTTTTGGTTGGCTGAAATAACATTTATTCAGCATAAACAAAATTTATTCGTCTGTATGGAAGCCTTAATTGTTGTGAACCAAATTTTGTTCACCCCAAATAAATTTTATTTCAGCCAACCAAAAAGTTTCTTTGCGTTCATTTCAATCAAAATTTTGTTTGGCTGGAACAAACTGTGTTTTTAGTGTAGATATTTTTATGAAGTCTTATCAAACCCTCGATGAATATTCAACGAACGTTCCTGTTTCTATGTTTCCTGAAAGTGTTTCAAGATCAACGTTTGTGAATCTAAAAGTTAGCTCTCGATTCGATCTATACGGATCTAATCTGAGCATTCGTTGAAGCTTCATGTTCCCTTTTATGATGTTGATTAGGGTGGTTCTTATTTTATATATAAATAGTGTTTTTTGATTCTTTTGTTGTCAACAAACAAGTTTTCTGTACGGCTCACCCTATAATTTTGTTCTACATCATGAAGGAGTGCTACAATATTTTTCACATAATTTTCAAAAGAGATTTGGGGGGCCCTCACGGCGTTTTGAAACGCCTGTTTAAAATTTTCTCTTTTGAAAATTATGTAAAAAATATTGTAGCACTCCTTCATGATGTAGAACAAAATTATAGGGTGGGCCGTGCAGAAAACTTGTTTGTTGACAACAAAAAAATCAAAAAACACTTTTTATATATAAAATAAGAACCACCAAGAACTAGTGTTGATTCATGAAAAATTCCAACTTGAAAGCTATTCTAATTTAGATAAATCCTCCCTCTCAAATTTCTGACAATATTCATTCATCATAATTCTCGCCAAGGCCCCAGCTAGATCGAAATAGTAAAGTAATTTTTAACCAATTCAATTTTATTCCATAAAAATAGCGATGTATGATATTTTGGCACGTGATAGACAATGAAATGAAATAAGAGTTGGTCAGTTATAATCAGGGTCAAGTGTGGTCAAAGGGGAAATCGACAAGGTCGTACGATTTGTGCATTTTTTCGTGAAGAATAATCACTGCGGGAAAAAAATTTACCTCAAACTTTATTCAAGGTTTTTAAATAAACAATTTGTTAAATTTCATAATGAAATATTGAATTCAGTAATATAATTCTTAATTTTCTCCTCAATTCTAATAATGTGTTTGTGATATTTGATGGATAATTATTATATTTCGGAAAAAAATTATGAAATTTCATCCCTAATATTCAATTTTAAGAACTATCATTGAATTCAATATCGAATTATAATATTCAAATCTTGCTAAAGTTTGAATGGTTTGTTAAAACGGATTAAAAATTGAATGACAAAATACCTCACTGTTAAAGACTCAAAATGTTGTTTTACTTCTCTCGAGCCATGCTTTCAGTTCCAAAGAGTTGATCTGAAAAGTTAAATAACGATTATTCATCAAATTTCGCCCGTGTGGAAATAATTATATAGAAAATTATATATAAACCATATTGAATTATATACAAATTATATATAATTTTCAAAATTTTTTCTACTCGGGTGTGGGCTTGAAGTTTCGTCTTGTTTTTATAAACGATTCAAACTTCCGCAACATATATTCAATCACTCCTAATAAAATATGGGCTCTGAATCTTTATAATCGATAAATTTCTTCTCACAAATTCCAATGTATCTATTCCGATTCTGCTGCTCTTGTTACGAATTTCAATTCGATAATGATGCAAAGCATTCGTTTGAACGATAAAAAAACACGAATCGCTATGATTCATTTGAAATTGACAGTCGCTCTATAATTACCGAACAAACAAAAATGAGCACAAAGTATGATTACTGCTATTTTGCTACTGAACAAAACAAAACAATGATCAAAGATGATTCTGCGACGGATATGAATGAAAGTGGAATCTCGTGATACATGTTATACGATATTCAAAACGTGTCCTTCCTCTTGTATTCACGTATACGTTGGAAAAATTATTGAAAAGGCGCCTTGTACGTGATTATACTGTCAGCCAACACACGACGAATCACGCGATTCATTCATTCATTCATTGATACACGTTCAAGATTCATGTGATGTTCAAATTGAATAAAAACCTAGGAGAAAGAGTACACGATGAATACTCGCACAATTATTCATTTTATCTTTGAACTGGGGATCCGTTGATGTATCGTGGCATCAATTACTTCGACAAATTATAAATCTTAAGTCCCGACGCGTAGATGCGAGATGTGATAATTATTATAAATCATTATGTCTTAGGAAATATAAATGGAAGATCTTTCAAATACACATCGAATTTGAACGACAAAATAGGCAAAAGAAATACATATAATTCAACCCTGTTACGATTGATCCATTGAATCTCATCGATGAATGGGAAAATTAATAGGTTTCAATGAAATTCAATGATCTTCAATCAGAAATTTCACCATTCGTAATAGGATTTAATAGAATATTTCTACACGCAGAGATAAATTCTTGCTGAAAAAGCGATTCCGAAAATTCTGCTTTGCTAAATTAGCAAAAAGGTTGCTGTTACAGCAAAAATATTGCTATTTTAGCAAGATATTTGCTAATTCAGCAGAATTTTCTAGCCGTCTGTATATCTACAATTCCGGATTGCTGAATGGCAAGCGCTTGTTAAAAGAGCAAGATATTCGCTGTAATAGCAAATTTTTTGCTAATCCAGCAACAAGCTTTGCCATATCAGCAAAGCGAATTTTCGAAGTTTGCTGTTTCAGCAACTTTTTTTCTCTGAGTGTACCTGAGAAAACAGATTTTTCAATTCAAATGGCTCGAAAAATTCACAAATTCTAGACAAACTTGAGAAAAAATTGAATTGAAATTGCTAAATCGAGTGCCGGCCGCGCCACGTCGACACCATCGCATGTGCATTTACTATACACACAGGCATTACACAAAACTATTGTACGTTGTTACAGGACAAGATTATTATCATCATCATCATCATTATCATTATTATACCACCATGCTGGTAGCCTAGACGAGACTCATCACCGCTCTACCACCATCATCTTCATCCTATCACGATTATCATGTTCATGAGCATCATCATCATCATCGTCGTCGTCGTCATTGAGTTTCGGCGACTCGCCGTGCGACTAGTATGTGACGCGATTATATGATACATCAGCAGCACAACGTCGTCGTGACGCGTTAAGTTAACAACGTGGTTCGCGTTGTCTTCTCGTCGCATGCGAATACTTCCCGCACATCTACCTCTCCCATCGTCGTCGTCGTCGTCGTTGACCACTACTTTCGAAGCGTCAAAGTTATATTTGCGATTGAATTCGGTGCCCAGTCGAATAGGGATTTCCCCCTCGAGTGTAGTGCATACCGAAAGTGATTGAACGTTGAACGAGCGGTTTTGAAAAGCATGGTGAATCGAATTGTTTCATCATTCCGTTTGGTCAATGGGGTGTTTCGTTGGGTTTCCGTTCTTACCGCTAATAGTTCTATGAAAATTCAAATCAGCTGTTGATCAACGAGATTGCCTTCGTGTTTAAAATAACCGCGAAAGCGGTTGTTACACCGCATGACGGGGCAACTTAAAATTCTCTTTCCAATGTCGTTTCCTACCGTTCAAATTGGAATGCTGCTGATCCAGTCGAGGGGCCCCACGATCTAACAGGTATGAGTATTATTATTAATACACTCGCGACCGGTGTTATGGTCCCTCGTAACACCACGCATGTTTGTAAATGACCGAGTCCGATGTCTGATCTTATAACGAAACTCAAATACTTTACCTGAATTCCTTTGTGTTAGAATTTATCATTCTTTTTTTAAGGATATTGGAAATTCTCGAGGAATTTGAGATTTTTTCAGCCAGTATTCGTGAGAGGAATTGATTTTCTCGCCTGTACAGTGGCGCTGAAGAGTATCGATCTTATCCATGATACGTCATTTACTTGAGAATCACTGGTAACAAATATAAAATTCTTGATGAAATAAATATCATTGTTCTATATTAAATTTTATAAAAGTTCGTAAAAATTAAATATGAAATTTCAAAATTTTCCACCTAAACTTCATACTATTCTTTGAAGCAGATTGCATGGAATTTTTCTGCAATCAATACGTAAAATATTCACCAATTGTATACAAATTCATGTTCATCCCGAGTGGAAAAATTTTCAAAATTATATATAATTTATATCGAATTATATCTTAATTATATATAAATTCTATTGAATTATATAAAAATTATATATAATTTTGCAAATTTTCCCACTCGGGATGTTTGCACACTTTCTACTTTGTACAAATTTTGTACAAATGTATGAAAACTCACGTAGGGAGATACTTTTATGACTCACTGTACAAGGTGAGTGGTTTCAAATAGATTTATCACTTCGTTTCTCATAAATCACCATGCGGAATAAATTGAAACTAATATATTTTGCACTGCCAAAGATTTGAGATCCGTTTATTTATCGTTTCGAGTAACTGCGAAACGTATGTAACTAATTATGAAACTCATATAGCTGAAGTGAATGTAAAATTGCCCAATTGGGAACATCGAATTCAATTTTCAGACCAAACGAATAGAGGGAAAATTTATTCTATTAATCAATTTATTCTTACATTCGGCTCCCTATTTCGATGAAAACCAAGCATCGCCACCCCCTTCCCCCACCACGTGGATGTCATATACATGCGGATTACAAGAGGTTTTGAAAGATTTTTACTTCCTTGATAAGAGAAAGCTTTGTAATCGTGTGGTGTGGGAGTTCAAAGAAAGAGTGATCACAAAAAAGAGTATTTTTCCGCCTATTTTCTGGGACCACGGGTTTCAGGTTAGAGTGCATTCTAAAACGTACTCTATGTTGATCATTTACGAGAATATACAATTTCTTGTATAAAGTAGTATCAAATTTTGGTCAAGATTTTATAAAAATCAATAAACCAATAAATTCATTTTGTCAAGAATCTATCGTTTCCGTCGATTTCTTTATCTCCAAAATCAATGTTGTGCTCACCGGGGAATGGTATTCCCTCGCAAATGATCGACATAAGGTATTTTTCAGAATCCAATTCAACCTGAAACTCGCGGTCCCAAAAAAAAAACAGGTGGATTTTGCGGTCATTCTTTCTTGTAGAGAAATATGTTTTAGAGCTCGAGAAGGAAGTTTTGTTCCATATCCATCGAGGTTCCGTCTCTGTTTCTCTGTATCGCTGACAATATTTCTAGAATTCTTGAAATGAAAATACTGCAAGTTCAACAATACTGACATTCCACTCCTGAAGAGTAAGTACCCTTATAAAATTTTCCAATTTTGCACATTCTATGTGGTTGCAAATTTCACATTGAACCAGGGACTGTAACGTTATTCACTTTCGATACTCGTTATATATAAAAAATATATATAATGAATATATAATTTGTGTACAATATATATTCTTTATAGAATGAGTAACGAAAGTGAGTAACGTTACAGTCCCTGCATTGAACATGAAATTTATATACATTGCAACTACCCTGAATGTGCAGAATTTGGAAATGTTATAAGAGTATTAACTCCGTAAGAAGGGAATTTCAACTCGCTTCAAAGAGTGAAATTCTCACCCCAAGAGAGCGTTTTCACTCTCCAGGAGCGTTCTAACGAATGAATCGTTATGAAATGTTTAGCTCAGTGCACAGAATTGATTACCTCCCCTACAGTACTATTGTCAATTGAATTTAAACCCATCATTACAAAACCGGTAAAACATCTCTGCTGAAAATACCAGGCAGATCCAGAGAAAGTATAATTGTCAGGATTTGATCGGTTTCTGTCGCAGGAAATTCAGTCGAAAACTGACAAAATTTTCACCTGGTTTCGTCTGGAATCACCAAATGGGAATATCCTGTGAAAAACTGACAGAAATTTCTTGCAACGGTTCTGTTTGGAATCCACAGACTGTCCCGAAGGGAACATGAAGCTCCGACGAACGTTCAGAATAGATCATGATAGATCAGACTGAAGCTCCGTTGGAGCTCAAGTTTAGATTCGGAAACGTTCGACGAAGGTCCGATGAACGTTGAAATGTCCGCTTGAAAATAGCTTGAATGAAGGTTCATAGAACGTTTATTACAGATTCTACGAAGATTCATTCAACCTTCAGTTTTTTATGTTTCAGACGGAATTACAATTATAGTTAGAAATGCCTCAATCTTTCATTTTTTCGTGGAAAAATATACTTTGAAAAAAACTTTGATCGAAAAATTGCAACTCGAACGAACCTTTAGCAAACGTTCGATGAACGTTTTATGAACGTTCATTCAAACTATTTTCAAGTGGACATTTCAACGTTCATCGGACCTTCGTCGAACGTTTACGAATCTAAACTTGAGCTCCAACAGAGCTTCAGTCTGATCTATCATGATCTATTCTGAACATTTGTCGGAGCTTCATGTTCCCTTCGGGTGTGATATGCAGTCAAAAATTGACGAAAATTTTTCTTCTACAATTTGGTGATTCCAAACGAAACCAGGTAGAAATTTTGTCAGTTTTCGACTGCATTACCTGGGACAAAAACCGATCGAATCCTGACAATAATTTTTGTGCTGATCTGCTGGCATTTTCAGCAGGAATGCCAAGAGATGTGGCGTAAAAAATCTGCCAATGTTGAATGAAAAGCGACAGCTTCGAGAAGCTGAATATTATTCGTTCGACATTTTCCAATTGATTCTGATGGATATCACAATTTTTCATGTTGATAGAAGGAAAGTGTACAAAATAATCCCAACACGAATAGAAATACTTCGTGGCATTCTTTCCCAGACGGCACCGAAAATTCTCGGAACATTTTAGAAACTTGTTTCTGATTTCCTAGATTTGATTCTGAAAACATCATATCCTGGATGTTTTAAAAACGTTTTTTTTTTTTAATGCATCCTGTTAGATTCTGAAAACATTATTTTCATGTTCTTGAAATATTTTTGGAACATTTCAATAATTGAAAGAAATAAGGAAAACATTTATGCGACGTTTTTAAATCATGTTCGGTAAAATGTTTCCATAACCTCCCTCGAAAACGTAAATGAAACTTCCTAGGACATTTTCACGTTTCCAAAACATACATCTAACGTTTTTAAAATATCCCGGGACGTTTTTTGCATGTTTCGTATATTACCCACCATGTTTTGTGAATGTTCTGAAAACATTTCAGTGCTGTCCGGGTTAGATCTTATTCCCTGGCGAAAAAACGGCGTGCACATAAAGTTCAAACAGCGTACCAATAACGTGATTCTGGCCAATATACGTTCAATGCACGCTTACTTCAATATAAGCATGAGTACAGCGTGCATGAACGCTTTTCTTCACGCTCGATCCACGCTCAACTGCGCCAATTGACTCTTAATACACTCTCATGTGACGGTAATAACACTCCTATGTGACGCTCCAAATGCACGCTTTATTTTCACCAGGGATTAAGGTGTGAGACTCCGATGAAGGCTTGAAGAGGCCTCGTGAGGTTCCGTTGAGCTCCGCTCAGGGGCCTGAAAATCGTTGGGGAGTGTCACAAATCATTCCCAGGCATGGCTAAAACCTGCAGATTGGGATCATTCCATCTTGAGGGATTATTTCACACTGAGAGAGAGGATCTATTCAAATATTCGACAGCTAGGGAATGTAGTCACTGTAAATAAAAATTTTTTATGCCCATTGAATGATCCATTTTATTCATATTTCAGACAGCTAGACTTTTATTTACCCCAACTAGAATCTCGATAGCGTGAATAAAAATCCACACTGACAGAAGAACAACGACCAGGTTGAAACCCTCGTGGTCGCAATAACTTGAAATCTGGTTTGATTCACCAGGAAATGTGATTGTCATGCCCAGAAAAAGTGGTTTAAGCAAAAATTCACTAGATTTTTCAGGTCAGAAAAACCAGATTCTTTTCCTGGTGTAATAACCCAAATATACCAGGTGTGTAAGTATGAAACCGGAATTTTTGTACAGAAAAAACACGTTTATTGTAATGATATGATACAAAGTAACTTATTCAGAGTATTGTCCGTCGCTATCTATACATTTTTCCATCTTTCTGGCAATTTGTGGATTCCGCGCGAAAAGAACTGTTGCTCTTTTGAGGCAAACCAGTCATCGAGCCATTTTCGTACATCTTCGTAAGAAGTAAAGCGCTGCGCAGCAAGTGCGTGTCCCATTGATGCAAACAAGTAGTAATCGGATGGGACAAGGTCCGGTGAGTAAGGCGCGTGCTGAAGAATCTCCGAACGGAACGACTCTATCGTTTCCTGGACCTGTTTTGCTTTGTGTGCTGGTGCATTGTCGTGCAGCAAAATCACCTTGTGTCGTCTGTGTTGGTATTCTGGTCGTTTTTCACGCAAAACTCGACCCAAATCGATCATTTGTTGTCGGTAGCGTTGAGTATTGACAGTTTCCCCAGGTTTCAGCAGCTCGTAGTAGATTACGCCCTTCTGATCCCACCAAACACACAGCATTGTCTTTCGTCCGTAGCGGTTTGGTCTTGCCATCGATGTTGATGGTTCACCCGGAGTAACCCATGACTTTTTGCGCTTAGGATTCTCGAAATATATCCACTTTTCATCGCCAGTCACAATTCGATGGAGAAATGACTTTCTTTGGAACCTGGCGAGCAGAATTTCGCATGATGTTCTGCGGTTTTCCTGCTGTCTTTCGTTGAGTTCACGTGGAACCCATTTCCCCACCTTTTGTATCTTTCCCATGGCTTTCAACCGAAGGGAGATGGCTTCTCGGGTCACCTTTAACCGATCCGCCAGTTGTTGTTGCGTTTGAGCGTCGTCTTCGTCCAACAAGGCTTGCAGGTCAGCGTCTTCAATCTTTTTCGGTGGTCTTCCACGTTCTTCGTTCCTGACGTCAAAATCGCCACTTTTGAACCGTTTGAACCACTCGAAACACTGTGTTTTACCGAGAGCATCCTCACCAAACGCCTCCACGAGCATTCGATGCGATTCGGCTGCGGTTTTCTTCAGATGAAAACAGAAAAGTAGTGCTGTCCGCAAATCGTAATTTGTTGGCACAAAGCTCGACATGTTTATCTCTAATAAACTATTGCTACTGAATTAAACTCGTGTTATTGTGAGTTGGAAATCTTCGTCGGATATCAATACAATAACAAGACACCGCTGACGTGATGTGTCGGTAACTGCATCGACATCTAGCGCCACCTATGGGCAAATTCCGGTTTCATACTTACACACCTGGTATAGCAGGTGTACCGGTTTGAAGTGAGCATAAGATGCTAATGTGTTGATAGGAAACATTTGTTGTGAACGCGCCTTAATTTTTGTTCTGTTTGGTTGGTATGATATCTGTCAAACATATTCAATAAACATCAAATCATTGAACAAACAACATCCCAGTAAACCCTGAGTTCTTAAAGATAAATATAAGATATCCGATGAAAGAAACCTTCAAGATGTGTCTAAAAGATCTCTCAAAGATGTACATCAGAAATCTTCAGAAAGATATCTTATAGATCCTTGTATAAGATATCTGAAGTGTATCTGGAAAATCTATTGCACCGAAGTTCTTGAAATATCATCTATAAGACATCTTTCAGAACTTCAATTTCTGAAAAGATGGCGTCTACCGACTTTGCCTTTCGCATCACTTTTCTGCCTCATTCTCTCGCGTGCGGTACGTGTGAGATGTTGAATCTTATATATAAAAATGTTATATATTAGGATTCAAGGGATTCAAGGGATTCAAAGGTGCAATTGACCTGTTCATGGGATAAAAACTCACCAAGTAAGTGTATGATATTTTATTCGTATATTCGTTGGATGTCATTGTATACTTTTTCAAAATCAGCATTAGTAAACATTGCCGGCATTCCTAACCTTGGTCTTTACCGTCGTCTACATATATATACAAATAAAATATCATGCACTTTCTCGATGAGATTTTATCCTATTTATAGGCGCAATTGTACTCCTTCAATATTTTGAATTATTACAATAATGAATTTATGAACCTGAATACATGAATTTGCACCATACTGTCTTCTTCTCGGAACATCTGCATCGAATTTATGTATCGATTCCCTGGTGAAGGTATATCTCATGATTTTTCATAATTTCTCATAAATTACAAATTCGGTAAGGAAAATCTAATATTTTCTCCTTGAATTCATAAAAAATGAGGAAATTAAAGATTTATGACTCTCGTGAGAATTATGGCAAATTATGATATACATTACCACTAGGGTTTTTGTATGACTTCTGAAATATATTCTTTTCCGGATTTCGAATTTTGCTCTCTCATAAGACCTCATTAAGATATCTTAAACAAGCTTCTGAAACATCTGTTTTTAGATATCTTAAAGATATCTTACAGATCTCTTTCAGAACTAATTTTGAGATATCTTACCAAATTTTCAGACGTCTTTCAGATATCTAATAGGAATCGGATTGTCTGTTTGGGATCATATTTTTCCATCGTGTTAAAAATGTCGAATTTTGTACCAGAAAGTGAAGATGATTCGCGGAAAGCATGAATTTTTTGTTTCCATTTGAAGAAAAGTGCTGAAGAGTCGCATCGATTGCTTGTCGAGGCATATGGTGATCATGCTCTATCAGAAGCAACATGCAAAAGATGGTTTCAACGGTTCAGAGATGATGATTTTGATGTGAGATATGAAGAACGTGAAAGACCATCAAAAAAGTTTGAAGATGCCGAACCGCTAACAATATTGAATGAAGATGATACTTTGAGTTAAAAGCCAATGGTAGCAATGTTAAATGATGCACAACAAACAATATCTGGCCGTTTGAAAGCTCCAAAAGTGTGGAAAATGGGTGCCACATGAATTGAATGAAAGACAGATGAAAAACCGAAAAAAAACTTGTGAGATTTTGCTTCAAAGACACGAAAAATGGATTTATTTCAAGAATCATGGGTTAATCCGGGACAATCATCAACATCGATTGCAAAACCAGATCGATTCGGCAAGAAGGCAATGCTCTGTGTTTGTTGGGACCAAAAAGATGTGGTGTATTTCTAAAACCTGGTGAAACTGTTAATACTAATCGCTACAGACAACGAATGATCAATTTGAACCATTCATTGATCGAAAAACGACCAGAATGGGCCAGAAGACACGGCAAAGTAATTTTATTACACGACAATGCACCTGCACACAAAGCAAAACCTGTTTAGAATAGAATCAAAGCACTTGGCTGGGAGCTGCTACCTCACTTGCCGTATTCACCAGACTTGGCCCCTTCCGACTGCCATTCGTTTTCATCGATGGGACACGCATTGGCTGAGCAGCACTTCGATTCCTACGAAGAAGTCGAAAATTGGATGTCAGATTGGTTTGCTTCAAAAGACGAACATTTCTATTGAAATTTCTCTTCTATTGTCGAAAGCAATGGTCAATACTATATGCAATGGCAAATACTGATACAGTGCTATGCCAGTACTGATACACCAGTACTGAAAGTTTGATGTCGATCAAGTACCGATACAATACAGGCACTGCAGTGATTGCAAATAATAGGAAATCACCCAATCAGAAAAAACCGAAGTACGCCAATGTTGACAACAGGCGGAGTACAGTGCCAGTATTGGGCCCCCAAGAGTCGGCTAGCACGTACCCAGTATGGAAAAGGGTTATCATTTCGGATAAATGCCAGTACTGCTGCAGTACAGACCACCAGTACCCCGCCAGTCTTAGCCGGTAGTGGCGCAGTACAGCGCGAGTTGTGAAATTCTGATTGGGCGTATTGTGCCGGTACTGAAGACCATTACCGATTACCAGTACTGTGCCAGTACCAAGTACCCAGTACGGAAAAGCGTTATCATTTCGGACAAATGCCAGTACTGCTGCAGTGCAGACCGCCAGTACCCCGCCAGTGTTAGCCGGTACTGGCGCAGTACTGCGCTAGTTGTTAAATTCTGATTGAGTTGGAGGTCGCCCAAATCACTTTTATGCCATAAATTGTGTTTTTATCAGTTTTTGACGTTTCAAACATAGATATTCCAAGGTTATAAAATTTTAATCCGCATGGAATTTTTGGTAAATGTACAGGGAAACAAATTCTGTACATTTGAGATGAAGAAAACAAAAATTGGCGCCCTTACTGGTTATAAAAGTGGCAATTTAGCGAGAACGCCAACATATATTTGCACATTTGCTTCCTTAAAAATTGTTCGTAAGGATCGGGAAAATTCAGAGGTATTCTTTACGCATCAGGAAAGAATTCTCTGAGAGATAGGAGGATGAAACATTGGAAATATGGCTGTGAAAAATCGAAGAATATTAACGTTTTTTAATTTCTCATTCAAAACCACAAAATCTCCCCTATATCAATAATATCGATATTTATCCCTGGAAAGATGAATTCCTATTACACACAAAGAGTGATAATTTTGCAAGGAATAACAATTGAAGGACAAAAACAGGTAATTTAGCATTGATTGATAAATTGTTGATGTTACCGTTTTCAATATAGAATTAAATATTTGTTATTCAGTTATTCACTCATGAGATTGGATTTCTTACAAGGATGCTGTTTCCGATGTTTTTCGACCACTTGGAGCGGATACTGTTACTTACTGTCCTGTAATAACAAGAATTTCATGTAGATGAAAATTTTACAACCTTGGAATATCTATGTTTGCAATGTCAAAAACTGATACTAACACGATTTATGGCATAGAAGTGATATACTTTGAATACATTGTTTTTACTTTCCCATTCGCAATTAATGTTTCATTTTCACACAAAAAAAAACGCTCATTACATACCGGTACACCTGGTAGTTAATTTTGGCTTCAACCACTTTTTATGGACATCACAATCACATTTCCTGGTGAATCGAACCAGATTTCAAGTTATTGCGACCACGAATGTTTCAACCAGGTCGTTTTTCTTCCAGTGTAGCTGCTGCGGCAACTGGGTACTTTCCTCTCAGGGTATGCACTTTTTTCCTACATAATGAATCAGAAATGTATTCATAAAAATATCAATATATTATTTGTATCTTCATTCGGTTTGACTTGAATCATTCTTCAAATACAAGCTCATGGAAGAAATAATTTAGCTGCAGCAGTGAAGTCGCTAACAGGGACACGGACAGCCATTGAATCAGCTCTTGCAGCTCAATTTTAGCTGTTGCAGCAAATAAATCAACCACAAATGCAAATTGTTTTGCTGTGGCAGCTAATATTTAGCTCCAGAAGCTAATTTAATAGCTATTTTTGTCCATGCTGCAGCTCAATAGATTATATTCAAGAGGCATATTCTGCAGCCTTAGAATTCTGTCAAGAACTCCTCGTTGAAGTCCAATAAACGAAGATCTTACTTGAAAACATGACTGAAGAAATTCAGTCTTTTCCATTGTGTCGGCATTTGTTTTGGATGCTTACTTTCAGCTGAAATAGGGCTAGTTTTGGCCGCGTCTTAAAATAAGCCGATATTAAGGTTGGGAGTAAGTTTTACTCTTCTATTTACTGTTCTCCGTAAGATCTCAAAATAGTATCTCTATAATAATTGAGTGATCCTACCGTAAAACTGGATTCCACGTTTAAGAACCAAAATAGTACCTATCTCAACGATTTATTTATCCCATTTTCACGAATATGTGATTTCACACGACTATACGAACGAACGTGTAAACGGTTCGAATACGGCCATCAAAATTGACATGTAATAGACAATGATACGACAAAATAGTCATGGAAACTCATTACCATTCAGTTCCAAGTTCCAAGTTCATGATACAAGAGTACATCAAGGTAGTCGTTGGAGGCTGAAGAAAAATAATAATTCACCATGAAGAAATATAACTCGATACCTGACACTCTCTAATCTTCTTTGGATTAAAACTGAGGTTCTCGCTTACGCACGCATACACTATACCTAAAGACTTTGAGATAACCACACGGCGAGTGTTTTAATTATCTCAATCAAATATATTATATGTACGTGTGTGTGAGTACAAAAATATATCTCCAAACTCATACACGCGTCTCTACCGAGCAAAGAATATACGAAAGAAGTGGATAAAAGAAAATATCTACACTCCACTCTATATAGTAAAGAATAACGGTTCAGAATGGTTGAATGTCTGAATTTCAGCCACCAATATTTATTCTGTGACATGTTTGCAATACGTTTATACATTTACACCTACATTCAATGATATATACCGATGATCTAGAATTCACAATTTATCAAGAACGACGTCTTATCAGTCTTAAAAGCACTTGTTTCTTAAACAGATCATTAAATTCGCACCGATCGCGATTGTTCTCGTCACACGGGTGTGGAGTGGTTATTGACAATGCAGTAGTAATAATCGTTCGTGAAGTGTATAGTGGATATTAAACACCGTATAAAATGTATTCTTATTCGCGAGAAGTGAGGGAATCTTGCGAGAGAAGTGTGATTCGTGTTCCAGCTTCACGACGTCGGTGGCTTCAATATAAAGCAATGCAATTTTATAATGGTATTTCATTCAAAATTTTTTCAAATTCCTAGAATGGAAAGATCTGAGGATCATCCTGAAGGGAAAATACATTTTTTTCTCGTTAAAGGTTATCGAGATGAAATAAGATGATTTATCGTGTATGCTATTGAAGCTGATTATCCATTCAAATAAAAATATACAAATGTGATTCATTAGCATGAAAACAACGTTTGACTTTTAATGTTTGGCGAATAATGCCAACTACGAAGAAGCATTGGTAATATCAATTGTATCGTGAATTCGACTTGTTCGTCGTGTTCGTACCAACGATTGTTCATTTTGTTGAAAAATTAACCAATAGTCGTTTTTAGTAGGTTGTGTGAGGGTAAAAGAATTCAATTACGAGTGATCGAGGTGTGTGCGTGAAACGAAAAATGCACATGAATCTTAGTCGCTCCACGGCTGTTATCTTCATCGTAATAAGCGTGACCTTGGTTGCTCTTATAATACTTGAAGACATCGATGATACGATCTAAGTTGAACGATGGGTGAATGAAATTTGTTCATCCTTATCGTATATCTGCGGTGCGCAAAAGAGATTTCAAATGAAAAATGGGACAATGTATTCCAAATTGAGGCTGATCACTTGACGTTGAGTGTTATCGAATGATCATTGAAAGTTCAATGATAGATTCGATATTATTCTATTATAATTCGTTGATGCGGAATTCAATTTGACAGATCTCATTTTCTCCACCATTCCCGTTCCCCACGATACACCATTATCACCTTACCGCTGTTACATCACGTCAATTGAAACACATTGCTATCTTGTAAATCTAATTTCACGTAAAGTGGTTTCTCCGTTCATGACTTGGTACGCAAACCATTATATATCATCGTTAACGATTCATTTCCCCCCACGCTTTGTCGTTTTGTTTTCCGAAGTAATGATTCGGTTAGAGAATATTTCATCAGTTGCAAACATAAGACAAATTCAATAAAATAACGAATTTATTTATAAATATGAACAACATTTTTCTCCTCTCCTTCTTTTCGCGTATAGAAAAGAAATATTAATCATAACACCCAAAATGACGTAAATTATTCTTGAAATGAAGAACAAAACAAAGAGGAAAGAGAATTATTTTGCAGGTATTCTCGGGTTTTATATATAGATCTTACTTGGAAGGAGAACATTTAAAAATAACGATGTCAGTGCACTCGACGAGTGATCGACGATGCATTCGAAGTGAGAATCATTGAATTACCATGCAAATATAATTGACCTTATCTTTCCCTACTTCCAGCGGATCGCCATGCTATTATGGACACCAACGGCAACGGTCATAACAGCATCACTAGTTCGACGCCAATTCTCAGCGAGGGCAAGGCCAACTTACTAAAGCAGCAACAGGCGCAGCAACACGGTAGCGGCAGTACTAGATTGAACGTGATAGTTAAGCCGAACAACGGATTGAGAAAGATGAGCACGATGCCCGAAGAAGAGGATGGTACCGACGAACTTGATTCGGATGTCATTAAAACGCCACAGCAGCAGCAGCAGCATCATCATCATCAGCACCAACACGATGTCGATTCGGATTCTACGTACGAAGAAAGAGGACGTTTGCTCAGTTCCGCCAGCAATAAGAAGATCACCATCACTCCATCGAGTACGATCAGCAATGTTTCGAGAGAAGCCTGCTGCAACGGTGTTAGAAGATCCGGTAGTGGACATAACAGCAGTACCGATAGCGTTCAAGAAAAAGTACCCCCGAGAACTTACCAACAATCTGAATTCAGGTGAAATTTTAATAACATTTCCTCGTTTATTCAAAGACCAAACGAGCTAACGAAAGTTGATATTCCTCCGCAGATTATTACCTTACCGTGACACCAGTTGTGTTCAGCAATTACCAGGAAGTGGTAGAATAACGCGGGGTCTGGATTTGCAAGGAGGAGGACGTCATCTTCGTTACCCAAGCATGCGTTCTTTAAAATCCAACGCCACGATAGATGAGAATAATTATCTCCAACAATTAAATCATCAACATCATCATCCTCATCTTCATCACAATTGTCAAAATCAGAACCATCCTCCTGCCACAAGTTGGACTTCCTTTGTTTTTACGGACGGCCAAGGACCCACGAATATGACTCGGGCGATCCCCAGTTCCGTATCTATACGTTCTCTAGCGTCTATCGGTATGGGATCCTCCGATGGACGTAAACTCACCATACGAAGAGTTCCCACCTCGCCATCGGAGCTACTCAATATGATACATCCACCAACGTGAGTTATATCATCCTTCTACCTTTTTTTTGTTTTTATTCATTCTCCAACCTCAATGATCACTCGATACCTTCCGTCAATCGAAATTTACGTTTATTCCTGTCTCGTTTAGAAATAAACCATGTCGTATTTTCAGTTAAATTTCGCGCACAACGTACACGAGACGTACGAACGATCTATTTTTATGAACAAATGAAAAAGTAGACTTTCGCTGGCCGTTGCTGATGATATTCCACGCAACCATGACACATATTATATCCGGTAAAACATACATCGTGAGTGTCACGTGCTAACTCGAAAACCTAAACACCTGCTTTGATCATCCCTCTCGTCGAACATTTCGCGGAATTTTGTCAAACTGTATAGTATACAAATCGATCGAGTAAAGCACAAACAGATATCTCATTTCTAACAGGAAAAGTGAAGAATGACGTGTTCCAAATTACCGCCTAAAAATGGAGTTTTTTAAATGAAAATTGTTTGCCAACGAGCAGAGAACTGTTGGAATTGCTATAGTTGTTTGTACTGACAAGAGGATATGTGTTTCAACTCGTTCGAACGAAGACGTATTATACGCGTTATACGCGATGATAGTTGAAATGTCATTTTCATCTCAATTTAGTGCAATCTACACGAAAGTGAAAAGAAAATTGAATTACATGTGGGAAAATTGAGTGATCTTCTTGTGCAATAAATTGATTGAGAATCAACGATTGCGGACTTGAGAATTGAATAACATAGGTAATAATAACCTGGTACCGATGGTATTGTCCATGACCATATACGTGTTGTTTTTGCTCTTTATGCGTGCACAAGAGTTATTATCTATTACTACCTTTCGTCCGTCTATGTGAACAAGTGTGGGAGTACATAAACTGCGCATTAATTTACACGGCCGCGCGTAAACTGTTGAAAACTGTGTTAAGCACAGGTTCTTTTCCTTTTCTCGTATACGTTAATTATATCACTGTATACCATCGCGTACGCGACATCGGTAGACAGCGTTTGCCAATTTGTTATCAAATGCGAGTAAACTCATGCGAAATTCTGATCTCGTCGCATGAATCTTCTTACGTAATATAGAAGAAGGACGATTCCTACGAGGTCGTCCTTCGCCGTAACTGACGTTCGATTCGCGTCATTTTCTGAATCTTAAAGCACAAGTTCATTGAAGCTAACGATGGTCCAATATTGTTTTCGACAAGATCAAGTGAATCTATTCAGTTATTACTGGTCTTCGGCCGGCACCACTTCGCGTGGACAGGAGGTTTCTATTTTCAAACCTATTTTCAGGAGAAAAAGTGGTGGATTTCATGCAAATATACCAGAATCGGACAGGGTTTCGGATTTAGTACAATTTTCCAATGTATCAACCTATGGCGAACGATATTTCATCGGAATTGCCAATGGCAAGTTTTGAAATTTTACTAGAAAAAGAAACCTTGGAATGGGACGCATATACTTCCCAGCAAACACGACTGTAGGCGTTTCAAAGGCCCAGTAAAGGCTCTTCACCGGCATCGCAGGGCCATTGAAGCACCAGTAATCATTGTTTGTAGGGTTACTTTCTACCCTAGGGACGAAAACGCTTACTCTCTGTCGGTGCACTGAGAGAAATAAAATTAGTTCATTTAACCAAAAGGACCCAACATTTATATTATGGTCATTGTTACCTAAATTATAGGTACATGTAACCAAATTGAAAACTATAATTCTTTGTCATCGTTAACAATGAAGCTTACAGAACTATTGGATATTAACTAACTTGAATATATTTATTGTTAATGATAATTGATGATAAATTGTGATTACAAGCTTTAAGTATCAAGAGATACTCTGCAGAAATAACGATAAGAATCATCATTCTAGTTGAGATGAAATTCCTCCTTTGAAATCAATATGCAGCGATACAGTATGTGCATTAGGTTGTTTCATTGTTGGGCGAGATTTTTGTTTCCTCTGTCCTACTTGAGAATTTCATATTTTCTAGAAGAAAAAATATATTCCCTCTGGAAGAGAAATTCCAAGTGAGTAAGAGGCTTAGCTCATCCAAAAATTCAGTTTCCCATTGAAATAACACAGGAAATTCATTAACTTTGGTTTAAACTCGGTTTTTCGATGTTGAACAAATTTTTTTCGAAAAAATGAATATATTGGGAGTACAAATTAATTCGGTCCGTTTTTTTACAGTTAAAGATGCGTTTATTCCAGGAGAACATGAATTATCAAATTAATCAAAGTATTGTCCATCGCTGGCTATCACTTTTTCCCATCTTTCGGGTAATTTTCGAATCCCGTTACGGAAAAACGTCTCGTCTTTCGAGGCGATCCAAGTTGGGAGCCAATTTTCGATTTCTTAGAAAGAAGTAAACCGGTGGCCTGCCAAATCGTGCTGCATCTGTCGGAATAACCAGTAATCAGAAGAAGCACTTCCCCTTAGAATATCCCACTTCAACGTTTCCAGATAATTTTTCACTACTTTTGCGACACGAGGCCGAGCGTTATCGTGTAAAAGAATAACTTTGTCATGTCTTTCCTTGTATTCCGGACGTTTTTCTCGTAACGCACGACTCAAACGAATCAATTGTAGCCTATACCGATCACCCGTAATAGAATCACCAGGTTTTAGCAACTCATAGTATATAACACCCTTTTGGTCCCACCAGATAAACAGCATGATCTTTGAACCATGAATATTCCTCTTTGGTGTCGATGTTGAAGTCGATGGCAACGATTGACCGGGCATAGCATAGTATTTTCTTTTCTTGGGGTTATCGTAGAATATCCATTTCTCATCTCCTGTCACAATCCGATGCAAGAACCCCTTTCTTCGTTGTCTTTGAATCAGCTGCTCGCAAGTGAAAAATTGCCGTTCAATGTCTCTAGGCTTTGAGTCATATGGCACCCAATTGCCTTGCTTTTGAATCATGCCCATGGATTGTACTCGTACGGAAACTGCTTGTCGCGTAACTCCTAATGATTCCGCAAGCTCCTGTTGCGTTTGACTCGGATCTTCGTCGAGTAAAGCCTCCAATTCCTCGTTTTCGAATTTTTGTGGTTGTCCTGAGCGAGGCTTGTCTTCGACACTGAAATCGCCATTCTTAAAACGTCGAAACCATTCCCTACATGATTTATCAGTTGGAGTATTGTCACCATAAACTTCCACAAGCATTCGATGGGCTTCAGCTGCACTTTTTTCCCAATTAAAACAGAAAACTAGCACCTCCCGCAGATGCTGCTTAGTTAAAACGAAATTTGACATACTTCACTGAGTAAAAATCGGGATTCTAGAAGGAACTCGGAGGGATATCAACTGAATATTATTCACAGGTGTCTAACCTCTCTGGAACAATTGAAATCGGTTGTGACTATGAAAAATTCATGAGAGCGAGAGTCATCTTTTCAAACCGGACCGAATTAATTTGTACTCCCAATAATAGGCTTGTAGGGCATAAAATTTACTGCAAAAATGTTCCCATGGAATAAAACTGTACGACCAATAGTTTTGGGAGTGAACTTGATTAAAAATCAAAATCAAAGCTCTTATAATTTTTTATTTATTGATCTCACATGCGGAATTAACTTATAATACACTTCATGAGGCTCTAAAATTCACAATCTCAGGAACTACTTATTCAAATACAATAATTCAATGTAAATTTCAATAAATACAAGATTTTAGGGGATTTTAGGCCGATTTTTATTAAAGTTCACCTTTCAAGCTCTGTAACTCCAAAACTATTAGTTGTACAGCTCTATCTCATCGGAACTTTTTTGCAACAAATCTGATGCCCTACAAGCTCATCATATTAATTTACTCGAAAAAAATTTTCTGAACACCGCAAAATCAATTTGACACCAAAATCAACCAATTTCCTGTGTTATTCAAATGGGGAATCGAATTTTTGAATGAGCTAAGCCTCTAATTCACTTGGAATTTTTTCTTCTACGAGAATATTTTGTATTCGCATATAACTTAATTTCCCTTTGTTATGTTTATGCTATGGTATGGTTATGTTTATGATAACAACAAACCGATTTTCGTTCTCTACAGACGTTTGAGACAGTTTGATTGTACCGATCGATTAGGAAGATCATTAATAATTTTATCAGAATGATGAATTACGTGTCTACTGAAATAAACGGATGCAGTGAATAGGTTAACATAAAGAATTTTCGTTTAATTTAATCAATGATCTATGACTAATTTCATTTCATACTGCAACAAAGTGACAACTTCATACTGCTAGTAAATTTTTTTTCGTTGATTTGGTTTTTCGTTGATTCGGCACCGACCCGAAAATTAAACACCCTAATGTGCTTATGGTGGTTATGGAAATCAAATATTTATTTGAAAACATAACCTGGAAACGAAAAATACTGGTCTTTGAATTTTTTGATGTTATATTATTTGCATAACTCAATTCCAAATACTCAACCACATCAGTGATGCAAATACCACATAAATAATAATTTAGGATATTACTCCTTTTTATTCAAAGTACAATCATATTTTATTGACTCAAAAAGTTTGATTGCATACTGGAGGGGATACACCACTTCATTGACGTTCGATGAAAGCTTATTTTCAAAGATGTGGTACCTAAATTGAGCTCTGCAAAACAATAATTAGAGTTTTACTCCATTATCATCACGACATTTATGACTCATCAAGCAAGTTTCAAAAAAATGTTTCCTTCAGAAATTCTTTCTGTTTATTGGTATGAATTACTAATTTTATGTTCAATCGATATGAAATAGCCAACGATAAGCAGCATCTATTAGTAATATACCTGTTACAAAAATCCAGCTCGGATTCCAAATCCGAAATTTACCTGCATTGCCAGCTCAGAAACCATCTGGAATCAGAAATCCTAACTGAATTCCATGTGGGATTTTCAATTCCAACTGGAATTCCACCTGGGATCAGAAATTCCAACTGAAATCCCACGTTGGAGTTGAAATTCTAGCTGGAATTCCACCTGGAAATGAGGAATCCCAGCTGGATTTTCGTGACAGGGAGCTAACGGTTTTTCGCGATGAGTGATACATTTAGTCATCGTTACAGAAATAGAAGGTTCGTTGATGCTCAATTCATATTTAGTTTGGAAAATGATGACCAAAAATAATTGGTTGGATCCCTCTTGAATCATTTTTCTTAGGTATCGATGACTAATCCTTTTGGTTGTTGAATGCTTCAAAGTGTGAGGAAAAAATTCATCGAATGATGATTAAAGTTGTCTCCGCACTGCCTAAACCAGGAATTAATTTGAAAACGCCCGACAACGTAATTGATTCAAAATCATTTCTCCATGGTTTTCTTCACAAAAAATATATATATATTTTTTTTTGTATTCATAGTCCCGTAGAGGATGATATTTCTACGTACACAAGCTTCGACGATTGCGACGGCGACGATCCTGGAGATTATCGACAACCTAGACGACCCCATTGGGCGAATAAATCACAATTTGTTCTCGCTTGCATAAGTTATTCCATTGGACTTGGAAACGTATGGAGGTTTCCGTATTTATGTTACAAAAGTGGCGGAGGTACGTACCAGTCATTTGAATAGAACTGTTCGATTAATTTTTCAATAATACCCAACAAACACCGAAGGTCTTGAAGACATGTGTAAGATATCTTTAGGTCTTCCTAGGACATGTTTCAGTTACATCCAGCAGACGTCTTTCAGATATCTAAACGAAATGATATCCTTTAGACATCATCGAGAGATCTTAGAAACGTGTCTTCAAGGTATTTCTGGGAGACATGTTTTAGATGTCGAATCAGTATAGCTTAAAAGATATCTTGAAAGAGTTTCTGAATGATATCTGTTACATATCTTAAAAATTGTCTAAGAAGGGCGAACCCTTATAAAAAAACCTGATATGAAAATTTCATTGTTGAACCATCAGATGTAGTAATACTATTCGAAATCTATCGTGTTGTTGCATTATCGTACAAGTACGATAAAAATACGATATCTACGATAATTATCCAATGTAAACCCGATATAGATATCTATCGGGAAACCGTCGGGTTGCTGGTTCGGTTTCGTATCGGATAATTATCGTGGACATCGTATTTGTATCGGACTTGTCTGATAATGGAACAACACCATAGATTTCGGATAGTATTAATACAACTGATGATTGAACGATGAAATCCCGATATCGGGTTTTTTCATAAGGGAAAGTCACGTCATATTCCTTTAGAACTCATTAGTGATCCTTTTGTGCTGTCTGGAATGTCATAATGATTCCAAAAAGACATCTTGA